>CM075767.1:4117500-6628313 GCA_037974665.1 Ehretia macrophylla | reverse complement strand
TGAAAGAGTTTTAGAGTCGAGACAATATCTTTGGTGGTTTTCATATCTAATTTACAAAAAAAAAAGAAAAAAAAAAAGAAGAAGATCATCCGCAAAACAAAGGTGGTTAAGTGTAAGCTTGTCACATTTAGGATCAAAAGCAAAATTTTCTCTTGAAACTAACTTGTTCAGAAGACAAGTAAGAACTTCCATACAAATGACAAAAAGGTAGGGAGAGATAGGGTCAATCTGTACCCTTCCAAACTTCCATTGATTAAAACAGAGAAATGCGGGGTTGTGATGCAAGCTTCAGTCTTGTTAATGAGATTAGAAGGAAACCAAAATGCATAGAGTAGCAATGACAAAGTCCTATCTTACAATATCAAATGTTTTCATAAGATCAACTTTAAGAGTACAACAAGAGCTAGAATTATGCCTATGATAACCCCTAACAATGTCTTAAGCAATGAGAATATTCTTAGTAAAAATCTGATTTTTCATAAAAGCATATTGGTTGCTTGAAATGATGTACGGAAGGTATCCATTAATGCGGTTGGAAATGATCTTAGTGATGCACTTGTAAATGGTGTTGCAACAAAGATATTGGCCTATAATCTTTAACCATGCAAGGTTTTGGGACTTTAGGAACTAAGGCAATAAAGGTAGCTAGAGTTTACCTCACGTAGCAAGGAAGAAGAAGAAAAGAATGACTGGATTGTTGCAACAATTAACATCATTCCTGACAATGCTCCAAGCCACTTTGTAGGAGTGTGAAGTGAATTCATTTGGTTCGCGACTTTTGTTACCATTAGAAGTACTGTTAAACACAAACTATAGAATTTTTAGCCTTATCATTTCAGTACTATTATACAAAAATATGAAGGGGTATTTTTGAAAAAAATTGGGGGAAATGTTGGCTTTTTAAAAATATGGAGCGGTATTTTGGAGCAAAAGAAAATAGAAAAACAGATTATTACATAATGTAAAAATAGTTTTGCAAACGTCTTTTTTTAAAAAGTTCAAATTTAAAGTTTTTTATTTTTTTTTTATTTTTTTACCTTTAACTTTTACCTAAAACTTCTCTAAAGGGTTGATCAATTATATTAGTTTCAACTTTTAAATTCATAAAAGTGATTTTAATGGTGTAAAAATTGAGCCAAATATACCCTTATACCCATTATTCCAATTAGATATTATGTTTTTCGAAATCTCTTGGGGCCCGTAGATTTTCCATCGGTTAGATTATTTTAATTTTCGAAACTTCAAACTTGTCAAATATCCAAATACCCATAAAAGTGATTTCACGAGAAATGAAAATTTGGAATTAAAAAAGCAAAAACCAAAGCATTTTTGGAATTAAGGGCTTTTTTGGTACATAAGATATTTTCAGGCTTAGGGTTAGGATTTCAGAAAATATGTTTGTGTGTTTATATATATTCTCACAATTTTAATTTCAGTTAATTGTTTGTCTTTTAATTTATTTAATTGCACATTTCATACTGCTTTAGTTCTATTTGATTAGACATTTAATTTGAGCGACAATTTAGTATTCCTTTCTACCTATTTTAATTTTATTTAAGTTGTATTTATATTAAAAAAATCAGTTGCATATTTACATCGTTGTATCAGTCGTTTATTTTATTTCATTTAGAATCTTGCAGAGTTTCAATCTCCTACAAGTAGAATCTATAGCTGTAAATTCAGCATCATAGCTAAATTAAATGAAGCAGATGTATGGGAGACCTTAAATCTATAGCATCTATGTTATAAATGCTTCTAATAGGTCGGCATAAAACTCATAAGGGAATACAAATAAGAATAGGGTGGGCGACTCAAAAAGAAAAAAAAGAAAAAAAAAAAAAGAAGCATACGATTAGTGCTTTCTACTTCAATTAGTAAGGATACCTAAAAATTTGATTACTTCAATTAGGACTCATTTTTAACTTAATTTATTCTTACAATATGATGAATTTAACATCATGATTTTTGGATCAAGATGACAAGGATATCTATATATGTCATCTAGTCCCTTGTGATCTAAAGGAAGTTCTTGGCCATTGAAAGGCTTGGCCTATCTTATCATGATAGTCTTGACACAGTTTATAATATATTCACTTTACATCATTACTTGTCCATTATATCCACATAGACATATTATATATAAATGAAGCACTCGTTGCAACACATATGGTGTTATGTTCACTTAAGATTCATTTGATATTATCTAATTTACAGTAAATTACTGATCAAAACATGATATAACCAACAAGTAAGGAGCTGCAAAATGGATCCAGTAAATGCCAACAACGGATGCATATGATAATTAAAATAAAAGAATGCAGTAACTAACAAGTAAAATAGAAACAAACGAGTTTTAAGAATTGTAATTATTATATTGACTCCTTACAAATGTGTGCTTATATACACAAGATACAGAAACTAAATATATGGAATGGCTAGAACTATGGGATTCCAGTGCATATGTTATATCTGGCTTGTGGAGTTGACTTTTGATTGATCTTGAATCATGGAGGAGGGAGACTCTCTCTTATTCGAAACAAAACTCATAAACACTTTAACATACAACTTCAACTCTAGCAAAGCTGTTGCTTTTATATAAATATATACATGCATCAAATAGAACCTTTTCCTTCTTGGTATGGCCGATCTGGTCTCTCTGTCATTTGGATTATCTGATTCATGAAATTATTGGAAAGCGTTTACTGACCATTTCTCTTTGACTAAATAACTACTATACCTTGCCGAGATGCTAGGAAATATTAATTCGTAAGAAATTCTCTTAGTTTTTCTTAGCTCATCTACCATTTTCTTGTGTTCAAAATAAATATGTATATGGTACTACTATATTTTGGATATAGTTGGCACGGAATTGAGCATCTACTTGAACTATAAACACTTACCAAATAGAGAAGGTGACATTCAATTTTATGTTAACCCACTTGGAAATTTTTCTTGAAGAAGACATTGCAACAGGGAAAGAAGATAGTATTCTATATGCTTCTAGAAAAGAAGATAGTGTTCAACAAGACCGGTAACACTTCCGCCTGGAACACTTTCCTACAACACAAATACACCTTGATTCCTAATCTACAAACATGCTTTTGGGCTCTTGTTTCCCATGTTTACACATTTAAACACTTGTAAAAGACCATATCTAGTTATCAATACAAGATATAACTCTATAGAAACATTCTCTAAACATTTACATAGCAACCTCAAGCCCTTCAATCCTCAGTGATTCAGAAAAGAAAAGAAGAGAAGAAAACTGACATAAACATGTTGTAAAGTTGGTTGTTTACTCATTTAAGTATTTGTATAGCTTAATCGCTTTAAAAGTACAGATTAAAAAATAACGTTAGGAAAAGACTAACAATCTCTTCATCAATGAGTAGTATAAAGAATCGACCTTTGGAGTGTGAAGAAAGAAAAAGAAACAAAAAAAAATTGAGACTGGTTAGCAAACTACTAGAGATTTAAGGACGGTTGCAGCAAGTGAGCACACAATCATCAAAAAATTGGGTGAGCTGAGAACTATACAATCTTGGGTCATTCCGGAAATGATCGACATGAGGTGTGGAAATAAAGTTGCACGCTCGGACTTCACGGCCAGCCCTCCGCTGCTCCTCTATGAAAGATTCAACAGACCCTGCAGGAATCACCTTGTCTGCAGAGCTGTATATGTATAATTGTGGACAGCTCGGTTGTCGTGATGTTAACAACTCTAGTACTTCAGAGAGCCTCCTGTAATTTGATAAGGGACCATTCTGATAAGTAATAGTTGGAGAGAAGACATCGATCACTATAAGATCGGTCAACAAAAGTAAAATTGTGGATGTTACAACTCTCTATTACCATAAATTGCTGACAAAGTGAACATCTTAAACGTTATATGCAGGGGAAAAAGAAAGAATCCATCTCTTAATCCAACAATTGGTTATATATACATGAAAAAAGTGAACATTCCCATCATCACTGTTAGGCTATATAGTTTCGACGATGAAGTATAGGCATTGAGAATATAAGATGTTTCGTCAAAACTTTGCTACTAATTTCTTGATTTCACTTGATAGATAAAAAGAAACGATAAAGAATCAAGTTAACAAAATGAAAACATTTTTGGGGGGGGGGGGGGGGGGGGGGAGGGATGGGGGCGCTCACCTATTTACAGTAGGAAGATTCAGGACCACCTCAAAGAACTTCTCTAAGAGTACGAGCAAGGCAGATTCAGCTGCTGCAGATTTGGCTTCCACAATAATTTTGCTTCCAACTGTCTTTCCTGCATCTAATTCATTTATGCTGGAGAAACCTTTTGTAGCAACACTACGCTTTTTAAGAAATGCAGCAGAAAATCCAGAAGCCCAAACCTGAATACATATAGAAAAGGATACCATCATCAATAAAATAGTACTCTTTTAGTTGAATAAGAAACTTTATGGGATAAAAACAGTTAAGCTAGTTCTTGAAAGTTTCAGAGAAAGGGTCTATGTCTAATTTCGCAGTCCAAAAAATGAATATGAGATTGAACAACTTATATGAATTATTTCACAAGATCTAAGTGTTCCTAGAAATTATAACTACATTTCATAAGAAATTTATGTCAGGTAGGAAACTTGTATAACTACACTTCTCCAAACAATATAACCTGTGGATCAGGAGCTGCCACAGGAGCCGAATCCACGATGCAGCCTTTAATTCTTTCTATCAGAGAAATGTCTAATTTCTGGAACTTTTCCAACATCACCCCATACCTGAAAAGCAAACAGAAGAGTATATTATGCATAAGCATTCAAGAGTGTCACATAAATTTATCTTCTTTTTGTTATTTTGGTGGCTCAGAGCGAAGGAGAACTCACGTTAGCCATCCCGTGTTGCTAAATGTGTGAAAAACCAAGTTCTTTCCGTGCTCTTCTTCCAACCACTCAGCTAGATGGTTAACGAGCAATTCCACATCCTGCTCAGCCTTTCCACCAACTTGATAACTAAGAATCTCAGCCATTGGGAATGTGAATGTAATAGCATGAAATCCTCTCGAGGTATACCACTCCGCATATCTCTTGAGATGCTTCTGCTTAGCACCTAACCATCCTAGCAAAACCACTACCGTCTTAGACTTAGCTGCTGAACAATCAGAACCGCCAGATACATCAACAGCATTCGGCTCCGGCAAATGCCATCTATACAACACCTCCGATGGCGAGGAAGTCACAGTATACGTATGCACAGCCGGTTTTGCTGCTTTAATTAACTCTGCAGACGGATACAAGTTGATCAAAGCAGGAGACAATGCGAAAGATGAACAAAACTGGCTACGAACACAACGAATCTTGATGTCAGGCACGGGCACTCTTATTCTGGCAACAAAAGATAAGTCTGCAAGCTTGGAAACAGATATTTGAGACACCCACGACGAATCTTTTTCATGTAATGAATCCGAAAACGAAGAATTTGATTGTTCCAATGAAGAAGAAGAAGAAGCAGCAGCATCTGAAGATCCTGCAGGCCGAAATTTATCGTGAAGATCAGCAGAAACAGAAGCCACGGCAACTGCAGATACAGCAACTACATTTCTTTGTAGGATCCCGGAGAAGGAACCCATGATAGCTCACAAACTTCACACAATTTTGCATACAATCTAATATCAAACACTTCTCATATAAGTACCACCAATTTCAATCAATGTCAACTACAAAAAAGCTTGATGAATATGTCACCCTGCACGAAAATAATAGTAAAATTGATTAGGCGCACAAAAAATATGAATTGGGTTGTTCAAACACACATGAGAAAAACGCTAAAAACAATCAAGAATGAGTTGATTGACGAATTAAGTGTTTGATTTTGACTTTAACCTTGTAAAGAAAAATTCGGGGCTGTCAATATAGATGTTCTATTGACAACCCGCCCAATCAAGTCTTTATATAGGTTTCAAAGGTCAAATGTCCTTTTTGAGTCAAACCTGTGCGTGTCCGTGTCCAAACGCGTCCTGCAAAAATTAACGATTACAAATTTACAACCCAGGAGCTTGGGGTAAGTGAATAGTGATTTACTAATATATAGGAGAGGTTAAAGCTTCGATCATTTTTTAAGACGTCATTATAAAAAGTTATGAGTCAGGTTTTTACTCTCGAATAAAAATCAAACTTTGCAAATATTTTTGGATCGAACTTTGGATTAATCGGGTCCAATGTAATTCTAGACACTGAAAAATTTAAAAAGAAAAATAAAAATTTAACGATTACAATTAACAAATTTAATTATAATACCATAACGTTACATAAATACAATTAAAAAAATTAATTTTTTCAAGCTAAGCCCCAAAGAGGACAATAATAAGCATGTGGACAGCATTTTCTTATTGTGTGGCCAGGGTTAAGATATTGAGAGACGTGGCCCCACTAGAAATATGACACATTCACCATTGTTTCAGTGTTACGATAAATCCGAAAATTTGAAAAAGGCATCAAGAAAGAGCATATTATTTATGCGAAGGTGAAGCTTCCTTAGTTTTTGAAGTATATTCTCATGATGTGATGCCTTGTTCGTGGCCCACACCAAACAACCTCTCGACCGACCACTTTTGTCTTTTTCTTTTTTACTTCTTAATAGTTTAAGAATATATGTAATGAAATTAATGGTAGGAAATCAAAAATTAATTACCCTGATTTCTTTTGGTCAATACTCACTGTGATGAGTAACTGATAAATCATTATGCTTATTAAAAAAATCCTGGCAAAAGACGTATTACGAAGAAATTACACGTCATTCATCGTGTAAGTATAATAATCTAATATTTTATAATTTAATATTCTCTTATTATTTTATAATTTTTAAGAATGTGCCAATGATTCCAGCCAATCTAAATTAAATTCAATAGATTAATTTGGAAGGAGAGAAATTCCAGCCAATTCTTTTCAAGTTTTCACCATGAAGTTGTTTTTGGGAGCCTTTGCCTTTCACATTTTGAAGGAGAAGAATTTGCATCTTCACAACAATAAAGTTAGAACCGAGCAGAATATTTTTTACAATATTATTTTTTATGTTAAAACAAAGTTATACATGTTTAGAAAAACAAAAACTTCACTACTCAACCAAACCATTTATAGGACTTAAAATATAGACGAACATATGATATCATAGACTTTTTTTGTAATATATACATATTTTTGAGTTATCAATAGAACATCCACGCTTGCCTTTGGCTAAAAAACAAAGTTGCATATAGAACATCTTGAGAGGCACTAAAATTAAGCATCACGGCCATTCTAATGGCATAGCAACATCAAAGAGAGTGAGTGAGATAATAACTTTTCAAATAAGAAAATAGAATAATTGTTTAAAAATTATGATAAACTATATTTCAATTGTTATGGAAATGATTTCATGTACAAACTATTGATATTACTAGCTAGGCACTCAAATTTCTCACAATTAGGCCTTGCTCTCCTGTAAAAATAGCACACTTGATTTGTTATTTGGCTCTGCAATGCCCAATACTTTTTTAGTAAACATAAACAAAACTCGTAAAAACAACTCCAAAAGGCAAACAACGAGATAATTGTAGCCATTTAAGGATATATTTACTTAGTTTATCCTTGTGCTATTCCTCCTTCCCCACCATTTCTTCTTGGCCTTGTCAGCAGACCCTTCTTCACTTCCAAGCTTGTTTAATATCACCTTTGTCTCCCTCAATCTTGCCCCGTAGTCTTTCTTCCATGATTCGAACATCTGTTTCAACCTTTTAAGTTCGCGATCCGGATTCAAGCTCGCCTCAACTTGACCTGATTTTACTTCCACCAGGAACTTGGCGTCGTCTCCAAACACTTGACTCCTCTGCTCAAACTCTTCAGCCAATCGGCTAATAACACTTAATCCTGCATTCATGGGTCTCACGCCGTTACTGATCCTGAAGTTGCTCCCTGTTTCCCAACTAGACTCTTTGTCTTCATTTCCATTAACTGACACGTCAGAGTTCCTCGCTGAATCGTCAAGAGCCAGGCTTTTCTTTGCTATAGAAAGGCTAGACTGCAGTGACCTCATTTGTTTCTGCCACACTTCTTCCATTGACTTCATTTTCATCTCATATTCAGACCAACGATTCTCGTACTGTTGGAGTCGTTGGTGAAGGATATCATTCTCCTCTTCCTTCTCTCTCAGAGCAGCTTCAGCTTTAAGAACCCGACGTTGCAACTCAGCAAGGAATGATGACTTCACCAGCACCTCATCTGACTCATTACCCTGTTCAGCAACTCACCAGTGTCAAATCTCAAACAAAAGAGAAGAGGGGACTGCATGAGAAGCTTAAAACATAGAACTGTCGGAATGAGAAACAAATAGTCCCTCAACCACTTTAAATAAATTAAATAAAAAGCAACTCCGCCCAAAAAGTTAGCATCTTTGGTTGGTCCTATGCTCTTTCCCACTTTCATAAACTACGTAAGGCTATTTGAATACTTCTTGTTAGAAAGTTTTTAACAAAAATAGCAAAAACAATTTTCAACGCGCTTATGAGGTACAACCATTAATACGAAGATTACAACTCTGAGACGCCAACCCCCTACCCCTATAAAGCGAAATAGACCTCCTTCATTTCTGAAAAGAGCCAGCTCTTCTAGAAGTGCCGAATGAATGTCAGAATGAAAACCACATAGCAGTAGACAAGATATTCTATCTTAAAAACTTGAAACAGTGCAAGTGAATCTCAAAGACAAATTCTACAGATGGCGAAGGTGAAGAATTCAACATTTTCTTCGAGTGACCATGAAAATATGATCCCATCAAGTATTTTCATTTAGAATGCATGGACACTTGGGTATAAAAAATTCTAAATCAAATGAGAAAGAAGAGAACAACAGCAATGTTGCAATGTACACAGTACACGTGAGCTAAATCAAAATGAGTACGCAGGTAAATACTAGTATGATAGATCAACTCATTAAGTGCATGACATATCACATTTATTCTTCAATACTCTATCACTACAGAGAGAGAGGGAAGGAGAGAGTGAGAGTGAGAGAGAGAGAGAGAGAGAGAAAGAGAGAGAGAGAGAAGAGAGCAACATGGGAAAGAAGAAAAGAAGGGTAACTGATATTGACCAAACATATCAAAAGCATGTGCATGCAGACGTTAAAAAGATGGGAGGGTAGTTGGGGAGGGAGCATTAATGAATGCCAGGGGAAACCTCGATCATTTAAGCCAGCTTGGTACATTTTGAAGACAGAATAGTTAACAGATAGGACATCGCTTAAAGTTCATCTCGTTTTTTATATGTATGCGAAACAGGACATCCAGCTGGCTAATCAGCTAAGACTCCAAATAACGCGCTCTCCAACTAGTTATATATACCTCACCTCACACTTAGTGTCCATGAAAATTCAGGAACGTCTGAAATATGCTCACTGGGAATACGAGTACAGATAATAAACACAAGGAAATAAATATTTTTTGAATCCAAAATAAGAGAAAGCTAGGCCCAACTGTTGAAGGTATACAATTCATATAAACAAGAGATTGGTTCCTTCCCATCTTTTTCCCCGAGAAGAGGGGGAAAAGATCCAAAAAGATCAAATTTCAGTACAATGACTAACAGTAAATTGAAGAATTGTCCGATCAAAGAAACACATGGAGTAAGTTTTAGCTTTCTACAAAAGCCATTAGCAGAGTCTGAGTACCTTTCTTCCTCCAAATTGTAGTAATGCTATATCTCCTGAGCATCTTCTTACCGACCAGCCGCGAACAACTGTTAAAACATTATGAAGAAAGAAAGAAGTGTAAATATTTGATCAGTCAACAAACACAATAGACCAAATGTGATTCTTGATTCACCATGAACCAACGCTATTCAAGGGAGAGCCTTCACTGCTCCAAAAATATCCATCTTTTAGTAAAGGAGAGAGAGCGCAATTTCCACACTCAATCAATAATCTATTTTTAGGAGTTCTCAACTTTCTGATGTGTATTGTGTAGTTCACTAAATAATCTATTACCAAAAATCTTTTAGACCTTATATCACCAGGGTCCTTGGTCAGGTCAGAACAGATAAAAGCCAAAGTGACAGTAATACACCCAAACATAGCTTCTGACCAATTTTCCACAGATTCATATATCAACCATGTATAATAATAGGACAATCACTAAGCATTTATTAGATCTGTGCTACACGGAAATTATTGAGCTGAATAAAAAAAAGAGACAAATGTACCTGATTGTATTACAACAGATGCATTGTAAACATTCTTGAAATGTTCCCTGTCCATCCTGCCTTTTATCCACTTTTGTATAGATATAGCTGCTCTATGTTGTTGCAACAATGTTGCATATTCTTTTCTAGTTTTCTCACCACGAACAACTATAGAAGAAGGTTTAATAGATCAAATTGAGTAGATGTTTTAGTTTAAGATGTAAAAGAAGTCATGCAGAAAATGCTTCACAAACTTTCATGAACAAACATACATGACTGGAGAGTGGCAATTCCTCTTCTCAGCTCCTTGAGGTAACACCGAGCTTGATGACCTCTAAAGCAGCTTTGAACACGTAATATGCCATGAAGAGTACGATTTCTTGTATCCTCAAGCACCCCAATCTGAACAATTTTATATGTGACTTAAAGATTGAATGCATAAAGGAAAGAAAAAAGGAAAAGAATAGCACAGAGAAATCAAGTTTCCAAAAATATTATTTTTCGATATAATTGATTTCAATCTCCTCGAAAAACTTATCCATTACTGGTTGTCTAGTTCTCTGAAAGCAAAACTTGAACATTTAGCTTTTATCGCACACTCTGGAGATGTAACTGTTAGCTGCTCTTACTATTTAAAATCTAATAAGCTATAGTGAGGACAAGCAAAGTTAAAACAGTATTTTGATAGATAATGGAGAAAATTAATCACGATTCACAACTTATGTGTGCGATCAAAAACCTTTTATCACAAGTTTCAATTTCAATTTCAGGGCTATCATCTTTAGATTAACTAGGTCTTGACCAAAAAATAAATAAAATCTTTAGATTAACTAGGTCTGAGAGAACAAGGGAAGGAGTTGGAAAATTATCCTCCAGCAGTATCTTTAATCTCAATTATATATGCCTAATTATTAGACCCGACAATGTGTCAATTCCACGTTCATGCCTTCATTTTGTAATTGGTGTACAGGAATGAAGATCTTCTAAAGAATGTTGCATATTAATCTCTACATACTTTATGGTAGATAACATCTGACCAAGAAGAACAAAGAAGTCTTTGCCTTCCTATTGTGCAAGGTATCAAAAAGTATTTCCTACCAATACCATTCAGCAATTAGAAAATCTAATATCTTGTCCACACCCACAATCAACAAGATCAGGGAACACGTGGTCAAATATATTTCCACTCACCTGTCCAGTTCGGAAGAACAACTTTGTATAGCCGACCTGATACATCTCAGGCAAAATGTTGAACTGATGAAGAATTGCAACTGAGACACTGAGGGGATCTTGCGATGCAACATGATCTAGCAGAAGAAAACCATACCTGATGCAGGGCCCGTCAGATGTAGTATCATCCAAAAGAAGAGAACTTAGAAAATTTACAGAAAAAGTGTAAACTCCTGATGAGCTGATGCTATCTGCATTACCTTCTTGCAAATTTCTGATGGGTCATTCTGGTAGGAAAGCCAGATCTTGAGATTCTAACGACTTCTAGGACTCCACAACATCGTAACTGCTGCAATACCAAACCTTGATCGTATTTCCCAGGAGACTGGAAGTTGTTGGGCTTGATACAACGAATAAAATGTGGTGTTGTATTCTCTAGGCGTTGCATTAATTGGAATAGTTGACCCTAAGACCGAGAAAAGGAAAGAAAAAGAAACAAAAAAAAGGGTTACTAAAAGAAAAAGGAAAATAAAGAATGAGCTAAGAAGAAAACTTCAGGATCCCTGCAACCTTCCTCCAAAACATGGACTACTTATAACCTAACGCTTATATGCAACAGTAACATGCTCCTTTGTCGTGTCATAAGAACCCCTCATGGCACAAAGGAACATCTAATCCCCAAACACAGCAATTTTGGGCATACTTTGGTCAAGGATACAAGTCTGGCAAACCAAAGTTGAGATTGAGGAAACGGGAAAAACTAATATCCGTGTTACCAACAGATGACAGGGGAATGGGAAAAAAAAAAAGAGACTAATATCCATGTTACCAACCTATGATAATATATATTTACCAACAATATAAAACATAACAATTGTCATACAGATCTTTGAAGTCTGGGAAAATTACCTTAAATTTTGTTGCAACACTTAACTTGTGTGAATCCGCTCCACCTGATTTATACAGTGGACCAATTACAGGTTTCTCTGATTGACTTAGCATATGGGAAGCAAATGTCTGAGGAAGGTGGCATGTGCACGAAGATAGAAGTTGGATTGAATCCAAGTGTAGTAAGTCCCGATTTTTTTCAAGAAACCCCATAGTATCATAAGTAACCTGAGACAAGCATGTGACTCTGTTGAAATTCGGACAGAAGGATAAAAAAGAAAAGAGATAGAGCAACCAGTAAAATCTGTTTGGCACATTCTCTTTAAAGGCGGTTATGGTATAGAAGAATCAGTTAATGCTAAACAAGCAGGGGCGGCAGCACACCACTTTGTAATAAAACATGTAACATAATAGAACAATGTCAGAATGACGAATTATTAAAAATTGGTAGGAGCATATGTAATTATCCTTCACTCACTGCAACACTATATTATAGCATTTCACATCTTTATTTACCAGTCAATTGAATTGAGATGGGAGCAAAAGTTAAAAAGGAGAAAGTAGTGTTTTTCCTTTTTTCCAGTTCTGCGCTCCTTTTCTTTGCACAAAATTGGAGGAAGAGGAGTAAATCAAGGACGACTGGAAGTTATACTGTCATACCTCCCCCGCATAATGGAAAACAGTAAATGCTTTGCCTCGTTCTCCTCTGAAGCAAGAATTTGAATGTAGATGCTGTTTTAGCTTATTAGCAAATGTCAAATCTGTGCCATTTGGAAAGGTGGACTCCTCATCCAACAGAGATAATAATCCCAGTGGTTTCTGCATGAAAGACAAAGAGACATTTCAGGGGATAACAGTCATAATCTGAAGCTCAAGTTGTGAACCAATAGTGGAAGACAAATTGAAAATACTTCCATGGAGAACATAGACGATGGTGGGGGGAGAGATGTGTTCCTACATTGAACTCATACTCATACTATCTGCTTTCTATTTCTTGTTTTTACTTTAGGCTCATATGCATGTAAGTGAATGCTAATACATTTTGAAAGAAAACATGCCTGCCAACTTTTAACAGGCAGTCTTAAATTATGGACATAAAACAATCCTCCGTTCGCAATGCTAATAGACCAAAAGTTGATTGTAATAAAATGATGAGTGTCTACACATTATAACAGCTATAGGTAAGAATTAACATCTTCTCTTTACTCTCAACCTGCAGAGCTGACTTTCAACCAACATTGTTAATTGTATCAGTTTCCAATTCAAATATATAGTCCAAAGAGAAGAATCACATTGCAGTCCAAGCAAAATAATGCTATGCTTTTTAAGTTGTAAAAAATTTAATAACGTAATACATTAAAAGCAACACACTATTGGTCTGTGTACCTTCTCAAATAGATTTAGACAATCTTGGTTGTCTTCAAAATCAACTTTTGCCCAGTCAATTCCATCTTGAATGTATTCCTGGAAAAGTAATTTTTCATGAGATAAAAGAAATCATAAGAGTAAACATAAACAGTTCAATCATGTCCAAGAAATAATATCAACCATTGATCCCCTTTCAACGAAAAATTTCTTAAATGAAACTCGCTACAGTTAGAACCATATGAAGTTAGATTAAAAGTTTATTAGCTTCAAATGCTAAGAGCATCCAACAGCATAAGCATAATGGGTACGGCATGTGTATATGCTTAGCCAATTAGAGCCAAAGCCAGGTAAAGTAACCTTTTACCTGACCACGCACATCAGCATTTGGGTCTTGATTAGCATAGAATCTAGAATGTGAACTACATACAATAGCGACACTAAATGAAGTAAAGTGAAACCATTTCCAGTAAATAACGATATCTAATAGCAAAGTGGACTTAGATTAAACTGTGAAATCATTCTCACACTTCATTTTCTTATTCCTTTCTTCCCTCCTCTTCCCTCACTAACTTTTCATTCAATTGTTCGAGAAAATGCAAACTGAGAGAAAATCAGATGAAATTTTCTCCCTCATATAAAGTAATGATGCAATACCAGAACACTTCAAAGGCAGATACGTGGATAGATTAATTTCCAGTAAGTGATGAAGGATTTCAACAGAAGATCAATAGTTTGGTATATTACAAAGGTAAAAATAAGAAACCCGAAAGTGAGTTGCTGGGGTCTTTTCCTAGCAGTGGATCATACCATGCAGCAAGAGATTATTTCAAAATTATTTTCTGAATCAATCAGGCTCAAATGCCTGTACATCATATACTCCTTCAAAAATTTTATCAGCACTTGCATTGTCCCTGTTGCAACTGTCTTATTGTTGCATGACAATTGTAAAAACTGAAATCTGAGCCAACAAATGTCATGGATGAACTTAAGCTTTTTATTGTTTAACTTTATTGACATAGAAATATAAGTAGGTTGACGAAATGCTAATAACATCAATAAGTGAATTTGATGCTGATTTATTGACGAGATATAAACGAATAATCCATACCAGCTAGCAGTCTCCTCTGGGAAGCATCCTCAGGAAGGACTTCCCGAATGACCGTACCGAGAAAACCAATAAAATTCCAAACTCCAGACTAAAAATGGAATATGATTTTTCTGACAGCTACTTTCCATGTATTGCATAGAACTTAAGTTCTTTGAGATGGAATTGGTACTGCCACTTCTATCAATTAATAGCCAGTTAGGCACTTTGCATAAAAAAGCATATTTAGGTCCCGTATATATTGTGGTTTTGTAGTCAGTTCAATATAAAGCTCTATTTTTGAAGCCTAAGGTGCCACAGTTAATAAATTTGTGCTGATTTGAGAAAAATGGTCATCCAACAACATTAGGAACATGGAGGCTCACACTTCCAAGATATGAAATCCTTAATTACACCAAAAGTTCTCAACAATGTATCCAGAACAGATATAAGGAACTGCTTGCATTATATTCATAATAATAGAGCAAGCCAGGAGAAGAAGTTGGTTATTAATTAAGGCAAATTGGCCAGAAAGGCATTAAATCATGAAGTTCATTTAGAGCAATCATGAGAGCAAACATTCACTCACTGTGCCACTTTGAGTATATTGACACGTGAGACAGTTACCTCTTGCTCTAGTTTGAATAAGTGGCGATTAAAGTGTTGCTGCAGTCTTTCATTGGCATAGTTGATGCAGAACTGCTCAAAACTATTTCTCTGACAGAAGAAAAATGCAATTACTTAAAGGGAACAGAAACAAAAAGAACAACAGTCAAGAACACCAAGGCATACCTCAAATGATTCAAATCCATAGATATCAAGAATACTAATAGATCTACCAGTACGGCGTTTGCCTACTGCAAGCGACTTGTTGATTTGATCAACTAGCCAGTCAAACAAACAAGAATAGATTGATTTTGCCAATGCATCTCTTGTGTCAATTGCCTGGAAAATGCAGGGCAGAAAATAGTCAAACCTGACAATTTGTGTTCTCGTAACTCCTCCAAAAACCATGCAATTGTTATCTTTATTTCCTTCTTTTGGAAGGGGGAGAGGGGAATAGCAACATGCAATAGTTACCAACTTAGTTTTAAAGGAAAAGGCATGTATATTCCTTACCTGGGAGAGCGTTAGCTTCTGAACGATATTATCTTTTCCTACTTTCATTTTCCGGGTTGACAAAGCTAGCTTTAGCTCCCCAACATTACACCCAATCAATGAAGCAACATTGATCAGTCCTAAAAATTACAATGCACCACATAAGAGTGAATTCAATGAGTTATTCCCACAAGAAAAGGAATAGGAAGGGGAAAAAGGAAGAAATATACATATTTGAGTGGATTAAAGATCTTCCTAGATTAATGCATAATGCTATTAACGAATGCGTATATGAGTTATGAAGTAAGAGGTATCCATTTGCAAAACATAAAAATGAGTGTGATATACACCCAAAAACAGAAATTTTTTTATATTTCTTCTTTTTACATGGTTTTTCCCTTAATATCCACTCAAAGAAAAATGCCAAGTCTGAAGCCAATGCTACCATCTCTTGTTGCCCTATCTAACCTGCCAAGATACCTAGCCAATTACAGAAAGACAACACAACGAAAGATATATTCAAATATTTCAGATTCTTTACTACATACGGGAACAGTCTCTGGAAAGTGGGTCACAAAAGTAGACAAAGAAATTCACCATGGAATTCACCACAGAAACAAGTAAGTCTTGGTGGTAGTCACAACCCTTGTCACATTGCATAAACTTGGGGGCTCCAACCCCAACCATCCGCCCTGCCATGACTAATAATCTCATACATCAAAATTAGTTATTGCCTCATGGGATGCTATACTATATACTATAGTATGTATTTAAGATGGCTATACAATTCATATTATTGATGGATAATGTGGTGCACCACAAGTTCTTCCCAGCATTTAATTCACCATGTAGGATAAGAAAAATTCAGTTCCCTTCTCTAAAAAGTAACCACAAGAACAAATAATCTTGGTAGTAGCACAACCCATGTCATAGTGCATAAACTTGGGGGCTCCAACTCCAACCATCCGTCATTCCACAGTTGTGATATCTGTGCCTTCGGACAAATCTCTATTGTCACATTTCTGGATCAAATGAACCTTGTTACTACATCACAACAACTATTGATCTCCACAAGTTCAAGGTTTCTGCTGCGACTAATAATCTCATGCATCACAATTAGTTATTGGCTCATGACATTATCCTAAATATCATGGTATATTTTAAGATGGCTATATAATTCATTACTATTGATGGGTTTCTGTGGTGCACCATAAGTTCTTCTCAACATCTAAAGCCTCCAGGAACTTTGTCTAATAACAACTGAAGTAAGATGAATTACTAACTCACATAAGGTAAGCATCAAGAATGAACTTAACACCAATATAGATTTTTAGTCTTCACACAAAATTAGTCATTATCTCATGAAAGGACTTGCACGAGCATGCTGCAAAACAACTATGTTTAAGTTTTAAGCCATAAATGAATACAATTGTTTTAAGTTTGACTATGAGAGAAGCTATAGAGAATCATGAATAATCATTCCTCCTCTGCAACATATGAACCAGCCATAGAAGCTAGACAGATGCTAATTATTCAGATTGACAAACAGGTGTAAAAGTTCCTCTTCCTGGACAAGGATTACCTTCATCTGCTACTGGTTCCACATGATTTTCATTATCAGTCACAGTAAAGGAGACATTTCCCAGCCAAAGCACTGCAGCAAGCATTGCAAATATGTTCTCTTGGTTGTCTTTGCTAATATGAACAACATCAAGAGCTTCCTGACATTTGCAAAAGGCAGTTAAAACGAGTTCAGTAGCAAATTCCCCAAAGCTATGTATATCTTAGAATAAATGATAGCACAGTAAAGGAAGTTAAATTTTTTTTTATAAATAATAAGAAAACAAAAATATTACCATTACGACACGAAATTGCTCAGCATCATCAACCCCAACAATTGAAAAGAAATTGCTTTGCTTCAAATATTTATACTCCTTTGCGCTCTTCAATTTCAATTTCTCTGTCATAAAGAGTAAAAGTCCATGAAATTAAAAATTAATAAATGCAGCCAATGAAACAATGAAGGCTGGTATAAGATATGGAATGCGGAACCAGCTGGACAAATAGGATCTCATCTACTGAACAATAACTTCACTCCAGATCTCATGAACTACATTATTGAGGGACGAGGCACCATGACATCTATTAACAACGACAAAGAAGTTGAAGCAACCATATCTACCATACTACATAGCACACAGCTAAACCTCATATATACATCTTTGAAATGGAGGCTGGTATAGTAAATGGAACGCAGAACCAGCCGTTCAAATAGGCTCCCATCTGATGAATAATAGTTTCACTTCAGATCTCATGAACTAGATGATTACGGGACGATGCACGATGACATCTATTAACAATGACAAAGAAGTTGAACCCACGATATCTACTCTACCACATAGTACACAGCTAAACCTCGTATATAAATAATTGAAATGGAGGCTGCTGTAAGATATGGAACCCTGAACCAACTATTGAAATAGGATTGCATCTGATAATTAATAACGTCACTGTAAACCTCATGAACTACATGATTAAGAGATGAGGGATGATGACATCTACTCACGATGACAGAGAAGTTGAACTGCATATCCAATCTACTACATAGCACAGCATTTGTGCATCTTTGAACTGAAATTGATTTCACATTCACTAACATTTCACTGAAATTATATATTATTTCTCTTTGAATTGGATAAGTGAGGAGAAAAGGAAGGCACAAAGGGAAAGTAATTGAGTATTCGCCCACCTAGCAGGAGGAAACATATAAGGATGATAGGGAAGGGGAAAATTAAGATGAACATGGTGATGGTTTTCCTTATTGATCATCATTAACTTTCTGCTCAGAAAGAACATAAAGGGAGTGGAGCAATCGACAGATACAAAGAGAAAGATCTATACATATATACTTTCAATTATGGCACAAACCTCAAAATTAGGAGGAATGGAAAGGCACTGAGGAGCACTCAGTAGAAATAAATCAGAGCAGTCTACATTCATAATGAGTATCTCACAAAATAGAAACGGTATAGCACAATTCATACCTTTAAGCAGAGGTGGAGCTCCGGCGCAGAGCTGATAAAAGATATGGTAGGACCTTTCTCCCTCTGTACATTGGACCACTCTGGACTGTTTGTAAAACATATCAGTTGAGTCACTTGCACTAGAACCCAATAGATAGAATTGATTCTTGTTAGTGGATTAAGAAAGTACCTTTTCAAGCAAAACTGTGGAGAATAGGGGATCAAGTTTGCAGCGCAGAAACATAAAACACCATAGGTCAGTGTTTACAGTGCAACATAGTACACTACATTAAATAAGAATACATTATGCTGAATGTTCTTACAAGTCTGAATCTTGGCACCAGATATTTTTCCAGTTTCACTGAAGTGGATTTCAATTAGCTTTCCCTGTTTGACAGGGAAACTAGCATTAGCAAATATCACAGAGAAATCCACTTCCAGAAACCAATAAGACTGTTCAGAAGTCATGCTGATAAGGAGAAATGAGACTCATGCAAGGACCAAGTAACTTACAAATCGACTTGAGTTGTCATTTCTTAAGGTCTTTGCATTTCCAAAGGCTTCAAGAATTGGATTTGTTTTCAATATTTCATACTCTATGCCACTACCACCTCCTAGAGCAGCCAAGTATTGCATTGCTATCTTTGCTGTCTCAGTTTTGCCTGCTCCACTTTCCCCACTGTATGTAGAAATAAACGGAGGATGATAAAATCAATCAAACCGATGTAGTTTACAGCACAAGATGCAACAAGATACAATTTCTACCAAAGTTTTATCTCATTCTCACAATATAAATACATCTTGATACAAGTTTCTCAAAATGACCATGTGAACTACGTATATCTCATATGAGATTTCAAGTCATTTCCAACAAAAGAAATTAGACGTCAAACAAGAAAGTCTAATCCAAAAATAATGAAGTTGGTGCCTGCTGCAAACCACAGTGCAAGTGACATGTCCTAAAGTTAAGTAACAATATCCAAAAGTTTTCTTTCTTATTCTTATAATTAGAAGCAAGTTTGAAACATCATACTATTACCATACATTGGGAACTTGCTTTAGTTCTTCATCCCTTCTTTATAATTATTCTAGGATCATCAGTACAGTTTATAGTTAGTATCCTCATTCAGTATTAAAACACATATCAAAATCAAGCATACCCAAAGCAGACTTATTTATTTAAAAAAAAAAATTCTTTTTTTTCTTGTATTTGATTTATTTACCATGTGGTGCCCTAGACCAGCTTGAGCATACCTGAGACTAGTCCACCACCCCCGACACATCGAGCCCACCCAAAGGCATAAGCAACAATGACAGTAGGACTTGAACCTGGGACCTCAGGATACACCTCCTATGTCCTAACCAGCCAACCTACCCAGTAGGCCCGCTATTTATTAACCTTCCAATAATTGAATTAACAAAACAAGAAAATAGAACTTCTCTGGTCCAAAGATTGGAGCAAACGTTTTGGAAAATCCAAACCTGTTCCACAACTAGTCGCAAAACTTAGTAACAATCAATCAACAGTACATAGTTTTACGATTACACTCAATAAAACTCATCACAGAAGAAACTGTAGGTCAAGCCACTCTCTGGTTCGGTAAGATCATTCAAGAACATCTAACACCATTGTCAAAATAACCAAATTATATGCATGATGATACATGGTAATCAGCAGCTTAGATCTAACAATATCTTACGAGAATAAGTTCATAGTGATTCTTGCTCTGATCCAAGAAGGAATGCAAGTAAAAAATTATTTATCATTTAGAAACAAATATTATTGCAACCTTCAGTACAAGCAAACACGCACACGCACATATGTATTCTTATGTGAATAAACAAAATATCCAACAGCAGAAAGATATTAAAAATGCTGTACTATTTTCACAAGTTTTGAATAAAAGAAGGAATGGGGAGTAATGAAAAGAACAATTAGTTTCTTAAACAGCAGCATTGAACTAACCTTATAATGATCGATTGATTTACTTCATCTGTAGGAATGAGGAGAGGATTTAAAGAAAAAGAAAAGCAAAGAAAGAAGATGTGTAAGAGCTCACAGTGCCATGTAATTGCCAGTGAAAACTGTCAAAGTTAATAGTTTTCTTACAACATTAAACTAAAAACATAAGCACCTCGAATCATTTCCCTTATGGCTGTGTCTGCAATGGCATATACATGCGGGGCTTCAATGGATTTTCGCTTATATGCTTCAATAAATTCATTTTCATACAGTGGGACTTTCTTAAAAGGGTTGATAGCAACAAGAATTGGCCCTGCTTTAGTCTGATTCGAACAACAATATATTAGAATAGTATAATGCTCCAACAAGATATTTCGAGACAAAACACAAATATGATAAAATATATACTTACATATATGATATCTCGATCATATCTATACTGAAGATTGTACAAAACTGACGGCTCATTCAAATAACTGAGTTGCATAAGATCATCTACACCATCAAGGATATCAGGATTTGCAGGAACCAGACTTTCATAATTCACTTTCAAAACCTAAAATCAGAGAACAAAACCATATAAATAAGAAATGTTCATTAACTGCTAGATAAAAATAAGCAAAAATATGAAAATAATAACTATATCTCACTTTTCCCTCAGACAATGATATTGTTGATTCATTTCCTGAAGTTGAGAGGACGGTTGCCAGTTCCCAGTTCCCATCAGGAAGTTGAAACCATGATTGAAGCTTCTGAATAATGAATGCTTTACATTAGTAATAAGATCAATGAAAGATAAACTAAAAATGTTAACTTCACCACCAGTTGTTTGGGGCAATCTTTCATTACATGAACCTTAAAATACTTAGTATACTGTTCATGTACACTTCTTGTTTAAATGACACTAAATACCATTGTTAGAAGAAACAGAATCACAAACGAAACAGAGATCCACACATTTTCACTTGCATCAATAGTTATGCAGAAAGCAGTTATTCAATCTCAATTATACTAAGACTGGCAACTTGAAAGGCTCAAGAAGATTTGCAAATAACATTTCCTAGTAATGACATGCATGCACACTTAAATACAACCAAAACAGTTAGACACAAAGATCTAAGGCAATTGTTGCCAACCTACTTATTTTTCACACATGAGAAGAAATTTTATGTTATAAATGAATTATAGTAAGACTCATCTTTTATGTCGCATGTAAGGAATATCCTACCTACCTTCTACAACAATTAATTAACAGTTATGTACTATTAGTCAACGATTTCCAATTGATAATAGTATCTGCATAATCGATTTCTTTGATGTCCCAATATAGATATCTCCAATACTCATCATTAATATTCTATGGGAAACTAACTTGTCCCCTTTGAATTAGTAAAATAATGGTTTTAACGTATTTCCATAACTTCACAACACGTGTTAAGCATGAGTACAGTAGCACAAGAAGTAATCACCAAACAAAAGAACTGGCAGTCAGCCGGTCAGTGTGTCTTCTCAAATAAACTTGAGGTCATTCAGTCATTAGCCATTTCATAATTTATGACCAATCTTATACATATTTCCATTTGCAGAACCAAACTTATGATCTTTTATTTTCATATTTTGATGACCAAAATCTCAAGTCAGAAAATAAATGTAGAGACGCTTCTTCCATGCAAACAAGCAACTTATGTAGAAAAGAGTTCAGAAGCAGTAAAAGATGTTAAAACTTCAAAACTGGTACCTCCAAGGATAAGAAAGATTTTCAATCTCCCAATTACGTGATTTATGAAAGTAAATCTCGTAAACGTAGTTTGCACCTTTCGTTTATGTTGATATACATCAATTAACTGTTTATCCATAGCCAGCTATATATATCACATTGACTACTTAACCAAGAGCCATTTATATACATCAATAAACTGTTTATCCAAAAAAAGAAAATACAACTCATTAAAGAATCAAATGTCAATGCAAAGACAATAACACAGATAACACCTTCTGAACCCAGAAAGTAGCAAGATGCCTCCAACATATGCAAACATGTATTGTGTTTGGGACAGTTCACAAGTTTAACCACTAGAGGTGTTTCAGTTCATGTTATTATGCATCAAGGTATCGTCTAGCATGAGGCTTCCAAACTGAAATTTATGGCCTTCTTTCAGTTTGGAAATTTCCAATTTTCCTGAATGTTTTAGACCACTACTTATATATACTTATATAGATGATTCAACCCTCTTTTTTCAAACAGGAAGGGGTTTTTGGGACTTGATGTGCTATCACCCAAAGCATCAAAATCGCTTCAGACAATCAGAATCATTATACCTCATGTTTCTTACATGACCACTAGTTAGCCCGCGGCACTATGTTTTGCTAAAAAATGTAGTATCTTTTCTAGTCCAGTCCTCGACTTCGTTCATAGAACATATCTAGATCCTTATGAATAAGGCACCATCGCACAAAATGATCTCTATAGAAGTTCTTTTAATTATAGTCCATAGAGAATCCCCATCAATTTGCAGCCAGTGATGCACTTCATCACCATTGAATCTCTGTTGTCATTGTTCTTCATCTTAATTGGTAAATATCCCTTCAAGCTGTTCATTAACAGCAAGCAAAGGCCCGAGCAATTAGTCCAGGAAAGGATTTAGATCATTTTATTTACTTTAATCTTCATTGTTCCCTCTCTTTTGAAAGATAAACACATCTTTAATCTTCATTGTTCCCTCTCTTTTGAAAGATAAACACATCTCTTCAAGGTTACTACACTTAGAAACACATATGATAAAGCTCTCAATCATCATTCACATTTCAGGGTTTGGATCAGGGCTTCTATAATTTCATACCTATTATTCTATAGATTCATTTCAACTCTCTACAAATAGAACCTTGACATGCTAGAATAATATGCTTTTTAGAGAGTGCATCAAAGCTTTTTGAAAGTTTCAGCTAATAAGTTTTAGGCTTCTAAGCACTATACTGAATGCAGTTCAATGCATCCCAAATTCCAGGTTAACAAAAAATCAACATTGGTTTTCCTTCCTTTTTTTTTTTTTTTAACAAGAAATATACTGCTGGAGTACTCGCAAGAAGTTATGTCAAATATACATATGTTCCTGAATTGTGAAATGCATACAGATTATATACAGGATCATAGAGAAGCAACAAAATATACAGCATAGATATGCAATTTTGACACATCCAAAATATACAGCATAGAGATGCAATAAATCCACCAGATACCTTCTTTGCAAGATATGGGGTAGTATCACTCCACTTGGATTCCACACGCATTGGTACAACTGATGGCAAAGGAGAACTAGCAAAACTAAGATCATCATCACCCACGGCAGAGGGTCTTTCTTCACATGATAAGCTCAAACTACCATAAGGCGATTCATCATCATGCCGATCAAAATTCTCATTACCACTTTCACCAATTTCTGAAATACTATCAGATACCATCCAGCCACCATTCTTATTGACAACATCGGAGTTCTCTCCACTCTGAGAATTTGGTGAACCCACAAACCTGAAGTCCCCTGGCAACGACTTAATCAACTGAAGAGAAGGCGATCCACGGCTTCTCTGTGCCATTTCCTCAAAAGGGTTCCTCTAAGAATTGCTCTACTGACCAACTAGTTATCAACCACTTGATGATTGAACCAAAAAGCTAACTTCTCTTTTTTTCCCTTTTCTTCAAAAAGTGAATCAAACTTTAACAAGGTCCCACTAGCTTATCTGCCTAACTTAATGGAGGGGACCATAATATGATGTAAAAACTACTAGCAACAGTGCTTCTTCACTCAGCAATGAAATCAAACCGAAACCATTCATTCACCTCAACAAACACTGAATACTCCTTAATTAATTTTCATAAATATCCACAACTTTAAAACTTCATAAATTCTCCCAAAAAAAATCAACAAAATGCTTAGAAAACTCCCAACTTTTCACAACCCCAACTGTGAAATGTCCAAATAAAGCTTTATCAGATCTAAAGGTTCAATCTTTACACTTCAATTTCCTTGAAAAGAAACTGCTCTTCAACTGCAATTACAGATCTTTAGCACCCCAGAAAAAATTAGAAAAAATTATTTAAAAATCTAAATACATCTCAGAGCATTACTAAATCTTTAAATGAAGTCAAAATATTGACTTTTTCCCCTTCCTTGGAACAAGCTTTAATCAATCAATCAATCAATCAATCAATCAATCAATCGAGTTCTGTTAAAAACAAAAAAGATTGCAAATTAGCTAACAATATTGGAAAAGAAAACAAAAATGTAAAATATTTGTAAAATAAATAGAAAATTAAACCTTAGAAATGGTCAAAAGAAATGGACTATCTAGAAGAAGCAGCTTTTACTTTGTGTTCAATCTTTTATTTTTTGCCTTTTTAACTGTTCATTAGTCTCTTTTTCGTTTGTGTGTGTTGTGTGCGAGTGTTAAGTGTCAGCAAACAGCCTCCATTTGTTTTTTGGGCAAAATTTTAAGCACCAATCAAATTTGAAAACATTTTGAACTACACATGTCGTGTTCAGCTAGTTGAAGGACCATCATGCCCCTTACAGTTTGTATGATGTTGCCTTTACCCTTTGTCTGAATAATACGTGGGATTCAAACTTGCCTTAGAAAAAAATTTAATTTCCTTTTTCTTTGTCTTATTTTTTCCTCCCTTTTGTCTTTCTTAATTTTCAGCAGCTTTCTGTATTTTAGGTTTTAATTTTGTGGATTTTCATTTGTTGACGAACTAGATCGTCATATTTTGTGAAACGGATTGGCTACGAGATAATCTAAAGAAAAAAGATATTACACAATATTTTTTTAATAAAAGAAAAATAATTGTTACTCTTTTTCATTTATTGCACATGAAAAGAATGGAATTATGAATGAGTAAATTTTGAGAAAGAAAAAAAAAATTAGTGGTGATTCCTTGACTTGCGTATTTTCCAAGTATAAGTTATGGCTAGAGAAAAAAGAAATATTCAATCTATATTCAAGTTTTTTTATAAAAAAAAATCTTAATTTCTTTCTCTTTTCTTGCTTTTATTTTTGTGAAAGATTATTCCTCTATTCCCTATATATTCTTTCATGATAATGATGGATGATGTGACAATATGTTCAACTAGCAGCTACTCTTAACTTCATATATATCACATGTTCCTCTGATTGTTTTGTAGGTATCATGTTACACATTTTTGTAATGTAAAATTGGGATAACAAATTTATAATCCAACTCAACAAATATTATTGTTCCTCACTCTTAAAAATTATGTTTCGCTTGATATTTTGGTGGTCAGGCTTCACCAATTGATTTTCCTTGTCAATAAAAAAAAAAAAATCTTAAAAATTATGTTTTAATTAATGTTGCGCTTCAATGAATTAATCGTGCGTTTTGTGCACTCATCAAATTGCTAACTTATTTATTAGAAAACAAAATTCACTCAATTAGTTTCATTTCAATACTACAAAAAACAAAATGACACCCAAATAAAAATATCATATGTGTAGACACCTTTTACTTATTTTTATCTTGAGTTGTCAATATAAACCACTATTTTGGTAAATAAGTAAACAAATTATTTTTTGAAAACGAAATGCTAATGAAGGTCTCAAATAGTTGTAACGATATTAAACCAACAATCCAATAGTTGTTAATGTCGAGAAACATGAGGTTGGTATTAGAAAATAACTCATAATGGTCTTAAAATTCATGATTTAATTGTGTTTTTTAACTTAAGGGTCTGTTTGGATTGAAAGTTCTGGAGTAAAAAATTAGTTGGGAAGAGATTTTAAAATCCATTTTCCTTTCCTTCTCATGTTTGGATTGAGAAGGTTAATAAAGGGTAGCTAAGGAGAGATTGCGAAAATCATCAACATACCCCAAATTGAAACAACTCCAAATTGGGAATTAGGATCCTTTGAGAACTAATGCTTTGATCTAACATTTTAACATTAGGCATTCATTTAATTTTTAAACTATAAAAATGGAGAAAAAAAAGTATTTTTGGTAAGTAAATTGAATGGCTGAAATGCAAGTTAGAATGATAGACAAAACATTAATTATGAGAAGATCCTGAGGTCAAATTAAATAGGAGTCAAACAGGAGGATTTGATTTAATTAAATGTTTAATAACTATATTACCCCTATTTTTTCTAATACCATATATATTTTAAAAAAAGGTAAAGATAGATTTTATTCCTCTTTTGCATCTCCACCTCAATCCAAACCGAAAATTCACATATTCTTTCATGAACCTTTTTTCTATATTTTATCAAATCCAAACAAGATGTAATCCTTCCCTTTCTTTCTTTTGAATCCAAACAAACCTTAAATGTGAAGGAAGGACCTAGATGGAATTTGGAAGAAAGATAGACATAAATGGAGAAAACACTAGGAATAAATCTCGTCATGGCGTAATTGACCTTTGCTGGTAACGGTTACGATACGTTACGGATGTTTGATTTGACCAAATGCCATACAACAGGGCAGACGGTGGAGGGAGTCAAATGTGCCAACTCTTTGTTTGGGCCAACTTTAAATCTCCGCCGTGAGATCCTAAACTTCAACGGTTGCAGATCGAAGCACGTGAGTGGGGCACGGCTTTGCAGTTTACCAATCTTTAAATGGGCGGCAAACGGGTTCGTGTTCAATTTTTAATTTATCAAATGTTTTGTTCTCTTTTGCCAGAGTAAATTTTTATTCATTAAACAAACTATTGGATGGTGACACATTTGATTAACTAATAGATACCATAAACAAATACAACAGAAATTGAAAATTAATCAATTAAAACGAGGCTACTTTAAAATTTTTGGACACTTTGAAAATTGGAAATGTGTAATCTTAAGCATATATAGACCTACGTCTATATCAACATCACAATCAATATATAATATATTGTTAAATTAGAAAATTGGAGCATGAGCCGAGTTGGTCCTACAAATAAAAATAGGTATGAGGTCTCTCTACGTAAGCACTCCAATGATTAAGCATCTGTTTGGTCTAACTGTGAAATTTTAACTTTTAAGTTGTAGGACTTTTAGAAGTAGAGTTTTGGTTAGAATTGATATTGAACAAAAGTCGTTGACTATTTGACCTAAGTTTTTAAACTCACAGGAACCACTTTTAAGGGTCAAAACGCTGGGCCAAACAAAGCCTAAGTTAGTATCTTTGTTTGGAATGAAAGATAGAATTTAGAAAGTGCGTAGTAGAAATGAGTTACATTTTTAGTGATTGTGCATAGAGTATTTGCAGCTTACTGAGAGAATTTTTTCCTGATTTAGTGGGATTGTGTCAGATTTTGTTATAACCGTTTTTCCGAGGTCTTTGGGATGCTTCTCGAACCTGACCTCGGTTTTATATGCCAGGACGAATGATGACGTCCCCTACCTTGGGTTTTTGGAGACCTCGAGTTGGTTACCGGATAAAATACATCTTTGCATGGGCAAAATAATAACTTTTCCTCGGGTTAGGATTTATCCTACGTCAATTGCGCCGATTCCTTAGACTACGCAAGAGTTTGGAGAATCGTTCATTAACTCATCCTACTCCTACATTTATGGTACATTTCTCCATAACCACCAAAATTAATCATGTAATAAATAATGGCAACATGTGGACATAAACGTGGCCACGTGATAAGATCGCACTGGTTGTTTGTGTGGAGTGGTAGACACAAGTGTAGAGTGGGTATATTTTGCCTTTCCCGCCTAAAGTACCATTTTCTTCTATAAATAGGACTTCATTTTGAATCCCTTCATCATTTTCAAACTCTCTCTTGCAATAATTTTTCTCTCTAAGTGTTCGTTCTTCACTGTCATTAGCAAACAAGAGTCTCCTCGATTAGGTATTTCAATTCTTCCTTCAGGCCAGCTCTTCCCAAACTACTTAGATACGTCCTTGTCCATCTTCTCTCATGGCTCGTGATCGAAATCAGTCCGATTCCCAAAACCAATTAGCCTAATCTATGGTAGGGGTGAAGAGTCTAGTTCCTTTAGTTCATCCCAGGAGGTCGAAGTGGTCTCTCCTCAGGAACCTAAGACCTCTAATCACATGGATGTCATCGGCGAGGAGGCTGAAGTCCCTATTGAGTCCACCTTAAAAAGATCTAGGCGTAGCCCGCTGAATATAGCGCCTCTTAGGTTCATCTGCTACTCCGGTGCCAGTCTTGGGCCATTTCCTATCTCTTAGGCTCCGGGGCCATCTACTGTCCCCATAGGTCAATCTTGCATGCCCCCGAGCAATGTTATGTGGCCCATTCGTCTCTTCCTAGTAATCCAGAGTTAAAGGAACTCTTCGCATCCTTAGATAAAGATTGTGAATCCACCTATTCCGAGAAACGTGACCTTGGGGCGACTAGTGTCTTTCCCAAGGAAGAAAGAGCTTGTCGCCCAGGAAAAGATGAGATGACTTTCTACCATTTCATTTTTAGGTTTTTTGTTCTCCCTTTGGCCCGATTCATAGAGCATATCTTATAGTTATTCGATATCACCCCGGGGCAACTAGTTCCCAATAGTTGAAGGCAAATCATAGCCTTCTTTATTTGGGTTATGTCTTTAGGGCAAACTTGGATCCCGAACCTTTTCGTGTTTTTCCACCAAATTAAATCTGAAAAAGTAAACCAATTTGGGTGGTACTATTTCTCTCCCTGAATCAGTGCAAATTTTTTCTATGACTGGCCCTTGAACAATAAAAGGTGGCACGAGAAGTATTTTTTCATCAAGTCTCCCATTGGTTGGTCTGTCCAAAGGAAATTATGTATCATTCCCGAGCCCATTTTCAAACTTCTTCAAAAGACTCCTCTTCTTTCTCTCGAGGAACAGTCTACTAGGGACCTCATCCTTAACCAATCTCGTCCCACTAAAGGCAAAGAACTAATAATCCTTGAGAATGTCATATTCTCAGGTTTATACAATAGCCCCGAGGCCCCCTCGACCTGACGGAGCTGGGTCGTCACTCTAAGCTTCAGCCCTAGGAGGAAACGAGGGTAAACTCTTCCTCCAATTTTCTTCTTTTATTTTTTATACTTCTTCTCTGTAACACTTTATCTTAATAATACTTTGCCTCTTCCAGGAATAGACACCGATGCCCTAGCTGCTGAGACCAAGTGTCAAATCCAAGAGAAGAAAGTGACCTAGAAGGCCAAGAGAAAGACGGAGAAAGCCGAGGCTTCTAGCTTAAAGAGGAGGAAGCAGACTCTCGCCATACAAGAGGAGATGCCATTCTTGAGGCATCTGCCTCAACCTAGATCACACATGTGAACTTGTCCCATGACACTCAACTTTTAGAAGACTTTAAACCCTAGAATGTAAAGGCATAAATGATTGAGCACGTGGACCTCACTCAGTTCCCTCTACCTCAAGAAGACATTCCGGCTGCTATTCCCCAAAGGTCAGGTCTCATCAGCTATTTCCTCTCCTTATTGGGCCAGGATTATCTTCTCCTGCCATTCATGCCTACTGTTGTTTGTTCTAAAATTCGGGCTTATTTGTTGTAAGCTAGAGTTGAACCGCTAATCTGATCGCACCTAACTACAGTGAGTTTAAAATTATAGACCCTAGGTTGAGCCTATAGTTGGACTAGGGAACCTTTGGGTGTGCGCCCTAGTCTGAGAGGAAGAGAAGGCTCTTCATTGGTTCACAGGTGTAAGTAAGTATATGGTTGTTTTATATGTCCATGACGTTCCTCCCTGGGGTAATTTATAAGGAATGCAAATTGCCTTCGCCCTGTTAGGATAAGTATCCTCTACCAGTCTTCTACTCAGCTTCTACCAGAGCGAGTGCACTGCAACCTCTATCCCAAGTTGGTACAGATCTCATCTCCTCTTAGATTCTTGGCGTGTCCATGCTTTCAGAGGCACTATCCCTTTTGGGCTGCATTCCTATCTTGGGCTAACACCCGCTCCTGGGTCGAGACCCTTGCGAACAAAGGGTGAGTCCTTAAGCCCATCGACTTACGATCTCGCTTACCGCTGCAAGACCCTGGCCATGGCCTAGTCTTCTTGGGTTGAAACCCAAGGTGCCAAATTCTGTCTACTACATTATGAGTTTCCTAATTTAGTATGACAATTTCAAGTATATGAACAAGCACTAATTACAATTTTATTCATTAGAATTTCTACAAAGTGAAAATAAAATATTCCCTGGCAACTACTGCCTATTTTAATATTCGTCTCAAGTAATAGACTAATAGATAAAAGTATTATGTATAAAGCTGTTAAATCTACACCATTAAATCTATTTTTTATTTCTTACTTTATATCGAAAAAAGACAGAAGAAACAAATTTACTTTGCTAAACTATTAATCTACTCTCTATATATTTTAATCAACTCTCACGTTAACATCACAAAAAGCAAAATAAAGATAAATATTTTGTTCATAATTTCCTTTGTAGCAATCTAGACATTAGCCATTCAAAGAGTTACTTCTAGAAATACTCTGAAATTATTAAAAATGTTCCATCCGAGTCCCTCATATATTTGTTAAAATTTTGTCATAATTTTTTTTTCTTGTCTTCTATTTGTCATTTAGTTTATTTCATCAAATTTTTAAGCAATTAAGATGCTTGAGTGTCACGTGTGAACTTGTGTGCCTTGTCAAATAGGACAAAAGTCAGTTGACAAATAAGTTCACTTTGCCCGAAGGTTGCAACTCATCAAGTCCATTGTCTCACATGTGAGCACTTTTTCACCAATTGCCTTCTTATTCCCAATGGTAGTAAATTTTGTGATTATATTTGGGGTAACAAGTGACCTAAGATTGCTTGGGAATATGTTTGTAAACCATTTAATGAAAATGGTTTGGGATTAGAAACCTTGAGGAGATCAACAAGCCCTTCTCAAACTTATTTGTGTATTTTACGCAACTTCAAAGTCCATTTAGAGTATATGGGTACGGAAAAATCATCAAAAGAGTTTATTAACTTAAATTCATTAAGTATAAATTTAAAACATAATTACTTACCATAATTAAAAATATTAAAGAATAAAATAATTAATTATAGTCTAGAAAAATTAAATATTATGGACTAAAAGAATAGGAAAAACATAAATAATATTAACAAATGTTAGGTGTAACACTTATTCGTTAAATCAAGGGCAATTTAGACTTTTGGTAAAAATCTGGAAAAAAAACATAGCATAACCATTTCAAAAGACAGAGATTTCAAAATATTCAAACCACATTGAAGAAGAACGTGGAGCCATCGTACCACCACCTGTGTAGCGTAGGCTATAATTGGGAGAAAGTGAAGATTGCTTAAGCTTGGATTAAAGGTAAGTGGGGTTCCTAATTGACTAAGGTCATCCTCAATAGAGGCTCTAAATTGAGGGGCTCTAAAATTTAATTTAGAGGCCTTTAGCAATTTAGAGCCCCATATAGAGACCCAAGTATTTTTTAGGGGCTCTAAAAAAAATTCATGCCCAATGAAGAGCTCTATAAAATTGGGGCTCTTTATTGTGTTAAATTTAATTTTGCAAACTAATTTGAATATATGTTATTTTTTCTCGTGTGTTAATTTTCTTTTTATAAATTATTATCGTCATAATTGTAACTTTTTTTTTTACGAACATTTGGACAAAAAAATTATTTAATTCTGACAACAGTAAAAATTATTAAACTATGATGACGTTTAATTACGTTCGATTTCAATTTTTTAATTTTTTTATATTCCCTTTTGTGAATTTTCTTGATTCAATCTCAACCGTCCATTTCTTATCTCTATATCAAGTATCTTATCCAAATAACACCCATAAGATTGGATTCTGAAAAAATCAATCTCATCCGTAAGTTTCTTATCTTTTATCTCAAATCTCTTATCCAAATAACACCCATTGGATTGGATTTTCTAAAAATCAATCTCGTCCGTACGTTTCTTATTTCTTATCTCAAATCTCTTATCCAAATAATACCTATTGGATTTGATTTTCTATCACTCAATCTCGTCCGTAGATTTCTTATCTCTTATCTCATATTTCTTATCCAAATAACACTCATTGGATTGGATTTCCTTAAAATCAATCTCGTCCGTTTGTTTGTTATCCTTTATACATTCATTTTTCTATATAAGTTAGGTTCTCAAACCTTTCTCAATCACCAAAATTTAAACAATACAATCTATATCTCTCTTTCTACAATGGCCCAACAAAGAACCAATTCCTCATCATCTGATGACGACATCGATGGCCACGCAATAATGGTGTCGATGCACGCACAATATCAATCACTAATAGGTGCTGCGCATGAATTGAGTTCGGATAAACATGGAAGTACATCGTCACGCCGATAATCTATAAGGAGAGATTGGGTAAGTGCTCATAATAGGCTTATGCATGATTACTTTGTTGATCGCCCTTTGTATCCTGCTTCTAAATTCACAAATAGGTTTCGATGACGCGCGAATTGTTTTTGAAAATTATAGGAGAAATTGTGCATTTCGACAATTACTTCATGATGAAACCAGATGCATCCGGAAACTAAGGTTTCTCACCATATGTGAAGATGACAGCCGCGCTTCGTATGCTTGCCTACAGATGTCCTACTGATGCGAATGGCGATTATTTGAAAATTGTAGAAACTACATCTTTACAGGCGATGAAATTTTGTCGTGCTATCAACGCAGTGTATGGAGACCAGTATCTTCGACGACCTAACAATGCAGACATGGTAAGGCTACTTAGAAAAGCCGATCAACCGGGGTTTCCTGGAATGTTAGGAAGTGTAGACTGTATGCACTGGGAATGGAAAAATTGCCCAACAGCGTGGGCTGGGACATATGCCGGGCACCATGGTCGTCTTACGATAATCCTTGAAGCGGTTGCATCGTACGACTGTTGGATATGGCATTCGTACTTAGGAGCACCCGATGCACGCAATGATTTGAATGTATTATATAGTTCTCCTATTTTTTCTGATGTTCTTGAAGGTCTATCTACAGGCATTCAGTTTACACTTAATGGTAGACAATACAACCAAGGTTACTACCTTGCTGATGGTATGTATCCCCGATGGTCAACGATAGTGCAAGCATATCCCAATCCAGAAGAACGAGATAAGGCGTTATTTACTAGAATGCAACAAGCTTATCGTAAGAATGTTAAAAGGGCTTTCGGAATCCTCCAAGCTAGATTTGAAATTATCAAAGGGCCATGCCGTTATTGGCATGAGAATGATATTGGGGAAATTATGAAGACTTGTATAATTCTGTATAATATGATTGTAGAAGACAACCTTGATGAATAAGGTAATGATTTTGTCGATGATCTGGAATGTTATCATGTTGAGGAGCCTCCTGTTGTACCCAATCGGGACCCTATAACTATTACTCAATATTTAAATAATCGTGCTCAAATGAGAGATTAGTCTGCATATTTTATGCTCTGGAATGATCTTTTGGAACATGTGTGGAATGAATATCATGAAGGACATCTTAATTTTTAATATAATTTTGTATTAGGATGACGTTTAATTACATTGTTCTTAATATTACGAAATTGGCTTTATTGATTGTTGTCTTTTCGATTTAAGTAATTCAATTTTTAGGTATCTCGAACTAAATTTGTATTAATATTTAAAAAATTAAATATAAAAAAGGGAAAGTAAAAATACAAATGTGAATTTAGAACAACATTGTCAATTCAGAATTTTAATGATTATAATACAACCCAAAATAAACTAGACAATACAAATAATCCATGATTTAAGGCAAACTGGGACGGTATATATCATCGTCAAAGTCTATCGAATGGGAGGACTTTCTTACAATAATAGCCCTTTGTTGCTCAACCAAAAACGCTATTCTTTCCGGAGTTTCGATTGTCGAAGTTTTTATATTCATAGTCTTCGTATCAGCAAATTCTTCATACCTATCCGTGTACTTCTTCATAATTTTTCCCATATTTCTTGCTTCTTCTACGATATCTTCGACACTGCCCTTACCTTTTAATTTTTTAGCCTTCTTGTTCCCAATCGGCCTTGACGATGTAAGATTGCTTTGGGTTTCCGCCACTGACTCATTGGGATAATCATAATCGTAGGAATTTAGATTTTCGATTGGAGTTTCGAGTTGCGTCTCCGATGCATGCGAACCAGGGACATTCTGTGTGGATTGAACATCACATTCTGTGTGGATTGAAAATTTGTTTTATCCAAACCCTTTAAAAAAAATAAAAAAAAATCACATTCCAAAAAAATAAAAATTTATCCCTACCCTCTAAAAAAAAAAATTAGAAACCCTACATATAAAACAAACCAACCCTCCATTTTTGCCCTATCAGCCGCCCCATCCCCCTCCCCCCTCCTTCTCTCTCTCTCTCTTCCACCACCCCACCCCACCTTCCCCACTGCCCCACCCCTCCCCACCACCCTACCCCACCTTCCCCTCTGCCCCTCCTCTCCCCACCACCCCACCCCACCTTCCCCGCTGCCCTTCCCCTCCCATCCCCACCACCCCACCTTCCCCGCTGCCCATTCCCTCCCCACCACCCCATCCCACCTTCCCCGTTGCCCCTCCCCATCATTCCACCCCCCCATCATTCCACCCCCACCCACCTTCCCCGCTGCAGTTCCCCTTCCCACCATCCCCAATCTGCTTTTTTTTTTTTGATAAATGTTGAATCAGTTGGTGTGTGTGTATATATATATATTTTTGCAGGTGATTCGGGTGAGAATAAATTGCAAAAAAGGACAGATCTTGAGCATCAACCTTAAATTTTTTTTTTCGACAGATTAATTTTTTTTTTGTTGCTGTTTTCGTATATTTGCTTGAATGGATAAATTGTTGAAGTTGGGTGTTGGATTATTTTGGTTGAATATATAGAAAATCCAACACCAACGGCTATATTTTTTTGAACACAAAGCTGAAAATTGCAACGGTTGTGTTCTTTCTTTTTTGCAGATGTTTGTACCTTTTTTTTTTTAAGTTAGATCTGACGAAAGAGAGCATGGGCTGCAAATTTTTTCTTGGGGCTCCATTTTGTTCAACAAATTTGTTGAACAAAATAGAGCCCGGGCTCTATTTTTGTTGAAATTTGTTGTATTTGGCACAAAAGGAACAAATTGGGGCTGTATAATAACCATTGGTATTGCTTTTTTGCTTCAAAAGGCTCTATATTAACCAAAAAATGTAATCATTGTGTTTTAGAGCCTCCATTGAGCTTGCCCTAAGTGTTTCCCTAGCATTGTTTAGTCCCAAAATAAAAATTTATCTTTTGCGAATCCCTAATAGAAGAATTACCTAACGTTAGTTTTATTGTTGGAGTGTAGTTAATGACTTGTTGTCGCATGAAACTTACCTTCTTGATCTCTTGTTGGTTTAGGGGTTGATAGTCATCCGTGCCTTTAAGTATATGCCATTTTGAGTATTGTATCTCCCATGTTTGTTAAAATGCTCGAGTGAATGACTCTTTTTGAATCCTTCGTACAATCTTCCCTATCCCATTTGTTTCATCTTTTGTTGAATTTATTTGAGACCCCCTTGTTGTTAGCTAGCCTGTTTATTACCTAACCGATTATAATGATTCTCCAGCCAATTAATAAGTTTAGTCATGCTGCTTCTTTGTATATGTGATGCTAAAATTGTAACTCTATGGTAATCTTGGCACCTACCGTCCAAATACAAACTGCTACCTCAGTGTAATTTTGATGCCAGTTATACATACACACACACATACACTATATATATATATATATATATATATATATATATATATATACTACCACTTTAGTTCTTGACTGCTTAATTGCTCATCCTTGACCCTTGAACCTTGCTTATTGTTGATAAATCTCAATTGCTGAAAACTTTGACTTGTACTCGTTTGGATTAAAGTGAAATGTGTGCCAACAAGGGCCTATACCTGCTTGGAATGGATGCCAACATGGGGCCTACACCTACTGGGAATGAAACTGAAAATATTAAATTGCTAATGAGGTTAGTGGAATACGTTATCTATTGTATTACTCATTGATGAGGATAAAAATCGTTAACCCGATCTCCATTTCGACCATGATCCAATCTCTATTTGCACTATTCGAGTGGAGTGACGTGGGTTATCCCATCGCGCCAATGATCCATCAGATCGGGCAGACCTAACCTGACGCTCACCAAGAAAGTCGAGGCTCGAAGTCCGACCAACAACCGATCTGATGACTAGGCCGACAGAATCCTGCAAAATCCAGAAAGGTGTCAAAAGGAAAAGTATAAATAGGGAAGTAACATCCCAAAAAAGATAACTAATCACACATACAGTACACATTATACTTCCTAAATTCTTATCATTTCAAAAAAGAGGATACTAACTTAAGTATCGGAGTGCTTACGTGGGCAACCCCACACCCGTTCTATTTGCAGTTTGACGTGGAAAACACCCGACCAGATTTGACCATTAATACTTTGGCACCGTCTGGGGGAAATGAGGTGCAATCTCACTAAGTTTCCATATCATGGTTAACACTCATAGTAACAGCTAGAGCGGCAAACACATACCATATCTAATGTAAGAAGAACTAGCTCAATCTGAGTTGCTGCCATCAATAGGAGTGCAGCCTCCCGCCGCGAATGCACAACCAAACCTACTAGAGCCGCAAACCAACAACTCACCAGTACCAACCATAGTTCCTGGACCAATACCCCCGGCACAAGCCTTCACATCATAAATCCCAAATCTAAACTTCCTTCTACAGCTCCGGGATACCCTAAACTTCCTTTTGTAGCCCCGAACAGCTCGGCCAGCCCATAACCCACTTGCCCAAATAAACCAAACAATACACCTACCCCCAAACCACAACCCCGCCTAGGTGCATGAGCCAATTCCTCCACCGACAGTGGCAGATGATGAGGCAGCCTCCTCTGGACCGATCTGCTAACCTGAGGCGGTAAGGCCTAGACAGCAAGTAACAATGCACAATGGGTCAAGGACTACAGGTGAAGGGCCCAGACGGGATAGGGCCCCAATCCATTTGTCTCCGAAACTATGGCGGTTCCTAAGCCCCCAAGATACAAAATTTCATCTCTGCCGAACTACGATGGAATAGGGGACCCGTTGGATCATGTGGCAGTATTTCGGCATAAGATGGATTTCTATGATGTGCCAGATTCCCTGATATGTCGGGCTTTCCCGACCACCTTAACAGAGGCAGCAAGATGATGATACATTGGATTGGAGCTTACTTCCATTGAGCATTTTGATAAACTATTTGAGGCCTTCATCGGCCGATTCTCTAGCAGCAAGAAGCCCACCAAGCATTCGAAAACTTTATTGAGCATCAAGCAAGGCCATGATGAGCTTATTCGATCTTACTGTGGTAGGTTCAACCAAGTGGTCTTGGAGGTAACTGACTTGGATGACAAGTTTGCGGTGATGACCTTCATGAAAGGATTGAGGAACATGACGTTTTTGTCGTCTCTAGCAAGGAAGACCCCGAGTACATTGACTGACGTGATGGCAAAGGCGGAAGGGTATATGTATTCTGAGGAATTGATAAATGCTCAGAAGGAGAATGACAAATTGGTAAAAAAGTCAGGCAACAACTCGGGAAATAATAAAGGTAGGGTTGATTCCCGACCTCAAGTCAATCCTCGAAATACACAATGAGGCAAGCAGAAGGAAGATGACCAGCCTAGGTTTCACAATTTTGCACAGTTGAATACGCCGAGGGGAAAAATCTGTCGCCATTAAGAACAGGTTTACGATCAAGCCACCGTTACCAATGAGAGCAGAGCCCGACAGGAGACCTTGGAACAAGTTTTGTCAGTACCTCAATGATCATGGGCATATGACAAACGACTGTCGGGAGCTCAATAATGAGATTGAGGCATTGATTCGGTAGGGTCATCTAGGCCAATATATAAAAAAAGAACATGCGCAGGAGGAAAGAAGAGATAGAGAAAGGAGTCCACAGCAAGAAAGAGAGAGGAGCCCCTGACGGGAGCAAGAAGGACCCGTTAGGGAGGTATATATGATTACCGGAGGAATGGCCTCTGGAGGTAAAAGAAAAGTAGCACGAGTCGCATACCACAAGTTGGGCAAACACGACCCACCATTGAAGAGGCCTCGTTTGGACGAGCGAATCATATTTACAAATAGGGTTGGTTCTCCCATATGATGATCCATTGATTATTGCAGTGCAGATTGGGGATGTTCTCGTCAGGAGAATCATGATCGACACCGACAGTTCGTCCGAGGTACTTTTTGACCAGGCTTTTCAGAGGATCGGATTAAATAGAGATAACTTGAAGCTCATGAATAGGACACTGCCAGGGTTTACAGGAGAGAAGTTCCAACCTGAGGGAATTATCACCATCAACCTAACATTAGGTCGAGGAGAATGGGCTCGAATAGAGCCATTGAAGTTTGTTGTTATTGATTGTCCATCTGCGTATAACGCCATCTTAGGCAGGGTCACACTTGTAAAATTTCGGGTTGTGCCGTCAACTTACCACTTGATTCTGAGGTACCCGACCCCAATGAGTATAGCCACTATCCCAGGATATCGGAGAAAAGTCCAGGAATGTTACGCAGCAGTTCTGAGCATGTAGAAGGTGAAGCCCTGGCAGGTCGAGGTTCTAGAAAGCAAGGCCAAGAAGGGCAAAGAGGTTAAGAAGGCTACACCAGCTGAAGAACTGGTAGCAGTAGAGATCGGGCAGAACAAATAAGTCAAGATCGGGTGCGAGCTTAGTCCTGACATGAAAGAAGGTATAACCAATTTTCTTACATTAAATATTGATAAATTTGTTTGGTCTTCCACTGACATGACAGGGATAGACCCAAAAGTTGCAACACAACGATTGAATGTCGATCCAGCTTTCTAACTTATCTGACAAAAGCGTCAGCATTTTCACGCTGACAAGAACCAAATTATACAGGATGAAGTGATGAAGTTATGGAAAAAAAAAACACATAAGAGAGGTCAACTATCTGACCTGGTTGGCCAACGTGGTCCTTGTGTCAAAAGGAGGGGGTAAATGGAAGCTATGTATTGATTTTACTGACCTCAACAAGACATGCCCGAAGGACTATTACCCATTGTCGAGGATAGATCAAATGGTGGATACCACCTCGGGCTGCGAGATGTTGAGCTTCATAGATGCCTTCAAGGAGTACAACCAAAAACAGATGGCTCCCGAAGACGAGGATAAAACGACATTCATCACGGACCAAAGAGTTTACTGCTATAAGGTGATGTCGTTCAGATTGAAAAATGCAGGAGCAACCTACCAGAGAATGGTGAATAAGTCTTGTCAGAGCAGATCGGCCGCAACATGGAAGTCTACGTTGACGATATGTTGGTCAAAAGTAAAGATGCCCAAAAAACCCAAAAAAATGTGCCTTTGGAGTTAGGGCAGAAAAGTTTCTTGGTTTTATGGTCACTAGCAGGAGAATTGAAGCGAATCCAGAGAAAGTTCAAGCCATTCTCGATCTCGAGCCGCCGAGGAGTACAAAAGAAGTTCAAGTATTTGCTGGAAAGGTGGCCGCTTTGAGCCAGTTCATGTCAAGGTCGGCAGACAAGTGTGCACCGTTTTTCAAGGTGCTCAGAGACCCGAAGAATTTTCAGTGAACCGAGGAGTGTCAAAAAGCATTCGAGGGATTAAAGAGGTATCTTGGCTTGCCGCCCCTCCTGTCCCTGAAGGAAAACGGGGTTAGGTTACATGATTTATATTCAAAAATTTCTATGAACATAGTGAAAACAATCATGTGGGATCTTACTGCGATTGAACATGTAATAGTAAAACAAAAAATAGTTTACAATTTAATTCCTAAATGAAACAAGGATCTAGGCATACCTCTTACGAAGAACGATGCAAGAACACAAAACACCTTGATCTACAAGCTTGGGAGATATTGCTTTCACTCATCTACTTTGATATTCTCTTCTATGACCAACATTTTTCTAAAGTATAATCTAGTTGTGAGACTAGATTTTGCTAAACTAAAAGATATAAACTAGAATTGAGTTTCTTCACAATGGCGAAGCTTACTCAAGAGAGAGAAGAGAAATTTCAGAAGAGATGGTGTGTGGAACATTTTTCAGAGTTAGAGAAGAGGTCTATTTATAGGCAGAAGATCTAGAGAAAAATTCTTGAAATTCCGATGTGGGATATGGTCAGAGAAAAGTCCAAATCTCTTCCACAAGTAATTTCTTATTTTTTTTCCTTCTCCCTTCTTTTCCTCCCCATAGCCGATTTTCCTAAGGTGGGTCGGTCCCACCTCATGTGTCTAGCCTTGGCTTGTAAGCCATGGCCCTGGTTCAACCAGCTTGCTCCAATTTAATTTAATCCTAACAATAATTAAAAAATAGAAATCCCTTTCTATAAAACAGAAAGTGTATTTTTAAATATCTAATTGCCAATAAATTAAAGACTTAAATCCACTTTGTACCATTATCGTTTACATACTATGACACTTATTACCCTTTACCTTTAAAAATTCCACTTATTAACCCTACTGTTCACTTGCCATTAAAACCTTAACGGAAATTATAACTCTTCCAAATATTTGGACAAAAATACCTCTACCATTAATCCCCTACACATTCCACCCAAATACACGTTTTCCTTCATCATCATCAACACACATTATACACACGCCAGTCACACTAAAATACACACACCAAACAAGCAATAGAACACACACACCAAACATGCAATAAAATGGGGTTGGAGAAGTCATGAGATTTATAGATTTTTTGGCCTTTTTTCTGCATTAAAAAAGTAATGGTTCCTATAATGTCAACTTGGAGCTGCAAGGATTGAGGAGTTTACAGACTAATACTAGACATTAGTCATGGAGCTTTCAGCTTGACAATTGTGAGAGTGTATGATGGCTTGTTAAGTATAAAGCACCAAATGAAAAACTGGAAATTAGAGTTCTTTATTCAAATTCTATGCTAAAATACTCACACACTGACACATACTAAACACACACAGATCCATACTAAAATATACACTCCGACACATACTAAACACACTAAAACAAATAGAGACACAATAAACATACATCTATATATCACTAGCAGACATTCACCATACCTAACGCGTGTGCACAAGCGAACACTATAAAAAAAAGGTGGTGGTCAACGGCGGGGTGCGGGCTGGGTTAGTGGTCTTTGCGTGGTGGAAAGCTGGATGGTGACAACGCTGGGTGGGGGTGGGGATCTGCCATAGAGGTCTGCCGTGGGCGTGAGGGCCTTGTGGTTGAGTTGGGTGGTGGTTAACGAGAGTACAGGGTAGGTGGGGTGGCGGCGGTGGGCTGCTGTTGAGGTGTTTGCGGAGTATGGGAGGGGCATCGTGGGCGTGGGGGTGGGGTTTGGGTTTGTAAGATTTTTTCGAGATTGAGAGTTTTTTTTTTCTTTTAAGGGTAGTTTTGTCTTAAAATTATTTTGTAAGGGTAATTTAGGAAATTAAAGATTTTCTTTTAACATAATTTTATTTTTGTTAAAATTGACCCTAGCCAAGAATTAGTAAAAGGAATTTTTAAAGGAAAGGGGTAATAAGTGTCAGAGAATGTAAAGGATAGGGGTACAAAGTGAATTTAACTCTAAATTAAATACTCTTTGATTAATTCCAAAAATCTAAATCCAAACTACTATTTAAGAATAATCTATTTTTCCAATAGTGGAAAAAATTATCTTAAATATCTCAGCAGCCTTCTACACTTTAATTAATCAATTAATTACATAATCTAATATCTTGAAAATTATCAAAATAGAAACTCTTTCCCAAAATAGAAAGTCTACTTTGATTCTAACTATCAAAGGATTATATCCTTTCTCAAAATAATATATCTTAACTAAGTTTAGATACTTAACAAGGTAGATGGCTAGAAGAGGGACCAAAGACATAATTAACATCTCTTATGGAAATGAATAAAATATTTTCCCCAGCAATATTTTACCATCTTAACCAAGTCTACTATACTAAAAGACTTTGGCTGCATTTAAGGATAATTATTGTAAGTACAGGAGTCAGTCAATCTATACATGACGCTCTGTCTTTTGACCAACTAAGTATTATATTGACCATAATGCCCCTCTATACTCACTCATAGCCAAAGACTGGTTCCCGAAGTGTATTATCACCTCTTTGACTATATCTTGTCTCCTTAGAACCTCTAATCCACAATCCAACCATCCTCCTGAAGTTATCCACTTATCTAAGGGAGTTACCTTTAAGTGTAACATTCAACACTTCAAGTGTTACTGCGGCCACAAATTCAGGATGATCTAGCTTGGATCATTCTAAGGGAATGATTAATGTATGGACTCCTTATTGCATATGCACGTCCCTTATAATCAAGTTCTATACACCCAAACCATAGAGTAGGTGATTTAAATATTAAGACCACACCCATAATGGATCAAAGTGTAAGCACTCAATTTCGTCGTTCATCCACATATGCTCAAGATTAAGAGCTATAATCTACTTAGAAGCTTGTAGGTTTAGGTGAACTCTTTCTTTGATAGTACGTATTCAGAGCTCACACCTACGGGGTCCGTCCAATGCATACACATGGATAAGTGTAATAAGTCTGGAACAAATCTATGATCAAGGTAGATCACCCTTCTCCAATGGGAACTTACTCCACTATGACTTCTACCATAGTAAAGCGCCCAACTTTACTACTTAGTTATGGACAAAGTTACTTTGCTTATTCAAGTGACCGTGACTTAGACCTTCTATGCATAACCACCCCGCACCTAAGTTACTCCTTGAAGCAAGGACCTTATATTCACATATATATATATATATATATATATATATATATATATATGTCAATCCACGTAATGAGAGAAATAAGCCCATGCAAATATGATGACACTAATTATCTTATTGCAAACCATCCAGATATTCTAATGACTAAGTACTAGTGGTCTTTTAGGCATACCAATCCCAACAGTCCCGACCTGAGGGGATGAGGACTTGTATCTGTATCTGGCCTACTTGGCGACAGCAGTTGCGGCAACCCTAATTAGAGAAGAAGGAAGGACGTAAAAGCCAGTATACTATGTCAGCCAAATACTTTGGGGTGCAGAGCTCAGATACTCGATTATAGAGAGGATAACCTTGGCATTAGTTATGGCCTCAAGGAAGTTAAGACATTACTTCGATGCCAATCCAATCCAAGTAATGACGGATATGCCGCTAAGGTAGGTGTTCAGCCGACCAGAACTCTCAGGACAGTTGTTGAAATAATCGATAGAGCTCAGTTAGTTCGACATCAGTTACTAGCCCTGAACAACAATCAAGGGACAAGCCATGGCAGATTTCATAGTGGAATGCTCGGGGGGCACAAAGCAGGATAAGTTACCTAATCCCTAGACTATTAAGGTCGATGAAGCTTTTGGTAGACAGGATAGTGGGGTAGGAGTAGTCATCAACGACCCCGAAGAAGTTGAAATGCAGTACTCGCTAAAGTTTGAATTCCCAACCTCTAATAATGAAGGCAAGTATGAAGCATTAATTGCAGGATTAAGAACCTCTAATAATGAAGGACCCAGTATCGATCTTAGAAACAAGGATGTAGTTGTGATTGAGGAAGGGGATGACTGGATAAAGCCCATTCGGGATTTCTTGGAGAAAGGCCAGATCCTACCAGTTCAGGATGAGGCTTAGAACATAGAACAGCGTGCATCTAGGTTCACCGTCATTGGAGGGCAGCTATATAAGAGGTCGTACACTTGGCCCCTGTTCAAATGCGTAGGTCAAGAGGAAGGACGATACATACTAAAGGAAGTCCATAAGGGTGTATGTGGAAATCATAATGGGTCAAGAACCCTGGCCTGGTTACTTCTGGCCGACCTTGAAGGCTGACACCACAGAGATAGTCAAAAGGTATGACAAGTGTTAGAGGTTCGCTAGTATACCTCGCGCACCAGCAACCGACCTGGTAGGGATGACATGATCTTGGCCCTTCGCTCAGTAGGGCTTAGATATCGTCGGACCATTGCCGCACACACTGCGCAAAAGTAGAACATATTTATGGCGGTAGATTATTTTACTAAGTGGGTTGAGGCAGTGGCAGTTGCTAAGATCACCGAGAAGGTGGCCTGGAACTTTGTATGGAGGTCGGTAATCTGTAGGTTTGGGATACCTCGGTTCATGATCACAAACCATGGGAAATAGTTCGACTCTGTTTACTTTAGAAAGCAATGTAAAGAGCTCTACATTTCATTAAAGTTTGCCTCCGTAGCACATCCACAGTGCAATGGCCAAGTTGAAAGTACTAACAAAACTATTTTGCAGGGCATAAAGAAAAAGTTGACCGAGGCAAAAGGACTATGGCCGAAGCTGCTTCTAGAGGTCTTATGGGCCCAGAGGATAACACCAAGCTTAGCTACAGGGGAAATGTCATACAACTTGACCTTCGGGACTGAGGCAGTACTTTTGGTCGATGTCGGTTCACCAACCCCTAGAATACTAGCCTATGAAGAGAAAATTAATAACCAGGCCTTCAGGGAACACCGGGACCTAGCGGATGACTTCCGAGATAAGGCTCAAATCAAGATGATAGTGGGAAACAGGTAATGGCCTAGAGTTTTGCAAAGAGGGTAAACCCCCGATCCGTCAAGAAATGAGACCTGGTACTCAGGAAGATAGGGTTCAGACCTGACAAGGCACAATGAAAGCTCGGACCAAACTAGGAAGGACCTTGTTTAGTGACTGAAGAAGTTGTGCTAGGCACATACTGGTTAGTCGAGGTCGATGGAAGAGAATCGAAGAACGTTTGGAACATTCAACATTTGAAAAAACATTATATGTGAAACTTTGTATCGACGTTGTAAGGTCACTTCTCTGAATGTTAATGAAGGAAATAGCCTATTTCTTTCTCTCTAAAAAAGACTGTTCCAAAGGCATCAAGCCGAACTGCCGCTGTATGGCAAACAGCTAAGAAGCTGAACTTTGTTTGTATGAACACGACACCGAGCCGAACTACTGCCATATGGCAAACAATTAAACAAGCTAAACTTCATTCGTATGAACACGACACCGAGATGAACTGCGGCTATATGGCAAATAGCTAAAACAAGTTGAACTTCGTTCGTATGAACACTGCACCGAGCCGACCTACTGCTGTGTGGGAAACAGCTAAATGAGCTGAACTTCATTTCTATGAGCACGACACCGAGTCGAATTACTATTGCATGGCAAACAATTAACAAGCTAACTTCGTTCATATGAACACGGCGTCGAGCCAAACTGCTACCGCATGGCGAATAACTTACAAACTAAATAAAGAGATGGGACTAAAGTTAAGTGGGTAATCCCTTACCCGACATAAAAGGCCAGAGTAGACAAGTATTAAATCCTGACCTAGGCTGACTTTTGAATAATTAGATCGGTACAGTAAAAAAATGCACATATATGTAACAGACAGGAAGGAAAGTTTTCATTAAAGGAGAAAGATTACAAAAGGCATTGAGATAGACACCCTGATACATAAGCCTATTTTACTCAGCTGGGTGTTAGCCTTGACTTTCTTGCACTACCTCCTGCCCATCTATAACTAAGTCCCCAGCCTTGATCTGATGGTTACCGGTAAATTGGTAATCATCAGTGTCCAGGAAAGAGAAGTCAAACTGGAGGTTGTGAACACTAGCAAAGTCTTCCATCCGAGCTCGAGCTTCCCTCACCCCGTTCTTTCGGGCTTTTTCATAAGCTAGCTCGATCAAGTCCAGGAACTCATCGGACTTCTTGAAGTCCTTAACGGCTTGAACCCGGGTAGTAGGGAGCTCATCTTCTTTTTCTTTAAGAAGCTTTTCCATATCGAGCTTCTATTTTTTAAACTCGTCAATCTCTTCTTGAGCCGCTTTCAGGTCCTTAGCACTCTGATTTTGAACAACCTCTAGCTCGGCCTTATTGTTAATCACGTCAGACTTCAACTCCTTGACGCGAAGCTTTTGGCCATCGTATTTGCGGTGGAGGGCATCATATACCTCCTTGGCCTTGCCCGCAATAGCAGAAAACTCAGTAATCAACTCATTCATCTGCAATAAACTGAAGGGTATCAGCAATATCCAGAAGGAGGAAAAGGTTGTAATAGCACAAAGAGCTCATGATAACACGAAATTGTACTTATCTTCTGATGGCAGAGGTCGGATACAAGCCCGAGCTAATGCGACCTCAAATCCTTGATACCGTAACTATAACCTCTTAAGTCTGCACTGTGCCTTGACTCAAGCTCGGGATTGAAGTGGCCGCCCGAGGAGGCCTCGTTGGAAGGTCGTCGGCCAGGGTAAGGTCAACATGGATGGGGTCGCCACCAACGCAAGTAGCAAGGCCCGAACTCTAGTCGGGCGGAGGTTGTTGAGGAACTTTGCTGGCCCCAATCATAGAGCTGAAGATCAAAGCTTTCTTTTCCACGCGGGACAGCTCGGAAGCTTTCATTTTCAGGGATTATTCCTCAATCTTCTTCTTTTGGCGACGGGCTTCGAGTCTCTAAGCAACGTCCATATCTGCAAGTAAAATAGCATGGATCAGAATCAACCTTCACAAACATGTATCAAAATTAAGACTTCGCTCTCACCATCTTCAGGATGAGAGATCGAGGGTACAACATCAGCCTGTTCTTCCGGGGGATCATCATACATTCCTGATGAATGAATTGCCTTGGTGCTGACCAGATCGTTCCCATTGATGGAATCTATAGTACGAAGAGCATGAGCAAAAGATTCTAACTCGGTGGACAGAACCGGAGGGTCAGGATAGGGCTTGAGCAAGATATGATAAACCCTTGTGACTGACCAAGGCCTCGGAGATTTGATGAAAAAGAACCTATTATGCCAGCCCTTATTCGAAGAAGGCCAAGTCCCGGACTGGAATATATTGGAATATGTAAAAGCGGTAAAGTAATACCGGCCCCGACCTTTGGCTTTGATCGTGTAAAAGTTGGCAAAAAAATCGGATGTGAGTTGTTGACCTAGATTTTTAACATAAATATAGAACACGACGATCATTCGCCAATTGTTTGAGAGTAATTGACCCAGGCTCAGGTTGACAAAATTGGGAATGTCGACTACATACTTGGGAAAAGGAAAGCGCAAGTATGAGAGTGTATCATAATAAAATCCCATCTCCCCATCCCTCGGGCAGCAAGCCCTGTCCTTTGGATCGGGTAATCGAATAACGAAGTCAGTGGGAAAAGTGCCATTCCTCATAAGTTTTAAGACCCAAGAGTAGATGTGATACCCCGAACCCGGCATATAGAAAATAATACTTGTTTTCATTTAATTAGGTTTTATTTTGAATGCTAGCATGAAATTATGTGTTTACTTTAATGAAATACATTCATTTTTAGCATTATTTTCATATTATTTAAAAATTATTCAAATAATAGTTAAATTAATTATTTGAAATGAATATTAACTATCCTACTATTTATAATATTCAATTTTATTTTCTTGAATTTATTTACTTAGTTTTCAACTAAATAAACAAAATAGTTCCAAGCAAGGAGTGAATTTTAAACTATTTTATCTTTCAAATTTAATATTTTTCTATGATTACTTACCATATTTAAATTACTCATTCATTGATTTCATGTGCATAGCATATCGGGAGCGTTAGGAAAAAAATTGATTGGTGTTCTCTAATGAATAGTATTTTTAGCTTTTAATTTAACATTTCAACGACCTATTTGCTTATTATTTGATCCAATTGCAAGTACTTGACCCATCTTAAAACCACCCAAATGACCCTTGACCCTTGACCATCTTTTAAAAGTTTGGCTTTACTCAATAGTATCAAAAACAAAACAAAAAAAAAGAAAGAGAAGCTCAAGAGGCCATGAGCTCCATTTCCTTCTTCAAAAAATTTTATCTTCAATCTTTTGGCTTCAATTCTTCTTAGCTTGTGCAAGGATCATCCTAGGGACCTTATTAAGCTTTCTTTCTCTTGCTTTGAGGTGAGGGATGCATTCATGTTATGTGATTTTTCAATTTTGAATACCAACTTTAATTTTAAGATTAACTAGGTAATGGTTATCTATACTTGTTTATGCTTCAAATACCTTCTATTGTGATCATAGAACATTCTTTTATAGTTATTTAGCAAAGTCAATGGTTGAAATTGAGAAATACAACTTGGGGAAGATGATGAATAGTACCAATTCTAGGGTTTTGCTAAAATGTGATTATCAGATTGATTTTATGCTCTATTTAGGTGCTATAGGTACTAATGAACATAGTTTGATGATTGTGGGTAGTTGGTTTGCTCGGGATTGAGTCTAAAATGTAAGCTCTAAGATTAAAAAGGGGCTTTGCGTAAAAGTATTGCCTGTGCATAATTGAATGCTAGATTTGGTATTTACTAGGCGGGGAAGCACTTTTGGTACTATTATGGCATTGAATTAAGGGGCGGTTTAGGTAGAGGTAGTTCAAAAGAACCTCGGGACCTTCCCAAGTTTTTGTGTTAAAAGTGAGTTTTCAAGACTTGAGTAGGTATCATTAAGTGTTCTTAGAAGTATAGAATGGTTGGATTATGGTTTTCATGGCTTTCGTTTAGTATATGTTTATATTAGACTAAAGGGCTAGTTTACAAACAATGGAATTAATTGTTGGTAACTGACCTTAATTGATTAGTTAAGTGTTTAAAATGTACTTGTATTGTATGTTTATCTATTTGGTGAAGTTCGTGGATTGGATTGCATGGTTACCTTGTCAAGAATTGTACCTTTGCTTGAAAGAACTATGTTAGAATGCAATGTGTTTGATCTAATGTTTAAATAAAGTTAGATAAGTGTCTACATAGCTATATAAACATATAAAATGACTAGAACATGCTTAGAACTAGAGTTTTGTATGTGTGTGTAGTTTCGGCCATATAGCCATTTTGGTGCTAGCTTTTTCATTTTTATTTCCTTGAACATTATATGGTTTAATATGGGTTGGTAATTGATCTAGATAGCATTATATTTAAGATTGAGTCTTAGTAAGTGATAGCATGATTATGTGAAATGCAAAGTTAACTTAGATGGGTGAATTGTTAATAAATGTCATAGTTAAAGAGTATTAAAGTTATATACATGTGGTTGATCAAGAATTTAAGAGGTTTGCTAGTCATGGTGATTAAATGTAATGCGAGGTAATAAACTTTAAACCATGTTTATAATGAAGTTAAGTTATTTCAATGCTTAAGTTATTGAAGTCTTGTATAGTTAATGTTATCTGGAGGTCTAGTGAAGTCCTAGAGCTAATAGTATGCTAGTGTTATGTTACAGTTTTAGTTGCAAATACTTTGAGTATAAATGTTGTCAAGAAGTGTCCTTGTGAAGCTAGTTTGCTTGATTTTCTGAGTTATTTGCTAAAGTGTTATACTTATATGAACAAACTAGGGTTTATACTTTTGAGCTAATTCCAGGAAGGTTGGAATGAATCTACCTTTTCTCTTGCATATGTAGCCTGATCCAAGGTGAGAGAGTTTTTATCCTTATGTGCATAATAGTTTATTTTCTTGCTCCTAGATTGTGTGATTTAGTATAATTATTAAAGTAATGTGTGCTCATTGGTTACCATATTTTGTGTGAGGGCAACCTACTTTGTTGTCCCTTATTTATGTATTTATTGGCTTTTATTGTTATATTGTTTTATCGTTGCTTCTATGGTTTCGTATTGATGGTTGCACAACCTTATCATCGGGACGGATGCGATGAGCTTTTCTAGGCGGCATCAGGCTTGCCAGTGTTGGTTGCTCTAGCTCCGTACCCTAATCCCTCACTCGCCTGGCATGGAGTATGCCAGGGGATGTGGGTCGTAGGATTGAGTATATCCGGAGTACCCATAGGTGTAAAGGGATGCTAGCATATCGAGATCGAGGTTCGTGGTTCGTGATACGAAGAGTTAGAGGGATAAAGGTTATCGACTATATCCTTTTAGTGTGTGATATTTATTCGTTTATTTGTTTCTTTATTTGTATAGTTGTTATTCTGGTATTAACTGTTGCATTGCATGAAAAGGTTTTCAAAACTCCCCGAATACTTGTTCCCTCCCTCACTGAGTATACATGTATTGTATGTTCACCCCTCTTTTCTAACATTTTACAGGCAAGGAGGTAACTGGATCCCTATAGGGAATTTGAAGGCTTCATTGCATGCTTGTAGCTGTGGATAAGTATTTTATGTGTTGATGATGTGATTATGATCTATTTTGAGACCTATGGGTCTTGTGTATATTTGAGTTGCTTTGGATGAATATAAATTGAAGTTAAAAGTATTGTATGATGTTAATAGTTAGTTGGGTTGTAATAACTTTATGCTTTGCTTTAATGTTTAGTATTGCATGCTTGAGTGGTTAATGGATGTTAGTTGGTTGTTTGACTAAACTTATAAGAAAGAAAGGTAAATATTAGAGTGGTAAGATAAGCGGATTTAAAACATAGAATTTCAATGGATTGGATTTTGCATGCTTGTATGTTATATTGTCATGGTCTAAGGCTCAGATGACCTTAGTGTTGGGACAGTTGCGTAGTTGAAGTTTGGAGTTGTTGAGAATGTTATAGTATGTGGTTTGTGGTTTTATCTTTTGTTTACAAGTAACCAGTTAGGCCTAGAAATAGGGAAAACTCCGCCTATTTTCCTTCGTTTTCTGTGCCTTGAGATTTGGGTTCGGGACTCCGGTCTCGTGAGGGATCAGGGTGTTACAGTACATGATGTGACTATATTTGCAGCACTCAAACCTTGGTATTTGTACTATATTTGCATCTTAAACTTAGGAATAATTGCAACACTTTGATACTTTCGATGCAATATAAGAAAATACCGAAAAATAAAATTCAGACCCAAAAACGATCCAAAATGCAAGTCAAGAAGTGAAGAACGGGGAAAACACGAGAACCTGTGGAAGAATTGAGACAAGTAGAGTCAGAATTTGGCCCAAACTAGCGCGTAATCAGACTCAGAACGCTGAAAATAGCCCAAAAATTCCTCGGTCAAAGTCAAAATTCAAAACCAAAAAAGTCAAACAAAGGATGCTCGAGTGCGCCCTCCTAGGCGCTCGAGCGTCCTACACGAATATTCTACAACGTTCCAGAAGATGCCATGTGTCACCAGATCAGCCAATGGAGCAGAAGCGCTCTTGAGCGCGCCTCACAAACTTCCGAAAGACGACGTGGTGCGCAGCGATTGGATAAAGACCAAGCACGCTCGAGTGCGCCAAATAGGCGCTCGAGCGCGACTCTGATTTTTTGTCTATAAATAGTCCCCTCATCCGAATTTGGTAATTAATTTTAGAATATTATTAATATTTTTAATATAATTCTAAGTTAATTCTAATTAGTTTTAATTAATTAGTTAGCTTAAATTAGTAGTAGGATACGGGGGAAGTCTCACCTAAGTAATTCTTATTCGGAGAAATTTTGCCCGAATAGCTACTTTTAGGGGGAAGTCCGACCCAAGTAATTATTATTCAGGGGAAGTTCTGCCCGAATAGCTTTTAATAGAAAAACTCTTATTTGGGGGAAATTCCCCCCTAGTAGCTATTATTCGCGGGAAATTAGTTCCGCCCGAATAGCTATTTTGTATCGAACTTCTACTCAAATTTCGGGAATCAGAAATATGCATTCGTCGATATAGGGGAGCCTTTCTTGACTCTCTTTTATTTACAGAATTCGTATTCATTTATGTTTGAGCAGATTGATATCTATGGGAGAATATTGTAAATGATAGTCTTTTAATATACGGTCTCAGATTCGGATTATACGCTTTAAATGCAATATATGGCTTGTTTTAATTCAGTATTGTCTTTCATACATAATGCTTTTCAGTAGATGATATGATTGCTTTACTGTTAACATTGTTTTTCATAACGTAATGCTTTTAAGTAGATGTTATGATTGCTTTGCTTTCGTGTCGTGTATCCATGCTTTAAAAGTGAATCAAATAGCTTGACAACCTTAGATTCCATGAACTATAGGTTATACCGTAGTTCTAGACCAGTAAGGAGAAATTGATTTCTTAGTTGAAACATAACTTTTACACCAGGTTGCAAGGACAATTTCATACTATGGCTGTACGCTCGTAGATGGAACATCACCTACATCAGAGTTAGTAATCGGGATTTTAATAGGTTAAGATAATTGACTAGGTTAATGCTTGTAGCTTAACCCTTGCATAAAATCAGATAATCCTGAATACCGAGCCTAGATTAATTGCCTCATTTACATATTCGACCCCTAAATCACCACCTCTCGTATTCAACTAATACTTAGTATAACTTGGATAATTTAGTTAGTTTAATTTAGTTTGCATTTCTTGCACGTTACTCAAACCCACCTTGTGATTTGTCACTTAAGCGCTTTAACATTTTCACACTACTTCATTAACTTAACTAAACGAGCTTCCCTGTGGTACGATTCTGCACTCATAGTATACTACACTACAAAGATCCGTGCACTTGCAGGTTATTAAAACTTGGTCATTTTTGCACCTATTTATAATGCATCATTTTATCGTATCAAGTTTTTGACGCCGTTGCCGGGAAAGTACGGTATAGTTAGTTTTTGACAAAAGTAACTGTAAACTTGTTTTAAATGTTGTAATTATTGTCTATATTGGTTATTCTTGTTTTACACTGTTTCATTTATAAAACTGCAAGTAAAGTATATTAGAATAATATTTCTGTTAGTTTTATTTCGTAGTTAAGTTTATTAGATTTTGTATGCACGGGCGTCGTTCCTTGGTTCCGGAACTCGCCCAATATAATTTCGAGCCCCAGAAAACTCCGCGAATGAGAGTCCCAGTCCTAATGGCGGATCAAGAAGGAAATGTTCAAAACATACCGCCTTTTTCTATAGCTCAACCTGTTAATCAACCCGTGAACCAACCGATGACTTTACGTCAACATTTCTCACCGGGTGATTTTGAACCTGAATTTGCCATAGCCCCACCGGCTCTTGGCAATATAAATTTCGAGCTCAAGACAGGGACTATTTCAATGCTTCATTCCTTCTATAGCAAAAGCAACGAAAATCCTCACGCTCACATCGTACAATTCATTGAAGTATGCACTATGTTTCACATTCCTAATGTGAGCCGTGAAAACATCCACCTGTGTATGTTTCCCTTTTCATTGAAAGATAAAGCCAAACAATGGCTAAATCATTTAGATGCAGGAGTGATCACTTCCTGGGGAGAACTTATTCAGAAATTTGTACATAGGTTATTCTCAATGGCTAAGACTACTACTCTGCGAACAGACATCATGACATTCACACAATTGAACTTAGAGTCGTTTCATGAATCATGGAAAAAGTTTAACGATCTTAAGAATCAGTGTTCTCACCATGGGTTTGAACATCCTGAACTCTTGCATTATTTCTTCGAAGGTCTTACCCCTTATAATAAAATGATAGTTAATGCAATGAGCAATGAAGGTTTCTATAACCTCACAACGAACGAAGCTTAGAGAAGAATAGAAAATATTGCAGAAGACTCTCTCTAGAACACTACTGATGATAGAAAGAGCAAGAGCACCCATAATCCCCAAAAGAAGGCATTGTTCGAAGTCAACTCTAACTCCAATTCCCATTTGATTAATAAAGTAGATGCCCTAGCACTGCAATTAGAAAAATTCATCTCTCTAGGGTCTTCTTCTTCACAAGCTCCTCAAATCATAGAAATTTGTACTGTTTGTTCTGCAGTAGACCACTCTACTCTGGACTGTCCAATCGGTTCACAATTTCCTGAGTTCATGCAAGAACAAGTCTACGCCACCTAAATATATACAAGGAATTACAATCCTTATTCTAACACATATAATTTGGGTTGGCGAGACAATCCTGCATTTTTGTGGCGACAAGGGAATCAAAAGACTTAGTTTCCTCAACAACAATATCAGAAAAGACAAGGAAACTATGAGCTTCAATAGCAAAGTCAGCAAGGAAACTTTGACAATCGGTTCCCTTAACAGCAATATCAGAGGCCACAAAATAATAATACTCCTAGTTACTACCTGGTCCAACAGGACAATCTGTTCAAAACACAATCGAACAATGTCCTTGTTCTTCCTCCTGCACAATCTTCATCTGATGACAAATTTGACAAACTAGTGCAAATGATCCAAGTTCAGCAACAGTCTATTGCTAAACTTGAAGGACAACTCGGGCAGATGGTCCAAACTTTAAGTAAGAGAAACGAGGGTAAGCTTCCATCTCAGACCGTGGTAAATCCATGAGGACAATGTAGTAATGTCCAAACTGAGACTATCCAAGAACAAGCTAAGGCCATGACTACCCTTAAGAGTGGGAAGACTATAGACAACCAGGTTAGAGAAAAGGTTCAGGATATTCCAGAAGAAATTGAGGAATTTGATGAACCTGAGATCGAGGTTGTAAGCAATGATGTTAATGACTCCCGTAAGAATCAAAACCCAACAGTGGAGCCAATAGTTGAACCATCCTCTTAAGTACCTTTTCCCACAGCTCTGTCTCGTTCTAAACCGATTGATGATCCTAAGCAACACAAGGTCTTAGAATACTTGAAAGACATTAAGATCAATTTGTCATTAGTTGAGGTAATACAACGATTCCAACCTATGCCAAATTTTTGAAGGATTTGTGTGTGAAAAAGAGACAGACCAACTCAATTTCTAAGAAGGTCTGTCTTACTTAAAAGGTCAGTAGTATCTGCACTAGAGGCTTCCTCAAAAGTGCAGTGACCTGGGAGCTTTCACCATTCCATGTTTAATCAATGACCAACGCATAGAAAATGCCTTGCTAGACTTAGGGTCAAGTGTTAACCTAATACCTCACGTAGTTTACCAAAGGTTAAGTTTGGGAGTATTAATACCAACAAATGTAACCCTCTAGTTGGCAGATAGATCTGAGCGAAGACCTCGAGGTATTGTAGAGGATGTCATCATTAGAGTAGGAGAATTCTTGTTGCCAGTGGATTTTATTATGCTAGATATGGACCTAGGCCCTGATAACAAAAATACCACTTCCGTCTTACTAGGCAGACCATTCTTAGCAACAACTAATGCTGTTATTTACTGTAGGACGGGAATGATTGAACTAACATTTGGGAACATGAGAACGAAGCTGAGGGTTGCTGATGCAGCCAATAAGTTGAACCATGATGAGGAAGAATAATGCTTCCATCTAGATACTATTGACTCATGCATAGATGAGTTTGCCTAGTCGATTCTAATTCCTGATGAAGAGATAGCAGAGTTAAAACGACTCTTGTATGAATGCGACATTTCTCCTGACATGGTCACCTCTGCTTCCATTGTTGCTGATCAAGGTAAGAATGATCAAGTAACAAAGCATTTCCCTGAAGTCCCTGACTGTCCTACAATTGAGTCTTCACTAGCTTTGGAACTCAAAACCTTGCCCCAACATCCTAAGTATGCATACTTAGGACCTGATAAGACCCTTCCAGTCATTATTGCCTCGGATTTGACTACCGAGCATGAAGAAAAACTTTTAAAGGTCCTAAGCACGCATAAACAGGCGATAGGTTGGACAATTTCCAATCTTGAAAAGAATTGATCCTTCTGTGTGTATGCACAAAATTCATCTTGAGAAAGGGGTTACTCATTCTCGAGAATTTCAGTGAAAACTAAACCCAAAGATGGGTGATGTCGTCCACAAGGAGATCATTAAGTTGCTTGATGCAGGTATTATATACCCGATTTCTGACAGTCCATGGGTAAGTCCGGTACAAGTGGTATCGAAGAAATCTGGGATTACTGTGGTCTCGAATGACAAAGGAGAGCTAATTTCTACACGCACCACAACAGGGTGGCGTGTATGCATTGACTATGGAAAGCTCAATTCCAAAACAAGGGAAAACCACTTTCCTTTACCCTTCCTTGACCAAGTCCTAGATAGAGTAGCCGGACAAGGCTACTACTGCTTTTTGGATGGGTATTTGGGATATAACCAAATCCTAGTCTTTCCTGAAGATCAGGAAAAGACTACTTTCACATGTCCCTATGGGACCTTTGCCTTTCGACGTATGCCTTTTGGTCTTTGCAATGCACTTGCGACGTTTCAAAGATGTATGATGGCCCTGTTCTTGGATATGATCGAAAAGTTCCTTGAAGTCTTCATGGATGACTTCTCAGTATTTGGAACTACCTTCGACGAATGCCTCACACACCTTTCACAAGTGTGAGACCGATGCGTTGAAACAAACTTGGTTCTAAGTTGAGAAAAGAGCCACTTCATGGTTAGACAAAGTATAGTTCTGGATCATGTTGTTACACATGATAGAATCTATGTGGACCCAGCCAAAGTCGAGCTAATAGAAAAACTGCTCGCACCCAAGACGGTGCGTGATATCCGTTCATTCCTTGGTCACGCCGATTTTTATCGACGTTTCATCAAGGACTTCAGCCAAATAGCCTGACCTCTCTCTAGTCTTATAGCAAACGATACTGAGTTCAAATTTGATGAAAAGTGCTCAGAAGCTTTTGAGAAACTCAAATCCTTGCTATTATCTGCTCCTATCATCCAACCTCCTGACTACAGTCTCCCTTTGAGATAATGTGTGATGCATCAGACTATGTAGTGGGAGTTGTATTAGGACAGCTTAGGGATAAGCTGCCTATTGTGATATATTATGCCAACAAAACATTGGACGATGCACAAAAGAACTATACAACCACTGAAAAGGAATTGCTGGTTGTAGTCTTTTCCTTGGACAAATTTAGATCTTACATGTTAGGATCAAAAGTAATAGTATACATAGATCACGCTGCTTTGCGGTATTTACTGACAAAAAAAAAATTCAAAGCCCCGTCTAATCCGTTGGCTATTACTCCTACAAGAGTTCGACCTTGAGATCAAGGACAAGAAAGGAAACAATAACTCTGTCGCCGATCATCTATCACGTTTGGTACGTGATTCTCCTATTGATACTCTGCCTTTCAAAGATATATTCCTGGATGAGCAACTTTTTGTTATCTCACTTAAGACCCCTTGGTATGCCCACTTTGTAAACTATCTGGCTGCCCAACAGTTGCCAACTCACTGGGGTAAACGTGAGAAAGAACGATTTATAGCACAAGTCAAGTACTTTATTTGGGAAGATCCCTATCTTTTCAAGATTTGTGCCAATTAAATCATTAGGAGATGTATTCCTTAGGACAAGACTAACATCATACTCTAATTCTGAAACTCTGAAGCATGTGGTGGACATTTTGAAGGAAAAAAGACAGCTGCCAAAGTCCTACAATATGGGTTTTTTCTGGCCCACTATTTTTAAGGATGCCCAGCAAATTTCCAAAAATTGCCCCCAACGTCAACAAGCTGGTTCTATCTCGAGAAGGGACATGATGCCCCTTATACCCATCCTCATATGTGAAATATTCAATGTGTGGGGTATTGACTTCATGGATCCCTTCCCTGGTTTCTCTAGTTATACATACATTCTTGTTAGTGTGGACTATGTGTAACGCCCCGATCCCTCACGACACCGGGGACTCTAAGAACTATGTTATTCTCAACCCAATCCTAAACTCGGTTTCAGAATTTCAAGAAAAACGGATAGAGTCTCCTTTGTACCGTGGACATTCTAGAAACCTGCAAACATTCAGTATAGCTACAAAATAACCTAGAACACCAATTCAAATCAAAACCTAGTTTCAAGGCCATCCGAGCCTTAAGCGATACAAACAAATAGTTGATATACATACAAGCATGCATTCACAACTTAATTCCTTTGCAAAACCGCTTATCATGCCACTCCACGATAGCATTGAAACATTCCTAGAAATTGAGACCAATCAAACATCAGAACGTTCACTCCCAAGCATGCAAGGTAGTTAGAAATAGAAACATACGTTATTACATGCCATGGTTCTAAATCTACTACTACAACATCTATCTTTCAATTTGCAAACTATGTAACATACACATATCACTTAGGCTACAAAATAGAATATAAAGTAAAGCAAACAAGTTCTACTCTCATCAACAAGAACATAGTCCACCTTAGGCAACTAGACACAGCAACTAAGGCAACTCCTCCAACTGAAACATGTTAGCGAGGTATGAGCAACCACTGTTGCCCAGTGGGGGATAAAGACTACTCGAGACGTGCAATGCAACAATTATAGCAGTTAAGCAAGAAGGCAAGTAAAGTACATTTGAAACCGTAAATAACCACACATATCAAAGGATACGATACAATTAATCCCAACACTCCAGAATTATCTTATCTTTGATCACGAACCACGATCAACGAACCACGATCAATATACCGGCAAATCCCCAATCACTCCAGTGGGTATACTCTGGATATACCCGATATTTCTATGACCCAACACCCTCTGGCAATCTCCAGACTAGGCGAGTGAGGGAATAGGGTACGGAGATCTAATATCCAGTGGCAAGCCTGCCGTCGCCTAGTCGATATCCAATACAACCGCCCCTGACACTATGGTTGTGCAACCACTATGCAATGCACTTAGCAATGACAAGACAATATCAACAATATAAGCAGTAATCACGTGGGAGGATCAACAAAGCAAGTTGACCTCGAAACAGATAGAATAGAAGCAGTTTCATATAAGCAATTGAGAAATTTACAAGGGGGCATATTCAAGATACACATAGAACCCTACCAAAAGCTCCGAAACAACTTGAAACCATATTTAAACACACAAGAAGTCATGCCAAGGTCTTAGAAGCGTGAGACAATCGTATTTGCACTTAAACCCCTTTGTTATTTAATCCGTTTTCCTTCCAAACTCAAGTTAATGATCCGAATTCATGGGGAAGCTATACCATACTTCTAATTAACCCTTAAGGCACCCTTATAACCTTCAAACACATTCAAATACTCGCAATTATCCCAAAAGCCCTAATTTTCCTCTTATGGCTTTGAACTACACATACCTTAATCGAAATGCAAACAAGGATTAGCAAAGCTTCTATAGCACCTAAGTAGTCTAAGAATACTAAAAGTGAAGCTCAAATTAACCCGGATTATCATTAACCCCAAAACCCCTTTTTAAAAGTCGGCTATTTCACATTTTAACCAAGTTTAGAGCAATTCTAGGGCACAGGGCTATTGGACTACCTTCATTAGCACCTATGGCATCTATTAGAAGCAATAAATCAAGCCAATACGCACAATTACACAAAACCCTAAAAATCCATCACTATTCACCTCAAAAATCAAAGTAACGATTCCAACCGTTTAAAATGCGAACTAATGGCTTAAATGTGTTCTCTATCACTTATATACAATGTACCATAGCATAGATAAGCATTTCAATAGTATTTTATAGCATTTCTAACAAATCAGGAAAAGTGTAATATTTTTAATATGCGCAAATAGTCATGAAATTCCTCACCTAAAGCGCGTAGGAGCACCTAGAAGGCTTGCACACACCCTAAACTACTTGCTCTAGGCTTGGAGAGGCTTGGATTGCTGAATTGGTGAGCAAAATCTCATCTCTTGGCTGCTATAGGGCTGTTCGGATTTTGAACAGTAATTCCTGCATCTTTTTTGTTTTGTTTTTGCTAAGTTACGAGCTTATGTAGTGCTTATGAGAATATATATTAAATTGGGTTTAAATTGGGGCATATATGATCTTCTAAAATGAGTCTAATAAGCTTTAAAACGAGTCTAAGGTGCAAAATGAGTGCTAGCTAATTAAAACACTAAGTTAAGTTATGTAACACTATTCATTAGTTCACTAAACTATTTTCTAAACGAAGGCTCCTATCGCTTTAAGCTCAAATGCACATTTTTCTCATTCCTATAACAATTAATATGATTTAAGAAAAATGCTAATTCATGGTAATTATGTAGTTGAAAAACGAAATAAATAGTAACTAAAGAAGACAACAAGCAAAACACAAAAGAAATGCGCAATTAGTGGATGCAACAGTGAATGAATGTACGGCAAAAATCTCGGGCGTCGCACCCTCTCCCCCTTAAACAAATTGCGTCCGTGCAATTCTCTTTCAAATAACTCCTGCTGCACACTCTAAAAGCCCTTAAATAAAACCAACGTATCAGTTGAAAGAATGCCATTGAAATCCCTAGTAGGCCAACAAGGGAACCTTCAGCTAAGAAGTCTCACAATAACGATGCCAAATAAAGGCTCCGATTAAGAATACTAATCCAGAAATCCGAGAAAATACCAATCAAGAAATCCGTCGCATAAATCCCCAAGGAGATTGCCAAATAAAAGCTCGTTCAAGAATGCCAAATAAGATTCCAATTAAGATTGTATATGAGAAGTCCCAATAGAAGTGTCAAGTGGAAATACCCAAGAGAATACCATAGAAGCTTGACAGGAAGACCCCTGGTACGATAACCAAATAAAGGCTCCGATAAGAGATCCGAATGAGAATAGCACGGGCTGACCATCTTTGGAAGATCTGTTACTGACCATCTCTTCATAGGGGAGAGTTTATCGATGAATTCAATGGACAATACATTTATGCAATGGTTAAACATAGGATAGACTCTTAATATATATTATCACATGCATCTAAGCTAATAAGTCCTTAGGAAATCACTTAGATGCAAAATTAATCATATAAACATACTTGCCATACAACTTTTACATATTGCATAGTTAAGACACATAGGTACAAATAATTCTAATCAAAGCCACACAAGTACACAGTCACATAATGGCGTATCTAACACATTCTTCATATTTCACTTAAGCAATTCACGCAGAAATACATTTCCACTTAAGTCACCCATAATCATACAACTACACTTATCACAAAGCCTTCCTAATTTACGCAAATATAGCACATAAGAACGTATTTTTATGCAAACAAGCTCGAACCCACATGCTAGCACATACTTATTCAAAACACATTTCGAATACACGCACTCAGGTTTTCACTACCCAACAGACCGAGGACCCTATCCCGACTGTGAGCTACTAAGCTCTGATACCACCTGTAACGCCCCAATCCCTCGCAAGACCGGGGGATCTAAGAACCATACTATTCTCAACCCAATCCCAAACCCGGTCTCAAAATTTTTGGAAAAACGGACAGAGTCTTCCCTGTGCCGTGGACATTCTAGGAACCTGCAAACATTCAATATAGCTACAAAATAACCTAGAACACCAATTCTAATCAAAACCTAGCTTCAAGGCCATCCAAGCCTTAAGCGATACAAACAAACAGTTAATATACATACAAGCATGCATTCACAACTTAATTCCTTTGCAAAACCGCTTATCATGCCACTCTATGATATCATTGAAACATTCCTAGAAATTGAGACCAATCAAATATCAGAACGTTCACTCCTAAGCATGCAAGGTAGTTAGAAATAGAAACATCTATCCTTCAATTTGCAAACTATATAACATACACATATCACTTAGGCTACAAAATAGAACATAAAGTAAAGCAAACAAGTTCTACTCTCATCAACAAGAACATAGTCCACCTCAGGCAACTAGACACAGCAACTAAGGCAACTCCTCCAACTGCGCCACCTGAAACATGTTAGCGAGGTATGAGCAACCACTGTTGCCCAGTGGGGGATAAAGACTACTCGGGACGTGCAATGCAACAATTATAGCAGTTAAGCAAGAAGGCAAGTAAAGTACATTTGAAACTGTAAATAACCACACATATCAAAGGATACGATACAATTAACCCCAACACTTTAGAATTCTCTTATCTTTGATCAGGAACCACGATCCATCAACCCCGATCAATATGGCGGCAAACCCCCAACCACTCCAGTGGGTGTCCTCTGGATGTACTCCAATAATCCTACGACCCAACACCCCCTGGCAATCTCCGGACTAGGCGAGTGAGGGAATAGGGTACGGAGATCGAATATCCACTGGCAAGCCCGCCGCCGCCCAGCCGATATCCAATACAACCGCCCCTGATACTATGGTTGCGCAACCACTATGCAATACACTTAGCAATGGCAAGACAATATCAACAATATAAGCAATAATCACGTGGGAGGATCAACAAAGTAGGTTGACCTCGAAACAAACAAAATAGAAGCAGTTTCATATAAGCAATTGAGAAATTTACAAAGGGGCATATTCAATATACACATAGAACCCTACCAAAAGCTCCGAAACAACTTGAAACCACATTTAAACACACAAGAAGTCATGCCAAGGTCTTAGAAGCGTGAGACAATCGTATGTGCACTTAAACCCCTTCGTTATTTAATCCGTTTTCCTTCCAAACTCAAGTTAATGATCCAAATTCATGGGGAAGCTATACCATACTTCTAATTAACCCTTAAGGCACCCTTATAACCTTCAAACACATTCAAATACTCGCAATTACCCCAAAAGCCCTAATTTCTCTCTTATGGCTTTGAACTACACATACCTTAATCGAAATGCAAACAAGGGTTAGCAAAGCTTCTATAACACCTAGGTAGTCTAAGAATACTAAAAGTGAAGCTCAAATTAACCCGGTTTAGAGCAATTCTAGGGCACGGGGCTATTGGACTACCTTTATTAACACCTAAGGCATCTATTAGAAGCAATGAATCAAGCCAATATGCACAATTACACAAAATCCTAAAAATCTGTCACTATTCACCTAAAAAATCAAAGTAACGATTCTAACCGTTCAAAATGCGAACTAATGCTTAAATGTGTTCTCTAGCACTTATATACATTGTACCATAGCATAGATAAGCATTTCAATAGCATTTGATAGCATTTCTAACAAATCAAGAAAAGTGTAACATTTTTAATATGCGCAAATAGTCATGAAATCCCTCACCTAAAGCGCGTAGGAGTACCTAGAAGGCTTGCACACACCCTAAACTACTTGCTCTAGGCTTGGATTGGTGAATTGGTGAGCAAAATCTCCTCCCTTGGCTGCTATAGGGCTGTTCGGATTTTGAACAATAATTCCTGCAACTTTATTTTTGTTTTTGCTAAGTTATGAGCTTATGTAGTGCTTATGAGAATATATATTAAATTGGGTTTAAATTGGGGCATATATGATCTTCTAAAATGAGTCTAATAAGCTTTAAAACGAGTCTAAGGTGCAAAATGAGTGCTAGCTAATTAAAACACTAAGTTAAGTTACGTAACACTATTTATTAGTTCACTAAACTATTTTCTAAATGAAGACTTCTATCGTTTTAAGTTCAAATGCACATTTTCTCATTCCTATAACAATTAATATGATTTAAGAAAAATGCTAATTCATGGTAATTATGTAGTTGAAAAACGGAATGAATAGTAACTAAAGAAGACAACAAGCAAAGCACAGTAGAAATGCGCAATTAGTGGATGCAACAGTGAATGAATGTACGGCAAAAATCTCGAGCGTCACACTATGTGTTCAAGTGGGTAGAAGCAGTGACAATCTGAACCAATGACCACAAAGTCGTGGTCAAGTTCATTAAAGAGAACATCTTTTCTCGTTTCAGGGTGCCATGTGTACTTATAAGTGACGGATGACAGCATTTCTGTCACATGATACTCGAAGCCTTATTAAGAAAATACTCTGTCCACCACAAGATAGCAATGCCTTACCATCCACAAACAAGTGGACAAGTAAAGGTATCGAATAGGGAGATTAAGTCAATTCTTTAAAAAACGGTTAGGCCCGATCGCAAAGATTGGTCAAGTTGTCTTCATGACGCATTATGGACCTACAACTGCTTTCAAAACTCCCATCGGCATGTCCCCGTATAGATTGATATATGGTAAAGCTTGCCATATTCCTATTGAAGTAGTGCATAAAGCCTATTAGGATATTAAGGCCCTGAACTTTGACTTGCAACAGGCACGTGAAGGTAGAAAATTAGCGTTAAGTGAACCGAAAGAGCTTCGCTTCGAAGCTTATGAGAATGCCAAACTTTACAAAGAGAGAATGAAGAAGATTCATGATAGATCTATTCTAAGAATGACTTTATCCCCTTCTGATAAAGTTTGGTTATTTAACTCTAGACTGAGGTTCTTCCCAGGAAAATTAAGAACAAAGTGGGATGGTCCTTATAAGGTGCTTAAAGTATATCTTTTTGGAGTTATCTTGATTAAGTATCCCACAGATGGGCGTATTCTCACAGTCAATGGGCAGCGATTGAAGCATGCATTCAATCCAAATACGGTCCCTCATGAAGTAGAATTTGTAGAACTTCGGGACCTTGCCTGCATTCCTTAAAAAGGATTCTGCCAAGCTAAAGACATTACAACTCAGCACAACCGTCTGGCTGAAGACGTTAAACTTAGCGCAACTAGGAGGCAACCTAGTATTCTTTTGTGTTAATATTTATTTAAATTCTGTCGTTACATGTACTCTATGAATCTTTCTCCAGCTTTAGGTAGTTTGGGTCTTAACCCTGAGGAACAGTCATAGAGGTACCAGTGTCATTATACTAGTGGTTACTGTACGTTTCTGTGTATAGTTGGCTTAATTGTGCAACTCTGTCTTATAGTGTGAGCTACTCCACCAACTTAATATGGTTTGGGTCTGTTGGATATTACTTGATAAAGTAGTTAGGAGTGTGAGCATACACCAGACGTAACGTCTATGACGTAAAATCCCACTATAATAAACCTTGACTCTGTGGAGCTGGCTTTGGCCTTAAGTGACCGAAGGAAAGCACTAGATGTCGTGAGCACATAAACCTCTGGAAGGGCTAGTCTTTGTAGGAGTATTAACTCTAGAACGCCAAAAAAGAGTCTAAATGGTTTGGGTAGTTTATTTATTGCTTTATGAATTAGTATTTTCCTTGACCATAATTCTTTTTGATCTCCCCCTTATACTATTTTGTATAGATTACCTAACTATTTTTTTGTTGTGTTGATGATAATCTGTAAAATGCTTTGTCTATTAATCTTTAATTGTAGAATGATACATCTTTTGGTAAAAGTTAGTAGAAAAGCTTTGACATCAAGATAGAAATGCTTCACATCAGGTGATATCTTTCCTTACCATATTTTCTTTTATACCTGATCAACATGCGCTGTAAAGTAAGCAAACCATAAGTTTGGGGATGTAGCATTTGTCATTATGTTCTTTCTTGTATATTACGCTCTCACTATCTTATATTGCTATTTGCTTGAGGACAAGTAAAGTTTCTGTGTGGAGGTGCATATATTTCATGAAAATATTTTTCAAAATATGCAAAAAATACACCATTTTTGTTCATGAGAAGAGTAGTTTGCTACCTTACTTGTTTAAAAAGAAGATGATTTAGATGATTTGAGAACCTGTTTTGTTAGCTATGTATTGTGAAAAACTTTGAGGAACCTCTGTAAAAAACACTTTGGGGTACTGTATTCATGAGTAAACCTAGCTATTTTTCTTTTCTTCATTGATAGCTATGTGAGTATGAAAGGACTGAGATATGATTACCGTTTGTTATGAGAACTCCTTGTGATTGAAACCTGAACTCTTATGTCATGTCTATATAGTATGTTATGTTACTTTGTCTGTATGTACACTCTGAAAAAAATAAGAAAAAGAAAAAGAAAAAAAGAGAAAAAGAAAAACAAAGAAAACAACGAAAAAAATAGAAAAAGGAAACAAAAGTTGTATATACCTTTACTGTTGAATAAGTTTTTGGTGTAAATATGTTGTGAATCTCTAAGCACCACTATCCTAGACATTGTAATTTAGAATATATGCTATAGTGTAAGGTTTCGAGCCTGGATATCTCGGGTGATTAAGGCACGTAGGGGTCCCTTTAAAACCTAGCAACCTCAGTCATAATGGCAGGGGATTGTTGGTCTTAAAACCCACTACATGGAATATCCAGAAAGCAAAGGAAACTGAACACTATATAGAGATATTGTAAGTTGTACTTTTATATTTCTGGAAAATGTAAAAAGGGTTAAGTCATGATCAAGAGTTTGATTGCAAATAAAGGTAAGAATGTCAAAGTCTAATCTGTTTGCAAAGTCTTGAAAGTTGGGAATTGTTTGAACTTAATCTATTTAGTTTACTTCTAAATATGTACTCCGAAGCAATCAATAGTCCATTTTCAAGAAAAGTATCTATTTGTGAAAACTTTGTAATGGTTCTCTTATCATGTTTATCATTAACTGCTGAATAGGTTTAAGATAGTAGATTGCATTTCTAATGTTTCATATTTGGAAAAGTTTTGACAAAAAGATAGGATATATTTTTTTCATCTGTTTTTGACTTGTAAAAATTCTTCAAAATTCACTTTCACATATGTTTTTAAGACAATCTTGCTTGAGGGCAAACAAGGTTTAGGTTAGGGGATGTTGATGTGACTGTATTTGCAGCACTCAAACCTTGGTATTTGTACTATATTTGCATCTTAAACTTAGGAATAATTGCAACACTTTGATACTTTCGATACAATGTAGAAAAATACCAGAAAGTGAAAATTCAGACCCAAAAATGATCCAAAATGTAAGTCAAGAAGTGAAGAACCGGGAAAACACAAGAACCTGTGGAAGAATAGAGACCATAGGGTCAGAATTTGGCTAAAACTAGCTCGTAATCAGACTCAAAATGCTGAAAATAGTCCCAAAATGCCTCGGTCAATGCTCGGTCAAAGTCAAAATTCAGAACCGAAAAAGTCAAACAAAGGGTGCTTGAGCGCTCCCTCCTAGGCGCTCGAGTGCCCTGCACGAATATTCCACAACATTCCAGAAGATGCCACGTGTCGCCAGATTAGCCAGTGGAGCAGAAGCGCGCTCAAGCATGCCTCACTGGCGCTCAAGCGCGCCTCAAAATCTTTAAGAAGACAGCGTGACGCGCAGCGATTGGATGAAGACCAAGTGCGCTCGAGCGCGCCTCTGATATTTTATCTATAAAATAGCCCCCCATCCGAATTTGGTAATTAATTTTGGAATATTATAAATATTTTTAATATAATTATGAGTTAATTCTAATTAGTTTTAATTAATTAGTTAGCTTAAATTAGTAGTAGGATACAGGGGAAATCCCACTTAAGTAGTTCTTATTCGGAAAAATTTTGCCTGAATAACTACTTTTAGAGGGAAGTCCGACCCAAATAGTTATTATTCGGGAAAAGTTCTGCCCGAATAGCTTTTAATAGAAAAGCTCTTATTCAAGAGAAATTCATCCCTAGTAGCTCTTATTCGGGGGAAATTAGTTCTGCCCGAATAGCTATTTTGTATTGAACCTTTACTCAAATTTCGGGAATCAGCATTACACATTCATCAATATAAGGGAGCCTTTCTTGACTCTCTTTTATTTACAGAATTCGTATTCATTTATGTCTGAATAGATTGATATCTAGGGGAGAATATTGTAAATGATAGTCTTTTAATATACGATCTCGGATTCAGATTATACGCTTTAAATGCAATATATGACTTGTTTTAATTAAGTATTATCTTTCATACGTAATGCTTTTTAATAGATGATATGATTGCTTTACTGTTAACATTGTCTTTCATAATGTAATGCTTTTTAAGTAGTTGTTATGATTGCTTTACTTTCGTGCCATGTATCTATGCTTTAAAAGTGAAACAAATAGCTTGACAACCTTAGATTCCATGAACTATAGGTTATACCATAGTTCTAGACCAGAAAGGAGAAGTTGATTGCTTAGTTGAAATAGACATTTTATACCAGGTTGCAAGGACAGTTCCATACTATGGTTCTATACTCATAGATGGAACAATACCTACATCAGAGTTAGTAATCGAAATTTTAATAGGCTAATATAATTGACTAGGTTAATGCTTGTAGCTTAACCCTTGCATAAAATCAAATAATCCTGAATACCGAGCCTAGATTAATTGCCTCATTTACATATTTGACCCCTAGATCACCACCCCTCGTATTCAACTGATACTTAGTATAACTTGGATAATTTAGTTAGTTTAATTTAGTTTACATTTCTTGCACATTACTCAAACCCACCTTGCAATTTGTCACTTAAGTGCTTTAACATTTTCACACTACTTCACTAACTTAATTAAACGAGCTTCTCTGTGGTACGATTCCGTACTTATAGCACACTACACTATGAAGATCCGTGCACTTGCGAGTTATTAAAACTTGTTCATTTTTGCACCTATTTATAACGTACCATTTAATCGCATCAGTACACATCGATAGTCGGAGGTCGGTTTATGGTTTCAAAGGGTTCATCTTCCTCGGCATCAGAATTGACTTCCCGAGGTGGGTCACTGGCTATGTCTTCTGAGGAAGAAGGTTGACCTATAGGTGTGGCCGAAGGAGTGGGATCAGACCTAACCACCAAACTGACCCTAGCATTCGTACAAGGTCTAGGTGAGAGGGAGAAGAATCCTAAAAGGGGCCTCGATCCCGAACTTGCTTAATCGAGACAGAAGGAACTGGAATTTTCCCAAATAGATTACGGGTATGAGGACTAGGACTGACCTCTAAGTTCTCTAAGCCCTCTAGTACCCAATGTGAAGCCCCACACACATTTATACATTTATTGATATGAGTTCATAAGCATTTAAGGTGCACTCCTATTTTCTTATTTGCATTCTAGAGTTTCTAAGTGCATTTACATGGTTTTAGGAGCATTTAACTTGTTTTACGTGCACTTGTATCGTTTAACGTGCATTTAAACTCAATTACATTTATTTAAATATTTTAGATATCGTAGGCGTTAATTAGATCCTACCGCGTTGTACTAGCTAACTAAAATAATTAAAATAGAACTAGAATGACAAACTAGAGGATATGCTTTTAGTTGGAGGGCACTCTTGTCTTTTGGAAACCAAACAAAATATCCTACCTACCACATTATATATATACATACATTATACTACACACTCACACATATACATATCTTTTAAAACAAAACAAACACATAAACACACACACCTACACATCTGATGCATACAAAACACACATAAAATACACTCACTCACATGACTGGGAGAAGAAGAGAGAAAATAAGAAGAAAAAAAGAAGAAGAAGAGGAGAAGAAAGAAGCTTATGCCATTTTCAACCAATTTCTTGCATTTTCTAGCTTCTACAAGTGTTTATCTTGTTATACTCTTGCTTTTAATTTCAAGATCTAAGGTGAGGGATTCTTTCAAACGCTTTTCTTAAAGCTCATTCAAGATTATTTGATGCACATTTAGTGTTAGTCTTGCTTATAGTGCTCATATATAAGCTTGATGTGAAGATTGGGTACTTTTGTGTGTTGTGGAACTAGGGCTTTGCTTAACTTGTGTTGGTTGATCTTGAGGAGTTGTTTGATGAGTTAGATATTGTTCTTGTGTGTGTTGGAGTGTATATAACTTGTATGTAAGGTTTGAAATGAAGGCCAAGCAAATTAGGAGATGGTGTTCTTGGTGTTCATGGGAATTTTGTGGTCTGTTGAGTGTCCTTGGTTGTTAGTTGATTCAAGGTGAGATTTGCACTTAAATGATGTCTAAGGCATGCTAAGTTTGTGTGGTGAGATGGCTAAGGATTGGAGTTAGAAGGATTAGCAAAAGAAGCAAAATAAAGAAAATTCGTTCATTTTGTTGTCAAATCCGGTCCATTGGAGTCAGATCCGGTCGACCAGATCAATCAATCTATGTCACTGCCGGTTGACTGGGGTCAGATCCGGTCGACCGGATCAGTCGACCAGATGGTTGACAGATTTGCACAATATTTTTCCAGAGGCCATATCTCAGTCAATTCAACTCCGAATTGAGTTCTGTTTGATTCTAGAACTATCTACACTTGATAAGCTTTAATTCTATACCAAAATTAAATTAATTGGAGTTTAGAAATGTAGGAAACTTAACCATTAAAATTAGGCTAATGCAGAAGCATTGAAGTTGCTTAGTGTATCTAGTGGTTGCTATTAGTTAGTGTTATTGTTTAAGTGGCCAACTGGCAAGTTCTCGTTATTATGTGCTAATACTAAAGGAGCTTATGTGCAAGATGTTTACATGCTTACTTGCTATATCATTGATTATGAAATGATATTACTAATGGCTCGAACTTGTGTTTGCTTAATGTGTATATATGCTAAGTGTATTCTTGAATATGCTTGACGGAGACAACCACCTTGTGTCCTCCATATGGTACTTATGTATTCTACATGTAAATGAGGTATAATGGTTTCGCAACTTTTCTTGATTGACGTCTTTATGGGTTGCCTCTGAAGTACCCTTCTTATGGGTTGCCTCCAGAGTGCCTTCTTGGTTGGTGTGTTTATGAGCTGCCTCCGGAGTACCCTTCTCATGGGTTGCCTCCGGAGTGCCTTCTTGGCTGGCATGCTTATTGGTTGCCTCCTGAGTACCTTCTTTATGGGTTGCCTCCGGAGTACCCTTTTCATTGAAGTAATGAGAGAGATTTGACAATGAAGGTTCGAGACTGGCCATCTCCAACTTTTGCAACCATTCTTACTTGGTCCCATGAGGCCCTCGGAGAAAAGTATTGCCCATATCTTTTTATTATATGTTCAACCACTCTCGCTTAGGGAGAAGAGTTGATTTATTGTTATTATGCTAGATTCCGTTCTTGTTAGTTGTTGTATATGCACAACATGGTTTTATAAAGGAGTTTGCGAAATGATAAGACGTTTGTGAAAACTCCCTTCCCTTTTATCCCTCATTGAGCTAGTTGTAGCTCACCCTTTTCTCTACCATTACAGGTTGTTTGGGGTTGGAGCTTGAAAGCAGTTACTCGTTTTGGTTAACCTTTTGTTGTAATAGAATGAGCTAAGCATGTTATTTATTTGATGTAATGTATTAATCTTGTGGGCACTTAACTATGTAACTAACTTGATACATTACTTTTTCATGGCCTAGTTGTAGTAGTTGGACTTGTGTGAAGTAACTTAGGGAATTCAGGTCTTGTAAATTTGTACTTGGTAGTTGTAATATTATCTATTAGTGAAGAAATTTGTATAATGTGTGTTATTAGAATTGGTGGAATACATAGTTTGATGTTTTGATTTATGGTAGTAGTGCTCGGGCTATTGTTGCGCGCCTTAGCGGACTTAGGAGGAATGATCTTCTTAAGCTCGTGGCATCACGATCCCAGAACGCTTGAGGATTTATAAGCTTAAATTTTAATTCCTCATAATTATTATGGTATCAGAGACCATTTTAGCAATTAAGGAAAAAGGGAGTCGTGACACCTGAGAATGAGTCATGGGATTGGGGTCTGTTAACGTCGCATATATCTTAGGCATAGCATCACTCTCCCCGTCACTCTCCTCACCGCCTCCGTGGTCGTAAGAGTGGATGGATTCGTTCTAGGAGTCGCCCTCTGAGTTTGACCGAACGATAAGAGGAAACAGAAAAGACAAGGAAAGAAGCGTACCTAGGAATGGGAATTCAGGAAGCTCGAACAAGTGGGGAAGAGCTGCGGAGGCGAGAGGAAGATGGAAAAATCAGAAGGGATGGAAAAAGTGAAAAATGATTGAAGAGTGGCCCTATTTATAGAAGAAAACTGGTGGAAAAATTAGTGGCCCTGGTTTCACAGAAAAACGTGCCCACAACACTCCAGAAGCAACGGACACGTAGCCATGATTAACGAAATATTAGGGCGGTAATTAAATGCACCAAAAATTGAGGAGATCGTACGGACGAGACCGCTCAACACGACAAAGATTCCCTGACCTCCTGTAAGAATTCAGTGAATCGGGGGGCAAGTGATGAGGATAAAAACCATCAACCCGATCTCCATTTCGACCATGATCTGATCTCTATTTATACTATCCGAGTGGAGTGGCGTGGGCTATCCCATCACGCCAATGATCCATCAGATCGGACAGACCCGACCTGACACCCACCAAGGAGGTCGGGCTCGAAATCTGACCAACTCCCGATTTGATAACTGGGTTGATAGAATCCTGCAAAATCCGAAAATGTGTCAGAAGGAAAAGTATAAATAGGGAAGTAACATCCCTAAAAAGGTAACTAATCACACATACACTACACACTACACTTTCTAAATTCTTATCATTTCCAAAAAAAGGATACTAACTTAAGTATCAAAGTGCTTATGTGAGAAACCCCCATACCCGTTCTTTTTTGCAGATTGATGTGGGAAGCACCCAACCAGATTCGATCATCAACACTCATTATTCTTTGAGGAAGAACCTTTTCCCCCCTGAGCAATTATTTGCTCACCACTTCTCTTCCTCTATTGTTTCCTTTCAGATAACGAAGCATAGTGCGGGCTTTTGGTAGCAGAGACGGGGTGGTGATTTCACCCAATAATGACGAGAGAGCCATGTGTGGCTAAAACTTTCTTTATGAGTTTAGATAAGCATTTTAGATTGCGTCCTGTTGGCTAAAACTTTCTTCATGGAATGTTGACTTATAATTTTATTTTGATGATTATTCATACGTTCTATTGGCTTTAGAGCTCTCACGAATATTGAATGAAATGCGTAATCTAGCCTTGCGTGCCCCAGGGTTCGTCCTTTGGTATGTGACGATCATGCCCTTCAAGTTTAGCAAGGGTTGAGTTCGGGACGTGACAGTAACAATTTAGCATAACAGTCGCCCATAGCCTACATAAAAAAAGAAAAAAAAACAGTGATTATAAGATTCGGTTTGACATAACCACCGCTTATATTACCGGGGATTTCTCAAAATTGCCGGTAAAGGTTGTTTTAGGCGGTGCTTTCTTGTAACCACCGTAAAAAAAGTGCCGCCTATTAGAGCCTTTTTTATGGTAACGTTATATAGCAGTGGCTTTTATTAACCTATCAATTTTTGTATCATAACTATTAACGCCAGCCATTTAGAGTTGACAATTTCAGATTTTAACCAACCCCACAAAAAGATATTTTCATATACACTTTGTCGGCAAATCGTTATGCTGAACACCAGAAGTGCAAATTGAGTTTTCATTTCTTCTTAATTTTTCATACAAGCAGTTACAATTTCTAGGATTCAAACTAATCAAAAAAATTTCCTATATCAATGCATTAGCCATTATCTCTGGCACCACAGGTATGTACCTTGTCAAATTTTGCACGACATACTCTTTATCGTAATATTATAAAATCACTGAAGGAAATTTTGTTAGGGTAAGAAAAGATTGTTGGAAAGATCTTATGAGCAATCCATAAAGGCTATACACAAAAATTTGTTGACTAAAGAAAATTATACCTTGGGGAAATGCAAATTGATATGACGCGAGAACAAAAAGAAGAGCATGAAGCGGTTTTTGATCTAATTGCTCGATAACAATTTTTCAAAAGATAGTCATTTATGATTGCTAAGGACTTTATATTATTTATAGGTGCTTAGGCAAGTATACACAAATAATTTGAGTAAGTGTTAAATGATACTGGAAGCAATAAATTTGCTACCAAAACATAACAATTAGAATACCTTTTCTGCTTTTAGAAATGCGTCTAGCTTCTTCAAAATAACTGGCTAGATTTTATATGTCTATGTAATATGTCCCAAACCTAGTATTCAGTAAAATATAAAAATTAGTTAAGAGTTTCCTAATATATTATGGGAGTTTTAGCTAATGAACAAGTACTTATTACAATTTTAGAACATATAAATTTACTTTAATAAACTATTGTTTTACTCTCTATATTTTTAATCAACTCTCACTCAGTATCACAAGAGCAAAATAAATAGAAATATTTTTTGTTGATAATTTCCTTTTGTAACGGTATAGAAGTTAGTCATTCAAAAAGCTACGTCTAAAAATATTTTTGAAATTGTTAAAAATGCTCCAATCGAGTCCCTCATATTTTTGTTAAAAATTTTAATTTTTAAGTTTCTTTTCTTGTTTTGTCATTTGTCATTTTGGCTTTGATTTTTTTTTTTTTTTAAATTAAGATCTTTGACTGCCACATGTGAGCTTGTGTGCCTTGTCAAATAGGAAAAAATATTAGCTCGCAAATGAGTTCACTTTGCCGAAGATTGCTCATCAAGACCATTCTTTCACATACAAGCTCTTTTTGGGCTGTTTGCCGTTTTATTCCCAATGGAATTCTTCACTATATTAAATGTAAATTTCGTGATTTTTTTTTTTTTTTTTAGCATGGCATAGGGCTTAAGATTGCTTGCGGACATGTTTGTAAATCATTTGATGAAGGGGGCTTGGGACTAGAAGCCTTGAGAAGATCAGCAAAACAACCCTTCTTAAACTCGTTCGACGATATTATGCAATCTGTTAGTCGTCATGGGTATGGAAAAATCATTAAGAAAGTTCATAGGCTTAATTCATTAAGTATAAATATAGCATATAATTACTTACCATCTTTAAAAAAATTTAAAAAATTGATTTTTTTCATTTTATTTATAGACCATATATAGGCTTAACCAATCAAAGTTTTTGGCGTAGTAGTTATACAGTGAAAGCCTGAAGAAGGGGATGCAAATCAAACTCAAATCCTTTGAAGTGCAATACTCAATATTGTTTTTAGAACATGCGCCTCATTGGAGGGAAAGAAGAAAGAGGAAGTAAATGAAATGAAAAAGAAAAAGGAAAATACAAAGAAGGGAGGACAAAGGGAAAAAAAAGAAAAGAAAAATAAAGTGACAATGGGGTGACTTTAAACTAGCATGGTCTCGTTATCAAGGTCTGCTGACAAGTATGGTTTGAGCTGAACCAGATGCATAGAAAAACAGTCATTTCTAAGAGAGATTTTCTCTAATGTAGTGATCCAGAATGCATGGTTTTGACAATTTAAGCATGTCATACGCAAGCGGTGAGAAAAATGCCCATTGAAGAAGACTTATCTTGTCAGATCAACTGGTTAGCCCAAAGAACAAATAAATGAATGAGAGAAATCTTGTCCAGATCACATCTTGAATGATCTAATAGGCGATTTTAACATTGGAATAAACACTTCTTAAATGAATTGATACATATTTAGCAGTACATAATTACATTCAACTACTGATAAAAAAAAAAAAAAAAAGAAAAAAAAAAATACATTTGACAAGAGAATTATTCAGAAAGTAAGCCATCTAAGTTATATCAGTTGGCAGAATACAACAAAACGATCAGAGATGCCAAAGGTTTTAATCAATGGAGCACCGAGGCAATGATTCGTCCATTAGCATTTAGCAGATATTGATATGCTTCTGGAAGTGGCATCACACACTTGTCCCTATTGAAATACACCATTTTACTTGTTTGTGTTTTTAATGGGTTACGTTTCTTTCGAGATGAGCAGATAACTGTTTTCAATCTTTAATTACCAACAATATCGCCATATTGAAGCCCCTAGTTGGAAAGTGGGTTGGACATGGGCAGACAGAGAAGTAATTTGGAACATATTGTGAGGGATTGCTACAGAGCAAGGCGATTGTTCCGAGTTCAGTGACGCCATCCCTCATTCCTGCAAGAAGGATCCCACGATCATAGACTTGCTCCCAGGATCGGAGCTCCACTTGGCCAACAATATTCAAATTGTTGTCCAGGTGGTATACAGAGCTCTTTGGTTCAATCTACTACCGTAGGATTGAATGGATGTTGAACCAAAGAGGTCAGTATACCACCACGACAACAATTTGAATATTGTTGGCCAAGTGGAGCTCCGATCCTGGGAGCAAATCTATGATCGTGGGATCCTTCTTGCAGGAATGAGGGATGGCGTCACTGAACTCGGAACAATCGCGTTGATCTGTAGCAATCCCTCCCAATATGTTCCACATTACTTCTCTGTCTGCCCATGTCCAACCCACTTTCCAACCAGGGGCTTCAATATGGCGATATTGTTGGTAATTAAAGATTGAAAACAGTTACCTGCTCATCTCGAAAGAAACGTAACCCATTAAAAACACAAATAACTAACCATAATAAAATATTTGCCTACAACATAACCGCATATCCGTCAGGAATCCAATGCATAACATCCCATTTGATTGTGATATTCCCACTGGCTTCCAGACGGATATGCGGTAATATTGTTGGTGAACGCCAGAAACAAAGTTGATGAAGGTGGTAAACCATACGAACAAACCCGTGAGAATAGTGGGTGGAAGAAGGGGGTGAAGGTGTTGAATTTGACAGGCTTATGTGAAACTGACAAAGTTTAATAAAATTTAAAGAATTAATAGATTGGGACTTGAAAAACAATGGTTGTATCAAAATTTCAAAACAAAAAATGAAGCTTGTACTCTATATTAGATTTCGAAATGGCAGTGGATGCAACTATATATATAGTGGTGAATGATATGTACCAAGTGATGATACTGCTTCTATTTTGTTTGGGTATGGAGGTGAAATGGAAGGGGCTTGGACGTCACAAACTCTAATTTGCAGGGACAGGAACTTCATTGAAACTCAATATGAATTGGAACTCAACATAAGAATGGCGAGTGGATTAGTTGCTTTACATAATCTTGGTGCAAGACTTAAATGTACATCGGCGAGTTTTGTTTGGGTGAGGTAGTTGTTAAAGTCGTTGTATTCGGGAAAATCGACGAGTATATCTGTAATGTTGTGAGCATTGCTTTCTGCTGAAAGAAGAAATTGCTGCTATTAGTGAGAATGTGAAGAGGAAGAGGGCGTAGTGCACCCATCCATTGCCATGGTGGAAGAAGAAAGAAATGCTTTAACCAAGAGTAGTGAGCAGCAGTGATAGTTTAGCTACATGAAGAAAGGGGTATTTATAAAGATTGAAACTTGAAAGAGAGTTTAACTAGGGTCAAAGAGTAACTGTGGTTATGTTAACCATGTGAGAGTCTTGGGGGAGGGTACTTCTTTAGCTGCTTTATTTAATCTGTTACATGTCACTTGATATGGGATAAATTTTTGTATTGCTCGGACAAGCTACTTCTGAAGATACAGTGGCACCTTTTTTGGTTTTCGTGTGCTCGGATAATTGAGAGACAATCTTTAAGATTCTCTCATTAAAAAAATTCCTTCCAAGAGTTAGATCGGGATATGGGCTCTCTATATAATTTAGGATTGCTTTTTTTATAAATGATTTAAATATGACTTTAACTCATGTAAATAAATAACTTTTCTTTTCTTAAAATACCTACTTTCTTAAAGTTTTTGTTATTGTACCTCTTATTTGGACATATTAACTGACTTAACCGTCAGAATTATCTCAAAAACCATCCCAAGGTTCTCACTATTTTTGCAAATTCACCTTTGGAAGCAAGAACACCGGATACTTTTTTTTTTCTAAAAAAAAAAAAAACGGGATATTTGCCTTATAACAATTAAGGTAAATATTTTCCAATTAATTTCCAATTTATAGGTGAGCATAAGGACATCTTTAATAGAGGATTTAAAATGTAATTTTTTTTATTTTTGAGTATTTTTAGAGTCACATAGCTAAAAAAGTAATACTATTCATAAGAAAAGTACGTGAGGTTCACTATTTTTGGTTCAAAAAATACCAAAATAGAGCCCACGCTTCATTTTGTTCAACAAATTTGCTGAACAAAATAGAGCATGAAGCTCTATTTTGATATTTTTTAAGTCAAAAATAATAGACCCCACATACTTTCTTATAAATAATATTATTTTTTAGATCATAAAACTTTAAAAACATCCAAATTTAAAAAATTTTACATCATAAAACCTTCATTGGAGATACCTTTAAATGACTAATAAATAAGACAATATTTGAAAAATTCATCAAGGAATATCTGTTGATACAGACACCCTAAAGCTAAAAGACCATTAAAAAGGAGTGCTCGTTTCTTCATGAGATAAAACCACCTCAGATACGTTGGCAACCCATGATCGTCAACTTTTGGAGCATATGAACTACTACTGTCATTTTTTTATTCATTTGAGGAAGGTCTAAAATATTTTATATCACTTAAAATGTTACCGATCAAAAATAATTCTTGAGACTTCTCGCATTTAAGACAAAAATCATACCATTAGACCAAATAATCAACTTTTATACTATTATACCATCCCCAGTAAGATCAAAGTGGCAAGATCATACTTATAGATAAGAGAGTTGCAACGACAGGATTCCTCCTTCCGAAGAACAGGTTAGTTCTGCATCCATTTGTAATGCTTCTTGATATAAATGTGATGCACTATACGTCGAGGGGTTGAGGAGGTGAAGAAAGAAATTCGTTACGGACTTGAAATTGCAATTCATTCGAATTTGTGGATTTGAAACTTGCTTTCATTCAGATTTGTAGACTTGTAATTGGATTTCATTCAGATTTTTTGGAGTTTTGTTATCGTATTATTTTGTTTTTTTTACTTTAAAAGTATGTTAATGCATTGATTGCTCTCTGTATCAATATCAGCCATTGATTTATTCTCTTTAATATCAGCCGTTGATCTTCAGCACAATAATAACACGTGGGACCCATTGCTTTGCAGCTGAGTTCCTTATTCACTTCCTGATGAACAGAGGAAGGCATCATCTATATTTGTAAGTCTTCAATACAGCAGAGTTAAAGATGATTTAATCCCTTTATAATTTGACTGTTAAAGTTTAACTATTAATTTTGTAACCAACAAATTAATTATTTCACTACTTGATTTTGATTTTTTTTTTTTTTTTTTTGCCGTTTTGAGCATTTCTTTGGATATTCAATCCCCTTATAATTTGAATTTAGTGATTTTCTAAAATAATACGTTCATGAACACGCCATAGAAGTACATTTCTTTTTCACCTAAACACGAACCGAGCTAATAATGAAGAAAAGTAAAATTTTATAATGAGTGAAACTGATAGTTCTTACATTTAGAGGCTCTCTAAACCAGTTTAACATCAATAATAATTCTAATTTAAGCTAATATATTATTTTAATAATATTATTATCCATCTATAATTTTTACTTTTGATTTTTAACGTGTACCAGCTATGTTCCAACAATCATGGATAATATTAATATTGGGTGAGTGTATCTATCTTGTAGATAGTTTTAAAAGTCCAAATAATTAAAGCGACAACTTATAACACATTAGGATTTTTGGTTTTTTTCAAGCAGCTAGTCATTCTTATTCAAATACCATTTCTCGTACCCTTTTCTTCTTTTCACTTTTTTTTTTTTTGTAGTAGCATGTTGCTAATTGATTCTCGTTGAAATTTAACTTTCATTAATTCATACAGTTTCGTTGAAGTTCAATTTGTTTTGAAGCACAGTATCATAACTTATATACTATTTTAGTTGGAGTTCTAAATTTTATTTCATAAAACAAAAGTTTCATTAACCAAGAAGTCGGTTTTCTCATTAAAAAACAATATCTTAACTAATTTCGTTCATTGAAGTTTATTATCCTCTTAATATACATTTTAATCACTCTTATATTATTTTCTAACTATTATAATTTTGTCTTAATGTCAAATATTCATTGACACTTTTTTCTTTGTATTTATAAATTTGTGTCCATATTTTTAAAATTGAAATATAAAAAACATAAAATATTTCCCCCAAAAACTTTTCACCCTGAAAATATTTCCCAAAAAAACATGTACAGTGTCATATCTTTTATACTATCGTCGTATATATGTATGTATCTATAGATGCCATGAGTAGTTAGATACGAAAATCTTAACGTATTTGTAGGAAATTTACTTTGCTCAACTAAATGGTCAGAAATAATTAATTAGGATCCTTACTCTGTATCTTGACCCTTCAGAGCCTGTTTGTAGGAAAATTACTTCTAATGGAAAGAGGTCGAGATGTGGTTACAAATAATTAATTAGTAAGTTGTTTCCACTTGCAGATATTTGTTTTGGAATGTTAACATGATTCTCAATTAACCTGAAAATGTAAGAGCAATGGTGCTCTTTAAAAGCACGAATGTAACAAACTCATCCTAATAATCACATAAAATTCAGTGAAGAATTAAGTAATATTTATGATAAAAAGATATAATTTTTAATTTTTAATTATAATAAGTAGCTACTCTAACGCTCCACTTAATCAACGAAAGTTTTTCCATTGTGTTGTTCAAGCAAACCCACAGTCAACAAATGGTCCCCTTCGTACTAGATTTAAATGTACATGGCTAAGTCTGCACAACAATTTTTCATCTTGTACTTCACTTCCATTTCTACAATGTAAAAACCTATTTGGATCATCAACTGGGCTGTCTTCCACTGAAAACAATCAAAAGCCCCTCATATCAGAAAATTTTCTCTCTCATAAAAAAAATAAACACTTACTAGAAAAAGTGAATTCCAATTTTTGAAAACTCTGAAAATTCTCGTGCAAAGGACGACAAGGGAAGTTCGTCGGCTTCTTCGCTGAGGGGAGCAAGAAAGAAGAAAACGAAGACTGGTCGTCTTCTGCAAACTTTTTCAAAGGAAAAGGTTTAACAAACAAATTGGTGGGCCCTACTCAATCAATTTGTTTGAATAATCTTTTGTCAACTTCTCAACGTAATCTTTGTTTTTTTTTTTGTTAAACGGCAAATTGGATAAATAATATCTATTGTTTATAAATTTTGAATAAATAATTTTTATTATTTTAAAAGTCACACAGTTAGTCTCTATTGTTTGTAAAAATTTTAACAGTAGTCCCTATTATTTCAAAAGTCACTATTTTAGTCCTTATTATTTGTAAAAGTCTTTTCATTAATCTCTAATATTTATAAATATTTCACCATTAGTGGTGAGATTTTTGTAAACAATAGAGACTAATGGTGAGATATTTATAAATAATATAGATTAATAGTATGACTTTCACAAACAATGAGAACTAATCGAGTGATTTCTGAAATAATAAAGATTAATTATGAGACTTTTATAAATAATATGAACTAATTGCGTGATTTATAAAATAATAAAGATTAATTATTTAAAACAAATAAATAATAATAACTAAATGTGATATTTGCCCTTTTGTTAAACATAATAAAGTTGTTTTTCTAATCAACTTTGGGTGCTTTTCTTTATAAAAAGAAAACCTTTTCAAACAGCAGGGCCTACTATATTAGTTTTTGAAAAACCAGATTCCTGTGTATCTTTGGATTCCATTTGTTTTTAAAGAAAACAAAAGCAATTCTATTCTTCACTTCTCATATATGAAAGAAAATAGTGTTAATATCAAATTTTATACCAACATGACTTCCGGTTTGAGCCATTCTCAAGTTACAGTCCCTATTTTTTACTCCTATGATTATTGGAGTATTCAAATGCGCACTCTGTTCATTTCACAGGGACTTTGGAATATTGTACAAAATGGCTACACACAACCTAAGGATGCTGATGAGATGGCATCTTGGAATGATACTCAAAAGAAGCAATATCAAGATAGTCAGGTGAGGGATGCAAGGCCTCTATTATCTATTCAACAAGGAGTTCTCTATCATATAAAATGGAAATAGAAATTAAGTAAAGAAATGAATAATGGTTCATGCTATACACGAGGTGTATATATTGATAATATTGAAGCGTGAGTAATTCCGTGGGACTCACCTCATATCTTTAGGGCTGATATATGGTCATTGCGAAGTGATCAAAGAGTTTTCATTGAAGCATTTATAATTTTGTCAGTGACACTTTTTACATGGCATAATATTAGAACTATCAATCATTGACTGTTAAATATTTTTTCTTTTCGACGTACGTCGTTCCTTGTACTTGTAAATATGGGCATTTGAGTTAAGATATAATGTTTTAGGAAAATTTCACAAATAGTTCTTACAATTTTTTTAAAATTTTAAATTCATCTCTATTACTCAAAATTAATCAATTTAATTTAATTAGTTTTTTTATATAAAATAATAAGCACTAAATTGGCTAATTTTGAATAATAAGAACAAATTTAATTTTTTTTTGAGAAATAATAGGGATTAAGGCTCCGTTTGTTTGCCATAAATAACTTGTTTGTAGAAATTATTTATAAGTGAATATATTTTCTTGAAAAATAGAATATTTTTCTAGTGTTTGGTTGTCACACTATAAAATATTTTCTAGTGTTTGGTAGTCACACTATAAAATATTTTATAGTTTTTAGATGTAGCCTTTGTATTTCGGGTGATTAAGGCACGTAAGGGTCCTTTAGAACAAGGCAACCTCGACCAACTTGCTTGTTGAGCTCAAAACCCGCTACATGGGGTACTAAGAAAGCCAAAAGGAACCGAGCATTGAAATAGAGATATTTTGAATTATTCTTTCATTTTATGCCAATAATAATATTGGGTGAAGGTATGATCAAGAGTTTGATTGTAAATAAGCAAGAATATTAAAGTCTAATCTATTTGCATATCCTGAAAACTAAAGAATTTGAATGAACTTCATTTGCTTAGTTTTCTTTTAAATGCATATTCCAAAGCAATCGATAAATCGTTCCAAAAGAGTAATTAGTTTGTGTAAAAAAAATTAAATAAGCATCACATTTGTTCTTTTCATTAACTTGCTAGCTTGTTAAGAATGACAAATTAAATTTCTCAAAATTTATTCAGATGTGTTTTAAGGCAATCTTGCTTGAAGACAAACAAGGTTTAGATTTGGGATATTTTTATACATGTATTTGTAGTACTCAAATCATGTAATTTAATCTATATTTGTATCACAATTTTAGGTGAAAATAGTATATTTCATATAAATTTAATGTAATATAGGTTGGGTGAAAAAATGAAGAAAATTTGCCTAAAACACCATGTCATAATGCAAGTCAATGGAAAAGGGGTTGCAGGCACTAGTTTTGGTGTCAAAATGAGCTGATAGAGATGAAATTTGGACAAACCATGCACGAAATGGAATTAGGACGTCGAAAAATCTTGAAATGACCTTAATAAAAGTCAATGGTCATTGATCAAAACACTAGTCAAACTTCACCTATGATCGCAACATATCAAAAGGTGCTGACAGCTAAAAAGTTTTGCTGGAAAAAAGGAGGAGCAGTCGATCGTACCTCAATGTGTGACCAATCACACATATTATATGCAGGAAAAGAAGAAAAGGTGTCAGCAGCCAGCATGCACGATCGATCGTGCTTGTCATCTGGCCTTATAAAACCCCCTCCCCAGCTCGTTCTTCATATCCATTTTGCAGAATTTCACTTTTGTGTCACTGTTTTGAATGTTTTTCGATTTTTGTATATAGTTAGGTTAGATTAGTTTATGTATGTGTAAGTAGTCTAGTTAGTTGGGGTGAAATAGGGAGGAGGTAAGGCTAAAATTATCGAGGGGTGGAAGGAAGAAGTCTCGTAGCTATGCTTGTGAGTCGATCCTCAGATCTATCATTGCCAAAATACATATTCCATTTATGAGGGAGCATTTCTAGACTCTCTTTTATATTTGTAATTCATATTTATATATTATGCTCGTGTAATTCGTGTGTCTAGAAAAAGATTATGTAATAATGTTCTCTTGATTTACCAGTCTCGAATTTGGATTGATTTCATTCGATGTTATATATGACTTGATTTTATTTCAGTTTTAATTATTTGTCATTTTGTTATATTTGTAGTTAATGTTTTGATTGGTATGCTTACGTGTCATATATCTATACTTTAATAGTGAAGTCATTAATTCTGTACCTTTTATGAAATTATAGGTTGTACCATGATTCCTACATTTGGATTTATTAATTTCTATTTTTAGTTGTCCTGATCACTTGTAACTGTGTGGACAAATATATACTCGGCTAGATATGGGACACAATGATAGAATTGCACTTATAATCAAGGTTAAACCAATAATTAACTAAACGTAAGTAATTAATGAGGTTAAAGCGTGTAGCCTATCCTCTACATCTAATTAGAGGATCCTATTTCTAATCCTACATCATTTGCCTTATTACTTGATGTGGATAATGAAAGTGCATGCTACCTAGGTAACACTAAGTTCAAAAACTTTTTTAACACAGCAAAAACATAATATCACGCTAATCTAGAATCAAATCACAAAATAATATAAGAATAGTTGCACAAACAAGCAATGTATATTAATTGTAATCATCTAAAGATAAAAATTCTGTTTTGGATGAATTTGTTACCTAGACTTGTTAGCTTTGATTTTAACAAAAAACCAAAACTCCTTGTTTATTGAGCTTCTACACGCCTAGAAGATGAACACTAATGGTCTTCTCTTCTATGACCTTCTTCCTTGAAGAATTGTTTTTTTTTTGGGGGGGGGGGGGGGGGGGGGGGAGAGGAGGGGACTTCCTTATGGGGTTTTATTAATTCAAAAAAACATAAACAAGGGTAGAAGGGGATAAAGAGCCAAAACCTCCACTATAGGATAGGGAATTTACTTACCTTATCGTCCAAGCTAAACTAGAGAAAATACAAACCATTTCCTTTTACAAAAACCTGTGAATATAACAAGAAGAGCTCACAAAATAATCAGTAAGCCAAGTGGAAAGTGTTACTAAGAACCTAGTAAAAAGTTCTACTAACGGGAAAAAATACAAATGATAAAAGTAGTGAACACATATATATAAAGCTCTTTGCTCGTAAAAATTATCGTAATAATTTAATAACTCTTATTATTTGTTAAAAAAATATGACGTTGTTACCGTATTCGGTACAACAAGCAGATTTTTTTTATAAGAAATTATTAAATTATTATGGTATGTCATTCTTATTACTTTAAAAATTGATCACATGGTTATAGGTCTCGATATGAGAGACATTATAAAAGATTATTAGATTATTACTTACCGGACTTGGTACAACAAACATATTTTTTTATAAGAAAATATTAGATGAATTATCGTAATAATTTATTTAATTTTACTATTTATGAAAATTGTTCTCGTTGTTAACGGATTCAGTACAAGAAAAATGTTCGTTATAAAAAATTATTAAATTATTACGGTAACACATGGTTTATGTGAAATACGTCGAGATGTTTTCGCTCGTTACCTTCGATATATATATGGAGAGAAATTGACTAAAATTGTTAGTAAAATCTAAATTGGGGAAGTCCCATTTTGTCTAATCTAAGCATTCCCCTAAGCCTGGCAAGTTGTCTAGCTGACTCGAATATTTGAAGACCTGCTGCATGAACTCGTAGGTTGGCAAGAAGATCTACTGTCTGATTTCCTTCTCTATAAATGTGAGTTATAGAAGCTTGGCACTCTTTAATTAATGTTCTGGTTGTTTCAATTTCATAACAATTGACCCAAGAGCCGAAGTTATCTTTTTGAATGATGTTCACCACACTCATAACATCCATCTCAATCCAAATGTTTGAAATACCTCTTTTTTTGCAAAGTTGCAAGCCTTTAATGAGTGCAAGCAGCTCCGTTTTAAAAGGAGTTTGCTGACCAAAAGACATAACAAATCCAAACACAAGGTCCCCTGCCAATTTCTAACCAAGCCACTTCCTCTAGCACCAACCTGACCTTGAACACTACCATCAAAATTCAGCTTGTTAAACCCTTCCCTAGGTTTTTTTTCACATCACCATCCTAATATTTCTAGCTTCTAGTTTTTCAATAAAATAGTGGAAGAATCTAGCAAGATGAGTATCACATTTCCATTGTCTTCGCTTCAGGAGTTTAGCTTGGTTTAGTTGCAGAACTTGATTTTTGACTCTCCAAATGACTCTATAGGGGCAGAATCTCACAAAAGAGTATTTCGATTCATTTCTTTCCAGTCATGAGAACCACATAATGAGAAGTGGGATAATAGTTCTGATATGACCTTTATGTATAAAGTCTCCTGAAAATATCCAGGTGGACAACCAATGTCTGATTGAATAGGATTCAGGGGTTTTCACTCCAAACATTTCAAAAAATTCTCTCCACACCTGACTAGCAGCATTACTACAGAAGAAGCAACGCTCAAAGGATTCTATGGATTTGCAACATTGACAACAAGAGACCAAGTTCAAACCTTTGCTTTGCATTCTTGAATCAAATGGTATCCAATTGAATAGGAATCTCCACAAGAAAAATGAAATTTTGATAGGAATTGAAGAATGCTAAGTATAGTAAAGGATGTGCTGTTTACTGCGTCTTTTCATGATCTTATTCCAAGCACTACTAAGGGAAAAATTACCATATCATGTAATTGCCCATATAGATGTATCCTTTTGATCAGGTCTGATAAGAATTCTGATAATCTCTTCAACAATGATTTCAGGCCTTTCTTTCACCCAAAAACCATTCTCAATGAAATGGTTCATTAGAATGGATGAAGTAGAATCTGTTTGTGCATAGATATGAAGAGGAGTGTCTCCAATCCATGTGTCATGCCAGAAGGAGAGATTGGCATAACCAATCTTCCATCTGATGTGTTTTTCACATTGAACTTCAGCTTTTTTTCATTCTTTTCCAAATAGGTGAATCATGATACCTAACTTCCACCAGGGCGGGATGAGAACCTGCACAATATTTCTCCATTATAAAGCTCGACCAAATACTATGTGTGGTTTTGAATCTCCACCATATTTTGATGTTCAGGCTTCTATTAGCTCTTCAATTTTCCTCATCCCTAACCCTTATTCTTCTGTGGGGAAACAAGAGTTTTTCCATATAGTCCAATGCAATTTTTTTGACTCTCCTTTTTCTACCCAAAGGAAACCATCGTCTGTCTAGCCTAGCTATAACTTGCTTCGTTGGAGGAACAATTTGTAATAAGTACATAGGCATAGTAGTCAAGATGCTTTTAAGGAGGGTGATTCTTCCCCCTAGAGATAGTTTTTGTTCTTCTATCCAGTGATTCTGTTTGAGATTCTTTGAAGAAGATCATCATAAAGACAACTTTTTAGACACATTGTAAAGGGGAATTGTGATACGCCGACCCCAACATATAGTTAATTTATTTATTTTCATATGCTCATGAGTCATTTTAAATGTTTGCATAGAAATATGTGTTTATCTTTAACTATTTGGATATGTTTATTAGTTTTCATTTTCCTATTTCTCGAAAAATATGTAAACCATACTTGGTTAATTTATTTAAAATGATTAATTTACTATTTTAACACTTGTGTTATTTGATTTTACCTTATTGCATTCAAAAGAAGTATTTCATAAATTGAACTTTCAGTCCCGAGCCCGGTTATATGTTTATTTGATTCCTTTATATTTATTTATTTTATTAACTTATATTTGTCGAAAAACGTGTCTTAAACCCTAATAGCTTTTATTTAATTTAATTTTTTATTTAGTTGACTTGCCCGGGATATTTCTCCTATTTTTATTCTAATGATTTAAAATTGTTTTACAAGCCTTTAAATTAATTTATTTTACTGTTCGAATGGGAAGTCCACACCTGGACCCGAACGAGTTAGATTACTTTCAATATTAATTATATTTATTTTAATTGAATTTAAAAGGGTTACTAGAAAAAAATATATTATGTTTATTATTTATTTAAAGTTAATTGATTTATATATCCTGAGCCCGGAGTTGAGTTTCTTTATTCTATTTATTCTCTATGCTTTCATATTTGTCTAAATTTGTAACAACTCGGACCCAGCATGTAGCACATCATACTTAATTGCATATAATTATGTGTCATTTTAAGAGTTTGTATGTGTATATGTGATTATTTTAGTGATTTATATATATTTTCTAGTGTGGTTTCATCTTTCTTAAAAAAAATGTATAGACTATGTTCAACTAAATTATATAACACAGTTAACCTAATATTTTATTATTTATATTATATGAAATTATTTTCTTGCATTTAATGAATTATTTTCAACATTTAAAAATGAACCCTGAGCTCGGGGTAAAAATTAAAGTATTTTATTTTACAGATTTCACATTTTTTCCTTATTATATACTTAATTTTGGGCTTACGTTCATAAATTTTATTTCCATAACATGTCGGGAACGGGAGATATAAATATGTTAGTGTCCCCTATGAATAGTAAAAATCTAGTTTGCATATTTGGGTTTTTATAATTTAGCTTTGCTTGGGCCAATTTAACTAGATTTAATTAATGTCTTAAGCCATATAAGCCTACTATACATATTATATACATGTATATAGACCTATATACATATATATATATATATATATATATATATATATATATATATATATATATGTATATATATATTATATGTAACATAAAGCAAAAAGCAAAAGAAACAAAGAAAAGGAAACAGAAAGGCCAACGACCAAGAAGAAAGAAAAAGAAAGAAAAAAAAGAAATTCTTCAATCTTTGCCTTGTGTGATCTTCTAAGCTCTCTTGAAGTGGATTCAAGCTCCTACAAGTCTACATCTAGCATCTATTGGCATATTTTGGGTGAGGGAGATAGCATTATTTATGCATTGATATGTTTATGCCAAGTTTTACATTTTCTTGTATTGTTGATATTAGCCCGCAGAATGCTCAAATCTTGTATTATATTGTGTTTACATGTTATAGAGACCATTTATATGTAGTTTATTGGCTTGGTTATGGATTAAATGCAAATAACCAAATGGGGAAGACAATGAATAGTGCATTTCTAAGGTTTTTGATAAAATTTCTTATTGAGATTGATTTGATGCTATCTATAGGTGCTAGAGATGATAATGAAAGTGTATTAATAATTGTATAGGGTTAAATTGCTTGGAACTTAGATAAAAATGCAAAAATAGCTCGGTTAACAAAGGAGTTTCGGGGTTAATGCAAATCTGGGTGGATTTGATTATTATATTTGGTGTTTATAAGGTAAGGAGATGCTAAATGAATGGTTATGACACTTAATTGAACATCGGTTAATATACTTGTAGTGTAAATGCATAAAGGAGAAATCGAGGATTTTATGGTAAACATGGTTTAACGAGTGAACTCGAGGGTTCTTAGGGTGCTATAAAGTGTAGTTAGAAGTATGGAATAACTCGTTTGCGAATTTATAACCTTGACTTTCGGTTGGAGCTAATTAGTCTAAGTTATCAAATTGGAAAAAGTGGAAAGTTGATTGTTTGAGCTCACGTAGTGACTTGTAGATGCTTATAATGTGTTTATATGCATTTCTAAGGTAATCGTGAGCTTTTGGTAAAGTATGTGAGCAATGTGGCATTGATCTCTTTGTGCTCGTTAGTTATCCTTATGTTGATGCTTATACCGTATAGTTATTTTCATGTTAATGCATATATTGTATTTGTTCTCGAGGGCAACCTAACTTGTGGTCCCTCATATATGTTATTGCTTTATATTATTGTTATATTATCATTGGGTTTAAGTGCATTGCATAGTAGTTGCGCAACTATAGTGTTAGGGGCGGATGTATTGGATATCGGCTGGGCGGCAGCAAGCTTGCCAATGGATATTCGATCTCCGTGCTCGAGTCCCTTATTTGTCTGGTCCGAAGATTGCTAAGGGGTGTTGGGTTGTAGGATTTTTGGGGTACATCCGGAGTACACCCACTGGAGTGTTTGGGGTACATGCTGGCTTATTGAGATTGAGATCGTGGTTCGTGATTTGAAGAATTGGAGTGATAAGGGTTACCGATTGTACCTTTTTAAATGTGGTATTTAATTGATTTCTAGTGTTTATTGCTTATTGTTATTAATATTTGATATTCTAATGTTGCATTGCACGAATCCCCTTGTAAATGTTTCCCGTAACTGTTCTCCTCCCTCACTGAGTATACATTATTTGTATACTAATTACTCATCATGAATCTTTCAAGTTATAGCCAAAGGAAATGAAGTTCATATTTCATGATAGTTCGTGCTTGAAAGAATGCATAATGTGTTATGTAGCGTGGATTGTAAAATGCTGGAAAGATGTTCTTTTGATGTGGTGTATGTATTCGAAATATAAGTAATGTATTTTAAGTTAATCAGATCATTAGGGTAGTCTGACTTCATAGCTTATGTAATAAGATAGTGTAGTTTATATTCAATGCATGTATGTAGTTATTTTAAGAAAGGGTAGGTTAGTCTTTGTAATCAGAAATGTACATTTGACGGTGAACTTTTATTGTGAACCAAGGCTAGGTTGGCCTTGAGGAGTTGTTGTATGTTTGGACATGGTACTGGTCTATTTATATGTTGTGTGCAGGTAAACCTTTCGTCCTATAAACAGAGAAAATTCTGTTCGTTTTCCCTAAATTTTGTGACCGGGTTGGAATTGGGTTAAGAATAGTATAGTTAATAGAGTCTCCGGTCTCGTGAGGAATCGAGGCGTTACAGGTGGTATCAGAGCTTAGATAGCTATCAGCTGGGAAAGGGTCTTTGGCCTATTGGGTAGTGACCACTGATTGTGTGCGTGTAAAGTATGTTACGTGGATAGAGTGATATACATGACTGGTGTACTAAGTATGCTAATGTGTTATGTGCTCAGAATGTGTAAAGTTGTATCTTAATGTGAGCTTTAGGAATTTGTATCTAGTTATGGTTTAAGTGGCTTTGCATGATTATATGATTGCGTGATTGTTTATTTGTCTAAGCGTGTGATTGTTTAAGTGAATAGTATGCTAGCTTGAAGTAAAAGAATATGAAGAGTCTATTGCATGAGTTGTGAAATGTCTAGATCGTCTTGTAAGCTAAGTGCATTGTATATGATGATATGAACAAGATGTCTTGAATGTAAATATTTTGTCCTTATATGTTATATGATTATCTACTGTATCACTGTTGTGCTTATGTGATAAACACATGCTACGTGAGCATTGTATTCAATAAGTTGTGTATGTGTTAAGATATGTATGCTTTATATGGTTTCAACTGCATGCATACATATAATACCCTTTAGACTGGTAAGTAAACTCTCCCCTAGCAAGAGGAGGTCAGCAACGGATCTTCGGGATATGTGGACTAGCAAAAGAAAGAGCAATTGATCAGACATCTATTGGAGTTTGGTGTTTATGCCTGGAATTCATAGCGAGTATTATATTTTGGAAGCCTTATTCGGAACTCAAGTGGTTGTTGTTTTGCTAGGAATTAGAGGTCCTTCATCGGTATTTTCTTGGTATTTTGACTTGGAAATTTTATATGGGCTCCTTGTTTAACAATCTTATTGGAATTCTTGAACAGTATTCGCCTTGAAGAAAATTCAGTTGGTATTTAATTGGAGCCTTTATTTGGCGTCCTTATCTCGGGATTACATATATGACATTTCCATTGGTATTCATACGGAGATTCTTATCTGACATTCATGTTTGATGGTTTTCCTTTGAGACTTTTATTTGAAGACTCTTATTGGTATGTTTCCTTAACATTCATCCTTGGTGTTTTCATGAGATATTCATATTCGAAGATCTTATCCAGAGTATTCAGAATGTTTATGTGGAGTTCTTGAAAGAAGAATTGCATGGACGCAATTGCTTGAAGGAGGGGAGAGTGTGATACCCCGACCCCAACATATAGTTAATTCATTTATTTTTCATATGCTCATGAGTCATTTTAAATGTTTGCATGGAAATATGTGTTTATCTTTAACTATTTGCATGCGTTTATTAGTTTTCATTTTTCTATTTCTCGAAAAACATGCGAACCGTACTTGGTTAATTTATTTAAAATGATTAGTTTACTATTTTAACACTTGTGTTATTTGATTTTACCTTATTGCATTTAAAAGAAGGATTTTATAAATTGAACTTTCAGTCTCGAGCTCGGTTATATGTTTATTTTATTCCTTTATATTTATTTATTTTATTAACTTGCATCTCTCGAAAAACGTGTCCTAAACCCTAATAGCTTTTATTTAATTTAATTTTCTATTTAGCTGACTTGCCCGATACATTTCTCCTATTATTATTCTAATTATTTAAAATCGTTTTACAAGCCTTTAAATTAATTTATTTTACTGTTCGAACGAGAAGCCCAGACCCAGACCCAGACCCGAATGAATTAGATTACTTTCAGTATTAATTATATTGATTTAAATTGAATTTAAAAGGATTAGTGGAAAAGATTATCTTATGTTTATTATTTATTTAAATTTAATTGCTTTATATATCCCGAGCCCAGAGTTGAGTTTCTTTATTTTATTTATTTTCTCTGCTTTCATAATTGCCTAAATTTGTAACAACTCGCACCCAGCATGTAGCACATCATACTTAATTGCATATAATTATGTGTCATTTTAAGAGTTTGTATGTGTATATATGATTATTTTAGTGATTTATATATATTTTATAGCATAATTTCATCTTTCTTAGAAAAAAATGTATAGACTATGTTCAACTAAATTATATAACACGGTTAACGTAATATTTTATTATTTACATTATATGAAATTATTTTCTTACATTTAATGAATTATTTTTATTATTTAAAAATAAACCCTGAGCTCGGGGTAAAAATTAAAGTATTTTATTTTACAGATTTCGTATTTTTTCCTTATTATATACTTAATTTTGAGTTTACGTTCATAAATTTTATTTCCATAGCATGTCGGGAACGGGTGATATAAATATGTTAGTGTCCCCTATAAATAGTAAAAATCTAGTTTGCATATTTGGATTTTTATAATTTAGCTTTGCTTGGGCCAATTTAACTAGATTTAATTAATGTCCTAAGCCATATAAGCCAACTATACATATTATATACATATATATAGACCTATATACATATATAAATTATATGTAACATAAAGCAAAAAGCAAAAGAAACAAAGAAAAGGAAACAGAAGGGCCAACGACCAAGAAGAAGAAAAAAAAGAAAAAAAGGAAAAAAAAATTCTTCAATCCTTGCTTTGTGTGATCTTCTAAGCTCTCTTGAAGTGGATTCAAGCTCCTCCAAGTCTACATCTAGCATCTATTGGCTTAATTTGGGTGAGGGAGATAACATTATTTATGCATTTATATGTTTATGCCAAGTTTTACATTTTCTTGTATTGTTGATATTAGCCCGTAGAATGTTCAAATCTTGTATTATATTGTGTTTACATGTTATAGAGACCATTTATATGTAGTTTATTGACTTGGTTATGGATTAAATGCAAAGAACCAAATGGGGAAGATAATGAATAGTGCATTTCTAGGGTTTTTGATAAAATTTCTTATTGAGATTGATTTGATGCTATCTATAGGTGCTGGAGATGATAATGAAAGTATATTAAAAATTGTATAGGGTTAAATTGTTTGAAACTTAGATAAAAGTGCAAAAATAGCTCGGTTAACGAAGGGGTTTCGGGGCTAATGCAAATTCGGGTGGAATTGATTGTTATATATGGTGTTTATAAGGTAAGGAGATGCTAAATGAATGGTTATGGTACTTATTGAACATCGGTTAATATACTTGTAGTGTAAATGCATAAAGGGAAAATCGGGAATTTCATGGCAAACAAGGTTTAACAAGTGAACTCGAGGGTTCTTAGGGTGCCAAAAAGTGTAGTTAGTATGTAATAGCTCGCTTGTGAATCTAGAACCTTGACTTTCGGTTGGAGCTAAGTAGTCTAAGTTATTAAAGGGGAAAAAGTGAAAAGTTGATTGTTTCAGGTCACCTAGTGACTTGTAGATGCTTATAATGCGTTTAAATGCATTTCTAAGGTAATCATGAGCTTTTGGTAAAGTTTGTGGGCAATGTGGCATTGACCTCTTTGTGCTCATTAGTTATTCTTATGTTAATGCTTATACTGTATAGTTATTTTCATGTTAATGCATATATTGTACTTGTTCTCGAGGGCAACCTACCTTGTTGTCCCTCCTATGTATTATTGCTTTATATTATTGTTATATTGTCATTGGGTTTAAGTGCATTGCATAGTGGTTGCACAATCATATTATCAGGGGCGGATGTATTGGATATCAGTTAGGCGGCAGCGGGCTTGCCAGTGGATATTCTATCTCCGTGCTCGAGTCCCTCATTCGCCTGGTCCGAAGATTGCCAGGGGGTGTTGGGTCATAGGATTTTCGGGGTACATCTGTAGTACACCCACTAGAGTGGTTGGGGTTTATGCCAGTTTATCGAGATCGAGATCATGGTTTGTGAATCGAAGAATTGGAATGATAAGGGTTACCGATTGTACCTTTTTAAATGTGGTATTTAATTGATTTATAGTGTTTATTGCTTGTTGTTATTAATGTTTGATATTTTAATGTTGCATTGCACGAATCCCCTTGTAAATGTTTCCCGTAACTGTTCCCCTCACTCACTGAGTATACATTATTTCTATACTCATTCTTCATCATGAATCTTTCAGGTTATTGCCGAAGGAAGTGAAGTTCGTGTTTCATGATAGTTCGTGCTTGAAAGAATGCATAACGTGTTATATAGCGTGGATTGTAAAATGCTGGAAAGATGTTCTTTCAATGTGGTGTATATATTTGAAATATAAGTAATGTATTTCAAGTTAATCAGATCATTAGGGTAGTCTGACTTCATAGCTTATGTAATAAGATAGCGTAGTTTATATTCAATGCATGTATGTAGTTATTTTAAGAAAGGGTAGGTTAGTCTTTGTAACAAGAAATGTACATTTGACGATGAACTTTTGTTGTGAACCAAGACTAGGATGGCCTTGAGGAGTTGTTGTATGTTTGGACACCGTACTGGTCCATTTATATGTTGTGTCCAGGTAAACCTTTCGTCCTATAAACAGCGGAAACTCCGTTCGTTTTTCCTAAATTTTGTGACCAGGTTGGATTGGTAGCTGCTAATTCTTAAATCCTATAGTTTCAGTGATGATAGAAATTCTCTGCCTTGAAGCATTCTTAGAGGTAATAAATCCACTTTTCTCTTTGTTAATCTGTTGCCTAGCAACTATTTCATACTCCTTTAAAAAATGCATCAATGACCTCAAGTTCTGCTTGTTGCCTTTAGAAAATATGATTATATCATCTGCAAAGGCTAAATGGGAGATTGAATAGCAGGAGCCTGTGTCAAATTTCATAGGTGAAAATCTCATAATCAAATGATTGAGGCCTCTCGAAAGATACTCAGTAGCTATAATGAAGAGGCAATGAGAAATAGGATCTCTTTGCCTTAATCCTCTTTCAAACTTGAAAAAACCTGGCACTTCTCCATTGACCATCAAAGAGAACCAGAAGTGGGATATGCATATTCTAATTTTACCAATCCAATTATCATTAAACCCAAATTTGTTGAGCATATGGAAAATGAGGCCCCACTTCAATCTGTCATAGGTTTTAGCCATATCAATCTTAAGAATGACATTGTTACCTCTTGTTTTTTTTTTTTTTTTTGTTGATGCGGTGCACCATTTCATAAGCAATAGGAATGTTGTCACTGATTTTCTTTCCAGGGGTGAAGCCAGTCTGATTAGAAGAGATGATTTTGGGGAGAACCATAACCAATCTATTAGCAAGGATCTTTGTTGTGATTTTGTTGAAAATAGTGCAGAGACTAATAGGTTTGAAATCATTCCATCTTTTAGCCTCTTCCTTTTTGCGAATGATAGTAATAGAAGTCAAAGTGACTCATTTAGGAAGATCAACTTCTTAAAAAATAATCAGTAACAGCTTCACACAGGTCATCTCCAATAATCTGCCAACAACTTTGATAGAAGAGAGATGAGAAACCATCAGGCCCTGCTGCTCTGTTGGAGTCAATGTTGAGAATTTCCTTTTTGATTTCTTCTTTAGAGGGCTCCTAATTAAGCATCAAATTGTTTGATTGATCAATGATTTGAGGGATATGATTCTAGTTTTCCTGATTATACATTTGTCTCACTTCTGCATCTTCCTTATCTCCTTTGAGAAGCAGGGAAAAGAAATGGACAACTTCTTCTTTGATATCCTTCTGATTATCAGTGGTTCCTCCTCTTTCTTTGTCAATCTCCCAACTATGATTCTTATTTCTTTTCTTTCCCATAATGGCTTGGAAATATTTGGTATTTCTATCCCCTTCAACCAAACATTTGCAGCCTAAGTTTTGTTGCCAGAATCTTTCTTCAAGAGCAAGGACCTTAAACAGCTCAACTTCAGCTTTAGTAAGTTCATCTCTGTTGAAATTAGGGTCTTCAGCTTGCCTTTTTTCCATCACAGATCCTCTACTTTCCGCTTATTTGATTTTACTGAAAATGTTGCCAAAACAATTCGAATTCCACCATTTGAGAGCCAATTTGAGCCTTTGTTGCTTATCCCAATTTTTTTAACTCCTTGGCTGTCTATGGTCATTTGCCAGTTGTGAAGGAAATCGTTATAGGTTACATGATTCATATTCAAAAAAATTTCATGAATATGGCGGAAACAATCATGTAGGATCTTACTGTGATTAAACTTGTATAGTTAATCTAGAACAAAAATACATAATTTAATTCTTGAAAGAACAGTATGAAGTTTCACATACCTCTTGGAGCAAAATGAAAAACAAAATCTTCACAAGCTCCCAATAGGATCTACACACCTACACAAGCTTCTGCTGGCAACTCTTGATCTTCCCTTCTCTGACCAAAATCCACTAGAGCAAATCTAGTCGTTGGACTAGAATTTAAATTTAAAAAAAAAAGTAGAAGAGTTTCTTAAAAAAAGTTGAAGCCTACTCAAAAGAGAGAAGATATGACTCTTGAAGAGTTGGTGCAATCTTCCAGAGCTGTAGGAGAGGCCTATTTTATACGAGAAGAGTCTGAGAAAAAATATCTAGGAAAAACAACGTGGGATTTCTTTTCTGTCAAATTTTTCATAAAAGATAAACCCAAAAATAATTTTCCTATTTTCCCTCCTCCTTTTTCTCTCCTTGGTTGAAATTCCCAGGCTAGCTTGGCCCTGGACCCACATGCCTCCCTAAGGATGCGTGCCAAGGTCCTGGCTCACCCTAGGTGCTCTAATTAATTTTATGTGCAATTATTTAATTTAATTCCATCCAATAATTAAAAGTAGAAACCTCTTTCCAATAAAATATAAAGTCTATTTTTAATATCTAATTTCTAATTAAATTAAATACTCTCTCTCATAGTTATTACTATAATATGAATATTACTCAAAGGATTAATTGGCTAGAAAGAGAACCAAAAGACATATTTACCCTTTCACTAAAAATGAATAAAATATTATCGCTAGTCTCCTAGCAATATTTTATCACTTTAACTTAGTTTACTCCACTATAGGACTATAGCTATACTCAAGGATAAATACTGTATTTACAGAAACAGTCAGCCGTTCAACTAAGTGATGAAATGACCATAATGCCCCTCTATACTTACTCGTAGTCAAGACAGGTTCCACAGTGTACTATCACTTCTTGAATTACATCTTAAGCTCCTTAGATCCTTTGAATCCACCATCCAACTATCCTCTAGGAGTTATCCACTTATCTAAGAGAGCTACCCTCAAGTGTAACACCAAGTACAACATCTTGTACTACTATGCATAGATTTAGGATGATATAGTCACAAATCAATCTAAGGGAGTGATTAATGTATAGACTCCTTATTGCAAATGCACGTTCCTTCTAATTAGGTCCTATACACCCAAATCACAGAGTTAGATGACCTATCAATTAGACCACACCCATAATGGTTCAAAGTACAAGCACCCAACTTCGTCGGTTCATCCACACTTGCTCAAGATTAAGAGGTATGGCCCACTTAGAAGCTTGTAGGTATAGGTGTACTCTTTCTTTGATAGTACGTATTCAGAGTATACACCTGCGGTGGTCCATCCAATGTATACACATGCATAAGTGTAATAAGTATGGAACAAATCCATGATCAAGGCAAATCACCTTTATCCAAAAAGGAACTTCTTCCACTATGACCTCTACTATAGTAAAGTGCCCAGCTTTACTACTAAGTCATAGAAATAGTAATTATGCTTATCAAGTAACCATGGCTCAGACCTTCTGTGCGTAACCACCCTGCACCTAAGTCAACACTTGAAGCAAGGACTTTTCATACATATACTAATACAGTCATCCATATAATAAATGAGAGAAGAACATGCTTATAACAATGAGATGATACTTTATTATTATTGCAAAGATTCATATTACAGAATGGCAAGTACTAGTGGTCTTTTGGGTACACCAATCCCAACAAGTTGGACCTGACAAAATCTAAAAATGAATGGTGCTGAGTCCAAACATTGAGAAATTGAAAAGAGCAAGGTCCACTCAAGGAGTTCAAATCACAGGAAATGAGAAATATGCAGTGGTCAGATCTTGTTATGGGAAGGTGCTGGATTCTAGTTGTATGAAAGAGTTTGGCCTAATCCTCATTAATACACACTCTGTCAAGCCTCTGAAGCATATAGTTGTTAGTCCAAGTATAACGGATACCATCAAAACCAGCGTCATTAAGACCACAATCAATTAAGCATTGAGCAAAATCTTCCATAGCAGTTTGATTTAGGGGGCTCCCAACTTTCTTTCTTCTGCAGCCAGTACAATATTAAAGAGCCTTCCCACCAACCAAAGACCATTCAAGGTTTGATTGATAGTTCTTAACTCATCCCACAGATCCAGTCTACCAGTTCTACTGGTTTTAGCGTAAACAAAGGAAGCAAGACAAGGGGAAGGGAGCCAGTAGCAGTTAAATTCAACTGAAAGGCTCTGAATATGATCTCTTTTGATATTACATTGAAGGGCATCTTCCCACAAGAGCCAAATCTTATTAGAATAGTTATGAGCTACAGAATTGAGGCCAATTTTCTAAGCATAACTGTGCTTGGTTGATTGGTGGGAATCAACTCCTTGTTGCTCGGCTTGCTTCTTGCATATGGAGGAGAGAGAGAGGGAAATAATTCTTGCTCTTACGTGTGTGATATGTGGTATAGAACTATTGAAGAAAGTCTCTTTTATATAGGTATAGATTGGGCTAAAATCCCAATCCATAAAGCCATAGAGAAAGTGCCACACGCTTATTAGGATTGTATCTAGCCACTTTAATGTTCCTAGGACTTATGTAGTCCAACATAATTCAATCTCTTCACCTAAAAGCTAGCTCCATATGCCTAGGACTTTCCCATACTCCATAATGCCAACTAACCTTATCTTGCATCATATTGCTAAATTAAATCCAATAAGATTCCATTATGTAACCAACAATCAATTTAGGAAATCCCATTTCCAAAAATAGAAAGTCTACCTGACTCGACTTCTAGTTGCATTAGGACTCTTAATTTAGCAACCCCTAGACACATGGAAAATTACCTTGAAATGATTTTGCGTCGTACTAGAAGCAGATTCTTTCTCTCAGGAATGAGTTTAATCAACACATTTTGCATAGAATTGATAATGGGAAAGGAACTTAGTTCTGGCTCGATCCATGGCACCCTCTTGGTATCCTCAAAGACTTATATGGTATGTCTATCTCTCAGCACAACTTGAACGAAAAACTAAAAGATTATATTATTGATGGACAGTGAACGTGGCCCCAAAATGATCGAGTTTTTTTTTATTTTATTGCTGATCATATTGGCGGTATTATGCCCCAACTCAATGTGGAGGATCGCATTCTCTGGACTGGAAAATAATGGCAACTTATTTACTAGTTCAGCCTGGGAAATCTCTAGGACGCATTATGGTTCCATTTCATGGTGCAAAAGCATCTGGTTCAAGGGTTATATTCCTAAACATACTTTTCACACCTAGATGGCATGGCACGATAGACTCTTTACCCGTGATAGACTCATTTCTTGGGAAATCTAATCTAATCCTCTCTTTATTTTTTGCCATTGCTGTGTGGAAAATAAAGATCATCTATTTTTTGACTGTGGCATATCTCGTAGAATTTAGAGGAAGGGGTTGAAAATGACTAGATGTTTTAGTAAACTTTATGCTTGGGATGATATCTCTAATTGGATTGCAGAAAACAGTAGTCAAAGATCTCTTCAGGTGTTCATTATTAAACTTTCGTTTGAAGTTGTGGTTTACCACATTTGGATGGAACAGATTGCAAGAGTTCTTCAAAATGGAAGTAAATGTGAAAATGTTGTTTTCCAATAGATTATGTTTGAGGTTAAACATAGAACTCTCAATGATAAGAAGTTTAGGAACAATGCTAAGAATAGAACTATTTGTAGGGCATGGTATATTGATGGAAATATTTTAGCTTAGCTCTACTTCAGAGGGTTTTTTTTGTCCACCCTCTTTATTTTGACTTGTTTTTACTTTTTGATGTGAATAATATAAATACTTGTTTGCCTAGCAAAAAAAATACCAAAATACAACAATAGCACTATTTAAGAAGTAGGCTAGAAAAGGGACTAAAAGACATAAACACCTTGGCTACTAAAAAGACCAAAATGCCCTTGCTAAGCCCAGATCACATTTTGGTTTTTAACCTTGACTTATTCCACTAAAAAGTCATGACTGCACTCCAAGATAAATATTGTTAGTCTAAGGGTATTAATCTTATATTTTGATGATAACTAAATCTTAATTAATTGATTATCTAATGATTAATCATGCTTTCTTATGTCATATTTATTTGAGATTAGTCATAGATTGAGAAATGCTTAAGTGTTACTCATGCATAAAGAAATGGCTAGCATGTGCATATCAAATGCATATCAAGTTTGAAGTAGCTATGATTGGTGAGGATCTGATGAAGCTTTGAAGGGTTAATATCCATAAAGACTGTGAAAGATGAAGAGGAAGTCACAAGTGGAGAAGTGGTGACATAAGGGGTACCGACTTTACAATTGTGGTTTGCCTTTGAATTCATTTTAAAGCTCAAAAAACCATTTTACAAAATCCATGTTAATTTTATCCTTTTGATTTTAAAATGTTTTGGATGTTTAAAAGGTTGAAAACTCATTTCAAAAATTGCTCCTAAAATATTCTAAGATTGTTACTTTTCGGGAAAATCGTTTCGGATCATCACGACAAGACTCTATGCAAAAAAAAAGGGTGATCCGGTCGAGTGGCCTGGTCGAGTAAGTCAACCGGAACCTGTCCAGTGATATCTGAGCGAGAGACCCGGTCGAGTCACACGACGGGATCTACTCGACCGGATCATTGTGTTTGAAAAATATAGTCGTTGACAACTTTTTCTATATATTTTCAAACATTCCTGTTACTTAAAACACCCCTTCCAACTACAAGCGATTGTTTCAAAGCTTTTAGATCATCAAAAATACAGTGCTTACACAAATCATTGAGCTTTAACTTGCAAATCATTGAACATTCAAGAAGAGCATTAAATTGTATTCATCTACGTTTGAAGAGAGATATTGTACTTAACATTTCTTTCATTCCTATTGTGAGATAAACACTCTAGATCTATAGTTTTGAGAGATTTATTGTATAGAGAGAGTGAGAAATCTTCTTCGTAGATTGAAAGAAGTGAAGAGGTTTGTACTACTCTTGTGGACTCAAGAGAATTTATATTGTTGGTTTGTACTTCACCAACTTGTGAAGAAGCATTACTAGTAGAGATAGTAGAAATCCTAAAAGGGAGGTAACCTTAAGTGATGGATGTAGATTAGCGAACTACCATAAATCGTCGTGTTCATCTTCTATCCCTTTTATTTCCTTGCTTTTATTTTTATGCACTCTATGTGTTTGATAATTTGCTTGCTTGAATATAAATTGTTTATATTGAAAATTTTAATTGGTAGTCATTAGCTAAATACTTAATTTACCTCCCTCTTTAGTGCATTTGCCTTAACAAATATTGTTGTTCACAAAAGCTTGTCATAATACATACGATTTTGTCTTTGACCTACTAAGTAAAATGACCAAAATGCCCCTCCATGTAACACTCACAATCAAAAAAAGACTTTGGCCTGCACTATCTCTTAATTGATTGCATATTCTCCTTGAGACATCTAAATCCTATAACTAACCATCGTCTGGATATAAAACACTTGATCTAGGCAGCGATCCTCAATCCAAATATCCGAGATACCCTTAACCAGGATATACCACTAAGTTTAGATTTGGATGATCTACCGGATAATCACAAGGGAACAATTACTTCATCTCTTGATGTCATGGATTCTATATTGCGTACACACGTCCCAACTAGTCATATTCATATGCCCAACACACAAAGTTGTTGACCTACAACTGAGGTCTCACCCATAATACATCAAAACATATGAATCTAATTTCGTCAGTTCATCTACATATGCTCAAGATTAAGAATATTGGCCACTTAGTAGCATAAGGTATATTTGATCTCTATTTTTGATAGTATCTCTTGAAATATCATATCTAAGTGATTCGTTCAATATGTAACACGAAAACTAGTAAGGCTAGCCCGAAAATCTACCAATGACCAAGGTAGGTCACACTATACAATGAGATATCTCACTATAACTGTCACGCCCTAACTCGATCCCACTTACGATCAGTCAGGATGCAACGGAATTTCGGCAATATAACATCTATAATATGGACAACAAGACTCTAAACCAATCCTTTATAACATCACACAATCAACTACCATCCAAACAACAACTCCAACAACCATTCATCAACATACAACACATTCAAAACCATTCATTATACAACCATACGACATCCCAACCATAAGTCATATGCCTCCGTTTCAACAATATACCACAAGTTATACTATACATATGCAGAATAGATATATAACTAGTCCAACAACCTATTCATATTCCAAAAGTAAGACAACTAAACTAACATTATACTTTCCACTATCTTTATAACATTTTATACAATACAAACTTCAAAGTAAATACAATACAACTTGTTTTATAATACAAGACAACAACAAGAGCACTATAGCAAAGAGATCATGGATAAGACTCTTGCACATTGGACCCATCCACATATGGCTCATTCTCAGCCTCTTGAGGTACGTACCCTAAGTCCGGATCGGTAATACCTGAAAGTCAGCAAAGAGGATGAGCTTATACAATACAAAGCTCAGCGAGGATTTAGTAGGATATTTTGGAAACATTTTCTTTACCACTTAGGAAAAACATCCTATGAACAATTACATACAATAAACTTCACCAACAACATTAATTCAATTAAAGCAACACAAGTAATAAGTCAATTAAGAAATGATATACTAGTTGATATAGCTCCATACGCCATCACGAACTCAACCAACCCTTTACACCCTTTGATACATTCCGGAAGTACCCTATTCTAGACCCACACTCCATGGTATCTCCGACCACACAAGATAGGGGATAACACATGATAGTCATGCCGTTTTCAACCTGACACTGCCTGATACTGCTCGAGAAGTGGCACACACCATCATGACTTATAATAATAATATTAAACATTTCATATTTTGAGAAGACAACAAAGTAAGTTGTCTTCCAGTACAACAATGTTCATCAATCAATTTAAAGCACCTCAACCAACACAACATTAAATAAACAACTAAGACAACCAAGTTAGATGACAAAGTAGGCCACCCAACTTATCATACATTTTAACATGCATTCAATCCCGAGCCTACTCAACATCAAACCAAGTATCAACTACATAAACACTATGAAACAATTAAAGACAACACTTAAGCATTTCAAAGAAAGGCTACTCAATCTTCAAAACTTCATATCATACAATCTATCATCCAAACAACCCCCGAACCTTTTCCTACCACTTAACCACTGAAGCAACTACATTAATCCCCTTGGAAACCAACCAAAAGTCACCTAAAACAAGCCCAACAAGATAAAAATGGCAACACATTCATGGCTTATTTTTTTGACTTTTTCTATAGCATTCAAATTGAAAATTTGGCATTAAAACATTACTACACAATAATTAACAAGCTTATAGAAGCAACTATAACTCAATTTCAATTACTACAACTAGAATTATTCAAATATACGCCAAATAATCAATTTAAATACCTAAAAAATAAAAATACATGCTACTACCAATTAAAATGGCTACAGACACACAAAGTTGGTCCTTGTCATCTGCTTAGCAATAATCTAACATCAATTTAACAAAATAGCAACTACAAATGCATCAACCAAAATTCAACTCAAACTTTGAAATAATGAACTAATCTTTCCCTCACCTTTGATCCAAAGCTAGGTTAGAAATGTGTAGAATAGGTGCCCAACAAGCAATTTCGAGCTTTGAATGACTCTATTTGGCCTTGAAATGAAAATTTTATGAGAAATTTAGTTGAAAACCTAAGCAAAATAATTTTTCTTCTTCCCCTTGAAGCTCTCGGCCTTGTGTATGAGTTTTGAGTGTGTTTTGTGCTGTTTTTGCTGATTTATGTGTATATTATGCATATATAAAAGCTTGGTCAACATTTTATCAAATGTCAAAGTTGTCAACTTATTTGTTTTTGTTAGTTTTTAGTCTATTTTGGTTATATACATTTATTCTAACACTTATTATATATTTAGTAGACTAAAAATAGTTGACAACATTTTTTATATGCAGACATATATATACAACTAGAGTATAAACTCAATTTTTGCAAAAGAAGTTGAAAAGTCACAGTATTTGTTTTGCAAATGTGTTTTAAATGCAAAGTTAGTCTAAGATCACTTAATATTACATATAAATTCATACATATTAATTATAATAGCATTTAAACAGATAAAACACGTATTCGCAAATTAGGCAAATTTGGGGTCTCACATTCTCATCCCCTTAAAGAAATTTCGCCCTCAAAATTCTTACTTGCTACTCGGAACAAATCTGGGTACTGGTTCTGAATCTGATCATTTCTCTCCCAAGTAGCTTCCTTAATCCCGAGACGATTCCATATACCTTAACCATCGGAATCTTCTTCGACCTCAACTCCCGTTCTATTTTTTCTAAAATACGAATTGGTCGTTTATCATAAGTCAGATTCTCATGAAGCTGTAATGGCTCTGGTTCTAGAATATGAGAAGGATCTGGATAATATTTCCTCAAAGTAGACACGTGGAAGACATCATGAACATTAGAGAAGTTCTACAGCAAAGCTAACCGATACGCCAACTTGCCAACTCTGCCGTAATCTCAAACGACCATGCAAACCTCGGACTCAGCTTATTACCTTTACCATAACGAGAAAAACCTTTACAAGGAGACAATTTCAAGAAAACTCGATCCCCGACTACAAACTCCAAATCCCGAATGCGTTTATCAGCATAACTCTTATATCTGCTCTGTGTTGTCAGTATTCTCTGCCTGATTAACTGGACATTCTCAATCTTCTCTAGAAGTTCTGGCATCATAGTTGGATCAATAACCTTCATCTCCTAAATTTTATCCCAGTACAAAGGTGATCGGTATTTACGGCCGTAGAGAGCTGCATAAGGTGACATCCCAATAGTTGCTTGATAACTATTGTTATAGGCAAACTCGGCTAGCGGTAAATGTTTCTCCCAGCTCTTCCCGAAGTGTAAAACACAAGCCCTGAGCATATCTTCAGGAATTTGAATAGTTCTCTCCGACTGACCATCGGTCTGTGGATGATACGCTATGCTGAAATTCAACTGAGTACCCAAAGTTTGCTAAAGACGCTCCCAAAATCGAGAAGTAAACCAAGGATATCGATCAGAGACAATACTGACTGGAATCCTGTGAAGTTTAACAATCTGATCCAAATAAAGATCTGTAAGCTTAACAAGTTCATCTCCCTTCCTCATCGGAATGAAATAAGCTGTCTTCGTCAAACGATTTACAATAACCTAAACTGCATCACAACCTTTCGATGACCTCGGCAAATCAATGACAAAGTCCATCGTGACATGTTCCCATTTTTATTATGGTATTGCCAGCGGCTGAAGTAACCCTGCGGGTCGTTAATGCTCTGCTTTCACACGCTGACAAGTCAAACATTTGGATACCAACTGGGCAACATCTCTCTTCATGTTATTCTACCAATAGTACTATTTTAAATAATCCCGATGCATCTTATTTCCACTAGGATGAATGGTGTACTTAGGATTATAAACCTCTTCCAGAATACCTCTCCTGTTCATCAGAAACACACACTGTGACACCCTAACCCTGAACATATAGTTATTTTATTTACTTGCATATATTAATATGCTTATTTTGATCATTTCCATACATTTACATATTACTTTAATTGTTTGCATATATTTATTAGCATTACTTTTCATATTTTTTGAAAAATGTGTATTCATCTCGTTTAACGTGCATTTTTATATTTTAAGTATCGTAGATATTAATTGTGTGTGATTGATTTGCAATGGAACTAAACTAGTTAGAATTGTACTAGAATGGCAAACTAGTAGATAATGTTTAGTTTGGAGGTCAATTTGTTCCATTAGCTTTTATAATTATCTTACCTAGCATTTGACAAAAATAAAACAAAACAAGACACACAAAACACACAACACACACACACGCTAATACACGCTGAAAAACACACACACAAAAGAAGAGAAGAAAATATAGAAAAAATGAGGAAAAGAAAGAAGGAAGAAGAAGAATTGAGCCTTGTTTTAGCTTCTCTTGCATCTCTAGCCACTTTTAAGGTGAGAGATTCATCTTTATGTGCATTATTATTCCTATTTCTTTCTACTATCAAAGTTATTGAGAAGTAGTTAAATGATTGATGAGCTTATAAATGCATTAGAAGATGAATTCTAGCATGTATCGTGTTATAGGAGTTCTCCTTTGTATATTTGATAAATGTTGCAAATAGTTTCATTGGTGTTGTTTCTTTGCTAGTTGATGATCATAGATGAAGACTAGATGTTTGATAAATGGCCTCAATGAAGTGTATAAGTGTTGTCTATGCTAAACCTAAGTGCAAAGTTAGCTAAAATGCAAGAAGACAACAAAAGTGCAAATTCAGAACAGTGCACTACCCCTGTTTTTCAGAGTCTTTTTGACATAGTAAACAAGCTCTAAAATTAACGAAATTTACACAGTCGCTAGATTAGGAAGTTTAGAGCAAATGTTGATTTCTTGTGCAAAGGCTAGTTCTAACATTTTGACCCTTCGATTTAGGCATTTCCGAAATATGTCCTGAAATTGCTGGTGCAGGGCGGTTTAAAGTAGTTGCATAAAAAAGGGTATAACTCATGGAATTTAAGTCGGAATTAGGCACTGTTTGATTCTAAAATCATCTACACTTGAAGATATACGTTTATATGTAAAAATCATAGAATTTTGGGGTCAATAATATAGGTAATTGAATTGATGAAGTTGGGGGGTTTTGTTAGAAAATGATGATTAGCGCTTTAGTTAAAGATTGTTGAACTCTAAGTTATCTACTTGTTTCTACACTTTAAATGCATGCCATGAATGGTTATAATGCTAATTTAATGTTTAGAAAGATTAGAGAATGGTTAGAATTCATTGTGTGCGTGTGTGTTGGACATAGAATTATGCTTGTTTCATGCTAAACGGAACCTAACAAGTGTCTAGGAAATGCTAGAGTTTAAATGAACTTGGTTGATTGTAAGACTTGTTAATAGCTTTAGAAGTAGACTTGAATAACTTGTATGAATTGTAGATAGGTTCTATGGTATTCATAAATATCATTGAGTTAACATGAATGAATATTAACAAATAGTAACTTTTGCTTAAATTGGGGTTTTTGCATTTCTAAAGGTTTTAATGCCTTTATTAGTTGCCATAACATCCTAGAATGCTATATGTATCATAGAATTGGATATAACCTAGCTAAAGTTGGAATTTTAGTTTAAATTACAAAAGGGGACTTTGAAACGAACTGTTGAATTTAATTCGTTTGAATGTGTAGATAATCTTAGAAGTGTATGGAAGCCCTTAAAATGTAATTATGGCGTTGTTAGCTAACTAATTAGGTAGCTGTAGTACAAATCACCTAAGGGGCTTCTCGGTATTTTTAAGTTAACGTACTTGAAAATACGATTTCATGGTATTTAGTTGCATCATAAAGTGGCTTAAGATAAATGGTAAAGTTAGATTTGGAATTCGTTACCTTCTGTGAAGTTTAGAATCTAATTAGTAAGCATTGGAATAATGAATTATTGGGTTTCTTGAGACTTGATTTAACTTATTGCATAATTAGTTATTTGAATCGCTATGGTTGCCACATTTGATTATTAATTAAGTAAACTATAAGTTAGCTTATCTAGTTAGATGATTATTGATTGTTGTAGTTAAGAGTAATTGAAATTTATAACTTAATGATATTTGATGCGTCTAATGCTTCTATGCTATCTAATGATGTGGTAGGGTGAACTTTATAGCTTAATTGTATGTGGAATATGAGCCTGTGTGAATAAGTGATTTGAAGAAGATAATGAATAGTAACTTGATTAAAGAAACGTTTTAAAGTTATTTGTATGATTGCTTAGGCTATGTGGTAATATGATATATATAAATGATTATAAATATAGCTTCCAAGTAATAGTTAAGTTGGAATTAATATAGTTAATTGCTAAAGTGCTAAACTTATATGAACACACTAGGGTTACATATTTGAGCTAATTCGAGAAAGTGTGGAGTGAATCGGAGCTATTTTCTTGCATGCTTGGCTTAATCTAAGGTGAGGAAGTCTTTATCTCTTTTGTGCATCTTAGCTTATTTTATTGCTTCTAAATTGTATGATTTAGTTTAATTGATAAAGTTTTTATGTACTATTTACTTGCTATCTTGTGATTTCTCGTGTTTATTTGTGATTATTCCATAATACCTTGTGAATTCTTGAATTTGTGTTTCGGGTTGCGCAACCTTTTCGGACATGATAGTGTCGAGAAACTACAGGCAGCATTAGGCTGTCGGTCTAGCTCGACTACCATAGTGCCAATTCCCTTTCTTGCTGAGGCATACTCCCCTACCCCAGAGGCGTGGTTCACCTCGTTGGGGGCAAACAGACCTACCTTGGGAGAATGGGTCATAGGATCGGGGTATATCCGGAGTACCCCATTGGAGGAATAAGGGGTTTGCCAGCATTTGCTTGAAGATCATGGTTCGTGGTTCGTGATTGAAGACAAAGAAGTTAAACCATATCCTTTTTAAACGTGTTTAATGTTTATTCAATTAACTTGCTATAATGTATTACTTGTAGTCTAGTCTTTGTTGCATTGCACAAAATGATTTTCAAAAACACCCCTGGTTTACTGTATCTCCTCCCTCACTGAGTAACTTTGGTTACTCATTCCTCGTTTTAACATGTTACAGGTGCAGTTAGAACAACTACCTTAAGTGTTGTGTTGCTAGTTGCTTATCTAGCTGAGGTTGGATGCCCTTTGAAGATGAGTGTTATTGTAATATGTCTTATTTTGAGACCTTTGTGGTCTTGTATGTATTAATGATAAATTTGGTGGGTTGTAATTGAAGTTGTAGTCTTGAATAGTTAGTGGCATAGTTGATATGTAATAGCTAATGATAGATTTTATTGCCTTTTGACTGCATGCTTGTGTGCTAAAGAAAGTTGAGTGATGGACTTAATATTTAAGTAAGTACGGTAATTAGAATTAGAGTGGTATGATAAGTGGATTTAAAAGATAAGATTTCAATGGATTTTAACCTTACATGCTTGTATGAAGTTACCTTATGTGGTTGAGATTAGTACACCTTTGACTGATAAATATGTGACTAGCCTAGTGTGTAAGGACTGTAAAATACATGTTAAGGATCAGGATTTTTCTTCGGATCTTATCTTATTCCCTATTCGAGAGTATGATATTCTTTGAGGATGGATTGGCTTTCCAAGTACGATGCTCAGTTAAACTGTAGAACTAAGGTGGTGCAGTTTCGGTTGCCAGAACAGCCAGTGGTCGAGGTAGCGGGAAACCGAGATGCTAAGACGAGTTTCATTATCTCATCAGTTACAGCTATTAAGCTGGTGAGTAAGGGGTATTCAGGTTATCTGGCTTATTTGATCAATAAGCCATTTGATAAGCTAAAGTTAGAGGAAGTTCTGATAATTCAGGAATATCCCAATGTATTTCCCGAGGAGTTGCTAGGATTGCCGCCAGAGAGAGAAATTGAGTTTGTGATCAACGTACTTCCCAGTACTCAACCTATTTCTAAATCAGCATACCGGATGACACCAGCTGAGCTTAAAGAGTTGAAAACTCAGTTGCAGGAGTTATTAGAGAAGGGTTTCATTCAGTAGAGTTCATCACCGTGGTGAGCACCCATTTTATTTGTAAAGAAGAAGGATGGTACCTTGAGATTATGTATCGATTATCGTGGTTTGAATCAGGTGACCATCAAGAACAAGTATCATTTGCCACTGATTGAGGAGTTATTCGATCAACTTCAGGGAGCCAAAGTCTACTCTAAATTTGACTTGAGGTAGGGGTATTATCAGATTCGAATCGTACGGAGGATGTTCCAAAGTATGCTTTCAGGACTCAGTACGGGTATTACAAATTTGTAGTTATGCCCTTTGGACTAATTAATGCACCGGTAGCATTCATGGATCTTATGCATCGAGTCTTTCAGCCGTACTTGGACCAATTCGTGGGTAATATTCATTGATGATATCTTAGTATATTCTAAGACTGAATCAGAGCACGAGCAACATCTACAACTTGTCATGCAGAAACTTCAAGAGCATCAATTGTTTGCAAAATTCAATAAGTATGAATTCTACCTACAACAGATATCTTTTCTGGGCCATGTGATTACACAGAAGGGTATCTCAGTAGATCCCACTAAAATTGAAGTGGTGATGTCATGGAAAAGGCAGGAGAATGTTACAGAGGTTCGCAGCTTCCTTGGTTTGGCTGGTTACTACCGCAGGTTTGTGAAGGATTTTTCTAAGATCACGGGGCCACTTTCTAAGCTAAATCAGAAACGAACAAACTTTACGTAGGATGAGAAATGTGAGAGTAGGTTTCAGGAATTGAAAAAGAGATTGATTACCGCTCTGGTACTTGCATTGCCAGAGGGAATAAATAATCTAGTCATCTAAAGCGATGCATCCAATAAGGGCCTGCGTTGCGTACTTATGCAGAATGGTCGGGTTATTGCCTATACTTCTAGAAAGTTAAAACCGTATGAGGTGAACTATCCGACTCATGATTTGGAGTTAGCAGCTGTTGTGTTTGTATTGAAAAAGTAGCGTCACTATTTGTGGGGCAGTAAGTTGAAATTTTCACTGATCATAAAAGTGTAAAGTATTTGTTCTCACAAAATGAGTTGAATATGCGGTAACGAAAGTGGATGGAGCTTCTGGGTGATTATAATTGGTCTATTAATTATTTGCCTGGGAAGGTGAATGTTGTGGCAGATGTTCTTAGCCGAAAGACATGTATTACTTGTTTGGTAGTTAAAAAATGGGAGGTGCTTAAGTAACTTAGTTACTGGAAGCCCGAGTTGACTCAGGTTGGAGTGATGTGTTAATGACCCTTATGTTTACAGTAAGTGCAATGCGGTGCCGGGGTACTAACACTGCCTCCTGAAGAAGCAGAAGCTGAATAAGCAACTGTACCAGTCTGCTGAGGTCTCACAACACATGGCTTGTACTGACCCTAAGACTGTGTCGGCCTTACTGTGACTGTGATTGATAAGATCCCTGCTGAAACTGGGGCCTGTAAGAACACTGTTTCCCCTGACGTAGGAACCCTGCAGCATTGGTGTGAGGCCTGACCAAGATTTGCGTGCCTTGACCTAGGTTTAAGAATTGTGTTTCGTTTTGTATGCCTTGCATTGAATTACGTGTATTCATTTAGGGTTGCGTGCGTTTTCTTGAAAAACGTGCATTTGTCTCATAGTTCGTGCCTTACCTCGTAGTGCGTGCCCTAAACCTAAGAAAGCGTGCCCTCACGCTAATCAAGAAATCATCTTACACGACGCACTAGATCATTAGTTAATCCTACAAATCCCACAAACTAATTTTAGATTACTAATTCAACCCACTAGAAGACAAAGTCTCACAAAAAGCTAGACATTCCTTATTCTTTATTCTTTGCATATCCCAAACACACAATAAAATAAGCCTTGAACAAGACAAAAAATTCAGATTCGAGAACATCTTTGGCCGACCACTAGGAGCCTTGTGCATGCAATTTAATTTCAAAATTTATTCCTCAAACATTCTATGACAATTTAATGACACAATGCATAAAAAAATGGCTCAAAAACTCTCCCTAATGCACCATTCTCGACCCATCCCCAATTGCCCATGTTAAGGATTCAAAAATGCTCCTTGAAGACACAAAAATATGAAATTGCAAGGCTCAAGGCCGACACATGCTTCAAACCTTGCAAAAGCTTTCATTTTTCCTTCGTTTTCTCTCTCCCTCTCATTCTTCTCTCTCTCTCTGCCTTGGCTAAGTTTCTACACTCCATAGCTTATCTTCATCACTTCATGGTTCATCAAGGCATGCAAGAAGCTAGGGAACTCGACTAAGCAAGCTAGGTTGCAAGAAACACACATGCAAGCTCTTTGAACCTCCATTTTGGCTTAGGAAATTAAAGAAAATCGAGTGGTGCCTCGGCTAAGCAAGGAAAAGAGTCAATCTTGTGCAACCATCAAGAGTCTTGTGCATTTTCTTGTTGTTTTGCTAAGGTAAGGGCTAAAACTTCTTGAAAATCTTTCAAAAACCACATGCATGCCCTTAAATTTCTATCTTTACTTCTGTACTTGAGATATATGTGTATTCATGAGCTTTTATAAACATGCATGGCAAGATATTTGGCTAAAGTGTGATGTTGGATGAAATCACGTATGGGACAGTTTTCTGACTTGTTGGTGCGATATGATTTTGGCTAGGTAAATGATGTTGAAAATGCGTGAAAATTGGTAGGTAACTATTTTTGCCAGTTCTGAACATTTTTCAAAGAAATAGGCCAAAGATAATTTTGACTCTAAGGTCCTCAAAATGGCAAATTATTAAAATGTGTCCAAATCTGGAAAGTCTGGAAAAATGAATCAGGTTATAGCATATTCCTTGACCTTGTAGAACAAACCAGTTTTGACTTAGTAAATGATATCCAAAATGCATGAAATTTGTTGTGATACTAGATTTTTCAGTTTTGGACATTTTTGTCAGAAATGGACTAAGGATAAATCTGACCCTAAGGCCCTCAAAAATGACAAGTATTGAAATGTGTACAAATCTGGACAGTTTTGTGTAGTCTCACTGTTTTGGCTATAACTATTGAACCCGAACTCCAAATGATGCGAGGTTATTTTCTGAATTTAGTTCACTCCTTAAGCTTTAATTTGACATCATGTTCACTAGAATTGGAGATTGTTTGCTTGTCTTAATGTTTGTGAGAAGACAGTCCATTGTAGTGAGGGCTTCCCTTAGTGACATGCTTAGAAAAATTATTGTAGTTCTCTTGTTGTATTAAATGCTTGAGATTGTGGCATTTGGATATTGTGTGGACTGTTTTGAGTGCTTGGGGGTGTTTAATTTAATTAATACATGGCTTGAGCTTAATTGCAAGATGACTTGGGGCTTAATCACACGGGTAAGCATGAATTGGAACCCTAGTCACTAGGTAAACTTGTTAAGTGTTGATCCTTTAGATATTGTGTTTGATTATGTGTTTAGTAGGCTGCCCGTAGTTGCCCTTGTAGCCTTAAATATGATTTCGATGATTACATGTTGATAAATAGGCCTATCTTGCACCCGGACCCACGTAGATGTCGTTGCATGTCGAATAATCTTGTTATTTGATTACGTGAACTTCGAAGTGAGTTATATGACTTGATTTACATGCATTACATGGCTGCCCGTTTAATATTCATATAACTCCATGTGCTTCTCAAGTGAAATTACTTGTCATATCGTGCTTCGCTTGTTTACTTGTCAATGTCCAATCATATGACTGCTTGGAGGCAACCTACTTTGTTGTCCTCCAAATGTGATATATTAAATGTCATAAATATGCATTACATACAAGGTTGCAACCTTTCATTCTGGCGTGGTAGTGTTCACATACATCGGGCTTGCCGGTGCAACCGTGACTACTATTGTCCAATTCCCTCTCTCGCTTGGGGGCTAGACTTCCTCGGAGAGTTGGGTCGTAGGATTTTGGGGTCCATCCGGAGTACACCCATTTGGCGTGATAAGGGGATGATTTGAAGTCGGCCGCAACAACTGATACTGACATGAACTGAGAGCAAAAGCTTACCGTATCATTTTCACTATGTATATAAATACTCTCGCTTTGTTCCTAGAGGACCTCGGGGAGGAAAGACGGGTAATTATGTTCCTTTACTTTTATATTATGTTATGTACTTACTTGTGATATATTCATGCTTGTAAAAAGGGTTTTCATAAGTTGAACCGGAAAATGAGTTTCAAAACTTATTTATCGTTCCCCCTCGCTGAGTTCATAAGGACTCACCCTCTTTTATCATCTCAGGTGAAGAAGACCATGAACAGGTACCTGAGGACGACGTGCCTAATGATAATTCCTTGGAATGATTGCCTGTCCTATGTGCTTTGCTTGATTATGGCCATTTGTGAACAATATGTTGTTTGAAGGCTATTTCTTTTATGTTGCTTGTTGTTGTAATGTATAAACCCCCGTTGTAATTTGGGGTCTAATTTTGGCTTGTACTGATAATAACTAGATAGACACTACTATGGTCGTTTTGCTGTCATTACTGGCTAGTATTTATCATAGGATTATGAAGTATCAGGTAAGGATTAAGTAAAATGAACCTATCAAATCTTAAGCAGGTACTCATTGTTAAGCTAAGATCAACAGGTACTTTTGTAACGAGGATTAACAAACAAACGAGATATAGTATCATGCTAGGCTATCAATCAAACGAGACTTTGAGATAACTAGTATGCGTTTCAATTGATGGTAAATAGTAATCTTAGTTGGAAATGAAATTTGAGGCATTTAGAGAATTAGGTCAAGCTAAAGAGCCCAATTACAGTCGTTATGCTGCCGGTTTTTCGGAAAAATTGTGGAGTCTAGGCTAAATGTTAAGTGTTAAACTTGCATGAATGATTATGTATGAGACATGACTTGAATGTTTAGATCATACCCTAGTCTAACCTTTATAGGCCGAGTTGGGACGTGACACCTTACAGAAAAAGAATGGTATCAGAGCTTAGATTGCTTAAGCCGGGTTTAACTCTCGGACCATGGGTAGAGCCCTAAGGTAATTAGAATGACTTGTCTATATGTTATTGTGTGATAATGTTAAATGTGCCTTCTATGTTCTATGTGCTTTAGTGATTAACATGTCTTAATTGTTTTTAGAATTGTGTATCTATATTATGTTGCATATCTTATGCATTAAATTCTTGTTTGTCGCATTTCGATAAATTGTGCATCGTAATCTGTGCCTATAGATGGCTGGCCCTAGTACCCACACTACTAATAGGAGCGATGAGCCCCAAGAGACCGGAGATGCTTATCAAACTAATCCTGGCATAGCTATGTTTAACATGATGGCGAATGCCATGGATCGCGTATCATGATTTATGAAGCGTCAAGATGCACGTGAAGCCGACAACAACAACAACAGGAATGATGGTAACCATGGGAGACATAGCAGAATGAGGGAGTTCCTTGACTTTTGCCCGTCCAAATTCCACGGGGAAGCTGATGATGATAAAGTAGAGGCTTGGCTATCTGAGATCGAGAGTATTTTCAGACCACTTGATTATACTGATGAAGAAACGGTGGAGTTTTTCGTGTTTCTGTTGCATGGGGATGCTGAGCATTGGTGGTACACTGTGGAAACACTGTGGGAAACTGATCAGACCCCTCGCTTGTGGGGTAATTTCGTTAAGGTATTCAAGGAGAAATATGTACCTGCAGTTTTCAGGCAGAAGCGGATTGAGGAATTCATGCACTTGAACTAGGGTAATATGACAGTGGCCTAGTACGAGGCTCGTTTTGACCGACTATCCTGCTATGCTCAATACATGGTCAGTACTCCAGAGACGAAGATGTGGAAATTTACTACGGGATTGAGGCCAGAGATTCAGGACCAGTTGGCTTCACATGACTTTGATACCTATTCTGCTCTCTTTGCTGCTGCTTCTCGAGTTGAGAAGAGAAAACTTGATAGAGCCGGTTCGAGTCAACCGAACAAGAAACCATACTAGCCTCCAGCTCAACAGAGGAAATTCCAGAGTCAGAGTCGTAATCAGGGTCAGAACCAGAACAAACCAGTGAATAACCGTGGCCCGACTAAAGCGCCATCAACCTCTTCCACCCGAGGATCCACAGGTAGTTCACTTGCTACTCAGTCTGTCAACTGTTCTTACTATGACAAGAAGGGGCATACCGAGGCCCAGTGCTAGAAGAAGTCAGGACGATGTGTGAGATGTGGCAGTGATCAGCATCAGATCAAGGATTGCCCTAAATGGCAAGCAGGACAGAATCGGGGCTAACCAACTGGTAGAGGCAAGACTCCAGTTCCTAGAGTTCAGGCTCGAGCTTATGCTATTGAGTGCGAGAAGCTTCCAGATGAGACCGCTGTTGTTGAAGGTACATTCTTCATACTGAATCAACCTGTTAGGGTGCTAATTGATCCGGGTGCTACTCATTCATTTATTACTCCCTTATGTGTGCAACGTGTGAAACTACGAGTTGTATGTTTGCCTTACGAAGTAGAAGTTAGTACTCTGATGGGTTCTAAACTTGTTACTAGCTCAGCTTGTAAAGCATGTAAAATCCAAATTAAGGATAGGGAATTCTCAGCCAATCTTATCGTAGTACCTTTTCGAGACTATGAGGTCATCTTAGGGATGGACTGGTTGGCAAAGCATCATGCCCAACTAGATTGTCGGACGAAGATTGTAACGTTCCAGGTACCTGGTCAACCAATACTGGAGGTAATGGGTCGAAGAGATTTTACCAGAAATTCCATCATTTCATCTACGAAGGTAGTGAAGTCCTTGAGAAAAGGGTGCAGTGGATACTTAGCTTACCTCATCAACAAGCCGTCGGACAAAGCTAAGTTAGAAGAGATGCCAGTGATTAAAGATTATGCAGATGTGTTTCCAAAAGAATTGCCCGGTTTACCCCCAAATCGGGAGATCGAGTTCATCATAGAATTATTGCCTAGCACCCAGCTGATATCTAAAGCTCCCTATCGTATGGCACCAGCCGAGCTACAAGAATTGAAGGACCAATTGCAAGGATTATTGAAGAAAGGGTTTGTTCAACCCGGTTCTTCTCCGTGGGGTGCACCAGTCCTATTTGTAAAGAAGAAAGACGGAACGTTGAGGCTATGCATCGATTACCGAGGATTGAACCAAGTGACCGTCAAGAATAAATACCCACATCCACTGTTCGATGAGTTATTTGATCAACTTCAAGGAGCCAAGTGTATTCGAAACTTGACTTGAGGCAAGGGTACTATCAGTTGCAGATCAAAAAGGAGGATGTGACTAAAACGGCTTTCAGGACAAGATATGGGCATTATGAATATGTGGTGATGCCATTTGGGCTAACTAATGCCCCTGCAGCTTTTATGGACTTGATGCACAGGGTGTTTCAACCCTACCTGGACCAATTTGTAGTAATCTTCATTGATGATATTTTGGTATACTCGAAATCCGAGGCAGAGCATGAACAACATCTGCGGTTGGTACTGCAGAAAATTCAAGAGCATCAATTGTATGCAAAGTTTAGCAAGTGCGAATTTTGGTTGCAGCAGATTGCATTTTTGGGGCACATCATATCCCAAGAGGGAATAGCAGTGGATCCAGCAAAGATAGAAGCGGTGATGTCTTGGAAGAAGCAGGAGAATGTTACGGAGATTCGGAGTTTTCTTTGTCTAGCCGGCTATTATCGGAGTTTCGTAAAGGATTTCTCTAAGATTGCAGGACCACTTACAAAGCTCACTCAAAAGAAAACAAAGTTCATGTGGGATGATAAGTGTGAGAACAGCTTCCAAGAATTGAAGAAAAGATTGACTACTACACCTATTCTTGCATTGCCTGAAGGGAGTCAGGGTTTTGTAATCTATAGCGATGCTTCGAAGGAAGGATTGGGTTGTGTGTTGATGCAAAATGGTAGAGTGATTGCGTATGCCTCTAGGAAACCGAAGCCATATGAATTGAACTACCTGATGTATGATTTGGAGTTAGCGGCTATTGTGTTTGCACTCAAGAAATGGAGGCACTATCTGTGGGGTAGCAAGTTTGAGGTGTTTACCGATCACAAGAGCTTGAAATACTTGTTTTCACAAAAGGAGTTGAACATGAGGCAAATGCGGTGGATGAAGCTTTTGGATGATTATAACTGCACAATCAATTATGTGCCCTAAAAACCAATAGTAGTTGCAGATGCCTTAAGTAGGAAAGCGAGCATGGCAAAACTGGAAGTTAAGGTGCAGGAGTTGTTGGAGGAAGCATTTTTGTGGAAACCATAATTGACTCGAAAAAGATTACTTTTTTCCACTACACAGGTTCTATCGACCTTGTTGTCTGAATTACAAGAGGCTCAACAGAAGGACAAACAATTTCAGAAGATTAAAGAAAGCAACACAGATTTCAAGTTTTATGATGATGGTGTTTGGAGTTTTAGGAATCGGATTTGTGTTCCTAATGAGCCAGAGCTTAAAAGGAAGATTCTTGAAGAAGCCCATAATTCAAGATACACTATTCACCCCGGCGGAACAAAGATGTACCGGGATTTGAAGCAACACTATTGGTGGAATAACATGAAGAGAGAGATTTCAGAGTTTGTGGCTCGGTGTTTGACTTGCCAGAGAGTCAAAGCGGAACATCAGCGACTAGCAGGTTTACTACAGCCGTTGGAGATTCCTCAATGGAAATGGGAGCATATAACTATGGACTTTGTTATGGACCTGCCCAGGTCACAAAAGGGTCATGACGCCGTTTGGGTCATAGTGGATAGATTGACTAAGTCGGCACACTTCTTACCGATGAACAAGGAGGATAGTCCGGAGAAATTGAAAGATATGTATGTGGCGGAGATTGTAAGATTGCACGGGATGCCTGTGAATATTGTATCGGATAGGGATCCTCGTTTTACCTCCCGATTTTGGAAGAGATTGCAAGAAGCTTTGGGAACAAAGTTGAGTTTCAGCACGGCTTATCACCCTCAGACTGATGGACAATCGGAGAGAACTATTCAGATTTTGGAGGATATGCTGAGGGCATGTATTTTAGACTTCGGGAAAGGTTGCGAGAAATATCTGTCTCTAGCGGAGTTCGCTTATAATAATAGTTATCAAGCCACTATCGGGATGGCCCCATTTGAGGCATTGTATGGACATAAGTGTCGATCCCTAATTCACTGGGATGAAGTAGGTGAGACGAAGACTTTTGACCCAACCCTTCTACCTGAACTTATGAAAACTGTTGATAATATCCACCTCATCCGGAAACGGATGCTTACCGCCCAGAGCAGGCAGAAAAGTTATGAAGACCGACGGAGATAGAGCCTAGAGTTTGAGGTCAACGACAAGGTGTTCTTGAAGATATCACCTCGGAGGGACTGATTAAGCACGGCAAGGGTGAAAACTTGAGCCCGAGGTTTGTAGGACCATTTGAGATAACTGAGAAGGTTGGCAAATTGGTGTATCGCCTAGCACTACCCCAAAACCTCTCCAATATTCACGACGTCTTTTATGTTTCTATGCTACGGAAGTATCACCCTGATCCATCGCATGTCTTGGCGCCAGAGCCGTTGCAGCTTCGGGAGAACTTGTCTTATGAAGAGAAGCCCATTCGGATCCTAGACCAGCAAGATCGGGAGTTGCGCAGCAAATCTATACCGATGGTGAAAGTGTTGTGGGATCATCATGGAGTTGAAGAAGCAACGTGGGAAAGGCGAGAGCAGATGGAGCAACAGTATCCACCATTATTTCAAAGGTAATATTGAATTTCGGGACGAAATTCTTTTAAGGAGGGGAGGATATGAGGCCCGACCTAGATTTGCGTGCCTTGACCTAGGTTTAAGAATCGTGTTTCGTTTTGTGTACCTTGCATTGAATTACGTGCATTCATTTAGGGTTGCATGCATTTACTTGGGAAACATGCATTCGTCTCGTGGTTCGTGCCCTACCTCATAGTGCGTGCCCTAAACCTAGGAAAGCGTGCCCTCACGCTAATCAAGAAAGTATCTTACACGAAGCACTAGATCATTAATTAATCCTACAAATCCCACTAACTAATATTAAATTACTAATTGAACCCACTAGAAGACAAAATCTCACAAAAAGCTAGACATTCTTTATTCTTTATTCTTTATTCTTTGCATATCCCAAACACACAATAAAATAAGCCTTGAACAAGACCAAAAATTCAGATTTGAGCACATCTTTGGCCGGCCACTAGGAGCCTTGTGCATGCAATTTAATTTCAACATTCATTCCTCAAACATTCTATGACAATTTAATGACACAATGCATAAAAAAAATGGCTCAAAAACTCTCCCCAATGCACCATTCTCGACCCATCCCCAATTGCCCATGCTAAGGATTCAAAAATGCTCCTTGAAGACACAAAAATCTGAAATTGCAAGGCTGAAGGCCGACACATGCTTCAAACCTTGCAAAAGCTTTCATTTTTCCTTCATTTTCTCTCTCCCTCTCATTCTTCTCTCTCTCTCTCGGCCTTGGCTGAGTTTCTACACTCCATAGCTTATTTTTATCACTCCATGGTTCATCAAGGCATGCAAGAAGCTAAGGAGCTCGACTAAGCAAGCTAGGTTGCAAGAAACACACATGCAAGCTCTTTGAATCTCCGTTTCGGCTTAGGAAAATTAGAGAAAATCGAGTGGTGTCTCGGCTAAGCAAGGAAAAGAGTCAATCTTGTGCAACCATCAATAGCCTTGTGCATCTTCTTGTTGTTTTGCTAAGGTGAGGGCTAAAACTTCTTGAAAATCTTTCAAAAACCACATGCATGCCCTTAAATTTCTATCTTTACTTCTGTACTTGAGATATATGTGTGTTCATGAGCTTTTATAAACATGCATGGCAAGATATTTAGCTAAAGTGAGATGTTGGATGAAATCGCGTATGGGACAGTTTTCTGACTTGTTGGTGCAATATGAGTTTGGCTAGGTAAATGATATTAAAAATGCATAAAAATTGGTAGGTAACTAGTTTTGCCAGTTCTGAACATTTGTCACAGAAATAGGCCAAAGCTAATTTTGACTCTAAGGTCCTCAAAATGGCAAATTATTGAAATGTGTCAAAATCTGAAAAGTCTTGAAAAATGAAGCAGGTTTTGGCAGATTCACTGACCTTGTAGAACAAACCAGTTTTGACTTATAAAATGAGATCCAAAATGTATGAAATTTGGTGTACTGCTAGATTTTTCAGTTCTGGACATTTTGTTCAGAAATGGACTAAGGCTAAATCTGACCCGAAAGCCCTCAAAAACGACAAGTATTGAAATGTGTGCAAATCTGGACAGTTTTGTGTAGTGTCACTGTTTTGGCTATAACTATTGAACCCGAACTCCAAATGATGCAAGGTTTGTTTTTGAATTTAGTTCACTCCTTAATATTTAATTTGACATCTTGTTCACTGGAATTGGAGATTTTTTGCTTGTCTTAATAATTGTGGGAAGACAGTCCATTGCAGTGAGGGTTTCCCTTAGTGACAAGCTTAGAAAAATTATTGTAGTTCTCTTGTTGTATTAAATGCTTGAGATTGTGGCATTGGATGTTGTGTGGACTGTTTTGAGTGCTTGAGGGTGTTTAATTTAATTAATATATGGCTTGAGCTTAATTACAAGATGACTTGGGGTTTAATTGCACGGGTAAGCACGAATTGGAACCCTAGTCACTAGGTAAACTTGCTAAGTGTTGATCCTTTAGACATTGTGTTTGATTATGTGTTTAGTAGGCTGCCCGTAGTTGCCCTTGTAGCCCTAAATATGATTTCGATGATTACATGTTGATAAATCGGCCTATCTTGCACCCAGACCCACGTAGATGTCGTTGCATGTCGAATAATCTTGTTATTTGATTACGTGAACTTCGAAGTGAGTTATATGACTTGATTTACATGCATTACATGGCTGCCCGTTTAATATTCATATAACTCCATGTGCTTCTCAAGTGAAATTACTTGTCATATTGTGCTTCGCTTGTTTACTTGTCAATGTGCAATCCTATGACTGCTTGGAGGCAACCTACTTTGTTGTCCTCCAAATGTGATGTATTAAATGTCATAAATGTGCATTGCATACAAGGTTGCAACCTTTCATTCTGGCGTGGTAGCGTTCACGCACACCGGGCGGCATCCGACTTGCTGGTACAACCATGACTACCATTGTCCAATTCCCTCTCTCGCTTGGGGGCTAGACTTCCTCAGAAAGTTGGGTCGTAGGATTTCGGGGTACATCTGGAGTACACCCATTTGGCGTGATAAGGGGTGATTTGAAGTCGGCCGCAACAACTGATATTGACATGAACTGAGAGCAAAAGCTCACCGTATCCTTTTCACTATGTGTATAAGTACTCTCGCTTAGTTCCTAGAGGACCTCAGGGAAGAAAGACCGGTAATTGTGTTCCTTTACTTTTATATTATGTTATGTACTTACTTGTGATATATTCATGCTTGTAAAAAGGGTTTTCATAAATTGAACCGGAAAATGAGTTTCAAAACCTATTTCTCGTTCCCCCTCGCTGAGTTCATAAGGACTCACCTTCTTTTATCATCTCAGGTGAAGAAGACCAGGAACAGGTACCCGAGGACGACGTGCCTAATGATGATTCCTTGGAATGATTGTCTGTCCTATGTGCTTTGCTTGATTATGGCCATTTGTGATCAATATGTTGTTTGAAGACTATTTCTTTTATGTTGTTTGTTGATGTAATGTAAAAGACCGCCGTTGTAATTTGGGGTCTAATTTTGGCTTGTACTGATAATAACTAGATAGACACTACTATGGTTGTTTTGCTATCGTTACTGGCTAGTATTTATCATAGGATTATGATGTATCAGGTAAGGATTAAGTAAAATAAAGCTATCCAATCTTAAGCAGGTACTCATTGTTAAGCTAAGATTAACAGATACTTTTGTAATGAGGATTAACAAACAAATGAGACATAGTATTATGCTAGGTTATCAATCAAACGAGACTTCGAGATAACTTGTAGGCGTTTCAATTGATGGTAAATAGTAATCTTAGTTGAAAATGAAATTTGAGGCGTTTAGAGAATTAGGTCAAACTAAAGAGCCCAATTACAGCCGTTATGCTGCCGGTTTTCCGGAAAAATTGTGGAGTCTAGGCTAAACGTTAAGTGTTAAACTTTCATGAACAATTATGTACGAGACATGATTTAAATGTTTAGATCACACCCTAATCTAACTTTTATAGGCCGGGTTAGGGCGTGACAATTGGAGGCTTGTAAACACCCTGCTAACTTTGAAGCTGAAATGACCTCTTACAGGCCTGACTAGAACCGGCCTGCTCCCACTTCATCTTCTCCAATCTAGAAGCTGCATTAAAGGCTGCAAGAAACTTATTATACTCTATCAAGACCATCAAATCCTGAAGCTCTAGCCTCAACCCCCATATAAACCTCCGAGTCTTCCTTTCCTGGTCCTACACAAACTCCAGTGCATACTGAGACAGCCTAGTGAAATTGGCTTCATACCGAGCCACCGTAGAGTTACCCTAAACAAGGGACATGAACTCCTCTTCCCTACGCTCTCTGGCAAGCCTCAGAACATATTTAGCCCAGAACTCCCAAAGAAAATTATCCCAAAGATAGGGAGTACCCTGAGCCTCCCAAGCTCACCTCACTGTACGCCACTATTCCTCTGCGTCGTCATCAAGGAGATACACAACAAAGGTAACCTTTCTATCACCAGTATAATCAAGTGGATCAAATATCTTCTCAATCTTGTTCACCCAAACCTCAGCTTTTCTATCATCGGACTCACCCTGAAACCTTGGTAGAAAGTACCCTAAGAATTCCTTTAACAAATTGCCTCCACAGTAACTACTCTGTACATTGTGCATCTGCGCCTGAACATTCTGAACTTATGCAGCCTGCCCTGCTAATATCTGTGTCTGCCCAGCAAGAACCTCGGTTAAACTATCCATTGCCACAACTATCCTATCCATTCTCTGATCCCGGCCCTGTTCCTAATTCCCTGATCATCATTACTTCCTTGAGGCCTGTTACGAGTTCTCGGGCGTCCTGCCATCTTACTATCAAAGAGTTAGCCACAGGTTATAATACGTAAACAGGCTATAGACAGTTAATAACACATAGGAAACGAAGCTCACATAAGGCACGTAGATCACATAAAAGTTAGTCACATAAATAAGTTAATCACATAATCACATAACCATATACTTCACTTTTTCACTTAATACATACTTGCATGCTTAGACTACTATCCACATACCGAGGATAACCCGACTGACGGCTAAACATGTGCTCTGATACCACTTAATGTCAGGCCCTAACTCGACCCTACTTAAGATCAGTTAGGACGCAACAAAATTTTGGCAATATAGCGTCTGTAATATGGACAATATGACTCTAAACCAATCCTTTATAACATCACACAACTAACTACCACCTTAATAACAACTCCAACAACCATTCATCAACATATAACACATTCAAAACCATTCATTATACAACCATACGACATCCCAACCATAAGTCATATGCCCCCATTTCAACAACATACCGCAAGCTATACTATACATATGCATAATAGATATATAATTAGTCCAGCAACCTATTCATATTCCAAAAGTAAGACAACTAAACTAACATTATACTTTCCACTATTTTTATAACATTTTATACAATACAAACTTCAAAGTAAATACAATATAACTTGTTCTATAATACAAGACAACAAAAAAAGCACTCCAACAAAGACATCATAGATAAGACTATTGCACATTGGACTTATCCACATACAGCTCATTCTCAGCCTCCTGAGGTACGTACCCTAAGTCTAGCTCGGTAACACCTGAAATTCAGCAAAGAGGGTGAGCTTATACAATACAAAGCTCAGCGAGGTTTCAGTAAGATATTTTGGAAACTCTTTCTTTACCACTTGGGAAAAACATCCTATGAACAATAACATACAATAAACTTCACCAACAACATTAATTCAATTAAAGCAACACAAGTAACTATTCAATTAAGATATGATACACTAGTTGATATAGCTCCATACGCCACCACGAACCCACCCAACCCTTTACGCCCTTTGATACATTCCGGAAGTACCATATTCTAGACCCACACTCCACGGTATCTCTAACCACATGAGACAGGGGATAACATATGATAGTCATGTTGTTTTCAACCTAACAGCCCGATACTGCCCGAGATACACACTATCATAACTCGTAACAATAATATTAAACATTTCATATTCTAAGAAGACAACAAAGTAGGTTGTCTTCCAGTACAACAACATTCATCAATCAATTTAAAGCACCTCAACCAACACAACATTAAATAAACAATTAAGACAACCAAGTTGGATGACAAAGTAGGTCACCCAACTTATCACACATTTCAACATGCATTCAATCCTGAGCCTACTCAACATCAAACCAAGTATAAACTACATAAACACTATAAAGCAATTAAAGACAACACTTAAGCATTTCAAAGAAAGGCTACTCAATCTTCAAAACTTCATATCTTACAATCTATCATCCAAACAACCCCCGAACCTTTTCCTACCACTCAACCACTCAAGCAACTACATTAATTCCCTCGGAAATCAACCAAAAGTCACCTAAAACAAGCCTAACAAGCTAAAAATGACAACACATTCATGGCCGATTTTTTTAACTTTTGCTATAGCATTCAAATTGAAAATTTGGCATTACAACATTACTACACAATAATTAACAAGCCTATAGAAACAACTACAACTCAATTTCAACTACTACAACAACAATTATTCAAATATAATCCAAATTATCAATTTAAATACCTGAAAAATAAAAAACATGTTACTACTGTTTAAAATGACTACAAATACGCTAAGTTGGTCCTTAACAACTACTTAGCAATAATCTAACATCACTTTAATAAAATAACAACTACAAATGCATCAACCAAAATTCAACTCAAACTTTGAAATAATGAACTAATTTTTCCCTCACCTTTGATCCAAATCTAGGTTAGAAATGTGTAGAATAGGTGCCCAACAAGCAATTTCAAGCTTTGAATGACTCTATTTGGCCTTGAAATGAAAATTCTATGAGAAATTTATTTGAAAACCTAAGCAAAAATAATTTTTCTTCTTCCCTTGGAGCTCTCGGTCTTGTGTGTGAGTTTTGAGTGTGTTTTGTGCTGTTTTTGCTGATTTATGTGTATATTATGCATATATTAAAGCTTGGTCAATATTTTATCAAATGTCAAAGTTGTCAACTTATTTGTTTTTGTTAGTTTTTAGTCTATTTTACTTATATACATTTATTCTAACACTTATTATATATTTAGTAGACTAAAAATAGTTGACAACATTTTTTATATGCATACATATATACATACAACTAGAGTATAAACTCAGTTTTTGCAAAAGAAGTTGAAAAGTCACAGTATTTGTTTTGTAAATGTGTGTTAAATGCAAAGTTAGTCTAAGATCACTTAATATTACATATAAATTCATACATATCAATTATAACAGCATTTAAACAGATAAAACATGTATTCGCAAATTAGGCAAATTCGAGGTCTCACAATAACCTTATCCTAATGAAGTGCCCAACTCCATTATTCGATTATGAACAGAATCTAGAAACAAGTGTCTATGACTTAGACCTTCTGTACTCGACCACCGTGCAGCTAAGTCATTTTCTTGGATCAAGGACCTATATACAAGCAAATACGCAGAAATATGATTGATAAAATAAAGATGAATGTTTTCATTAATACTAACAACCACAATATGTATCCAATATATCTTAAATGTCACGTGTCAGTGATATTTAGGGCATATGAATCCCAACATATCTAGATATCGTACCATTGAGCCTAAATATAAGGGATTGATATGTTATCCCCTTTGGTATTATTCCCTTATGTCTGATGTCATGGGATTCACGCATATCCTATCTTAACAACTCCAAATTTCAACAACTATAAATATAGGTACACATCTAAGGTAGAGGCATCTTATTCTAGCCTATGTAGGTTCTCTTTCTCTCTTGCTCTTAAGCAATTTCTATACTCCATAACTGAATTGAGCATTGGAGGGATCTCCCAAGCACACCCCTAGGGGTCTTTGTTTTGCAGGTTACTTACTACTAGAGCGGGAAGGCGAGCTGATCTAGCTAGCCACCAAATTTTGGCCTTAACAATACTAATTTGATCACTAGACTCTCTTCCCATATTTGTAATCCTAATTCTAGATGAATTATATTTATTTCTTTATTTTATTTTTAATTGTTTCACGAACTACCAATCTATCCTACAATTGTTTACAATACTCACTTAGGTACTTTCACATAGTTACGCACGAACTACACTTAGGAGCCTCCTTGTGTATTCGAACTCACACTCAAGCACACTACACTGTGTCGATTCAGTGCACTTGTAGGTTTAAACTTAGTTTAATTTTGCACCTTATTCTATATACAGACTGGGTTACGATCAGATATGTATACACGATAAGTCTCAAAGTGCTTAATTCTAATAAAATAACAAAATATCCAAAGTCCCAAAGATAAATACATAAACTCTAAGGTTTATAACATCCAAGAAAATAATATCCACACTAATTAAAGTCCAAATTCCCAAATTCATTCAAGAAACTAAAATTGTAGAATAGTCTAGAATATCTCAAAGGAAACATATCTAAATCTATCACGTTTGTCAAAGTGACCATCGAAATTCTCAAATTCAAGTTATATCAATCTAGTTCCCATCTACAAAAAATATAACTTAAAATTAAAAAAAATGAAACAAAATCTCAACAAGTAATAAGGCTTCCAAAAAGAGCATATGACCTAACTATAAACAAAAATACATGATACTAATTTTATATATGATTTAGTAAAATTAAAAAATTTAAGCAAATTAAATGATAAGATCCTTTGTAAATCAATACTGGTGATAAGTTAGGAAAAAGCTGTGTGTAATATTGAATGCCAAAATTCTTTTACACTTCAAATTCATGATGAGATGTGGTAAGTTGTATGAACAATAACAAATGCTAAAAATCCAAAACAAAATACAGTAAGAAAATAAAGTCAGGTCATGCCAAAGCAAAATCCATTCCAGAACACTCTTAAAATGGATCTAACAATACAAGGGATTGATGTTACATACTAGTAGCAAAGTTCAAAAAGTGGATTACTTTTGCACAAATCACTAGAAAGCAAATGGAAGTCCTAATATGATGGTAGTATACTCCCTAAAAATTACTACATAATCCCTACTGACTATGGCTCTAATACCAATGCATCTCACTGAATGGTATAATGTTCCAAATTTCTTTTAAAAGAAATAATCGAGAAATACTACATGTTATTCATACTCATAAATACAGTTTATTTGAACCTAAGGCTAAGTTCTCAAATGTTGCAACAATAAGATGTAGTAAAAGCTTTTAGAAACACTTAAGGATAAAATAAAGCTGAATTACATTTAAATCAATCTCAAATCATGTAAGAGGTAAAAATGTAATAAAAAAGAAAAAGGAAAATGTAACAACCTGAACCCAGCATATAGCATATCATACTTTATTGCATATAAATTTGTGGCAGTTTAAGTGTTATATAAGTAAATGTGTTTATTATAGCATTTAGACTTATATAGTAGTTTAATTTTAATTTTTATTATTTTCTTTAAAGGGATACTACTATTTATTAAATTCAAATAAAAATATTTTAACTATTATTTTGTCATTTTTATTTTATGAGATTTTTCCTAACACTTAATAGACTTATTTCATCATTTTAAAACGAGCCCTGAGTCGGGGTAAAAATTAAAGTATTTTATTTTGCAAATTTTGTATTTTTGCCTTAATATATAAGTGATTTTAGGCATACGTTCATAATTTTTATTAGCATTGCATGTCGGGAGAGTACATTACGAAAATAATTTTCATACCATGTGAATAGTAAAAACTAGACTACTTATTGGGCTATTTATAATTGCATTTGCTTTGGGCTTGTTTTAAACTATATAATTAAAATATTTTGGCCCAACTTTAAGCATAACCCATAACACATATATTTATATATCTATATACTATTTATCTATACTTAATAAACATTATAAAAGCAACAAAAATAAAAGAAAAAAAGGGAGATAGCTGAGAGCACCATAGGAAAAAAGAAAATGAATTTTGCAAGCTAGGGTTTCAATCTTTACGTCTTCCAAGCTTGTGTGAGAGGATTTCAAGCCATCCTAAGTTATTCCAAGTGTTCTTAACCTAGTTTGGTGAGTGATTTGCACTTAAATTGCATTTATAGCTTTTTGTATGTTTATGTAAGTTTTTGTTATGATGCCATAAGATGATATATTGCTTAAATGTTGAATGTTTTGGTGTATTCTTGTCGAAGGAAAGCACTAGATGTCGTAAGCGCAGAAATCTCTGGAAGAGCTAGTACTCAAAGTAGTTTTAATTCAACTCTAGAACCCGATAAAAGAGTTTAAATGGTCTGGGTAGTTAAATTATTTGCTTAATATATTAGTTCTTTTCCTTGACCATAATTCTTTTTGATCCCTCCCTTATACTTTTTGTGTAGATTAATTAACTATTTTTGTTGTGTTGATGGCAATCTTATAATGTTATGTCTACTAATCTTTAATGAGTTGCAGAACGATTCATTTTTTTGGCAAAAGGTTATAGACACATTCTTTACATCAACATAGAAATACTTCATATCAGGTGATCTCTTTCCTTACTACATTTCCCTTTGAACCTGATCAACATGTGCTGTAGAGTAAGCAAACCATAGGTTTGGGGATGTAGCATTTGTCATTATGTTATTATTTGCATATTACACTCTCATTGTTTTACGTTGTTATTTGCTTGAGGACAAGAAAACTTTCGGTGTGGGGATGAGTATATTTCATGATAACATTTTTACCAAGAAACACACCATTTTTGTTCATGAGAAAGAGTATTTCGCTACCCTACTTGTTTATATGAAGATGATTTAGATAATTTGAGAACCTGTGTTTTTAGCTAAGTACTGAGAAAAACTCTGAAGAATGTCTAAAAGAAGAACTTTGGGTTATTATATTCATGAGAAAACTTAAGTTGTTCTTCTTTTCTTCAATTGATGGGTTTACAAATTTGAAAGGATTGAGATAGGATTGCCCTTTGTTATGAGAACTTCTTGTGATTGAAACCTGAACCTTTATGCTATGTCTGTATATTATGTTATGTTACTCTGCCATGTCTGTATGTATATGGTATGGATAAAAAATAAAAAAAAATAAACAAAGATATACATACCTTTACTTTTGAAGAGTTTTGGTGTAAATATGTTATAAATCTCTAAAGCACCACTATCCTAAACATTATAATTTGGGATATGTGTTATAGTGTAAGGTTTTAAGCTTGGATATCTCAGGTGATTAAGGCACGTAGGGGTCCCTTTGAAGCCTGGCAACCTCGGCCATCTGGCTTGGGATTGTTGGCCTTAAAGCTCGTTACATGGGATATCTAGAAAGTGAAAGGAAACTGAGCATTAAACACAGATAGTAATAAGTTGTACTTTTATTTTTCTGGCAAATGTAAAAAGGGTTAAGGAATGATCAAGAGTTTGATTACAAATAGGCAAGAATATTAAAGTCTAATCAATTTGCATGTCCTGAAAGTTGGAATTTGATTGAACTTAATATGCGTAGTTAACTTCTAAATATATACTCCAAAACAATCAATAGTTCATTTCCAAAAGAGTATATATTTGTGAAAACTATGTAAAGGTTCTCTTATTACTCTTAACATTAACTGATGGACTAGTTAAGAATAGTGGATTGCAACATGTTGGAAACATTTTGACAAAATGTTGGGATAAAATTCATCTACTTTTTGACTTGTAAGAATTTTCTAAAAATTTCACTTTCAATGTGCTTTGAAAAACAAGTCTTGCTTGAGGACAAACAAGATTTAGGTTTGGGGACGTTGATATGACCATAATTGCAGCATTCAAACTACTGTATTTCTACTACAATTGCATAATAACTTAGGAATAAATGCAACACTTATATACTTTTGATGCAATGCAGGATGATCTCAGAAGTGAGCAAATCAGACCCGAAATGATCCAAATTACAAGTTAAGAAATTGAGAAATGGAAAACTCGAGAAACGGTGGATGAATGAAGCCCGTGGAGAAGGATTTTGGCTGAAACTAGCGCAAAATTAGACTCGAAATGCTAAAAAATGCTCAAAAACTCCTCGGTCAAAGTCAAAAAATCAGAGTCAACAAAATCAACAAAGGGGCACTCGAGCGTACCCTACTGAGCGCCCTCCACGAAAAAATCCACCAACTTACACCACCTTCTAGAATGCCACGTGTTGCGAATTCAGCGAAAGAGTAGAAGCACGCTCGAGCACGCCTCACTGGGCGCTCGAGCACTCCCCATATTTTTTCCTATAAATAGTCCCTCAACCAGACCGAATTTTATAATTTATTTTATTTTAAATATTATTTTTAGAATTTAATTTTAGTTTTAAATATTAGTTTAATTAATTGGTTAGTTTATTTTAGTAGTAATTATAGAATACAATGGAAGTTCTGCCTGAATAGCTTTTATTAAAAAGCTCTTATTCGGGGGAAGTTCTGCCCGAATAGCTATTTTGCGAGGAATCTTTGCTCAAATTTTGGTGATCAGAAATACGCGTACGTCAATATGGGGGAGCATTTTTTGACTCTCTTTTATTTGTACAATTCGTATTTATTTATAATGTCTGAGTAGATTCCATATCTATTGGAGGATATTGTAAATGATGGTATTTTAATCTATAGTCTCGAATTCGGATAATTTGATTTAAATGTAATATATGGCTTGTATTAATTCAGCATTGTTTTTCATAATATTATACTTGTAGTTAATGTTATGATTGCTTTATATTCGTGTCATATATTTGTGTTATAATAGTGAATCTATAGGTTGTACCATAGATTCCATCAGACTATAGGTTGTACCATAGATTCCATCAGACTATAGGTTGTACCATAGATTCCATCAGACTATAGGTTGTACCATAGTTTCTACCTTAGGAGTTGTTAAAATTACTTAGTCAAAACAGACCGGTTACACTAGGTTGCAAGGACAGATTTATACTAGGGCTATATAACGGACTCGTAGTAACCGGGACTTTAATTAGACTAAGGAAATTAACTAGGTTAATGCTTATAGATTAGCCCATGTATTGAATCAAAGAATCCTGGATACCGAGCCTAGATTAACTACCTCATCCCTCATCCGACCCCTAGATGCCTTCTTTTGTATTTAACAAAACTATCCCTTAGCTTTAGTTTATATTTCTTGCATGATACTCGAATCATTCTCACGAACTGTCACGTTTTCACTTCAACATTTTCTCATGCTACTTCATTAACTAACTCACGAGCTTCCTTGTGGAATTTGACTCCGTACTCTTTGCACACTACAGTACATGATCCGTGCACTTGCGGGTTATTAAAACTTGGTTATTTTTGCATGCTTTTTATATGCACACTGAGTGACGATCACTTATCCACAATTGAGGCCGAATATATATATCCGTCGGAAATTGCATTGCCTAAATTCTATGGATGAAACAAAATTTGCTTGACTATGGACTTGAATATGATCATATACCCATTAGATGTGATAACACTAGTGCCATTAACCTTACAAAAAATCCTATCCATTATTCAAGGACCAAGCATATAGAGATTAGATATCATTTCATATGTGATCATGTGTAAAAAAGTGATGTTATTCTTGAATTTGTTGATACTTTGCATCAATTAGCAGATATCTTTACAAAATCCTTGAATGAGGATCAATTTTTTTTTATTAGAAAGGATTTGAGAATGCAAAAACTCTCTTAAAAGTGTATAAAATCAATTCAAAACAGATGAAAATTTTCAACTTTGTTTTTTGACCACAGTCTTGAAGGCCGGTCGTGTTAACACGACCGCCTTTCACGACCGGTAACTCTCTATTCTACCGATCGTGACAACTAGTCGTGTTAACACGACTAGATATCGCGTTCGGTTGTCACGATCCCAAAGGTTTTAAAAACCCTTTTTCCTATTCTTTTTTAGCCCTAAACCCACTTTTCTTCAAACCCTAACCCCCAAACACGATTTCTCTCTCAAACATTCTTCAATTTTCTTCAAATTTTCAACAAATCTCTCCGATTAAAGTTCTTCCTGCTTCAAACTAACCAAGATTTTAAGATTTTTTCATGGGTCCACCAATCGATTCATCCCTAAATGCTCCAAAGAGAAAGAAAACGGCAAGAGGACCTCAAACTCAATGGGCACATCGGAATGATTTTCCTAAGATGGACATCATATGGGGAAAATATCGTGAGGATAATTTTCTTCAAGGTACACTTATCTATGAACTTCTTCAATTTTAATGTTGGCTTTCATTGATGAGTTTCAATATGCCTACATGTTCTATTATGATACAAGAATTCTATGCCAATTTAACTAAGAATTCGGGCAATTTACGCGTTCTTTATAGTCATGTTAATGGTGTAGACATTGAACTCTCCATGAATGAAATTGATAATTTGTTAAATGTTCTGGTTGAAGGAGAGAAAATCAATATACAAGATATACAAACTATGTTGGAAAGTCTTATTAAAGCATATGTGGTAGACTTTCTGTGGAATGAATTTTGTCATCTTGGTGATAAACTACTTGAGCGAAATGAACTCCCTACCGATAAACGACTCTTGTTTAACATTCTTCTCTCGGTTGTTCTACCTGGGAAGCTTCATGATAATACCATCACTCGGTTTAATAGTTATTTGATGTATCTAATGGTACAAAGATGCAAGATTAATTTTACGTATCTTATGATGCATCACATGCTTTATGTCAAAGAAGAGAATATGTCTCTTCCCTATGGGTTAATATTGCTTCATTGCTTTAATCATATTCGCATACCCATAAACGATGCTACTCAGTGGTTTCATTACACCTTTAATTTGAATGATGCTGGATTAAAGTCAATGGGTTTGGCAGTCTATCAACATGTCATTCTAGACTATGATGAATTTGTGAGGACAGAGGAGAAAAATCGTAGACTTGCCCAAGAGCTGGATGATGATACTACTATGGCTCAAACAACTCAAGCCTCTGGAGAACAACGGGCTAAGACTAATGCTTCTCATGGAGAACATCAAGCAAGTCCGAGTAATGCAGAAATTATGGCTAAGCTAGAAAGTCTTGTGGTCAGCAAGGTCTTGACACTAGTTTGGTGTCTGTGGAGAAAGATATAAAAGAAATCAACCGAAAACTGCCTCTAAATGGTTGATTCCTATGCTTTTCTCCGTAGCATTCAGAATTATCTTAGTTATTTCTCTTTATGACAATTGCGAAGGACCAAGAAGTATGAACATTTTCTGTTATGCTTGTTTTGCTTATCTCATGTTATGCTTGTTTTGATTATCTCATGCTATGCTTGTTTTGCTTGTCTTTATGCTTAGTTATTCCTTCATGTTTAGTTAATGATGTCAAAAAAAGGGAGAAATATATGAATTATGAACTTGAAGTATAAAAGTATGGACTTGATATATGCACTTGCATGAACTTGACTTGAAGTATGCACTTGAAATATATGGAGTATGAACTTGAAGTATGCACATAATAAGGGGGAACAATGTGCCCATGTGAAATATGTAAGAATAAGCATATAGTGAGAGGGAACATATGAAATATGACTTGAATTAATATATATGCACATAGTAAGGGGGAGCAATGTGCACATATGCTTTCTAAAGGTCTTTTGAAGTTCTTGACATTTCATACTTTCAAACTCTTTTATGAAAGATTTTGTCATCATCAAAAAAAGGGAGAAATTGTTAGCCTAAAGGCTTTGATCTCATATTGTGATGATAACCAAATCTTAATTCTATGATGTTTGTTCACTAATCATGGCTTGTACAAAGTCTATATGATCTAAATTAGTCATAGATGTGAAGAATCTTCAACAACTTCAAAAGCCAAGAAAGAAAGATCAAATTCCAAGTCCTTGAAGGTAATCAAGCTCAAGCATCCTCAATTATCTAAAAAGCTTCAAGGTGAAAAGATTCAAGTCAAGATGATTCAATTGCCAACTTCTGCAAAGGGCTCACCGATGAAGATTATCAATAAATGAAGTGGAGTCATAAGGATGGAGAAGTGGTGACATAAGGGATAGCGGCCTTACATATGTAGTTTGAGATTGGTTTGCATCTAAAGCTGATAAACATTTTGAAATCATTTTTGAAAAACTTGAACAAAGTTTTGGGTCACAAAAATCCATTTTAAAAGCATAGTTTTTCAAAGGTTTTATTGCAAAATTGTCAAACAATCTTTGAAAAGAATTTTGTGTGACCCGGTCTTGATATCAAGATCAGCTATCATGACCGCCCTACAAGGCAGTGGGGTGATGACTTGTCTGGGTTGATACCCGGTCGTGTTAACACGACCGGATGGTCACGCTATGCTCTTTGTCGAGTATTCGGCATTGATACCCGGTTGTGTTAACACGTTCGGATATCACGACCGGTAGACCTATCTATTTGAAAAATATAGCCGTTACTATTAGTTGGCATCTTTTCCTATATATTTTCAAACACTCCAAATGCTCAAAACACCTTTTCCAACTACAAGCAATGGTTTCAAAGCTTTTAGATCATCAAAAACACATTGCTTACACAAATCATTGAGCTTTAACTTGCAAATCAATTGAGCATTCAAGAACATTAAATTGTATTCATTTACTCTTGAAGAGAGATATTGTACTAAACAATTATTTCATTCATATTGTGAGATAAACACTCTAGATCTATGATTTTGAGAGATTCATTGTATAGAGAGAGTAATAAATCTTCTTTATAGATTCAAAGAAGTGAACATGCTTGTACTATTCTTGTGGAGTCAAGAGATCTTGTATTGTTGGTTTGTGCTTCACCAATTTGTGAAAGAGCACTACTAATGGAGCTAGTAAAAATCCTAAGGGGAGGTGACCTTAGGTGGTGGATTAGATTAGCAAACCACCCTAAATTTTTGTGTTCGTCTTCTATCCCTTTTATTTCCTTGCTTTTATTTTTCGTGCACTCTACATGTTTAATAAATTGCTTGCTTGAATATAAATTGCTTATATTGAAATTTTTAATTGGTAGTTATTAGCTAAATACTTAATTCATCCCTCCCCCCTCTTAAGTATATTTGCCTTAACAAAAACATTATGGCCCGACCTACTTCAAGCAAATGGCGATTTTTCCTTTCGGCAATACCATTTTGTTGAGGTGTATCACGATATATGGATTGATGTTGAATACATTTTTCTTTCAAAAAAATTGCCGAAACATTGGTTGAAATATTCAGTACTATTATCAGTATGTAAGATAAAAATGTTTGTTTAGAATTGATTTTCAACCATATTATAAAAAAATTTGAATAAATTTTCTACCTCAAATTTTTCACTCATCAAATACATCCAACATAGCCGAGTATGGTCATCTATGAACATCAAAAACCATTTTTTTCCAGCTAAAGTGGTAACTTTTGACGGTCCCCAAACATCACTATGGACCAAATAAAAGGGTTTTGACGGACGGTAAGGTTTTGACACATAAAGAACTCAATGGTTTTTTGATAAATGATAACTTTCACATTCAAAAGAGGAACAATTCAAATTTTTGAATAAGGCAAGAAACAAATGTCTTAGATAAGGAAAAGTAAGATGTCCTAATCTAAAATGCCAAAGCATAATTTGCTCACAAATAGAAAGAGAACTGATACTACTCAAGCCTTGACCTTGTTTATTACTGAAGAAGTTGACATCAAAATAGTAAAGACCATCTATCATCCTAGCATTATCAATCATCGTCCCCAAGTTTAGGTCCTGGAATTCACAACGAGAATCAAAGAATGTAACACGACAATTAGAATCTTTGGATAGTTTACTCACAGACAAAGATTACAAGAAATGTTAGGGACATGAAGAACAGATTTCAAATCAATATTTTCTTAAATTTTTATCAAACCTTTTCCTACAATAGGTGATAAACTACCATCTGCAATCCTAACTTTTAAATTACCAGGACAAGGAGAATAAGATTTGAATAGGTTAGAAAGATTGGTCATATGATCAGATGCACCAGAATCAATGATCCATGGTACAGAAGCTAAACCGCTAGCAAAGGCACTAAGAATTTTACCTATTTAGGCAAGGGAACCACTAAGAATACCAGATGGTGAATTGGACCTTAGTAGTTTGAGAAGATGATCCATCTGCTCTTTACTAAATGGACTTGTCTTAACCTCATTAGCAGATGGTGTCACATGGTATGTTTTTCCACCAGATTTTCCACTCTTCCAATTTGAGGGTTTCCCATGGATTTTCTAGCAGGTTTCTCGAGTATGACGTGGTTTGTTATAGTTTTTTCCCTTCTAACTTCTGAAAATACTTCATTAATTGAGGGAAGAGGCTGTCAGCAGAGTATCTTCCCTCTTACTTCATCTAATTCTATATTAAGTCCAGCAAGAAATTTGAAAATTTGGTTGTTCTCCATGATTTTCTTGTTATGTGTGCAGTCATCAAGGCTTTTCTATTCATAATCATTAAACATATCCAAGTCCTGCCATAGCCTTTTTAGGATATTGAAATACTTGGTAACGTTATTTTCTCCTTGCCTAACCTCAGCAAGCTGCAGTTGCAATTCATAAACTTGAGATTGATTACCAAGATCAGAATACATTTGACTTACATTATCCCAAAGTTCTTTCGTAGTTGGATAACACATGTAGTTGGAGTTGATTTCTTTATCCATGGCATTCACAAGCCATACCATGACCATAGAATTCTCAGCATCCCAAGTTGCATACATGGAATCTTCTTTTGATGGGGCTTTCTTTTCTCCAGTCAAATATTCAATCTTCCTTCTTCCTCAAATAAACACTCGAACAAATTAAGACCAATGCAGAAAATTGTCACCATTTAGTCAAACATTTGTTATTTGGACAGAATGAGAATCAAAGTTGGTAAACTTGATTTCTGAGGTTTTTAAGGGAACAACAAAGGTGGTCTCGGGTGAAATATCAGACATGATTGAAGGGAAAAAAGAAATCATAGAAGAAACAGAAAAACTATGGCAGCAAAGGCTTGTAGGAAAACTTCTATTTTGATGTAAAAAAATAGAGCAAAAACAAGGAAGAATAAACCTTTCTCTTGATACAATAAAAAACAGAGATGAAAACAGTAGAGACAGGAATCAACCTGCTTTCTTTTTCATATCAAATAATGTTTACAAGCTTCCTTATTATGGGCTAATAAATGAATTAAATCAGGAACTAATCTAGCTATTCTATTTTAAGCTATGATAACTTACAGTGATATACAAATCATATAATTACAAAATTACAGCTAGGAAATCTCCAAGAATCACAACAATATCTCAACTAATCTTACCAAACTTTCCATAGAATCTCAGCAATATCTCAATTGATATTTTCAAACTTTCCAATAACTAGACTACTCTTTGGATTTTTGAATTATGAACGATTTATTACCATACTATTACATAGTTATTGTTTTGTTCTCGGATTTGATGTAATAATGGATGTTCTTTACCGTTGCAATTATCATTGAGGTTATTTTTTGGTTTGAGGCATTTGTAGCCCTAGCGGAGTATTATATTGTGGAATAGATTGTGCCTCTTCCCCATCAAGTAGATTTCTTAGAAAGATGAGGAATCATTGTGAGGCCCGACCCCGAATAGCTTGTTTTACCTCGATTAGTGTGTCATATATCATATATTATCTCATGTTTACTTACCTTCAAATACGTACCTTAAACCTGAATACATGCATTTCCTTGATCAACATGCACTTATCTCGATTTACGTGCCTTAAACCTAGATTTATATGACCGATTGCGGGTTACATGTATTATCTTGGGTTACGTGCACTCCTATTAGAATATATGCATCTGTCTCGAAGTATGAGCCTTAACCTAGATTTAAGTGCCATACCTTGATTTACGTGCATTGTATTGAATTACGTGCTTTACATTGGTTTACGTGCATTATCTAGGGTTGCGTGTATTTATATTAGAATTCGTGCATTCACCTAGAAGTACGTGCCTTACCTCGTAGTACATACCCTAAACCTAGAAAAACGTGCCTACACATTAATCTAGAAAGATTCCTGCACAAAGCACTAGGCAATAGAATATACCTACTACATAATCCACTAACTATTAAAATATTATTAAACTAACCCTACATCTTCCATAACCATTATTAAATTCCTAATTCAAATCCTACAAACTCTATTAGCATTAAAATACTATTAAAACACCTACATCTTCCACTAAAACAATATTCTATTCAAAGTCAATCACTAGAAGACAAACAACACAATCTTCTGAGTATTCTATATTCTACTCTACCTAAAACACCTAAAACCTAACATTCTTTTACACAAACCTTTAAACCACAATTAATTAAGCATAAAATAAATCTCAATGATCAGCCCAATGCCTATGCAATGGTCGGCCATCCTAGGCTAAGCCATTCAAAATTCTAGTCAACACTTTTTATTCTAGACAACTTCTTACACATGTCATCATTTTCCCTAAATACTAGGCACTTTTACTAAAACCTAAACATGCCTTCCACCTCATATTCCTTAAGCAATAAACTAATCACTAAACATCATAATTTTGGCTAAAATACACTACTCAATCTTGGCCAAGAAGCCACACAAACATGCTACGCAAGTTCTTACAATTTTGACACACTTTTCCTAAACCCTATGCCATTTTTCTAACCCCTAAGCATGCCCACACTTATTTCTCACATATTGCGCTCCCTAGGTAGAATAATCAGCACATTTTGAATGGATTTGGCCAGAAAAATTAGTGCAATACATGGCCAAATAGACAACACACATGCAAACTACTTCAAAATTCCTTAACTTGCAAATTTCTCTCTATTTTCTCTATGTTTCTCTCGACCAGACCACCAACCCATGCTTCTTAAACCATTCAAAATATGCACAAAACACTATTATTCCCTTTTATTCAAGTCCCAAGGGCTGACCATGCTAGCAAAACAATTAAGACTCCGTTTGTTTGCTGTAAAATAACTTGCTTGTGTAAAATATTTTTTGTGGAAAATGGTTTCCTGGAAAATAAAATATTTTACAGGGCTCTGTTTGGTTGCCGTAAAATAACTTGTTGGGGGAAAATATTTTTCCAAAAAATAGATTATTGAATAGTTTTTTTTGGTATTTGGATGTATCGTGCATTCTGTAAAATATTTTTTTCTCCCATAGTCCTGTAAAATATTTTACAAAATTTTGTATTAGCCACAATTATTGATCGAAAAACATTTTACGGTTGATTAATTTTACGGTATTACCAAACACCGTAAAATGAAGAAAAAACTGTCTTAATTTTTGACCAAAAAATATTTTAAGGTTGAGTAATTTTTCGGTGTTACCAAATACTGTAAAATCCGTAAAATATTTTACGGCAAACAAACGGAGCCTAAAACACACAAAAACACCTCATTCTCTCACTTTCTCGGCCGCTCCAAGACCTCTAAGTTTTCTCTCCTCTCACGACCTCACACCCTCTCACACACCAGGGTACTTGCTTAAAATAATTCATAAAGAAAAAGAACCTTCAAGGCACGACCAAGACAAGAAATCCAAGAAATAAGCTCAACAAGTGCTATTTACGGCCATAGGTAAGAATTATGAGTTCTCTTCCATTTATTTTTGTTTTAATCACATGCACATCTTCAATAGACACTAAATAAGCTAGAAATTAAGGAAAGAAAGCTGAGCTACACGGCCAAGCTTGGAAAAAGAGGGCTACCTTGCTTTTCAGGCATGTTTCAAGAGTGATTCTTGCATTTCCACCTAAGAATTGCTAAGGTGAGGGTTTAAACTTTTCTCTACTGATTTTTAAAATTTCATAGCATATATTTGATGTTTGAGGACTTGCATGTGTTGTTGGTGGTTGTATTTGGGGGTTTTGAAGCTTGTTAAGCCTGTTTATGCATGATTCGTGTTGCTTGGACTTATGAATGTTGAGGAAAGGCTCATGGCCGTGTGGTTTAGGGGCTGAATTTATGGTTTTATGATGAAGTTTTGATGATGGTAGTATTGGAGTGTGTGTTCGCTTATGTTGGGAACATTGCATGTATGATTTAGACCCTTTTGAGTTAATTGATGATATATATTGCTATATTCATTTATGTTTCAAGGCTGTCCAGATTTTCTAAGGTATGAAAACACATGTTTTAAGGTGGTAATATAGCTAAAAGATGGTTAACATCAGAGTTGATGAAGCATACAAGGCTTAATGATGATTTTGGGCTTGTAGGGGTTGATTTTATGGCTTGCATGTGTTGTTTTTGAACTTATTTGAGATGTTACATGACTGACCTTAAAATGGTTAGTATGATATTGCATGCCTCTTGATGATTTTAGGGCTGAATGATAGTTGAGATTGTGTGTAGTTGCTTATATGAAGCCCTTATCGAGTTAGAATCCTTAATCGGGGCTTAAATGGTGTATTGCATGGCCTTAGTTGAGGGGATTGATATGTGTAGTAGGCTTCCCCTAAATTATTAAGTATGCTTGATGTTGATTCGAGTGTTTTTAGTAGCTTGTAGTTAGTTAATAGTATACCCGAGCACGAATGTAAAACTCTAATCGCTAACTAGGTCCTCTAGGCCTTGAATCATGTATCTAGTAATATTTGTAATGGAAATTATTTGAAGTTAATGGACTGCCCGGAAATGTTTATATAGCCGTAAGCATGATTACATGTTGATAAGTTAACTATTCATGCACTCAGCCATGTGTAAAGTATCATAACATGTTCGTATGTCCTCAACACTTGGTATGTGGATTAAAATGAGTTATATGACATGTTTTGTATGGTATTACATGGCTGCCTGTTAAAGGTTCATATGCTTCTAAGTGTTATACAAAGTGGTTTTATATGTCAAAGCGTGCCTTGTATGTTTACGTGTCAATATGTGATCATACGTGTACCCAGAGGAAACCTACTTTGTTGACCTCCTAATGTGATTTGTTAATTGTCATAAATGTGCATTGTATACAAGGTTGCAACCTTTATTTTGGCCTGGTAGCAATTCATAAACACCGGGCAGCATAGTACTTGCCGGTGCTCCCGTGACTACCATGGTCCGCATTCCCTCTCTCGCTTGGAACTTTGTTACCCTTGGAGAGTTGGGTCATAGGTTTGGTGTACAATCCAGAGTATACCCATGTGGGAGTAATAAGGAGTATGATATTCAAGGCCGTCCACTATATGTGAATGCGAAGGCGAAAGTAAAAGCGGAAACATAATGTATCCTTTGAAATGATGTGGTAAATGTGTTCATTTATATTTATGCTATGTTATGAACTTATTTGTATTACATGACATGTTTCCAAAGGAGTTTTCATAAGTTAACCGGAAAATAATTTTAAAAGCCCCATTACTTGTTTTCCCCATCGCTGAGTTCATAAGGACTCACCTTCTTTATATCATTACAGGTGACGCGGAATTGGAACAGGTACCCGAAGTAGAATGTGCTAGTTGATGAACCTTTGGAGTGATTATATGCATTACGTGCTTTTCATGAACATGGATGTTATTAGGGATGTTGTGCTTAAATTGAAGACTGTTTATGTTGTTGTTATAAATAATCCCCGTTGTAATTTGGGGTCTAATTTTGGTTTGTACTAACTATAATTGGACGAACTCTTTTATTTCAGTCGTTTTCTTTCATCGTTATGGATAGTAGTTATCATTAGGTGTTTAAACCAATAGGTGAAGAATCAACTAAGTTAGCCCTACCTATACTTATTGAGGTATTCATTTGTAAGTTAAATGATAATAGGTATTTGCTCAAATAGGAATTTGACAAATGAATAGGATGTAGTTATCATGATAGGCTTATTAATCCAAATGGAACCTTCAAGATAAACTATTGGGCTTATCAATTGATGATAAAACAAGAGTTTTAGTTGTAAGTAATTTAAAGATTCAGAATTTCGAGGTGTTCTAAAAATAGGTCAAACCAAAGATCCTAAATACAGTCGTTATGCTGTCAGTTTTTCAAAAAACTTTTGGAGTTCTAAGCTAACGAATAAGCATTAATTATAGTCAAACGGTTAAAGTCATAAAATAATGATAATGATTTAGGTCATACTGTAGTCTAGCCTCAATAGATTGGGTTGGGGCGTGACAATCATAGGCTCGAAGGGTAGTACCTTTAAGCATACCACATGTCAAATGTCGAGGCTCATCGTGTCAATATGTTTTGGGATGTGTTCGATAAAAAATATGGGGTTCTACTTCTAAAAAAATAAAAAATAAGAAATATGAGATTTTATACTAACATTAACTATTATTAGGTGGAGTAGCCCAAGATCCTATATTTTGGTCTTGAAAATCCTCATTTATCCATGTGGAACCATTATATATATTATCACCCCTTTCACGTGTTTTCAGATTGTTGAAAACTCTTTGACGTGTTACAAGAACCAACTTTTAATATGCAATAGCCTTTTGACAAAAGAAAAGAAAAGAGATGGAATAGCCGCATGCCAAAGTCAATGCCTAAAATAGAAATTGGGAAAAAAACTGATAGATAATATAGTACCAAGGCCTAGCTCTAGTACCACAAAGAATTCTATCCTAAACCAATTATTACAAACATGAGGTTCCACCAAAAAACTAACTGGTGTTAAATAGAGTAGCCTATGATCTAATATATTGGCAGTAATTTATAACATATCTATATGGGATAATCGAATTCTTTATCATGTCTTTCACATTTAACTCATAATTGATTATTGAAGGTTCAATCACATGGTAGAAAAGTAGTGAATTTGAAAAGGCTGCATACTAGAATCAACGCCTAAAACAAGAATGGATTGAACATTGATGGATAAAATTAGACCAAGACCCAACTTTGATGCTATAATAAAAAAAAGAGTTTCATCTAGGTGGAATAGTCCAAGATCTTATATATAGGTCTTAAAGTTCATGATTTATCCATTTTTGGCAATTATGTTCTCTATCACTTCCTTCACATCCAACCCAATCATTGAAGATGATTTAATGTGGTATAAGAAGAAGTTTGAACTTGAGCAATTCTATTCTAGAGTCAATTTTTGGCTAAAACATGGACAAATAACCATGGACCAAGACCCAACTCTAGTACCATGACAAGAATTGTGGGTTCTATTATGAAAGCAATTGGTATTAGGTGATACAATCCAACATCTTATATACTAGTCTTGAGAGTCCTCATATGTTCTTGTAAGACATTTGAATTCTCCAATACCGTCTTCGCATGTCACCTATGATTGATTGTTGTAGATGTAATGGCGTGGTCTAAGATGCATCTTTAAGTTTCAAGTAACTATGTACCAGAGTCAATGTTTGAAATAAGAATGCTTCTAAAAGGGATAAATTACATTAGACTAATGCCCAACTTTGAAACTATGATAAGAAATATGATGTTCCATCCTAAAATCAGTTGGTATTAAGTGGAGTAGTCTAGTCTAGGATCCTATATACTAGCTTGGATTCATTATTTATATATGTGGGACAATTGAATTCTCCAACAGTGACACTTCTGCCCCATTCACGTGTCATGCATTGCATGTTTTTCATTATTGACTATCGTACATAGCTATTCAAAATTCAAATTTGCTTCTTCTACCATATCAACATCTTCACTGGTCAATGCTTTTTTTATCAATACTTCTATGTCACGCATGAAATGAGGTTTTAGAAAATATAAATTATACTATCTTAACAAATCATGAGTTATAAGACCATTATATAATATACTATGTTAATCCACCTATTGCTAATTAGTTTTAAAATGAAATCCTATATTTTGGCCTATGTAGGGAAAAAAGAAAAGGCAACTCGTCTGTAGGATTTGAGCAAGTGTCGAATTGGATTTGGATATATATATATATATATATATATATATATGGAGATATCATAAGTCAGATCAACAAGACAGCTTTGAAGATCTATACTGATCTTTGATTCAAAACTCAGTTAAAGAAACAGAACCTAGCATCCAGAAATGAGTGACTAGTTGAAGTTTCATGGAATTCTTCAGTAACCATTGACTATCTGCCTTATATAGGAATTGAATTAGTGATTTAACATGTTAGAAGAAGATTTAGAGATTAATAGACAAGCTTTGAAGGAAAAATTTCTTTCTGATAAGCATACCTAGAATAGAGCATTGTTCTTTCATGCTACCACAGAGGAACAGAAAGCCCAGTATAAGACTTAATGGCATCAAGCCATGAAAGTCGTGAGACTTAACATGCTATTCTTTCTTTGGTTTAAAAAAAGAAATAAACCCATGCATATCAATGTCTTAGCTTCCATAACTAGGCAGTGGAACTTACCCAGTTCTACAAAGACCTTAGATGCTGAGCATCTGCCTTTTCAAGCAACCCAGATGAAGAATTCAAAAGGTACCATTGACCTTAAGCCAGTAGTCATTGCTAGTGCACCAAAAGTGAAAGATATTGCTGAAGAAGTCAATTGGACCAATCTTTCATTAGTCACCCTTTAGAAACAAGTTGAACGCATTGAACATGCGATAGAATAGAAACCCAGTAGTTCATCTTCCACTAGAGAAGAAAAACTTAAAGAGTCAATAGAACTTTCCCTTAGGAAGCAATCTCCTGCTCCTATAGTTAGATCTTTCAAATCATTAAGAATTACGTCAACCAGTAATAAAGAAGAGATTCCAGTCAAACCTCTTCCCTTTAAGATTTCTAGTATTATTCCCAAAGTAGAATCCACAGAAGAGAAGAATGCAAAGTTATTGCAATAACTCTCTGACAAAATTAAGAAACCACTAGATATACCTACTAGTAGTCAACCGCTTACTAGTAGTCACCAGACCGGTAACCTACCAGCATTACAAGTTATTAGAAAATCAGACCATAGTTAAGTAGGCTCTGATAGTGAACCAAATAGAACCATTTCCCATACCCAGTTTACTGCCAACAAGATTGTTGAACCAGGATATAGAAGTTTCTATCCTAGACCAACACCACCAGATCTTCTCATTGAGGAATCCCAGTCACAAAAAACCTATTCTGCCAGCCAGATCTATGAATGGAACATAGATGATAAGACAGAATACCAGATATTAGAATTAACCAAACAGATGATTATAGTTGGCAACATCTATAAACAATCTATTCCAGAAAGAACAGCGGTCAATAACATCATCCTAGGATTTACAGGCCAGTTGAAAGGATGGTGGGATGACCATATCAATGACCAGACCAAATCTGCTATCTTAGATATGTAGAAAACCAATGACCTAGGTAACCCAGTCTTGAATGACCAAGGTCAAGCAGAATCCAGTGCCCTTTCTGCCTTAGTCTATATGATCACTTACCATTTTGTTAGTGATCCAGTTATTTACCAGGAACGTACCTCTAAGATTCTCCAAAATCTTAGATGTAGAAGACTACAAGACTTCCGATGGTATAAGGATGTCTTTCTCAGTAAGTTATACCAAAGACCAGATAACAATGCCAGTTATTGGAAAGAAAGATTTTTATCTGGACTTCCAAAGTTATTTGCCCAGCAGGTAAAATAAGCCCTTTCACTTACTTTTCCAGACTTAGATTCTGATTTGATGACTTATGGAGATATCATAAGTCAAATCAACAAGACAGCTTTGAAGATCTGTATTGATCTTCGATTCAAAGCTTAGTTAAAGAAACAGAACCTAGCATCCAGAAATGAATTAGGAAATTGGTGTGAATAGTATGACATGGAACGTATCCAGCCTCCTCACACTGAAAGAACCCATAAATCTAGATCACATATGTAACTCCCCAACTCGACCCCTCCTACAATCAGTCAGGACGAAACGGAATTTTGGCAGTATAATGATAGTAATTAGGACACCGAGGCTCCAAACCAACCTCTTTGCAACTCATACAACCAACTCTACAAACAATTCAACAATTAAACAACACAACCACAATATACATTAAACATTCTTCTACCATTGCATCCATAAGTTTTACGGCTCCGTTCCAACATCATACATTTACTATATAACATACATTTCCAAAATAGATTATAACTAATCTAGTAACCTAATCATGTTACAAAACACGACTACTAAGCTAGCAACATATAATCCATTATCTTTACAACATCTTATACATCATAAACTTCTAAGTATTTACAAGCCAACTAGTTTTAATATACAAGATAACAAAAGAGTACAACATCTCAGATATCAAGGACAAGACTCTGGCACATAGGACTCGTCCACATATGGCACATTCTCAACTTCCTGAGGCACGTACCCGTAATCTTGTTCAATATCACCTGTATGCATGCAATAATTGAGAGCGAGCTTATATAAAACAAGCTCAGTGAGTCGACAGATCTCTTAACAGTATTTACTATACTCCTTGAAAATCATCCTTTAAGCAGTAAACACATAATAATCATCAATAACAACATAAGCATCTTAGTAATAATAACCAATCAATAAAGGATACTCTAGTTGGTGTAGCTCCAAACGCCATCACGATCTCAACCATCTTCTTATAACTCCCCATTATTCATGCACCGGAGGTACCTCACTAGCCCTTCCATCCATGGCACCTCCGCCATGCGAGCTGGGGGTAGCCTATGATAGTCATGCCATTATTAACCCGACAGCCCGACGCTGCCCGAGAGGTGGCACACACATACCAAGACTAATGACAATAATAATAATCATTCATGTCTCAGGAGGACAACAAAGTAAGTTGCCTATCTCCCGGCTTCATCAGTAATCAATAATCAATAATTAATTAATAACATTTCAACAACATATCATCAATTAAACAATTAAGAACTCAACAACTAAGTTAGATTACAAAGTAGGTCATCCAACTTAACATGCATTTAACCCCTCAACTAAACCCGCATCTAATCAACAACAACCCATAATTCAACCACTCAAACACTACCCAAACAACTAAAGACATTATCTCAACATTTAAAGAAAGACAACCCAAACTTCCAAAAGTCATAACTTACAATCTACTAATCCAATAACCTCCAAACCAGTTTCTATCACTCACCTACTCAAACAACTACATTAGCCATCTCGGAAACCAACCACAATCCATCCAAATTAAGCCCAATAGCCCTAAAACCTCAATGCACCATGGCTGAAATTTTTGGACGTTCACCACGACATCGCAATCAAAATTTCGGCATTACAACATTACTCCAACGTATTTAACAAACTTTTACAAGGTAACAGCAATCGATTCCAACTTCCACAACTCCAATTATTCAAAAAATAGCCAACAACTCAATTTTAATACCCGAAAAATAAAAATTCATGCTACAACGGTTCAAAATTTATATAAACACACATAATCAATCCTTAGCATCTACTGAGCAATAATATAACATCAATGTAACATTTCAACGGCTAAAAATTCGATTATATGAATTAACATAAAAATGACATTTGAGATCTAGAATTTTTCTCTCACCTTTGATGTTATATGATGCAAGAAAGGTATAGAATGGATACCCAACAAGTGCAATCAAACTTTGGTTCAAGTGTAAAGGTTTTGTATTGCAAAATTCAAGCAAAAATGGCCTCAAGGTGTTCGGCCATGTGTGTGAGATTTGAGTGGGTTTGATCTTTTGTTTTATGAGTTATTTTAGTTATTATGCATATATAAGCTAAGTCAAATGCAAAAATAGTAAAGTCAAAGGTGAACACTTAGTTTATTTTCAGTAGTTCCTAGTTTTTTAATTCTATTTTAGACTATTTCTTGCTCAAAACAAGTATTCAACACTTAGACTATTTCTAGATAATTTATTTTAGGTGATAAAGAGTTTTACATGCAAATATTTTCACCCAACTCGATTAAAAACGTGATTTTTACAAAAGAAAGTGTAAAATCCTTTAAATTTTCAAAGCCGATTTAAAATCCATTTTAATCAAATACAGGTCTATTAATATCCAAGGAATAGGTTTTAAAACATTTAAAACACCTGTGTAAAAAATTTAGCGGACGTGTGTTCAAAATACTATTCACAAAAACCGTCGATAAATTTTCTGATGCTGTTTTTTATGAAAATTTCACGAATACGCACATAGCATGTAATAGAAATATAAATCATAGAATTAGCACATTTTAATTCATATAACACATAAACATGTCAAAATATGCAAATCGAGGCAAAGATAAAATATGGGGTCTCACAACATAAATGTAAGAGACCTCATACGCAGAAGTACGATAGATCTTTTAGATCATTTAGGAAGAAGAAGTATTACCAGAAGTTTCCCCAAAACAAATGGAAACCCAGATACAATAAGGATAGTAAAAATAGCATAATTCATCTGTCTATTTCAAGTGCAGCAAGCCAGGCCACTTCGCCAAATCTTGTAGGCTAAAATCCAGAATCCAACAGTTAGAATTAGATGAAGAAACTAAGAATAATTTCCTCCAGATCATTGACTAGTATGAGTCTGACTTCAGTACCAGTTCTTCACAATAAGGTTCTAGTGAAGATAACATCAACCAGATTGGTACATATTACTACTTTAGCAGTAGTAAAGAATCTGAACCAGATTGTAGTTGTCCCAGTAAAGGACCATGTTTCTGTAATAAGAAACTCAATGTCCTTACAGACTCTTACAGTCTTATGATAGACATGATTAGTAAGATCACAGACCCAAATGAGAAACAAGTTTATCTTCTAAAGCTCAAGGAGCTTATTAACTAGAAAGAAGAAAGACAAGTTACGACCATTCCCAGAGAGACTCAGAAGACTAATTATTCTGAAGTCTTATCCCATTTCCAGAAGAGGAAATCTCAACCAGTAGGAATCTCTGATCTCCAATCTGAGATCAATTAGTTGAAACAAGAGATTCGAGAACTTAGAAAAGATAGTTACAGAATTGACCAGATAGAACAAGAAGTTTTACTTCTTAAATTAGATAGTCAATTAGATTTATAGGAACATCATCAGAATGATGATCGGTTAGATAAACAAACTCATATTGCATTAGGCAAACTAAAAACAGACCTACCAGAAAATAGTAATCCAATTGAGATAAAAGAAGAAGAGAATTATCTCAATCTTCTCAAAAGAATTTCATACCAGAAATGGTATGTCAAATTGACCATAGTCATCGAAGACTATAAATTCGATACAATTGCACTTCTTGATTCAGGTGTAGATATGAACTGCATCCAAGAAGGGATTATCCCCACCAAATTTTTTGAGAAAACCAGAGATAAGCTTTCTACAGCTGACTATAGTAGATTACAGATTCAGTTCAAGTTATCTAATGCACATATGTGCAACAAAGGAATTTGTTTTCCAATCGGATTTGTTTTGATGAAATAGTTAAATTCCGAAGTCATATTAGGGAATCATTTTCTCCAGTCTTTGTTCTATTTTTATGCAACCAAAAAAGGAATTTCAACACAAGTTTTAGGAAAAACAATTTTATTTCCATTCTTTTATCCCTCGATGAAACGAGAAGTAAACTCGATTGAGAGGAAAGAAAACCAGATTGCATTTCTCAAACAAGACATCGATAGTCTTCGTATTGAGAACCAGATTTCAAAACAGTTGCAATCAATCCAGCAATTTTAAACCAGACTTGAAAAAGAAGTATGTTCAGAACTTCCTACAGCTTTTTGGAATAGAAAAAAAACATATTGTTTCTTTACCATATGAAAAAGATTTTTCAGAAAAACATATTCCTACAAAAGCTCATCCCATTCAGATAAGTCCGGAATATTTAGATTTATGCAAAACAGAAATCCATAGTTTATTAGATAAAAAGCTCATTCAACCCAGTAAGAGCCCATGGTCATATGCAGCATTTTATGTTAATAAACATGCAGAGAAGGAACGAGGAGTTCCTAGATTAGTTATCAATTATAAACCTTTGAGCAAGGTTTTACAATGGATTAGGTATCTCATACCTAACAAGTTTGATCTCCTTAAAAGATTATACTAGGCTCAAGTCTTCTCTAAATTAAACATGAAATTAGGCTTTTGGCAAATCCAGATTTCAGCGGAGGATAAATACAAGACCGCATTCACAGTTCCTTTTGGCCAGTACGAATGTAACGTCATGCCATTCGGTCTTAATAATGCACCCTCAGAATTCCAGAATATCATGAATCAAATTTTTAATCAGTTTACCAGTTTTACTATTGTTTACATTGATGATGTTTTAGTCTTCAGTAATGACATTCATCAGCATTGGAAACATTTAGATTTGTTTTTCAAAGTTATAAAAGAAATGGTCTTGTGGTTTCTGCACCTAAGATTAAGCTTTTCCAAACAAAGATAAGATTCCTTGGACATATGATTTCCTTCGAAAAAATCACACCTATCCAAAGAACCTTAGATTTTGCAGAAAAATTTCCAGATGTTTTAACAGAAAAGACACAGTTACAGAGATTCTTAGGATCTCTTAATTATGTAGCAGATTTTTACCTTGGCATTCGCCATATTTGCAAACCTTTATTTGAACGACTTAAGAAGAACCCTCTAGCCTGGTCTGAGGTTCATTCTAAAACAGTTCGAGAAATCAAGAAACAAGTAAAGGTTTTACCAGTTTTGACTTTATGTCAACCAGACGCCCCAAAGATAGTTCAGACAGATACTTCTGAATTAGGTTTTGGAGGTATTTTAATCCAAATTTTAAAAGAAAAAGAATACACTATTCGATTTCATTCAGGAACTTGGATTAGTGCTCAACAGAACTATTCTACAGTCAAGAAAGAAATTTTGTCAATTGTTTTATGCATTTCAAAATTTCAAAATGATTTATTAAACCAAAAATTCATAGTTCGTGTTGACTGCCAATCAGCCAAAGATGTCCTGGCTAAGGACGTTAAAAACATAGCATCCAGATAGATCTTTGCCAGATGGCAAGCGATCTTATCCATTTTTGATTTTGATATCCTGTACATCAAGGGTATTGACAATTCAATCCCTGATTTTCTAACTAGATAATTTTTAACAGGCAACGTGCCTATCACATAAGATTCCTTCGGGAGTACCATTTCCAGTTTTCCATTCTACAGGATTTACCAGCAGCGGACTTGAAAGAATTCAATTCAAATCCACCGAATTAACCAGATTGGAATCCAGTTTCAATTCCATTTCCATCTTTTTAAGGAAGGTAATCCCAAAAGCAGAGGGCATACACTACTGAACACTATGGCACCAAGAAAGTACAAAAGCAAAGCTTTGAGCATCAGACATCTTTGGCTGACTGGCAGTCAACACGAACTGTGAATTTCTGGTTTAATAAATTATCTTAAAATTTTGAAATACATAAAACAATTGACAAAATTTCTTTCTTGACTGTAGAATAGTTCTGTTGAGCACTATTCTAAGTTCCTGAATGAAATCGAACAATGTGTTCTTTTCCAAGTCTGGTTTGAAATTGCTTGATTGATTGCAACTGTTTTGAAATCTGGTTCTCAATACAAAGACTATCGATGTCTTGTTTGAGAAATGCAATCTGGTTTTCTTTCTTCTCAATCGAGTTTACTTCTTATTTCATCGAGGGATAAAAGAATGGAAATAAAATTGTTTTTCCTAACACTTGTGTTGAAATTTATTTTTCTGTTGCATAAAAAGGGAACAAAGACTGGAGAAAAGGATTCCCTAATATGACTTCGGAATTTAACTGTTTTATCAAAACAAAACTGGTTGGAAAACAAATTCCTTTGTTGCACACATGTGCATTAGATAACTTGAACTGAATCTGTAATCTACTAGAGTCAGCTGTAGAAAGTTTCTCTCTGGTTTTCTCAAAAAATCTGGTAGGGATAATCCCTTCTTGGATGCAGTTCATATCTGCACCTAAATCAAGAAGTGCAATTGTATCGAATTTATAGTCTTCGATGACTATGGTCAATTTGACATACCATTTCTGGTATGAAATTCTTTTGAGAAGATTGAGATAATTCTCTTCTTCTTTTCTCTCAATTGGATTACTATTTTCTGGTAGGTCTGTTTTTAGCTTGGCTAATGCAATCGGAGTCTGATTATCTAACCGATCATCATTCTGATGAAGTTCTTATAAATCTAATTGACTATCTAATTTAAGAAGTAAAACTTCTTGTTCTATCTGGTCAATTCTGTAACTATCTTTTCTAAGTTCTCGAATCTCTTGTTTCAACTAATTGATCTCAGATTGGAGATCAGAGATTCTTACTGGTTGAGATTTTCTCTTCTAGAAATGGGATAAGACTTCAGAATAATTAGTCTTTTGAGTCTCTCTGGGAATGGTCGTAACTTGTCTTTCTTCTTTCTGGTTAATAAGCTCCTTGAGCTTTAGAAGATAGACTTATTTCTCATCTGGGTCTGTGATCTTACTGATCATGTCTATCATGAGACTATAAGAGTTTGTAAGGACATTGAATTTCTTATTACAGAAACATGGTCTTTTACTGGGACAACTACAATCTGGTTCAGATTCTTTACTACTGCTAGAGTAGTAATCTGTACCAATCTGGTTGATGTTATCTTCACTAGAACCTTCTTGTGAAGAATTGGCACTGAAGTTAGACTCATACTGGTCAATGATCTGGAGGAAATTATTCTTACTTTCTTCGTCCAATTCTAACTGTTGGATTCTAGATCTTAGCCTGCAAGATTTGGCGAAGTGGCCTGGCTTGCCGCACTTGAAACAGACAGAGGAATTCTGCTGTTTTTAACTATCCTTATTGTATCTGGGTTTCCATTTGTTTTATGAAAACTTTTGGCAATACTTCTTCTTCCTAAATGATCTAAAAGGTCTATCATACTTCTGTGTATGATGTCTTTTAAATCTATGTGATCTAGATTTATGGGTTTTTTCAGTGTGAGGAGGCTGGATACGTTCCACGCCATATTGTTCACACCAATTTCCTAACTCATTTCTGGATGCTAGGTTCTATTTCTTTAACTGTGCTTTGAATCGAAGATTAGTACAGATCTTCAAAGCTGTCTTGTTGATCTGACTTATGATATCTCCATAAGTCATCAAATCATAATATAAGTCTGGAAAAGTAAGCGAAAGGGCTTCTTTCACCTGCTGGGCAAATAACTTTGGAAGTCCAGATAAAAATCTTTCTTTCCAATAACTGACATTGTTATTTGGTCTTTTGTATAACTTACTGAGAAAGACATTCTTATACCATCGGAAGTCTTGTAGTCTTCTACATCTAAGATTCTGGAGAATCTCAGAGGTACGTTCCTGGTAAATAATTGGATCACCAACAAAATGGTAAGTGATCATATAGGCTAAGGCAAAAAAGGCATTGGATTCTGTTTGACCTTGGTCATTCAAGACTGGGTTACCTAGGTCATTGGTTTTCTGCATATCTAAGATAGCAGATTTGGTCTAGTCATTGATATGGTCATCCCACCATCCCTTCAACTAGCCTGTAAATCCTAGGATAATGTTATTGACAGTTGTTCTTTCTGGAACAGATTGTTTATAGATGTTGCCAACTATAATCATCTTTTTGGTTAATTCTAATATTTGGTATTATGTCTTACCATCTATGTTACATTCATAGATCTGGCTGGCAGAATAGGTTTTCTGTGACTGGGATTCCTCAATGAGGAGATCTGGTGGTGTTGGTCTAGGATAGAAACTTCTATATCCTGGTTCAACAATCTTGTTGACATTAAATTGGGTATGGGAAATGGTTCTATCTGTTTTACTATCAGAACCTACTGAACTATGGTATGATTTTCTAATAACTTGTAATGCTGGTAGGTTACCGGTCTGGTGACTACTGGTAGGCGGTTGACTACTAGTAGGTATATTTTGTAGTTTCTTAATTTTGTCAGCGAGTTATTGCAATAACTTTGCATTCTTCTCTTCTGTGGATTCTACTTTGGGAATAATACTGGAAATCTTAAAGGGAAGAGGTTTGACTGGAATCTCTTCTTTCTTACTGGTTGACATAAGTCTTAATGATTCAAAAGATCTAACTATAGGGAGCAGGAGACTGCTTCCTAAGGGAAAGTTCTATTGACTCTTTAAGTTTTTCTTCTCTACTGGAAGATGAACTACTGGGTTTATATTCTATCGCATGTTCAATGCGTTCAACTTGTTTCTGAAGGGTGACTAATGAAAGATTGGTCCAATTGCCTTATTCAGCAATATCTTTCACTTTTGTTGCACTAGCAATGACTACTGGCTTAAGGTCAATGGTACCTTCTGAATTCTTCATCTGGGTTGCCTAAAAAGGCAGATGCTCAGTATCTAAGGTCTTTGTAGAACTGATTAAAATTCACTGCCTAGTTGTGGAAGCTAAGACATTGATATGCATGGGTTTATTTCTTTCTTTAAACCAAAGAAATAATGGTATGTTAAGTCTCACGACTTTCATGGCCTGATGCCATTGAGTCTTATACTAGGCTCTCTGTTCTTCTGTGGTAGCATGAAAGAACAATACTTTATTCTGGGTATGCTTATCAGAAAGAAATTCTTCCTTCAAAGCTTGTCTATTAATCTTAAAATCTTCTTCTAACATGTTAATACCCATGTCAGATTTTGTGGGGTGATAAGCAACATATGATATATCTGTTGGCTCAAACTCTTAGTAGTCTGGTCTAATTGTCTGTTCTTCAATCTTAATTCCATAAGGAACAGATTGATTATGGAACCTAGTATGTTCAGATGTTGAGGGAAGATCGACAAATCCTGGTGTAGGGTCAGAAATATTGACTCTGGAAATGCTGGATGCAGATCTAGATAGATAAGAATCCCTATCTCCTTTATCCATCTTAATACTAAGAGAGCCATCCTCATACTGGATGATCTGTTCAATTCTGGTATTTTGAACATTCTATTTTTGTACTAACGGTCTGGTAGTATTCTCAATATTCCAATTTTCTGGTAAAGAAATATCTTTCCACTGGATGGTTTGGGGAATATTAACTATGGATCTGGTACGGTCAACATGCCACAAAAAGGTTTCCCCTTTCGATCTTTTTCTAGTCACAGATCTGGGATTTAATCCTGTATTCATTAACTTGTAATCAAGGCGATAAATAACTTCATAAGCATGTATGCCAAATTCAACAACATAATTATATGCTTTTATGTCTAAATTTAACACTCTCATGATATGGGGATTTGTAAGGGATATGGTGTAATTGGGAAAACAATCAAAGAATACTAGTCCATTACATAAACTGGTTTCAACTAATCCCAAAAAAGAATCGTTGTATCTGAGAATTCTTTTATCACGCAAAGCAATAAAAATACTGGTGTCTAAACCTTCTCTGGATAATGGTTTAAATACAACTTGTACATGTACTATGTGAAGAAATCTATAGCCATTCTTCTTAGCTTTTTCTACTGATTTCTGGGAAAATAACTGTAAAGACTGGTTATCACTTTCTAATGGAACTATTTCTTCCTTAGATCTAATGGTTCTAAGAGACTTGAAGTCAAAGACTCCTTTCTGGTAAACTTATGTTATTTTCATCTTTGGTGGTTTCCAACTACCTAATTCTTGTTCTGTCCATGATTCTTCTTTTATAGCTATGGTGTTACTAACTGTATCTACTGAGACGGAACTACTACTAGAAGCCATTACAACTAATCTATGTGTTTCTTACCTAAAACCCGGAACAATCCTAGGTACGGTCACCTGACTTACACCTGACTTACGCTATCTGCAGGACTTACAACAGTATCTAAAACCCTAGGACTCGGCAGACAGTAGCAAGAAGACAACACACAAACTAGGTGCTCTAGCTCTGATACCAGAAACAGCCCAGGAAGATACAGGATAAGAAAGCCATAAATATAAATAAAGAAAGCAAGAAGAAAACAATAATTAAATAAATGGAAATGATAAGAAAGAAATAAATGAAGTAAACTGAAAGGTATCAGAGACGAAGTCTCTTACTTGTATTGATCTGGAAGAATGGCTACACTGGTAGTTGTACAGTGATGTACAGTCTGGGGATACTAATCTATGAGTGATCGGGATAATTGAGGTATTACTAGAAAATGAAGCTCAAAAATCCGAATTCGATCCCTCTTCTATCCTATATATATATATTTTGCTAGTACCCAACCCAACTCACTATTGCCCCAGATAAGGAGGGTTTTAGGGGTGCTAAATGAGGGATAGAATACAGAGAAGACTAATTATGAATCCCAACGGAGACAAGGCGGGGGCCGAAAATAAACAATCCCACTTCTCATACATGCAAAGTTAATTTTTATACTCTCGATTGTTGCATTTATACAAACATTTAAGATTATAAATATAAAATTTTATTAAAATTGAATAGGAAAAAAAAAAGACTCAAAAGAATTAATGGTCATTCTTTTAGTCAAGCAATGACATACCTAATTAGCCTTTGTTATCATTTTACATGAATGTTCTCTATCTTTAGTTGATCACAATGACATTTTAAGATTATAAATATAAAAGTCTTGAAAAATGACATTAGATAAAATTTTATTGAAATTGAATAGGAAAAAAAAGACAAAAAATAATTAATAGGAATTCTTTTAGTCAAGCAACTACATACCTAGCCTAGCCTTTGTTATCATTTTACATGAATGTTCACTATCTTTAGTTGATCACAAATGAATTTAAGAAATTTGTTAGTTGTCTTTAATCTGTGCTTCTAGATAATTTTGAGATTCATGATAACTTGAAATTTTATTATATGATAAAATAGAAATCATATCACTACTTTCAAGGGTAGGGTTGCGATCCCTACTAATACGTGAACATTCGAGAATAAAAAAGAAAAAAGAAAAAAGAAAATTTTATATGGTAATTAATGACCAACCAATTATAACACAAAGAATACACACACACACACACACACACCCACACACATATATACATATATATATATATATATATATATATATATAAATATATATAAATAATTGAATTACAAATAAGATGGAGATAAAAGGAGATTAGATCTCTTACTTGTTATTAACTGTGAATGGAAGTACTGTTACACTGTTGGTTGTACAGGAGTACAATGTTCAAAGAGTGATACCGAATTAAAATAATAAATTTAGAGAGAAACAGAATTCGGATCCTATATAAGACAGAGTCTGTCTCATAAACATAGGATCCGAATCTGGAAAAGAAAAGTAAAAAGTGGAAAAAAAAAGTCAAAAGTAACTTTTCTAAAGTGAACAGTAAAAAGTGATTTTACTATTCATGAATAGTGGTCGGCTTTTACTGTGGCCGAATCCTGTTTTGTCGTGACTTGATGATCATGTCTGCCTTTTACTGTGGCCGAAAGATATCTTGTCGCGATGTGATGATTCTGTCCTTTTGACTGAATTACTTTCACTGTGACCGAAAGTAATTTTGTCGTTATGTGATAATGATGTCTGAAAGTGGAATCTTGACTGTAGATTCGTCTTCTTCATCATCTCTGAATCTGACTGGTTCTGTGCTGAAGATACTGTAACTTCTTCAGTCTGAATCATGTTGACAAATGGTGAAATACATACAAGTACACTTGATCGAAGTGTATTTCCCACCAATACAAAGAAAATGAACAAACTAGTCTATTTTCCCTATAATCTACCCTGTACCATACTTAGTCTTACTATCTTCGAAGCCTTACTATCTTCGAAGCCTAACTATCTCTCACCAAACCGCCACATGGCCAACACGGAGTCTTACGCCCTCTGCTCCTCAATGCCGTGACCTTACATGGTTGTTGAAATAGGTTTGCTAAAGGTAAGTTGGCTAAAGGTAAGTTGACTAAGCAAAATACAAAATAAATACAGGCTAGAAGATAAACTAATTTCTAAATTTCCTTTGGCTTTTTGGGAAAGCCACACCCATCAACGGACTTGAGATGTCTTTACCGGTTGCCGTTTGACCCGGACTAGCTGAAGTTTCATGGAACTCTTCAGAAACCATATGACTTCAGAGAGGGGAAGTCTTACCGTTTCATCCTAGTTTTTGAAGGGAACTTAGAAGAACAAAACCCTATCTGTCCAATGTTTTTAGAGAACATTAGAAAACTCATCTGTCCTGTGTTTTTGGAGAGAACACCGGAAAACTCATATGGCCCAGTTTATACTCGTAGTAGAGTATTACATCTTTTCTATTCTACTGTCTGTTTCCAGTTTATACTCATAGTGGAGTATTACATCCAGTTTATACTCATAGTGGAGTATTACATCCAGTTTATACTCATAGTGGAGTATTACATCCAGTTTATACTCATAGTGGAGTATTACATCCAGTTTATACTCATAGTGGAGTATAAATGCCGTAACAGTCATCTTCGTTGTCATCGGCATGATCTGTTGAAACTGATGCTTGATCTGAAGTTTTCTCAAGCTCTTCTAACTGTAACATGATGGCCTTGACTTCGTCATAACTGGTGGCCGCTGCAAGCTGGGTAGTGAGGAAGTTCTTGAATGAAAGAAATTCCTGCTGTTCTGGTTGGATTTCTTTTTTCTGTTTCTGGTTGGTCTCGAGCCATGCTTGTACTTTTGGTGTTGAACACGAAGCATTGTTCATCTTCTTCCACCACATGACTGAGTGAGCTCTTCCGAAAGTCAAGATGTCTTGCTGATTTCCGAAAGAAACATGTTTGTACGCGAATTCTGATCTGAAAATCCACGTGACAAAGAAGATTCTGTAAAACACAAAAAATGGAGGAAGATACGCTAACTGAGCTGGTGTCTCCCAATGCTTTGTGAAATACTAGAATCCTTCTAAAACTGGTTCTGGTAAAATTTCTGGAATTGGACCAAAAGATGCCCACCACTGGATGAACCAATTTGGAACTTCTAATGGGAATGTTTTGGTGAACAGGAAGAACCATGACATATCATGATTGTCATTCTGGCGATTGAATGTCCTGAACCACGCCTGAATGTAGTCATAATAGTTGTAGTCCTTGAGGGGAATGTCCTCTGAGATCTGTTTGGTTTTCTGTGGGGGTTGTCCCCATTGATCGAGAGTGATCACTTTCTGGAGTTTAGCCTTGACATGGCTATATTGGCCTGGAGGTTTATTTTTGTCATCTGCAACAAACTCAATGGATTCTGTTTTTATGAGAATTGTCTCATAATATTTTTGGTCTTTATAGGTGTTTTCTGGGATGTAGTTTGAATGAGGGTGAAGGAACGCTCTTGCAAACTCATCGGGGGTAATGTTGGGATTCTGTCTGAAGTGGAATGGTTCTGTTACAAGAATCTGATCAAACACATTCTTGTAAATGTATGTGGTTGATGGTAACTGTGGTTGTGTTTGTTTAGGTTCTGGGGTTGTAACCTTCTTTTTAGTAACAATCGGCTGAAACCTGTTACTGACTGTTGTCTGGGAAGATGATGTACCTGCAGTACCTGCACGAACATCTGTTAACTGTTTTTGCGGGGTAACTGTCCCTAAAACTGTGAGGTTTCTACCTAGGGGTGACTGGGTAGAATATGGTGTATATGTTATCTGTTTATCTTCAATCTTTACTGGGGTTGAAGATTGAACTGGGGTTGCTACTGGAATTCTAGCTTTCTGGGCATAAGATGCGATATCTAATGCTTTAGCTTTTCCTTTGTCTTTCCTAGGTGCCATTGCTAAGTGCGAGGAGTTGATTATCCCTGCAGAATGGTTAGCAACAATATATAGGAAAATTACGGAATTGAAACAATTATCAATTACGGTTCTGGATCTGAATCTGTGTTTCAATCTACTTAATTGCGGTGGACTTGAAACAATCCATCTGAATCAACTAACTTGATTCTTGGTGTCCGCTTCTGTAATCTGTAAAAAAAACAAAATGAAAAGGTATTCCCGAAAGAATCCTAAGTGATAGGCACGTGGCCTGTTAAAAATTCTCTGGTTAGGAAATCAGGGATGGAGTTATCCTCTCCCTTGATGTACTGAATCTCGAAATCAAAAATTGACAGGATTGCCTGCCATCTGGCAAAAATCTGTTTAGATGCAATGTTTTTAACATCCTTAGTAAGCACATCTTTTGCTGACTTGCAGTCAACACGAACTAAGAATTTCTGGTTCAACAAGTCATCTTGAAATTTTGAAATGCATTTGACAATGGACAAAATTTCTTTTTTAACTGTTGAGTAGTTCTGTTGGGCTTTATCCCAAGTTCCTGAATGGAAACGAACAATATGTTCTTTTCCTTCTAAAATCTGTAATAGTATACCACCAAATCCTAATTCAGAAGCATCTGTCTGAACAATCTTTGGAGTATCTGGTTGACATAAAGTCAAAACTGGTAAAACCCTAACCTGACGCTTAATTTCCTTAACAGCGTTTGTGTGGACATCAGTCCAAGCTGGAGGATTCTTTTTAAGACGTTCAAAAAGAGGTTTACATAAATGTCTGATGCCTGGGTAAAAATCTGCAACATAGTTTAAAGATCCTAAAAATCTTTGCAACTGTGTTTTCTCACGCAGAATGTCTGAGAATTTTTCTGCAAAATCAAGTGTTCTTTGGATTGGGGTGATTTTCCCGAAAGAAATCATATTACCAAGAAACCTAATTTTGGTCTGAAAAAGTCTAATCTTGGGTGCAGAAACCACAAGACCGTTTTCTTTAATAACTTTAAAGAAAATATGCAAATGTTTCCAATGCTGATGAATGTCATTACTGAAGACTAAAACATCATCAATGTAAACAATTGTAAAATCTGTATACTGATTAAAAATCTGATTCATGATATTCTGGAATTCTGAAGGTGCATTCTTGAGCCCAAAAGGCATAACATTCCACTCATATTGTCCAAATGGAACGGTGAATGCTGTTTTGTACCTTTCTGATTCAATGACTTGGATTTGCCAAAATCCAGATTTCATGTCGAATTTACTGAAAACATGGGCCTGGTTTAATCTCTTAAGGAGATCATTCTTGTTGGGTAATGGATATCTGATCCATTGCAAGACCTTGTTCAAGGGCTTGTAATTGATGACTAAACGAGGGACACCTCGTTCCTGTTCTGCATGTTTATTAACATAAAAGGCTGCACACGACCATGGGCTTTTGCTGGGTCGGATTAGCTTTTTATCCAATAAACTCTGGATCTCTTTTTTACAAAGAGTGAGATATTCCTGGTTCATCTGAATGGGCCGAGCCCTGGTAGGAATATTTTGTTCTGAAAAGTCCTTCTCATAAGGGAGAGAGACAGAATGTTTCTTACGAACCCAAAAGGCCGTAGGAAGTTCTGAACAAACTTCTTTTTCAAGTTTGGTCTGGAATTCATTGATAGCCTTTTGCTGTTTAGCAATCTGCTCATTAATTCTGAGGGTCTTGATATCCTGTTTAAGAAAACTGATTTGGTTTTCTTTCTGTTGGATTGAGTTAATATCTCTTCGCTGTGAAGGGAAATAAAACTCAAAAAGGATAGGTTTACCTAGCACCTTGGTAGATACACCTTGTTCTGTAACAGTCATGGGAAATAACTGTTGGAGGAAAGGATTCCCGAGAATGACTTGGGAATTTAACTGTTTTATCAGCACAAAGCTGGTAGGAAAACAAATACCTTGATTGCATACATGCGCATTAGGTAATTTGTACTGGATTTGAAGTCTGGTAGAGTCAGCTGTAGAAAGCTTCTCTCTGGTTTTTTCAAAATATCTGGAAGGAATTAGACCTTCTTGGATGCAATTCATATCTGCACCTGAGTCTAATAAGGCAATGGTTTCAAATTTGAAATCATTAACCTTGATGGTTAACTGGACATACCATTTTTGGTAAGTGATTCTGTTCAGAAGATTGAGGTAATCCTCTGTTGGTTTGGAGGTACTAGCTCCTTCTGTTAGTTTGCCTAAAGCAATCTGGGTCTGCTTATCAAGTTCATCGTTCTGGGAAAGATGTTCTTGACGTTCTAAAGATTCTATCTGTAAGAGTTGGACATCCTGTTGGAGATGTTCATGATCTAATCTGAGATCACAAATCTCTTGTCTATACTCTTGTCTAAGTTGCTGAATTTTTGTTTTTAACAGTTTAATCTCATGCTGGAGATCAGAGATCCCTACTGGCTGGGTCTTTCTCTTCTGAAAGTGACTGAGGACATCAGAATAGTTGGTATTCTTGATGTTATTCTGGATAGGAATGGATTGAGGTTTTTCTTCCTCGTTTTGATCCAAAATGTCTTTGAGTCTGAGAAGATAAGCTTGTTTTTCTTCTGGGTCATTGATCTTACAGATCATATCGATCATAAGACCATGAGAATCTGTTAGGACATTTAGTCCTTTCTGACAGAAACATGCTCCTTTACTGGGGCACGTACATTCCTGGATGGAGTTGGAAGAACTACTGGAATAGTAGTCGTCTGTTCCAATCTGATTAATGTTCTCTTCATCAGAGTAGTCTGAAGAAGAACTGGATGATGATTCAAGATCATCTGTGGACTGGATTATTTTGCTCTTTTTAGCATCATCTAATTCTAATGATTGAATTAGTGATCTGATTCTACAATCTTTTGCAAAATGTCCTGATTTGCCACATTTGAAGCATCCTGTGGATTTCTGTTCTTTTTTAATATCTTTCTGATATTTCCAATTTCTTCGTGGAAACCTCTGGTATTGTTTCTTCTTGTGGGAAGTGTATGGTTTGTTGCCATACTTCTGGTTATACTTCTGTCCAATGGACTTGAAGTGACTTTTATATTTTCTGGCGAAAATTCTGGATTTATGTGCTTTCTGAGTATGGGGTGGTTTGACTCTTTCCATACCATACTGTTCACACCAATTTCCTAGTTCTTTTCTGTTAGATTGTTTCTTTAACTGTGCTTTGAGACGAAGATCAGTGCAAATCTTCAAAGCAGTCTTATTAATATGGGATATGATGTCACCATATGTCATAAGATCATAGTCAAGACTGGGATATTCTGTTGAGAGAGAATCTCTCACTTGCTGAGCGAACAATTTTGGAAGTCCACAAAGGAACCTTTCTTTCCAATAACTGGCATTGTTGTCAGATCTTTGGTATAGTTTACTGAGGAAGACATCCTTATACCATCGGAAGTCTTGGAGTGTTCTACATCTGAGGTTCTGAAGGATTTCAGATGTTCTTTCTTGATAAACTGTGGGATCACCTATAAAATGGTAGGTGATGTCGAAGACTAAGGCTGAAAGAGCACAAGACTCTGTCTGGCCATTCTGATTGAGAACAGGTTCTCCATTCTCATTGGTTTTCACCATGTTGAGTATGCCTTCTTTGGTAGCTTCACTGAGGTGGTCATCCCACCATCCTTTTAGCTGCCCATTGAAGCCAAGAATGATGTTCCTGGTTGTTGCTCTCTCAGTAACAGCTTGTTTGTAAATGTTACCGATTATGATCATCTGTTTGGTAACATTGAGAATCTGATATTCTGACATCCCATCTATGTTCCATTCATAGATCTGAGATCCTGAGAAAGATCTTTGGGTATGTGATTCTTCAAATTGAAGATCTGGAGGTGAAGGTCTAGGATAGAAATTCTTTGTGTCTGGGAAAGAAATTCTATTGAGATGGATAACTTTATCCCTCCCGGAATTCTGTGAAGATGAGGAATCGCAATCAGAATTACTGTCTGACTGTTTCAATGTTTGAAGAGCCAATTGGCTGGATGAAGGTTCTGATTTCTTGGTTCTGGAAATCAGTTCCTGGAGAAGTTTGGTATTCTTCTCTTCTGTAGATTCCAATTTTGGAATATATTTTGATATTTTAAAAGGTAAAACCTTGATCGGAGATTCTGGTTTAACCTTAGAACTGGTTAATTTAAGTGAATCAAATGGTTTTGTCAATGCAACAGTGGTCTGTTCAGTTGACTTCTGTTTTGATTCATCAGTCTTAACTGGAGTAGTGGGGATTATATTCTGTTTTTCAAGAATATCTTCGATATTCTGAATCTGTTTTTGTAATGTAACAACTGAAAGATTAGTCCAATTATTCTGTTGAACTATGTCTTTTAGTTCTGGTTTTTCTGAAACAATAACTGGTTTGAGATCTACAGTTCCTTCTGATATAGGAAGCTGTGTATGTTGAAACGGAGGGTGCTCCGATTCAATGACTTTTGTGGAATTAGGCAAATTCCATTTTCTTGTTCTTGCAGTAAGAACATTAATGTTCATTGGCTTATTCCTATGTTTAAACCACATAAAAAATGGCACATTTAACCTAACAAGTTGCAGATACTGAAGCCATTGGCTTTTTAATTCTGCTAATTGTTCATTGTTATGGTTCTCAAAATACCATTCTCTAATCTGTTTATTTTCTTCTGACATGAATTCATCTTTTAATCCTTGAACATCTCGTTCAAAGACTTCAGATAAAACACTGACGCCGAAGTCTGAAGCTGATGGATTAAAGTCAACAGATGATGTATCTGATGGCTCAAATTCTGGATAAACTGGTCGAGCAGTCTGTTCTTCTATTCTGATTCCTATGGGAACAGATTGAGTCTGAGTTCTTCTTATTGAAGAAAGGTCAACAAAACCTGGGGTAGGGTCTGAAATACTGATCCTGGAGACACTAGAGGTTGAACGGGATAAAACTGATCCTCTATTTCCTCTATCTATCTTAATGGAAACAGTACCATCATCATACTGGATGATCTGTTCTATTCTGGAGTTCTGGACGTTCTGGTCCTGAACAATTGGTTTAGTGGCATTTTCAATATCCCACCTTTCTGGAAGTGAAATTTCATTCCACATGATTGTTCTGGGTATGTTAACTATTGATCTGTTTCTATCCATGTTCCAAAGGATAGTTTCACCTTTAGGACGATGTCTAGTTATGGATCTAGGATTTAATCCTGTAGTCATTAATTTATAATTAAGACGATAAATAACTTCATATGCATGTGTACCACAATCAACATAATAGTTATGCGTCAGTAGGATCAGATAACAATACTATAGCAAAAACAGAACAGACATGGACAGTAGGAGAGTTAAGTAATTGGAAACCTCCTAAGATGAAAATAGAAGAAATTTACAGAAAAAGTCATTTCGACTTCAGATCTCTACTTACCATTAAATGTAAGGAAGTAGTTGTGCCACTGACCAGTGACCAACAGAGTATCAGACTTTTTTCCCAGAAAAGTTTAGACAAAGCCATAAGAAACGGCTATAGGTTTCTACATATTGGCCATGTGCAGGTAGCACTTAAGCCTTTAATCAGAGAAGGACTAGATACCAGTGTATATCTAGCTCTTAGAGATTGTAGGTTACTCAGATACAATGATTCACTACTAGGATTAGTAGAAACGAGTCTTTGTAATGGACCTATTTTCTTTAATTGCTTTCCAGATCATACCATATCGCTTACATGTCCTCATATCATGAAAGCTTTACAGTTAGACATTATATATATATATATATATATATATATATATATATTATTTTTTGACACGTAATTCTTATACGTAAGAATTTGAGTCTAAACTTCTTTCAAATACTCAAATTTCGATTATAATGATGTTACTTTTTGTTATCAAGCTAGAAGTATATGACTCAATATGTATGTTTATATTTTGAGATTATGTGTTTTAAATCAAACCAAAATTGCACAATCTACAATAATAACAAAAGACCAGCAAGAGATCCTTGTTTCCCACGGGGACTCAAAGATGAGGTAGGGGAAGAAGGGATGGGAGTAATAAATGCAAGACGGGACGGATGTTGGTGTGAAGTGATAGGGCAAAAATTGGTATAGGTCGACCACCAAACTCATTCTATTGCCACACATGAAAAAGAACATTTTTTTTTTTTTTAATTTTGGTCAATGAAAAGAGCAAGTTAGATCGTCCTTATTTTCTACAATTGTTCCCCAAAATAATAGGTCTTATAGTCCCTTAAAACTCTATGACATACAGTCCCTTTATTCTGCAACCAACGTTCACATTATTTTAGGTAGAAAAATCAACATTAAAAAAAAAAAAAAAAATCTCAGAGATCTCATGATGTTAACCCCATCGAAGTGGGCCACTTTATGAACACCAATAATCACAAGCGCAGAATATCATGTGAAGGATGAAAACTTCTCAAGCCACAAATTTCGGTGCTTGTCATTGGCTCATCCTTTTGTTGCATGATTCAAATTAACAACCAACGTCAACCAAACCCACCCCTAGAATATATGATCCAAGGCCCAGGATACACGTTTCTCATCTGGTGGATGGATATGGAGACCAGATTTCTTGCACTTGCTATCCTATGGCAAAGAGTCTCATTGACAAGCTGGCAATCCTAATGGATAAAACTCCAGCATATTCCTAGACCTTGAAAATAGAATAAAATGAAAACAAGTCTTATACTACTAATTAAGTAGAAATCAATTATATAAATGTGGCGTCGTTACTTATTTCTATCGAGAGCCTTCACTTATAATACTCCGTGCATGCGTGATCTCGTCTGAGTATATTCATACAACTCATCTTAACTAGGTTAAAAATTAAAAATAAAACATAATAGGAAAAAAAATGAGTGAAAGTAAATATGAAGTAGACACACAACACACAAACACATATACAACCACAGCCATACAATGAGTGAGAGGCTATCTATAATCAATAATCTCATCCACTCTGTTTGTGGACATCAAGTCCATCTCACCCTTAAACCTCCCATACTTCTCAGACTTTCAAAGCCAAGATCAGTTTCCATCTCTTACTAAACACTGCTGCCACATTGGTTTCTCTATACTGACCTGGTCACTGGAACACTGCACATAATTATGGCTTCGGCTGCTCTCTCTGTGGCCAATTCATCTCTCCAGGTCCTTATATAATTAGTTACTTGATAGCATATGAATGATATGTAGAAATAGAAGCAAAAAGCATACTAATATGTGCATGATAGTTCAGACTAATAGATAAGACAACATAATGCTTCTAACTTATTATGCATGCGCAGGTGAGCAACAAGGGATTCTCTGAATTTGCAGGGCTTCGCAGCTCATCATCTTCTGCTCTTCCATTCTCTAGGAAAGCTAACGATGATTTGCTCTCCGTCGTCGCCTTCCAGACCTCTGTTGTGAGTTCCAAACCTTACTTCAACTTTTAACAATGGCAATATATAGCATAAGTTCATGAGTGAAACGTTTCTATAAGCTCTGCATGATGTTGAGAGAGGCTTATTTGATTATTTATTTAATGCAGCTAATTCCAGTAACTACACAAAAGATGCTTCATTTTATGATTTACTTGCATTATATATTTAATTTCAAAATGCTGTTACTACGAATTGATTAATTTGAATGGCTATTGCGATTCGTTTTCCTAGTAATCAAGAGATTGTTTTGCGATTTTAATAGCAGAAAGTACTACAAGAAGTTGCTTTTTCATGGTTTTTATATCGGTTTCTTAGCAAACACAATTCTGCAATTATCTGAATGAGCTAAGTTAGCTTGTTTCTAATTATTTGCACTTTGTGTTCTTCAAACTTTAATAACGTGTACAGATTGGTGGAGGCAAGAACAAGAGGGGAGTAGTGGAAGCGAAGTTGAAGGTGGCTATCAATGGATTCGGAAGAATCGGAAGGAACTTCTTGAGGTGCTGGCATGGCAGGAAGGATTCTCCTCTTGATGTTATCGCTATCAATGATACCGGAGGTGTCAAGCAGGCATCCCACCTTCTCAAATACGACTCCACTCTCGGAATCTTTGATGCCGATGTGAAGCCTGTTGGTGATGATCGCATTTCTGTTGATGGAAAGGTCATTCAAGTCGTCTCAAACAGAAACCCCGTCAACCTCCCCTGGAAGTAAACAAATTAACACTTCTTTACACATTAATCATTGATTTTTCATGGTCGTATCGATCGTATGCATATCAAATAGTAATTGCTTTGCCATACTTACGAAATTTTTGTTCAGGGATCTTGGAATTGATCTTGTGATCGAGGGTACCGGAGTGTTCGTAGACAGGGATGGTGCTGGTAAACACATCCAGGCAGGAGCCAAGAAGGTGCTCATCACAGCCCCTGGAAAGGGTGATATCCCCACCTACGTCATTGGTGTTAATGCTGATGCTTACAACCCTGATGAGCCCATCATCAGCAATGCCTCCTGCACCACCAACTGCCTTGCTCCTTTTGTCAAGGTCCTTGACCAGAAATTCGGTAAGACATCCCTCCAACAGTACTGCTACATCTGCTTATAATTACTGCATCTGAACAAAACCATGGTAACCGGATTGGATATGAAGATGATGCTGTAACGATCCAAGTCCAGCTACCAGCCTGTCAGTACATTGAAAAACCTAATTAACTTTTGTATATATTGAACTCAAATCACTATAAATAAAATAGTGTTGTCATTTACAGAACAAGGAGTGTTACAGATGCTATATAAGTACGTCAATCATAATTATGTTTAGTTATGGTGTTAACAACTGTAACCATCTAGATGATTCTTGTTCTTAATAGGCATCATCAAGGGAACAATGACAACTACACACTCCTACACTGGAGACCAGAGGCTTCTTGATGCAAGGCACAGGGACTTAAGACGTGCAAGAGCTGCAGCTCTCAACATTGTTCCAACTTCAACTGGGGCTGCTAAGGCAGTAGCCCTTGTCCTTCCACAGCTCAAAGGAAAACTCAACGGAATCGCGCTCCGTGTGCCAACACCAAACGTCTCAGTTGTGGCACTTGTTGTTCAGGTTGAGAAGAAGACATTCGCTGAGGAAGTGAATGCTGCATTCAGGGAGTCTGCTGACAATGAACTCAAGGGTATTCTGTCAGTGTGCGATGAGCCACTTGTGTCAGTAGACTTCAGATGCTCTGATGTTTCCTCAACAGTTGACTCTTCCCTCACCATGGTTATGGGAGACGACATGGTTAAGGTTATTGCTTGGTATGACAATGAATGGGGATACTCACAGAGGGTTGTTGATCTTGCGGACATTGTTGCAAACCAGTGGAAATGATCATCAACAGTTTCTTGACTAGGGACTCCATTTTTTTGGCCCTATTTGTAGATTTTATATGCTTTTGGAGATTGTAATCAGAATCCAAACAATTTTCAAACATCTTCTATTATCAATAAATGGTCTGTTAAGCTTCTTTTTCTTCCATCCACGGAAATACTGTATCCTTGTGAAAACTAAATAAATTAATTCTTACCTTTGCTCATCTATTTATCTAAACCCCAGCTTCAATTCAAAATTTTTTTTTTTTTCTCAACTAGAGAAATCATCAAGGATCAACAATTCGCGATGGAACTTAGAGGAATCTCAAGAGAACCAACAAAGATGGCCAAAGGAAGTTGATCATAGATTATCCTAAAATTTATTCTCCCTCAGTTAATGTGAGCAATACATCTCCATTGGTAGAAATTCAGCTCGGTCCAATAATTCGTCAATTTATCATGAGGTGCTATAACTCCCTTATTCTTAAAAAATACCCGACGTGGATAAAAATATCAAATTTCCTGTTGGATCCTTTATTTCCCTGGAATAGTAGTTCCAACTTACTGATGAGAGAGGGCTTTGAACCAAGCTTTGAAGCAGAAGCCGTCTTTCATACATCACTCAGATGCATCAATTAAGCTCATCATTCATTTACCAAGATTTCATCAATTTAGCATATTAATTCCCTCGTGAAGATTATATAAAAGACTTACACCTCTTTCGTATATAACAAGATTTCACCAATTTGAGCACTCTCAGTAGAATTTTACCAAATAAAAACAAAGAGAAAGATAAAAGACAACTTCAGAACGATGGTTTATTATTACAACTCTTATGATTCGTCTTCAGATGACAAACAATAATTTTTCTTTTTAATGCAAGAATTTAATGTGTTCACTATGCGCTGCGTCAATTATCAAATTTCAATTGACATCAAATTAAACCACAAAAAGAAAAGCCAAAATTTTCAACCTACACTATTTCTCAGAATGTCCTGCCCCCGCCAGAATAGGGCAAAATTCAAACATGAAAAGAGAGTATATACATCATCAATTTTTTGATGACCAACAACGTGTGATGGAAATAGGGTGGTAAAAAGGATCCTTAACTGGCTTGTCTATTACGCGAAAAATAGGCAGCAAAATGGGCTACCAATCCGTGCTTAAGAAATGCATAAACACAAGGCTACCGTAGATCTGCTCCAACTGCTTCGTATATGGACTTGTAACCATCCCGTTCTAAGCATTCAGCAAGTTCAGCCTACAATAGATGAGAAAGATTATTAATATATGCATTAGCATGTTGTTTGTTTACTGTAATAGAGAACTTTACATGGGATAATTGCCAGATGACACACAAAGGTATACATGACAAAAATAATTACTCTCTGAACACATGAAAATAATAGTATAAAGAATCTAGAAGCTGGTACGGATGCACCATAAATCATATCTTGCACACGTTTCATTGGAACTAAGCCCAATAGTTACCATCATTTTCTGAAGAAAGTCTTGGAATGGATTTCAATATTCTTTGGAAGAGCCATATCACATGTTTCCAAAGAATATTGAAATCCATTCCAAGACTTTCTTCAGAAAATGATGGTAACTATTGGGCTTAGTTCCAATGAAACGTTTGCAAGAGATGATTTGAATCTCTAAAAGCATGCCTCAGGTCTAGTATGTCCGACAAAGTAAATAGCCTTGTAACAACTAATTCATCATTTTGTCACAAGTCCACAGATTCAGCTAAACTATCAGTGATTTTGTGGATTTTCATGATCCTTAAGAAATGTAACTCCATAATGGCAATCAGAAATCTTCACTCCTCGTCATGAAGACGGGTTGATTAGTTTGAGGAGGGAAGGTCGAGAGGATAGCTGGCGTCATGATTATGGAATCATTTTGAAGGCATCAACTGTTCCCCAGAATCTCATCTCCCCTCTTCCATCCAGAAAAAGGAAGAAAAGGAAACAGAAAAAGAAAGTACATTTATTACTTCAATCTGTATGTCTAGATATCAGTGCACACATCCATATATGTTAAGAATTTTGTTATGAAGATAAGGTTTATCCATGACACAATACATCAAAAAGTACCTTCATCTTAGGTATAAGGGCAGGTCCACCATATGCAAATGCAGTGTAAAGCTGAACAAGAGTTGCTCCTGCTCGAATTTTCTTGTATGCATCCTCACCACTGTGTGATATATCATATGCAGTCCAAGGATCCTTAGTAATCAAATATTTCACCGTTTGAAAGCCTTTAGATTTAAATGACTTACTGGGATCTCAAATTACCTGCTAATGCCTCCACAGCCAATCAGAGGAATTTTTCCCTGTGTACAGAAATAGATTGTTAACACTGATTTCATCAGGTCACAGATAGAAGACACAGCAAGACACAATATCCTATTTTTGTTTTGCAGCCAGCAACACATCTGCCCAAACCCAGCCTTCGCCTTGGCGATAGCTTCACCGTGCTTAACTACATTAACACAATGTCTTTTCGGCTTATGTACCAAGACTCTATCTATGGTCCAATTGACACTCGCTCTTCATGTGATGAGATATCCTACAGTCAGACGCATTGACCCAAAGGGCGTGTACATTCTAGACTGTGGGTCCCACCAGCACTTGCAGTGCACACACCCATTCCATCAACGATCGATGATCCGGCACACCTGACCTTCACATTTCTCGTAGTATGATTTGACAGAGCCAATTGCACCATTCAATTTTCTTCTGAAAATATGCGTGCATGTGCCCACTGCATTGCCTACTGAAAGTCAGGCACGCCCCATCATGCAACTATACGTCCTTTTATGACCAGGGATACATCCTTGTTTTTGGTAATAGTTGCACAAAGTGTTCAGAATGGGAGTAGGCACTTCTCATGAGTAAATATTTTAGTCCTGTATCAGTCTGTTGATTATATAATATTTTCTACTTGTGCAAGGAAAAGAAAACCTATCTAACAAGTGTCCTATAGAGTAGCGCATCAATGATATACAGTGAATAAATCAACTTAAATTATAATCACTCGCAATTGAGACTGAAAGCACTCTTGATCTAATAAGCTATCTCCATCCGCCATTATTGATGCAAAAGTAAAAGTTAATAATGATAATAACTCTCCATTTCCCTCCTAGCATTCCATGAAATATCTCAATAAATTTCTGAACATAGTTATCAAAATCATATGATTCATGCACAAGTGGGTTCAATTTAGGGGGATTCTAATTTGAATCAGTCGTGAATTGGAATTGTGCATGAATTGCACCGAATTGTACAATTCAGCAATTCATACAAAGTTCAGTTCATCATTCCAGAATTATGGATCTGCGGCAGGTCCAACAGCCCAGGTGACTAAATCACATTTTTATATAATGTTTCTTCAATTTTCAACACTCGTTTTGGTTTCGGAATGTGTTAGATTGATTTAAATGTGTTTTACGCACAATTTGTGCAGGGTTTTCAATGTTTTGCAAAACGGATTTGTTGGACTTTGAAATATGATAAATATGATTTCCCTTCATATTCATTGAATTTCATCAACAAAATTGATCATTTAAGCTTTGTTTTGACTGTTGATTAATAGAACACATTTGAGAATAAAAGAGGTTAAACACACCTCTTTTCGTTATTTTATACCATCTAGACTCTCTACAAAGTAAAAACCCTTTTCATTTTGTGAAATTGAAATGCAGCTTTCACATGATCATCACTTATCATAAATTTTTCATATGTAGATGTCTGCATATTATGAAATTTTTGATGTATTAATGCAAGGATGCAATTTTCATTTTATTTTTAAATATGTGACTGAATCATAACAAGTCAAGCTTTGGGAAAATGAAATTTCGATCCACGATACAATTCATGATTTGACAATGATGATTCTGAACAATATGATGCTAGAGACAATTGTAGTTCAAGACAGGTAGCATATCCAGAATCACTTTTTATTTCATGGCAGATGGATTCCTAGATCATTAAACTCAACTGCTTAACTACCATTCAGATATCAATGTTTAGGTGATGTTTTGAGTAGTAATAGTGAAGGATGTGGTGTACATTTTGCCATTTAAGAAAAAGAGTGGCCCCAACTAAGTTTCTACGTGTGGGGTGTACAGAACTATTCTTTTAAGAGATGAAGTATTCCATTTTAGAGATATGTGATCTATTTTGAAAAAAAACAAATTGGGAAGTAGAACATTTAATCAGCAAAGTAGAACATTTAATCAGCGAAGAGTGAAAGCTTGAACATTAGAGAGGTAAGAGGTCAGACCAATCTCAATATATGGCTATTTTCTTTCTCTTCTACTGTAACAACACTTGTTCTAGCTGAACCTTATTCAATCCCTTTATGAGTTACAAACATGAAACACAACCTATTCTCACTTTCACGAGATAATTGAATCCCAAACTTAGCCAAGAAAAGGGCATAGAACAATTAGGTAAAACGACAACAACAAAGAGCATATTCACTTATGGAGTACAGGTATCCGCTCTTCTCATCAAAATCAAATTCATGTACATCACAAGTAACAACTAGATGACAATCTGATCAATAAGAATAGCTGGCATTACCTTTGTTAGAATATACATGTCTTTTAGGATATCTGTGGATAAACTAAAGAGTGGCTTCCCACTTAAGCCACCAGATTCTTGAGCCAAAGGGTTATTATTTGCAGGATCTGGCCTTTGAATGGTAGTATTTGATATGATCTACAAAGCAGACGAAACTAAGATTAATCGCCTCTGCACATATTGCATACTGAAGGATGAGCCAAATATTGTTAAGTATGAAAGATGACAGGATAGGTTCTCTTTAGTACCATATACTAACTTGCAAAACAATATGCCTTACAGTTAAATAGAGCTTAGGAAGAGAACAGGATTGACTTCTACACACAGATGCATCCAGGGAAAAACTTTATTCAGTTAAAATCGAACTAAAGAAGCAAATGGAGTTCATAATGTAGAATATATGCTACAGAGAGTTTGGCTTTACTTGGGCCTATAAGTCTATAAGAAAAATCTGGAAGCAGCGTGCAGCACCTTTTCTGAAAGTAGAATGACTAAAAGCCCTTGAAACCGAAAATCTGTTAGCCGCAGCTAAAGTAATAAAAATTTACCACCACTAAAAACAGGTAGAAGAAAATATTTCATCTGAATGGAGATAAATCTTAGTTTGCCTGAGGCTCAAATTACACTGCACATGTTTTTTTTACAATAGTAAATTTGCTAATGCTTCAATAACCTTGAAGTGCCAAAAGGAATTGTTATCACTATGTTTTCTTTTTTTATCATAGATGATCAATAAGGAAAAAGCCCACCCGCACAAAGTTGAACTTAATACCAAAAATTTGATAATTATATTAATATATGCTGACAAACATGTAGAACAATGAAGAAGCAGAACACAATGCCACATCCTTTGACTTCCACAAAAAGGTTCATTGAATCAAATCTGCTCTACGACCCTACAGTGCGATCATGTTACCAAGAATATCACAATAGTAAAGCATCCACGTTTCAAAGTAGAGAAACTAAAGCGCTTTTTCTCCATAAACATACCAGTCCATCCAAACGAAGAGCAAGAGCAACCTACAAATGCATGAAACAAAAATAAGAACACCATACATGGAAAAGAAAAAGAAACATATAAAACAACAAATGATCACATACCGCAGCAATATCTTCAAGGTCTTGACGAGACAAGTCAGGAGCAATTTTTACAAGCAACGGAGGTGGCCCTTCCTCACCCCATTGCATCTCATCACGTGCTGCTTGAACCTTGAGTAAAAGGAGAAGTAAGGACTACTTTCTCTATATTCTGGCCATTTATTAAGTCTCATAACACAGAAGGTCTTTAAGTCTCATAGCTCAGAAGGTGGTCAACATCAGTAAAACTTACTACTAAGGAAATTTCTAAATTCACAAACCTTCTTCACGAGGTCCTTCAACTGCTTTCTTCCCTGAAGTTGGCGCAATCCAGGAGTATTGGGGGATGAAACATTAATCACCTACAAAAGAAACACCTATACATAGTAAGATTACAATAAATGGTATTTAAGTGTCTTAAGAATGCATAGACGGAACTAATTTGAATTTCCCGAAAATTATGTCAATAGACTCCCCTAAGTTTCAGGTTGAATGTCTTACTATCAATTTAATCCATTTTAAAATAATCTCCACCTTCACAAATGGAAGACGTCACCTCCTAATATAAAATCATTATTAATGCTTTATTCCATAATAACCTTTTCAGGATCCAATATTTCCACAAAAGTTTCAAAAAGTAAATTAAACTCTTAACTTATCTGCTTCTCATTAAATACTATAATTCATATCTCTCACGTCCAATGATGCAGAATGTGTGTGCGAGTTTTCTGTAGAATAACTTTATTAGTTTCGGACAAAAAATGATGTGTAGTTTTATTTTATGAGCTGCTACAATTTTTGTTTAGTATTTCTTTTATTTCAGGAGGCTATATGTATTAAGTAATTTAGATTTTTACAGCAAGTTTCTTTAATTGCTATCCAAGAGTCTGAAGTTTAGGTATCTAAAAATTAGACTAACTAGGGCCCCTTCTCGTCCTGGATTCTAGAATAATATAGAGTCAGTAGTTTACTAAATATATTAGGGTTCTTAAGCTTTTAAGTCGTGTGAAAATTAGAATTAACAAAGTATTTTTTTTTTTTTTTTAGAAATGAATAAATTTTATTAATAAGCACCACGGGAGTGCATCTCAAAAGCTATTTACATCAATATCGTAAAGTATCTATGCATTCTTCAATACTATCTACATCCACCATACAAGACCCTTCAGTCCAAAAACATATATCATAAATACAATGGCTTTTTAAGGACACTAGAGTCGACTCCTCCCCTTCAAAGGCTCTACGATTTCGTTCCTTCCATAAATTCCAAATAATGGCAATAGGGACCATTCGAATGATTTTTTTCTTGTACTTGGATGCTTGGATCCCACTCCAAGTACTAATTCTTCCCGGAAAAACTTAGAAGCAACCCATTGTACCCCCATAGTTAGAAAGGCCATCTCCCAAAGGCTTCTAGCCCAAGAGCATCTTAGAAGTAGATGTTCCAGCGATTCCATATCATTTTTGCAATGCAAACATCGATTGACCACAATATGTCATCTTTTTTGGAGATTGTCCAACGTAAGAATTCTACCCCAAGCCGCCTCCTAAGCAAAAAATGATACTCTTGTTGGAGCACAAGACTTCCAAATATCTTTCCACGGGAATGCCTCAGACATGTTTGGATCATTATCTCCAACAACTGCTCTATAGAAAGATTTCACCGTGAATGTCCGCTATTTACCCAAATTATATCTCGCTTTATCCTGCCTTTCTTGGCTAAGAGCACCATTATTCAAACATCCAAAGAAATTGACAAACTCCTCCACCTCCCAATCATTAGTCTCCCTAATAAAAGTCACATCCCATCCAAAATTACCATCCACCTCATATACACATATGAGCTAATAGTAGCATTTTTCTCTCAAGCCAAAGGAAAGAGATTAGGAAAAAGAGCCTTTAGCGGGGTAGTAGGAGAAACATTCCATTTGTCTTTCCAAAGCAAGATCCTCTCCCTATTTCCCACATCAAAAGAAATGTGATTCATAAAGGAGTTCCATCCCTTAGCAATGTTCTTCCAAAGGGCTACTCCATGAGATATTCTTCTTTCACCCGACATCCACCAATTATGAGCCTCCCCAAACTTTGCCACAATGACATCTTTCCAAAGACTTTCCCTCTCCATCATAAATCTCCACAACCATTTTCCAAGAAGGGCTTTGTTAAACATAAGAAGTGATTTGATACCAAGCCCACCATTTTCAATTGGTTGTTTGACCACCCCCCACCTAAGAAGATGATATTTAAACTCATCTCCTATACGACCCCACAAAAAACGCTTTTGGATATCTTCTAGTTTCTTCACTATAGAGCTCGGAATAGGAAATAATAACATGAAGTACACCGGAAGGTTAGAGAGAGTACTTCTAATAAGAGTACGCCTCCCACTTTTAGAAAAAAAATTCTTTTTCCACCCCGACAAAGTATTTTTAGATATGTGATCTTTCAATTTGTGAGTTTGAATGATGAGATTTTGATACATTGTCTGTGTAGTTTTGCCAAACCCATTAGGTGAAGCACTCTCTCACACATATTCTTGTTGTCTTCTTTCACTCTTTCTGGGTACTATTTAAAGCACCTAGAACGTGTCTATAAACTCATCATTATGTTCTTCTTTCCGCCAAGAACCTCTCCCTAACAGTAACCTACAATTAGACCCACTTTTACAATATTTTCACATCTTTACAAGAACTAAACAGCTATAAGATATCAATTCTTCTGCTACATATCGTAGGAGTGTGTTACATAATACTTGGCCCTATATCATTAATTATAACAGGCCAAAGGAACAATTATTATTTGGAGTTAGATTAACAGTTATACGTAACAAAAAGAAAAATGTTAGCAGTGAAGCACCTCAAAGATATACTTATCCCATACATATCTCGTCTCTCATTACCTGGGATAAGCTCTTCTCTTTTTTATCCTTTATGGCCCTTCCCCATTAGTTTACTTCATTCGTCCAACATTTCCTCATTTCATTGAAGGATGACCCAGACTATTGTCCACTTTGAACAGCTAAACATTCCTACTTTCTAAACTACTGTCTAAACTATTGTACTTCCAAAGGATTAGAAACATTTTGTCTCAGCTCTAGAAAAACCACAAAGATTTCCAAAGGATTAACCCCCTAAGGTAAAGTCGCTTGAAGCTTCATTAATAGTTCACAAGAAACAAGTGAAATGATATTGTCCCATCAGTCTTAAAAAGTTGATATATTACATATTTATAGGCTGTGTGGAATTCCTAATTTTAGAAGAACATATGACTCAAAAGTTCAGGGAACCCAATACATACCATAAAATTAACTATAGTTTTGGAGAACTTGAATTCAAAATAGCACTAAATAGTTGGATTTAGGAACTCGAAATCTTACACTCATTATAGTACTAAATATTTAGATTTAGGACTCTTGGACAAGTAAATATGAACAAATATAAAAATCACATAAATACCTTTGGACTCCGAAAATATAAGAAATCCTACACACCAGGGAAAAAAAAAAAAGATCCAGCAACTCAAAAGAATAATTACACATTATTTTTATATTAATACTAATAAAATTAGCTATAAAAAGCAACCTCCATGTAAAATCAAAATACATAGTTATAAACATATGCTGCCTCAATGATACATAGACATATAGGTACATATAACCAGGAAGTCCATGTAGCTCGCCATATTTATGCGAAATAACCACAAAGATTCATACATTTGGCTTTCGAATACCTAGAAAGAATCTATTAATGCCTTCTTAATAAGGTCAAAAGAGATTTATTGGTTTAATTATCCATAGTTGACAAAGTCAACCATGGTTTCTCACTTCGAGAAATAGTTTTAAACAAACTCCTAGGCATAAGCGTTGTCTCTTAGGTATTTCAAAGTGACCCAAAACAGCCTCCAAAGTATCCCTAGACTTGGAGAGGGTATAGCCATGGAAGCTTAACCCCAGTCACACATGCCACGAGGCATTCACCTCATGGTGGGGCAAGCCCCCAGTTTTCCTTTGAATCACTGATCTATGAATGAGGGACCTCTGCATGCAATACTGTTAAAAAACGAGATGGAGCCAACTGGACTATGTGTACCTATTAAGTAGTGAGGAAGAAATATGTATATGTCATATCCACAGCTGACATCATCAAGGAACCAGATTCTTTATATGACAGGCAAGATAGTCTGACATTATGATTTAGTAATATGGGTGAAAGATGATAGCTAAATCAATAGATGATTTGGAAATCTACCAAGTAATCAGCATATTGAGATAAAGTATGGACTCCTTGTACATAATCCGCAGCAGCATCTTCACTTGTCTTATTTTTCCCGAGGTTAACCCCAAGAATGCCAGGACCAGCTTTGCCTCCATGTTTTATTTCTTCTTCAGCAGGAGATGAAGTGCTTGACGTTTCCAACTTCCTCTTGCCATGTTGGGCACCCAGCCGCTTCGCAACAGCAACAATTCCTTCACTATTGAAACCACACCTATTTATTATAGCCCTGCCCACAAATTCAAGTACTTTTTTATGTTACATATGCTGAAGACAACTTTCACAAACTGGAGAGAAATAACTAATGTCGGACGAACTAGCAGATAAATTACACATGAACTATATTTAACCTTACAAAAGAAAACATGAAGTACGATGTCTCATTCATTTGGTCAAGTCGGATCAAGCACAACTGTATAATAACAAACTAGATAAAATATATATTCTCACCCTTCCTTCGGTAATCTGAATATACGAGGCTTTGGATTTCCCTCCTGAGGGGCAGGAGTTACTGATCCAACTTCAACAAAGCCAAAGCCTAACCCGAGTAAGCCTTCAACAGCTTCAGCATTCTTGTCAAAACCGGCAGAAAGACCTACAGGATTGGAGAATCTCTTTCCCCAAACTTCAAGACCTAATATTGACGGGTCGGGTCTTTTCTCCTTTGGAACCCATCCACGAGCGGCAGCTGAGACAGCTAGTTTGTGGGCGACCTCTGGATCCAGAAACGCAAAGAATGGATTTACAAGTTTTGTTGCTGAGAATAGCCAGCCACTACACAAGATTTTGGAGATTATGTCATTGCCATCCAAATTAAAATTAAGTTAATTAATTAAAATATCCATTCAATTAAGCTTACGGCGAGTGAGAAGTATTATATGACTTATTATATGAATACATGCAGAGGAACAAATTTGAACCTAAAATCTGACTTATTATATGAATATATCCAGGATAATCTCTATTACCACTATATATTATCTTGCAGCAGTCATCGACAGCTTATGAAGAAGAACTGAGAGGAGCAAATCAATTACTGTACCAATACATAGAACCGAGGGGCTCAAAGCAATCATTATCCCAATACATGAATGCCAGAAAAATAGTGACAGAATTTTCTCAGCTATTAGTTGAGACAATAATTTGCCAGTAGTTTATCCTCAAAGCACAGTTAAGAGTTCTTTTGCCATCGTGAATTCTATAATTTGTTTCTAGTCCATCACCAGCTGTGTGGATGTACAATGTGATCAAATCTAATGGGTATGATTAGAGACCAATAAGTAACATGAAAATAAAATCATGAAGCACCCCATCACATGAAATTAACAAACAAAATAAAAGCTTATGGAGGCATCGTGAACACAGTAATAAGAATCAAATTCAGATGATTCAACTGTAAACAAATAATGTGTGTGCATCCAGAATTCATTTATTTGATGAAAATGAACAAGCATATGTCTGCTAATCATCGGCAGAAATTTTATCAGAAAAAAAAAAATCAAAAGTGGATGGGGATTCTAATAGCAGAGAAAGCAAAGAAAATAATTGGAAGTTAACATTGTAATTTTCTAGCACAAGTGAAAGTGCTAGATGCCCAAACATAAACAGATTACTTCTATTGCAACCAGTACAAACGATATACATGCATAACAAAAGAACCTCACATCAAAGCTCTATGATAGGCAGACATTAACTAACTCAATAAATTTATAAGTAATTCCTTCTCCCTTGCACATACAAAAACTAATAGAGAAAGGGTATGTTCATACATTTAATTAGTTTGATGAATCTTCTGATGTCATCTTTGGGAGAAATCTAATGGCAATAGTTTTCTTAACCTAGAATCAGTCATGGAAGATAAGCGCTAGAAGTTTGCAGCAGAAGATTTTACAAGCAACATATTCGAACTATTTTTCTTGTTCATTTCCTCGTAATTAGCATATCAGAACTTTTGCCGCATATAAGTGCCATCGAACCATGAGAAAACCCTAAAATCAAAGGAATAACAAGTTGAAGTGGAGGAGAGAAATCAGGTAGCTATTTAAGAAAACCTTGAGAGATTGAAGGTGCACCTGGTAACAAAAGGGAAAACCACAAAATTTACAAAATTGACAAAATAAATCATCTTTGCTAAAAGCCCCAAAACTATGAGCTCAAAACAGAGAAGCATGAAGTGGTATTAAATTGGAAAATCCACGCCTTCATCAGCCAGATGATATTTCATCCATATATACTCTTCCCCTAAACCAAACCAAACCAAACCAAGCATTTTCCCATGCATACTCTTCACCTAGAATGAACACATCTAAATCTGTGTTCTTCTGTACTTGAAATCTCATATTTCTTACATAATTAGCTATTTAGCTTATTCATCTCCAACACTCATTATCTGTTAGAGAACACATGCCACCACTTGTTAAACAATTCCATCTAATCTTTCAATTTTATTTCATTCAGAAGTTCAATTTATTGTAGAAGCAAAACCTACTTTCTGATACCCAGAGAGAGAGAGAGAGTGAGAGGGTAAAGATTAGTTCAAATAACACAGTTTTTATTATGCATATAACATATAATTACTGCCAGACACTTTTGTTATCCAAAGAGATTGCAGAAATTCACAGCTTATTAACTCAGAAATAGGAAACATTTAAAATCCTTTATTATGACACTCAAATGAGCTGCACAACCGCCAATAAAATTCCACCAAAAATTTGTTGCATCTAGACCTTTGTCATATAAATCATGAATCACATTCTATGCCACATCTTGAGAAATCTCACCTCGCCTACACCAGTCTCTATTATGTTTATCTTTGGGATTCCAAATGCTGGACTGCCCGAACCTATTGAGATGCCCAATAATCACATTTCAACATACACTATTCACTGAGGTTCCAATCAGCTTAGACATCTTAACACCAAGAAAGACCTCCAAAATGATTTAATGATTCAATAGCTATAACAAATTTAGAGAAACATAGCCTAATTAAGAACTGACGTTAAAGGGGCAGGTTCCCTCCCAGTCCATAAGCCCTTTTCGTCAAAAGGCAAGCATCAATGGTAGTCTATGTTCTCTTTTCAAAGTAATCTTAGTCATCTGGCTTTAACAGTATTTTCTTTAGTACGAAGTATTGAAGTAAATTATGTGATTTAAGTTTTTGTTAGAAATGAGTCACAACAGTGACCCACAGCTCTTATGCTAGGTCCAATAGGAATCATGTTGGTATTTGTGTTATCAGAGCTGCACCTTACGAAGTTCAAGAAATCAAAAAGTCAAAGTTTACAAAAGTCAAAGTTTACACGTAAACTTGGACAACAAGTTACTTGGTGCCAAAGTAAATGGCCTTGTAAACTATACATATGGGATGTAATAGCAGTACTAAGGCAGAGAATGAATTAAGTTGTGAATTGAAATATCTCTGAGATTTGCTCAGTTTTCCATCCTGTTCTTGTCCTTCTTTGCTACTTCTTACTTCTTCAACCTTTATTTAATCTCTCAACAATAAATCTTTATACTCGGTCTGCATATAGTCTTAAAGTACTGAAGGAGTAACATACCAAAACCTAGTTCTAAACATTGGCCCATCACATTACTAACCTGTTCTGCATCCTAAAATCAACAATTATTAGTTATTTCCAGTAAAAATAACCAAAAATAGAACTATTTATCAAAATAAGTTTGAGAATTCTGGTTAAAACAAATTCTGAGTTTCAGCAAAATGTAAGAAAGCCAAGTATCAAAAACTGGAGCTTTATTATTAAGAACAAGCAATAGCCTTCCAGCTTGCTGAGGAGAGCTTGGAAAGCAATGCTCCATTTAGAGCTTGTAAATTTGTCAGCCAAGCGTTACTATCTTTGCTTGTGTTCAGAGGAGATAGAAACCTAATAAAGTTGAAAAGGAAAACAAAAGAAAGAAAAATGGAGAACAGAGAGAGAAATTATTACTGGGTGAAAGGCTAAACGAGAATTTAGATAAAAGAGTACCTTTTAGAGACTTCTCATATCTGTTTTTGAAGCAATTATCATATCTTAAAAAGACATCACCAATGACCAAGTGTATTATAGTATATGAAAATAGTAACAGGGCCTATTGAGGAGACAGATTGTGCGTCACCCTTTACACAAATACAGCACATGAAACACCATTAATTAGGTAAAAGAGTGATCATTTTCAGCATCAACGTCCCTCTACATTTACTTTAATCTGAATGAATAGAACCACTGTGTTCTTACTCAACACATTAACCTACACATGAAAAACAGTACATCTATTCTCTGTTTCAGAGTTAAAGAAAGGAACTGTATAAAGCTTGATTTAATATCCATAATTGCATAATAGGAGCTCAAAACTTTTGTTACAACATGATTTGGTCAAATTTTCTGAAAGACGGGCCTATAATTTTGCCTATCAACGCATCATATCATATTTCAGAAAGGTGAAAGCAAAAAAACAAAGAATATTGTAAGAGATTATGATTCGATACCAGAAAGTTGCTTCATCAACGGTACTCGCATAAGCACCTCCAGCTATAAGTAGACCAATTGTGGCACCCGTAAAAAACCTCCCCTGCATTTCAAGACAAAATTGAGCCTCCGAAATCAGCAGAACAAGAATCACAAGTTTAGCATGTCAAAACATAAAACCATTAAAGGTGAACCCTTTTTACCATTTTCTTTCCAAATCAGTATATAGATGTATTAACAAGCAACATAACACATCAGAAGATGTCCATAACAAAAAAGGATATATTAATCAATAGCCACTCCAGGTACCAATTCAAAGACATCTTGTAAACACATATGTATACCTATATATGTCCACGTCGGTGGGAGACATGATAACGAGAGTCGGTTGATAAATGGATATTGGGATTTAAGTAATATTCAGGTTAACCATTTCAGACCAGTAAAGTTAAGGCCCAAATCAGTTATGCATATATGACTAATTTCGTTTACAGGCTCGAAGTTCTAGCCCTGATTTGAGACAGAATATATAGTATGAAAGTTCAGTGTTTTATGTCCTGCTATCTGATATCTCTTCAACTTGAATCCATATCCTACCAAAGGGTTATAAATATATAAAATTGTGAAACCCAAAAAATAAAAAATAAAACAAAATGACAGTATTTGATCATCTGGGTCACCAAGAAACTCAATATCCCATCATATTAACATCATTTTATAAAAAAGAAAAGTCCATTTTGCCCAGACACACACAGATAGAGAGAGAGAGAGAGAGAGAGAGGAAAAAGTTGTACCTTTCTAGAAGAATGAGGAAGCTTAGGGATTGGAGGAGGAGAAGGAGTTGAAGGAGTGCAGTAATGTCTTGTGGGAACACAAGTAAAAGAGCTTAATCTCACTTTACGATGATGAACTACTGCATATTCCCTTATTAATTTCAATGCCCACATTTTCTCAAGAAATTTATTCAAAACTAAATAAATAGATTTATCTCTTTAGGCTAACAAAAACCCAGAAAATAAGACGAAAAGAGGATAAAATTAAATGAGCAGTTCGTGTGTGTGTTGTGTGTGATAGGGAGAGGAGGGAGGAGGGAGGAGGGAGGAGGGGTTTTAGGCTTCATAAATTTGCGGTAACCTTACGCCTTTAAAACCCTTTGGATTCGACTTTTTCCAGAAAAGGTACCTTAGAAAAGTGCTTAATGACTTTTGACACCTAAAGTTTTCCCATTTCCACGATTGATCCTTAAACTTTTCAGTTTCAACAAATAGATTGTACAGGTCATATTCTTAACTCTGTTTGACAGGTGGACGAAAAACTAACACTGTATTTGGATGTGAGAAAAGTGTGACATCCGGACTTAGTATATAGACATTATATTAATTTGTATATATTTATTTTATTAAATTTTATAATTTTTAAAAAATGTGCATGATGACTGTTACATTCATTTAATTTATATTTAATTGGATGGTCCAGAATAATTATTTTATTATTTTATTTATTAGAATTTATTTTACTAATATTTTTTAGTGATTTAATTTTACTATTTGAATGTGAAGCCCGGACCCGAGGATAACTATTTTTATTATTATTATCATTATTTATATTACATTTAATTGATTTAGGTAAAGTAATTAATTTATTATTTTCATTATTTGTATTTATTTAAATTATATTTAAATGACTTGTAGGACACTTAATTTATTATTTTATTTATTTAAATTTACTTTATATACCTTTTAATTAATTTATTTCACTGTTCGTACGAGAAGCCGAGCCCGAAACTGAACGAGCTAGTTTATTATTTTTAATAATTATATTTATTTAATTACATCTAAATAGTTTACATGAATTCAATAATTTATTTTATTATTTGTCTATGATTAATTGATTAGTATTTCCTGAGCCCGAAATTGAGTTTCTTTTTATTTTATTTATTTTATATGCTTTCATATTGGCCTAAATTATTTTATTTCGTGAATTCATTCAGTGTTTCTTTTGTGCATAGCATACCCAGACCTATTATGTAGCACATCATACCTAATTGCATATAATTATCTGTCATCTTAGGTGTTTATATGTGTATATTTGTTTACTTTGGTGAATTATCTTCATTACTTAACATAATTGTATCTTTCTTGAAAAAAATAAATAAACTATGTACAATTAATTCATATAACATGAATAACCTGAAATTTTGTTATATGTAATATGTGGGATTATTTTCTTACATCTAATGAATTATTTTCCTCATTTAAAAATGAGCCCTGAGCTTGGGGTGAAAATTAAAGTATTTTATTTTCCGGATTTCACATTTTTCCTTCATTATACATTTGTTTTTGGGCATACACTCATAGTTTTTATTTGTATAGCATGTCGGAAGTGTGAGATACAAAATGTTTTGTGTCCTGAATGAATAGTAAAAACTAGATCTCATTTTTTGGGCTTTTAGAATTCTTATGTTGTTTGCAATTGTTTTAAGTTATCCAATTAATGTTATTAGCCAGCTCAAAGTTTAAAATTATAATACATATATATATAACTATACGACATATATCATACATAACATACAAAACACCAAAAAAAAAAAAAACAAAAGAAAAGCTCAAGAAGGCCTTAGGCCAAAGGACAAGAAAAAGAAAAATCTTATCTAGGGCTCAAATCTTGCTCTTCCAAGCTTCAACCAAGTGATTTATAGCTCTCCCAAATCTTCTCCAAGTGTTCACAACCTAGTTTTGGTGAGGGATTTAGCATTTTTCCATGAATTCAAAGTTTATGTTAAGTTTTTAATTTTCTAGATTTGTTGTTAAATACTTATATATTATGCTTGAATATTGTATAATCTATTGTCTACATGCTTTGGGGACTTGCTTTGAGTAGTTAAATGGCTTGGTTAATGGATTATTGCATAGGGTGCTTTGGAGAAGATGATGAATAGTAGAATTCTAGGATTTTTGTTAAATTTTGTTTGTAAGTTTGATTTTATGTTATCTAATGGTGCCATAAGTGCTAGTGAACCTAGATTAGTGATTAGAATGAACAAAATTTGAATAAATTTGATTGAACTTGTAAAATTGGCTTGAATTCAAAAGGGGCTTTGTACCACCTCGATCCTTCACGAGACCGGAGCCTCGATCTAAAACCCAAAGTCACCAAAAATGAGAAAAAACGGACAGAGTTTTCCCTGTTTCTAGGACTATCAGTTTACCTGCACACAGAATATATGACCACAAACCCATAACCAATCTCCTCAACAGTCCCCAACCTTCAATATCATCACATACAACAACTCCTCAAGGCCATTCAAGCCTTGAAACCCAACAAAATTCCACAAATAACATGCATCAAGTCATAGAATTCCTAAATCATGATATTGGTTATCATACCACCCTAATACTCTCTACTCAATCTATTTAGAGGTTAAATCTTCCTCTCATTCTTCATTTCAATTCACACAAACATGTAAGCTAATTAGACAATAAAGTAAATCCTTAAGTTATTACATGCCACTTTTTACATTAAATATACTAGACTTGGTTAAAATTACAATCTTTCCGGTGCTACACAAACATATACAAGACCATAAGGTCTCAAAATAAAACACAAACACAACAAGAACACAATCTTCCACAACCAGCACACCGATTGAGCAATAAGCCACACAGTAAGCAGTCCAACCTTAGTTCTACCTGAAACATGTTAAAACGAGGAATGAATAACTGAAGTTACCCAGCGAAGAAAGGGATACAGTTAACCAGGAATTTTCGAAAGGACTTTAGTGCAATGCAACAATTAGGCATTAAACACATAACAATATATAAAAGATAACAATAACAATGCAACATTACACATTAAAAAGGATATAATCTCGCTAACCCCAAACACCCCGAATATATTATCTTGATCACGAGCGTTGAACCTCGATCCACAATCCCACGAACCGCGAACACTTTTGCCTGCATAAAACCCTATTCACTCCAGTATAACCCCAAATCACTCCAATGTATATCCTCAATCACTCCAGTATATCCCCAAATCACTCTAGAGGGTTGTAGCCGAGGTATATCGGCAAGCCCGATGCCGCCCGATTTCCCCGACACTACTGCCCTATTTGGTTGTGCAACCACTATGCAATGGAATGCACTCAATACTCAATATGCAAGTCTATTCAATAAACACATATACTGAGGAACAATAAAGTAGGTTGCCCTCGCACATAGATTAGAACGTACAATTAACCATCATTAAACTTAATCTATTAACTATAGACTAACAAGTCTTGCAAGAACAAGCTAGATATCTAACATTTATAACATCGAAATTACTCACATAATCAATATAAAATAAAGAAATGCAACTAGGATGCAGCTCCCTCACCTTTAGAAAGCCAAACCTTCTTCAAACCTTCTCCCCTTGCACCAAAGCTAGCAACATAGACAAGAAATAAGCATATTTCCTCATTTCTTAACAAGGTAACACTCTATACAAGGCATATAACATTTAGCTAATCAATTCATGAAAGTCCTTCAATTAAATACACATTCTATACAAATACAATTAACAAGCAATGTAGAAACACAACAAGATAACAAGTCTACTAAGTCATTTTCATCACTCAAGAACACTAAATTACATTTTCCTCTTAACTACTAAGGCAGTTTGACTCATAATGGATACACAAAGTTCTAAGTTCACAAACAAACTATCCAACACATCTAAAGGCACATTATGACACCATTTAAAACTTAAAAATTACACTTTTACCTATATCTAACCCAAAAGCCCTGAATGCCCCTTAGTTCATTTTAACTACAAATACCCTAACCGAGGATCACTTAACTACCATAAAGTCATTTTAAACTATATCCCACATATTTAGGATTATTTAGCACCCTAGATCTGACCTCGGGCCCCCACATCGTTATGTAATAATTTAATACGTAATTAAAGCTTTAAATTCTGACTATCTCATAATTCGATAAATTTTATCGAGCGACCATTTTTACACCCCTAAAGTCCATATCAAGGGTCCAAATGAGTATCGGAATACTATTCGATGGACCAGAATGAATAGTGCCACTAAACTAACTTTAACTAGTTGATCTTGCACTTCAAGCATTTTCAATCTACTCAAAGCTCTATTCCAGGTTTATTTACTCCTAAATGGAGCCTAATTAACATTCAATCAAGCCTTGAAGCAAAGTTACACAAAAATTCCCAAATTTTCATATGAAACCCTAACTTGAAATTTAAGATGGAGCAATCTAGTAATTAACCAAGTCATCCAATCATATAAACATGTTCTCTACACATATTTGAGAGTAAAATAAGCATATATAGTACATTACATAACAAATCTAAATTTCAAGTTGAATCCTACTATTCATGCTTAACAAAAATGTAAAAATCTCCCTCACCAATGCTTGGAGATGCTAGGACTTGGCTTGTATAAGCTTAAAACCACTTGAAATGAGATCACATAATGAAGAATTGATGAAGAGTTTTCTCCTTTTCTTGCCTTGCTAGGTCATCGGCCAAATGGAGAACAAATTGGGAATTTTTTTGTTTGTTTTTATAAGTTATTTCATGTGTTGGCATGTATATGGGTTATATAGTTGGGTTGGGTTAGCATTTGGGTTGGTTTTGGGTCAATGGATATAAGTTTGGTTAAGTAAAACGCAGGATTAAAACTCAAAATTGCAAACTAGTTCAATTCTATACTTTTCATTGTTTTTACTATTCATACGATACAAAAATCATTTTTCTAACACACCCTCTGGGCATTCAATGCACGAAACTATACTTTTTCCATGCCTCCTAAGTGACAAGCATTATGAAAAAAATATAAAATTAAAAAACCAAAATAATCAATTTCGTTATGAATAGTAACTATTTCAAAGAAAATAAGTAAATGCACAATTAAATGTACAAAAAGGTATGCAATGTATGATATGCACATGCCCTAGGTCTCGAAGTCTCACAGGCTTTGCGTAAATTGTTTGCCCGGGTATAATTGAATGCCATTGTTAGTGTTTATTAGGTGTGGTAATGCTTAAAATGCTTTTATAGCACTCGTTTGGGGCTTGGTTTGGGTAGCTATAGTTCAAAGTACCCTCGGGGCTTCTAAGGCTTTTGTGCTAGTCGTCGTCAAAAATGAGTTTTTGTGGTACTAGAGTGGGTCATAAAGTATGATTAGAAGTGTGGTATAGCTAGTTTGTGGAATGGGTACCTCGTATCTCGGTTGTGCATTGATTTATGTCATTGAGCTAAAGGGTAATGTTGCATAGTCAAGCCTATTGCTTTAATTGTCTTGTATTACTACTTGTTGTGTTAAATAAATGTTAATTAACTTGCTCGTACATCGATAACTGTGTGTGAGGGCAACCTACTTTGTTGTCCCTCGTCTATGTGCTATTGAATTATATTGCTACTTTGTGATTCTTCGTGATATCTCATGAATTCTCGAGATCATATCGGGTTGCGCAACCTTTCGGACATAGTAGTATCGAGAAACTCTGGGCAACATCGCACTGTCGATCTAGCTCGGCTACCATGGTGTTGATTCCCTATCTCGTTGAGGCACACCCATCCACCTCAGAGGCGTGGTTCACCTCGTTGGGGCATACGGATCTACCTCAAGAGTATTAAGTCGTAGGATTCGGGGTACATCCAGAGTTCACCCATCGGTAGTAAGGGGTTATGTCGGCTATTGATATCGTTATTCGTGGATCATGGTCCATGGATCGTGGTTCATGGATCGAGATTAAGTGGAACTGTATCCTTCTCTATGTGGTTATCTCGTTATCTTGTTATCTCATTACTTGAATATATTGTTATAGGTTTACTCGTATATTTGAGTGTTATCTAGTCTTGTGTGCTTGTGTCTTATCTAGATTCGTATACCTGTGTATTATCTAATGATGTATTCTTGGGTGTTATCTAGCTTAACACTCGTTTACATGCATAACACGAAAGGATTTCAAAAATTCCTCGATTATATGTTCCCTCCCTCGCAGGGCATACGTGTTTTGTATGCTCACCATCGCTTCTAACATTTTCAGGTTCAGTGCCTTCGAAAAGTGATAAGGAGAAGGCTTGAGAGTTACTGTAATTGGATGTGCTAGCCTCAGTTGACTGTACATGTAATTCTGTGTGAATTAGTTAAGTGTCATAGATTGTAAACTAGTTGAGACCATAGAAATCTTGAATGTGATTGTATCAGGTTATATATGATTTGTATTGTCATGAAGGGTTGTAATGTAAAGTTTAAGGACTTGTAAGAATTGATAGTGATAGGTGGCTTGTAATAACTTAATGGTTTACTTTATCGCTTGATTTTCTTGCATGCTTGTTTGGGTTAAAGAAGGTTGATCAGATTTAATAGATAAGAAAATTGAATAGATAAGATTAGAGTGGTATGATAATCGAATTATTGTTAATGGAATTTTAATAGTGAATGGAATGCATGCTTGTGTGTTGATAGAAAGATTTGGATGGTCTTATAGTCATGGAAAGTCATGACATGAATGTTGTTTATTGTTGTTGTGGTGATTTCTTATGGGTGCAGGATTATGGATAGTCCTCAAAACAGGAAAAACTCTGTCCGTTTTCTCTCATTTTTCGAGCAATGGGGTATTGGATCGAGAACTCAATTCTGCGTGGAGTTGGGGCATTACAAGTGGTATCAGAGCTTAGATAGCTCTCAGTAGGGAAAGGGTCTTCGGACTATTGGGTAGTGACCTTTGATCGTGTGCTTGTAAAGTATGTTACGTGGATAGAGTGATATACGTGACTTGTGTGCTAAGTATGTTAATGTGTTATGTGCTCGGAATGTGTAAAGTTGTGTCTTAATGTGAGTTTTATGTATTTGTATCTATTTTATGGTTTAAGTGATTTTGTATGACTATATGATTGCGTGATTGTTTATTTGTCTAACCATGTGATTGTCTAAGTGAGTAGCATGCTAGCATGAGAGTGAGAATATGAAGAGTCTATTGCATGAATACGTGAGTTAATGGAATGTGTAGATTGTCTTGTAAGCTAAGTGCATTGTATGTGACTATGTGAACAATGTGTCTTGAGTGTAAATGTTTTGTCTATATATGTCTATTTATTATAATACTGCTTCTTCTGGTACAGAGGAGAGGAGAAGAGGATCTAGGAGGTAGTCAGACGAGGCTCCGAGGCAGATTACTGGGGTGGCAGGGAGTGAGTTGATAAATTACTGGTTGCATGCATGTTATATATTGTCTAGGTCAAAGAGAATAAGCTTACTCTAGTTAATATTTGCATGATCATCACTGGGTAAGGGGAAAATCATCTTTTGTGCATTGTGTTGATGATTTAAAGTTGGAATAAATGTTGCTTACAAGTTGTTGATTGATATATGAGCTTATGGGCATATTTGCTTAATTAATCAAGTTGTGTAAGTAACTATTAGTTTAATCTTGCTTGAATGACTAGATTGACACATAGTTGATTGAAATGGATTCAAACAAAACTTTATGTTGCATATAAGGTGTTTAATATGATGTTTGAATGAACATTTGAGTGAATGTTAATTTATAAGAGTATAACATTTGAGTTAGAACAAGATTAGCATGAGGTTTACAAGCTAGATGGAGTTAATCTTGAATGTGTATGCATATATGTGAGACTTGTATATATTGAACAAAGATGTGCACACGTGTCATACTTGTGTGAAATATGAAAGATGTGCACTATGTGTAATTATGTGACTATGTGTGCTCGATCAATGTGTTAGGTGAACATAATATGTGTTAAACACTTATAATGTGTTGAATGTTTTTGAATATAAGGAATGTGCATCACATGAATTAATAGTATTGTCTTGCATAGTAAACGTGCATCATATAGCCCCTACCTTCTACCTTATTTCCCCCCTGGAGATCGACAATTAATGATTGGTGAAGAATCTTCAGAGTCTAGTAATATATCTAATCGGTATTGATGGCTATCGGAATTCTCCTTCAACATCCATCTACGGAACTTTATTTGGACTTTTATATAGCGTTTGGATTGTATTCGGTGCTTCTGCTTGGGATTCTCAATCAGTTTCTTACCGGGGATTTACATGTGCTATTTACTTGGCATTTCTGTTGGAAGCATGGTGCTCTTCTCAGACTTCTTATTTGAATCTCTTCAAATGGGTTTCTTGATTGGAGTTCTCTTCGGAAATACTCAGGTTTCTTATTTAGATTTTTACTTGGACTTTTTATTTGGTATTCTTATATGACCCCCTACAACGGTATTCTCTTATGGGATTCTTAATCAATATTCGGGAATTCTACCTTAGTTTCTGGTATTCTTCATTGGTATTTTCTTCTAGGATATCTTAGAATTCTTATTCAAACTTCTCACTTGGGTTCTTATTCAATGTTTCATCGGGTTTCATCTTGTGTATTGGATCAGAATCGATGCAGCTCATGAAGAAGTGACTTGTGAAGAAGGAATTGCGAGGACGCAATTGTTGTAAGGGGGGGATAGCGTGATACCCGGACCTAGCATATAGACATCATATTAATTTGCATATATTTATTTCATTAAATTTCATAATTCTTGAAAAATGTGCATGACGATTGTTACATTCATTTAATTTATATTTAATTGGATGGCCCGGATTAATTATTTTATTATTTTGTTTACAATAATTTATTTTACTAACATTTTTAAGTGATTTAATTTTACTATTTGAATGTGAAGCCCGAACCCGGGGATAACTATTTTTATTATTATTATCATTATTTACATTACATTTAATTGATTTAGGTAAAGTAATTAATTTATTATTTTTATTATTTGTATTTATTTAAATTATATTTAAATGACTTGCCGAGACACTTAATTTATTATTTTATTTATTTAAATTTACTTTACATGCCTTTTAATTAATTCATTTCACTAGTCGTATGGGAAGCCGAATCTGAAACTGAACAGACTAATTTATTATTTTTAATAAGTATATTTATTTAATTACATCTAAATGGTTTACGTGAAGTAAATAATTTGTTTTACTATTTGTCTATGATTAATTGATTAGTATTTTCCGAGCCCAAAATTGAGTTTCCTTTTATTTTATTTATTTTATCTGCTTTCATATTGGCCTAAATTATTTTATTTTGTGAATTCGTTCAGTGTTTCTTTTGTACATAACATACCCGGACCTATTATGTAGCACATCATACCTAATTGCATATAATTATGTGCCATCTTAGGTGTTTATATGTGTATATTTGTTTACATTGGCGAATTATCTTCATTACTTAACATAATTGTATCTTTCTTGGAATAAATAAATAAACTATGTACAATTAATTCATAACATGAATAACCTAATATTTTGTTATATGTAATATGTGGGATTATTTTCTTACATCTAATGAATTATTTTTCTCATTTAAAAATGAGCCTTGAGCTCGAGGTGAAAATTAAAGTATTTTATTTTTTGGATTTCACATTTTTTCATCATTATACATTTGTTTTTAGGCATACGTTCATAATTTTTATTTGTATAGCATGTCGGGAGTGTGAGATATAAAAAGTTTTGTGTCCTGAATGAATAGTAAAAACTAGATCTCATTTTTTGGGCCTTTAGAATTGTTATGTTGTTTGCAATTGTTTTAAGCTACCCAATTAATGTTATTAGCCAACTCAAAGTTTAGAATTATAATACATATATATATATAACTATACTACATATATAATACATGACATACAAAACACAAAAAAACAAAAGAAAAGCTCAAGAAGGCCTTAGGCCAAAGGAAAATAAAAAGAAAGAAAAAAAGAAAAATCATACCTAGGGCTCAAATCTTGCTCTTCGAAGCTCCAACCAAGTGATTTCTAGCTCTCCCAAGTCTTCTCCAAGTGTTCACAACCTAGTTTTGGTGAGGGAATTAGCATTTTTCCATGAATTCAAAGTTTATGTTAAGTTTTCAAGTTTCTAGATTTATTGTTAAATGCTTATATTATGCTTGAATATTGTATAATCTATTGTCTAAATGCTTTGGGGACTTGCTTTGAGTAATTAAATGGATTGATTAATGGATTATTGCATAGGGTGCTTTGGAGAAGATGATGAATAATAGAATTCTAGGGTTTTTGTTAAATTTTGTTTGTAAGCTTGATTTTATGCTATCTAATGGTGCCATAGGGGCTAGTGAACCTAGGTTAGTGATTAGAATGAATAAAATTTGAATAAACTTGATTGAACTTGTAAAATTGGCTTGAATTCAAAAGGGGTTTTGCATAAATTGTTTGTCCGGGTGTAATTGAATGCCATAGTTAGTATTTATTAAGTGTGGTAGTGCTTAAAATGTTTTATGACACTCGTTTGGGGCTTGGTTTGGTTAGCTGTAGTTCAAAGTAACCTCAAGGCTTCCGGGGCTTTTGTGCTAGTCGTCGTCAGAAATGAGTTTTTGTGGTACTAGAGTAGGTCATAAAGTGTAATTAGTAGTGTGGTATAGCTAGTTTGTGGAATGGGTACCTCGTATCTCGGTTGTTCATTGATTTGTGTCATTGAGCTAAAGGGTAATGTTGCATAGTCAAGTCTATTGCTTTAATTGTCTTGTATTACTACTTGTTGTGCTAAATAAATGTTAATTAACTTGCTCGTACATCGATAACTATGTGTGGGGGAAACCTACTTTTTTGTCCCTCGTCTATGTACTATTGAATTATATTGCTACTTTGTGATTCTTCGTGATATTTTGTGAATTCTCGTGATCATATCGTGTTGCGCAACCTTTTGGACATGGTAGTGTCGAGAAACTCCGGATAACATCGTGCTGTCGGTCTATCTCGGCTACCATGGTGTCGATTCCTTCTTTCGTTGAGGCACACCCATCTACCTCAGAGGCATGGTTCACCTCGTTGGGGCATACAGATCTATCTCAAGAGTGTTCGGTCGTAGGATTTGGGTTACATCCGGAGTACACCCATCGGGAGTAAGGGTTTATGCTGGCTATTGATATCGTTGTTCGTGGATCGTGGTTCGTAGATCATGGTTCGTGGATCGAGATTAAGTGGAACTGTATCCTTCCCTTTGTAGTTATCTCGTTATCTTGTTATCTCGTTACTTGAATATATTGTTATAGGTTTACTCGTATATTTGAGTGTTATCTAGTCTCGTGTGCTTGTGTGTCATATAAATTCATATACCTGTGTGTTATCTAGTCATGTATTATTGGGTGTTATCTAGCTTAACACTCGTTTATATGCATAGCACGAAAGGTTTTCGAAAACTCCCCAATTATATGTTCCTTCCCTCGCTGGGCATACGTGTTTTGTATGCTCACCATCGCTTCTAACATTTTTAGGTTCAGTGCCTTCAGAAAGTGATAAGGAGAAAGCTCGAGAGTTACTGTGATTGAATGTGCTAGCCTTAGTTGACTGTACATGTGATTCTATGTGAATTAGTTAAGTGGCATGGATTGTAAACTAGTTGAGACCATAGAAATCTTGAATGTGATTGTATCGGGTTATATATGTATTTGTATTGTCATGAAGGGTTGTAATGTAAAGTTTAAGGACTTGTAAGAATTAATAGTGATAGGTGGCTTGTAATAACTTAATGGTTTACTTTATCGCTTGATTCTATTGCATGCTTGTTTGGGTTAAAGAAGGTTGATTGGTGGATTTAATAGATAAGATTAGAGTGGTATGATAATAGAATTATTGTTAATGGAATTTCAATAGTGAATGGAATGCTTGCTTGTGTGTTGATAGAAAGATTTGGATGGTCTTATAGTCATGGAAAGTCATGAAATGAATGTTGTTTATTGTTGTTGTGGTGATTTCTTCTGAGTGCAGGATTATGGATTGTCCTAGAAACAAGGAAAGCTATGTCCGTTTTTTTTCATTTTTCGTGCCATGGGGTATTGGATCGGGAAACCGATTCCGCGAGGGGTCAAGGCATTACAAGGGAAAGAAAGTAAGGTAGAGAAAAAAATCTTTAAGGAAAAGAAAGAAATTTCTTTATTTGGATTGCAAAATAAAGAAGGGAATGAAAATGGAAAGAATTTTATAGATTTTTGCTTGGATTGGAGAAGCAAAAGAAGAGAAATGATAATTGTAAAGGAAAAATTACTTAAATACATTATTTACACCATGCCAAATGTGTTCGAAAAAGAAGAGCAAATCAAATGAAACATGTCCAAAAAGTAAACAAACCCCTTGGACTGCTACGAAAAACACCATCGGGTTTCAAAGTTGCACGATCTATATTCATTGTTATGTTAAGAATATACTTGAAATTGTGTAAGAGTACTAAGAACAAGTTAAATTTTCTAGTCATCCAAACTTTCTTTTCCTTTCAAAAAATCCAAAATTAGGAAGATAAAATCCTCCTATTAAAGGATTCTCCAATCCTTCTACTTACTTTCATCTCATCCAAAAGTGAATCCAAATAAGGGAAATGATTCTCTAATCCATCCCCTTTCTTTCTTTTGCTTTAAAAAAAATGAATATAGCATAGTGTAAGGGATGTGTGAGGGTTAAAAAAAAGGCTCATAAACTCATTTCATTATTCTTCTTTTCCTATTTTTTATTTTCTATTTTTGTTTCCTTTTTATCTTTTCCTCGTCATTCAACCTCATGTCTACTCGATGTTTGTGCAGTGACTAGTATTGACGTCGGCATCCTCCCTTTCTTCTATCTTTCTTTTCTTTTTTCCCCTTATACACTTAATTGTATACACATGTGCCTACCACCCCATGTCCATTGAACACCACAACAATTACCATTAAAATCCTTTTACCCACTATATATTTAGATGCCTTAGATTCACAGCATTATTTTGCTCTTGAACATGCTAATATCATAAGTTTAACATTTAAGTGGACATGAGAATAAAGCCATTTGACATTAGATGATCGAAACAGTTTTATTCATTGTTAACACGCAAAGACCAGAACTGAATGACTATAGAAAAGGCATTCTCTTAAGCCAACCATATTATCAACATGATTAATGTCTTCTATGTAGTAATAATATATGTAAAACTTAAAAGTTTGAGGGGTTAACTCTCGAAATTGGCAAACTTTAGGAGCATAACAGTCATTAAATTGAAAGCTTAATAGATAAAAAGGCAAAAAGATATAATATATAGGTTTTAAATTTGAAAAATAATAAAAAAAGATTTTCTATTTTTATTTAGGGTAAATTATTTTAGGATTCACTAACCTATATTGCCAATACTACAAGAAAAAGCAAAAAAGGCGACGACAAATTTCCGTAGCCTTTCCGTCTCCAAAGAATAAAGGCGACGGCCCCGAGATGAAAAGGTGTTGTCGCTTGTAGAGTTGTCAAAAAAATTAAAATTCGTCTCCAATCCATCTCCAACGGCGATGGAAAAACATAGTCTCCAATTCGTCTCAATATTTCGTCACTGTTCCATCTCCTTCACATTTTGTCTCCTTTCTATCTCCCTCTACATGTCTTTATTTCGTCTCCCTCATATTTCATCTCCTTTTTGTCTCTCTCATATTTCATTTTCTTTTCATCTCCCTCTACATTTCATCTCCGTTCCGTCTCTATTACTAGTCTATCTTCAATTTGTTTCCCTGGCCATGTCGTCTCTGTTCCGTCTCCATTGCGTTTTCATCTTCGTTCCGCCTCCTCGACCATGTCGTCTCCATTTCATCTTCCTTTTGATTTCATCTCCATTCTGTCGCTTTTTTTATAGTAATTTTTTTAAAAAAATAAAATAATATAAAATAAAAAAGTTGTAAATTACCAATTATGTCAAATTTGCTATTTAAATTAAAAATAAAAAACAAGAATACTAATTAAAATATATTATACTAATAAAATTATTTTATAAATTAAATTTAAAATATAATTATCATCAAACATAAATTTAATTACAAATTGGCTTAATATCATCAAAGTACAATTATTGGCTGGCTCCATCTTTTGTCATATCACTAGACGAAGGTTGCGGCTGAGATAGAGGTGGAGGTTGCTATTCTGGAAGAGTTGGGATCCGTTCCACAAGCAGCGTGACCTGTTCTTGAAGTCAACAGAGTTGTTCATTATGGTCTTCTCAAAGTAATAATGTATTTGAGTCGTATGTCTGAATTCAATCTTGAAAAATCAATCTACCATAAGAACCAAAATAAAAACTCCTTAACAACAAACTAATTAAGCATAATATCTGTCCCATTGATGATATTAGACACGAACATTAGTCCTAAGGTGTTCGAATAGGCAGAGTGAATGCAATATAAACACACACACAAACACACACACACACATGTATATTCTACAGTTCTACGAATAGTCAGAGTGAATGAAATATATATAAAGCAAAGTAAGCATATGTTTATTGAAACTTCTCAATCTCAAAGCAATCAAATACAGAAGCACCAAAATGAAGCAAGACTGTATCTCAAACATCACAATAGAAATAAGAAACACTTTTTATTATCTAGCAAGAAAGAATGGAAGAATTGAAAATGAGAGAGTCCAAATCATACATCCGAGACTCTTCGACAAGATAATGACAATGCAAGTTGTATTGCTCTCTCAATATATAGTGTGGACTAATTATCAATACACTATTGAAAGTATTTTTCTTATTTATCAATACACTATCCAAAGTCTTTTTCTTATTTATCAATACACTATCCAAAGTCTTTTTCTTATTTATTGAAAGTCTTTTCGGTTACAGTTATTTATTTAATTGTGCAATGACTCGTTGCTCTAACGCATGATTCAAACTAATTAAGGACTAACCAATATTTATTATTAGAGGACAAATGTTTAAATACATATATTTTGTTACAATTATTTACATTCCAAGCAATTAAATGCCATGATACATTATACCAACACAATTGAAAGACAATTTCAACATAAACTCTAACAGGTTCATATTTTCTAAACTAAACACATTCACAAGCAATATCATTGTAATATAATAATAAATTAATATACATAATAGATACTTAATTACAATACTTACTTGAGTCGTATTGAGCTTGTCCAATCGCGAAATCCTAAAATTAAAAAATATTAAAATAATTAGTAAACAAATAAAATTAAAAAGTGAAAAAAATTACAAACTGAAATTAAAAAAATAAATTAATAACGAAAAATGAAAAAAATAACAAAAATAAAATTGAAAAAAAAACCAAAAAAGTAAATAAAAACCCAAAAAAACAAAAAAAAAATCGAAATTAAAAAAATGAATAACGAAAAATGAAAAAAAAAACATTAATAAAACTGAAAAAAAACCAAAAAAAGTAAATACAAACCCTAAAATAAAAAATGAAAATAGAAAATAAATAAATAAATTGAAATTAAAAATAAATAAATAACAAAAACTAAAAAAAAAAATTCTATTTTGGGCCTTCATCTTCATTCCTAGCAATTTTTGTGATGGAATAAAATTTCCGTCGCAAAAGACAGTTTTCTTGTAGTCAACCCTATTATGATCATCATCAAACTATCCCTTCTTCAGTTTGCTGGTATCATGTTGACAATTAGCGGCATCTTCTTTAAAACTTGGCTCCTCCTTATTGCTAACCCATCCCTCTATCACATGTCATGTAATATGTGAGTAATATATTTGATCAAGTTCTTGCATGCTTCCTATTATAAAAGAAAATTTCTCGTGAATCGACGAACCCTTTATCCTCCTTGCTATAATGTGAATGATGTTGGTGATTAATGATTACTTGGTGCTATGGAAAATTAAGTACAAATTTACCAAGTTTAATCCTACAAGTTCATGGGTCATGATAGTCAGTGATCAAGTATGAGAATCATATCCATGGGGAGACTCATAAGTAAGCCTTTGTCTCTATTTGTGTTAAAACTAACTAAAACGTGAAAAGAAAAAAAGAAAATGGTTGGATGATTGTTGAGAATCCTAAATTATCTTAAGAATAAACCAAAATAAACAAACTATCTTAAGAATAAACCAAAATAAACAAACTAAGACCTCGAAGTGCATGTTTCTTTCTCTTCAAGCAATTCTCTTCCTTCTCTCTAACACCATCCGCCACGAAGCTTCATATTTATTGTTCACCTCCATTATCTCAACCATTGTGACCCTCCTATACACACCCAACAACTCATCTTCTTCCTCACATTGCTTGCTACCATGAATCGGAGGAAAAAGAGGTCTCATTTGAATCACTCTTCATCAATTCTTCAACCTCCTAGGTGTAGTGAATGCCTTCTTGCTAAATCGGCCAAGGCTAATCAAGTTTCTTGTGTATTCAATGAGGAACTCAAAGTAGTTATGGATGATTCATCCTCTAGCTCAAGCCATGACTCCATTGATTCTTCATCTTCAAGCCAAGACTCCTCTTCTCAATCGGATCCTGCTCAAATAGGTAATTGTTCCACTTCTTTTGTTTGTCAAGATGCTAATTTGATTTCCCTTAGCTCTGCTACTGTTTTTGCTGCTATTTCTGATAAAAATAGAGCTGATTTTGCACATGCTACAGTATCTTCTACTGTTCACGCGTCTTCCGCACTTTCTAACACACCTCTAGCCCATTTTGCTCCCGTTTCCTCTTGCACTGCTGCAATTTTTACTAATGTTTCAACTCAAAATTTTGCTGAAATTTCAATTCATTTACCACTTATTCCACCTATAAAGGATGCATCTATTCTCCTACTTTTCTCCCATTTGGATGCCAATTTTGCAGCTGTTTCTGCTGATTTTCTAGTAGCAAATTCCAGCATTCAGACTGGTTCTTTTGTTGCTGAAATTTCAGCTCAATCACCACTTCTTCCACCTACATTGGATGCATATACTCTCCCAATCCTTCCTCATTTAAATTCAAATTTTGCTGTTGTTTCTGCTGATTTTCCAGCAGCAAATTCCCATGTTTTCAACGCGTTACCAACCTCTTTTCCCTATCATTTTTTCTCCTTCTCTTTTCAAGTTAATTACCCTCCAAGTGCAGCTCCATTTTGCACCTTTAGTGAGCTTTTTCTACAAATTTTACCCTCCAATATTGGTACCATCTTCTCTCAGCCAATGAGAGAAAGAATGGTGCTGATCCTAGTTTGGGTGCCATGGAGGATTTCTCTAGTTGTCTTTTAGATTGTGGTTTAATGGATGCTGGCTTCGAAGGCCAGCCATTCACTTGGATAAAAGGTAATATGATGCAAAGATTGGATAGAATTTGTATTAACCAAGGTTGGGTGGATAAATTTGAAAACACCAAAGTTTCTCATCTAGCTAGTGATGGGTCGGACCACTGCCCCATTTTCCTTTCTTTTGCTCAAAACACTATTAGAGGACCTTACTCTTTTAGATTCATAAATGCTTGGACTAAACATCAAAGCTTCAAACAAACTATTGAAAAAAACTGGAAATTGGATGTCTATAGCAGGGGGATGTGGAAATTCTGGTTGAAACAGAAAAGAATCAAAGCTGCTCTTAAAGATTGGAATAAAAATCACTTTGGTGATATTTTTCAAACTATCAAAGATGCAGAATTAGAAGTTAAAAATAAGGAGGATATCTTCATGACTAATCCTTCTGATGATAACAGAGAAAGTCTGAAAAAGGCTGAGGCTCTATTGAACCAAAGGTTGGCTATTGAAGAAAGCTACTGGCAACAAAAATCTGGTATTAAATGGCTTCAAGAAGGTGATAAGAATACAAAATTCTTTCATATGATGGTTAAAAAAAGGCAGATTAAAAATCATATTTGGAGCATTGACAAAGATGATGGCAGTACCATTGACCAAATCCATGAAATCAAATAAGATGCTATTAACTTCTTTAGTAATCTTCTTAAAGAGGATTCTGATTGTCAGCCTCTATCTTCCACCAGCTTCATTCATAAACTTGTGACTGAGGAAGATAACATCATGCTTAATAATCTTCCAACTCTGGAAGAAATCAAGAATGTGATTTTCTCTTTGGATGGTAACAGTACTGCTGGACCTGATGGATTTTCAGTAGTTTTTTATCAGGACTGTTGGGATATCATTGCTGATGATTTACATGAAGCAGTCTTGGATTTCTTTAATGGTTCTGAGATTCTTAAGGGGGTCACTGCTATTGCCATCATCCCTAAAACTGCAGCCCCAAGAAAGTGGACTGAATTCAGGCCTATCAGCTTATGTAATATCTTTAATAAAATTCTAACCAAGCTCTTGAATGGCAGGCTAGCCAGAATTCTTCCAAAACTAATCTCTAAGCAACAAAGTGGTTTTGTGCCTGGGAGGCATATGAGGACAACATTCTGCTAGCTCAAGAAATGATTCACAAGCTGGACTATAAAACAAGAGAAGGTAACATTATGCTCGAACTTGATATGATGAAAGCTTATGATAGACTTAATTGGAATTTCATCTACTTTATGCTTGAAGCTTTTGGATTTAATGATGCTTGGATCTCTAAAACTAAGAACTGTATTTCTAACTGCTGGTTTTCTTTGCTGATCAATGGAGAGAACTGTGGTTTTTTTAAATCCGGAAGGGGTCTCAGGCAAGGAGATCCTATCTCTCCATCTTTGTTTATCATTGCTGCTGAATACTTGTCTAGGGGTCTCTTCAACCTTTTTAGAGTTTATCCTTCAATGAGATATAGAACTGGTTGTTCTACTCTAATCTCTCACTTAGCCTTTGCAGATGACATTGCTATTTTCTCTAATGGTAGCAAAAATTGCCTGACCAGAATCATTAAATTTCTTGAAGTTTATGAAAAAGCATCTGGTCAGAAAGTTAATCAAGCTAAGAGTGGATATTTTCTGCTATCTCATACATTGGTTTCAAGGGCTGTTATCATAGCTGAAATTACTTGGTATATAAGGAAACACCTTCCTACCACTTACTGGGAGTTCCTCTTCATAAGGGGAGAAAAAATAGTATTTTATTTGAAGATATTCTTTAGAAGATCAAAAACAGGATCTCAGGCTGGGAAAATAGGGTTATCTCAATAGGAGGTAAGATTACTCTTCTTCAAAGTACATTGTAATGCCCTGAAACCAACACTCCCACGCCTACAGGATACTCCCTGTCCTTAACGGTCCAAGCGAGCACCGAGGCCATGGCGAGTGGGCCCGGAAGCGCACTATGCACATATTGTCCGCTCTAAGGCCCATACCCCTCACGGTTTTGTTGCCTCCCAACCACTGCCAGGAAAACGGCCGTGCACGAATATACGAGCGAACTCTATATATTCAGTGGCCCAGACTCGTAACCTTCCGATGTGGGATAAGGTTACCACATTCGTCCCCCCTTAAAGAGGCCTAGCACCCTCGCGGGCCACTGGCGCAAAGGAAGGCCCGCTCTGATACCATTTTATAACGCCCCGAAACCAACACTCCCACGCCTGTAGGATACTCCTTAGCCTTAACGGTCCAAGTGAGCACCGAGGCCATGGCGAGTGGGCCCGGAAACGCAATATGCACGTATTGTCCGCTCTGGGGCCTCTATCCCTCACGGTTTTGTCGCCTCCCAGCCACTGCCAGGAAAACGGCCGTGCACGAATATACGAGCGAACTCTATATATTCAGTGGCCCAGACTCGTAACCTTCCGATGTGGGATGGGGTTACCACATACATTAACTTTAATGCCTATGCACTTGCTTCAAGTCTTGAAACCTCCTAAACAAGTGTGGAATAAAATGAGCTGTTTGTTCAATAAATTCATTTGGGGTTCAATTAGCACTGACAAGAGAATACATTGGTGCTCTTGGGAGGATATATGTCAACCTAAAGGAGAAGGTGGTATGGGATTCAGCCATTTTCCTGACCTTATAAAAGCCATGTCCTTTAAGCTTTGGTGGAAATTTAGAAATTCTAAAAGCTTATGGGCTACTTATATGTCTAATTGCTACTGTAAGGGGAAACACTCCCTTGTAGTCCAGGTTAAAGCAAAAGACTCAAAAACTTGGAAACAGATGAAGGATGTTGCTGAGAATTGTGAGCATTATATAAGATGGAATCTTGGCAAAGGTAATATAAACTTTTGGAAGGATACTTGGATAGGTGATAAACCTCTCCAAACTCTTTTTCCTAATCAAAATCTTCCTGATCATCTTGTTCAGGATTTTATTGTTAATGAGAAATGGCATGAGAAAAAACTTTGTGACATTCTGCCAGGCTATTTAGCAAAAAGAATAAAAAATGTTGAGTTTGACACTGACTCCATTGACAACCCTATGTGGGCTGTTACGAACAATGGTGACTTTATCCTTAAATCTGCTTGGGAAGTTTGCAGAAATGCAGGTACTAAAAGACTTATCTTTGAGAGAATATGGGACAAGTCTATCCCATCTAAAATATCCATGCTAGCTTGGAGAGTCATACAAAAATGGTTACCTACCGATGATAGATTGCAAAAGAAAGGTATGTGTCTTGCTTCCAAGTGTCAATGCTACGATAATGTCGAGTCCATAGCTCATTGTCTCTTTACTAGTTTAATTGCCAAAGAAGTTTGGGTGTTCTATGCTAATTTATTTGGAGTTAATATACCTAACTCCTCTGATTTCTCTCATTGGTTTTCCGCTTGGTTATTTTCTGGAGATTACATTTGTAGAGGTCATGTGAGAATTCTGATTCCTTTGTTTATCATTTGGTTTCTTTGGGAAGCTAGAAATGTTGCTAAACATCATAACATTAAGATGTGTGGCAAAACAATCATTTGGAAAATTGGAAAACTTGTATTCCAGTTACATCATGTTGGCTTCATTAAAAGAAAACAATGGAAATGAGATTATTTCATTGTAAATCATTTTAACTGTTCTATTTTGAGGAAGGAAAGGAAATATATTCAAGTGGTTAGATGGATTAAACCTACCTTGAATCATGTGAAACTCAACGTGGATGGACGTGTTCAGATCCAAGATAAAATTGTTGGAGGTGGAGGTATTATCCGAGACAATAAGGGTAACTTGCTTAAATGTTTTTACTGTCCCTTCATCACCTAATCAGCCATTAAAGCTGAGTTACTGGCTCTTATCTTTGGTCTCAGATTGTGTTTAGACTCGGGATATTGTAATGTTTGGGCGGAAGTGGACTCTTTAAGCGCAGTTGAGCTTGTGAACAGAGGCAAACAAGGATCTTGGGATATTACTCTGGAGATAAGGAGAGCTAGAAGGTATTTAGTTGCTAACAATGAAATCCTTACTCACATCTTTCGTGAAGGTAATCAACCAGCTGACTATCTTGCAAATTTGGGAGCTAAAGCAAGGTGTGCGACTATCATACAAGATACAACAGGGCACAAACAACTTTAAGGTATGGTCAAGATTGATAAACTTGGTCTTCCTTGCTTTAGAATCTGAAGTTGGTTAGGATTAGATTTTTCTAGATTTAATGTTTTCTATATAGACTATTGTAAAAAAGGGTGCTTGTAGCCCTTTTAGAATAGTTGGACGATGGGGCAGGTAAGTCCCCCATCCTCCCATGAAGGTTAGGCTTAATGTCCCCCTTCGTTCTTGTACCTTTTTCTTTATTAATAAAATTCTGCAGGGTACCGCCCCTCTTTCATCAAAAAAAAAAAATCCTTTGATGCAAGAGGGATGTCACTCCTCTACCCAACCTCAATCTAGAAATTAAGTCTGGACGCGATGTACGAGGGAAAACAGACAAAGTCTTCCCTGTACTACGATCATTCCAACACCTCAACAAGTGAACACAATGCCAACAACAATTGTACAAGAATACATTTTCAAAGTCTAGACCAAGCATGGCATATTTAACATAGCATTCCTTAACTTAACCCTTTGCAATGCAAGCATAAGTAAATAGAAGTATGATTAAGAGAATTTCTAAGTCCCACAACACTAGCTAGCTTTAACTTTAGTTACAAGCTCTCCAAGTGATACAACCATAAACAAGGCTTGCTAAGCTCAAAATATATTAAGTTTACATTTCAAAATGACTTGAAAGCATTAACATTCTCTTGACAACATCAAGACAAAACTATGATCTATCATGTGCAAAACGGTGCTCCGATACAAAGTAGGCTATACAACTTGCAATGCACATCATAATCCACATCTTTAGATCATAACAAAAATACTATCCAACCTCTCAAGCAAGTAAGGAAACTAGCTTTTGTCTTTTTCTTGAGGGGTCACCTTGGCCTCTCCTGAAATTGTTGAACAAACGGGGTGAGCAACCACATGTTCAGTGAGGGAGAGAGAAATACGGGGAGGTTTTGAAAACCTTTTCATGATACACGTAAGCCAAGTAGCATGTATTAACAATAGGTTAATTGCAATAGACAACACACGATAATATGAAGCAATAAACATTCGATCAAACTTTATGAAACTGTATAAACACTCAAGAAAAGGATACGATTCTCGATCCACCTTATCACTCCCACGTCCTTTGCTCCAATGCATTCACGATATCGATAATCCCCTTATATCACCGGTGGGTATACTCCGGATGTACTCCAAGAACCTACGACCCAACACCCCGAGGCCTTCACCGACCAAGCGAGTATGGGAATATGACACAGAGGTCGTGTAACCAACCGCTGGCAAGCCTACTACCACCCAACAGAGACACGATACTACCGTGCCTCGATTAAGGTTGCAACCTTTGGTAACACTCCATAAACACTTAGATAACCATTTAAACAAACATTCGATAAGCATGTAAAGTGAGGGGACAACAAAGTAGGTTGCCCATCAAGCATTTAAACAAGTAATGGTACTTCATATCATATTCATTAGCAACAGTACAATCAATTTCACATACTACAACCAATAGAACCATTAACTCATACATTTTCTCACTTTCCAATGGCTAATAGCTTGCATATGAAATTAGCTCAACAACAATTTTAACATTTAACTAGTTCGCAATACAAAGAAAATAACATTTCACTAGAAATCCATAACTAAGAACAAGTTAAAGAAAATTATGATTTAACTAGCACATGAACACATTTCATTGGACAAAAAAGGGAAATGGAACATAGCCGCTGCCCAGCCTACTACCGACAACAGCCTCATACCGGCAACTGACCAATGCCTGCAGGCAGCTAGCGCCGGCGCTGGCCAGTCGAACCATACACACACACACACACATACACATAATGCACTTAGCTCACCTAGGTTTATTTGCTTGCACTTTCATGAATACGTAAGCCTTGTACTTCATTCCTTTGAGCTAATAAAACTCTTTCAAGCATTCCTACAAACACTTAATCTACACTACACATCCAAAACGAATACTAAACAACAACAGTTAACATACAAGGTTTCCAAGTTTAGAAAGTATACTACACTCATGCTTCACAATTTTTTCACAATATTCAAGCTAGCAAGTAAATTCATGGCATAATCATCTCTTTTTCAACATATACATAAACTTACCACTACTAAAATTACAAGAAAAATGCACAATACATGAACCTCTCACCTATTCTCGGTTGAATTTGCACAAAGGAGCAAGAGGTTGAGCTAAATTAGCAAGTTTTCTCTTTTTTTCTTATTCTTTTTCCCATTTCCTTCGTTCTTCTTCGTCACGGGTCCAAGCCCTAGCTTCTGCCCTTTTTTTTTTTCCTCTCCTGATCCGATCATTTCCTCTATCTTTTTCTTGCTTGTTTTATTTTGTTTAGTGGATATTAGATAAGTTAAGACTAAGTCAAGACTATGTAGAATGATCTAAATGCCATGTGTTAGTTTGCTAACTTAGAAGAAATAATTTGATTACTAATTAGCCACTAAAATGCACTTTATCATCTACTTTGTAATTAGCATCAACTCAAACTCCACTTACGATGACGTAATAATTGCATGTATCGATTCAATTAGCAAAATCAAGTCAATTAAATGCAAAAAAATAAATGCAAATTAATAAAATAATTATTATTTTTCATGTTCGGGTCTCACAAGGGACGTCTCCTCCTCTTGCACAATTGAATGCCCACTTCCCTCCCATTTCAACCTCTTATATTCACAACATACCCTCTTTTCTAGGAATGAATCTATCTTAGGGCTAACACCTAATTTGGCAGCCAAGAAAACTAAGATATTGGCCCATCTCAATGCTCCATCTGCTTCAAATTGGAAGAACTTATTGTTGGCAATTTGAAACAAACTCTTTCCTTGAACAAAGTTGACAATGCTAAGTTCATCAATGGCCATAAAGTTAGCTTGTCCACTACCTAGTGTCTCTGAAGTTACTGAGGCTATTTGAAGAAGATGCTTGATTGGTAAATTGTTGGTATGCTTCCACCCTTCTTTTTGATTAAGAAAGTGATTGGCACTAGATGAATTGTTGTTGGGGAAGTTGAGATTAAGTCACTTTTCAATGGTTTATACTTGTTCAAACTTGATTGTGAGAAATCTTATGATGAGATATTGGAGCAATTATGGCATGTTAACCATCATCCTCTTCTACTTTGGAAATGGGACACTAATGTGCATCTTGTTAATCTTACTTGTGAGAAAGTACCTATTTGGATGAAACTTACAAATATTCCATTGGGTTTGTGATTGAATGAGGGGTTTAGCTATATTGATAGCAATCTTGGTACGCCACTTCAAATGGATTCACTCACTGAGTCTAGGGCTCACCTTAGCTATGCTCGTATTTGCATTGAAATGAATATTGAAGACGATCTTCCCGATTCAACTTTTGTTATACTTCTTGATGGGTCAATTACAGAAACTGGTATTGCATATTCTTAGAAACTACCAAGATGTACCCATTGTAAGGTTGTCAGTCACACAATTGCTAATTGTACTAAGGTTCAAGTTTCACATGCAGTTCCCAAGCCTCTTTGTCCTTTAAATACTTTCGTATGGTAAGATATCTCTAGAAAGACTCAAATTAAAGAAACTACACCTTCGGTCTCTCTTCTAAAAAAAAGTTGCATCATCAAATCATTTCGAAGTGCTCGAAACTGAACACTTGGTCCCCTTATAGTTAGTCAAGAAAATATAGATCCTCAACCTTTGGATACTTCTTCCAATTCTCAAAGATCTTGATAATGTTCAAAATTTCATGAACCCTTCAAATTCTCCTACCATCCCACAGGAAACCTCTAACTCACCCTCCGTGGATGAACCTTATAGAGGAACCCTTAGGTTTTCGAGGTATTGGATTCTTACAAATGTTTGTGTTACTCAAGCCGACATTCTTGCTTCTGCTTCGTCCATCACTGCTCGCGCGGAAGCTTATCTCCAAGGCGGAATGCTTCCCTATTGATGTATTTTAATATCATGGTAGTAGAATAAAATCAATAGCATACAAACAAGATCAACCACATGCCATAAATGACATAGGAAACGAAATTCTAACATATATATAATCACATATCGCATGGTTTTGCTTGGATAATCAAAGAAAATGATTTTACCATGACTCGTTGACTTTAGAACTCAACGAAACCAGAAAAAAACTGCTGGAAAAATGCGAGAAAATGTCTCTTCTTGGATTGTCTATGGATCTTCTCTTCTAATCCTCTTTCCAAGTACTACTGTATCATTTCTTGTGGGAAAAATCTACCTTTTTATGGTGTTTTGCTAACTAGCTGAGTATGATGTGTGTGTCAAGTAGAAGGTGTATATTTCTTAGCAAAATGAGCTCCTATTTATAGGTGTAGAGAGAGAGACAAGATCAAGGGGAATATCTCATCAAATCTTATCTTATGAATTTTCTTTGAGTTTAAAATAAGATAATTGTGTTGTAACACTAAATAAAATAATAGAAGACAAGAAAGATATATGGAGAAGAGAAAGTAGTTATTTTATTGCTTTTCTTAAGTGTGTCATAATACAACGTAGAAAACTCTATTTATAGGGAAACGCAACTTGCTCTCCAAGTAATCCCTAGAGGGCTTTTACATTCATGGGTTTGATTTTGGGCTCCAAAACTGACTTTTGGACCAAGCAATGAATATCTACCTATATTGTTTCATAACACTCCCCTTTAGATATTCATTTTTTAAGAATATATCTCATTAAAACTTTACTAGAAAAAAACCTAGTGGGAAAAAATCTTAGTAAAGGAAAAAGAGTACAATATTCTTATATACGCTTATCAGACTGCCTCATTAAAAACCTTGCTAGGAAAACCCAGTGGGATAAAACCTAGGCGAATGAAAAAAGAGTGCAGTACGTATTTCCCCTCTCATGAGGACAAATCAAGAGTGATCTCTATGTTGTCGCATGCCAATCTTGTGTACTAGTTTCTCGAATGTTGTTGTAGCCAATGCTTTTGTAGATAAATCTGCTAGGTTGTCACTTGAGCGAATCTGACGACCATCGATTTCACCTTTCTTTTGGAGTTCATGTGTAAAGAAGAACTTCGGTGAGATATGCTTGGTTCTATCACCCTTAATGTAGCCTCATTTTACTTGAATAATACATGCAACATTATCCTTATACAATGTAGTTAGACTTCTTCTACTTGCTGAAAGATTGCATTCTTTATCAATATGTTGAATCAAAGATCTCAGCCAAACACATTTTCAACTTGCATCATGAAGTGCTAGTATCTCAGCATGATTTGAGGAAATGGTAGTAATAGTTTGCTTTGTAGAACGCCAAGATATACAGTACCACCATATGTGAATAGATATCCAGTTTGAGACCACCCTTTGTGAGGGTTAGACAAATAACCAGCATCTGCATACCCAATCAATTCTGGTTGTGGATGTTTGGAATACAATAATCCCATATTAGTTGTTCCACGGAGATAACGAAATATCTGTTTAATTCCATTCCAATGTCTTCTTGTGGGTGCATAACTATATTTTGCTAATAAGTTAACAAAAAATGCAATGTCAGGTCATGTATTGTTAGCAAGATACATTAATGCACCAATTGCACTAAGATATGGTACTTCGGGATGAATTCTTCACTATCTTCTAGAGGACAAAAAAGGTCATTTCTTATATCAAGAGATCGGACAACCATTAGGTAGCACAACGGATGAGCTTTGTCCATATTAAATCTTTTCAATACCTTTTCAGTATAATTCGATTGATGGACTAAAATTCCACTTGACAAATGCTCGATCTGCAGGCCGAGACAAAATTTAGTTTTTCTAAGATCTTTCATCTCAAATTCTTTACTTAAATAAGCAGCTGCTGCTTTAAGCTCTTCAATAGTCCCAACTATATTCAAATCATCAACGTACACAACAATAATAACAAACCCATGTTTTGATTCCCTGTGTTCCTCATCCAATGTGAGGATCAATAAAGGGAAAAAGATAGAGCTTGGATAGAGCTATAATAGGCAATAAAATTAAGTAAAATTACTATAGTGAGAATTTGTTACCCTTTTTGGATATTTGCCCAAGCCTTTTATAGGCTCATTTAGGTGTGCATTACCGTTGTGGGGGAGTGGGGTTGACCTATGATATTAATAGGAGATTGTTCCATGGTTTTCGAGCTCTTGGGAGCACGTTTATTGGGTTTGTTATGATTTCTTTTTGAATTGGTCCACCAGGTTTCAAGCCATTAAGTTGGTCACAATGAGTGGATCCTTAGGCTATTATTTGGGCTAGACGCTATTTAGGCCAAACCTTGTCTTTTTGCTGGGCTTTTCTTTAATAATTGTTGGGCTTCAATTTATGGCCCATCAATAGCCCAATAGTCTCTTGAGCTTCGTAGGAGGTCAGGAGACTACGTTGTACTGGGCTTCTGTTTCAAGCATTTAATTATTACTAGCCACCCAATTTATTAGTGTGGCTCTCGACCCATGCAGATAGTCGTTATAGCTTTTAATGCCCTTGCCTTCTTTCCCTCTTTTCTTGTTTCCCCTTAATGACAAAACTCTTTATCTCCTTGAAATCTTTTAACTTCTTATCTCTATAAAGGTCTCAATCGCCTATTTATTAGGTACGCATTCTTTATTCTCTTGCGTATTTTGCATAACTATGTGAACTATTGAGAGAGAGAGGTCCTAGGGATCTTTAAACCTAGTTATCACTAGGAAGAATCGGACCTCTGTTCATGCCTTTGGTAGTTGCTCACGTACTAGGTCTGGGGCCTCTAGCTCTAGGTTAGAGCTAGGGCTACTTTAGCCCTAGTAGTAAGTAACACATACATTCTCCGCTCGTGAGAGGACCTGCTTAACAGATCCTCAGTCCATGGTCGAATTGAATAAGAAATGGGTTTTCTCATCTGGGTTTGAGTATAAGGTTCCCCTTGAAAATACTCCTACCACTGCCCCTGGTAACAGTGAAACCAACTTCTATACCAAAATTTTTGATTTTTTTGGTCTAACTATTCCCCCTTTCATCGAGGAGATCCTCAACTTTTTCCAGTTATGCCCTGGGCAGATTCAGTCAAACAGGTAGAGGTTAATGGTTGGCTTCTAGAGATTGAAGAAGTCTACCAGTTTTGAGTCGAGTCTTAGGCTCTTTAGGTTTTTCTTTTCTAGGAAGTGTCAGGTGTTGTCTAGTAGATAGCATTATTTCTCTGCTAGGCTTGGTCACCCATTGCTAGAGAAATTTCTAGATAATGGCAAAAATTGGCAATACCACTATGTTTTTATGAAGTCCCCCTAGGCATAGTCTATTTCCCACTCTTGGGGTAACCCTTCTATTGGGTCTTCTAAAGATCCAATCTTAGATGATTCAGAGTTAGCCATAGCTTAGGCTTTATTAGAGAGGGGGATAATTGACCTGATTTTGATTTTTAAAGAGGTATGCTCATCTAGGCTGTATAGTTTTGAAACCCAAATGGAATGTCTTGCTCCAGAGGAGAGCTCTGTCCCTATTAGGAGCTTCGCCACTCCTGCTAGTAGGTTTCTTCATTCTTATTATCGTACGCTCTTTTCTTTTTCTAGCTACTGACCTCTTCTATTATTTTATCAACTGTGAAGATTATGATAGCATTCGCCATCCGTACTCTCGTCACTGCTTCATTGGATAAGAAGAAAAAAACCCCAAGCAGAGAGTTTTCAATAGTTGTTTCTCCTCCGATGAAGAAGGCTAGGACCCCCTCTGACCTCCCTGAAGATAGGGAGATGTAAGATCTTCCGCTACTCCCTGCTCTTCCCAGGACGGCTGTCTCTGCAAGTGACATTCTTCTCTCTAAAGCAGCTTTTTTGAGCTTACCCGTGGCCCTTCTTCCATCTGCTCAGCGTGAAACCCAACACAATTATGTGGTTTTGACTCTTCTTTTCCCGAGTTCCCTAACCCTTTATGCTGAACCTTCTTCCTCTGTTACCAAGAAGATTAAGGTTCTAGGAAAAGATGGTAGTATTCGTGAAGCTTATCTCTATGAGTTCAGCTTGTTGAGGCTTATGAAGGAGGCTCGAGTCAAGGTGGAAGAGGCACTGTATTCTCTTTCCTTTTTACATTTATATATATTATCCTTCTTCGGTTGTGTATTGATCTCGTGTATTTCTGCTAGTCCTCTGCAACTATGGAGCTCCAAGCTAAGCACTTGCGTTGCTTGAATGACCTCTAGGAGGAGCACCATAAGCATTTCTTGAGGGTTGAAGACTTTCGTCCAGAGTTGAAAGTCACTTAAGTAGAGAAGACGAAGCTTCAGGAAGAGCTAGCTAAAACTCAAGACTGCAATCTGGCTTTGGAGTAGGCTATTGATGAGAAGAAGAAAGCTCGAATTAAAACAGTGGCAGAGCGTGAGATTGAGAAGAAAAGAGCTACTGAGGCCTTTTCCAAGGCCGAGCTAGTCGAAAATGAGCATGAGGGGATTCAATCTAAGCGGGATATTCTTCAGGCGAAGGTTAATTCCTTCTTGACTGAGGTCAAAACACGAGGGGAGCATGTTGTGCAATGCTTCAAGAGCAACAAACGCTTTGAACGCATGATTGAGAAGGCCTGTCAAACCAGGTATGCCCAGTCTGTTTATGAGGGGTGTGCCCAGATGTTAGTAAAGATCAAGGCTTGGCTTGGCAATATTAAAATTTCCTTCCTTGATAGCTTGTTGGGTGAAACCCCCTAGATGAAAACGTAGATCTTAAGCGCCTGTCCTCTAATGAAGAGTAGTTAGCCTTGGACTCTTTGAAGGGGACCGTTCAAGATAAGTGTGAATCACAACATTTATGTGCTAAGTGGAAACAACGAAATTTAAAATTTTTTCTAACAACATAACCTTTGTATTCACATATTACCATAGTAAAGTCCATGCAACCAATATATATATATATCAACAATATATATAATGTACAAGAGTATAAGCAATAGGTATACCTCTTGTAGATAGCCGAATGAGATGGTGGAATAAAGATGGAGATGCTATAGCATGGACAAGCCTCATTCACACGTGTAAAGGCTCTAGATCGAGACACATAAGCATCCAAAGGCTATTTTCACAAAACAAGTTAATGTGCTAGCTACCTATTAGAGGATATGAGCTTGCATTAACTCAAAAACCAAAATAAAAACTTCTAAGTGTGTTTTTCTTCTTTGGACGAGAGTTAGAGAGAGTGTAGAGATAGTTTTTCATCTCTTGCATTGTTTGTGTGTTGGCTATGTATCTCAAGGAGAAGGGAGAATATCATATCTCTTTATTATCTTGCAAGATCATGCATATCTACTTTAGATAATACTTTTTGACAAGTGGCATGATTGTTCTCTCCAATGACTTGCCACTTGTAAGGCATGCAAGACAATCTTATCTACTTAATATTTAATATTTGACAAGTGGCATTATTGTTCCATCCAATGGAATGCCACTTGTAAGGCATGCAAGACAATCTTATCTACTTTAGATATTGTCTTGACAAATGGCATCATTGTACTTTCCAATACAATGCCACTTGGCGTTTATGTAAGATTATCTTATCTACTTTAGATATTGTCTTGACAAGTGGCATCGTTGTATTCTCCAATATAATGCCATTTGGCATTCATGCAAGATTAACATTGAATTAATTCTAATCCCTATTAGAATAATTAAATTATGGAAACAACCCTTTTCATATTTACACTTTGGCCCCAACACTTTTCAAAATTGTACTTTTGGCCCGCTTAACAATTAACATCCAAAATAATGTTAACTCTCTAACGTCTCTCTAATTAATATCAAACTCATTAGATGTCTTATTCACGATGCTCTTTTGAGTGTGACTTTCTAGATTCATAATTGTATAGCAATGATGGACTATTAAGCGCTTTTAATCTATTCCGATAATGTCTCTGTCATTCTCCGGAATATCCTCACGTTCAAGAGTAACGCCTAGTAACATACATATCATGACAGTTTATGTGGCCATGAAGTCCAACTCCTATGAATCTATTTATAGTCACAAATTAGCGTGCAATCTGATCCTTCCATTAAATATGTCCCAATCGAATGAGGACCATGAAATGATTAAGTCCACTAATTCAATTCTATGCATATATCTAATCAGTGGAATGAGAGATGAAGCCTATGGAAAACCTTTTTCCATCATTCATACCCCAGCCGAGGATTTCCTCATTTAACAACAGAAATAATATCACATAGGACATCGCCTTACGTCGGAGGTTAACGGATCATATCTTGACAATTATCTGTCGGTCTCTATACCACAAGACTAAACTATGAGAGGTCGTTACTCACCTTGAAGAAGGCGGGTTTTGTCCAAACGCTATATTTAATCCATGATATATCCGGCGGCCATAATTTCTCAAGTCAAATGATTAATTTGCATAATTCGTAACGAATAATAAATTATTAATCCAAAGTCATGTAGTTTATTATTCTGGTCATATTCAATGATCCGTTCTACTAATGATTACTCATATGTAAGTTAATCACATCCCCATGCTGTTATAGCACAAGGCTCACCACCCTTTATCATTAATATCCCTAATAATCAAAGGTAACTACATATGATAGCCCGTACTTGATTATTCTAGTCTCGGTCAAATAATCTGAGGGTTATGAATTAGTTTGAATGTTTATCATATCGAAAAAATATGTCAATGTATTCTAAACACTTTTAGAATATATTTCTTCTCCGAAAAATATTAAGAACACATTCATATAATTGAACAGAGAATATGAACATCTCAAATAAGTCAATATGTAAACAAGCATATAGACGTAAATGCCATTATGTACAAGTTAATGCCAAAATATCCCAAAAATATGTCATCCAAATATATAGCATTAGGGAATATCTCCAACAATCTCCCACTTGCATTAATGCTATGATATATATAGTATTAGCACAACACACAATAATATCACATATCCATCTTCCCAAGATGTGGAGCTAGCTATGATTGATTCATGGCTATGGTAAGTGGGACAACTACATTAAGAGATGTGGTCGTTTTTTTGCTATAACATATCACAATATTATATGCTACAAATACAATATATGAAGATGGAAACATCTTTCCAAATGTTTGGACATACTGTAAGACCCTGGTTCCCTTAGCTTGTACAATAGCTCTACTATAGTCATAACACAAAAGCATCACAACTAAATGATAAAAACCATTATCAACTTGTATTGTTACCTTAATCCAAACAACTTCTTTTGTAACATCAAATATTACAAAAGATATAATATACGTAATGGGATATACAGTTTGTTCAGAACCTTTCTAACTAACTGTGCTCCCACTAGATATGAACCCTAAAATAGATATTATATTATTATTAGTTTCATATCAAAATCTAAACTAATAAATCCGTCACCATGGAGTTTACCTTCTCCATTAAACAAAAATATGTTATCCAGCATTCTTAATTTGGATAGAATTGACATTCACTTGTAACACTTTACAGTTTGTGCAATGTCAAACGTTGTACTTAGTATAGCAACTTATGAAGTCATCTATTGCTGAAGCATAAGATGATTTCATTCCAAGTTTGCTATGCTACTAGAGTTTCTCGAAAATCATTCGTTGGAGATGGATTCATTGTCTCAAGGACAATAATTCATTTCTTTGATTTCTTTTTGAAAAAATCATCTTGAACACCTTCAAGATCACTCTAGGTACAGTCTTTGGAATATGTTAAGTAATCTCCTCGTACTATCACCAAAGCTACGAGTTCTTGAGATACGAACGACATCTTTCAAGTATGGAGAACACTTAATATGATTATACTTTAACTGACATCAAATCACATATACCATCAAATATGATAGACACGTCATCAATATACAGATTGAGAATAGTGGTTGTGCTTCCATTAACTCTGATGCAAGCACAAGGTTCATCTGAGTACATAATGAAACTAAACTCTTTTATTTCATTTGAATCGGATGCAACAATTCCAAGAAATATGCATATGATACTAATATCCATGGATTCAAACCAAAATTGTTCTATATGGATATCTTCCAAAAGATGTCCTCTAAGAACATAATTTTGAGTTTCATTTATAGATGCAATAATTATTAGCATAATGAAAATAGACTTAAGCAGAACGATTGGTAAAAGATTTCATCCATTATGCTCTCTTTTGGAATATGCCTCCTACCTTTGGGTAAAGAAAGACACAATCCCAATCAAGCACATGATATCTTTCATAAACCAATTTAGCTATAAAAGGTCATAAACCTTTTTTCATTAACTTCAATCTTCATCTCGAAAATCACTATTCAGATAAGATTGAATTGTATGAAGTATAATCATTACGCATTTCAATAAAACATTTCTTGGAGTAGATATCACATATCAATTCTCTACAAAACATAGGATCATCCAAATGACCATTATCTTAAAGACACAAACTACTTTTGTGCATCCAATAAAATATATCCCTATATTCTCTAAAGGATGAGATACACTACTAGTTTTGCAAAGATCTTGTATGATGACATTTCAGACCGAATTGAATAGATTCAATATTTAGGTTTAAGTGATTTTGTGGCTTAGAGGACATTTCCTCAATTTCTATTTAGTTAGAAGGCATCAACCTTCTTGAACAAAACATTTTCTTCAAGAGTGATCACAATCTAACAGATCAATACAATTTGATCACAAAATAGAAATCACATCCTTTAAGGCAAGGACATGATACAAAATTACCTTCAGCCTAAACTCTTACTTGTCCTTTAAAAACTTTTCAATAAAAGTAGGACAATCCAAATATTACCTCCTTTAATATTTGGTTGCTATCCAACTCTTATAACATACAAAGTTCTAGCAATAGTAGAAATTTAACTATTTAATAAAATTGAAATAAGAAAAGTACAACCCACAAGTACATAGTATGATTAGTCAAACTAACCAACTTTGTACTAAGTCAAAAAAACACAATTTCTTCACTAAGAAACTCCTATTCAATTGTGGTATATCGGGTGTTGTTAATTACAATACTATACCGAAAAATTGAGATACTCATCCAAATAGTACTTAAGTATTTTAGAATCATGATCACATCATAATGCAATAACACTTTTTCCTACATGGGTTTTCTACTTTAGTCTCATGCTTTTTGAATCATTCAAAAAACTTTAGATATGTTCTTGACAATCATTAGTGAGGTTACGTAAAGGAAAAAAACACAGTTGTAGCTTATTCACAAAAAGCTCATATATAACCATGTACTAATTCAAACAATTTAGTATCTCTAACCCTTTATTAAACAAAGGATGACTTGGTTACCTTTCTAAAATAAGATGCATAAGTCGATTAAAAAACCAACTTAATCATCATCTTAATATTAGGATTAACTAAGTCATAAAGAAACTTCAATTGTCTTGGATTACAAAATTTATCCCAAAATATATTCGATATGTGGTTATAACAGTTAACAATATATGTGTCATACTTTCTTTCGCCCACAAGAAGGTACACAAATTAATCATCCTTAGCTAATGTAACAACAATTGTTCCATTTGCTAACACTAAAACCATTCCACGCTTCCAAAACATACTTTGATTAAGATTCTTTCAAATGCACATACATTTATGTCACAAAAGAATCAAAACCATAAAGTAATAACAACCAATAACAAAGAAGATTTACCATTCATTATAGCTTCATACCCTTGACATTCAAGCTATAAATATATATTGAATAAATCCTCCTTTTAATGTCCGATTGATCGGTTATGTAAATACTTTTACATATGCCTTTACAATCCTTAATTATAGCAAAGTAAAACACTTAGAATGCATAGAGAAATGATCATTCACCTTTTAGGAAGCCAAACCTGTGACGAATTAAGCCAAAGATTCCTTTAATATTCTCCAAAAGCATCAATCCTTTCAATTATCACAACATAATACAACACTTCATTTAACTTACAGCTAACTTACCTCTTTAAACAAATTATCTTCATAATTAACTAATTTTAATTAGATCACAAACATAGTTTCTATTCACATGCACACCATTTAGCACACATGGCTTCTAAAGCATTTACTATCATTAAACCCTTTTATAAAGTTTGAAATACTAAGCTAACACTAATAAAACAATACCATCACTTAGTTAAAACCTTTCCATTCTTTTACCCAAAACATAGCATTTACGCACAACTCAAATAACTATTATTTTAATCATGCTCGGGACACGGGGAAGGGTCAAACACGCATGGCAAAGGCCTGCCTTGGTCCAAGGCCCATTGGGCCAAACACTAAGTCCTTAACGGCCCAAAGGAAAACATACACATACAATACATTCTAGCCCTATTCTAACCACTCTTTGCATGTAATTAGCTAAATAACACTTTTATAACATTAATTTAATCATTTAAATCAACCTATGATACAATTAATCAAACTTTAACCAAGTTACCATTCACCTTTTTCCTTCAATACATCTATATGTTCAAGCTCTTACTATACATGCAACCCCAGTTCAAAAGTTTACTCTATAACATCATTAGATAACGTTGAAAGCATTAGAAGCAAGAACAACAAGACTATAAGTAATAAACATGAAAATAACCATCGGTGCACAAAGGGAATCAACAACATACTTTCACGAAATTTCATCAATAGCTCAAATATGCTATAGAAATGCATTTAAACACACAATAACCAACTTTAAGGCAATACAAGCTATAAAGCACCCAATTCTCTCATTTTCCCCCTTTGTTACCCTAAGTTATTTAACTCTAAAACAAGGCCAAGGTTCACGATTCTCAAACGAACTATCCTAACCTCCAAACTACACTTTATGGCACCCTTAGAACCTTTATGTTCACCCGTTAAAACTCGTTTACCATAAAATCTCCGATTTTCCCTTTATGAAATTACACTACAAGTATATTAATTGAAACTCAAACGAACTTTAGAAAAACACTACTAACACCTCTACACCCTAAGAACACCAAATATGACAACCAAATTCACCCGGATTTAGGTTTGACCTGGAACCCCTTTGTAATACAAGCCTAAAATGCATTTTTCTTCAAGTTTCGGCCAATCCAAGTTTATACAATCACAATTCTATGTTAACTAACATCTCTAGCACCTAAAGGAAGCATTAACCTAGTATTTAAGGCTCTAAATACATTAATTCTAATGTGCGCATATGAAGGGCCATAAAAGTAAATGTTCTCGGAATTCGATAAATTTTAACGTGGGACCATTTTATCAACCCAACATCACCTATCTAGCATTAAATTAAGGTTTCGAGCAAGATTTAAAGGGCCTTAATGAATAGTGCCTGTTCAAGACTTTTTAAAAATGTTTGCATACATATGCTACCTAAACGCATGAAACAACTTTAAATTCGTGTTCTCCTAACGCTAGAGGCAGCATAAATAGCTTCGTTAGATTTTAAAGCATCAAATTAACGAAAATCCTAAATTTCACTATTCATCGTCTTCTTTAAATGCCAAGACTCCATAACCAACCATAGAAATTGCTAACAAACTATAAAAGTTTACTCTACTAATGTATTTAAGAGTATTAGAAGCAATTACAACAAGAAACAAAGCAATATTCAACAATTACAAAATTTGACATAAACTATAAACATGTAAAAATGCAAGGTTTTCAAGAAACACTCACCAAACTAAGATAGAAATGCTTGAAGAAGGCATTGGATGAAAATAAATCATCTTGGAATGGATCACAAGTTGAAACCCTAGGTTGAAAGCTCAATCCCGTTTTTTCCCTTTGCTTGGCCTAAAAATGACTTTTTTTTTCTTCTTTTGTTTGCTTTGTATCATAAATTAGGTGTTTATGTATATGTATATAGGTGTATAAGGTAGATAATGTAAATGGATATTGGGTTGGGCTTGAAAAATGGGTTTTGGCTTAGTTAGTTTAAGAAAATAATGCAAGAAACTCATTTGGCCCTAATATGTAATATATATTTTACTATTCATGTAATATCAAAACATTTTTGTAAATCACTCAACAAATATGCAATGAACTTAATTTTTGTGAACGTAAGCTAATTAATAGTTAAGTAATAATAGAAAAAATATGATTTCCGAAAAATAAGATATTAAAATTTTTAGTCCGGGCTCAATGTAATAAGAAACTCTTTAAATGCAAGTTTTTTTTTAAAAGTCTTTGATGAAAATGATTTTAATGCACATTGAACACTTTCTAAAATAAATTAATTCATAGTTTAATATTTAAAATTAATTTAACAATTACTAGCACATAAAAAGCAAATAAACACTAAATAGCATTTTATATGAAAGTAAGCATTCAAGCAATTAAATGCACAACATAAATGCACATGAATGATGAATGCAAGCACTGGGGACCGAACGTCACATCTTCGCCTCCTTCAAACAATTGTGCCCACACAATTCTTCTTCATACAAAATGTCACGCCCCGACCCAACCCCCAAGCTAAAGGTTAAGTCCGGACCCGACACACGGACAGAGTCTCCCCTGTACCGTGGACATTCTAAAAACCTGTAAACACCTAAACAAAGTCCCAACAATACAATACAAGCTTTTCTCAATTAAACAACAAAGCTATAAGGCCATCCGAGCCTTATGGTACACAATATCTCCAAAACACACAAGCATGCGAGAACTTGTTATCAGCATAGTTTTATAATCATAACATTCTAGGAAATCAATAAAACAACTTAAAGGATAATGCATTCTACATTAACCATCCACTCCCAAGCATGCAAGGAAATAAAGGCAAGAATAAAAGTTATTACAAGACATGGCTTCCAATTCTACACCACAATCTACTATCCTTCAATTTGCACAACAACATATACATAGCCCTTAGGCCACAAAATAGTACGTAAAGTAATCAGATGAATCTTCCACATAGCAGCAAATTCATTAACCACCTCAAGCTATCAGGCACGGCAACTAAGGTAAAGGCTCAATCTGAACTTCTTCTTCCTCAACTAAATCAACAAGCTGGGGATCACCCTCAGCGTCTCCTGAAACAGATATCGAGGTATGAGCAACCACTGTTGCCCAGTGAGGGATATAGTCCCGGGGCGTGCAATGCAACATATAATACAATTATACAACAATAACACTTAGACAATTAAAGAAACAACGATAACTTAAATAACCACACATTTAAAAGGATACATTTCACTCAATCCCCTATACACCAATCTTCACTGGTCTTCAATCACGATCCACGAACCACGAGCACGATCACGATAAGCCGGCATAACCCCAATCACTCCAGTGGGTGTACTCCGGATGTACCCCGAATCCTACGACCCAACATCCCCTGACAATCTCCGGACCAGGCGAATGAGGGACTAGGGCACGGAGTTTGAATATCCACCGGCAAGCCCTCTGCCGCCCAGCCGATATTCAACACATCCGCCCCTGACACTATGGTTGCGCAACCACTATGCAATGCACTTAACGATGGCAAGTTAATAGCAATAATATAAGCATTAACACATATGAGGATCAACAAAGTAGGTTGACCTCGATGCAATCAGAATAGAACAATTATATAAGCAAATATGCAGTTTTGCAAAGAGACATTTCAAAATAACCATAGAATTATACCAAAAGCTCCAAATCAACTTAATATCACATATAAACACTCAAGAAGTCATGCCGTGCGTTTAGAAGTGTGAGACAACCGAAATTACACTTAATCCCTTCATTTTACAAACTATTTCTCTTCTAAACCAAAGTTAATGATTTCATTTTCAAAGGAAACTCTCCCAACCTTCTAACTAACCCTCAAGGTACCCTCTCAACCCTCTAACTCATTCAAATGCCCGCGTTTACCTCGAAAGCCCCAAATTACCTCTTATGGCTTTAAACTACACATACATTGTCCGGGCTTCAAACAAGGGATATCAAGGCATCTATAGCACCTAGGTAGCCTAAGAATACTAGAATTGAAGCCCGAATCCACCCGGATTCGCATTAACCCCAAAAGCCCCAAGTTAAAGTCGGCTATTTTCCATTTTTAGGCGATTTAAGGGCAATGCAAGTGCACGGGGCTATTAGGTTATCTTCACTAGCACCTAAGGCATCTATTAGAAGCATTAAATCAAGCTAATTCGAGCAATTACACAAAACCCTAGAAAAAACGTCACTATTCACCCTAAAAATCAAACTAACGATTCTAACCGTTTAAATTGCGAAACGACTGTTCAAATGTGTTCTCTTGCATTCATATAGATGGTATATTAGCATAGATAACAATTACAATGGCATTTAATCATATTTTCAACAAATCAAGAAATGAGCAACTATTTAAAAATGCAAAAACAAGTCGTGAAATCCCTCACCAATGCGCGTAGGAGCCTCTAGGAAGCTTGCACACACCCTAATCTAGTTGCTCTAGGCTTGGAGTGGCTTGAATCGAAGAGTTGAAGAGCAAAAATGGTTTTTCCTCACTGTTTGCTGCTGTCGGCCAGCTCCTGCTCCAATTTCAGCTTTTATTTTTTTTTTCTTTGTTATCTAATGAGCTAAATAAGGTTATTTAATGATTGGCTAAGGTGGGGTCTTGATTGGGTGCTTATGTGGCTTCTAAAATGCGCGTAGTAAGCTTAAAAACGAGCCTAAGGTGAAACATGTGTGCTAGTTAATTAAATCTTTAAGTTAGTTATGTAACACTATTCATTCAACTACAAAAGTCATTTTCTAAACGAGCTCTCCTATCGCCTCTAGCTCAAATGCACATTTTTCTCATTACTTTAATAATTAATATGATTTAATAAAAATGCTAATTAACTAATAGAAGGCAGTTTAAAAATGGAGTGAATAGTAGTCATAAAAGTCAGTTAGTAAGGCACATAAATAAATGCGCAAACAAGGGATGCACAGTAATTAAATGCATGGCTAAATCTCGGGCATCACACAAAACCTCACCCAGGAATTAAAATGCCAAATAAGGAATCCATAGCAAAAATCCCAAAGAAGATTGCCAAATGAAGGCTCCAATTGAAAATACCACTTGGAAGTCGGAGCAAAAATTTCCACTGAATACAAATAATATATAAGAAATCTCATCAAGAAGTACCAAGAATACCAAAGTGAAATCCGCACATAAATACCATAGATAAAACTTTCCCGAGCACGAATCACTGTGATATGCCAAATAAATTCACCGAAGAAATATATCGATAATAACTTCACAAGAATACCAATATAGATTTCAATAAGAATATCACTAATGATTTCCATAAGTAGTTCAGTAAGATGCCATTCAAGAATTCCCGTATGTTTATTATTTGGAAGTCCAATAAGGATACCATGATAGAATACCCGAATACCAACTAATAATCCCAGTAGCTCATAGGAATTCCAATGATCAAGCTCCAAGGCAAAAGGAAATACCAAGAAAGATTGTTGAAGATGAACACCAACGGTTGTTCCTTCAATATAACCTCCGAGCATTAAGTCCCTTCCACTGATCCCCAATAGCTAGTTGCTCCACTATTTTTCCTTTCACTGGTCCATTTCTTCAAGTAAGCCATCATTTACTATCTCCTCGTAGGGGGAAAATGTTCACTTACCTATTTAAAAAGGTAATATGCATGCATACAGTCAAATTTATATAAAGTAGACGTGCATTAACACATATACAACTTATTGAATGTAATTCTCGCATATCAAGTATCTATCACATAGGCATGGTTAATATCAGAAACTATTATACACCATTAGCTAGTCTTGAATGTACTGTTACCAATTTTTACTTGACAGATTATTATAAGTATCAATTTACTTCGGAAAGCTAAGTTATATATATCACTATTAATAAGATAAGAGATTCTCCAAAACCAACTAGATACACACATATTAACACATTAGCACTTAGGACATATTCCATCACGTATCTTCACAGTTAGGTCACATAGATGTACACATAGGCTTATAATAGCACATACCACACATCTCGCACAATTCCCCACAAATAAGGCACATAAATGCATATTTCACTTAAGAATACACAACCTCGCATACATGCACACACATTCAAGATTACTCTATCTATCTTATTCTAATTCGGATGCCAAGTTTACATAAACTAACATTTACTCAAATGTTCGTTCATACATCATATTAAACACTTAAATATTTTGCATGCAACTTCAAGAGATAACTAAAGGTTAGTCTAGTCATTCAAACAAGATTAAACCAAGAATTACTTATGCAGTCTAGACAATTAGTTAAACTCGCATATAAGTCGAATTTCAGATAAGAACATGTAATCAATATTTAATCTAACTCTAAACTGCAACATGATGCACAGAGGATAATTTCATCTTATCTAACCTAATGATCATGTAGTTGTTGATTAGAGCAAGCTTATTCTCTTTAGCCTAGACAATGTATAGTTATCTATCATCTTCGTATTAGAAGAAACAATTATATATATAATAAGCAATCATATAGCACATATAGACAAACATCTACACTCAAGACATACCATTCACTCAATCACTCACGATGCACCAAACTTACAGGATGACCTAGACTTGTCTTTAACACACATGTTCATGTAATAAACTCTCTACATTTTACTTTCATGCTAGCATGCTATTCACTTAAGCAAGCATACGCATAGACAGGTAACCTATCACACAATCATAAAATCACACAGGGTCACTTAAACTATATACTAGACACAAGTTCATAAGCTCATCATTAGTACACAACTTTTCACATTCCGAACATACAACACATTTACATACCTAGCACACAAGTCACGTATATTGCTCTATCCACGTAGCACACTTACAAGCACATGATTAAAGACCACTACCCAACAGACCGAGGACCCTGTCCCACCTGTGAGCTACTAAGCTCTGATACTACCTGTAGCGTCCTGGTCCCTCTCGAGACCGGAGTTCCCGAAACCAATTCCAAGGCACGAAAAACAAGGAAAAACGGACGGAGTCTCTCCTGTTTATAGGAGTATCAGTTTACCTACACACAAAATATAAAAGGGCCAGTACCGTGCCCAATACATTCCACAACTCCTCAAGGCCATTTGAACCTTGACTCTCATCAAAAGTTCACAACAAATATACATTTACAAATTCAAAGGCTATTTTAACTCTATTCCTTTAGACAACTACATACATGCATTAATTTAAGCCATGCTAACCTATTACATAAATTATGTTATCATACCACTCTATTGATCCAATCAAACTCATATTACATTTCTTATACATTGAATACATACAACTCAAAAGAAACATCTTGATAACCCAATCCACATAACGCATTGAATCCCAAGCAAAGATCAAGCACCACAAGCACGAATACTCTTTCTAATACTGCGATACCTGAAAGACGAGTAATGAGGAGTGAGTATACAAACATGTTACCCAATGAGGGAGAGGAACAGTATACAGGAATCATTTATAAGGGGATTCGTGCAATGCAACAGATAAGCATCGAATAACAATATACATTAAAGAAACAACTAAATCAATTGTATAGTACACATTTAAAAATGATACGATTCTCAATAACCCCAAACACTCCAAAATCACTTGAACTTCAATCCCAATCTTGAACCACGAACCACGATCATGATCACGATCAATGTGCCGGCATATTCTCCAAACACTCCAGTGGGTGTACTCCGGATGTACCCCGAATATCCTATGACCCAACATGTAACGACACCGATCCCTCACGAGATCGGAGGCTCTAATAACTATGATGTTCTAAACTCAATTCCGACTCGGTCACAAAATTTTAAGGAAAACGGATGGAGTCTCCCCTGTTTATAGGACAAATCAAAACCTGTAAGCATAATATAAGTCACAATACAACTAAACTCTAACTCCAACAACTCTAGCTCTAACTATATCCCAGCTTCAAGGTCGACCGAGCCTTAAGCAAGACATAGAAAACATACCCAAGCATGCATTTATCAATCCTTGAAACCTTATCTTTTTAATCCACTTATCATACCACTCTATATTAACCATTAGACTTTTTTATAAACTAAAGCCAAACGACTATTAACTTTCATTAACACACAAGCAAGAAGTATAAAGGAAAGTAAGGATAAACTATCATAATCTACTACCATTCAAGCCATATATTAACCTAGCTATTACAATTCTTCAACAACTCCAAATATATACAAACCCATAGGTACAAAATAGAACATAACATAATACAAACAAAGTCTTCCACAGTTTAGCAGGAAAACACTCAAATCTCAAGCAATAGCACACAACAATCAAGGCAACTCCTCCAACTGTACCACCTGAAACATGTTTAGTGAGGTAAGAGGAATCACAATTGTTCAGTGAGGGATAAAGTCTACCGGGGCGTGCAATGTAGCAGTTAATATAAAAAAAACATTTAACAACCAAAGAACAATTGAAACAACAAGTTATCACACATTAAAAATGATATATTTTGATGACTCTGATTAATCCAATTCTCGTACCACGATCCACGAACCACGAACATAAATCCCGAAGACCAATGTAACAGATAACGATAAGCCGGCATCCCCTTATAACTCCAAAATGGGTGTACTCCGGATGTACCCCGAAATCTTACGACCCAACTCTCCCTGGGCGGTATCCCACGTGAGAGAGAGACTGGGCAACCATGGTAGCCGAGGTAGAATGGCAAGCCCGATGCCGCTCGATTTCCACGACACTACCATGCCCAAATGTTTGCGCAACCACGATGCAATGTACTCCAAAATGATAACAATAGAATACATCTATAAACTCATGATTGAGGGACAACAAAGTAGGTTTCCCTCTCACACAATATATAGACAATAAGTGCACATAATCGAGGTATAAGTAAATAAAATATTATGCACTTAAGGATGAAGACTCCCTCACCTCTACCGAACTCCAAGATGTAAGTTTGGATCACAACATTTCCAGTTACCTTGAACCTATGAGCAAGCATTACTTCAATTACTCTTTAACTACAACATTCATTAATTATTCAAGTAGGTTAGCTAACTTATAACTTCACTTATTTAGCATACAATATACAAGTAATATAAACATTATACAAGATATAAGAATATTTACTCAATCCATACAAGTAATACATAAACAATATAAGCAATATATAAGCATATTCACGAATTACTCTAACTAAGTACTCTTGCCTCACAAGTTCATTTAAACACTTAAGAAATATTTACAAGGTCATAGAAGCGTGAGATAACCAATTTCCTACTTAACCCCTTCGTAACACAACCCATTTTTCTTCCAAACTCAAGCTATTGTTCTAGTTTAGCAAGCGGCCTATTCCATACTTCTAATTAACCTATAAGGTACCCTTTGTGACGCCCGAGATTTAGCCATGCATTCAATTACTGTTGTATCCCTTGTTTGCGCATTTCTTTCTATGCCTTATTAACTGCCTTCTTAAATTACTATTCACTCCGTTTTTAAACTTCATACTATTAACGAATTAGCATTTTTATTAAATCATATTAATTGTTAAAGTAGTGGGAAAAATATACAATTGAGCTAGAGGCGATAGGAGAGCTCGTTTAGAAAATGATTTCAGTAGTCAAATGAATAGTGTTACATAACTAACTTAGAGATTTAATTAACTGGCACACATGTTTCACCTTAGGCTCGTTTCTAAGCTTTCAACGCTCATTTTAGAAGCCACTTAAGCACCCAACATGACCCCACCTCAAGCCCTACTTAATAAAACATAACACAAGCACATTTTAACACAAAAACAAAACAATTTCAGCCTGTGAACAGTGCCAAACCCGACAGCCCTTCCCTTGTGCATTTGGAGATTTTTGCTTCATCAAATCATCAAATCAAGCCACTCCAAGCCTTGAGCAACTAGTGTAGGGTGTTTGCAAGCTTCCTAGGTGCTCCTACGCTCATTGGTGAGGGATTTAATGGCTTATTTTTGCATTTCTAAATAGTTGCTATTTTCTTGATTTGTTGAAAATGTGTTCAAATGCTATTGTATTGATTATCTATGCTATTATACCATGTATATGAATGCTAGAGAACATATTTGAGCCATCGTTTCGCAATTTAAACGGTTAGAATCGTTAGTTTGATTTTTAGGGTGAATAGTGACGTTTTTCTAGGGTTTTGCGTAATTGCTCGAATTAGCTTGATTCAATGCTTCTAATAGATGCCTTAAGTGCTAGTGAAGGTAACCTAATAGCCCCGTGCACTTGCATTGTCCTTAAATCGCTTAAAATGTAAAGTAGTCGACTTTATTTTGGGGCTTTCGAGGTTAATGCGAATCCGGGTGAATTCGGGCTTCAATTCTAGTATTCTTAGGCTACCTAGGTGCTATAGAAGCCTTGATATCCTTTGTTTGAAGCCCGGACATTGTATGTGTAGTTTAAAGCCATAAGAGGGAATTTGGGGCTTTCGGGGTAATCGCGGGCATTTGAATGAGTTAGAGGGTTGAGAGGGTACCTTGAGGGTTAGTTAGAAGGTTGGGAGAGTTTCCTTTGAAAATGGAATCATTAACCTTGGTTTGGAAGAGAAATAGTTTGAAAAACAAAGGGGTTTATGTGCTATTTCGGTTGTCTCACACTTCTAAACCCATGGTATGACTTCTTGAGTGTTTATATGTGATTTTAAATTGATTTGGAGCTTTTGGTATGATTCTATGCTTATCTTGTATATGTTCCTTTGTAAACTGCTTATTAGCTTCTATAATTGCTTCTATCCTATTTGCATCGAGGTCAACCTACTTTGTTGATCCTCCTATGTGTTAATGTTTATATTATTGCTATTAACTTGCCATTGTTAAGTGCATTGCATAGTGGTTGCGCAACCATAGTGTCAGGGGCGGATGTGTTGAATATCAGCTGGGCGGCAGAGGGCTTGCCGGTGGATATTCAAACTCCGTGCCCTAGTCCCTCATTCGCCTGGTCCGGAGATTTCCAGGGGATGTTGGGTCGTAGGATTATTGCGGTACATCCGGAGTACACCCACTGGAGTGTTTGGGGATTATGCCGGCTTATCGTGATCGTGCTCGTGGTTCGTGGATCGTGAATGAAGACCAGTGAAGATTGGTGTATAGGGGATTATGTGAAATGTATCCTTTTAAATGTGTGGTTACTTAAGTTGTCATTGTTTCTTAAATTGTATAAGTGATATTGTTGTATAACTGTATTATCTGTTGCATTGCACGCCCCGGGACTATATCCCTCACTAGGCAACAGTGGTTGCTCATACCTCGATATCTGTTTCAGGAGACGCTGAGGGTGATCCCCAACTTGTTGAGTTAGTTGAGGAAGAAGAAGTTCAGATTAATCCTTTACCTTAGTTGCTGTGCTTGATAGCTTGAGGTGGTTTAATTTCTTGCTACTTTGTGGAAGGCTCAACTGTTTATCTTATGTCCTATTTTGTGGCCTAAGGGCTATGTTTATGCTTGTTGTGTAAAGTTGAAGGATAGTAGATTATGCGGTTGAATTGGAAGCCCATGTCTTGTAATAACTTTTATTCTTGCTTTTATTTCCTTGCATGCTTGGGAGTGAATGGCTTATGGTAGAATTGTTTTATCTTTAATTATGTTTTATTGATATCCTAGAATGTCATGGCTACTAGACTATGTTGTAAACAAAGTTCATGCATGCTTGTGTGGTTTTGGAACTGTTATTTGCTTCAAGGCTCGTATGGCCTTGAATCTTTAAATATATAGCCATGAAAAGTTTGTGTACCATGTAATTACCTTATTTGCAAGTTTACAGGTTTTCAGAATGTCCACAGTACAGGGGAGACTCTGTCCGTGTGTCGGGTCCGGACTTAGCCTTTAGCTTGGGGTTTGGGTCGGGGCGTGGCATTTAAGTGGTATCAGAGCTATAGATTGCATGAAGCCGGGTTAAATTTCTCGGTCTGTGGGTAGAGATTTGTTATGTGACTTTGTGAATACATGAGTCTTCGATTTTGATTTGCCTAAGTGAAATTTGAATTAGGAATGAACATGCTAGCATGGAAATAGAATATCAAGAGTCTAGAATGTCAAGTATGATCTAGTGATTTATGTGTACTTCAAGAATGTGGAATATCTATTTGAACTTCTATGTACTTGACTTTATGTGAATCTATTTGGACTTTTCTTTATGTGTTTACTTATAAATTGCATATATACATATGTATACCTGTCATAACACTTTGCATTCTAGCTATTCGAGATGGGGCCCCGCCGTCGTACTGAAAATCCAAATGTTGGTGGAGAACCCGAGGGGGTTCATGGGCAAGAAGCTGAGGTGGCCGAAAATGCACCGCAGGTTCAAGAACCGAGCACTGCACAGATCTTGGCCACGATGGCTACTGCTATGAACACTATCGCCCAGTTTGTGACACAGCAGGGTCAGCCAGGGGTCGTTGGAGGTAATCAGGCTGCGAGAGCCGGAGGTAGTGGCCCTACCGGAGGGAATCTGTATGATCGGTTCATTCATCATGGGGCCTATACTTTCTTTGGAGAACCGGACGATATGAAGGCTGAGATGTGGCTAAGGAAGTTTGAGAGAGTGGCAGCAATACTCGAGTGCCATGATGACAGGAAGATTACTTATGCCACTTTCCTTCTCGAGGGTGATGCTGAAGATTGATGGCATACCGTCAGTGAGAAATGGGAAGCCGAGGGGGTTCATCATTCATGGGCCGACTTTGTCCGAGAATTCCGAGACAAGTACATATCGGTGGTTGCCCGCGAGAGGCGTCAAACAGAGTTCATAAACTTGAAGCAGGGAAGTATGACGGTAGATCAATACGAGGCTACTTTTACCCGGCTTTCCCGTTATGCACCAGCTTTGACTCAGCCGGAGGACATGAAGATCCAGAGGTTCATCCTGGGTTTGAGGAGGGATATTATGCTGAATTTGTCTGCAAATGATTTTCCTAACTATGCTGTAGTAGTCCGAGCCACCTCGAGATATGAGAAACGCAAGGCCGATGTGTTAGCCGAGACCAGTCAGTCGAGTAAACGGTTTCAGTCTCAGAGTCAAGGGTACCAGGGGCAGGCTATATCAGTTGGGCAGAGTTCACAGCCGAGGCAAACTCAGAGTTATACAGGGCCTACTCAGACTCAGACACGACCAGTTCAGAGTCAGACTCAGAGTCAGTTCCGTCCAGCAGTTTCCCGTTCACAGCAGGGTAGTTCAGCTACCTCTACTTACAGAGCTCCTTCGGGAGGCACTGTTGCAAGACGTCACCAGCAGTGCAGCTTCTGTCAGCGTCAGGGCCACACTGAGGATGTTTGTTGGAAGAAACATAACAAGTGTACAGGTTGTGGCAGTGATCAGCACAGGGTTAAGGATTGTCAGAAATTTAAAAACCCTAGGGGTCAGACGTCAGCTCAGAACTCTCAGACCAGGGCACCAGCTGCAGCACCACCACCACGAGGTCAGGCCCGTGTATTTGCTTTGGATGGTCAGGAGCTTCCGGATACAACCGCTGTGGTAGAAGGTATTTTTCTTCTTAATGATCAATCAGTTAAGGTTTTAATTGATTCCGGGGCTTCGCATTCTTTTATTACTCCTACTTGTGCACAAAATGCTAAATTGAAACATGATAAACTGTTGCATGAGATTGTGGTTTATATTCCTATGGGTCCGAAGTTTGTTACTAGATCTATTTGCAGAGCATGTAGTATATTTATTGAGGGTCGTGTTTTTCCAGCTGATTTGATTATCCTACCCTTCAATGACTTTGAAATTATATTGGGGATGGACTGGTTAAGTAAATATTATGCCCAGCTTGATTGTAGAAAGAAGATTGTGTATCTAGAAATGCCTGACCAGCCTATACTTAAAATAGTTGGTAGTAGAAAATCTACGGGAACTCCTATTATTTCTTCTATTAGGGCATCTAAATTATTGAGCAAGGGTTGTGAGGCTTATCTTGCATATTTGATTAATCAACCTGGGGATCAATTGAAATTGAATGATGTACCTATCGTGAGGGAGTTTCCGAGGGTCTTTCCTGAGGAATTACCTGGGTTACCGCCTGATAGAGAGATAGAGTTCATGATTGATTTATTGCCGAGGACTTCACCTATCTCTAGGACTCCGTACAGAATGGCTCCACCTGAGTTGCAGGAATTGAAAGTTCAATTGCAGGGCTTGCTTGAGAAGGGATTCATTCAGCCGAGTTCTTCGCCTTGGGGTGCGCCAGTCTTATTTGTTAAAAAGAAGGACGGATCTCTTCGTCTATGCATTGATTATCGGGGTCTTAATCAGGTAACCATCAAAAATAAATATCATTTGCCTTTAATTGAAGAGTTATTTGATCAGTTGCAAGGCGCCAGGGTATTCTCTAAATTTGATCTGAGGCAGGGCTATTATCAGCTGAGGATTAAGAAAGATGATGTTCCTAAAACTGCTTTCAGAACTCGATATGGCCATTATGAGTTTGTAGTCTTGCCATTTGGTCTTACTAATGCTCCCGCCGCATTCATGGATTTAATGCAGAGGGTATTCCGTCCTTATCTGGACCAATTTGTGGTCATATTCATTGATGATATTCTTGTCTATTCTAAATCTGAGGCGGAACATGAACAGCATCTCAGAATTGTGTTGCAGACTCTTCAGGAGCATCAGTTGTTTGCAAAGTTTAGCAAATGTGAATTCTGGCTTAAGCAAGTTGCTTTTCTGGGCCATATTATCTCGCAGGATGGTATTTCTGTTGATCCAGCGAAGATTGAAGTTGTGTTATCTTGGAAACGACCTGAAACTGTAACAGAGATTCGTAGCTTCCTTGGTTTAGCTGGGTATTACCGGAGATTTGTCAAGGATTTCTCTAAGATTGCAGGGCCTTTAACTCAACTTACTCAGAAGAAAATAGTATTTGACTGGAATGATAAATGCGAGGCCAGCTTCCAGGAATTGAAGAAGAGATTGACTATAGCTCCTATTCTTGCTTTACCTGAGGCTTATGATAATCTGGTGATCTATAGTGATGCTTCGAAGGAAGGTCTGGGTTGTGTATTGATGCAGAATGGCAGGGTTATTGCTTATGCTTCCAGGAAACTGAAGCCTTATGAACTCAACTATCCGACTCATGATCTTGAGCTTGCCGCTATCATTCTTGCATTAAAGAAATGGCGTCATTATCTCTGGGGCAACAAGTTTGAAATCTTTACAGATCATAAGAGCTTGAAATATCTATTTTCACAGAAAGAGTTGAACATGAGGCAGAGGCGTTGGCTGGAATTACTTGAGGACTATAACTGCACTATTAACTATCTTCCGGGTAAGGCCAATATTGTTGCTGATGCTTTGAGCCGAAAGGCTACTGTTGCTAGCTTGATTATCAAGAATTGGGAATTCATGGAAGAATTATGCTTATGGAAGCCTAGTACTTCAAATTCTGGTATTCAATTCGCAAGTTTGCAGATTCAATCTCTGTTATTATCCAGGATTCGGGAAGCTCAACAGGCTGATCTTCAATTATTGAAAGTCTTAGAGAATTCTAAAGGGGGAGAGTCGGATTTCAAACTGCACGACGATGGTATTCTTAAATTCAAAGGTAGAATCTATATTCCGAATGATCCAACTCTGAAGAAGGATATTCTTGCTGAGGCACACAGTTCTAGATATACTATCCATTCAGGCAGTACTAAAATGTATAAAGATTTGAAGCAGAATTTCTCGTGGAATAATATGAAGAGAGAAATTGCTGACTATGTTGCTCGATGTCTTACTTGTCAGAAAGTTAAAGCAGAACATCAGAGACCTGCAGGGTTGTTGCAGCCTTTGGCTATTCCTGTTTGGAAATGAGATCATATTACCATGGATTTCGTATCAGATTTACCGAGGTCTTCGAAGGGTAATGACTCAGTTTGGGTTATTGTGGATAGACTGACCAAGACTTCTCACTTTATTGCTAAAAAGAAGTCTGATTCTCTTGATAAACTGGTAGAGTTGTATATTGAGAATGTTGTCCGACTTCATGGAATTCCAAAGAGTATCATGTCAGATAGAGATCCCAGATTCACATCTCAGTTCTGGCAGAAGATTCAGAAAGCTTTGGGCACGAATTTGAATTTCAGTACATCTTATCATCCTCAGACAGATGGTCAATCCGAGAGAACTATCTTAATCCTCGAGGATATGTTGCGGGCTTGTATTCTGGACTTTGGTAAAAGTTGGGAGAAGTATTTGCCACTCGCAGAGTTCGCCTATAACAATAGTTATCAAGCTACTATTGGTATGGCACCTTATGAGGCACTGTATGGGCGTAAATGCCGGTCTCCTCTCTACTGGGATGATGTTGGTGAAATGAAGACTATCGACCCTACTCTCTTACCTGAAATGAACAAAATGATTGATCATGTGCAGCTTATCAGAAAAAGGATGCTTACAGCTCAGAGTCGGCAAAAGAGTTATGCAGATAGACGCCGTCGTGATCTGAAATTTGTCGTGGGGGATCGAGTATTTCTGAAAATCTCTCCTCGTAAGGGTTTGATTCGGCATGGTAAAGGAGGTAAAATCAGTCCTCGATATGTGGGACCATTTGAGATAACTGAAACTGTTGGTGATTTGGCTTATCGTCTAGCTTTACCTCCCAGTCTGGGCAGAATTCATGATGTATTCCATGTTTCTATGCTTCGGAAGCATCAGCCAGATCCCTCTCACATACTTGAGCCGGAACCGCTAGAGATCAGTGAAACTTTGACCTACACAGAGAAACCTCTTCGAATTGTTGATCAGAAAGTTCAGGAGCTAAGGACTAAAAGCATTCCGATGGTTAAAGTTCTATGGGATCATCATGGCGTAGAGGATGCGACGTGGGAGAGAGAGGATCAGATGCGGGAGCGGTATCCAGAGTTGTTTGCCGAATCATGTAAGAATTGCGTGGACGCAATTAGTTTAAGGGGGAGAGGATGTGACGCCCGAGATTTAGCCATGCATTCAATTACTGTTGCATCCCTTGTTTGCGCATTTCTTTCTATGCCTTATTAACTGCCTTCTTAAATTACTATTCACTCCGTTTTTAAACTTCATACTATTAACGAATTAGCATTTTTATTAAATCATATTAATTGTTAAAGTAGTGGGAAAAATATGCAATTGAGCTAGAGGCTATAGGAGAGCTCGTTTAGAAAATGATTTTAGTAGTCAAATGAATAGTGTTACGTAACTAACTTAGAGATTTAATTAACTGGCACACATGTTTCACCTTAGGCTCGTTTCTAAGCTTTCAACGCTCATTTTAGAAGCCACTTAAGCACCCAACATGACCCCACCTCAAGCCCTACTTAATAAAACATAACACAAGCACATTTTAACACAAAAACAAAACAATTTCAGCCTGTGAACAATGCCAAACCCGACAGCCCTTCCCTTGTACATTTGGAGATTTTTGCTTCATCAAATCATCAAATCAAGCCACTCCAAGCCTTGAGCAACTAGTGTAGGGTGTTTGCAAGCTTCCTAGGTGCTCCTACGCTCATTGGTGAGGGGTTTAACGGCTTATTTTTGCATTTCTAAATAGTTGCTATTTTCTTGATTTGTTGAAAATGTGTTCAAATGCTATTGTATTGATTATCTATGCTATTATACCATGTATATGAATGCTAGAGAACATATTTGGCCATCGTTTCGCAATTTAAACGATTAGAATCGTTAGTTTGATTTTTAGGGTGAATAGTGACGTTTTTCTAGGGTTTTGCGTAATTGCTCGAATTAGCTTGATTCAATGCTTCTAATAGATGCCTTAGGTGCTAGTGAAGGTAACCTAATAGCCCCGTGCACTTGCATTGTCCTTAAATCGCTTAAAATGTAAAGTAGTCGACTTTATTTTGGGGCTTTCGAGGTTAATGCGAATCCGGGTGAATTCGGGCTTCAATTCTAGTATTCTTAGGCTACCTAGGTGCTATAGAAGCCTTGATATCCTTTGTTTGAAGCCCGGACATTGTATGTGTAGTTTAAAGCCATAAGAGGGAATTTGGGGCTTTCAGGGTAATCACGGGCATTTGAATGAGTTAAAGGGTTGAGAGGGTACCTTGAGGGTTAGTTAGAAGGTTGGGAGAGTTTCCTTTGAAAATGGAATCATTAACCTTGGTTTGGAAGAGAAATAGTTTGAAAAACAAAGGGGTTTATGTGCTATTTCGGTTGTCTCACACTTCTAAACCCATGGTATGACTTCTTGAGTGTTTATATGTGATTTTAAATTGATTTGGAGCTTTTGGTATGATTCTATGCTTATCTTGTATATGTTCCTTTGTAAACTGCTTATTAGCTTCTATAATTGCTTCTATCCTAATTGCATCGATGTCAACCTACTTTGTTGATCCTCCTATGTGTTAATGTTTATATTATTGCTATTAACTTGCCATTGTTAAGTGCATTGCATAGTGGTTGCACAACCATAGTGTTAGGGGCGGATGTGTTGAATATCGGTTGGGCGGCAGAGGGCTTGCCGGTAGATATTCAAACTCCGTGCCTTAGTCCCTCATTCGCCTGGTCCGGAGATTGCCAGGGGATGTTGGGTCGTAGGATTATCGGGGTACATCCGGAGTACACCCACTGGAGTGTTTGGGGATTATGCCGGCTTATCGTGATCGTGCTCGTGGTTCGTGGATCGTGAATGAAGACCAGTGAAGATTGGTGTATAGGGGATTGTGTGAAATGTATCCTTTTAAATGTGTGGTTACTTAAGTTATCATTGTTTCTTAAATTGTCTAAGTGATAGTGTTGTATAACTGTATTATTTGTTGCATTGCACGCCCCGGGACTATATCCCTCACTGGGCAACAGTGGTTGCTCATACCTCGATATCTGTTTCAGGAGACGCTGAGGGTGATCCCCAGCTTGTTGAGTTAGTTGAGGAAGAAGAAGTTCAGATTAATTCTTTACCTTAGTTGCGGTGCCTGATAGCTTGAGGTGGTTTAATTTCTTGCTGCTTTGTGGAAGGCTCAACTGTTTATCTTATGTCCTATTTTGTGGCCTAAGGGCTATGTTTATGCTTGTTGTGTAAAGTTGAAGGATAGTAGATTATGCGGTTGAATTGGAAGCCCATGTCTTGTAATAACTTTTATTCTTGCTTTTATTTCCTTGAATGCTTGGGAGTGAATGGCTTATGGTAGAATTGTTTTATCTTTAATTATGTTTTATTGATATCCTAGAATGTCATGGCTACTAGACTATGTTGTAAACAAAGTTCATGCATGCTTGTGTGGTTTTGGAACTGTTATTTGCTTCAAGGCTCGGATGGCCTTGAATCTTTAAATATATAGCCATGAAAAGTTTGTGTACCATGTAATTACCTTATTTGCAAGTTTACAGGTTTTCAGAATGTCCACGGTACATGGGAGACTCTGTCCGTGTGTCGGGTCCGGACTTAGCCTTTAGCTTGGGGTTTGGGTCGGGGCGTGACACCCTTAGGACCCTCGAAGCTATCCAATTACTCGCGTTTAGCACAAAAACCCCAATTTCTTCCTTGTGAGTTTGTACTACAAGTACCCTATCCGGGACTCAACCGAGGTTGCACAAAGCATATCTAGCACCTAAATAGCTTAAGGACACTAAATATGATGGCCAAAATAACCCGGATTTGCATTAACCCCGAAACCCCTTTCTAAAAGTCGTATATTTCGTGTTTTTGTTATGTTACGAGCAATTAAACCTTACGGGGTCATTACACTACCTTCATTAGCACCTAGAACATCTATTTGGATCATTGAATCAAGCTATAATGTTCGTTTTCACAAACCCTAGAAAATTCATCTCTATTTATGCCCTACGAATCAACTAACGATTTCAACCGTTTAAAATACGAAAATAGTATAAATGTGGTATCTACTACTTGTATACAACATATATTAGCATATTTGAGTATAACACAATCATTTAATAGCAAATCTACAAAATCAAGAAAAGTGTCACATTTTCAAAATAAAAAAACAACCATGAAATCTCTTACCTATTGCGCGTAGAAGCTCGGGGAAGGCTAGAGGACACTCTAAACTACTTGTATCTAGCTTGGATTGGCTTGAAATCAAGGTTTAAAGTGCAAAAATTCCTTCTTCTTCTCCCTAGTTGGTGTCGGGTTTGCACAGTGATTTTCCAGCTTTTTTTTTTCTTTGTTATGTTATGAGCTAAGTGTTGTGTTGAGCATATATGTTAAGTGGTGTTAAGTTAGGTGTGTGTTATGGCTATAAAAATGAGTCTACCTAGCTTAAAAACGAGTCTAAGGTGCAATAATATGTTAACTAATTAAAATATAAAGTTTAACTACGTAATACTATTCATTGAACTACTAAAAATATTTTCTAAACAAAGGCTTCTAACACAAATCGCTCAAATACACACTTTTCTCATTCTTAAAATAATTAATGTGATTTAAGAAAAAATGTTAATTCGAAGTAATTAAACAGTTGAAAAAAGTGATGAATAGTGACCATAGAAAGTAACAAGTAATGCACAGTAGGAATGCGCAAATAGTGGATGCAACAGTTAAAATGTGTACGGTAAAGTTCTCGGGTGTCACATCCTCTCCCCCTTAAACAAATTACGTCCACGCAATTCTCCTTTGAAAAGAACTCAGCATTACCTGAAAACCAACTCCGATTACTTGTCATTAGTTGCAGAGTAAGAATACCGTATATGAATTCTTGTAAGAACTCACTAAGAAATCCCAGTAGTATTGCCTGTGAATTTAGAGTAATAAGGCCAAATAAAGGCTCTAGTAGAAATGTTACTTAGAAGTCCGAATAAGAATTCCGCTGACACGAATACCGTAGAAGAATAGAATCCCAATTAAGGGCGGTGAGGAAATACCAATAAAAGACCCGAGCAGGAGTACTGTAGATATTATCGTATAATAAGACTGAAAAGATTCCCATATATCAAGCCTTCCAAGAGATGCCGACAACAGAATACCAAAAGAAGACCTGATAAGAAAATACCAAGAAAATGCTCCAGAGAACCGTCGTATAGAAACCCCAAAAGAAGCTACTCATTTATCACCGCTGAGCATAAAATGATACCTTAATAAAATGCCAATAATCGAGCTCCAACTATAAACACCAACTCCCAAATAAAGGCTGATCAAATGCCTCTCATTCCCACTAATCCACATAACTTGGAAGGCCTGCCACTAATCACCTCTCTTTAGGGGGATGAAGAAGTTTTTCTTACCATTCGACGGGCTATGTACGAATGCCAAAATATTTCATATGTATAAACATTCTTTAAGCTTTTATGCAAGCATGATCATAAAAGAACTTATAAAACAATGTAAGCAACAAAGTCATTCAAGTGCGAATCATAACATAACCAGTTCAATTCACAACAAAACTTAATTCAAAATGCTCAAGTACATACATTACAATTAATAATTAATTCGCGAGGTCAATTCGATGCAACTTTACTTCACTAGCACATGTTTAGCACATAACACATAACTATACCACATAGGTGCACACATTCAATTCAAGACTCACAATCACACATATAGGCACACATTTTCAAAACACACTTAACAAGCATACACACAGGGTTTACTACCTGACAGGCTGTCCCGGCTGAGAGCTAACTAAGCTTTGATACCACCTGTAACGACACCGATCCCTCTTGAGACCGGAGGCTCTAATAACCATGTTATTCTCAACTCAATTCCAACCCGGTCACAAAATTTTAGGGAAGATGGACGGAGTCTCCCCTGTTTATAGGACAAATCAAAACCTGTAAGCATAATATAAGTCACAATACAACTAAACTCTAACTCCAACAACTCCAGCTCTAACTATATCCCAACTTCAAGGTCGACCGAGCCTTAAGCAAGACATAGAAAACATACCCAAGCATGCATTTATCAATCCTTGAAACCTTATCTTTTTAATCCACTTATCATACCACTCTATATTAACCATTAGACTTTCTTATAAACTAAAGCCAAACAACTATTAACTTTCATTAACACACAAGCAAGCAGTATAAATGAAAGTAAGGATAAACTATCACAATCTACTACCATTCAAGCCATATATTAACCTAACTATTACAATTCTTCAACAACTCCAAATATATACAAACCCATAGGTACAAAATAGAACATAACATAATACAAACAAAGTCTTCCACAGTTTAGTAGGCAAACACTCCAATCTTAAGCAATAGCACACAGCAATCAAGGCAACTCCTCCAACTGCACCACCTGAAACATGTTTAGCGAGGTATGAGCAATCACAATTGTTCAGTGAGGGATAAAGTCTACCGGGGCGTGCAATGCAGCAGTTAATATAAATAAAGCATTTAACAACCAAAGAACAATTGAAACAACAAGTTACCACACATTAAAAAGGATATATTTTGATGAATATGATTAATCCAATTCTAGTATCACGATCCACGAACCACGAACAGAAATCCCAAAGACCAATGTCACTGATAACGATAAGCCGGCATCCCCTTATAACTCCAAAATGGGTGTACTCAATTTGTACCCCGAAATCCTACGACCCAACTCTCCCTGGGCGGCATCCCAAGCGAGAGAGGGACTGGGCAACCATGGTAGCCGAGGTAGACCAGCAAGCCCGATGCCGCCTGGTTTCCACGACACTACCATGCCCAAATGGTTGCGCAACCACGATGCAATGCATTCCAAAATGATAACAATAGAATAAATCAATAAACTCATGATTGAGGGACAACAAAGTAGGTTGCCCTCAAACACAATATATAGACAATAAGTGCACATAATCGAGGTACAAGTAAATAAACTATTATGCACATAAGGATGAAGACTCCCTCACCTCTACCGAGCTCCAAGATGTAAGTTTGGATCACAACATTTCCAATCACCTTGAACCTATGAGCAAGCATTACTTCAATTACTCTTTAATTACAACATTCATTAATTATTCAGCTAGGTTAGCTAACTTATAACTTCACTTATTTAGCATACAATATACAAGTAATATAAACATTATACAAGATATAAGCATATTTACTCAATCCGTAACAAGTAATACATAAACAATATAAGCAATATATAAGCATATTCATGAATTACTCTAACTAAGTACTCTTGCCTCACAAGTTCATTTAAACACTTAAGAAATATTTACAAGGTCATAGAAGCGTGAGATAACCAATTTCCTACTTAACCCCTTCGTAACACAACCCATTTTCCTTCCAAACTCAATCTATTGTTCTAGTTTAGCAAACGGCCTATTACATACTTCTAATTAACCCATAAGGCACCCTTAGGACCCTCGAAGTTACCCAATTACCCGCGTTTAGCACAAAAGTCCCAATTTTCTCCTTGTTAGTTTGTACTACAAGTACCCTATCCGGGACTCAACCGAGGTTGCACAAAGCATATCTAACACCTAAATAGCTTAAGGACACTAAATATGATGGCCAAAATAACCCGGATTTACATTAACCCCGAAACCCCTTTCTAAAAGTCGCCTATTTCGTGTTTTTGTTATGTTACGAGTAATTAAACCTTACGGGGTCATTACACTACCTTCATTAGTACCTAGAGCATCTATTTTGATAATTGAATCAAGCTATAAGGTTCATTTTCATAAACCCTAGAAAATTCGTCACTATTCATGCCCTACGAATCAACTAATGATTTCAACCATTTAAAATACGAAACAATAGCATAAATGTGGTCTCTACTACTTGTATGCAACATACATTAGCATATTTAAGTATAGCACAATCATTTAATAGCAAATCTACAAAATCAAGAAAAGTGTCACATTTTCAAAATACAAAAACAACCATGAAATCTCTCACCTATTGCATGTAGAAGCTTGGGGAAGGCTAGGGGATACTCTAAACTACTTGTATCTAGCTTGGCTTGGCTTGAAATCAAGGTTTGAAGTGCAAAAATTCTTTCTTCTTCTCCTTAGCTGCTGTCAAGTTTGCACAGTGATTTTTCAGCTTTTTTTTTTTTTTCTTTGTTATGTTATGAGCTAAGTGTTGTGTTGAGCATATATATTAAGTGGTGTTAAGTTAGGTGTGTGTTATGGCTATAAAAATGAGTCTACCTAGCTTAAAAATGAGTCTAAGGTGCAATAATATGTTAACTAACTAAAATATAAAGTTTAACTACGTAACACTATTAATTGAACTACTAAAAATATTTTCTAAACAAAAGCTCCTAACACAAATCGCTCAAAAGCACACTTTTCTCATTCCTAAAATAATTAATGTGATTTAAGAAAAATGTTAATTCGAAGTAATTAAACAGTTGAAAAATGTGATGAATAGTGACCACAGAAAGTAACAAGTAATGCACAGTAGGAATGCGCAAATAGTGGATGCAACAGTTAAAATGTGTACGGTGAAGTTCCGGGCGTCACACAATACCCCATGGCAATCTCCGGACCAGGCGAGTGAGAGAATAGGGTACAGAGCTAGAGCACCAACCCTGGCAAGCCCGCTGCCACCCAGAGAGGCCTAACGCATCCGCATCGATGATATGGTTGCGCAACCAAAGACTCAATAACACAAGAAGCAATAATAATAACAATAGAACAAAATAAGCCGATATACACACAAGGAGGACAACAAAAGAGGCTGTCCTTGAGCACACACATTATAAATTACTCCGTACGATAGGATGAAATACATTCATTAATCTATAATTACTAAGCTAATACAAGTAAAACACTTAAATCACTTAACATCGAACATTTAGCATATAGCAAAGTAAAACACTTAGAATGCACATAGAAATGATCCCTCACCTTTTAGGAAGCCAAACCTGTGCGAATTAAGCCAAAAATTCCTTTAATATTCTCCAAAAGCATCAATCCCTTCAATTATCACTACATAATACAACATTTCATTTAACTTACATCTAACTCACCTATTTAAACAAATTATCTTCATAATTAACTCACTTTAATTAGATCACAAACATAGCTTCCATTCACATGCACACCACTTAGCATACATGGCTTCTAAAGCATTTAGAATCATTAAACCCTTTTATAAAGTTAGAAATACTAAACTAACACTAATAAAACAATACCATCACTTAGTTAAAACCTTTCCATTCTTTTACCCAAAACATAGCATTTACGTACAACTCAAATAACTATTATTTTAATCATGCTCGGGACACGGGGATGGGTCAAACACGCATGGCAAAGGCCTGTCTTGGTCCAAGGCCCATTAGGCCAAACACTAAGTCCCAAACGGCCCAAAGGCCAACATACACATACAATGCATTCTAGCCATACTCTAACTATTCTTTGCATATAATTAGCTAAATAACACTTTTATAACATTAATTTAATCATTTAAATCAACCTATGATACAATTAATCAAACTTTAACCAAGTTACCATTCACCTTTTTCCTTCAATACATCTATATGTTCAAGCTCTCACTATACATGCAACCCCAGTTCAAAAGTTTACTCTATAACATCATTAGATAACGTAGAAAGCATTAGAAGCAAGAACCACAAGACTATAAGCAATAAACATGAAAATAATCATCGGTGCACAAAGGGAATCAACAACATACTTTCACGAAATTTCATCAATAGCTCAAATATGTAATAGAAATGCATTTAAACACACAATAACCAACTATAAGGCAATACAAACTATAAAGCACCCAATTCTCTCATTTTTCTCCTTTGTTACCCTAAGTTATTTAACTCTAAAACGAAGGCCAAGGTTCACGATTCTCAAACGAACTATCCTAACCTCCAAACCACACTTTATGGCACCCTTAGAACCCTTATGTTCACCCGTTAAACCTTGTTTATCATAAAATCTCCGATTTTCCCTTTATGCAATTACACTACAAGTATATTAACCGAAACTCAAACGAACATTAGAAAAGCACTTCTAACACCTCTACACCCTAAGAACACCAAATATGATGACCAAATTCACCTGGATTTAGGTTTGACTTGGAACCTCTTTGTAATCCAAGCTTAAAATGCATTTTTCTTCAAGTTTCGGCCAATCCAAGTTTATACAATCATAATTCTATATTAACTAACATCTCTAGCACCTTAAAGAAGTATTAAACTAGTATTTAAGGCTTTAAATGCTTTAATTCTAATGTGCACATACATAAGGCCATAAAAATAAATGTTCTCGGAATTCGATAAACTTTATTGTGGGACCGTTTTATCAACCCAACATCACCTATCTAATGTTAGATTAATGTTTCGAGCAAGATTTAAAGGGCCTGAATGAATAGTGCCCGTTTCAAGACTTTTCAAAACTGTTTGCATACATATGCTACCTAAACACATAAAACAACTTTAAATACCTGTTCGCTTAACCCTAGAGGCACCATGCTTCGTTAGATTTCAAAGCATCAAAGTAATGAAAATCCTAAATTTTACTATTCATCATCTTCTTTAAATGCTAAGACTCCTTAACCAACCATAGAAATTGCTAACAAATTATAAAAATTTACTCTACTAACGTATTTAAGAGTATTAGAATCAATTACAACAAGAAACAAAGCAATATTCAACAATTACAAATTTTGACATAAACTATAAATATGTAAAAATGCAAGTTTTTCAAGAAACCCTCACTAAACTAAGATAGAAATGCTTGAATAAGGCTTTGGATGATAAGAAATCATCTTGGAATAGCTTGGATTAGATCACAAGTTGAAACCCTATGTTGAAAGCTCAATCCCGTTTTTTCCCTTTGCTTGGCCAAAAAATGACTTTTTTTTCTTCTTCTTTTGTTTGCTTTGTATCATAAATTAAGTGTTTATGTATATGTATATAGGTATATAAGGTAGATAATGTAAATGGATATTGGGTTGGGCTTGCAAAATGGGTTTTGACTTTGTTAGTTTAAGAAAATAATGCAAGAAACTCATTTGGCCCAAATATGTAACATACATTTTACTATTAATGTAATATCAAAACATTTTTGTAAATCACTCAACAAATATGTAATGAACTTAATTTTTGAACGTAAGCTAATTAATAGTTAAGTAATAATAGAAAAAACATGATTTCCAAAAAATAAGATGATAAAATTTTTAGTCCGGGCTCAATGTAATAAGAAACTCTTTAAATGCAAGTTTTTTTTTTTAAAAGTCTTTGATGAAAATGATTTTAATGCACATTGAACACTTTCTAAAATAAATTAATTCACAGTTTAATATTGAAAAGTAATTTAACAATTACTAGCACATAAAAAGCAAATAAACACTAAATAGCATTTTATATGAAAGTAAGCATTCAAGCAATTAAATGCACAACATAAATGCACATGAATGATGAATGCAAGCACTGGGGACCAGACGTCACAATTCATGTCTTTTTTCTTTGCATTACCGATAATCAAAGATGAAATATGACCATGAATTGACTTCTTTAATATCTTACATTATGCCAATAAAATATGCTTACCCCATAATTCTTTGTAGGTTTAGAATCATATTCCTTTTTATATCTTGTATACTCTTATACAATCAACAAAAGAATACAACTCAATAGCATATTATAGTTTGTTTTACTTATCAACCATAAGTATCACACATTTTCCTTTTGATGCATTATCAAGAAGGAAACTTAAGAGCATTCTAATCTAATTATATGATTAAGTTTATAAGAACTATTCTTCGACACCATTATTAATTAATAAAGTTTGGTCCGATTCATGCGATATAAGTCTAGAATATTAAGATAAATACGGGTTCATACATGCAGCCATAAACATGCAGAAAAATAAGATTGCTAGTTGACTTTAACTCGTTTAATCATTTAACTTGGTCTTTAATTAAATGATACATCCCACTAATTTTTTCGAATCTCACACTCCCTAAATGAGAGACGTGAATCGACATAGATTGCGTTAGTGGGTGACCACATTCTCTTAATCACATATATCCCTCAACCTTTGTGATATTCTTGGAATATAGGTACCAAGAGTCAACAACTCTTTGTCGTCAACTTGTTATCCGACAATTTGAATCTTATGACCTCAACTTTGGTCTTGGCCATATGATATTGGAAGACAACAACATCACTATGTTCTCCTAACGACTCAATAAACTTATCGTGAACTACATCCTTTTACCTTTGGGTTAGACCGGACATAGCCACTTTAAGTTCCTTTAAGTCCTAGAATAGCGGAGGGCTACGATAAAACTCCTTTTACCGTTTTTAACAATCTAATATTAGTTTGCACATAGACAGATTTTTGGTATTGTTAAGGTCTCACTTTGCACATTAGTTTATTTATAAGCGAATATCACATATAAGCAAACGAATAAACACATTTGCATGAATCATACATTAAGATCTCATCATACACACAAGGCTACTTATAACCTACCATCACATAGAGCAAATAACATAGTATCTATGCAACACATGGAGATGGTGGATCATGGACTTGGACTTAGAACACAATCAAGGATAAACTAGACTATACTAAAGCACATCAAATGTCTTCATAGTCTTCAACTCCTTGTGTTCTCTAAAGCACGTCTAATTCCTTGGATACCTTCATTGGTTTTCTTGAAAATCTTCTTGAAAGATTACAAATAATCTTCACTACAAAATTCTCTCATTTACAAGAAAGTAAAGTGAGACTTATGTCTCAATTACAAACCATTGAATGGATCAATTAATTACAAAACCCCTTTTTGAAATTACAACCATTCAACTACCAAATCCATGATTAAATTCACCATTCAACCAACCATTCAAACTCATATAGCTAAGATTAAACATATCCAATATACAATCTAAGCAAATAAGTAAGCTAGCACATATCTCATGCATCATATACAAAAGACAACACAACCATCTAATCTTTAACTCATATTAAAAACACTTTGTCAACATGCATGTAAAACCAATTGATATCACGCATGCAACTCAAGATTAACCTACATTGCAAGCTTAAGTAACATAGCAACAATTTTTGGCCATTACAAACCCAAGACTCCTCTCGGCCAAGGCTAAGAAAAATGTCACATTTGCTTATTTTTCATGCATCACTATATCATCTATATAACAACATTAAAGCATGAATTCTGGCCATCCCAAATACAAGGCACCATTTGGCTATCTCAAAGAAAAATAGGCACATATGGATTTCATCATGCAACATTACATCTTCATATAATGCTCACAAAGTCAAAAACATCTAAAACACCTTTTAGCTATTTCCAACTTTGTTAGCATGACTTTTGGCCTTCTTTTTTTTTTCCCTATGGGCATTTGGCCATGAGCAAGAAAAATATGCTCAACTTGCAATTTTTCATACTACTTTATATCACCATATAAAACTCATAAAGTTAAAAACATCTAAAACAACTTTTAGGTATTTTTCAACTTTGTAGTATGATCTTTCATATTTAAGCATATTTCAACATGGATAGTTTAAATCCAACATCTAAACTCACATGCCAACATGCTACATATATGAAAACCAAGTAATCTTAACATGCATGCAAAAAACAACATGTGTTTCTCATAGATCTACACATGCATGTAAAAATCAACACTAGATCTACACATGCATGTATGTATAATCTTGAAATAACACCAATTTATAAACTTTAAAGATTAGATCTACGGCTAATACATATGATTTCATTGACTTTATAAACATAGATCTAATACCACTTGAAGGGGATTGTTCAAGATAAGTGTGAATCATAACATTTATGTGCTAAGTGGAAACAACGAAATTTCAAAAAAATTATAGCAACATAACCTTTGTATTCACATATTACCATAGTAAAGTCCATGCAACCAATATGATAATCAATATATATATCAACAATATATATAATGTACAAGAGTATAAGCAATAGGTATACCTCTTGTAGATAGCCGAATGAGATGGTGGAATCATGATGGAGATGTTACGGCATGGACAAGCCTCCTTCACACGTGCAAAGGCTTTAGATCGAGACATACGAGCATCCAAAGGCTATTTCCACAAAACAAGTTAATGTGTTAGTTACCTATTAGTGGATATGAGCTTGCATTAACTCAAAAACCAAAAGAAAAACTTCTAAGTGTATTTTTATTCTTTGGCCGAGAGTTAGAGAGAGTGTAGAGATAGATTTTCTTCTCTTGCATTGTTTGTGTATTGGCCGTGTATCTCAAGGAGGAGAGAGAAGATCATATCTCTTCATTATCTTGCAAGATCATGCATATATACTTTAGATAATACTTTTTGACAAGTGGCATGATTGTGCTCTCCAATGAAATGCCACTTGTAAGGCATGCAAGACAATCTTATCTACTTTAGATTTAATATTTGACTAGTGGCATTATTGTTCCATCCAATGGAATGCCACTTGTAAGGCATGCAAAACAATCTTATCTACTTTAGATATTGTCTTGACAAATGGCATCATTGTACTTTCCAATACAATGCCACTTGGCGTTTATGTAAGATTATCTTATCTACTTTAGATATTGTCTTGACAAGTGGCATCGTTGTATTCTCCAATATAATGTCATTTGGCATTCATGCAAGATTAACATTGAATTAATTCTAATCTCTATTAGAATAATTAAATTATGGAAACAACCCTTTCCATATTTATACTTTGGCCCTAATAGTTTCTAAAATTGTACTTTTGGCCTACTTAATAATTAACGTCCAAAATAACGTTAACTCTTTAACGTCTAATATCAAGCTCATTAAATGCCTTATTCACAATACTCTTTTGTGTGTGACTTTCTAGATTCATAACCGTATAGGGATGGGAGACTATTAAACGCTTTTAATCTATTCCGAGAATGTCTCCATCATTCTCCAGAATACCTTCATGTTCAGGAGTGACTCCTAGCAACATATGTATCATGACAGTTTATATGATAATGAAGTCCAACTCCTATGAATCTATTTATAGTCGTAAATTAGCGTTCATTCTGATCCTTCAGTTAAATATGCCCCGATCAAATGAGGACCATGAAATAATTAAGTCCACTGATTCAATTCTATGCATAGATTTAATCGGTGGAATGAGAGATATCATCTATGGAAAATCCCTTTTCTATCATTCATACCCCAACTGAGGATTTCCTCATTCAACAACCGATATAAGATCGCATAGGATATCGTCTCACGTCGAAGATTAACGGATCCTATTTTGACAATTACCTGTCAGTCTCTATATCACAAGACTAAATTGCGAGAGGTCGTTACGTACTTTGAAGAAGGCGAGTTTTTTCCAAATGCTAGATTTAAGCCCTGATATATACGGCAACCATAATTTCTCAAGTCAAAGGATTAATTTGCATAATTCGCAACGAATAATAAACTATTAATCCAAAGTCATGTAGTTTAATGATTCTGGTCACATTCAATGATCCGTTCTACTAACGATCATTCATATGTAAGTTAATCGCATCCCTATGTTGTTATGGCACAAGGCTCGCCACCCTTTATCATTAACATCCCTATGTTAATCAAAGATAACTACATATGATAGCTCGTACTTGATTATTCTAGTCCCGGTCAAATAATCTGAGGGCTATGAATCAGTTTGAATGTTTATCATATTGAAGAAATATGCCAATGTATTCTAAACACTTTTAGAATATATTTCTTCTCCGAAAAATATTAAGAAAACATTCATATAATTGAATGAAGAATATGAACGTCTCAAACAAGTCAATATGTAAACAAGCATATAGGCTTAAATGCCATTATGTACAAGTTAATGCCAAAATATCCCAAAAATATGTCCTCCAAATATATAGTATTAGGGCATATCTCCAACACTCTTTTTGCAGGGCTTTGCCCCCTCCCCTAAAAATTTTGCTAATCAATAAAGTTTATTTTTGTCATGTGTTGTTTTGTGTGTTTTTATTTTTGAACTTGTGGACTTTATTGCCTGACTTGGCTTTTTGGTTATTTTGGCTTTGCTTGGTGCTAGGTTGGTAGTACTTGTTGTTTTTGTGAATTTATCATTGGGCACTACATCCTTTGGGCATTGTCACCTTTATTTGTAGATCTCCTAAGGTGCTAAGGAGTCTTTTTTTTTTTTTTTGCGAACTTAAGAGCTCGGCTTGTTCTTGTTTTAGCCTCGTAGGCTTTAGAGTTTACTAGTGTATACCTTGTAGGTCCTATTATATGTCCTTAACTTCTCAAGCCTTTGGACTTTATAAATGATGACCGTTTGAGGTCTTGAGGAGTTATCATCTTGTCCTTTAATTTGGCTTTTCGTGCCTTAGACTTTATGAATGTTGACCTCTTGAGGTCTTGAGGGGTTTATTTCTTTGTCCTTTAATTTGGCTGTTCATGCCTTGGACTTTATGAATGTTGACCCCTTGAGATCTTGAGGGGTTTATCCTCTTGTCCTTTAATTTAGCTTTTCATGGTTTGGAATTTGTAGACCACGTCCTTTGTTAGGAGGTCTATTGTAGCTCTGTGGCTTTTCATTTGGCTTTTAGAGCTGACGAGGTCTTTTGCGCCTTATATTAGTCCTCTGGAGCTTTCATCTAATGACAATGGATGAGAGTTTTGTAAAGAAAAAAATATTTTATTCATGATCCTAACATTACTACATCAACTTTGGTCTTTATTTACAAGAAATATTTCTTAAGGTGCTTTGCATTCCAAGCATCTTTGAGCTCTTTTCCATCTGGCTCAGCTAGCTTGAAGACCCCTCGGCATACCTCTCTTTTGACCAAGTATGGACCTTCCCAATTTAGGGAATGACAAGGATATTAGACAAATCAGTTAGTCTAGATAATAGTTAGAACTAATGTAATAGTTAGTTAGCAACTAACTTGATAGTTGTACTTGAGCTGTCAAGTTAGTTACAAGAGATTAGTAGTAGCAGCTCAACTATAAATAGCTTCAAGATGTAACAAATCATTGTCAAGAAAATACAAATCTTACTTCTCTACTCTAAATTATCTCTCTATTAGTTTATTTCAAGGTATTACAAAACAGGCTATGATCCTATGAGATTGTTTTTGCAACTACAAATCTCTATTGGAGATTACATCAAATCACCATTAAAGCTTCTCGCGAAGCTTTGCAGTTGTATTCACACAACTTCAGTAGTCTATTACTGCTCTATTCTCTAGTTTTCAACTCAATTCTCTTCAAAAACCCTAATTTCTACTTTCATCAAACCCTAGTTCTCCATTAATGGTTGAAGTTGAGCTTCTTCAAGAACTCAAACTTTTCTCCAAAATCTTAACTCTCTAGTTCATATCAAGCTAGATAACACAAATTATAGTGTTTGGAAGGTTCAATTTCAAACAGTTCTATAAGGACATCATATTCTTGATCAAGTTCTTGGCAAAAAGCCTTGTATACCTTCCTGCTAAATAAGACAAGACCTCCATTAATCCAGCTTATAGGCTTGGATAATAGTGGATACTCATCTCAAGTCATGTTTATTTGCTTCCATGACACAACAAGTTCTTTCTCAAGTCCTCTACCTCCCAACAACTGCTGCTACATGGACCTCTCTAGAACAAAGATTTCATGCTATGAGCAAATTTATGTCTATCAGTTGAAGATACAACTTTACACTCTTCACAAAGGAGATAAGTTCATGTAAGCCTATCTAGTTGCTGTAAAAAACCTAATTGATCATCTAGTATCTGCATGTGAACCTCTTAAAGATGAAGACATCACATTTACTGTCCTTAATGGACTTTCATCTAAGTTTTACTCTTCAAATCTTATGTGAGACTTAGATCCAAGCCTCTTCTTATACCAGCTTTGTTCAGTACACTACTAGCTGAGGAATTAAACTTTAAACTCTTCAACAAATTCACTCTCTCGAACACCTCAAAAGTACATGATGCACTCTACACAAACAAATGTGGTGGTAGAGGTAATTCAAATAGAGGTAGAGGCAGACAAAACACAAACAGAGGTGGTGGTAGAGAAGGAAAGAACTCAGGCGCAGGAAGTTCACAAAATTCACAAAACAAAGGACCTTCTCAGTCAGTCAATAGAGGTGCACCACCACGACCTTCTGATCAGCCTCTATACTAAGAAATCTGTGGCAAATCCAATCATTCTACTTTAGAGTGTTGGCACAGGTTTGATGGAGAAAACTACTATGCTCCACAGCAAGAAAAACATTTGTTTTTTGCTCAGACCAGTCAGCCTACTGACCGCTCCTATCCTTGGTATCTTAACTCAGGTGCAAATGCACATGTTACAAATGATCCCAACCAACTATTCCACTCACAACCTTACCTTGATTCAGACTCTATCTCTGTAGGTAATGGGCATGCACTTCAAATCAAAAGCATGAGAACTGGTACAATCTACACTTCTTTTTCCTTACATTTATCTAATGTACTTTACGTGCCTAAAATATCTACCAATCTTCTATCTATAAACTAACCAAAGATAATAATTGTTCTGTAATCTTCAATTCTAAGGGGTAAAGATTATGGACAATGCTACCTACCAAATCAAGTACCAAGGCCCCTATGAAAATAGACTTTATCATCTGCCACACTCCACCCAGCTACTCTCATGTTCCTATCAAGCTCAGTCATGTACTATTATAACCTAGCTACCACCTACAACATTATGGCACCTATCTAAGCACACAAGTCAACTACTCACTACTCTTCTTGATGTAAAGCTTACCTTTACTTGTTTAGATTGTCAATCTTGTCTTGCAGCAAAATCTCATAAACTTCATTTTCCTATATGTACTTGTACAACTAGTTGTGCCTTTGAACTCATTCACTCAGTTGTATGGGGACCCTTCCCTGTTCTTTAACATATGCAATACAAATACCATGTTGTCTTTCGTCTTTCTAGATGACTTTACAAGATACACTTGGTTGTATCCTTTAAAACAAAAGTCTGATCTCTGCTCTATTTTTCTTAACTTTTCCAACATGGTTAACATACAACTTAACTCTAAAATCAAGGTCCTAATAACAGATAATGGCATTGAAGTTGTCAACAACAAACTCATAATATATCTGCAATCTTTTGGCACCCTTCATCAAACCTCATGTCCCCATACCCTAGAACCAAATGGGAAAACATAGATGAAACATCTCCATCTTGTTGAAACAACCATAGCCCTACTTCAACAAGCATATTTTCCTACCAAGTTTTGGATAGAAGCCATGGCTGCAGCAAATCATCTTATAAATAGGCTATCTACCCATGTTCTCAACAAAAATTCTCCCTTTGAATGTCTATATTCTGTACAGCTTGATTATTCTTAGCTTTAAGTTTTTGGTTGTCTTTGTTTTCCTTGGCTTAAACCCTACTATCCTTATAAACTATTCTCTAAATCCAACCCCTGTGTCTTTTAGGATATTGCCCAACCACCAAAGGATACAAATGCCTAGACTTCTCTAATAATAGGTTATATATCTCCATGCATGTTAGGTTTCTTGAACACCTATTTTCTTACCCCATCTCCCAAACTACTAACAACAATACTCTTAATCAGTTTCCCAATCCCACTCGAGCTACTGAATCAATATCTCCATATTTCACTTCTAATATTCCCTCTACTCCTCTATATTTCTCTCTTCTACCATCTATCTCTCTATTCCCTTCCTTCCCAATACCCTCAACTCAGACTCAGTTCTCTCTCTCATAACATACCACTCTTTCTTTTAACTCTGTTATGCCATCTCTTGAGTTTATTCCCTCAACATCCTCCATTGCTCATTCCTTAAATCACTAAGAGACTTCTCATACTTCAGTCTCCTCACCCACGCATAATCAGTCAATTAAAACTCACACACAGGCAACTCTTACTCATACTTTGCACATCCTACTACCCCCACTGCGTCTGCAATTGAGTCGTCTTCTACTGCTCTCAATTCTCTGTTCTCTTAACCCACTACCTATATATACCCCATACTAACTAGGTCACCAACTAGTTGTTTGTTTCCTCCACTCTACAAACTCAACTCACTCATCACCATACCTCTTCTCACAGAACCAAATACCTATAAAAAGGTTGTCTCTTATAGTGCATGGGTATCTACTATGGATGAGGAATACCAAGATCTTCTCAAACAAGAGACTTAGACCCTTGTTCCACTATCTCCTTCTAGACAACCAATGAGCTGCAAGTGGTTCTATAGGATAAAAAAACATGCAAACGCCAAAATAGCCAGGTACAAAGCCAGATTAGTGGCTAAGGGCTACCACCAAAGTATGGTCTAGACTACAATGAAACTTTTAGCCCTGTCATTAAAGCCCAAACCATAAGGATAGTCATTTCATTAGATGAAAGCTACAAATATCCATTGAGGCAATTGGATGTTTTTAATGCCTTCTTTCATTGTAGTTTTAATGAAGAGGTCTATATGACCCAGCCTCCTGGTTTCATTGATTCTTCCTACCTCACCTATGTATGTAAACTCAAAAAATCTTTCAATGGACTGAAACAAGCTCCAAGAGCTTAGTATCAAATGCTCTATTACTTCCTCACCTCTGAAGGTTTTCATTGTAGTCAAGCAGACACTTCCATTTTTTGTGTCAAAATCACCTAAAGCTAACATTATAGTACTGGTTTATGTCGATAATATAGTAGTAACAGGAATTTCTTCAATTGCTATATCAGATCTCATTTCTTCCTTCGAGTGCCATATTTACATTGAAAGATCTTGGCCCTTATCCTACTTTCTAGGCATTTAGGTTCAAACAACCTTTCATGGTCTACTTTTACAACAAACACAGTATGCACTAGAACTTCACAAAAAGGCTAGTATCTCCAACTACAATCCTGCACCCTATCCTACTTACTCCTAATCTATTAAACAACTAATATCCAATCCCTTGCCCTTTTTTAACCTCACCTGTGAAACCCCACTTTTCATCTTAACCTCGATTTGCGTGTTTTGCATCGTTTTGCATGCTTTGACCTATTTATGTGTTATATGAGTTAGAATGTATTAAAAATGTGATTTATATTCCTAATACATACTATACGAGCATTCACGAAATTTTCATCAAAAACAGAATCATAAATTTTATCGCCGGTTTTAGTGAATAGTATTTTGAGTACCTGTCCGCTAAAATTTTTACAAGGATACTTTAAGTGTTTCAAAACCTAGTCCTTGGGTATTAATAGACCCATGTTTGATTAAAAAAGATTTGGAATCGATTTTGGAATTTTAAAGGTTTTTACACTTTCTTTTGCAAAAAAATCGAGTTTTAAGCCAACTCGGGTGAAACTGTTTAAATGTAAAACTCTTTGTCACCTAAAATATATTGTCTAGAATTAATTTAGGTGTCAATTTAATAGTTGAGCAAGAAATAGTCAAAAATAGGATTAAAAGACTAAAAATACTAAAAATAAACTAAGTGTCAACTTTGACTTTCTTTTAATTTGTTTGACTTTGAGTTATATTGCATTAACACACAATAGCAAAGCACAAAAACACACTCACACACACACACAAGGCCGAGAGCTCCATAGGAGAAAAGAGAAGGTTTTTCTTCAAGTTTTCAAAGGCAATTTTGCATTAAAAGTTGGAATTCAAGGCCAATTTTCATCAACCAATGCTTGATTCCACCTCTTGAGCATCCATTGAGCATCTTTCTAGCTTCATAACACATCAAAGGTGAGAGAAAAATCTCAAATGTCATCTTTTATGTTTTTGTGTATAATTGAATTTTGAACCGTTAGAAAGTTGAATTGATGTTATATTATTACTCAGTGCATGCTAAGGATCGTTTATATGCGTTTATATAAGATTTGAACTGTTGTAGCATGAATTTTTATTTTTGGGTATTAACAATTGAGTTGTTGGCTATTTGTTGAATATTTTGAGTTGTAGTGGTTGGAATCGATTTCCGTCGATTTGTAAAAATTTGTTAAATACGGGGTAGTACCGTTGTAATGCCGAAATTTTGATTGTGATGTCGATGCAAAAGTCCGGAAATTTCAGCCAAGGTGCATTAGGGTTTTAGGATTGTTGGGCTTGATTTGGATGTATTTTGGTTGGTTTCCAAGGGGGCTAATGTAGTTGCTTGAGTGAGTGAGTGATAGGAACTGGTTTGGAGTTGTTTGGGTTAGTAGAATGTAAGTTATGATTATTAGAAGTTTAGGTTGTCTTTCTTTAAAATGTTGATATATGCCTTTAGATGATCGGGTGGTGTTTGAGTGATTGAATTGTGAATTGTTGATGGTTAGATTAGGGTTTGGTTGTGTGACTAATGCATGTTAAGTTGGGTGGCCTACTTTGTCATCTAACTTAGTTGTTTAGTTGTTAATTGATTAATTGATGTTGTGTTGTTGTAATGTTATTAATTGATTGATGATTAATTGATTATTGATTATTGATTATTGAATATTGATTATTGATGAACCGGGAGATAGACAATGCTTCTAGATTTTCCTTCTGTGAATGATTGATTATTGTTAATGATTGAGTCTTGATATGGGTGTGTCACCTCTCGGGCGGTATCGGGCCGTCGGGTTGAAAGCGACATGGCTATCAGAGGCTACCATCATCTCGCATGGGCGGAGATGCCATGGAGGGCAGGGCTAGTGAGGTACCTCGGGTGTGTGTGTCATGGGGGTGATAAGAAGTTGGTTGAGATCGTGATGGCGTTTGGAGCTACACCAACTAAAGTATCCTTTATTGAATGGTCATTATAGTTTATGTGTTTATATTGTTATTGATGTTTATTGTGTGTTTACTGTTAGAGATCTATCGAATCCTCACTGGGCTTGTTTTATATAAGCTCACTCTCAATTATTGTATGCATGCAGGTGTTACTGATCCTGACTACAGGTACGTGCCTCTTGAGGATGGAAACGTGTCGTATGTGGATGAGTCTTATATGCAGGAGTCATTGCCATGAGATTATCTTAGTTGTTGTAAAACAATGTATTGTATAACCTATCTTAATATAAAGACATATGTATGATGACTTAGTAGTCTTTACTTTGATCATGATTAGATTACTAAGTTGGTTATAACCTATTTTGAAATGTATATATAGCCTATGTACTAAGTTACTAAGGAGTGATTATTGTATAATATGGTTGGATTATTTATTGTTGAATGTTTGTGGAGTTGGTTGTATGATTTGTGGTGAGATTGGTTTAGAGCCTCGGTGTCCTAATTACTGTCGTTATACTACTGAAATTCCATTGCGTCCTGACTGATTGTAGGTGGGGTCGAGTTGGGGTGTGACATCACCTAATATAGAAGTTTGGTAAGGGCACTGCAATATACTACTCTCAAGGCCTGATATGCAGTTTGTTGTTAACACATTGTCTCTACATGCACAATCCATCAGAGGAAAATTATAGTTCCCTTAAGAAAACCTTAAGGTTTATCAAAGGTTCTATCTATCAAGGCATCTATTTCAGACCAGGATCACTCAAATTCACTGCATTTCCGATTTTAATTGGGATAATGATCCATTAGACAAGAGATCTACCACAAGGTTTTGCATTTACTTGGGGCCTAATCTAATATCCTAGTGTTCCAATAAGTAGCCCACTGTTGCAAGGTCCTCAATTGAGGCTGAATACAAATGCATGGCTATTATTGATACTGAGTTAAAATGGTTGACCTATATTCTCAAGGATTTACATCTGTCTAGTTCACCACCAATTCTCTATTGTGATAACTAGTTTGTAATTGTTTTGGCTACTAATCCTATCTATCATGCAAAGACAAAACACATTGAATTGGACTATCATTTCATTAAAGAACAAGTTGTTTCTAAGGCTTTCACAGTCACTCATGTTCCATCTACTGAGCAGGTGGCAGATATGTTTACTAAATCCCTATCAAACTCTCAGTTTTCCAAACTCAAAGCCAAGTTACCACTAGCTGAAGCTCATGTCAACTTGAGGGGGGACGACAAGGATATTAGAAAGAGCAATTAGTCTAGTTAATAGTGAAAACTGATGTAATAGTTAATTAGCAACTAACTTGACAGTTGTACTTGAGTTGTTAAGTTAGTTACAAAAGATTAACAGTAGCAACTCAGCTATAAATAGCTGCAAGATGTAACAAATCATTTTCAAGAAAATACAAATCTTATTTCTCTACTATAAATTCTCTCTCTACCAGTTTTTTTCAAGGATAATTTCCCTTCATTTGGTTGAGTTTAGAAGCTAGCTTTCCGTAGTACCCAGTCTCCTTGTTGGATTTGGTTAGGTCAAAATCGTTGTGAGAAGGTCTTGACCACGGCTCTTTTTTCTTCTAGCATCCTGATTTAGGCTTTTTGCCTAAATTCTTCAACCAGATCAAGATCTTCCCATAGCTTCTATCTGTTTATTTCTTCTTCATAGAGTTGAAATCGGTTACTGGGTGATCTGATCTTTACGGGGAAAACTACCTTCGTCCCGAAGGTCAATGAGAATGAAGTTTCTCTTGTTGCTGAATTGGGGGTTGTTTTGTATGCCTAAAGGATCTCTGGAAGTACCAAATCCTACATTCCCTTGGCTTGTCCCAATTTTGTCTTCAATCCTTACAAAATAGCTTGATTAGTAACTTTGACCTGACCATTGGTTTGAGGATAAGCTACTGAAGCGAACTTTAAATGTATTCCCAATTCCCCACACTTATTGCGGAAGTAAGTTGAGTCAAATTATTTTCTATGGTCCGTGATAATGACTCTTGGAATTCCATACCATCATATCACCGACTTTTATACTAAGCTCCAACTGGCTTTGTCAGTTATTTTTGCAACTGCCTCTACCTCTGCTTGTAATACTTGTGCCCGAGGTGATTCAGAATAAATTAATATTTTTTTAGGAAATGACTCATTAATTTTTGAAAAGGTAATGAGTAGTGTAGAATGTGTCGAAAGTGATACCGGGACATTTAAGATGGATATCGAGTTTAATGAAATAAGTCATACTCGGAAGTTACGAGTAACTTTTGGGTCTAATTTACAATTAAACCTACATCAATTGGGGAAGAGTTAGGTGCCAAATATATATGGTTGGAAAGCTCTACGAGTCTAGTTTCTAATGCTTCAAACCGTTCGTGAATTGGAGTTTTTTAGAAGAAGTTATGACCGTTTTTGTAAAGTGTCATAGAGCTATTTTGGTTACGCAAGTTTGACCAAACTTTGACTTTTAACCTATTTAAGCTTAAAAATCAGAAAATATGCACAAAATCATTTTTTTTCTTCATTTCCAACCATGAACCCTAGGTTTACCATTGAAAGAAATTTTCATCTTATTTTGCTAAAATTGAAAGCTAGGATTGGAACCAAGGTGTATTTTTGGATTCGTCTCGACGTGTTCTACCTTTCTACCGATCGTTTTGCCTGATTTTTCAGAAAACATTCAAGGTGTGGTTTTTATAAAACTTGATATTTCTGAAATTTTAGTGCATATATATGATTTTTTATGATAGATCCTTGCTTAGCTAGTCAAACAATGGAAGAAATGTGTTGTTAACATGGCTCAATATCACTTGTATCAAATTCTACCATTGAAGATGTTTTGAGTTATTTGATGACATATAATGGATTCTAACCATGTAAAAGTGCCTAGATAATGCTTATTAATGTTGCTACGTGTTGCTAAAGCTTGTAGTAGTTGTTGCGATTAATATAGAAGCAAAATAAGGAAGATACACATAATAGCTTGTTTTGGACAAATTGGTGCAGTTAGAAGTTTTGGTTCATTTGAATGGCTGAATAATTTTAGAAATATTTGGAAAACTTTCAGGTTATACTAGACTCACAGAGAAATAATTCTTGTGTTGAAAGGTTTTTGAGAAAAAATCTTTTTCTTGTTCAAAAATACTTATTATATTAGGTTACGAGAATTTTGCTAAAACTGGACAGTTCACTGCCTTGAGATTCTTTTGGGTATTAAAAATAGTAAACATCCTCATAATCGAATGAACCTTTTACAGTAGCTAAATTAGGTAATTAGGAACAAACTTCGTGTTTTAGGAAAAGTCAGATTCTAACGTTTAAATTCTCTGAATTTTCCATTTTCAAAATGACTCAAGAATAACACTCAATCTCGATAGTCAAACGTAGTTGCACTAAAATGGTTATAACTCAGTCAATTTAGATCGAAATTGGGCTTTGTTTGTTTTCAAAATTATCTAAACTCAAAGTTATATATTGAAATTAGAGTATTTGGAGTTCGGGAAAATAAGTAACTGATTTGCCAAAGTTAGGTCATTGCAGTGGCATAGGCATTGACTTAGATGAATTAGTTGAGTTCTATTGCTTAGTGTATTTGATTAAATGGCTAAGTTACTAGTCTCTACTAGTGTGTAATGATGTCATATGACCTCTAGATGTGTTAGGATACTTGTGTAATTGTTAATATGAATCATATTGCTTGATTGCTCGTTGTTTACCTGATTTACTATAAATGTCAACTAAGGGCTAGTTGTGAACTCGATGCCAATTTGATTGCTATAAATGCTTGTATTACGTGAACTCGAACTTGAATTGGTGTCAAGGGTTGCAACCACTTGGTTTTCTCATGCTAGTATGCATACTACGCCGGACATCCTAGGGGTGTCGGTGATCTTATGTCTATCATGGTTTGTATTCCACTCTTGCTTGGAAAAACTAGATTTCCTTGGAGAGTTTGTCGTAGGCTCGAGTATTATCCAGAATACTATATTGGGTTAGATAAGGAATGAGATGTTGAATATCTCAAACAACCAATTACTGCTTGAAATCGATTTGATTGGAAAAAAGTAAGCTATTCCTTATTCAGTATGTGATATATGTCTTGTATATGTATACTTGAATTGATTCTTGATTACAGATATTGCTTGCATTACATACAGAGTTTCCAAATGGATTTCAAACAGGAAAATGTATTCGAAAACCCTTCCTAGATTCCCCTATCGCTGAGCTTTTGTGTTGGATAAGCTCACCCTTTTTGTTTTCCCCTTCAAGCAATGAAAAGGGATATGTACAGTACTATGAGGATAATCCTCATAATCTTGAACAGGAAGTTCCCGATACATGATATGCACCTATTCTGGGTGTATGGTTGATGTTATGACTTGAAAAAATATATATTGTATATACTATTTTGTATAAATAGGTGATTGTAATCATCAGTAACATGTATAAATGAACTAACTTAGTCATTAGTTGTATTGGTTGTATTTGGTTGGGAAGTTAGCTTTATGACGTAATTAGCAGTTATACAGGTGATATACGTAGTCAGTTTTGTTTTTGGGCATTTGGCTATGTGTCGGCTGATAGGAAGTAATCTGGTTGTTGTTAAAACCTTCTCTTAATGCAAGTATTAGATGTATATTTTCATATTGATTTTCAATTGATTATATCATGTTGGTGGATGAATGAACTGTGTTGGAGATTTGAATTGTGATGTTGAGGAGGAGGTTTGGGAGAAGTAGATTGTGGCTTTTCTGTTTGCAGGTTGAAAAAAAAAAACTGTTTTGTCCATATTACAACCATTATGCTGCCCAATATTTGAGGAAACTAATAATAAGATGAAAATTTGACTAAGTATGGATTGGTAATGAAATTAACTATCACCCTCGGACTTAGTCCTACGCATGGTTGGGTTCGGGGCGTGACAACTTTAGTGGTATAAGAGCTTAGCTCATTAGCTAGGCGTAAGCCAGGTCTAGAACCCCTATTCTTTGGGTAGAAATTTTAAGATGAATGTGTCTAGGTGGTTATGTGCTTATGTGTTATGTGTAAACTTGTTCAATGTGCCTTGTGTGTTCTATATGAATTATGTGTAACTAATGTGCGTTGATATTTTATGTTTTAATCTATGTGACATGATTTGAATGTGTGATTTGACCCGTAGACTACAATCTAAGGTCCTAGATAGCTAGAACAATAGACTTAATGATCGATAGGACTAGGTGAATGTGATGTTTAAGATGCTCATGTGGCATGGAAAGAGGATGATTTGGTGTCTCGAGTTATTTATTTCGGTTAATGGAAACGATTACGATAATGACTTTATACTAGGTAGATTATAAGTCATGATCTTGGAGTACTTATAATGACTATTAATGTTTGATGTACATTTGGAGTTATCCTATCTTTAATGGTCGCCGATTAATTTATCTATGGAGTATAAGGTTTAGATTAAACTAGGTGGCCTTACACAGTGTGAATCCTTGATGAATTAATAAGATATTGACAAGATTAAGTTTATACCCATTTGTAGCTAAGTGTTGATTGCACTACTTAATCTTGAGGACTACTAACCTACTTGAGGCATTAGTTATAGTGTTGGGAAACAAAAATTTTATGTGGTATATGTAGACTAAAATATGTGTTACACATGAAACGAATATGGTAGTTCTAATAGGATTAAGTCTTGAGCCATTAGCGTGGTTTGGTGTTGTAATGTATATATGAGTATAAGTTGTGTACAGAAAGATTGATAGGTCAATATGGAGAACTACTTATATCCTTGGTCATGACTCTCGTATATAGGTACTAAATGTTACCAGTACTAGGACATCTTGATGACTAATAGACATAGAGTAATACATGTGAATTTGGACTTGAATGAAACTCCAAACATTACGTGCTAGCCTTATGATTTATAATCTACACTGGTACTATAATGGCTTATTGATTGTGATATAGATGTGATTGGAGATGCTCTTGTTTTAGGTGTTAACTTAAGCTATGATTCTTTGGGTTGCAATGTAGGCTATGATGTTCTTGCATATGTTTGGATTTTAGTTTGATTCAGTGAATGATAAAGAGACCTTGAATGAGATAATTTTGAGGGCGAAATTCTTATAAAGAGTGGAGAATGTAATACCCGTGCCCGAGGCAATTTGGAATAAATTAATATATTTTTTAGAAAATGACCCGTTAATGTTTAAAAAGGTAATGAGTAGTATAGAATGTGTTGAAAGTGATGTCGGGACATTTAAGATGGATATCAGTTCAATTAAATAAGTCATACTCAAAAGTTATGAGTAAATTTTGGGTCTAATTTACAATTAAACCTACACTAATTAGGGAAGATTTAGGTGTCAAATTATATATGGTTGGAAAGCTCTACAAGTCTATTTTCTAATGCTTCAAACAGTTCATGAATTGTAGTTTTCTAGAAGAAGTTATGACCCTTTTTGTAAACTGTCGCAGAGTTGTTTTGGTTACGCGCGTTTGACCAAACTTTAACTTCTAACCTATTTAAGCTTACAAAATCAGAAAAAAATGCACAAAAAAATCATTTTTTCTTCTTCATTTCCAGCCATGAACCCTAGGTTCACCATTGAAAGAAATTTTCATCTTATTTTGCTAAAATTGAAAGCTAGGATTGGAACCAAGGTACAAACCAAGTATTTTCGGACTCGTCTCAATGCATTCTACCTTTCTACTGATCGTTTTGCCTAATTTTTCAGATAAAATTCAAGGTGAGGTTTTTATAAATCTTGAGATTTCTAAAATTTTAGTGCATATATATGATTTGTGATAATAGATCCATGTTTAGCTAGTCAAACAATGGAAGAAATGTGTTGGTAACATGGCTCAATATCACTTGTATCAAATTCTACCATTGAAGATGGTTTGAGTTATTTGATGATATGTAATGGATTTTAACCATGTAAAAGTGCCTAGATAATGCTTATTAATGTTGCTAGGTATTGATAAACCTTGTAGTAGTTGTTGCAATTAATATAAAAGCAAAATAAGCTAGATACACATAATAGCTTGTTCTGGACAGATTGGTGTAGTTGGAAGTTTTGGTTCGTTTGAATGGCGGAATAATTTTAGAAATATTTGGAAAACTTTTAGGTTATACTAAACTCATAGAGAAACAATTCTTATGTTGAAAGGTTTCTGAGAAAAAATATTTTTCCTGTTCAAAAACACTTATTATAGTAGGTTAGGGGAATTTTGCTGAAATTTGACAGCTCACTGCCTTGAATTTCTTTTGCATATTAAAAATAGTAAACGTCCTTGGAATTGAACGTAACTTTCAGGATTGGAGTAAAGAGCGGGTACGAGAGCTTGACCAGGAACAAGATAACGAGAAGTAGGTTTGCCTAGGGCGGGCTCACTTTTCTGCCCTCTCCTCCCATGATTTAAGGATTTTCTCAAGCAACCTATCAACCTAATAATAAGAAAGGGGCTGCTAGTTGTAGCGCGCTTTCGCCCCTATAGATTAAAGATTTTCTTCTGCCAGATTCCATCCAAATCCGCCACTCGTAGGTTGGTTTTGAATTCTTTTTATTGAGACTATGTTCTCAATTTCATTCTTCGTCTTCCTAGTCGCAATATTCTTGCTCAACCCAATATGAATTTTAGAGTGTCGTGCCAAGGCGATAGGCGCGCCGCAGTCACGCATTTGAGCAAGAGCCTTTGCCTTTTTTCGTTATGTAAATAAAGGGCTGGAAAAAGTGCAAGACATACATATCAGAACTGATGCAATGTCACACGTCCCATGATCCTATTATAAGTAGACCTGTAATCCATCACAATGAAGTCTCTTATGATGATGACCTTCTTCACTCCTATCCCCAAGGTTAAGGCACAGTTAGAAAGGTTCTCCTGTGAATCTGGATAAAGTTCCTCTATGCGCCTCAGAATACTACGGTCTATGCCAAGGTTGAGGAAGGCACTCAAAAAACAATACTTCTGTCGAGGTACCTGTGTCAACCATTATTCTTTTCACCTAGAAATTTGCAATTGTTGCTTGGATCAGCAGAGGATCATCATGTGGGACTATAAGCCCCATGAGATTTTTCGAGGTAAAAGTTATTTGCTCTTCCTTGTCTGGTTTAGAGATGAGCGGTTCACCTCTCCCTGACCTCAGGTATTCTTTCCTGCCCTCATTTCTCCTCTTATTGCAGGTCTTCCCACTATAATATCCACAACTCCTATATATCCATCTAGTTTGTCAAGGTCTTGGACTTCGATCTACGTCATGTTGGAGCTCCTACTTTCTTCGACCTTTACACTTTTTGATAATATAATCAGCGAGCCTGCCCTTCCTGACCAACTATTTGATGTCATCCTTCAGCTGCTTGCATTCTTCAGTGACATAGTCGTGATTATCATGAAACCTACAAAACTATCTTTATTCCGTTTGTCAGGATTTGCCATTAATCTTTTTAGGCCATTTTAAGTTCTTCTTTCACGGATTTCGTACATGATCTCAGCTCTAGGGGTGTTTAGTGGGGTATATTCTTTGAATTTCCCCTTCCTCTAGCTCTCATGTCTTTCTCTTGTCGACCCTTTTTTTCTTGTTAGATCCGGGGTCTTTTCTTCTCCTAGGATTGTACTTCCTGATATCTTTTTCTTGATCTCATTTTGCCAATACCACTTCTTTTAAATGTATGTATTTTTCTATTCTGGCCATCAGCTCCGAGGGGGTTTGTGGAGCTATTCGAGCTAGTGAATCCTAGAAGGATTACGATCTTAGACCTCATATGAAAGCTACCAAATCCGCGGATTGTTGTATGTCTGGTACGTTAAGCGATGCTTGATTGAACCTCCGAGTATATTCATGGAGAGTTTTTCCCTTCCGCTATTTAATGTTTAACAGAGAAGCCGTGAGCCTGGAACGTTGTTTGTTATTGGCAAAATAGTATAGGAACTTATTGGATAACTATTCATACCTCCTTATGGGTTCAGTAGGCAACTATGATAACCATCTACGAGTCACTCTGACCAGTGTAGTGGGGAAAGCTTTACATTTTACCAGCTCGAGCATATTATAAAAGTTATATGATAGTCGAAGACTTGTAGGTGATCTTCTAGATCTATTGTCCCATCATAAGTAGGAAGAACTGGAAGTTTATATCCCTTTGGAATAGGTTCTTCGTAGATTCCCCTTGATAGAGATCGATTTCCTTAACGTCAGTGCTTATAGAACACTTGTGAGACTTTGGGTCCTTCGAAGCTTGTTGCTTGCAATCTGGATCTAGTATTTTTAAGTCCATCTAGCGACTCGATTGAGTCAATGTCATCATCGTACTACCTAAAAACTGGGAGCAGAGCTCCCTGTCTAGGTAGACGACGCGATTGAGGATTCCTTTAGGGTTGAATTGGTGTCACTCTTGGGGCTGCAATGAAGCCCTGCGTTTAGACGAAGTAGTTCATCGCCCCTTCTATACTGTAAAACATCTTAATTAGGATCGGCAGGTCTACTGCCTGTGATGCTAAGGCCAGATTTGATGGTATGGTTATTGTTGGCATGACAACTACCGCAATGGTCACCATCGGAGGATCTATAGTAACCGGAGGCAGTGGATGAGTGAATGTTGGCAGAGCTATATTTCCTGCTCTTGGAGGTGAGACACATCCTAAGTAGGATGGATGTATTCGGTTGCCTAACTCCTTGTATGTACCATTTTGGTTGTTCAATGGGATAATCAAGTTGATTCCCACAAATGGCGTCTGTTAAAGTTGGAATTGAGCTGGGCCACAAGTGATGGGCTTGGACTCCACTCTAGTGTCTAATAGTTAAAGAATCCTTGTTGGATTACCTGCAAAAAAAAGGAAGGGACGGTGGGTGTTGCTGCCCATCTTCCCTCTTCGATGTGAGGATTAGTAAAGGGAAAGAGATGGAGCTCGAATAGAGTTGTAATAGGCAGTAAATTTAATGAAAATTACTCGAGTGAGAATTTGTTACCCGTTTTGGATGTTTGCCCAGGCCTTTTATAGGGTTATTTAGGTGTATACTACTGTTGTGGGGAAGTGAGGCTGACCCACGATGTTAATGGGAGCTTTTCCTATAGTTTCTGAGCTCCTAGGAGCATGTGTTTGGATTTGTTGTGATTTCCCTTTGAATTGGTCCACCATGTTTCAAGCCATTGACTTAGTCACAGTAAGTGGAGCCTTGGGCTGCTATTTGGGCCAGACTTTTTCTTTTTGCTAGGCTTTACTTCAATAATTTTTAGGCTTCCATTTATGGCCCATCAATATTAATTCATATTCATCCATGTAGGTGCAATGTATAACTTAGTAAATGACGGCACACAAAATAGTAAATACATGGTTGTAGCTGCATTGTTTTGATCAATAATTAGTTCACCCTCTGACATTATTCCTAAACTATGCGAATTGGAAGAATTCAACAAGGCTGGCTTGAAAACAATAAAGTAATAAGAAATGAGCAACAACATTCAAGGAGGAGTACTATCACTAACTGGAAGGTATATAGTCTATTAGCAGAATATTGGGAGAAATCAACAATTTCATCGTCAACAAAGAATAAGAGAATTGACTATAAGGAAGGGTATATACTTATCTTAACTCTCACTTCATTTTGCCAAAGCGTTACTTCTCTCCAAAATCCTAAGCTTCAGAATCGTGATTCTCTTTCTCTTGATCATTATCGTAGATAGAGCACTTGGTTCTTCAATAGCTATAGTATAGAGACGTGTTGAACGTGAAAGAGGAAAAAGTGGTTTATGGGCTCTTAAATTCTATACCTTGAACAACTCCCCTAAAAAATTTAACTGCGTGATATTATCCCTCCTTTCTATTGGTTTATTTATTTATTAGACAATATAGAACTTTTTTTATTTAATAAATTATGGATATTACAACATAGGCTCTTTTTTTCATCAAGGTAATGGACTTCTCAAATCTCTTTCTAAGTAGGTGTTATCTTCGTCCCTTTTACTTAGATTAAAAGTATAGTGAGTTGCTTGCAAGCTACTATAGTGCCCTCAGGTCTGAGAAATACTTCACACAACTATTACTTGAGAATCAACCCATTGACTTGGTAAATGAAACCTCAACCGGTTGTTCTTGGAGGATCAATTCGGTGTACACATCTTGTAAACTTATGCGTTAGCTTTGGTATCATATAATAGTGATCAATGAGATCAATCATACTTCATGAGATCCTTGATAAAGTAGGTCTAACTACATATAGATCTTGATGTATTTATCTATACCCAGTCTAGATGAACCATATATATGACATAGAATGTTTTCGAAATATCTCTAGTATTGATTCTCATATAGTATAACTTTAACCCTTAATCAAGTGATTCCATGGGCTTTATATTTTTTTTTATAAAATAGCATTAGCACTTTAAAAAATGATAAAGATGTATTAATTGATACTTTTATTATTAAAATGATAAAGATGTATTAATATGATATCTTTTATCATTTTGAATTGTATAGTTAGCTTGACTGGTATATTTTTAATAAGGATAAAGGCCTATAAGACTAGGATTTAGAGCATCAAGATTAGGAGGATGTTCTACCAAAAGAAAAAAGGATTAGGAGGATGAAATGTCCAAGTCCAAAAAAAATCATTTACCACTTCAACCATTTTGCTATATAAGTCAAGTCTTATAACATCATCATTTAATTCATAGTATAAGCAACCATATGCCAATTATCATGCCCAAAAAATATGTGATTTCCATTATCAATGTATGACAGATAAGCTCCTTGGTGATGGGCCTTAGTTTAAGTGTTTTCCACCATGTCCAAGTAGTACTTTATAGTATCTTCAATCTCTAGACGCATCTATCTCTCACTAGATAATGATTGACCCAAGCACTCTAACTAGGATCATGTTTGAGGTACATTCTCCAAAACATATTGAGCTAGTGATACCCTTGTTAGGTTTGTCTGTGGCGCCCGAGCTTTTTGCTATACATTCATTTACTGTTGCATCCATTATTTGCGCATTTGATTCTGTGCTTTACTTGTTGACTTACCTAGTTACTATTCCTTCCGTTTTTCAACCGCATAATATTAATGAATTAGCATTTTTATTAAACCATATTAATCATAGTAGGAATGAGAAAAATATGCCTTCGAGCGATTAGCGTGTAGAGCCTTCATTTAGAAAATGTTTTGTTGAAACTATTGAATAGTGTTACGTAACTAACTTAGAGTTTTAATTAGCTAGCTTACATTTCTTCACTTTAGACTCGTTTAGAGCTAACTACGTGCATTTTAGTGGACCACTTAAGCAACCACTTGACCCCACATTTTATAAAACTCACCCAACATACAATTTAGCTCATAACTAAGCAAAAAAATAAAAAATAAAAATAATAAAAGCTGGAATCTACTATAGCAAGGCCGAAAACCTTAAACAGCCACAAGGAGGAGATTTTGATCTTCAACTCTTCAATCCAAGCCTTCCCAAGCCTAGAGCAAGTGGATTAGGGTGTGTGCAAGCCTTCTAGGTATTCCTACGCGCATTGGTGAGGGATTTCATGGCTCTTTTTGCATTTTTAAAAATGTTACACATTTATTGATTTGTTAGAAATGTTATCAAATGTTAATGTAAATCTTATCTATGCTATTATACATTGTATATAAGTGCTAGAGAACACCTTTAAGCCTTTAGTTCGCATTTTAAATGGTAGGAATCGTTATTTTGAATTTATGAGGTGAATAGTGACGAATTTCTAGGGTTTTGTGTAATTGTACGTATTAGCTTGATTCAGTGCTTCTAATAGATACCTTAGGTACTAATGAAGGTAGTCTAATAGCCCCGTACACTCAAATTGCTTTAAACTTGCATAGAACGTGAATTAGCCGACTTTAACAAAGGGGTTTCGGGGTTATGGCTAATCCGGGTGGAATCGGACTTCACATTTGGTATTCTTAGGCTACCTAAGTGCTATAGAAGCTTTTCCAACCCTTGTTTGAAGCCCGGTTGAGGTATGTGTAGTTCAAAGCTATAAAAGGGAAATTGGGGCTTTTGGGGTAATTGCAGGTGATTGCACGTGTTTGAGGGTTATAAGGGGGCCTTAGGGATTAATTAGAAGATTGGTATAGTTTTCCCTTTCATTTGAAACATTAACTTTCATTTGGAAGAAAAATAGCTTGAATAACAAAGGGGTTTAAGTGCAAATTCAGTTGTTTCTCGCTTCGGAGACCATGGTATGACTTCTTGTGTGTTTAAATGTGGTTTCAAGTTGATTTGGAACTTTTGGAATAATTCTAAATGTATTTTATATATGCTCCTTTGTAAAATTGCTTATTTGCTTGTATAAACTGCTTCTAATCTATCTATTCCGAGGTCAACCTACTTTGTTGATCCTCCTATGTGTTATTGCTTATATTGTTGATATTAACTTGTCATTGTTAAGTGCATTGCATAGTGGTTACGCAACCATAGTGTCAGGGGCGGATGTGTTGAATATCGACTGAGCGGCAGAGGACTTGCCAATGGATATTCAAACTTCGTGCCCTAGTCCCTCATTCGCCTAGTCCGGAGATTGCCAGGGGATGTTGGGTCGTAGGATTATCGGGGTACATCCGGAGTACACCCACTGAAATATTTGGGGTTATGCCGGCTTATCGTGATCGTGATCGTGGTTTGTGGATCGTGTTCGTGGATTGAAGATTTGGAGTGTTGGGGTTATGTGAATGTATTCTTTTTAATGTGTGGTATTCAATATTTTTTCCTTCTTAAATGGTTTTCAGTGCTATTAATGCTTAACTGTATTATTTGTTGCATTGCACGCCTCGAGAGACCTTATCCCTCACTGGGCAACAGTGTTGCTCATACCTCAATATCATGTTTCAGGAAGTGCTGAGGGTGATCCCCAGCTAGTTGAGGTGGTAGTGGAAGAGGAAGAAGTGCAGGCTGAGCCTTTGCCCTAGTAGCTGTGTGTTTGTTGTCTGAGGTGGATGTGCTCTCTTGTTGCTTTATGGCGTACTTGTATTATTATACTATGATCTATTTTGTGGCCTTAGGGCTATGTATATGCTTTGTAGTTGCAAGCTAAAGATAGTTGTTTGTAGTAAGTGTAGTAATTCTATGGCTTGTAATAACTTTTAATTTCTTCTTTTAGTTCTTACATGCTTGGGGTGTATGTTTAGAGGTATGTTTGATTTCAACTTCTAAGATTGCTCTAATGTTATCATAGAATGGCATGTTAAAAAGGTTTAATGAAAAGTTAAGTTGGGTGCATGCTTGTGTAGTTCGAAGCTGTTGTATGTTTCATGGCTCGGATGGCCTTGAACCTTTGAACTTTAATTATAAAAGCTTGTTTGGTATATTATAACTATTTTGAGTATTTATAGGTTTCCAAAATGTCCGCGGTACAGAGGAGACTCTGTCCGTTTACCGAGTCCAAACTTAACCTTTAGCGTGGGGTTGGGTCGGGGCGTTACATGGTCCCTTATATGTGGACGACTAAATAGTTCTTTTAACTATTTGTTTAAGAAAGCCCAACATGCTCTAAAATTAAATAATTGGCTTATGCGCCTTTTATGACCTATATTTGGAGAAATCTAAAGATGGCTATAAATACCTCTTATAGGTTGTCTTAGAAAGAAGTGACTGCAAGAAAAATAGAGAGAATTACAGAGAAATGAAAAGAGAGTTTGCTGGTTCGTCACTGTACTACGCGACTTTGTTCCAGGTGAAATTGGATGGTGGTTTCTTCTCGGATTGAGCTACAATTTTGAGAGTATGTTCTTGACATCTGGTTATTCAAATCTTACAATTGGATCACATTTTTTAGTCCTAGAGACTAGTCTAATGAGCTCTTAAAGTTTTTGTTCTATTTTGGTGATATATCTCTTATCTCTTATTTTATTCCACTTATTTGTGAGGGTTATTTGTTATGGGTAGTGTCAAGGTTTGTTGTTCTTGATTTTCAGACCGATGTAATCCTTGTTTTAAGTATAGTGGAATTTTTGTGGTGGGTCGTTTGATCCTGTGATTTTTCTCTTTGCATTGGAAGATTTTTCACGTAAATCTTGGTGTTGGATAATCTTATTGCACTTTTACTTGGATTGTTGTGTGAGTTGGAATTTGATAGATTTCTTTCTCAATTACTCATAGGCTAACACAAGTAGAAAGAGTCTTTTATTCTGATGCATTTGTGATCTTTCCTAACAAGTGGTATCGAAAGCTTTATTCGTTTGGTGATTTAGCTTATGTGTAGCAATGGAGGTTAATACTAGCAGAATGATTAGTTTGAATGGTAGCAACTATTTAGTATAGAAGGGAAAGATTATGGATCTTTTTTATTGCGAAGATTATCAGCTACTAGTTCTAACTGAAACTAAACCCACCAATAAAACCAATGATGAATGAAAGTCTTTTAATAAACAAGTATGTAGGTACATACGACAATGGGTTGATCATAATGTTTATAATCATGTTAGTGATGAAATTAATGTACACACTTAGGAAAACACTAGAGGATTTGTATGCAAAAAAAACCAGTGGAAATAAGCTATATTTGTATCAAAAATTAATGGGCTTAAAATATAGAGATGGTATTCCTATGGCTGATCATCTGAATGATTTGCAAGGTATTATGAATTAGTTGGGAGATGTTCAAAGTCTTATTGATCAATTCAGCCCCTTATGGAGTTCTTTCCTTTGTCTCGGCAAAATATGGAGCATTGAACGAGGAGTTGAGAAGGAAGCCTACAACGTCCTCATCATCTCATTCTGAAGCTTTTGTTATAGAAAATACAGGGAGAAGCAAGAGCAAGGGTTCAAATAATCGTGGCAAGTCTAGAAGCAAGTCTTGATCTGGAAAAGATCTCGAGTGTTTACATTGGGGTAAAAAGTGACATATTAAGAGACATTGCTAGAAATTAAAGACAGAATCAAAGAGAAAGGGAACTGATGATGGCAACAAAGAAAAAGATGATACAATTGTTGTTACTGCTGAAGATTTTCTTATTATTTCTGACGAGTGTTTTGTCAATTGTGTATTGCAGGAAACGAGTTGGGTGTTTGATAGTGGAGCTTCATTCCATTGTACCTCAATGAAGGATTTTTTCTCATCTGATACATCTGGCGATTTTGGTATTGTGAAGATGGGTAATGAGGGTTCATCAAGAATTGTTGGTATTGGTGATATCTGCTTGGAGACCAACAATGGCAGTCAGTTGATCCTTCGAGAAGTGAGACGTATGCCTGATGTTCAACTTAATTTGATGTCTACTGGAAAGCTTGATGATGAAGGGTTACTAACATGTTGCAAGTGGTCAATGGAAGCTTACAAAAGGATCTATGGTTCTAGCTCGTGGAAAGAAGTACTATACACTTTATTTGATGCATGCTAAGATTTGCAACAACTTGGTAAATGTAGTTGTCAAAGAAGATGCAATCAGGTTGTAGCATAAGAAGCTTGGTCAGATGAGTCAAAAGGGTCTCAATTGTTTGGTCAAGAAAAATATTCGTCCTGGGATAAAAGGTGCAGCTTTGAATGGTTGTACAGATTGCTTGGCAGGTAAACAAAATTGAGTTTCATTTAAAAGCTCTACTCCTTCTAGAAAGTCGAATGTTTTAAATTTGGTGCATTCAAATATACGTGGTCCTTTTAGTACTCAATCTGTAAGTGGTGCACGTTATTTTGTCACTTTTATTGATGATCACTCTATTGGTATATGTCAATGCCCACCTGATAATAAGTATCGTTAATTTATGTGGTAGCATAAATTAATGATTCCGACTTTAAACGTTGATAAGGTCAAAAGAGACCGCGATGGCTACAAGAAAGAAGTTAGGGAATTTAGAGTTACTTAAGATGACGTGGGGATAATGCAATGCTAAAGTTAGCAAATTTGACCAAATGAAACTTCCTAGAAGTTGGCTTGGATGCTAGCCACCTATGTGGTCAATTGTAGCCACCCATGTGATAAATATGGGTAGTCAATACTTTGAACATGGTTGGTAAAGCAAATCAAGATGAAAATGTTTGATAGGAAAATCTCCTATGGCAGGCTAGCTGAATTCTATAGTCTCCTATGGCAGGCTAGCTGAATTCTATAAATAGCCAAGCATTAGTTCATCAAATTCATTCACAACAAAACTCCAAATACAATCCTAAGTTAGTCTTTCTTTCTTGTATTCTTCTTGTAAGTCCAGAAGCCATTGAAGCTCTAATCTTGAGAGTGCACGGTGGGACAATTATCTTGTAAGTGTTATTTTGAATTGTTAGAATGAGTAGTGTTGTCTTTCTACTTGATTGTTGTTGGAAATTTGTTATTCTTACATGGTATCAAGAGCTTAAGGGACTCTTAACAACAATCTTGTCTAGTAAAGCTCAACAACTATGACTACTCAAGGTGCTAGTTCTTTTTCTACTAGTTCTAGTTCCGGTTTAGTACCGACAATTCGTATCTGTCCCCCTACCTTCATAGAAGAAAAGCTTGATAGCATGAACTATCTTTTGTGGAAGTTCAAAATCACTATAATTCTAGACTCCTACGAACTCCTTGATATAGTGTTAGGCACAGATGTAGAACCAGTTGCAATTTGTGCTGAAGATGACACAAAAAAGGTCAAACCTCCAGATCCTCAGTTTGTCAAAGAATAGAGGAGACGAAATGCTGATACACTTTGTGCAATTGTAACAAGTGTTCAGGATTCCGTCCTTACTCTAATTCAACACACAACCAAGGCAACTGAATCTTGGAACATACTGAGAAATCAGTATGAAACAAGGAATCAGACTTGCATTCAGAACTTGGAGAATCAGTTAGCTGCTGAGAGATTAAGTGAAGATGAAGCAGCTGAGTCATTTATTAGTAGGATGAAAAACCTACGTGATCAAATGGCTGCAGTTGGTATTGCCAAATCAACTGAGGAACTATCTCGAAGGTGCATTACAGTGTTGCATCCAAAATTTGACGGCCTTGTAACAACACTCAATACACAAGTTCGCATTCCTCCTTTGACATTTGAAGAATTCATTGCCATATTGATGGAGGAAAAGATGAGACTAAAAAGCAGAGAAAATCAACTTGACTCTGCCTTTGTAGCCAAAGCGAAGAATAGCCAAGAAGAAAAGAAGAAAGGAAAGAAGAAGACGTTCTCTGGATCGTGCTACTACTGCAATAAGAAAGGTCATGCTGTCAAAGATTGCAGAAAACGAATCCATGATGAGAAGAACGAAACTCTAAAGCCAAATTGGAGAAATAAAGAATCTACCAATAAAGCTGAAGCAAAAGTGCATCTGTTTACTATAACAGATGTATCACAGGAAACGTGTACTATCGCACATGTACATCAAACAAGTGCATGGGTGTTAGATAGTAAAGCTTCTCGACACATGACCAGCAGGAAGGAGTTATATGACTCTATAAAATCTCTACAAGAACCAATGAATGTTGTCATCGGGAATAATTCTAGGTGTCCCGTTGAGGGCACTGGAACCATCTCGCTCGTGTCTAAAGATGGAGGAAGCAAGAAGCTGTCCAACGTACTCTTTGTACCCCAAATCACCAGAAATTTGCTATCATTAGCTACTATTACAGATAATGATCTAGAAGTGCAGTTCAAGAAGATGGAAGCTTTGATTCTTGACAAGGATCAAAATATAGTAAGTAAAGTTATTCGCAAAAATAACCTTTACGAAATCAGCTCTCTTTCTGCTGTCGTGGATACCAAAACAAGTCAACTTTGACATGAAAGTTCGGGCACATTTCCTATCCTGTGTTAAAGGAAATGCAAAAGAAGAAGATGGTGGCCAACTTGCCTTCAATTGAAGAAGTTGAAGGACCATGCGAAGCTTGTATGCTGGGCAAGCAACATAGACAGTCATTTCCCAAAGAGAGTCATAACCGATCAAAGGCTCCTCTAGAGTTGGTACATGCTGACCTCTGCGGAAAAATGACTACCACGGCGTTGGGATGATCTTTTTACTTTATGCTGTTAGTTGACGATTATAGTAAGAAGATGTGGGTATATTTCCTTCGGGACAAGGCTGATGCTCTTGAAAAGTTTAAAGTGTGGCACAAACTTGTGACAAATGAGAACACAACTCAATTGAAGAAACTTCGTACCGATCGTGGATGAGAATTCTGTTCTACAGAGTTTACTAACTACTGCAACAAGTTTGGGATTAAGCGCCAATTGACTGCTCTATACACACCACAACAAAATGGAGTTGTGGAACGAAGAAATTGAACAATTGTAGAAATGGCTCGATGCAAGTTGAAAGGTGTTGGCCTACCTGATACATTCTGGGCTGAAGCAGTCAACACAGCGGTGTACATCCTCAATCGGTGTTCAACCAGGGTACTCAACGATAAGACTCCTAATGAGGCTTATTATGGTACGAAACCTTCTGTGTCTCATTTAAGAAAATTTGGGTGTGAGTGTTTTGTACACGTCCCAAATGAAAATAGAAAGAAATTGGATGACAAGAACAAGAAGGGCATTTTCTTGGGATATAGTGAAGAGTCTAAAGCATATTGACTCTATGATGTAGAGGCCAAGAAGGCGATCATTAGCCGAGATGTGGTGTTTAATGAGCGACCACACTCAATGGAGGATAGCGGTTCAGCCATTTCGTCATCAATTGATGAAGTAATCCACCAAGTACCTGAACAACGACCGTTGAACAATGAAGAAGTCTCTAATGATGAAGAGACTGAAGACCAACCTGTTGTATCCACAAGGAAGCCACAACCAAAGTGGTTCCAACAGCTCTTTGACGAAAGAAATCCAGAAGTTACTGATAATAGTCCACGTCCTGATGGACTAAGACGATCAAAGAGGATAGAAGAGCAAAACATATTAGGACAACAACTAGTAAACATGGCTTTGATGACCCAAATCATCAATACGGTAAAACAACCGATAACTATGGAGGAAGCCATGTTAGATCCAAATTGGAGAGCAGCTATGCAAGCCGAGTATGATAGTATCATGAAAAATGATACTTGGGAGATCGTTGAAAAGCCATTGAACAGAAAAATCATCGGCACCAAATGGATCTGGAAAGTGAAGTACAATGTAGATGAAAGTCTTGAAAAATACATGGCACACCTTGTAGCACAAGGATTTTCGCAAGTCGAAGGTTTTGATGTATATGAAACCTTTGCTCCAACAGCTAAAATGACGACAATCAGGTTAGTTGTTGTAGCTGCCACACATTATGAATGGATTGTACATCGATGTCAAGTCAGCATTCCTTAATGGGCAACTTGAAAAAGAAGTCTACGTTGCACAACCCCCTGGCTTCCAAATACCAAGTGAACAAGAAAAAGTCTGCAAATTGAAGAAGGCTTTATATGGGTTAAAGCAAGCACCACGAGCTTGTGACAAACGTATAGACTCTTTTTTCTTGCAACATGGTTTTTGTAGAAGCAAATCAGAGGCCAACTTGTATGTTCTAAGTGAACAAGGAAAGAAGGTAATTGTAGTCCTATATGTGGATGATCTTGTAATCACTGGTGACCATAAAGATAATATTCGGAAGATGCAAGAATGGTTGAGCCAAGAATTTGAAATGATAAATCATGGTCTTCTTCATTATTGCTTGGGAATCGAGGTATGGCAAAAACCTCATACTATCTTCATCTCGCAGCAACGATATGTTCGTGAGCTCTTGACTGCATTTGGTATGTCCGAGTCTAAACCAGTTGTCACCCCGATAGAAGTGAATACAAAGCTATCAGTTGATGATCCTTCAGAACAAATTGATAACAAGCTCTACAGAAGGTTGGTGGGAAGTTTAATCTTCCTTTGTAACACAAGACCTGATATTAGTTATACTGTGGGAGTTCTTAGTCGGTTTTCAAATAAACCGAGACAAAGTTACTAGTAAACAGGGATGCGGATCCTCAAATATCTCAAAGGCACGTTGGAGTATGGGATATCATACAAGTCTGGAGATACTTTATCTGGGTACTGTGACTCAGACTGGGTTGGTGATATTGACTCAAGAAAATATGTTACAGGTTACGTATTCATATTCGGTGGTGGAATCATCTCATGGTCTAGTAAGAAGAAACCCACCATTGCACTTTTATCAATGGAGGCGGAATACAAGGCTGCTTGTGCAGCATCCTGTGAAGCTGTTTGGCTACGATGCATCATGACTGATATTGGCATTCCAATAGAGGAAGCAACAATGTTGAAATATGACAGTCAGAGTTGTATAGCCATGTCAAAGAATCCTGTATTTCATGCTAGAACAAAACACATAGAAATTTAGTATTACTATGTGAGGGAACTGATCGAGGAAGGTGAAATCTACATGGAGTATTGCCCTACAGAAGATAATTGTGCAGATATCTTCACCAAAGCGTTAGGGAATATCCAGTTGAGCAAGTATCTTCAAACATTGGGTGTTGGCCCAATATCTTAGTCAACATGAGGTAAACATTGAGGAGGGGTGTTGGTATATGTCAATGCCCACCTCATAATAAGTATTGTTAATTTATGTGGTAGCATAAATTAGTGATTCCTACTTTAAACGTCGATGAGGTCAAAAGAGACCGCGATGACTACAAGAAAGAAGTTCGGAAATTTGGAGTTACTTAAGATGACGTCGGGATGATGCAATGCTAAAGTTAGCAAATTTGACCAAATGAAGCTTCCTATAAATTGGTTTGGATGCTAGCCACCCATGTGGTCAATTGTAGCCACTCATGTGATAAATATGGGTGGTCAATACTTTGAACATGGTTGGTAAAGCCAACCAAGATGGAAATGTTTGATAGGAAAGTCTCATATGGCAGGCTAGCTGAATTCTATAGTCTCCTATGGTAGGCTAGCTGAATTCTATAAATAGTCATGCATTAGTTCATCAAATTCATTCACAACACAACTCCAAACACAATCCTAAGTTATTCTTTCTTTCTTGTATTCTTCTTGTAAGTCCAGAAGCCATTGAAGCTCTAATCTTGAGAGCGCACGGTGGGACAATTATCTTGTAAGTGTTATATTGAATTGTTATAACGAGTAGTGTTGTCTTTCTACTTGATTGTTGTTAAGACGTTTCTGGAAAATTTGTTATTCTTACACACTCTAGAAAAATTTGGGCTTACAATCTAAAATTTAAAGATCAAGTTTTAGATGTGTTTAAATAGTTTTAGGCAAGTGTTAAGCGGGAGACGGGAAAAAAGATTAAGTGTATTCGCTTAGATAACGGAGGTGAATATAGGGGGCCTTTTGATGAATATTGTAGAAGTCAGGGTATTCGACATCAAAGATCTCCTCCAAAGACCCCTCAGTTTAATGGCTTGGCAGAAAGAATGAATAGGACTCTTGTTGAACGAGTCAGATGCATGCTATCTCATGCGAAATTGCCGAAGACTTTTCGGGGTAAGGCTTTGAGTACTATTGTTCACATTCTTAATGTTACACCTTGTGTTTCTTTGCAGCTAGATATGACACAGAGAATTTGGAGTGGCAAAGATGTATCATATGAACATCTAAAAGTGTTTGGATGTAGAGTGTTTGTTCATATTCCTAAAGATGAGAGGTCAAAGCTTGATACTAAGACTAAATAGTGTATCTTTATGGGATATGGTTTTGATGACTTTGGGTACAGGTTATATGATCTTGGTGCAAAGAAAATTGTTAGAACTTGAGATGTTATTTTCTTCGAGGATCAGACCATTGAAGACATTGGCAAAACCGTTGAGAAGCCTAAGTTGCAGGATAATGACTTGGGTGACCTTGATCCGATTCTTCCACCAGTTGATGATGGTTCTAGAAATGATTCAAATGTTGATCATGGTGATACGAGTGATGAAAATTCTTCTATGGGTGATATAGTTGCTCCTTTAGATAATACTGAAGATGTGCCAGAGAATGTTCCTTTGAGAAGAGAAACGAGACAACGTCAACCTTCTACCAGGTATCCTTCTACTAAGTATGTATTGTTGACCGATGAAGGAGAGCCTGAATGTTATCAGGAGGCTATTGAAAGTGAGCATAAGGTAGAGTGGTTGGAAGCTATGTGGGATGAGATGAAATCCTTGCAAGAGAATAACACTTATGAGTTGGTGAAATTGCCAAAAGAGAAGAAAGCCTTGAAGAACAAGTGGGTTTTCAAGGTGAAAACATGAGCATACTTCACGCCCTAAATACAAAGCGAGACTCGTTGTGAAAGGCTTTGGTTAGAAAAAGGGAATTGATTTTGAGGAAATATTTTCTCCAATTGTGAAGAAGACATCTGAAATGCCCTGATCCCTCACTGAACCGAGACCCCGATCCAAAACCCCAAGGCACAAAAAATGAGAGAAAACGGACAAAGTTTATCCTATACTTAAGCCTATCCAAAACCTGCAAACAGAAGATTCCACAACATACAATCCCAATATTCGTAACTCCGAATCACATGCTCAACATATTCACTTCTTTTTACATTTTACAATTCAATTCCAATAATGATACAAGTCTATCAACTAAACAATTATTACATATTTCGATATTACACATTATACAAACTTCATCACAATAAATAGATACACGATCACTCCTACACAACCATCACATACCGATCCACAAGCTCATAGATCCTCCTCTCTTGAAAGGTGTTAGAAAGAGCATGAGCAAAACACTATGCTCAGTGAGGGCGGAAATCAATAATCTGGGGAGTTTTCGAAAAGACTTTCGTGCAATGCATATAGAAACAAGTCAAATACTAATAACAATAAAGACAACCAATCTATACATTGAGACAATAAACTAGAAACAAGTCAAGCAAGATAACTAATGACAAATATAGCAATATACAAGTAAAGACAAGCCAAGTAAACGATAGCAATGCAAGGCAATCAGTTAAGACAATAAACTAGCCAATTCAATGAAAGGATATGATTCGATAACCCTTATCACTCCAATTCATGATCACAAACTCAATTCACAAACCATGAACCACGATCACGATATGATATAGTCGGCTTCCCAAACGCCAATAAGTACTCCAGATTGTACGAAATACCTACGACCCAACCCCCCTTGTCGATCTCCAGACAAACAGGTGAGGGAATAGGATATGGAGCTAGAGCAACACAACTCCGACAAGCCCGATGCCGCCCAAAGAGGCTCGTCACATCCGTCCCGAGTTTAAGGTTGTGCAACCATCAATACGATATAATAACATGATATATCAATAATAAGTATAACCATACAATTCGATACACAGAATTGAGGAATAACAAAGTAGGTTGTCCTCGCACGTACGATACAATTAACAAGCAATATAATCAATATAAACGAGAAATCACATAAGTTAACTCAATGAGTAACAATATAGGCATGCATTAAAACTCATCCAAGTCCTTCGATTAGAACCATATTCTATTCAAGTTTATTTAACCACTTAACTAATCAATTCTAACTCAATTACCAACAATCAATCTAACTTTCTTTCAACTGACCCTTTATACTTTCTAACTATAATTCGAGTCATCTAACAATGGTGATACATCATGAGCACACTAGACGTTCCACGATCACTAACGAACCACAACCAAGCTCTATAAAACATATACACACACATGACCCAAAAACACATAAATGGCCCTTTATGTTCAATTAATTCTAACTAAGTTACAATCATATTTTACCGAGTTTAAGCACTAATCTAATTGTTCTAGCACTTATGACACCTATTACAAGCATTGAACTAAGCATTTAACCATTAAACCAACAAACTAGGCAAAAATTACTATTCATCATTTTCTCCAAATCACCATTTTCATTCTTGGGCTAACAATGCAAAATAAGGCTAGAATACATGTCTATACACATAGGAAACACCAATACATGCTTTATATACACTCAATAACATCAAACAATCCATAAATATTTTCTAACATAAACTAGACATTATTGAAAAATGCAAATAACATGAATCCCACACCACCAACTAGGTTGAATATGCAAGGAGAAGCTTTGGGTCACTTTGTTTGAGCTTGAAATCACCTCCATGACCTCCAATGGCAATCCTAGCAATTTTTTCCCATTTTTTCCTTCTCCCTTGACCTCACGGGTTTGCCCCTCTTTTTTGCCCATTTTTGTTCATTTATGCTATATAAAAAGATGACAAGGAAAATAAAAGGTGAGCTTAGGCTTTGGTTAATTAGGTTCGTGGATTAAGCCCAATGCAAGCAAGAACAATTAAAGGCCCAAAAACAAAGTCTACCAATCACTATTGATAGGATACACTAACTATTTTATATATCTCGATCCCGATATGCGATGCACATAATTTCGATGAATGAACTCTTAAAATATGTCAAGTATTGAGAAAAAAATGTAAAACTAGAAAGATAAAATAGTTGAAAATTCACTCCGGGCTCGGAGCTACTTATTCATTTAATTGAAAATAAAGCAAATAAATGTAAGAAGATAAATTCAAATAATAAAAGTAATAAAATAGTTAATATTTATTTCATATAATTTATTTAAATATTTTTGAAGAAATATGAAAATTAAAGTTACTAAATAAATGCCAAAGTTAAAGTAAACACATAAATTCACACAATCACTTAAATTAAACACATAGGTATGTGCAAATAGGTACTACTCACTACATGCTAGGTTCAGGGTATCATACTCTTCATTTTAAAATAATTGTGTCATCGTAATTCTTCTTCACAAGAGAATGCCTCATCAATCGAAAATCAAACTCTGATTACCCCTCATTGGTGACCAAGCAAAAGCATTGTACAAGAATGCCGGTTTCCTCAATAGAATATCATAGGGAAATCCCAAGTAGATATCCTAAGTAGAATTTCAAGAAAATACCAGATAGGAAGTTCGAAGTAAAAATCTGAACGAGAAACCCAAGTACATCCAAAGAAGACTCAAAGCAAGAAATCCGGTCAAATATACCACAAGAAGTTCTATATAAGATTTTTCAATTAAGTGCTCTAGAAGCACTGCAACTAAGAACTCCAAACATGTACGTCAGGTATATATATATATATCAAACAAAGTTCTCAAGTGAAATACCAAATAGGATAACCAAATAAGATCCTGGATACCAATACTAAATTTTGAGAAGAATGTGAAGGAGGATACCAGAGAGGGATACTGTACATCCAATAAGATTGTCAAGTAAAATATCAAATATAGATTTCCCAAACAAGAAAACTGAGTGAGAGTCCCGAGTAGAAGCACCATATACAAGACCAAACTCTGAGACCTCATTACCATTGTCGAGCGAGAACACCGTACTAAAATGCCAATAAGATAGCCCAATGCGAATACCATAGAATACCGCAAATAACACAGCATAAAATGTCTGATAAGAATCCCAAATACAAAACCTATAGAGAAGTGCCAGTAAAGAAAATACCAGAAGAATACTCCAACAAGAACCATCATATAGAAATCTCAAAGGAAACCACTCATATAAGACTGCTGACCATAGAAGAATGCCACATAAGAATTCCAATAACCGAGTTTCAATTATGAACACCGACTTCCAAATAGATGGCTGATCAAATGTCTCTCATTCCTGTTGGTCCACATATCGGGAGGTCTGTCATTAACCATCTCTCTTTAGGGGGAGAAGATTTCCTTACCATTTCAATAGGCTATGCATGAATGTCATGGCATCACATAAGGTACACACTTTCTAATACATTCATAATACCTTTGATGCAATATTCACATATTATGAAATTGAGATATATGTATAAATATTCTTTAAGCTATTATGCAACTATTGGTTATACCAGTGTTTTATAATATCCAGTTTACTTAGCAAGATAATCTACTACAAATAACAACACAACTTATCTCATAGAACTTAAATACACACATTTACAATCAATAGCTAAAACAAGTAGCTATTCACGGAGTCACCTTAATTCACATATGGTCACTTCATTGCACATATCACGCAATCATATCACATAGGTACACACATTCATTTTAAAACACATAAATCTCACATACAGGCACACACAATCATTCAAGACACATTTCACAAGCACGCACTCGAGGGTTGTTACCCAACAAACTAAGGATCTTGTCTCGACTGAGAGCTATCTAAGCTCTGATACCACCTGAAATGCCTCGATCCCTCATGGAACTAGGACCCCGATCCAAAACCCCAAGGCACGAAAAATGAGAAAAAACAGACAAAGTTTTCCCTATACTTAGGCCTATCCAAAACCAGCAAACAGAAGATTCCACGACATGCAATCCCAATATTCATAATTCTAAATCACATGCTCAACATATTCACTTCTTTTTACATTTTACAATTCAATTCCAATAATGATACAAGTCCATCAACTAAACAATTATTACATATTTCAATATTACACATTATACAAACTTCATCACTATAAATAAATACACGATCACTCCTACACAACCATCGCATACCGATCCACAAGCTTATAGATCTTCTTCTCCTGAAAGGTGTTAAAAAGAGGGTGAGCAAAACACTATGCTCGGTGAGGGCGGAAAGCAATAATCCGGGGAGTTTTCAAAAAGACTTTCGTGCAATGCATATAGAAACAAGTCAAATACTAATAACAATAAAGACAACCAATTTATACATTGAGACAATAAACTAGAGACAAGTCAAGCAAGATAACTAATGACAAATCTAGCAATATACAAGTAAAGACAAGCCAAGTAAACAATAGCAATGCAAGGCAATCAATTAAGACAATAAACTAGCCAATTCAATGAAAGGATACGATTCGATAACTCTTATCACTCCAATTCACGATCACGAACTCAATTCACGATCACGAACTCGATTCATGAACCACGAACCACAATCACGATACGATATAGCCTGCATCCCAAACGCCAATGAGTACTCCAGATTGTACTCAATACCTACGACCCAACACCCCATGTCGATCTCCAAATAAGTAGGTGAGGGAATAGAATACAGAGCTAAAGCAACACAACACCGGCAAGCCCGATACCTCCCAAAGAGGCTCGTCACATCCGTCCCGAGTTTAAGGTTGCATATAATAACATGATATATCAATAACACGTATAACCATACAATTCGATACATAGAATTGAGGAATAACAAAGTAGGTTGTCCTCGCACGTATGGTACAATTAACAAGCAATATAATCAATATAAATGAGAAATCACATAAGTTCACTCAATGAGTAACAAAGTAGACATGCATCAAAACTCATCCAATTCCTCCGATTAGAACCATATTATATTCAAGTTCATTTAACCACTTAACTAATCAATTCTAACTCAATTACCAACAATCAATCTAACTTTCTTTAAACTAGCCCTTTATACTTTCTAACTACAATTCGAGTCATCTAACAACGGTGATACATCATGAGCATACTAGACGTTCCACAATCACTAACGAACAACAACCAAGCTCTATAAAACACATACACACACACACAGCCCAAAACACATAAATGGTCCTTTATGTTCAATTAATTCTAACTAAGTTCCAATCATATTTTATCGAGTTTAAACACTAATCTAATCGTTCTAGCACTTATGAAACATATTACAAGCATTGAACTAAGCATTTAACCATTAAACCAACAAACTATGCAAAAATTACTATTCATCATCTTCTCCAAATCACCGTTTTCATTCTTGGGCTAACAATGCAAAATAAGGCTAGAATACATGTCTATACACATAGGAAACACCAATACATGCAATAACATCAAACAATCCATAAATAGTTTCTAACATAAACTAGGCATTATTGAAAAATGCAAATAACATGAATCCCTTACCATCAACTAGGTTGAATATGCAAGGAGAAGCTTTGGGTCACTTTGTTTGAGCTTGAAATGACCATCATGAGCTCCAATGGAAAACCCTAGCAATTTTCCCCATTTTTTCTTCTCCCTTGACCTCACGGGTTTGCCCCTCTTTTTTTGCCTATTTTTGTTCATTTATGCTATATAAAAAGATGACAAGGAAAATAAAATGTGGGCTTGGGATTTGGGCTAGACTTTTGGGCTTAGGAAAATTAATTAGGCTCATGGGTTTAGCCCAATGCAAGCTAGAACACTTAAAGGCACAAAAACAAAGTCTATCAATCACTATTCATACGATACACTAACTATTTTATATATCTCAATCTCGATATGCGATGCACATAATTTTGATGAACGAACTCTTAAAATATGTCAAATATCGAGGTAAAAATGTAAAATTAGAAAGATAAAATAGTTAAAAATTCACTCCGGACTTAGAGCTACTTATTCATTTAGTTGAAAATAAAACAAATAAATGTAAGAAGATAAATTCAAATAATACAAGTAATAAAATAGTTAATATTTATTTTATATAATTTATTTAAATATTATTTGAATATTTTTGAAGAAATATGAAAATTAAAGTTACTAAATAAATGTCAAAGTTAAAGTAAACATATAAATTAGCACAATCACTTAAATTAAACACATAGGTATGTGCAAATAGGTACAATTTATTACATGCTAGGCTCGAGGTGTCACATCATCCATCAAAATAGTCTTGAGTATGGAAACTACTTTAGATCTTGAGATTGAGCAGATAGATGTGAAGACAGCTTTCTTACATGGTAACTTGTTAGAAGAATTTTACATGGAGCTGTCTAAAGGCTTCCAGGTCAAGGGAATGAGAACCTGGTTTGTAAATTGAAGAAGAGTTTATATGGCTTGAAGCATGCACCGAGGTAATGGTATAAGAAGTTTGAATCCTTTATGGGGGAGCATGGCTATGAGAAAACTTCTTCAAACCATTGTGTTTTCATGAAGAGATTTTCAGGTGATGATTTTCTCATTCTTTTGTTATATGTTGATGATATGCTGATTGTTGGCATGGATAAGTCCAAGATTTTCAAGTTAAAGAATGCTATGAGCAAATCTTTTTCTATGAAAGATTTAAGGCCAGCAAAACAAATCCTTGGAACGAGAATTATACGTGATAAGAAGTCTAAGAAATTGTGGTTATCTCACGAGAAGTATGTGGAGAAAGTTCTTGAAAGATTAAATATCAAAGATGCGAAAGCGGTTAGTTCTCCGTTAGCTAACTATGTTAAGCTAAGTTCAGTATAGTGTCCTTCAGAGAGAGAAAATGAATAGATGAAGAATGTTCCATATGCTTCTGTCATGGGAAGTTTGATGTATGTCATAGTGTGTATGAGACCAAATATAGCTCATGCAGTTGGAGTTGTTAGCAGATTCGTTTCTAATCCAGGTAAAGAGCACTAGAATGTAGTTAAATGGATTATGTGATATCTACGAGGTACTTCCAAGTTATGCCTTTGTTTTAGAAGTGGGAAGCCAAAGTTGATGGGTTTCATAGATGCAGATTAGGCGAAGATAGTGACTCGAGAAATTCTACATCAGACTAATCAACTTTACAAGGGGAGTTATGTCATAGCAATCAAAGTTGCAGAAATGTGTGGCTCTTTCCATAATTGAAGCAAAGTTTATTGTAGCTACTGAAGCATACAAGGAAATATTGTGGATGAAAAAGTTCTTGCTGGAGCTTGGGTTTAAGTAACCTAGTCTTCAGTTGCATTATGATAGTTAGAGTACTATTCACTTGAGTAAGTATTCAACTTTTCACTACAAGTCAAAGCACATTGATATAAGGTATCATTGGATACGATGTGTGCTTGAGAAGTGATTGTTAGAGCTTGTGAAAGTTCACACTGATAACAATGGTATTGACATGATGACTAAGATACTTCCTAGAGGGAACCTTGAAGCTTGTTGTCAAGTAGCAAGTGTTGTGGATTCCTCTGCATAATTTGGGAGGGGGAAATTTGTTGGGTTGGTCCCTCATATGTGGAGGACTAAATAGTTCTTTTAACTATTTGTTTAAGAAATCCCAACATGCTCTAAAATTAAATAATTGGCTTATGGGCCTTTTATGACCCATATTGAGAGAAACCTAAAGATGAATATAAATACCTCTTATAGGTTGTCTTAGAAATAAGAGAGTGCAAGAAAAATAGAGAGAATTACAGAGAAAAGAAAAGAGTTTGATGGTTCATCACTCACTGCGCGACTTTGATTCAGGTGAAATTGGACGGTGGTGTCTTCTCGAATTGAGTTGAAATTTTGAGAGTCTGTTCCTGATATTTGGTTTTTCAAATCCTATGGTTGGATGGTGTTTTTTAGGCCTAGAGACTAGTTTGACGAGGTCCTAAAGTTTCAGTTCTGTTTTGATGATATCTCTCTTGTCTCTTGTTTTATTTCATTTATTTGTGAGAGTTATTTGTTGTGGGTAGTGTTAAGGTTTGTTATTCTTAATGTTGAGACCTATGTAATCCTTGTTTTGAGTATAGTGGAAGTTTTATGGTGAGTCTTTTGATCCCGTGATTTTTTCCTTCGCATTGGAGGGTTTTCCACATAAATCATGGTGTTCTTTTTTTTTGTGGTGTGTTGCTTGAGATAATCTTGTTGCACTTTTACTTGGATTGTTGTGTGAGTTGAAATTTGCTAAATTGTCTTCTCAATTATTCGTAGGCTAACACAAGTAGAAAGATTCTTTTATTCCACTGCGTTTGTGCTCTTTCCCAATAGCCCTCATGTCCTTTCAATCCAAGGCTACCTTTATCGGTTGGCTTACATACATTCTCCCAAGAAACTTTGGCTCTACTAGCATTGTCATTCTTCCTTTTGAAAGGAAACAAGAGTTTATTTTTAATGATAGAGAGTATTCCTTCAGGAAGGATAAATGAATTAGATCTATTTTTTTTTTTTTGGGTCAAGTGAAATTCATTCATTCAAAATGAAGTATAAAGTTTATCTGATTCCAGTGGAATGGATATCCAAATTAGATCTATATGATTGCATGTGGATCAACACTGATATGATTTCTTGAGACAATCTTTCTTAAAATGACCCAATCCCTCATAATAATGTAGAGTTGCCAGATAAGACTTATACAGTGGTCGTATGGATCTTATGTCGCAGTAGTCACCGCCTTGGCTAAATAGAAATTGAATGCAAGCTATACAAATATTTTATTGGATACAAGTATTATGAAATTGTGGAATGACACCACCAGTTATTACGTAAGGGCTCTTACTCATGCTAATTTAAATATTTTGGATCTAATATCTACACAAATAATTTATAAAGTCCTTATTATGTAAGGGCTCTTACTCCAAAAATTTTGCAATTTATTTCACGCCAAATATGGTAAATTGATGGTTGGGGATGCGATGGCTGAACCAAACCACTTGATGCCAATCTATTGTCTGAAATTTTTCAATGAGGTGTTCGATCCCAAGTCTTTTCGAAGTTGAAATTTCCATTGGTGCTAGCCCCCCAAATAAACTTATCATTTGAAGCCAGGTTGGGATAAAGGCCTAAAAGACTAGGATTTAGAGCAATAAGATCCGTAGGATGAAATGGACAAATCCAAAAGGGAAACACTCTCCACTTCAACCACGTACTTTGCTATGTAAGTCAAACCTCATGATATGATCATGCAATTAATAGTATAAGTAGCCATAAGGATGCCAATAATTATGCGAAAAAAATCGTGTTACTGCCATTACCAATGATGCATTTGAGCTCCTTGGTGATAGGTCTAAGTTTAAGCATTTCTTGCCAAGTCTAGCTAGCAGTCTTTGACATCTTCAATGTCTAGATGCATCCATGATCCATCCCTCACCAGATGACCCAAGCATTACAAATAGAATCATCTTTGACATACATTCTCCAAAAGATCTTGAGCATGCCACTTCATTGATGTCCTAAATAGTCAAGTCTTCTCAATTCGAGGCCATTTTCATCAGTTGGCTTACACACAATACTTCAAGAAACTTTGTCGCCCCTAGCATTATAATTCTTCCTTTTCAGAAAGGAAACAAAAGAGAGTTTATTTTCAATGGGAGAATATCTTTAGGAAGGATAAATGAATTAGGCCAATATGATTGCATGTTAATGAACACAGATAGGATTTCTTGAGAAAATCATTCTTAAAGTGAATTCTTACCTTTGCCAAACTAGACACACAGTGGTTGTATGGATCTTTTGTCACATTAGTCACTGCCTTGGCCAAATAGAAATGAACACAAGCTATACAAATCTTATTGTAGACAAGTATTATGGAATTGCAAAATGACACCAACAAAATGAGATTCGAACCTTTATTTATCGATATATATAAGTGTTTAGATTTCTTTTGCTTTATTTTATTGTTGTTATTGTCCTAGATTAATAACATTGATGAAATAAGAACTACATGAGAAAAAATAATATATTTGGCCTCAAATTACCTCATGTACAAATGGCATTGATAAAGTAAAAGAATTTATGGAATATGTATTCACGAGATAATGAAGTAATTTGTAGGACATCTTATATGGGAAACTTATCTTTCATGATAAGGAAAATAGTCATAATTGCCTTATAATTTTCATTATTTGGCTATTGCATAAAATGAAGTTGTTCTTGCAAAAACTATGATGATATTGACTGTAATATCGTCGAATATCTATATTAAAAATATTGCCATTCTCAAAAAGGTTATCTAGCATAATTTTACTATTGCATAAAATGAAGTTGTTCTTGCAAAAACTATGATGATATTGACTGTAATATCGTCGAATATCTATATTAAAAATATTGCCATTCTCAAAAAGGTTATCTAGCATAATTTTATTATGAGTTGTTTCGTAACATGTTTTTGTTATGGATCGTATATTCTTTCAAACATTAAGATATCTCCGATATCTCCTATATAGATTTCATATTTTATTTTAATTTTTTTTTATCCAAACAATTGCTTTACTCAAGCAGTTAACAAAAAACAATTTCTAAATGGCACCTAAAGCTAAGATATTGTAGATGCCCACATTAGTTTAAGCCCAAAATCAAGTTGGTATGTGATAAGGGTGGAAAATAGATGTCCGTCTGAGCTCAATGATCCGATTTCAATTACTTGACCTGTAAAATAAGGGAATGAATCGCGGGGGTGGTGGCCCGTATTTCCTCTCGGGTATGAGAGTAAGTTAGTCTACCCGAGCTAAACGGTAAATAGTTAAGAATAATAAATATGCACGAATTATCTCATAATAACGAAGGAATGTAGTATTTATACTACTTTTGATGCCGGATAACAATTGATGTTCTGACCTATCCGTCACTATTTATACATGTCCGGTATTATTTACTTTTATATCACATAAAAAATGACAGTCATGTCAAAAAAATAGAACGAGGTTGAAGACAAGTCTAGATGCCTTGCTCCAAATCAGAAGGATTATGCTGAGCTTGGATTTACACCCCCATCAGTATGAATAAGCCTACAAAGGTGATGGGCTGGGAGCAACAGAAAATAAAGGAAGAAGAGACGAAGAAGGCCATTCTCTAGAATAGGAGATGAGGAAGCCTACAAGTAAGATGGCACGTGGAAGGAAATCAACCATAGTGATTGTTGACATAAAGCACCTCCAAAAACATTCCAAAACCTTTATACTTGGCAGCAAGAAGAGACATGCATGTTTGTACATCAATAGAGTTACAAATAAAGATCATACACACACTAACGATTTCCTAGGCATCACCTCTCTCATTCATTCTATCCCATGTCTGGTTGATCCCGTTTCGAGGGTAGAAAATGCTAACAGTCTGCCAAGGTCTCGCTAATACAAACATAAAAGAATCAACAGCGTTCTTGCTCCTTCTAATCCTGATTGTAAATTTACAGGAATCTATAAGTAAATAATAAATTAACTACATAAAAAAAACTTTGATATCAAGTGAAAAACTAATCATTTCTTTTTTTGTAATAGAAAACAATCATGTGCATGTCACATGTAATATAATTAGTAATAATAGAAGCAAACTATATAAGCTCCCTTTAACGGACTTGGCTCATCTACAATTCTTTTTTCTATAATTTCACGCAATACTCATTCTGATTAATGTCATGTGTCACTAAATATGATTTACGGATTATATTAATTTTGCTAAACTAGATATTTAACCATGGTTAGAAATCATTAAATATCAAAATCTAACTACCATATTTAGTGAGCAAAATCTAATCTAACTCTTCTCAAATTAATGACTAGCTGCATTATGCTTTCCAACTCATACGGTTTTTGTGCCAAGAAATTTTAGTTGTCCACTTTTTATAGAAATTAGTTTAGTGCTTGTGTGAAAGAAAAATGAAGCCATTCCGATTATTTTGCTCCAACGGAAAAATAAAAAATAAAAAATTAGACATATGATGTTTGCTCCAACTTGTCTAATGAAGTTTCAGAAAGCCTTACGATTCCGACTCATCATTTTAGAGAGAAAGTAATAAAGACCAAAAATATATATATATATTTATATATCATTTAACCGTTAACATTCTTTTTTGTTTTTTTAATCAGAACACACTTAAACACTATATACTATTTTTGCTCTTGCTCTAGTTTTCTTTATAAAGTTTCAAACTCTTAGTTTATTTATTTTGCTTTTGTTTGAGCTAACTCGTATTAGTGATGTAGAGTTAGTAACTTTAATTGTAATTATCTTAAATTTTAGTGAATCGGGATGGGAATTTGCAAGTTCTGTAAATTACAATTCGGTTTCAACATCACTAAACACCATAGTAGAAATTTGAGAGAGCAAAATATTAGGAATAGTAAATAGAAACACAGTATCTCATAAATTAAATAATAAATTATTATTTATTAAAATTCTCTACAATGTATTGGAAGTTTTCCAAGAATTTATTATGCAATATAATAGATGAAACTTCTCTTCTCTTAGAGCTCACAAATGATGATAAGTAATATTTTCAATAGTTGCAGACTCTTGTGTGTTGACATTCAGATTGTAGCAAGAAACGTCTTGCAAGAGTCATTTGCATAGACAAGTATATAAGAAATGTATATACTATTACACTACATGAATTCATTAGTGATATATATAATATTCTAACCCTTAAAAGTTGAGATAAGCCTCCACAAGGAAATGTTTGAGACTATTGGGGAGGTGTCAGATCCAATTCACGTAATCCCTAACATTGAAGAACAATAGTCAATTATAGGCAAAGTTAAACACTATAAGGTAACTTGAAAAACAAATATATAATCAACAGTATTTATTACAAGAGACGTGTTGTGAAACCCCACTTTTCTGCTTATCTTGTTTTACGTGCTATATCTCGTTTTGCGTGCATATGACCTGTTTATGTGCTATAGGACCTAGTAAGTTATAATTTTGATGTCAATACTCCTAATACGTGCTAAATGTGCATTCATGAAATTTTCATCAAAAACGGGATCAGAAATTTTATCGTCATTTTTTAATGAATAGTATTTTAGACGCACGTCCGCTAAAATTTTGAAACTGGTCTTTTTAACCCTTCTAGACCTAGTCCATAGACTTTAATAGACCTGTGATTGATAAAAAAAGATTTCAAATCGGCTTAGGAATTTATTAGGGTTTTTACACAACTTTTTGCGAAAAACCGAGTTTTAAGCCGACTCGGGTGGAATTCTTTACATGTAAAACTTCTTGTCACCTAAAAATAATCCACTTGAGATATCTTGGGGGTTGCATAATTATTTTGAACATTGGTGAGCAATAAAATGAGTTTAAAGTCAATAAAATACTAAAAATAATAAGTTTTACTAACTTAAACTATTTTATATATTAACTATTTTGCCTCACACTAGTTACACACACTCACATAACACAAAAACACACTCCAATTGCACACACTTGGCCGAGAGTTTGAGGGAGAAAAAGCCAAAGAGAATTTCAAGCTTTTCAATCAAAAATTCAAAGAAAAACTTGGTTTTTGTCCGTAAAACATCGCACCGATTTGGATTCTACTTGTTGGCCATGCACTTCACGCATCCCTAGGCTTTTATCGCATCAAAGGTGAGAGAAAAAATCTAGATCTCAAAATGCCATTTTGTGTTTTTGCGTATAAATGAAGATTGAACCGTTAGAATTGTAATCTGATGTTAGATTATTGATCCTTGCATGCTAGGGATCGTTTAGTGGTAATACTACGAGTTTTTGTCGGATGTAGCATAATTTTTATTTTTCGGGTATTAAATTTTGATTAAATTGTTCAATGTTGAATTAATTGAGTTGCGTTGCTCGAAATCGATTGCCGTCGATTTCTAAACACTTGATAATTATGTGTTAGCGCTGTTGTAATGCCGAATTTTTGATTACATTGCTCGTGGGAAAATCCGGAAAATTCAGCCAAGACATCCTAGGGTTTTAGGGTTATCGGGCATGATTTGGAGGTGTTATGGTGGATTTCCGTGAGGGCTAATGTAGTAGGTTGAATGGGTGAGTGATAGAAGCTGATTTGGCAATGTTTGGGTGAGTAGAATGTAAGTTATGAATTTTTGAAGTTTAGGTTGTCATTCTTTAATTTCTTGAACGATGCCTTTAGATGATTGGGTGGTGTTTGAGTGTTGAATGGTGAGTTGTTGAGGAGTGATTTAGGGTTTGATTGTGTATATAATGCATTTCCGGTTAGATGGCCTACTTTGTCATCTAACTAAGTTATTGTTGTTTAAATGATAATTGATGCTATCAATGATGTATAAATGATGATTGATTGATGATTGATGATGATTATGGAGTCTTGGTATGTGTGTGCCACCTCTCGGGCAGCGTTGGGCGTCGGGTTGATAACGGCATGACTGCCAGAGGCTACCCCCAACTCGCATGACGGAGGTGTCATGGAGGGAGGGGCTAGTGAGGTACCTCGGGTGCGTGAGTAATGGGGAGTTATAAGAAGAACGGGTGAGATCGTGATGGCGTTTGGAGCTACACCAAATAGAGTATCCTTTATTGAATGGTTATATAGTTATGTGATGATAATGTTATTGTTGTTGTGTGTTTACTTGCTCAAAGGACTAAATCCAAGGAGCATAGTGAATACTGTCGAGATCTATCGGATCCTCACTGGGCTTATTTATATAAGCTCACTCTCTATTATTGCATGCTTATAGGTATTGCAGAGCCGGATTACGGGTACGTGCTTCCTGAGGAGGAAAATGTGCCTTTCGTGGATGAGTCATATGTCCCTGAGTCTTATCCATGATTCTATGTTGTTTAATGTCATGTACATTAGCTTAGTAGACTTTTATATGCTTTATGGCTCTTATTGTAATAGATGTTGAAAAGATAATGATCCAAATGATGTTAACTTAGTGGCTTTCTTTTGTCTATGGTTAAGTTGTTAGATGGGTCTCAACTTATTTTTGAAATGTATGATAAGGTTGAGGTATTGTATGTTATGTTGGAACGGAGGCAAATAACGAGTACTGATTATTGTATATTACAGTTATGTTGTGTGTTGCTATACTGTTGAGGAGTTGTTGTTTGTATGATTATGGAATTGGATGTTTAATGTTATTAATGAGGTTGGTTTAGAACCTCGGTAATCTATTTACTGTCGTTATACTACCAAAATCCCGTTGCATCCTGACTGATTATAGGTGGGGTCGAGTTGGGGCGTGACATTTAAGTGGTATCAGAGCGCATGTTAGTTGTCAGCCGGGGTATTCTTGGAATGTGGGTAATGGTCTTCGCATGAAATATGTGTGAAAAAGAAAGAAAAGTGAATTATGTATTGATATGACTAAATGATTAAGTGATTATGTGATTTAAGTGCTTATGTGATTATGTGATTTAAGTGTTTATGTGATTATGTGATCAATTTGCTTATGTGATCTATGTGCTTTATATGAGTTTGTTGTTTATGTGTTAAAAGTTGTATATAACCTGTTTACGTGCTATAACCTGTGCTAACTCTTTGATTAGTACGATGGCCGGTAGACCGAGGACTCGTGGTAGGCCCGAGATTGTAGATGAGGTTCCTGGTAATGTGGCACAGGGCAGTGATAGGGGTGATGACAGGTTAGGGGCAGCAATGGATCGGATTGCAGATTTGATGGCTGGACAGGCCCAGTTGTTAGCGGGTCAGGCTGCTCAGACTCAGGCATTGCAGGCCCAGATACAGAATGTACAGGGTGGTAATCACGGTCGAGGTACTATGAAGGAGTTTCTGGGGTACTATCCTCCTAGATTTCAGGGAGAGCCTGATGATAGGAAGGCCGAGTCATGGATTAGTAAGTTAGAGAAAATTTTTGATCCTCTCGGGTACACTGATGAGAGGAAGGTGACTTGTGCTGTCTATTTGCTTGATGATGAGGCAGAGGAGTGGTGGCGCACTCTGAGAGCTAGTTGGGAGACCCGGGGTGTTCCGTATGTTTGGGATGCCTTTCTGACTGCTTTTAGGGATAAGTATGTCCCGAGGGTTGCACGGGAGAGGAGAGAGGCTGAGTTCCTGTCTTTTGTACAGGGGGATTCTACTGTGGCTCAGTATAAGGCTACATTCACTAGGTTGTCCCGGTATGCACTGGAGTTTGTAGCTGTGGAGGAGAGGAAGACCCGTAGATTTATGTTGGGATTGAGGCCCGAGATTCAGGATGCAATGGCTCTGAATCGCTATGATATCTTCACTGAGGCTTTTGATGCAGCTTCTAGGTTAGAGAAGAGGAAAGGGGATCAGATTGTCTCCAGTCAGCCTAGTAAGAGGCCGTATCAGCCACAGGGCCAGTAGGTTATATATAGGCCTCCAGTACAGCAGGTTGTTTACAGGCCACCAGCCCAGCAGGGTTCTTATAGGCCACAGGGTCTGCAGAGTTACTATCGGCCTCAGTTTCAGTAGGGGCCATATCAGGTTCAGACTCAGTATAGGCCAGCCCAGTCTCAGGGTCAGTACAGGCCTAGTGTGGTGAGACCTTAGCAGCAGGCTGTATCAGCTGCTTCATCAGCTTCTGGTTCTTCTAGGGGCAGTGTTAGTGCCACATCATCACGGTGTAATTACTGCAAGCGCCCAGGGCATGTGGAGTCCGACTGCAGGGTAAAGGCAGGGACATGTTTGGGTTGTGGTAGCAGCGAGCATAGGGCGAATGATTGCCCTAGATATGCGAGGACTGAGGGTCGGGCAGCGACTTAGGGTTACCAGGGTAGGCCCACGGGCAGTGTACCACAGCAGCAGCTGGTTCAAGCTCAGGCTTATGCAGTTGATATGGATGAGATGCCTGAGGAGACTGCAGTGGTGGAAGGTAACTTCCTTATACTTGATCAACTTGTTAAAGTATTGATTGATTCTGGTGCTACGCATTCTTTTATTACTCCTGCTTGTGTGCAACGTGTTAATTTGCAACCTGAAAGATTGCCTTATGTGGTTGAGATTAGTACCTCTTTGACTGATAAGTATGTTACTGGCTTAGTATGTAAGGATTGTATAATACATGTTAAGGGGCATAATTTTCCTTCGGACCTTATTTTATTTCCTATCCGGGGGTATGATGTTATCTTGGGTATGGATTGGCTTTTTAAGTATGATGCCCAGTTGAACTGTAGAACCAAGGTAGTACAGTTTCGTTTGCCAGATCAGCCAGTAGTTGAGGTAGTAGGGAACCGAGGTGCAAAGACGAGTTTTGTTATCTCAGCAACTAAAGCCGTTAAGTTGGTGAGTAAGGGGTGTTCGGGTTATCTGGCTTATCTGATCAACAAGCCATCTGATAAGCTACAGCTAGAGGAAGTCCCTATTATTCGGGAATATCCTAATGTATTTCCCGAGGAGTTGCCAGGGTTGCCGCCTGAGAGGGATATAGAGTTTGTGATTAATCTTGTTCCCGGTACTCAACCTATTTCTAAATCGGCGTACCGGATGGCACCAGCTGAGTTGAAGGAGTTAAAGACTCAGTTGCAGGAGTTATTGAAGAAGGGATTTATCCAGCAGAGTTCTTCACCTTGGGGAGCTCCTGTTTTATTTGTGAAGAAGAAGGATGGTACTTTGAGATTGTGTATAGATTATCGTGGGTTGAATCAGGTGACTATCAAGAATAAATATCCTTTGCCACTGATTGACGAGTTGTTTGATCAACTTCAGGGAGCCAAAGTCTACTCTAAGGTTGACTTGAGGCAGGGGTATTATCAGCTTCAGATTCACACGGAGGATGTTCCGAAGTCTGCCTTCAGGACTCGGTACGGGCATTATGAGTTTGTTGTTATGCCCTTTGGATTGACTAATGCACCGGCAGCATTCATGGATTTGATGCATCGAGTCTTTCAGCCGTACTTGGACCAGTTCGTCGTGATTTTTATTGATGATATCTTAGTCTATTCTAAATTTGAATCGGAGCACGAGCAACATCTACGGCTAGTATTAGAGAAGTTGCAGGAGCATCAGTTGTTTGCCAAGTTCAGCAAATGTGAATTTTGGCTGCGACGGATTTCTTTTCTTGGCCATGTTATTACACAGAGCGGTATTTCTGTAGATCCCACTAAGATTGAATCGGTGATGTCTTGGAAGCGGCCAGAGAGTATTTCTGATGTCCGTAGCTTTCTTGGCTTGGCGGGTTATTACCGTAGGTTTGTCAAGGACTTCTCGAAGATTGCGGGGCCACTATCTAAGTTGACTCAGAAACGAACTATCTTTAATTGGGATGAGAAATGTGAGAGTGGGTTTCAGGAGTTGAAAAAGAGGTTGACTACTGCTCCAGTGCTTACTCTACTAGAGGGGACCGATAATATGGTCATTTACAGTGATGCATCCAAGGAGGGCTTGGGATGTGTTCTTATTCAGGATGGCCGAGTTATTGCCTATGCTTCTCGAAAGTTGAAGCCTTATGAAAAAAACTATCCGACTCATGATCTTGAGTTTGCAGCAGTTGTGTTTGCACTCAAGAAGTGGCGTCATTATCTGTGGGGGTGTAAGTTTGAGATTTTCACTGATCATAAGAGTCTTAAGTACTTATTCTCACAAAATGAGTTAAATATGCGCCAGAGGAGATGGATGAAGCTTCTTGGAGATTATAATTGTTCTATCAATTATCTGCCTGGAAAGGCAAATGTTGTAGCAGATGCTCTCAGCCGGAAGGCTAGTATTTCTTGTTTGGCTGTCAAGAAGTGGGAGGTTCTTGAGGAGTTTAGTTATTGGAGACCAGAGTTGACTCAGGTTGGGGTGATGTGTTCACATCTCCGTATTCAGCCTTTATTATTGTCTCAGATCAGGGAAGCTCAGCAACTTGATGTTAAACTTCAGAAAATCAAGGATCAGATCACTGATGATCAGTCTGACTTCAAAGTACATGAGGACGGTATTCTTCGGTTTAGGAACAGGGTATGTGTTCCCGATGAGCCGAGTTTGAGGCGAGGTATTCTGGAGGAAGCTCATAATTCTAAATATACTATTCATCCCGGTGGAACCAAGATGTATTGGGATTTGAAGCAACATTACTGGTGGAATAATATGAAGAGGGAGGTTGCTCAGTTTGTATTTAGATGTTTGACTTGTCAGAGGGTGAAAGCCGAGCATCAACGACCTGCAGGTTTGCTTCAGCCGTTGGCTATACCAGAGTAGAAATGGGAGCATATTATGATGGACTTTGTCACTGGTTTGCCTAGAACACCGAGGGGTAATGATGCAGTTTGGGTTGTCGTGGATCGTTTGACAAAGACAGCTCATTTTATTGCAATGAGGATGGGAGATGAGGTTACAAAGTTGACGGGTCTCTATCTGGATCAGATTGTTAGACTTCACGGGATTCCATCTAGTATTGTCTCAGATCGAGATCCTCGATTTACTTCTCGTTTTGGGGAGAAACTTCAGGAGGCTTTGGGTACTCAGTTGAACTTCAGTACCGCGTATCATCCACAGACCGACGGTCAGTCTGAACGGACTATTCAGATTCTGGAAGATCTGCTTAGAGCTTATGTTCTGGACTTCGGAAAGAACTGGGAGAAACTTCTACCACTTGCCGAGTTTGCCTATAACAATAGTTATCAAGCTACTATTAGGATAGCACATTTCGCAGCTCTTTACGGTCGTAAGTGCCGTTCACCTTTATATTGGGACGAGATAGGAGAGATGAAGACTGTTGATCCGACTATTATGCCAGAACTTCTTGAGAAGATTGAAAATGTTCAGTTGATCAGGCAGAGAATGCTTACGGCGTAGAGTAGATTCAAGAGTTATGCTGATAAGCGTCGACGGGACTTGGAGTTTGCAGTCGGAGATCGGGTTTTCTTGAGATTGTCTCCTCGAAAGGGGTTTGCTCGTTATGGTAAAGGTGGGAAGCTGAGTACGAGATTTGTTGGGCCGTTTGAGATTACTGGCAGGGTTGGTAAGTTGGCATATCGGTTGACTTTACCGGAGAATTTCTTTAATGTCCACGATGTATTTCACGTGTCTAATTTACGGAAATACAATCCGAATCCTTCTCATATTCTTGAGCCAGAGCCGTTAGAGCTTTGAGAGAATTTGACTTATGACGAGCGTCCGATTCGTAATCTAGATCAGATGGACCGAGAGTTGAGGTCGAAGAGGATTCCGATGGTTAAGGTGTTGTGGAAGCATCACGACATTGAGGAAGCTACAAGGGAGAGACGAGATCAGATGCAGCAGCAGTACCCAGATCTATTCCATACATCAAGTAAGAATTTCGAGGGCGAAATTTCTATAAGAGGGGGAGAATGTGAAACCCCACGTTTTTGCTTACCTCGTTTTACGTGCTATACCTGGTTTTGCGTGCATATGACCTGTTTATGTGCTATAGGATCTAGAAAGTTATAATTTTGATATCAATACTCCTAATACGTGCTAAATGTGCATTCATGAAATTTTCATAAAAAACGGGATCAGAAATTTTATCGTCGTCTTTTAATGAATAGTATTTTGGACGCACGTCCGCTAAAATTTTGAAACTGGTCTTTTTAACCCTTCTAGACCTAGTCCATAGACTTTAATAGACCTGTGTTTGATAAAAACATATTTCAAATCGGCTTAGAAATTTATTAGGGTTTTTACACCACTTTTTGCGAAAAACCGAATTTTAAGCCGACTCGGGTAGAATTCTTTGAATGTAAAACTTCTTGTCACCTAAAAATAATCCACTTGAGATATCTTGGGGGTTGCATAATTATTTTGAACATTGGTGAGCAATAGAATGAGTTTAAAGTCAATAAAATACTAAAAATAATGAGTTTTACTAACTTAAACTATTTTATATATTAACTATTTTGCCTCACACTAGTTACACACACTCACATAACACAAAAACATACTCCAATTGCACACACTTGGCCGAGAGTTTGAGGGAGAAAAAGCCAAAGAGAATTTCAAGCTTTTCAATCAAAAATTCAAAGAAAAACTTGGTTTTTGTCCGTAAAACTTCGCACCGACTTGGATTCCGCTTGTTGGGCACACACTTCACGCATCCCTAGGCTTTTATCGCATCAAAGGTGAGAAAAAAATTCTAGATCTCAAAATGCCATTTTTGTGTTTTTGCGTATAAATGAAGATTGAACTGTTAGAATTGTAATCTGATGTTAGATTATTGCTCCTTGCATGCTAGGGATCATTTAGTGGTAATACTACAAATTTCTGTCGGATATAGCATAATTTTTATTTTTTGGGTATTTAATTTAGATTAAATTGTTCAAAGTTGATTTAATTGAGTTGCGTTGCTTGAAATCGATTTCTGCCGATTTCTAAATACTTGATAATTACGTGTTAGTGCTGTTGTAATGCCGAATTTTCGATTACATTGCTCGTGGGAAAATCCGGAAAATTCAGCCAAGACATCCTAGGGTTTTAGGGTTATCGGGCATGATTTGGAGGTGTTATGGTGGATTTTCGAGAGGGCTAATGTAGTAGGTTGAATGGGTGAGTGATAGAAACTGATTTGGCAATGTTTGGGTTAGTAGAATGTAAGTTATGAATTTTTGAAGTTTAGGTTGTCATTCTTTAATTTCTTGAACGATGCCTTTAGATGATTGGGTGGTGTTTGACTGTTGAATGGTGAGTTGTTGATGGGTAATTTAGGGTTTAATTGTGTATATAATGCATGTCCGGTTAGATGGCCTACTTTGTCATCTAACTAAGTTATTGTTGTTTAAATGATAATTGATGCTATCAATGATGTATAAATGATGATTGATTGATGATTGATGATGATTATGGAGTCTTGGTATGTGTGTGCCACCTCTTGGGCAGCGTTGGGCTGTCGGGTTGATAACGGCATGACTGCTAGAGGCTACCCCCAGCTCGCATGACGGAGGTGTCATGGAGGGAGGGGCTAGTGAGGTACCTCGGGTGCGTGAGTAATGGGGAGTTATAAGAAGAATGGATGAGATTGTGATGGTGTTTGGAGCTACACCAAATAGAGTATCCTTTATTGAATGGTTATATAGTTATGTGATGATAATGTTATTGTTGTTGTGTGTTTACTTGCTCAAAGGACTAAATCCAAGGAGCATAATGAATACTGTCGAGATCTATCGGATCCTCACTGGGCTTATTTCTATAAGCTCACTCTCTATTATTGCATGCTTACAGGTGTTGCAGAGTCGGATTACGGGTACGTGCCTCATGAGGAGGAAAATGTGCCTTTCGTGGATGAGTCATATGTCCCTGAGTCTTATCCATGATTCTATGTTGTTTAATGTCATGTACGTTAGCTTAGTAGACTTTTATATGCTTTATGGTTCTTATTGTAATAGATGTTAAAAAGATGATGATCCAAATGATGTTAACTTAGAGGCTTTCTTTTGTCTATGGTTAAGTTGTTAGATGGGTCTCAACTTATTTTTGAAATGTATGATAAGGTTGAGGTATTGTATGTTATGTTGGAACGGAGGAAGATAACGAGTACTGATTATTGTATATTACAGTTATGTTGTGTGTTGCTATGCTGTTGAGGAGTTGTTGTTTGTATGATTATGGAATTGGATGTTTAATGTTATTAATAAGGTTGGTTTAGAACCTCGGTAATCTATTTACTGTCGTTATACTACCAAAATCCCGTTGCGTCCTGATTGATTGTAGGTGGGGTCGAGTTGGGGCATGAGACGTGTTCTCTAATGGATAAATGTTAGGAGGAGCTTGGCAGTAACTAAAAGTAAGAGGAGATTGCTTAGATGAAACCTTCTTTTTCTTCGAAGCTTTTTCAGTAAAACTCTTTGGTCGATTGTTACCTCGAATCTTTGGCTCCTTCTTTTTCAAACCTTTATATTTTGGAACATTATCATTATCTATGGAATTTTCATGCCAGTTGTTTGCTTCATTGAAATTTGATTGGCCTTCTAAAACTTCACAAGCATCTCCTCCTTTCTTGATATCTTTTAGTTTCTCAAAATCTGCTTTGCATATTGTTTAACTAAATTGTATCCTTCTGCGCTTTCAGAGGCTTCAGTGGAGATCTGAACAAAAGTTTGGCACAAACATTTATACCTTGCATTAACTTCCAATTTAGGATCCTCTTCAATGTGTACTGCATCAACATCCATTTGTTTTAAATTTGTAACTTTCTTCATCCATCTTTCCAAAATATAATGTCTTGGAATCATTTCTTTTACATTCATCACATCCAAAATTTTGAAGGCATTACTGCATAATATTCCTAAGTATTCATATAATTTGCAGCTGTAAAAAATCATTGTTTCAAATTTTTTCACTTTTACTATATGATCTCTTGTACTTCCTTGAGTATAGACATTGTATATGCAGAATTCTCCTTCCTCTTTGCAGTCTCTAATGATAACAAGTAATGACTTTACCCTCTGATCTTGGAACATTTAAAAAATAGTTGAAGTATAAACTTCCCTAGCATGTTTCAACAAAGGAATATCAACCTTCAAAACAGAGAACTTTTGGATCATGTCAAAAGCTGAGTTCATCTCATTGTAGCGCTTCTCATAAACTGCTCTATCAAAGTGTTTGAAAAATTGCACCAAGTCCAAATCAGACTTCAAATAACCCCTCAAAGATCCATTGAAACTCTCACTGAGTTGTGTAGTCCTCATGCCAGTTGAGAATGTATTTCTTGCATATGCCATGGACCATTTCTGTCTTAAATCAAATGTGTTTTTCAACCATTGATTTTCCTTCAAATCATATTTTTCAAGCATTTGTTCCCAAGCCTCCAAAAAATCTTCCTCAGTCTCATAATCATATATCAATTTGCTGAAGTCACGTGGAAATGAACTATGATCTCTGAAGATATGGTTCAAATGTTTGAATGCATTTTTTTCCATGTGCCAAACACATAACAAATGATATGTCTCTGAAAAAACTTCAGATACGGCCTTACCAATGGCAAAATCTTGATCTGATATAAATGTTTTAGGCTTCTTATTAGCCATAGTGTTCAAAAAGACATGAAATAGCCATTCAAATGATTTAGCTGACTCATCATATAAAAGTGCAGCACCAAAAATTACCATCTCTCTATGATTATTCATTCCAACAAACCATGCCAAGGGTCTGAAGCTTTTATTTGTTCGATAGGTTGTGTCAAATGATACAACATCTCCAAAGATACCACAATCCCTTATCATTTTCGTATCAGCCCAGAAAAAATTAGTTATCAAATCATCTTCATCCAACTGAAGAGAACATTGAAACCCAGGATCTTCAAGTCTTCGCTTTTCAAAATAAGACACTAAGCTATGAGCTTCTCCAAGTTTCAATGCATTTTTCCTTTTATCACGAAGATAATTTTTATGATCTCTTCTAGTCTAACCCAAAACTGTACGCCCTCCTGCTTGACGAGCAACATACTCAAATGCTTATCTAGGGCGTATGCCTGAATCATCCAGTTCTTGTCTTTTTTCTATGTTTCTTAACCATGGCATCTAGTGTATCTTTCACTATGTGACCTTCTTTATAACATGTGAATCTTCTTGATGTTACATAAGAATGGACCTTACTTCTATTTATGAAATCCTTGCGAATACTAAAGCCAACAGCACCCGTATATTTGTTATAGTAAATATAGGCATCTTTATCTGATTCAAATTCCATCCCCAATTTCATTGGTAAAGAAGGATTAGATTCTGGAACATGCAAAAAAATTTATTGGGATTCATTGCCATTGATTTCCAGTATCCTGCAATTTTTTTTGAAAAAAAAAAAGAAAAATATTTGGGGTATGAAAATTTTCACTTGTTTAATTTCTATCAACTTCTGGTCATTGCATCATATGTATTTAAGAACATACAGTATTACATGAGTTTAACATAATCAATGACTCCAACAACATATATGCAAAACAATAGCAATGACATCGACAAACGCGAACTTGATACATAATAGATGCAAGCCATACAGAATATATGCAAAGCAAAACTACGTGAACCTGATAAATAATAGATGCAAAGCGAAAAATGTGAACTTGATTAACCTTGCTTTTCTTGAGTTGAAGCTTTTTGGTGAAGTTGGAGTAGAAAAGTAGTATGTGTTGCTCTTTTTTTTTTCGTTTTGGAATCGTTCTTCTTGTGTAGGAATAATTTTTTATTTTAAGAATTATGTACTTTTATATTTGTTTTGCTAACTAAATATAGTACTTAGATTTTGGTATTTAATGCCTTGTAACCATAGTTGAAAATCTAGTTTAGCAAAATTAATATAATCCGTAAATCATATTTAGTGACACATAACATTAATCGGAATAAATATTGCATAAAATTATATAAAAAAAAGGAATTGTAGAGAAACATTCTAGTACATTTCGGGTCTTGGACTTCAATATATATATATATATATATATATATATATATATCAATAGAAAGAGACTTTCAAATATGGAAGCCGAGATATCCTTTAATATTGTTTTCCATCTAAAAACAATTTTAATTAACATAGTCGGGCCCACCAGACCCCAAATGAGTTACCGTTAATAGTATTAGCGTTCTCTCACCTTCAAAAACTCCATCACAAACTCTACGCACAAAAAAAGGAAAAGGAAAAGGAAAAGGAAAAAGGAAGCCAGAAATCCCCGAAAAACTCTCATTTTCTTGTTTCTACAGCTCAACCGCCACACCAACTATGCTCCTTTCTCATTGCCTATCTTTTCATCACAACAATTTTCGCCAATACTTAAATGGTAAAATCACATAATAATGGTAAATATCCTATATATTTTATAGTAATTAATAAATTATGAGATCAAAATCAACACCGTTATTTGGAGGTCAGCGAAGGCCATCACCCTATATGAGTGATCACAAGTCGTCATCATCTCCGTTTCATTACCACCGTCGAGGGTCGGTGACCTCATATTCCGCGGTTCAAATATCACCGCGTGATAATTTGACGACACCGAGAAGGGGTTTTGCTTCGATGACGGTGACGGTGCTACGGCGTTTGGCGACGGTTGCTTTTCTGCTAGCTGCGGTTTCATTCTCATGCATCGTTCTCTACAGGGCCGCTGTGTCTGCCGGGTTTGGACTTACATTACCGACAACTAGTTTCGACTATGGTTCATCCTCATTCTCACGTGCTTCTAATGTCTTCCCTTTCTTCCTCCATGGCCTCGACAATGTGGAAAACGTGGTACGTTGAATGTTTCATTTTTTTTTCTATTTTTTATTGTGAAAACTCGGGCATAGAGTGGAGAAGTACTACAAGGTTAAGAATTGGTGAATTTTCCTTTCTCTTTTTATTGAATTTTTGAACTATTATTGTAGGACAGTGAGGAGCATAGGCTTGAAAGAGTATTGAAGGATGCGGCAATGGAAGATAAAACAGTGATTTTAACAACTTTGAATGAAGCATGGTCAGCTCCAAATTCCGTCATTGACCTTTTTCTTGAGAGCTTCAGAACTGGAGATCGAATACATCCTCTTTTGAATCATTTGGTTATTATTGCATTAGATGAGAAGGCTTTCTCACGTTGTTTGATTGTACATACCCATTGCTTTGCCCTCACCACTGAAGGTGTTGATTTTTCCAAGGAGGCCTATTTTATGACACCAGACTACTTGAAGATGATGTGGAGAAGGATTGATTTCCTGCGCTCCATTCTTGAGATGGGTTACAATTTTTTGTTTACGGTATGTTTTCTATCTCTCTCTCTCTATATATATATATATGTATATGTAATATTCGACATCGGTGAAAAATTGTGAATAAGTGTGGTTTACAAGTAAATATTACGAGTATAAACGATAATTTGGACTAATCATTTTGAATAAGTTGATTTGAGGGTCCAATTAGTTATTTTTGTATGCCTATAACACTAGTCTCGCTTGCAGATATGGAGTAGGGAGTGATTTTTTTGCAATTTTGAATTCTTAAAGCCATTGATGGATGTCTAGAGCTTGGAACGAGATTCTAATTGTTGTCCCATTCTGAAAGTTCACGTTAAGTTTGTGCCTATTCTTCATCATTGGATTCATATATAATTAGATTTTAGATAGATACTCTTGACCAAAAGCTTTAATAATTTAGAAGAAAATTAGCAATTGTGGAGGAAAGAAGAGTTAATGTTAATACTATAATGCTGAATATATGGTTGTCAGGATTTTATATGCTCAATAGATAATGCTAAAGTTTCTCCATCCATGATAACTTGTACTTGTATTGAGTGGACTATTTACTTTTCCTATTCTTTCTAAATTTCATCAGAAAGATTTTTCAAGCGTTTGGCCATGGAAACATCATGGTTGTATTTATGAGTGATTTTATGTGAGGGCGTCTTTGTTATGAGTACAACATAAAGAAGGATGTATTTTGTTACTGGGGTTTTAGTCCAGTGGTAATATTACTCGTTGTGTATGTGAGAGGTTATGAACTTAAGTTTTACTGGTTACATTATTCGGCCTTAGACCTCTCATAAATTTAAAAAAAAAATGTATTTCTGAAGTGGCGTAAATATTGTTGAGGTTCGTCGTATGTTCTGGTTACTGTTATGACATTCAAGTGAATATAATTCTGATCTGTCATATTCAACTTTGTGTTACGCATCTTTAGCATTACCAGATAGTGAGGGCTATTGCTGACTATTGGCTGAATCATTAAAGGATGTGTTTTTGGCTTTGAAAGAGAAAGGAAATGGAAATTCATTGTTTGCCTGACCCCATAAAAAAATATCAATTGTGTAGGGTGTTAAAAATATTAAGAAATTGTGAGTTTCAAAACTAACTCCACTTAATACTTAGGAGGAAACTCCCGTATTTTTTAGCATAGAAGACCTTCAAAATAATTATTGAAGGGCTACTCTTCTATAAATCAACAGGCTATCAGGCCTTTTTCACATGGAGTGGGCGCCATAAATACGGGATCCATACCCTCATAGAGAGTACCTAATGTCCAATATGATGTATGGAACATTTTTCCATCACCTGAGGTAGCATGTGCAGGCTTTGTCTGTCTGCTTGAAGTTTTAAGAAGTGAGAGATAGTCAACTGTAGTAACTAAGTGATGTAAATGAGAAAGGACTGCCCTTCCTGCAAAAAAAGAAAAAAAAAAAAAAAGAGCTCTATTAATAGGTGCTTTGAGGGAGTAATCACATAAGAGGAATGTGCCATTTTTGGGCTCTGCTGGCATCGTCAATACTGGAGCCCAAGCACATTGTGGGGGACTGGTGTCTTTGTCAGAAAAGGTACAACGGCGCGGTGTTTAGATGGGCTCATTGCGAACATCGAAAGCTTTATGGATATTTTAGAGAATTATGGCTCCTTCAAAGGGCAGGTCAAGCAATGGTCAGAAGGCAGTTACTATTTTTTTTTAATGAACCCTCAATCTTAGCCTCCACAACTCATGACCTTAGGATGAAATTCTCCGACTGGCGATCCAGCGGACATGGGTCCTTGATCTTGAGCATGCTGCTCAAGATGGAATTTATTTGATTTGCATAACTTTTTTTTTGAAGCTCTTTTTATGAGCCTATATTATTGAATACTTACATTTTTTGCTGATTAATAATTGATTGATAGCATGGCTTGATCAATAATTTTTATCGTGAATCTAGAAATTTGTGTATTTGAGCTTATTATGAACCACACATTAATCATAGATATTCATCATATTATTAATTAAGTGCTGTTTGTTTTGGCTTAATTTGTCCTTGCAGGATGCTGATGTGATGTGGTTTAGGGATCCATTTCCTCACTTCTATCTGGATGCAGATTTTCAAATAGCATGTGATCATTTCTCAGGCCAATCGGATGATTTGGAGAACCAACCGAATGGAGGATTCAAGTTTGTCCGGTCAAACAATCGATCTATAGAGTTCTACAAATTCTGGTATACCTCACGGGAAACATATCCAGGGTTACATGATCAAGATGTCCTTAACAGAATCAAGAATGATCTCTTTGTTAAAGAAATTGGATTGAAGATAAGATTTTTGGATACAACTTACTTTGGTGGGTTTTGTGAACCTAGCAAAGATCCAACTCAAGTTTGTACAATGCATGCAAATTGTTGTTTTGGGCTGGATAGCAAAATGCACGATCTTAGACTTTTGCTTCAAGATTGGCAACTCTTTATGTCTTTGCCACCATCACTCAAGAGAGCAGTAGTCCAATTATGGAGGGTTCCGCAAAACTGCAGGTGACATGATGAATTCGAATGCTTTTTTTATATGAGAACATTTGTCTTTTAGATTCAATTTTCTCTATAAAATGTTTCCCTAACACGGAGTTCTTTATTGATGGTCTTCCCAGTCTTGATTCACTTCGCCACTTTGATGATTCCCAAGGGAAGGAAGAAGAACCAGCCAAGAATGTGGAACAACTTGACAACGATAGGGAGAGTATAAATGTTGTAAAATGATCATAGAATTTCTTAGCTCAGAAATCATGCAAATGGTAAAGAATTTTTGTTCTTCCTTCGTTAGCCAGTAGGCTTCAAAAACCTCTCTTACCTGCTCCTGCAACACCTCTTATCTTTAGATAATGACAACCTTTGACTGCCAATAGATCTGCATTAGGTCAGAATTCTTCCCGACGAGTGGGCGATACATTCAACCACTGCAGGAATTTAACCTGTCCTCTGAATCTTTAGCTACACTGCAATTTTGTCATCTAACAGTGGCGTGCATGAGGATTTGTGGAGTATATTGATCACAATCAGCAGGATGGGGGCATTGAGCAAGCTTTATAAACCTAAGCCAAGTTATCATTAAACTTTACAATATAGGAAGGGAATAACCCATTCTGTGTAACATTATACAGAGGCAATATAGGAAGCGAATAACCCATTCTGTGCAACTTTATACAGAGGCCATGTAGATATTTCCTTGTCTTAGGAAGTTTTATATGTTAGAATCTCATTATTATCAATTGCTTGTGAAAAGAAGCATTACACATAATTCTACTTTTGTAGCTATAAACGAATCTGCATAGACTTCGCAAGCTTGCTATGTTCCTGTTCATTCACTTATGATATTGTCTCAGTGAAAATCTTGGCCATTAGTGTATCAGTTACAAAAACCAAGTATAATGGTTGGCCTAACTTGATGTTTGATTTTGATGCCAGATCTTTTATCCAATAATTTGCAGAAAACAACCCTTTACAGAATTCAGTCATTCTTTTTTTTGTTTTTTTTTTGTTTTGCTAAATCAATGAGCAGAAGATTTTCTCCACCTGTGTCAGGGGTCACACCGGCATTGTCGGTGCTAAGTTCGGATAAAGAAAGAGGGTTGCATTAGGCAGCCGACAGTTAACGTAAAACATATCAGATTTTTCACATAGATTTGTAACAAAATGATATTATTGTTGGAGCGTCGACGAGACTTTGCGTGTATAAAACTAACAGAAGAAATGACTCTCGACAAAAATGAATGACGTCGCATGATGGACAAGACTTAATTTGGTTTGGTAATGAGCAAAAGATTTATTAATCAATGAAAAAAGGTACAAAGAAGGTCAAACAATCTTTAACAAGTAGAACCAACAATTACAATGAATAAACTGAGAAACGAATCTAGTCTAGAAAAGGATAGTACAATGAAGCGTAAGACTAGAAAATAGAATAAGGTACAAAGAAACTACAGACCCTGAGGGTAGACAAGCCAACCCGGTGATGAGTCTCCACATTTAGAGGTAACAGGTTTGTTATCTAAGAAGTTATTGATTGTCATCGTGACATAATTAGGGATCTCCATGTTTGCCCAAAATTTCCAATTAAACTATCAGAATGGAGACCCAGTGGACTCTACTGAGTGGGAAGTTGCTTAGAGTCTTCTACATCATCATTCAGAACTACTTATTTGTTGCGGGTTTCCTTTTCTTGTTTGCTTTGAGCACTTGAAATAACTTTGCTAGTAGAACCTTGGGTAGTCTAACCATTGTTAGTGTTGGAATATATACTAAATTGCATAATATTAGGCATTATTATCCTTTCCTAATCTATTGTCTAATTGTCAAGAGTAATTAGCTCATTTTTCTCTTATTTTGATCAATGCTAGGGCTATATAACAAACATTGTACAATCGTAATACAATCAATAAAACTTATGCTTTCAGCCCTATATTCTTTTTTATATCTAAAGCCAGCATAAACAAAACACACGAAAATTTTTTTTTAAAAAAAATACAGAAAACCCTAGAAGAAAAGCTTACCTCCACCGCCTGTAAGCCTTCACCACCACTTGACTCTGTCGTCGCCGTCATGAGTAGCCATAGTCGCGTGGCCACGCTCTCGTCGTCGCCGTTATGGGTACGCGGTCGTGGACTGAGTAACAACCTTCACCACCGCTGAAACCTTAGCAACTTGTGTCACCCTCGTGGCTACGTTGTCGTGGACTAAGCAATCACGTGATTGCTGCTCGTCATCGTCGTCATTAGTTATGGCCTCCCTATTTCTGATGTGTTACACCATCTTCTTTCTTTGTCATCTCCTTCATAGCCGATCTTCTTTCTTTGTCATCTCCTTCATAGCCGAGTGTTCGAATAACTTTTTTTCTTCATCATCATCAGCTGTGTCCTCAAAGCCGAGTATCTGGCATCTTCATTTGCCTTGTCTTCATAAGCGTGTCGTTCTTTTCTTTGCTAAGTATCAGTTGTATTTTATTTGCTAAATATCAGTGTCTTTCTTTTTGCTAAGACTAAAACAATAGTCATGTTATCACTATTTTTATGTTGAAGCACTTATCTTTAGAATATTGTATCTATGGCACCTGTTTTTGCATCCTTAGAATCAACTCTGGCCTTGCCAGATTACAGTCAGCTTTAGGTTCAAATTGCTCAACTTCATCGTCTGGTCTCACGACTACCTTTGCTACAAGTACTCCTATCGCTCTTCACAATAAGTCAGGCAAACCATCTTTGATTTTGAATTTCGCGGCCAATAACCATATGACTAGTTAGCTTTCCATATTTTCTTTTCCTGTCAATTCCATAAATCAATCCGTTCGAATTGCCGACGGAACTTCCATTCCTATCTGTTGTCAGGGATATGTTTGTTTGTCCTCAGATGTTACTCTTCACTCCGTTTACTATGTCCCTAAATTTGCTTATAATCTGTTATCTGTTAGTCGTCTTGCCAAGAGTCTCAACTGTGCAATTGTTTTCTTACCCAATCATTGTTTCTTGCAAGACCTGACTTCGAAGAAGATTCTTGGCAGAAGATATGAGCACAATGGACTTTACTATTTTGGTGAACCTTCAACTTCTATTGTACCCTCGTATAGTCTTCACGCCTACGTGTCTTCTATTTTTGGTACTCCTGTTGAATCTTTTCAAAACTTAGATTTGTGGCATGCTCGTTTAGGACATACAAATTTTCAATATTTATGATGGTTATTTTCGTCTTTTAATAAAGCATGCAAGGATTTTAAGTTCAATGTTTGACTTGTAAATTGTCAAAACATACTCATACTACATATATTCCTATTATGCATCGGGCTCCTCATGCGTTCGACTTTGTTCACTCTGATATCTGGGGACCATCTCTTGTCACGACCCTTTCTCAATATTGTTACTATGTAACTTTTATAGATGATTATAGTTGTTGTACTTGGGTCTTATCTAAAGTCTTCACCCATTTCACTCATGTCACACCCAAACTCGACCACATCTACAATCAGTCAGGATGCAACGGAATTTCGGCAGTATAACGACAGTAATTAGGACACCAAGGCTCTAAACTAACCTCTCAGAACATCATACAATCAAACTCCTCAACCAAACAACAATCAATTCCTCAATACCATTAACGACATACAACATAACCATATTATACAATAATCATTCTTAGTTATATGCCTCCGTTCCAACATAACCTTAACTTTAACATACATATCAAAATAGATTATAAACCAACTTAGCAACCTAGATCATAACAAAAGAAAGACTACTAAGTTAGCATCATTTAGTTCATTATCTTTACTACAACTTATACATCATAAATTACAAAGTAAATAAAAGACAACTAGTTTAATATACAAGATAATAGAGTATACAACATCTCAAGCATCAAGGACAAGACTCTGGCACATAGGACTCGTCCATACACGGCACATTATCCCCTTCTGGAGGCACGTACCCGTAATCTTGCTCAATAACACCTGTATGCATGCAATAATAGAGAGTGAGCTTATATAAAACAAGCTCAGTGAGGATCCAATAAATCTCTAACAGTATTTATTATACTCCTTGGATATGATCATTTGAGCAGTAAACACGCAATAAAACATCAATAACAATATAAACACATAACTATAATGACCAATCAATAAAGGATACTCTATTTGGTGAGCTCCAAACGCCATCACGATCTCAACCATTCTTCTTGTAACTCCCCATTACTCACGCACCCGAGGTACCTCACTAGACCCTCCCTCCATGACACCTCCGTCATGCGAGTTGGGGGTAGTATCTAGTAGTCATGCCGTTATCAACCCGACAGCCCGATGCTGCCTGAGAGGTGGCACACATATACCAAGACTCAGCAATAATAATAAACATCATTCACAGGAAGACAATCTAGCAGAATTGCCTATCTCCCAGTTCATTAATCATCAATCAATAATTATAAATAATCATCAATTATCATCAATTGACATCAATATAACATCAATAAATCAATAAAACAACAAACAATTAAGTTAGATGACAAAGTAGGACATCCAACTTAACATGCATTAAACACGTAATCTAACCCTAGTCTAACCATTTACGACTCACAATTCAATAACTCAAATACCACCCAATCAACTAAAAGCTTAATTCAACAATTTAAAGAAAGACAACCTAAACTCCGAATAATCATATCTTACATTCTACTAATCTAAACAACTCCAAATCAATTTCTAGCACTCACCCATTCAATCAACTACATTAGCCCTCTCGGAAACCAACCAAGACACATCAAAATCAAACCCAACAACCGTAAAACCTCAATGCACCTAGGCTGAAATTTCTAAATTTTCACACAAACATCGCAATCGAAAATTCGGCATTATAACGGCGCTACCACGTAATTAATAAACTTTTAGAAATCGACGGCAATCGATTTCAACCACAACAACTCAAGATTTTCATCAAATGACCAATCTATCAACTTTAAATACCTGAAATTAAAAATTTATGCTACAACGATTCAAATCTCACAAGAGTACATATAAACGATCCCTAGCATGCACTGAGCAATAATATAACTTCAAATTAACATTCTAACGGTTCAAAATGCAATTATAAGCAAAAACATAAAATATGACTTTTGAGATCTAGAATTTTTCTCTCACCTTTGATGTGTTTTGATGCAAGAAATATATAGAATGGATGCCCAACAACTGAAATCAAGCTTTGAATGAAGTGATTTGGACTTGAATTGCAAAATCTATGTGAAAAATGCTTTGAAAAGCCTTGAAAATGCCTTCATCTTTCTCCTACAAAGAACCACGGTTTTGTGTGTGTTTTTGGAGGTGTTTTTCTTTGTTTTTAATGTGTGTTGATGATATATTAAGCAAAGGTCAAACAAATAAAAGAAAGTCAATGTTGACACTAGGTTATTTTTAGTGTTTTCTTGTCTTTTAATTCCATTTTAGACTATTTCTTACTCAAAATATTAATTTAACACTTAGACTATTTTAAGTAGTTTATTTTTAGGTGACAAGAGTTTTCTCATGCAAAGACTTTCACCCGACTCGGCTAAAAACGCGATTCTACAAAAGAAGGTGAAAAGATATATTATTTATATTCAAATGTCTTTTGAATGCACAATTAATCTAAAATCATTTAGTACCACATATAAATACATTTATATTAATATATACTAGGTCAATGAAAGTCAATGTAAGAATCGGGTTTAGAAGAAATTACTATTTGACTCAAAAATGCTACTTTTCGTCCAAAAAGTCTATTTAAATTACTATTCCGTTTCAGAATCAATTTTTATCAAACATGGGTCTATTAATAATAGAGGACTAAGTTTTAAGACGTTTGAAACACCCTTGTAAAAATTTTAGCGGATAGGTGTTCAAAATACTATTCACAAAAATCGTCGATAAAATTTTTGATGTCGATTTTGATGAAAATTTTATGAATGCACACATAGCATATATTAGGAATATAAATCACATATTTAGCACATTCTAACTCATATAACACATAAACAGGTCAAATCACGCAAATCAAGGTAAAGATAAAAACTGGGATTTCACATTCTCCCCCCCTTAAAACAATTGCGTCCGCACAATTCTTGAACTGACAGACAATTAAATCCTCAATCCTTACACTTAACAATACTTCTCTTAGTTCCCATTTATCTCTTAGGATGACACCTAACTAAAGACCTCAAAAGAACAAACTCTGTTGACTGCAAGTTGATGATCATAATTCCAAGGCAATCTTCAATTCATAATTCTCTCCCACCTAATATCATATTGCATATGAAAGAAATCGCAACTCCAAAGTCTTAGCATGACACCACTATTTATCAATCATCCCCTAACTACACAAAAGAGCTCTATGAATACCCTGAGGGTTTAAAAACTCATTCACGATAACATGAATGATTATTGATCAAGGAAATATCTCAAAAGTGACATTTGTCAGAATATGGCTCTTATAAAATTTATAAGGAAATACGAATATGAAAAATCATATTCGAGCCAACAATCAAGTGAACAAGATGTCAAACAGGTTAGAGAATCAAGAGGTTAATAGTTTAATAAGGAAACATGATAACTAAGATAAGAAATGTCTAAGCACCTATCAGTTAAATAAGTACGAACAAAGGATGATGAGACAAAACAATGCTGAGTATGTTGAACAAACATGCCTAAACAGGTAAACATTTCAATTCTCGATGATTGTTCAAGGAACCAACAAGTAAGTTGTACTTGAGATGAAATAAAATTAAGAGATAAGAGATGATTAATTCAATAGAAAATATGAGTAACAATATAATGAGTAACTCAGCACGCAATAACCAATGAAGTATAAATAAGAAAGGATATTGCTGAGTATATTGAATGAGCAATTACAAGCAAAGTAATGGCTCAGGATTAATAATAAAACAATAGGATTAACAAGGATCAACAAGAATGACAATGATGTACTTAAGTAGGGAGTACATCAAGCAAGTGAAATTCGAACAAGTAAAATGGTATACCAAAGGAAAAATTACTTTCAAATGAATAGTAATAGGATGAAATGAAATATTGAAATCAATGGCTGGAGATATAAAATGAAATATAGAAGTCTCAAACCTTAACTCCAATAAGTGACATAAATGTTAAGAATAGAAATAATGTCAAATGAGTATAGGATCCATTAATCCAATAAGCAAAACTTTCAAGAAACAATTAATATGCTAGAAAAGTGTAACTCTCTCTCAAATAACTGATAATAGAGTAAAAGAGAATAATAAGACTGATAGAATTATGAAGCACAAGAAGGGTGTCCCACCTACACATTTAAATACCAACAAGTCAAATCCTACAATCTATCTTCCTCCAAAACAAGACATTAAGGAGATCTAGAGAACCTAAGGAGTCATAACAATCACCAAACAGGATAGATCACTCTAAAATTTTACATTCCGTACCAGACCAATCACCAAACAAGATAAATCACCGAGTACCCAACAAGATTGACTGATGAAGACTCCAAAATTTGATAACACAATACAGATTCATACTAACCCATTATAACACAAGAGAATCCCCAATCAACAATTTAGAAAGTCATACTACTTAGAACCCAAAAGCTTGATGTAGGCAAGTAAATGTTCAGTCACCAAAATGTATTCTTATTTCCTCAAATAATTCTATCTCCCAACAATTACATCTTCAAATAAAGTAACTTTAGTCAGGAATCACTCCAATTGTCTCCAAGACTTAGATATCAAAACTCCAAAATATCCATTAATAATATAGCAATCCCAAATAGTAAAAATATTCACATATTATACCACAATCTATTTCATTCACAAATATACATCACTAATTCCTCAAATAAATTCATTCTAAAATAACCTCAAGAAAGTATAGTCTGAGTTGAGACTCCAAAAGTGTCTAATCACCTCACGGAAACCTCAACTTATGATCCATCTCCAAGTAATAATAAGTTAAACATGACAATAAAAGTAATTATAATCATCAAGATATATTGCTATTTCCTCGAACAACTTCATTCTCGTTAAAGGAACATCAATAACAGATCCATTAAACTGAAACTAAAATCCATAAACATAACAATTAAAATCTCACTGATAAACTACTAGAATAATAATAATTCAAAATCATGGCCTTACTCTATTTTCGAAAACTCTTGCAGTCATCCTTACTTCACCCAAAAGAATCACCTACAGTTATATCATATATACAATTATATCTCATGAAAACAAGTACCAACATATTACATGATTATCATATATTACAACATTATCACATAACACACAATTCAGCATATAAGAAGCCAACATCACATAAACAGGTCATATCACAGAGGTAAGTTATAAACAATTAAAGTCACATAAGCAACAAACTTCACATAAGACAAGTTGATCATGTAACTGACATTGGTTACTTAAAGTACATTGAGCACCTAAAGCACGTTGTTTCACATAAGCTAGTTATAAACAATTAAAACCACGTAAACAACTAACTTCACACAAACACTTCAATCACATAAAACACATTTATCACATAATACACATTAATCACAAAATGCTTATTAACTACAACACATTGAGTATGTAAAACACATTATCACATAAAACATATTGACCATATTAGTTCACTTAACACATAAAGAATATTGATCACTTACAAAGTTAGACACATAAGTAAATTAATCACATAAACTTATTAACATATGTTTCACTTTTCTTTCACTTAATACATACTTGCATGCTTAGACCACTACCCACATTCCGAGGATACCCCGGCTGACAGCTAACATGCGCTCTGATACCACTTAAATGTCACGCCCTAACTCGACCCCACCTACAATCAGTCAAGACGCAATGAAATTTCGGTAGTATAACGACAGTAATTAGGACACCAAGGCTCTAAACTAACCTCTCAGAACATCATACAATCAAACTCCTCAACCAAACAACAATCAATTCCTCAATACCATTAACGACATACAACATAACCATATTATACAATAATCATTCTTAGTTATATGCCTCCGTTCCAACATAACCTTAACTTTAACATACATATCAAAATAGATTATAAACCAACATAGCAACTTAGATCATAACAAAAGAAAGACTACTAAGTTAGCATCATTTAGTTCATTATCTTTACTACAACTTATACATCATAAACTACAAAGTAAATAAAAGACAACTAGTTTAATATACAAGATAATAGAGTATACAACATCTCAAGCATCAAGGACAAGACTCTGGCACATAGGACTCGTCTATACACGGCACATTATCCCCTTCTGGAGGCACGTACCCGTAATCTTGCTCAATAACACCTATATGCATACAATAATAGAGAGTGAGCTTATATAAAACAAGCTCAGTGAGGATCTGATAGATCTCTAACAATATTTACTATACTCCTTGGATATGATCCTTTGAGCAGTAAACACGCAATAAAACATCAATAACAATATAAACACATAACTATAATGACCAATCAATAAAGGATACTCTATTTGATGTAGCTCCAAACGCCATCATGATCTCAACCATTTTTCTTGTAACTCCCCATTACTCACGTACCCGAGGTACCTCACTAGCCCCTCCTTCCATGACATCTCCGTCATGCGAGCTGGGGGTAGTCTCTGGTAGTTATGCTGTTATCAACCCGACAGCCCGATGCTGCCCGAGATGTGGCATACACATACCAAGACTCAGCAATAATAATAAACATCATTCACAGGAGGACAATCTAGCAGAATTTCCTATCTCCCGGTTCATCAATCATCAATCAATAATTATCAATAATCATCAATTATCATCAATTGCCATCAATATAACATCAAGAAATCAATTAAACAACAAACAACTAAGTTAGATGACAAAGTAGGACATCCAACTTAACATGCATTAAACATGTAATCTAACCCTAGTCTAACCATTTACGACTCACAATTCAATCACTCAAATACCACCCAATCAACTAAAGTCTCAATTCAACAATTTAAAGAAAGACAACCTAAACTCCAAACAATCATATCTTACATTCTACTAATTCAAACAATTCCAAATCAGTTTCTAGCACTCACCCATTCAATCAACTACATTAGCCCTCTCGAAAACCAACCAAGACATATCAAAATCAAGCCCAACAACCCTAAAACCTCAATGCACCTAGGCTGAAATTTTTGAATTTTAACACAAACATCGCAATCAAAAATTCGGCATTATAACGGCGCTACCACGTAATTAACAAACTTTTAAAAATCTACGGCAATTGATTTCAACCACAACAACTCAAGATTTTCATCAAATGGCCAATCTATCAACTTTAAATACCCGAAATTAAAAATTTATGCTACAACGATTCAAATCTCACAAGAGTACATATAAACGATCCCTAGCATGCACCGAGCAATAATATAACTTCAAATTAACATTCTAATGGTTCAAAATGCAATTATAAGCAAAAATATAAAATATGACTTTTGAGATCTAGAATTTTTCTCTCACCTTTGATGTGTTTTGATGAAAGAAATGTGTAGAATGGATGCCCAACAAGTGAAATCAAGCTTTGAATGAAGTGATTTCGACTTGAATTGCAAAATCTATGTGAAAAATGCTTTGAAAAGCCTTGAAAATGCCTTCATCTTTTTTCTACAAAGAACCACGGTTTTGTGTGTGTTTATGGAGGTGTTTTGCTTTGTTTTTAATGTGTGTTGATGATATATTAAGCAAAGGTCAAACAAATAAAAGAAAGTCAATGTTGACACTAGGTTATTTTTAGTGTTTTCTTGTCTTTTAATTCCATTTTAGACTATTTCTTGCTCAAAACATTAATTTAACACTTAGAATATTTTAAGTAGTTTATTTTTAGGTGACAAGAGTTTTCTCATGCAAAGACTTTCACCCGACTCGGCTAAAAACGCGATTCTGCAAAAAAAGGTGAAAAGTCATATTATTTATTTTTAAATGTCTTTTGAATGCACAATTAATCTAAAATCATTTAGTACCACATATAAATACATTTATTTTAATATATACTAGGTCAACAAAAGTTAACGCAAGAATCGGGTTTAGAAGAAATCACTATTTGGCTCAAAAATGCTAATTTTCGCCCGAAAAGTCTATTTAAATTACAATTCCATTTCAGAATCATTTTTTTTATCAAACATGGGTCTATTAATAATAGAGGACTAGGTTTTAAGACGTTTAAAACACCCCTGTAAAAATTTTAGCGGACAAGTGTTCAAAACACTATTCACAAAAATCGTCGATAAAATTTTTGATGCCGATTTTGATGAAAATTTCATGAATGCACACATAGCATGTATTAGGAATATAAATCACATATTTAGCACATTCTAACACATATAACACATAAACAGGTCAAATCACGCAAATCGAGGTAAACATAAAAACTAGGGTTTTACAACTCACTTCCTCCAAATGGTGAAAACCCAATTTCACACTGTTGTTCATAGTATCACGTCTGATAGTTGTGATACCCCGAACCTGGCATGTATTCAATAGCATTTAAAGTTCATTTAAATTGTATTTTATTGACCTTTCACCTTCTTTGACCAAACTAGTTGACTTTTCATCTACATTGACCAACTAGGACAAGGTGAGAATTTTTGAAATGTTTAATAAAGGGAAGACTTGGGAGTAAAAATAACAAAATGCAATGTTAAGTTAGTCAAATTTTGGGTCAACTTTGGAATTAAATCTGAACCAATTGGGGAAGATTTAGGTAGCAAATTATATATGGTTGGAAAGCTCTATGAGTCTAGTTTCTGAGGCTTCAAACCGTTCGTGAATTGGAGTTTTCTAGAAGAAGTTATGGCCGTTTTCGTAAGGTCGCGCATAGCTGTTTTGGTTTAGCGGGTTGACCGAAGCTTTGACCATTTGTCATCTTTTATTTAAGTATGAAATACGAAACAAAAGAGCAAAAACCAGAAAAATAAAGAGCCATGGCTGAAACCATGGAGGAAAAAGAAAAAAAAACATTTCAACTTCAAATCTTCATTTCATCGCGTGAGCTTGTGCGGGGTGGTTTCCGAGGCATCCAGCGTGGTTTCCCTAGCGTCTAGGAGCGTCTAAGGTGAGGGTTTCATCATTATTTGCGCATTTGAAATATTTGTATCTAAACTTTGATTTTTAGATTTTATGTGTAGATCGTTAGTTTAATCGTTTTAATACTTAAAGAATGTTCCTTGTTAATTGTAGAACATGTATTTATAGTTTTTTAACATTTTCTGCGGTTGAATATCGAATTTGAAATATAAATTGTGTAATAAATAGTAAACTATGAATAGAAAACCTCGTTTCGATAAAGTTGCACTGTTATGCTTTCTGTTGATGTAGGAAGATGCTAGATATGCTAGATATGCTAGAATGCCTAACTGTGTGGTTTACTTGGAATGTGTAATGAAAAAATGAAGAAAAACGGCTTAGTGCAAGTCGGGGTCGTTTAGGTCGAGTTTGGCGTTATCTCGTTTTGTGTGTTGGCATTGTTTCGGGCGGCCATGGAAGCACTTTTGGTGCGATTATGGCGTTGGTTGGGTGTTTGGTTGGTATAGTTGTAGTTCAAATGAGCAAAGGGCGAAATCGGGACTTTGTGTGAATTCTAGGGCAAAGTAGGGTTTCGGGGTCTTTAGACGTGCCTTATGGTGACCTAGGAGGATTGGTGAAGTCGATTTCCAAAGCTCGTGGCTCGGTTGAAAGTAGTAGCATTTGAAAGTTCGTGATTTCGTGAAAGTTCGTGCCTGAAGAGTTGTCTTGCGTGCCTATGTGGCTTGAGTGTTGAAGTTGTAAAGATATATGCTTTCATATGTTGTATGTATTTATTGTTAAGAGAAATGTAATTTAAATTTAGCTAAGTAGTTGAGGTGAATTGATAAGCTAGTTTATGTAATCAGTTAGCATAGCTTAACTTCACAGCATGTTTGTAATGTCTAGAGGAAAAGAGTTAGAATGGCATGATAGTTTATTTTATACAGTAGCTTAGTGTGGTTTTATTGTCTAGTTTGAATGTACTTGTCAAAAATGAAAAGAGATATGTTAGCTTTTAAATTGGAAATGTATGTATACTTGGTGAGTTTAAATTGTTGAGAACCAAGGCGGATGGCCTTGAGGAAGTTTTGTATGGTTGGACACGGTGTTGGTCCATTTATATGCTATTACAGGTTTTACATTTTGCCTAGAAACAGGGGAGACTCTGTCTGTTTTCCCTGAAAATTATGCCCAGGTTTGGTTTGGGTTATGATTAGATTGATCGATAGAACTCCCGGTCTCGAGAGGGATAGGGGTGTTACAATAGTGGCAAAGAATACTTAACCAATGATTTTCGAGCCGAACTTAATAAGAGAGGCATTCTTCAGCAACTTACTTGCCCTTATACACCTGAACAGAATAGTGTAGTAGAACAAAAGAATCGCTACATTATGTCTATGATTCGGTGTCTTTTACGTGGTATGAATGTCCCAAAATATTTTTGGCACATGGTTGTCCTTATTACTACATACATCATAAATCGTACACCTAGTTGTGTCCTTCAAGGTCAAACACCCATGCACATTCTACTACCAAATACTACTCTCTTCCATATTCTCCCACGAGTCTTTCGGTGTATATGCTTTGTTTAAAACCGCAGCCCTACCCATATTAAAACCACGAGTCTTTCGGTGTACATCCTTTCTTCCATATCTAAAGGATGTAGGTATTATGATCATGTAACTCATCACTCTATGGATGTCACTTTCCTCAAGACTAACCCGTTCTTCTCTACTCCTTCTCCATCCTTAGTACAAACTCTTGAGAGAGTTATCTACTTCGGATCCGCCATTGCTCCTTCACCCTATTCTTCTACTTGACATTTCTCCACCTACCACGGTACCACTACCTAGCACCAATGACTCTCTGCCATCTATTTCATCTTTAGCCCCATTATAGGTCTACTCTCAGCATCCTCGTGCTTCAGCTCCTTTGCAAGATTCTTCTTCAGATTCAGGTAAACCTACTTTTTCCTTGGTCCCTGAACCTGTCTACCCTCGTTACCCCATTCGTAAACGGCGCCCCTTCCTGTTCCCTATTTTCTAGTACTAATCATCATATTTCTAAATTTTTGTCTTTTCAAGGTCTCTTTGATCAGTATAAATCTTTCCTTGGCTAGGTTGATTCAGTTTCTATTTCTCACATCGTTCATAAGGCTCTCCAAAATCCTTTATGGGTGGCTGCTATGAAAATAGAAATGGATGTCCTATAGCAGAATCAGACGTGGAAATTGGTCGATCTTTCGATTGATGAACGAACAGTTGAGTATAAATGGGTATTTAGTGTGAAGTACCTTGCAAACGATACCATCGATCAGTATAAGGTCCGTCTTATGACTAAAGGGTTCACTCAGGTGCCAGGTAAAGATTTCAGTGCCACATTTGCCCATGTTGCCAAATTAACTACCGTCCGACTTCTTGTTTCTTTGGTCACTTCTCATTCTTGGCCTCTTCACCAATAGGATGTCAAGAATGCCTTACCCAATGATGACCTGTCTGAGACTATCTACATGGATCTTCCACCAGGTTTTTAGGCTCAAGGGAAGTATCCAGGGAAAGTATGTCCACTCGAGCTTGGTTAAGTCATTTTAATGATGTGGTCCTTACTATGGGGTTCACTCGATGTCATTCAGATCATACATGCTTCATTCGTCACCATCCTCAGGGTAAGTGCATTATTATCTCAATATATGTGGATAATATTATCATTACAGAGATGACACTACATGAATAGTTCAAGTGAAATGTGACCTTCAGACGACTTTTGACATTAAGTTTTTGGGCATACTACGATAGTTTCTTGGTATTGAAATGGCTCAAAATCGGCATGGTATATTTTTATCCCAGCGAAAGTATGCATTGGATCATATTGTCCCTTAATTAAACCTAAGAGGGGAAGTGAATTAGGTTATATAGGCAATAATACTACTTTTTCGATTAGGCAATATACTAGCAATGATTAATAAAAAACAATCCTAAATAGATATGTACTCTAGCAATATAAAATGTCAATTAGGCAATTTATCAAACACTTGGGGAGCAGAAAATAATGCAAAGAGAGAGTTGAGAGAGAAAGATTATAAATTGCGATTTTAGCGTGGTTCGACCCCCGCTTAAGTCCACGACCTAAGCTCCTGGCTTAGGATTTAAACAATCTTCACTATGGTGGCTCTTCAAATGTTGGTAAGTGCACAAACCAACTACAATGGTAGTTCAAGCTTTTATAATAGAAAAATTCTTCTCAATACAAAGCTTTAACCCCCAACACCTTTGACATGGAAATCCTTCATTTCAAAGTGTTTAACTCTCTCTTTTGATAAGTGTTTGAGATTCACAATAAAAGCCCTCTTTTAGAGTAGATGAATACAATGAATGTTTCTCTCAATATTATTCACAAATTCTTGCTCAAGTATAGCTCAATGATGATTCAAAGATGAAATTAATGAAAGAACTCAAGAGTAATTGCTTTAAACCAATACTTTGAAAGTTTTCAGTTGAGAGAGTTTAATAGAGGCTAAAAATGTGTAATTAATATTGTCCAACGTTCACAAAACGGCTATATTTTAAACTAGTATTTTGGCCTGACCGGTCGACCGCTGCTCCACCGGTCGACCGGTCGAGAGACCCTCATCCGGTGGACAAGTCTCAAGCAGACGACCCTTTGGCCACCGGTCGACCAGTTGCCCTGAGGTCGTTCAATGGGCTCAAAACTGCAAAGGTTTGGGTTTATTTGAAAGCATTTCTTTTGAGTGTCTTTTGTAAAACCTTTTTCAAATATTTTAAAAACGATATTTGAGAATCATTATTGAGCATATACCATTTGCAAGACCTAAACCCCAGTCAAGTCCCAACCGTTACCCCTTATGGCGTCCGTCTCCATCCTTATAACTCTATTTTCATTCTTCGAATCTTTTCCTTGAGTTGATGGATGTTCTTCTTCCTTCTTCAGCTTGATGAACTTGGAATCGGAGTGAATCTTGATTCATCTTTACTTATGCACACTTAAACAAACTCACTAAGCACATTTATTGTTTGTTATCATCAAAACCAAGATTTAGAAGCCCTTTAGGCTAACAATCTCTCCCTTTTTTATGATGAAAAAACTTATCTCAAATAATGACAATGTAAGCATAAATGAGTTTGCAAAGCTTATCTCAAATAATGAAAACATAAGCATGAATAAGTTTTAGAGAACATTTAGCATTTAGTGCATTTTAAGTTTGCAAAAACTCTCCCCCTCAACTTGTGCATTTCCTAGCTAAGGTTGAGTTGTTACTCCCCTTTAACATATGAGTTTGTTCTAAGGTTTATTTTATATTCTACATTTTGCTCCCTTTTTTTGTCATTAGCAAAACAATGTAAAGCAAGTTCTTCTATATTTCATCCCCCTCTATTTGGCATAAGCACACATAATAAAGCAAGACATAGCAATTGAATCCAAAATACCAAAATCATGGAAGTAGATTGGAAGAAACATAGAAAGTTGAAAAACTGAAACAATTAAAGTGATGAAAAGTTGGTTTGGAAAGGAAAAGTGCAAACAACTGGGAAATAGGAAAAAAGGAATCATCCTAGGCATCTCAAAAGCATCCTCCTTAGTCTTTGATAAACTTCTCATAGAGCTTTTCAAGCATAGTCTTTATACCCTTTATCTCGGTGTTTACTTCTCCAACAGTCAAAGATAGCTGATTAACACGCGAAGTCAAATTGTCAACCTTGGTATTGACTTTTTCAAGAGTGGCTTGGCGAGATCTTCTCCTTGTAGAAGAGCTTACACCTCCAACATCAACACGTGAAGTCCTAATATCAACATCTTCTCCTTCATTATCACCTTCATCACTATCGCTTGCGGCTTCACTTTCATCTCCCTCCTCCCGAAGGTCATAATTCTCTAGATCATCTACCATTTCAGATTGACTTTTACGAAATTGACGTTGCTTAATGTAGATGATGTTGTTATTGACACGAGCCATGTATTGTCTATCAAGGAAATATTTGTCAAAGAGATAGGTAGAAACATTCAAAGGTTCAAACTGACCAACACGAGCAACATCTCTTAGACGAAAAAGATGACACAAGATCATCCCATAGGGTAGGGACTTTTTTTTGAAGGCCAATATATGACTAAGCATAATGTGTGGGAGGCTGATTTTTACCTTCTTGTACATGAGATACATCACATAGCCCGTGAAGAATGGAATAGACCCGTCTTTTACAATGCAGAGGCATGATGACTTGATTCAAGATATAGAGGAACAATCGTTTTTTAGCAGAGAGGTGATCTCTTTTAGGCATGAACTCTTCCGACCTTCCCGTGCCTTCCCACAAAGTAGTAAACATCTCCGTTGAAACGTTGTCGTGTAGGCCTTTTGGTAAGTTGGCAGGGGAGTAGATTTTTAGACCACTAGTTGGAATGTCAAGCAAGTTAGCCAAGTCCCGTTCACTCACAAATATGTTAACGCCATTTACCCGACTTTTTAGCCCATGTACACCCTCATGTTCACCTTCCACCAAATATGCATAAAATTCATGAATCTATATGTCACAATTAATGTCCTTGAGTCCAAACAGAGGAACCCATCTTGATGTCTAAGCAATTTATGTAGACGGGTGTTATCCAAAAAATCTAGAGGATCAAGAAGCTTACCCCAAAGATTTTTTTTTTATAGAGAAATCACCCGGTGTGATGATGTCACGCCCTAACCCAACCTATAGAGGCTAGACTAGGGTATAACCTGAATCATTATCGTTATTTTACGACTTTAATCGTTTGACTATAATTAATGCTTATTCGTTAGCCTAGAACTTCAAAAGTTTTTTGAAAAACCGGTAGCATAACGGCTGTAATTAGGATCTTTGGTTTGATCTATTTTCTAGAACACCTCAAAATTCCAAATCTTTAATTTGCTTACAACTAAAACCCTTGTTTTATTATCAATCGATATGCCCGCTAGTTTATCTTGAAAGCTCCATTTGGATTAATGAGCCCTATCATGATAACTACATGCCATTTATCTGTCAAATTCCTATTTATGCAAGTACCTATTATCATTTAGCTTACAAATGAGTACCTTAATGAGTATAAGCAGGGCCAACTTAGTTGATTCTTCACGTATTGGTTTAAACACATAATGATAACTACTATCCATAAAGATGAAAGCAAACGACCGAAATAAAAGAGTTCATCCGGTTTATAGTTAGTACAAATCAAAATTAGACCCCAAATTACAACGGGGTCATTTATAACAACAACATAAACAGTCTTCAATTTAAACACAACATCCCTAATAATATCCATGTTCATGAAAAACACGTAATGCACATAGTCACTCTAAAGGTTCATCAACTAGCATATTCTCTTCGGGCACCTGTTTCGATTCTGCTTCACCTGTAATAACATAAAGAATGTGAGTTCTTATGAACTCAGCGATGGGGGAACAAGTAACGGGGCCTTTGAAATTCTTTTTCAGTTAACTTGTGAAAACTCCTTTGGAAACATGTCATGTAATACAAGTAATTTCATACCATAGTATAAATATAAATGAACACATTTACCACATCATTTCAAATGATACATTCCGCTTTTGCTTTCGCTTTCACTTTTGCATTCACATGTAGTGGCCGGCCTTGAATATCATACTTCTTATCACTCCCGCATGGGTATACTCCGGATTGTACACCAAACCTACAACCTAACTCTCCAAGGGTAACAAAGTTCCAAGCGACAGAGGGAATACAGACCATGGTAGTCACGGGAGCACCGGCAAGCCCTATGCCACCTGGCGTTCGTGAATCACTACCATGCCAAAAGAAAGGTTGCAACATCGTATGAAATGCACATTGATGCCAATTAACATTTCACAATAGGAGGTCAACAAAGTAGATTGCCTCCATACACGTATATGATCACATATTGACACGTTGGCATATAAGGCATCGTTAGAACGTATAATCACTTCATATACCAATTTAAAAGAATTTATACATTTACGGGCAGCCACGTAATCATATACAATATAAGCCATAGAATACATTTTAACAATATAATGAATGCATAAGAAGTATACAAATGTGTTATAACATCATATACAAGATCGGGTACACGAATAGTTAACGTATGACCCACCCCATAATCAATATAATTCATGCATGAGGCTATAATAACGTTTCCGGGCAGTCCACAACTTCAATTAAAACCTCAATTATAAGTTATGTAAAGCATGATTTAACACTTAGAAGACCTAGTTTGCAATTAGGGTTTTAGGTTCATGCTCAGGTGCAAGATTCCTCAACTATTAGCTACAAGGAACACTTAGATCATCATCATACATATTTAACAATTATTTGACAGCCTTGAAACACTACAAATATCATCATTAAAACCACATGCAAGCCATGAAATCCACCGATATGAACACGAAATCATCAAAAGATATCATATACGTGTTTACCACTATGATTCAACCACATTCAACCCTAAAATCAACATGGAACATTCTCCTAAGAATTTAAACATTTCCGGGAAGCCTACTACGCAACTCATATAAATCAATTAAAGCCATGCAATTCATAGTGATCACCTTAAACAAGCATTTCAACCGGCTAAGGGCTTCAAATACATAACCACATGCAATAATAACCACTAATATTTCAAGATATCATCAAGAATCAAACAATAACATGCTAAACATTTCGTGGCCAGCCTACTACATATCATAATAGCATCAAAATACATCATGAAACCAAGGAATTAAACCCCTAACAAGCATATAATTAACTATAGCCTTCATACACATGGCCATACTTAAGATTAACCAATATCCATCCTTAAAATCAACTAAAAACATAAGAATAGTCATCTAATCCAATCTGTCCAGCCTTAAACAGTCCATGCAATCCAAGTTCTAAGCACTACAAACACATGCAATGGCCCAATATGCTTCAAATCACAATTTCTAGCAACCACAACCATAGATCTTCACATGCAAGACCATATACATATATATATATGCTTATGAACTTAAAAAACATTTAGAAATCAGTTTGAAACCCTCACATTGCAACCCTATAGCACATATTTCAGTTACGACCTTCACTAATTGCCCTAACTTGCGTCAGTTAGTTACCTAAGTAAATGATCTCCAAATTCAATGAATCATATATCAAATCGAAGCTTTACAAATACTTTAACTCTGACCGCAAATTTCATTCAATTTCGAGTTAAGATATAAAAGTTATAACCATTCTTGTGAGACCGCGCAACCAGTCCAGTTTTAATAACTATCCAGTACACCTTACGATATTTTCCCTATTAGGTGGTCTTAACGTCCGAATTAGCTCTAGTGTATTTCTGCAAGATTTGTTCAAAACTGAAAAATATAGTTTTCTACCAAGTTTCTTCAATTTTTGAGATCGTTTACTACTTTAAAAGTACTCAAAACAGTGAGGACAGTGAGCTGTCCGAGATTCTTCGGTCATGTTTAAACTCATCTTCTTTGCTTCTAAGTATGCAAGACTATATCACATATATACATATGCTTATAAGCTTTGAAAATATTTAAGAAATAGTTTTAACCCTCACCTTAGCAAATCCTAACTAGAAATGCAAGAACTGCTTGTGAAATGGTTTTGAAAGTGCCAAATCTCTTCTCTTCCAAGCTTGGACGAATAGAACTCTTGTTTTTCCTTAAATCCTAGCTTAGTTAGTAGGTGTAGGAGGTGTACATGTGTTCAAAACCAAAAGAAGAAGAAGATATAGCTTAAGACCTACCTTCGCCGAAAATGGAAAGCTTAGGAGAGTGCTTGAGTATTCTTAGCAATTTTCCTTGGCTTAGGCAAGATGTTGAGAGCCTTAGGGAGTGTTCTTGAGTCTTGAAAGCTTCTTGAAGATGACTGCCTTTCTAGGTCCAAAAATGGAGAGAAAATGAGAGAGAATGGAGAGAAAATGAGAGTTTTGGGTGTGTTAGGTTTTAAGAGGGACATTTAGAGTGTTGTTTTGTTATTTTGATGTAGTTTGACTTGTTTTTGTGTAGGTATGTTGCTAGGTCCGAAAATTAGAGCTTGTGTGTGTGTTTTGAGTCATGTGTGGGTGTAATATTTTAGATATCTTGTGTCTTGAGATTGTAGTATTTTAGGTGTCTAGTGTTTAGTGTAGTGTAGACAAAGTGTGTAAGAATGTTTAGGGTTTAGGAAAAGTGTATAGAAGATGTTGGCTTAGGTGTTTGTGTAGTATTGAAGTTAGAATAGAATATAGGGCATGTTTAGAGGTTTGTGAGGTTTTGTCTTGTAGTGGATTTAAATTAGGATTAGAATAATGTTAGTGGAAGATGTAGGATAGTTTTAATAATATTTTAGTGTTAGTGGAGTTTGTAGGATTAGTTTAATAGTATTTAAATAGTTAGTGGATTGTGTAGGAGGAATATTTTATTGCCTAGTGCTTTGTGCAGGAATCTACCTAGATTAGTGTGCAGACACGTTTTCTTAGGTCAAGGCACATACTACGAGGCATACACATAAATCAATACGGGGCATGAATCCCTAGGTAATGCACACAGTCCAATGCTAATATACGTATTCCTAGGTTAGGGCACGTATTATGAGGTAATACATATACTTCAAGACAAATGCACGTAATTCAAGGTAATACACGTAAATCAAGATAAGGTACTTAAATCTAGGTTAAGGCTTGTACTTTGAGACATATGCATATATTCTAATAAGAATGCACGTAAACCAAGGTCGGTCATGTAAATCTAGGTTTAAGGCACATAAATCGAGATAAGTACACGTGAGATAATATATGACACATTAATCGAGATTAGGGCATACTAATCGAGGTAAAACAAGCTATTCAGGGTCGGGCCTCACAAATGATGTGCATAGGATCCCATGGGTGAATTATGTGAGGCCTAAGACCGGTCTTTCGCTTCTTGGATGCTTGTCGTGATGATGATGCCATTAGTAGAATAGAAGATTTGCAAGAGAAAACAAGAAAAACCTTGATTGGGGAATTTTATTAAACACCTTGTGTGCAAGGAAGTTTAAAGAGATTCTTATGAAGATTTGAAGAGAATTACAGGCTTTTGTGTGAGTTGTAAAAATTGGATATGCCTAACCCTATTTTTATAAAAAAAAAAAAATAGGAATTTGAAGAGTTGCAATCCTTAATGGGGTTTATGGGGTTTTATGGGGAAGGTGGAGGGTTTTGTTGATAGAAAAGAAGTGAATGAAAAGGTTAAAAAATGTTTTTAAGGCTTGTTGCCTAACAATGCAGCGGCTGGACGAGGGTAGGCGCGCCAGTCGACCGGTGCCAGACCCTCTTCCGCCCGAGGCACTACCACCGGATGAGGGTATGCTCCACTGGTCGACCGGTGCTAGCACCCTCTTCCGGTGGTGTAACTTCTACCAGAAAATGGTTTTTTCACTTAGAAAACTTTAAGTTTAGCAATTTTAACCCATTTTAAGCATACCCAACTCTCTTTTAATCACACATAATTGATTCTCATGCAATGGTTTGGTAAAAATAGCTGCTAATTGATGCACGTAATCAACAAATTCAAGTACAACATCCCCTTTTTGAACATGATCTCTAATGAAATAATGTCTAATTTCAATATGTTTAGTTCTAGAATGTTGTATGGGATTTTTAGTGAGATTAATGGCACTTGTATTGTCATATCTAATAGGTACATTATCGTGCACAAGTCAATAATCGAGCAAATTTTGTTTCATCCAAAGAATGGGCAACACAATTTTCAGTAGATACGTATTCAGCTTTGGTCATAGAAAAAGCTACACTATTTTGCTTTTTACTAGACCACAAGATTAATGAATATCCTAGAAATTGACAACATCCACTAGTATTCTTTCTATCTACTTGATCTCTAACATAATCTGCATCCGAGTAACCTATAATTTCAAATGATGTACCATTCGGATACCACAATCCTAAATCTATAGTCCCCTTAAGATATCTAATAATTCTTTTTACTGCATTTAAGTGAGATTCCTTGGGACAAGATTGAAAACGAGCACATTAGCACACAACAAATACAATATCGGGTCTAGAGGTAGTTAAATAAAGAAGGCTTCCGATCATACCTCGATATTGCTTTTCATCTACCTTATTACCTTCCTCATCTTTGCAAGTTTGATTGAAGTTGCTATTGGTGTACTCATTTCTTTCGATGACTCAAGCCCAAACTTCTTGATGAATTATCTAGTGCACTTGGCTTGATTGATGAAAGTTCCCTTGTGAAACCCCATTTTTCGTCTTTACCTCGATTTACATGTCTTTTCCTCGATTTGCGTGATATGAACTGTTTATGTGTTATATGAATTAGAATGCGCTAAATATGTGATTTATATTCCTAATATATGCTATGTGTGCATTCATGAAATTTTCATCAAAAACAGAATCAGAAATTTTATCGACGGTTTTAGTGAATAGTATTTTGGATGCACGTCCGCTAAAATTTTTACACTGGTGTTTTAAGTGTTTCAAAACCTAGTCCTCGGATATTAATAGACCCGTGTATGATTAAAACGGATTTCAAATCGGCTTTAGAATTTTAAAGGTTTTTATACTTTCTTTTGCGAAAAATGAGTTTTAAATTGGGTCGGGTGAAAATGCTTAAATGTAAAACTTCTTGTCACCCAAACATATTTTACTAAAAATAGCCTAAGTGTCAATTTAATGTTTTGAGTAAGAAATAGTCAAAATAGAATTAAAAGACTAGAAATACTAAAAATAAAATAAGTGTCGACTTTGACTTTCTTTTATTTTAGTTTACCTTGAGTATATATGCATCAACACACATTAGCAAAGCACAAAAACATATTATTTTGCACACACATGGCCGAAAGCTATTAGAGATAAAAAGAGAAAGAATTTCAAAGATTTTCAAAGCAAAATTCACTTGAAAAACCTAGTTTTTGTCCGTAATTTTTCGAACCGAGTTGGATTTCGCTTGTTGGGCATGCATTGCACGTATTCATAGCCTTGTTTCGGATCAAAGGTGAGAGAAAAATTCTAGATCTCAAAATACTATTTTTATGTTAATTCATATAATCGAATTTTTAGTCGTTGAAAAGTTAAATTGATGTTATATTATTGCTCAGTAGATGCTAAGGAACGATTATATGTGTTTATATCCGTTTTGAACTGTTGTAGCATGAATTTTTATTTTTCGGGTATTAAAATTGAGTTTTTGGCTATTTGTTGAATAATTGGAGTTGTGATGGTTGGAATCGATTGTTGTTACCTTGTAAAAGTTTGTTAAATATGTGGTAGTAATGTTGTAATGCCGAAATTTTGATTGTGAAGTCAGTGTGAATGTCCGGAAATTTCAGCCATGATGCATTAGGGTTTTAGGGTTGTTGGGCTTGATTTGGATAGATTATGGTTGGTTTCCGAGGAGGGCTAATGTTGTTGATTGAGTAGGTGAGTGATAGAAACTAGTTTGGAGGTTATCAGATTAGTAGAATGTAAGTTATGACTTTTAGAAGTTTGGGTTGTCTTTCTTTAAAATGTTGAACTATGCCTTTGGATGTTTGGGTGGTATTTGAGTGATTAAATTGTGAGTTGTTGATGGTTAGATTAAGGTTTGATTGTGTGTTTAATGCATGTTAAGTTGGGTAGCCTACTTTGTCATCTAACTTAGTTGTTTGTTACTTATTTGACTAGTTGTTGTTATGTTGTTGAAATGATGATTATTGATTGATTATTATGAGCCGGGAGATAGTCAATGTGAAATGTTGTCCTCCTTTGATTTGAATGATTATTATTATTGTCATGAGTCTTGGTATGTGTGTGCCACATCTCGGGCAGCATCTCACTGTCGAGTTGAAACCGGCATGACTATTATAGGCTACCCCCAGCTCGCATGGGCGGAGGTGCCATGGAGGAAGGGGCTAGAGAGGTACATCGGGTGCATAAGTAATGGGGAGTTATAAGAAGAATGGTTGAGTTCGTGATGGCGCTTGGAGCTACACCAACTAGAGTATCTTTTATTGATTGGTTATTATAATTAATGTGCTTATATTGGTATTAATGATTATTGTGTGTTTACTGCTCAAATGATGATTTCCAATTAAGGAGTATAGTAAATACTGTTAGAGATCTATCGAATCCTCACTGGGCTTGTTTTATATAAGCTCACTCTTAATTATTGCATGCATACATGTGTTACCGATCCAAATTACGGGTACGTGCCTCCATAAGAGGATAATATGCCATATGTGGACGAGTCCTATGTGCCAGAGTCTTGTCCTTGATATCTGACGTTTTACTCTTTTGTTATCTTGTATATTAAAACTTGTTGTTTTGTACGTACTTAGAAGTTTATGATGTATAAGATGTTGTAAAGATAATGGATTAAATGTTGCTAGTTTAGTAGTCTTGTTTTGGAAAATGATTAGGTTGCTAGATTGGTTATAATCTATTTTGGGAAATGTATGTTATATAGTAAATGTATGATTTGAAACGGAGGCGTATAACTTATGGATACAATGGTAAAAGAATAGTTATTGTATACTATGATTGTGTTGTTTAACTGTTGAATTGTTGTGGAGTTGGTTGTATGAGTTGCGAAGAGGTTGGTTTAGAGCCTCGGTGTCCTAATTACTGTCGTTATATTGCCGAAATTCCGTTGCGTCCTGACTGATCGTAGGAGGGGTCAAGTTGGGGCGTTACATCCCTCTTGTGTTTGCTTGATTTGAAGTCCGAGAAAAAAATTTAATTCTCCTATCATACTCATTTCGAATTCCTTATGCATGCACTTAGAGAAATACTTACACAGAGATTCATTAGTAGCACAAAAGATTATATCATCAACATAGATTTGTACAAGCAATATATCTTTGTCTTTTGTTTTAACAAAGAGAGTGGAATCTAATTTGCCTCTGGTGAACCTTTTTTCAAGCAAATAATTACTAAATCTATCATACCATGCTCCAGGTACTTGCTTAACGCCATATAATGTCTAATTTGCCTCTAGTGGCATTACAGACTCAGTTGTTGAAAGGGTGGTTACCACAGGCGTGGTACGCTGAAGGAATTCTTAGGTTATTATCCGCCAAGATTTTAGGGAGAGCCAGATAATAGGAAGGCAGAAGCTTGGATTAATAAGATAGAGAAGATATTTGATCCTCTAGACTACACGGATGAGAGGAAAGTCAGTTATGTAGTTTATCTATTTGATGATGAGGTAGAGGAATGATGGCGCATAGTGAGAGTCGGTTGGGAGGCAAGAGGTACTCCGTATGCTTGGGATACCTTTCTTAGAGCGTTCCGGGCGAAGTATGTCCCGAGGATTGCACGGGAGCAGAGAGAGGCAGAGTTCCTGTCCTTGGTTCAGAGGGATGCTTCTGTGGCTTAGTATAAGGCCACTTTTACTAGACTGTCCCGGTATGCACCAGAGTTTAAAGCAGATGAGGAGCGCAGGACCCGGAGGTTTATGTTGGGTTTGAGGTCAGAGATTCAGGATGCAATGGCCCTGAATCAGTATGATATATTTTCTGAGGCTTTTGATGCGGCATTCAGACTGGAAAAGAGGAAAGAGGAACATATTGGACCTCGTTAGCCTAGCAAGAGGCCATTTCAGCTGCTGGGTCAGCAGGGTATGTATAGACCTTTAGTATAGTAGGGTGGTTATAGGCCTTCGGTGCAGCAGGGTTCTTTCAAACTGTAGGGTCAACAGGGTTACTATTGGCCTCAGTTTCAGTAGGGGTCTTATCAAGCTCAATCACAGTACAGGCCGGCCCAGTCTTAGGGTCAATATAGGCCTAGTGTTACGAGACCTCAGCAGCAGGCTGGTACAACTGCTTTCTCGGCTTCTGGTTCTTCTAGGGGCAGTGGCAATGCTTCGTCACCGCAGTGTACTTACTGCAAGCGTCAGGGCCATGTGGAGGCCGACTGCAGGGCGAAAGCAGAAACGTGTTTGGGTTGCGGCAGCAATCAGCATAGGGTGAAGGATTGCCCTAGATTTCAGAGGATTGAGGGTCAGGCAGTGACCCAGGGTTATCAGGGCCGACCTACCGGTGGTACACCTCAGCAGCAGCGGGTTCAGGCTCGGGCCTACACAGTCGATTTGGAAGAGGCACCTGAGGATACGGCAGTTGTGGAAGGTAATTTCCTTATACTTGATCAACTTGTTAAAGTGTTGATTGATTCTGGTGCTACGCATTCTTTTATTACGCCTACTTGTATGCAACATGTTAACATGTAACCTGAAAGATTGTCTTATGTAGTTGAGATTAGTACTTCTTTAACTGATAAGTATGTGACTGGCTTAGTTTGTAAAGACTGTAAAATATATGTTAAGGGTCAGGATTTTCCTTCGAACCTTATTTTTTTTCCTATCCGGGGGTATGATGTTATCTTAGGTATGGATTGGCTTTCTAAGTATGATGCTCAGCTAAACTATAGAACAAAGGTAGTATGGTTTCGTTTGCCAGATCAGCCAGTGGTTGAGGTAGCGGGGAACCAGGTTGCTAAGACGAGTTTTATTATCTCATCAACTAAAGTTGTTAAGTTGGTAAGTAAAGGGTATTCGGGTTATCTAGCTTATTTGATCAACAAGCCATCTGATAAGCTAAAGCTGGAGGAAGTTCCTATTATTCGGGAATATTCCAATGTATTTTTCGAGGAGTTGCCAGGATTACCGCCAGAGAGAGATGTTGAGTTTATGATTAATCTGATTCCCGGTACTCAACCTATTTCTAAATCAGTGTACCGGATGGCACCAGCTGAGTTGAAAGAGCTGAAAACTCAACTGCAGGAGTTATTAGAAAAAGGTTTCATTCAGCAGAGTTCTTCACTATGGGGAGCACCTGTTTTATTTGTGAAGAAGAATGATGGTACCTTGAGATTATATATCGACTATCATGGTTTGAATCAGGTGACCATCAAGAACAAGTATCCTTTACCACTGATTGACGAGTTATTTGATCAAGTTCAGGGAGCCAAAATCTGCTCTAAGTTTGACTTGAGGCAGGGGTATTATCAGCTTTGAATTCGTACAGAGGATGTTCCGAAGTCTGCTTTCAGGACTCGGTACGGGCATTATGAATTTGTAGTTATGCCCTTTGGACTGACTAATGCACCGGCAGCATTCATAGATCTTATGCATCGGGTTTTTCAGCCGTACTTGGACCAGCTCATGGTAATCTTTATTGATGATATCTTAGTTTATTCTAAGTCTGAATCGGAGCACGAGCAACATCTACGGCTTGTCTTACAGAAACTGCAAGAGCATCAGTTGTTTGCGAAGTTCAGCAAATGTGAATTTTGGCTGCAACATATATCTTTTCTTGGCCATGTTATTAAATAGAGCGGTATTTCAGTAGATCCCACTAAGATTGAAGTGGTGATATCTTGGAAACGGCCGGAGAAAGTTTTGGAGGTTCGTAGCTTCCTTGGCTTGACAGGTTATTACCGTAGGTTTGTCAATGACTTTTCAAAGATTGCAGGGCCACTTTCTAAGTTAACTCAGAAACGAACCAGCTTTATTTGGGATGAGAAATGTGAGAGTGGGTTTCAGGAGTTGAAAAAGAGATTGACTACCGCTCCAGTACTTGCTCTACTAGAGGGAACCGATAATATGGTTATCTACAGTGATGCATCCAAGGATGGCTTGGGTTGTGTACTTATGCAGAATGGTCGGGTTATCGCTTATGCTTCTAGAAAGTTGAAGCTGTATGAGGTGAATTATCTGACTCATGACCATGAGTTAGCAGCCGTTGTATTCGCACTGAAAAAGTTCAAGATTTTCACTGATCATAAGAGTCTGAACTATTTATTCTCACAGAAGGAGTTGAATATGCATCAACGGAGGTGGATGGAAGTTCTCGGAGATTAAAATAGTTCTATCAGCTATCTGCGTAGGAAGACAAATGCTGTAGTAGATACTCTTAGCCGTAAGGCGAGTATTTCTTGTTTGGCTATTAAAAAGTGGGAGGTTCTTGAGGAATTCAATTATTGGAGACCGAAATTGATCAGGTTGGGGTGATGTGTTCATATCTCCGTATTCAACCTTTATTGTTGTCTCAGATCAAAGAAGCTCAGTAACTTGATACGAAACTTCAGAAGATCAGGGATTAGATCACGGACGATCAGTCTGACTTCAAATTACATGAAGATGGTATTCTTCGATTTCGGAACAGGGTTTGTGTTCTCAATGGACCAGGTTTGAGACGAGGTATTCTGGAGGAGGCTCATAATTCTAAGTACACCATTCATCCTAGTGGAAACAAGATGTATCGAGATTTGAAGCAACATTATTGGTGGAATAACATGAAAAGGGAGGTTGCTCAGTTTGTATCTATATGTTTGACTTGTCAGCGAGTGAAGGCCAAACATCAACAACCTGCAAGGTTACTTTAGCCATTGGCAATACCAGAGTAGAAATAGGAGCACATTACAATGGACTTCATCTCTAGTTTGCCTAGAACATTGAGAGGTAACGACGTAGTTTGGGTTGTTGTAGACCGTTTGACGAAGTCAGCTCATTTCATTCCGATGAGGTTAGGGGATGAGGTTGTAAAGTTGGCAGATCTTTATTTGGATCAGATTGTCAGACTACACGAGATTCCATCTAGTATTGTCTCAGATCGAGATCCTCGGTTTACTTATCGTTTGTGGGAGAAACTTCAGGAGACTTTGGGTACTCAGTTGAACTTCAGCACAGCGTATCATCCTTAGACCAACGGTCAGTCTGAGAGGATTATTCAGATTCTGGAGGATATGCTCAGGGCTTGTGTTCTGGACTTCGGGAAGAACTGGGAGAAACATCTAGCACTTGCCGAGTTTGCCTATAACAATAGTTATCAAGCTACTATTGGGATGACACCTTTTGCAGCTCTCTACGGTCGTAAGTACCGTTCACCTTTGTATTGGGATGAAGTAGGGGAGATGAAGAATATTGATCCGACTATCATGCCAGAGCTTCTAGAGAAGATTGAGAATGTTCAGTTGATCAGGCAGAGAATTCTTATAGCATAGAGTAGATTCAAGAGTTATGCTGATAAGCGTCGTCGGGATTTGGAGTTTGCAGTCGGGGATCGGGTTTTCTTGAAATTATCTCCTCAAAAGGGGTTTGCTCGTTATGGTAAAGGTGGTAAGCTGAGTCCGAGGTTTGCAGGGCCGTTTGAGATTACCGGCAGGGTTGGCAAGTTAACATTTCGGTTGGCTTTACCGGAGAACTTCTCTAATGTCCACAATGTCTTTCATGTGTCTAATTTGCGGAAGTATAATCTGGATCCTTCTTATATTCTAGAGCCAGAGCCGTTACAGCTTCGTGAGAATCTGACTTATGATGAGCGGCCGATTCGTATTCTTGATCAGATGGAAAGGGAACTGAGATCGAAGAAGATTCCGATGGTCAAAGTATTGTGGAAGTATCATAGGATTGAGGAGGCTACTTAGGAGAAGAGAGATCAGATGCAGCAGCAGTATCCAGATCTTTTCCGTACAGTAAGCAAGAATTTCGAGGATGAAATTTCTTTAAGAGGGGAAGAATGTGAAACCCCAGTTTTCGTCTTTACCTCGATTTGCGTGTCTTTATCTCGATTTACGTGATATGACCTATTTATGTGTTATATGAATTAGAATGCGCTAAATATGTGATTTATATTCCTAATATATGCTATGTGTGCATTCATGAGATTTTCATCAAAAACAGAATCAGAAATTTGATCGATGGTTTTAGTGAATAGTATTTTGAACGCACATCCGCTAAAATTTTTACATGGGTGTTTTAAGTGTTTCAAAACCTAGTCCTTGGATATTAATAGACCCGTATTTGATTAAAACGGATTTCAAATCTGCTTTGGAATTTTAAAGGTTTTTACACTTTCTTTTGCGAAAAATGAGTTTTAAATCGAGTCAGGTGAAAATGCTTAAATGTAAAACTTATTGTCACCCAAACATATTTTACTAAAAATAGTCTAAGTGTCAATTTAATGTTTTGAGCAAGAAATAGTCAAAAATAGAATTAAAAGACTAGAAATACTAAAAATAAACTAGTGTCAACTTTGACTTTCTTTTTTTTTGGTTGACCTTGAATATATAAGCATCAATACACATTAGCAAAGCACAAAGATACCTTATTTTGCACACACATGGCCGAGAGCCATTAGAGAGAAAAAGAGAAAGAATTTCAAAGGTTTTCAAAGCAAAATTCAATTGAAAAACCTAGTTTTTGTTCGTAGTTTTTTGAACTGAGTTGGATTCTGCTTGTTGGGCATGCATTCATAGCCTTGTTTCGGATCAAAGGTGATAGAAAAATTCAAGATCACAAAATGTCATTTTTATGTTAATTCATATAATCGAATTTTTAGCCATTGAAATGTTAAATTGATGTTATATTATTGCTCAGTAGATGCTAAGGATAAATTATATGTGTTATATCCGTTTGAACTGTTGTAGCATGAATTTTTATTTTTCGGGTATTAAAATTGAGTTGTTGGCTATTTGTTAAATAATTGGAGTTATAGTGGTTGGAATCGATTACTGTTAGCGTGTAAAAGTTTGTTAAATACATGGTAGTAATGTTGTAATGCTGAAATTTTGATTGTGAAGTCAGTGTGAATGTCCGAAAATTTCAGTCATGATGCATTAGGGTTTTAGGGTTGTTGGGCTTGATTTGGATAGATTATGGTTGGTTTCCAAGGGGGGCTAATATTGTTGACTGAGTGGGTGAGTGATGGAAACTGGTTTGGAGGTTATTGGATTAGTTGAATATAAGTTATGACTTTTAGAAGTTTGGGTTGTCTTTCTTTAAAATGTTGAACTATGCCTTTGGATGTTTGAGTGGTATTTGAGTGATTGAATTGTGAGTTGTTGATGGTTAGATTAGGGTTTGGTTGTGTGTTTAATGCATGTTAAGTTGGGTGGCCTACTTTGTCATCTAACTTAGTTGTTTGTTACTTATTTGACTAGTTGTTGTTATGTTGTTGAAATGATGATTATTGATTAAATATTGTGAGCCGGGAGATAGTCAACATGAAAGGTTGTCCTCTTGAGATTTGAATGATTATTATTATTGTCATGAGTCTTGGTATATGTGTGCCACATCTCGGGCAGCGTCGGGCTGTCGGGTTAAAAACGGCATGACTATCATAGGCTACCCCCAGCTCACATAGGCGGAGGTGCCATAGAGGGAGGGGCTAGAGAGGTACCTCAGGTGCGTGAGTAATTGGGAGTTATAAGAAGAATGGTTGAGATCGTGATGGCTTTTGGAGCTACACCAACTAAAGTATCCTTTATTGATTGGTCATTATAATTAATGTGCTTATATTGTTATTGATGATTATTGTGTGTTTACTACTCAAAGGATGATTTTCAAGGAGTATAGTAAATACTGTTAAAGATTTATCGAATCCTCACTGGGCTTGTTTTATATAAGCTCACTCTCAATTATTGCATGCATACAGGTGTTACCGATCCAGATTACGGGTACGTGCCTCCAGAAGAGGATAATATGCCGTATGTGGACGAGTCCTATGTGCCAGAGGCTTGTCCTTGATATCTGACGTTGTTCTCTTTTGTTATCTTGGATATTAAAACTAGTTGTTTTGTAGGGACTTAGAAGTTTATGATGTATAAGATGTTGTAAAGATAATGGATTAAATGTCTTGTTTTGGAAAATGATTAGGTTGCTAGATTGGTTATAATCTACTTTGGAAAATGTATGTTATATAGTAAATGTATGATTTGGAACGGAGGCGTATAACTTATGGATACAATGGTAAAAGAATGTTTATTGTATACTGTGGTTGTGTTGTTTAACTGTTGAATTGTTGTGGAGTTGGTTGTATGAGTTGCGAAGAGGTTGGTTTAGAGCCTCAATGTCCTAATTACTGTAGTTATACTGCTGATATTCTGTTGCGTCCTGACTGATCGTAGGAAGGGTCAAGTTAGGGCGTTACATCCCTCTTGTGTTTGCTTGATTTGAAGTCCGAGAAAGAAATTTAATTCTCCTATCATACTCATTTCGAATTCCTTGTGCATGCACTTAGAGAAATACCCACACAGAGATTCATTAGTAGCACAAAATATTGTATCATCAACATAGATTTGTACAAGCAATATATCTTTGCCTTTTGTTTTAACAAAGAGAGTGGAATCTAATTTGCCTCTAGTGAACCATTTTTCAAGCAAATAATTACTAAACCTATCATACCATGCTCTAAGTACTTGCTTAAGGCCATATAATGTCTTATCTAGTTTATATACATGATTTGGCAAGTTAGAATCCTCCAATCCGGGTGGTTGTTTCACATAAACTTCTTCCTTGAGATATCCATTTAAAAAGACATTTTTTACATCCATTTGATATAATTTAAAATCTATATAACATGCAAAGGCAAGAAGCATACGAATGGATTCAAGTCTAGCTACGGGGGCAAAAGTCTCATCAGAATCTATGCCTTCTTCTTGATTTTACCCTTGAGCCACTAGTTTAGCTTTGTTTCTAGTTACAACCCCGGATTCATCTAATTTGTTCTTAAAAACCCATTTTGTACCAATTATCGGATAATCTTTAGGTTTTTCAACTAGATGTCATACTTTACTTCTTTCAAATTGATTTAATTCTTCTTGCATGGCAATTATCCAATGTTCATGATCTAAAGCTTCTTTAACATTTTTAGGCTTTACTTGAGAAAGAAAAGCAACATGTTCATAATAAGCATTTAGGTTGGAACGAGTTCTTACACCCTTGGAAGGATCACCAAGAATTTGATCATTTGGATGATCTCTCACAAACTTCTAACACCTTGGTAGATCTTCATTTGTTGTAGTTTCTTGGACATTTTGCATTGGTTGTACATTGTCTTGTGGATTTGCTAGAGTTTCACCATCCTTTGAGGTTTGACCCTCTTCAACATTTGTCTCCTTTGGATCACTTGGGGTTCCCTCATTGCCATTGGTTGTAGGTAAGATTTGAATTTCAACTTCGGAAACACCTATATCATCATCATTCTTTCTCTGGGCAAAATGATTAGTTTTATCAAAATCCACATGCATAGACTCTTCGATAAGCATATTTCTTTTGTTAAAAACTCTATAAGCTTTGCTTCTTGAAGAGTAACTCATAAAAAGTCCTTCATCCGATTTAGAATCAAATTTTCCAAGATATTCTTTTGTATTTAGGATGAAACACTTACAACCAAATACTTTAAAATGAGACACATTTGGTGCTCTACCTTTCCATAATTCATAAGGTATTTTCTTCAGAAAATGTCTAATTAGCACACGATTTAGCACATAACATACGGTATTTATGGCTTCGGCCCAAAAATATATTGGCAAGTTATTTTCTTTCAACATTGTTCTTGCCATTTCTTGTAATGTCCGGTTTTTCCTTTCTACTACCCCATTTTGTTGAGGAGTTCTAAGAGCTGAAAAATTATGTTCCATGCCACGTACTTCACAATAGTCCATAAAAGATGCATTTATAAATTCGGCGCCTTGGTCACTATGAATACAATTTATATAATAGCCTTTCTCATTTTGCACCTTATTACAAAGTTTAGCAAATTCATTGAAGGCATCATTTTTATGTACAAGGGATCTCACCCATGTGAATCTAGTGTAATCATTTATGATAACATAGACATATCTAGGTCTACCTACGCTTGCTACATCCATTCGACCAAAAAGATCCATATATAATTTTTGTAAAGCTCTTGATGTGGTTACCTTGCTAATTATTTTGAAAGATGTTTTGTATTGTTTTCCAAATTGGCATGCATCACATAAATGGTCTTTTTGAAATCTAGTCTTAGAAAGACCTATGACAAGTTCTTTTCTAGAAAGCTTAGCAAGTAAATCCATGTTAGCATGACCAAGTATTCTATGCCATAACCATGAGTCTTCATTAATGATAACTAAGCATGTCACATTTTGACATTTTAATTCATGGAAATTAATCACATACACATTATCACATCTATTTTCAACAAACAACATTCTATCATCTTTATCATACACCTTGCAAAAGGTAGATAAAAATTCAACTCTAAATCCATTATCACAAAATTGACTTATACTTAGCAAATCGTGTCTAAGACCTTTAACATACAAACATCATGAATGGAAATAGAGTTTATATATCCTATGCTACCCTTACCATTGACTTTGCCTCCTTCATATCCTCCATAGCTAACTTTACCTTTGAAATCTTTGTCAATTTCATAAAAGAAATAGACATCTCCTGTCATGTGTCTTGAGCACCCACTATCAATAACCCAAGTATCTTCATAGTTCACCTTTAAGGAAACCTATCATTCATAGAAACAAATCAAGTTCATTTTTGTCCCCAAGGTTCTATTGGGTCCTTTTTGTGTTAGTACGAAGTCCTAACACATCTAACAACCCATTTGGGTCTAAGCCATAAAGGAATGTGATAATCTCTTCCCACCATGTTTCTAAATTTACATCGTGATGCATTGTGACCAATCTTCTCACAATAAGTGCATCTCTTAAATGATCCTCTTGATGTTAAGGCTACATGCCAAAATGATTATGCTTTAACAAAATGATTTTGAAACCCTTTTTGATATGGCTTATAGCCAATCCATTTTTTGTCAATTTGTACTTTTTATAATTCTTTTAACGATGGATGGACAATTGAGGGTTAAGAAGCTTTCACAAAGATAGTTTTTGAAAACTTTGGCTTAAAAAATGGCTCATAGCCAATTCTACCTTTGTCAAATGGCAATTTTTGGGAACCAAAGATTTCGTCCAAGGACTTTGTTCCCTTTGAAAATCTAATAAGATCATTTTGTAAATAAAGAACTTGTTTTTCAAAATCTTTGATTTCTAGTTCATTTTTGGACTTTAAATGATAGTATTCACAAATCTCTTTGGTAAGAGTATCAATTTCATCTCTAAGTTCTTTAATTTCTTTTTGACGTTCATCATTTTCTTTTTGAAGATTCTTTACTTTTGAGTGTGCAAGAAGAAAACTATCATGTATCTTTGAAAATTCATTTGTTAGTTCCTCAAAAGTACATTCATCATCATTAGAAGAAGAAGAAGATTTATCACAAGACAAAGAAGTTACCTCATCATCTCTAGCCATAAAGCACACAAAGTTGGCCACTTCGGTTTCGCTTCCACTTTCATCACCGGTTGATATATCATCCTCAACACAAGCCTTTATTGCCTTTTGCTTCCCTTTGATCAATTTTGGACACTTTGATTTGATGTGTCCTAGCTTGTCACAATTCAAGCACTTGATCTTCTCTTTGGTCTTCTCAATTTTTTCTTTGAATCTTCTCTTGATTTTGTTGTTGATGGGCTCTCTTTTCTTCATCTTTTTTTATTTCAAGAACTTCTTAAAATTCTTTGCAAGGAGTGCAAGCTCATCAAGATCACTATCATCTTTGTCTTCATCACTCGATTGAGATTGAGCAATGCGAGCAAGTGATTTCCTTGTCTTCTTTTCTTCTTCATCTCGTATCTTTTCTTGATTCAATACAAGTTCCTCCGTTTTAAGGTTGCAAATGAGCTCATGCACCATAATCTTGGAAAGATTGGTTGATTCTCTAATTGATGTCACCCTTGGTTTATATTCTTTTGGGAGAACCATAAGAATCTTCCGGTTGAATTCTTCATTTGGATACCTCTTTCTGAGAGCACTCAAGTTGTTTACGATTTTGGAGAATCTTTGATGCATTTAATTTAGTGACTTTCCGACCTTCATACGAAACAACTCATACTTATGGATGTGAAGATCAATTTTGGTATTCTTCACTTGAGACGTTCCTTGATAAGACATGTGTAACATTTCCCAAATCTTGTGAGCGGATTCACATTGACACATGACTATACTCAGTTTCGTTTAGAGCACAATAGAGGATGTTCTTGGCTCTTGAGTTCTTGGTCATCATGATAATGTCTTGATCATTGAACTCACTCCTTACCTTTGGCACTTGGATGGTTTTGACTTTCTCGGCTCCACTTGAACTTGAAGCATCTTTGACCGTCACCTCCTTTGGAACATAAAGACCATCTTTTACCAATGACCATAGAGCATAGTCAACGGATTGTATGTATGTCTCCATCTTGTTCTTCCAATAACTGAAATTGGTACCTATAAGTAATAGAGGCCTATTAGTGGAGTAACCCTCAAAGTAAGAAGAGGTAGTATTGTTTGTCATTTATCTTTTTTTTGCTAGATGTTAAGCTATATGCAAAGTCCTAACTCTTGATACTACTTGTTGTTCTTTAATTAAACCTAAGAGGGGGGGTGAATTAGGTTATATAGGCAATAATACTACTTTTTCGATTAGGCAATATACTAGCAATAATTAATCAAAAATAATCCTAAATAGATATGCACTCTAGCAATATAAAATGAGAGTGAGGCAATTTATCAAACACTTGGTGAGCAGAAAATAATACAAAGAGAGAGTTGAGAGAGAGATATTGCAAATTGCGATTTTAGCATGGTTTGGCCCCCGCCTAAGTCCACGACCTAAGCTCCCCGCTTAGGATTTCAACAATCTTTACTATGGTAGCTCTTCAAATGTTGGTGAGTGCACAAACCAACTACAATGGTAGTTCAAGCTTTTACAATAGAAAATTCTTTCTCAATACAAAACTTTAACCCCCAACACCTTTGATAAGGAAATCCTTCCTTTCAAAATGTTTAACTCTCTCTTTTGATAAGTGTTTGAGATTCACAATAAAAGCCCTCTTTTAGGGTAGATGAATACAATGAATGCTTCTCTCAATATTGCTCACAAATTCCTACTCAAGTATAGCTCAATGATGATTCAAAGATGAAATTAATGAAAGAACTCAAGAGTAATTGCTTTGAATCAATACTTTGAAAGTTTTCAGTTGAGAGAGATTAATACAGGCTGAAAATGTGTAATTAATGTTCTCCAACGTTCATAAAATGGCTATATTTTAAACCAGCGTTTTGGCCCAACTGGTCTACCCCTGCTCCATCGGTCGACCGATCGAGAGACCCTCGTCTGGTGGACAGGTCTCAGGCGGATGACCCTTTGGCCACCGGTCAACCGGTTGCCCTAAGGTCGTCTAGTGGGCTTAAAACTGCAAAGGTTTGGGTTTATTTGAAAGCGTTTCTTTTAAGTGTCTTTTGTAAAACCTTTTCTAAATATTTCAAAAACGATATTTGAAAATCATTATTGAGCATATACCATTTGCAAGACCTAAACCCCAGTCAAGTCCCAACCAGTACCCCTTATGACTTCTGTCTCCATCCTTATAACTCCATCTTCATTCTTCAAATCTTTTCATTGAGTTGACAGATGTTCTTCTTCCTTCTTTAGCTTGATGAACTTGGAATCAGAGTCAACCTTGATTCATCTTTACTTATGCACACTTAAACAAACTCATTAAACACATTTATGGTTTGTTATCATCAAAACCATGATTTAGAAGCCCTTTAGGCTAATAGATCACATATGTAGTGAGTGTTGTAAGCCAGTTTATGCATGCACCTTGCACATCTTATCTAGATACAGTTTATCACATCCTTTGGTATCTTAAAACTTGTCTTGGACTTGGTATCTTTTATGCAATGGGTATACAAAAAAGATTATCCTGCTACACAGATACTGATTATGCAGGATCAAAAAGTGATAGGCGTTCTACTTCGGGGATGTATACCTCCCGTGGCAAGCACTTTATCTCATGGAAAAATAAAAAGCAAGCAATCGTCTCACAATCTTCTGCTGAAGCTGAGTACCATGCTATGGCTATGCTCTCCCCTGACTAAGTTGGGGCTGCCTCTTACAGACTCATCTACCTTGTTTTATGATAATAAATCTGCCATCATGTTACCCTTTGACTCAGTCCTTCATGAGAGGTCAAAGAACATTGAGGTTTATGGAAATGTTAATTTCTACCTCAAGGATCATGAAATTGTACTTGTGCCCCCATCAATGCCACGTAATTGCAATTTACACCCAAGATTTTCGCTTTGATTGTAATTCGGCCATATTAAACCACCAAGTGCCAATTTTGGCTAAGGACTCGACCACCATGGCTCATCATAAACCCCACGTCTCCATGGGTGATCCACCATGACCTAAGCAGCCCTAAACAACTCCAAAATTCTAGAAAAAAAAGGATCAAAGACGCCACCATTCTAATCTTTTCATCATCTTCATGATTTCGGTAATTTTTGTGAACCAAATGTAATTTCTAGCATACCTATGCTATTACATCAATTCTTAATCTCCAAAATGGAGTTACATTCAATGAACTATGCAATAACCTAGCTATTACATATATTGGATAAACCACCAACAATAATAACATTAATTACAACATTGAGTTGCCTAGTGGGTAGCTTATACAAAATAATTGCAAAAGTGCTAGCATCCAGAATGAAGATTCAAGAATCTGAGGTAGCTGATTTACGCTCACTTACGAGCCTTCATAAAAAATAAACATCCACACGAATGCATTCATTCAAGCCATCAAAAGTGGATATTAACGGTGGTGCAAAACAGAGGTTAGTACCCTCAAACAACACACAATTAAGCCATGTAAAAATTACACAAAAACAGTCCATACTCGGCCCTAGGCAGTCCACCAACCATGGACTTTTCTAGCATGCAATTTCTATTGATTTCATGTGCTAATGCATGATTAAACGTGACTGGCTCTAATACCACATGAAGGATGTGGATTCTTAGGCATCTAGACATTAATTTATTAGTTTATAAATCATTTAAAAACAATTAATGGCAGCCATATAATCCACACGTACAAGACATGATATCATGCACAAAATATCCACAAAAATCAATACCTAGTGCTAAAATAAATGGGGTATGATTTATACCTATTGTGTTGGCTTAAATACACAACACACATGCGAGTTTGCTACTGGAATATGGCTGAAAAATATGCTTCAAGCAGCGAGAAGACCTCCAAGGCATGAGCACTCCGAATCTTCTTCCTTATTCCAACTCCCTTGCGAATGACAATGAAAAATGGTAGAATTTTTTGTCTCTGCCTTTCTTGCTTTGCTTTGGCTGTGTATGTGTATGTGTTCTAGTTTGTGTGTCATATGGTTTATGTAGTAGTCAAATGATATAGCTAATAGCTAGGGGATAAGGGGTAGAGAGTCCAAGTTAAGTTAGATAACTGCTTATTTGATTTTCTAATTTAATTTTCTGGAGATAAAGCACATTGTCTCCTAATTAAATAAATCAAAGAATTATGTCTTCTAAACAAACTCCTCCCACACGCCTACACAAGTCTTCCATGTGCAGGAGTGTGCTTGGCACATGCCAACTGGACATGCTACACAAGGACAAACATTTTTGTCTTAAGAATGTTTTTTGTCCTAATGTCCTAACCTTTCTAAATTGAGCTGCCTGTTCCCAAATAGGAAACCATACTCAATTTACACACCAATGCCAAAATAAGAAAGTTGCAGTTCACCATAAAGAAAAGTGGCTAGGAGAGAAACTCGAAGACATAGTTGTTATGGCTACAAAATTACCAAAATACCCCTGCTAGTCATTAGTAGTATTTTGACCATTTTACTCTTAACTCATTCTACTAAAGAGTTAGGGTTGCACTCCATGGAAAGTAATAAACTTTCAAAGGAGGTTTTGTCTTTGCCCTACTAAGTAAAATGACTGAAATGCCCTTCTATGTTTTAACCGTAATCAAGAGTAGATCCCGCATTCGTAATATCATCCTATCTTGATAACATTATACCTTGGACCTTTATATTTCCTATAATCATCACCCAGATACTATTCCCTTATTCCTAGGAGCGATCCATAAGTCTAGTATCCAATATAGCTCGAGTTATATTACTAAGCGCTTAGATTGGATGATTATATAGATAACTCTAAACGAGTAGCTCACTATCATTTAAGATAGCATAAAATCATGACTCATATTTATGCCATCTAATAGATCTAGTCCATGTGTCCAAAACACAGAGCTGTTGACCTTATTATAAGTTCTCACCCATAGTAAATCAAAACACATGCTCTAGGATCCACTGACACTTTTACATATGCTCATGATATAGAGCATTGGTCACTTAGTAGCTTGGCTTTTAGTTCTCTGACAATAATAGTAATGTCACTGAGATAACATCTATTTTAGTCCCGTTCAATGCACCATTATACACTAATGAGAGAAGTCCAGAAAGCCCCTCCAATGACCAAGGTATGTCATCCTACCAAATAGGAGACTCTCTCATTATAACCTTACCATAGTGAAGTGCCCAGTTTTACTATTCGATTATGAACCTATAGTTTTGATCCAAGCCTTATAGCATAGACCTTCTGTGCTGATTACCACACACCTATGCTATTCACTTGTAACACAGAGCCTTATTGCATACAAATATATAAAATAATAGAGAGAATATAGCATGCTCATAATAATGCACTAATTTTATAACTGAGTATATTCATTTGTACTGAGATGTCTTAGTACTAGTAGTCTTTAGGACATACAAATCCCAACAACTACATGAGGGACCAAAAGATATGAACATCTTGGCTACTAAAAAGACCAAAATGCTCATACTAAAAAGTCATGATTATACTCCAAGATAAATATTGTTGTTCAGAGAAGCTCGCTGCACTACGTACAACCTTTGTGTTTGACCTACTAAGTAAAATAACCAAAATACCCCTCCATGTAATACTCACAATCAAAAAAGACTTTACCGTACTATCTCTTACTTGATTGCATCTTCTCTTTGAAACATCTAAATCCTTTAAGTAACCATCCTCCGGATATAGAACACTTGATCTAGGGAGCAATCCTCAAGCCAGATATTCGATATACCCTAAGGGCATACCACTCAGCTTAGATTTGGATAATTTATCAGATAATTACAAGGCAACGATTGCTCCGTCACACGACGACATGAATTCTATATTGCATATGCATGTTCCAACTAGTTATACCCATATGCCCAACACACAGAGTTGTTGACCCACAATTGAGGTCTCACCCATAGTGCATCAAAGCACATGAATTTGATTTCGTCAATTCATCCACATATGCTCAAGATTAAGAGTATTGATTACTTAGTAACATAAGGCATGTTTGATCTCTATCTTTGATAGTACTATTAAGAGATCATACATAAGTGACTCGTTCAATATGTGATCTACATACTAGTGAGGCTTAGCTGGAAACCTACCAATGACCAAGATAGGTCACCCTTTTTAGAAGACTATTCCACTATAACCTAAACCATGATGAAGTGCCCAACTCCATCATTCAATTATGAACTGAATCTAGAACGAAGTGTTTATGACTTAGACCTTTTGTGCTCGACCACTATGCACTTAAGTCATTCACTATGGATCAAGGACATCTATACAAGCAAATACACATAAATAGAATAGAGAGAATAGAATGAATGTTTTCATTAATAATAATAGTCACAACACGTATCCAATGTAACTAAAATGTCACGTGCTAGTGAGCTTTTGGGCATACTAATCCTACCACAACATACTTGGATGAAGATCTATAATAGTCTTCTACTCTATGAATGTTGGGCGTTTAATTTACATATTATTTCAACATCCTTTTCGCTTGATATTTGTTAATCCTTGAGTGGTTTAGGACCAATTTGATGGGTTTTGTGTTTGTTTTACGACGTAGGCAATTTTTATAAGAAAGTTTGAGTTTTGAAGTAAAATTGAAGAAGGGCTAGCTTGTATTCAACCTATGAAGCATTTGATGAGAAATTAGAAGTAGCGCAGTCATAGCGCAGCTGCGCTGCGTCGCTGGAAAATTAAAAATTATTTTTATAAAATGGTGCGAAAAGAAGATAGCCCTAGGATAAAAAGAAGAAAACAAACATGAGAAGGGGCAACCATCATTAGGGAGAAAAATCAACGTTCCAGAGGGAGAAAAAAAAAAGGGATTCACGAGTTGAAAACGAAGGAACGATCCAGAGACAAACTTATGTCCTAATTCTTCTCCAAATCCTAGTTTTCTCTATCTCTCTTATCATAATTTACGTTACAATTGGGATTTTATTTAATTTCTTTGTGATGTTCTAAGTTATTTTTCTAGGGCTACGATGTAACCAGATTATGAATATTTGAATGCTTTTGGTTTTGATTGATTGATGAACTATTCTATGTATGCGTTGAGTATTTCATGCTAAGTTTAATGCTTGTGGTTGCCTGATCAACAATTGCATAATTTGTGGTTTGGCTTGAGACTGAGAAGTGATAACTAAATTAGACCATGTGTGAAATACCATTAAATCGTAATAAGCTAGAGATAGTTATGAGATCTAGTGCAGTGCATGAATTTCTAGGGCTTAATGAGTTCCTAAATTCACAGTTATCACAGAGATGTAGGTAGCTTGCTTAGCGGAATATGTTATTGATGCTTGATAAAGATTAATAACCACATTAGCGAAATTACTGGCAACGTGAGGAATAGGCGTCGATTGAATTAAATCAATAGTTTCAAGTAGGATTAATCTTGGTGAAATCGGAATTCCTAGAGTCTTTTAATTATTGAATTACCTTTTTCTTATTAATTTCATAATTACTTTAGTTGTTATTTTTATAAGTTTCATAGTTTCTTTAATCGTTAGTCGCAAACTCTCAATTCGTGATTGTCCAAATAAAGTTAGAGCTACACCAATTTCGGTACATAATAATCACATTCCTCGTAGAAACGATCTTTACTTACTACTTTATTACTTATTGCGATACGTACACTTGCATTAGAATCCACACAACAATGACATTCTTCCTTCAAGAACTTGTATTTAGTTGACTGGTGGGAATCAACTCTAGTGTTTCTTGGCCTATTCCTATGTGTAGAAGATAAAAGAGAGAGGGATAGATTTTTCTCTTGCTTTAGGCGTATGAGAATATGTGTAAGAGCTAGTAAAGAGTGTCTCCTTTATATAGGCATAGATTGGGTTGAAATCCAAATCCATATAGCCATAATAAAAAGTGCCACAAGTCTAATAGAACTATATCTAGACATTTTAATGTAACAAGGACTTAAGTAGTCCTTTATACTTTAAGCACTTCACTTACAAACTAGTTTCACAGCCCTAAGACACCTTCTTTGTACCAACTAACTCCAATCTTCTATTAGCTGCATTATCTTGCTAAATTAAATCCAATAAGATTCCATAATGTGCTCAACAACCAATTCAAGAAATTCCATTACCAAAAATGAAAAGTCTACCTAACTAAGACTTCTAGTTGCATTAGGAATCTTAATTTAGCAACTCTTAGATACATAGGAAATAACCAAAACACTATAGTGGAACTAATTAAGAAGTAGGCTAGAAGAGGACTAAAATATTACAGTAGCACAACTATCACTAATCAGAACTTTGGTCACATGAAGATCTTTCTTTGAATTTCACTTTGATTGAAATCTTTGAGGCAAAAATCGTGAATTCAAATCGACGTTAGACCTTAACTTTATTCCTTTTTTTTTCTTCCGTTGCTTGAAGACAAGCAAAACTTAAGTTTGGGGGAATTTGATAAGCCAAAAATATGTACATATTTCTCACTTCATATTGGTTTGTTTTGTTATTATTTTTAGTATTTTTAGTCTTAATTTTGTTTATTTTGTCTTATATTAGGCTTGAATAAATAATAGCAAGAAGGGATTCAAACTGAAGAATTTTCCAAGAAATAGATGTGAGTCACATGCTGAAAATTTAACAAGTTCAAGACTTAGCCACCAAGCAAGTTCCCATTTTGATATCTCAACTTGAAAGGGGCTTCAAATGGAAATAAGTTTATTTTACACCTTTTATAATTGTCCAAGAAAAAAAGAAATCAAAAAAAGAAGGGCAAATATTGAAATACAAGAAACTTTCCTTTTTCAGTTTTTGAAAAGTTTATTTCCAGAACCTATCTAGGTATTTTAGGCATAACGTGAGCTATAAGCATCCACATCATGTGATTCTTATGGCATTTGAAAACTAACTTCAAGGGATACAATTTATCTGTTTATAGTTCAGCCCAATTCATCCTCCATTGAAGTAAAAATTAGGTTTCAAGTCGGTAATGTTGCAGGGCAATATGGGAAAGACGTGTTTTTACTTCTTCAATAGGGCAACGTGTGAGAGGCCTATAAATAGGGGCCTTTAAGAGCTAGAAGAGGGAGTTCAGAGATTTAGTTATGGTGAAATCTGATGCTCTAATGTTTATTATCATTGTTCTCATCTCATGTTTACTTTCTGTTTTGTTTTTACTTTTTCTAGTTTTACTTTCATCTTTTCCACCATATTCGATTTTTTCAAATAGAATTAGAATAGTTAATTTCGGTACTTAGTTCAATTAATCAATCCCTGGGGGGTTATGACACTCTCTTCACACAATTTTATAGTACACAGCGTGCCATTGGTAATAATTCTACTACGGTGCCACAAATTCGCAAGCTGGTCCTAAGTAATCGTTGTTGTGAAAGGATTATCTCTCAAAAACGTGTGATTCACAACATAATAGAGTTAAAGCGAAAGCGTTGAGCATTTTAAAATTTTCAACATTAACTTTTGTAATCACAAACAATTCGAAAGGAAAGTCCATTATAATCAACATGCAACATATAATATATCAAATATACCATAAAGTAAACGAGAGATAAAACAGTATACCTCCCGTTTAAAGCTGAGAGAAGGTGAATCATGATGGAGATGCTACGGCATGGACAAGCCTCTTTCACACGTACAAATGCTCTAGATCAAAACACATAAGCATCCAAAGGTTATTTCTACAAACTAGGTTAATGTGCTAGCTACTTAGTAGTAGATTAGAGCTTGCATATAGTTTAGAAAGCCAAAAGAATAACACTTATCTTTTTTCATGCTTTGGCCGAAAGCATCAAGGAAGACATAGTTCTCATCTTTTTCTTCGTTCCCGTTAATGGCCGAAATGATGATGAAAACAAGATGGCGTGGACTAGCCTTCTTCACAAGTGTAAAGGTCATAGATCGAAACACTCGAGCATCCAAAAGCGAACTCCATCAACCAAGTAAATGTGCTAGTTTCTCGGTAGTAGAGCTATGCTTGCATGTGTATGAAAGTGCAAAACAAAAACATCATGTTGGTGTTCTTGCTAGGGCCAAAAATGAGAGAGCAAAAGAGAGAAAATTTTGTGTTCTGTTCTTTCTAGTGTTGGACCAAAAAATCAACCACCATGAAGGACAAATGTTGGCCTTTATATAATGTCTTGAATTGTCTTAGCTTTGTGACAAGTGGCATGTTATATCTTCTCAAGACATTATTCTTTTGCCAAGTGTCTAGCATGCACTATCTTCATTTGCCAAGTGTCAATCATGCATACATTCAAGGCATCTTCTTTTGCCAACTTGTTCTTTGTCCTTTAGTGCTTTGTCTTCTAGTGACAACTTGTCTTTTGTCTTCTAGTGACAACTTTTCAATAATTAATTCTAATCCCCATTAGAATAATTAATTGGAAATCGACCATTCTCTCTATTTACACTTTGGCCTCAATACTTTTAGTATTTGCACTTTTGCCCTAATATTTTAAGTATTTGCACTTTTGTCATAATACTTTCAGTATTTGTACTTTTGGCCTATTACTTTCAGTATTTGCACTTTTGGCCCAATACTTTTAGTATTTATACTTTTGGCCCACTTAACTATTAATGTTCCAAAATGAACTACAAGCTCAATTGATGCTTTATTCTTGATGCTCTTTATGTGTATGACTTTCGAGATACATAACGGTATAGCAATGAGGGACTATTAAACGCTTTTAATTTATTTCGAGAATAACTCCGTCATTCTCCGGAATACCCTCACGTTCAAGAGTTACGTCTAGCAACATACGTGTATCATGACAATTTATATGGTAATGAAGTTCAACTCTTATGAATCTATTTATAGTCGCAAATTAGCGTGTAATCTGATCATTCCGTTAATATATCCCAATCGTTGTGGGGACCATGATACGATTAAGTCCACTAAACAATTCTATGCATAGATCTATTCAGTTGAATGGAAGATGACACTATGGAAAAACCCCTTTCCATCATCCATGCCCTGGCCGAGAACTTCCACATTCAATCGATCGAAAATAGATCGCATAGGACATCGCCTCACGTTGGAGGTTAACGAATCCTATCTTGACAATTACTTGTCGATCTCTATATCACAAGACTAAACTACGAAAGGCTGTTGTTCACCTTGAATAAGGCAAGTTTTGTCCAAACGCTAGATTTAGCCCTTGATATATCCGGCAGCCGTAATTTCTCAAGTCAAAGCATTAATTTGCACAATTCGCAACGAATAACAAACTATTAATCTAAAATCATGTAGTTTGTCATTCTGGTCACATTCAATAATTCGTTCTACTAAGGATTACTCATATGTAAGTTTATCGCATCCCAATGCTGTTATGGCACAAGGCTCGCTACCCTTTATCATTAACATCCCTATGTTAATCAAAGGTAACTACATATGATAGCCCGTACTTGATTATTCTAGTCCTGGTCGAATAATCTGAGGGCTATGAATCAGTTTGAATGTTTATCATATCAAAGAAATATGCCAAAGTATTCTAAACTCTTTAAGAATATATTTCTTCTCCGAAAAACATTAAGGACACATTCATATAAAAGGAATGACGGAGAATATGAACGTCACAAAAAAGTCAATATGTAAACAAAATATAGACGTAAATGCCATTAGGTACAAGTTAATGCCAAAATATCCCCAATATAGGTCATCTAACTGTATAGTATTAAGACATATCTCCAACATGTTGTTCATTGGATTCTGGAAGAACTACTTCGTTAGGATTGAGGAATTGCTGCGATTCTTCCTGAATAGCCTAGATTCTCCCGTTGAGAGTCACTTTGAAAGTATTACCTAAACTCTTCTGACTGAATATGATAAAGCCTATAAAACAACGGGCATCTATCATTTCTTCATTATAGATTGAGATCTTCTTCGAACTTGATGCACAAATAGGTAAAACATTAGCAAATAGTATCTTTTTAGTCTGCATATTCATGGAACTCAATCTCATTTAGAAAGCCTTATCTCTATTTTTTAATAACTGAACGGGAAGTGGTTTAGGAAAGGACTTTAGAATCAGATGTGCTGGCCCAACGAGAAAGGCCCTGACCCTGCCAACCAAGTCAAAATCAAAAAGAAAGAAGAGAATGAAAGGAGAAGAGAACTTCATATTTTGGTAACTCTGACAGAGTCATGTTTAACCTTGAATGCTATTAATAGATTCTACAACAATAGTTTACTTGTTTGATTTCGTGCACTTGCGAATATTCACATCAACGCACATAGCAAACACTGACACACCACACAACACAATATACCTAGCATGCCATGCATATCATGCCTTCCACACATCACCAATACCATAAATTTTTGAGAATTTGCAAAATACTCGTAGAATCACTTTTCATATCAATGTTCCATAATTTGCACCATTTAAATAATCATCAAGTTCTTTGGTTCTGTTTAGAAACCTAACTAAGCCCAAAAAAATGAAATTTCACCAAAAATATCAATTTTTTCTTCTTACCATTGATATTTTTCCAGTCCTAAATTTTAATATGCATGTTTAATATGTTTATGTATAGGATGGTTATGAAAGGAAACAAGTAAAGGGAAAGATAAGGAAAACAATGTGGTGGATGCATTGTTGGTATAATGGCATACTTTAAGAGAGTATGGTATTAGGCAGGGAGAGAATAGAAAAGGAAGAAGAAAAGGTATCAAATAAAAAAAAATAAAAAAAGAGAGAAAAAGGATATTGAAGCAGAAAAGTAAAGAAAATAGATGATCAAGGTATAAAAGACATTACACAATAACTAACAAAAAAAATAATTAAGGATATAAAAGACATTACACAATCATATAATGGAAAATTAGACAAATCCTCATAGATCGTGCATGTCTCTTATTTTTTATCAATAATTTAGAGGGTCCCAAATAAAAAGTACCAATTAAGTAAACTAATAATGGCTTCAAATATCGTGGGCCAATAAAGCATACCTTCGCTACTAAGATAGCTATAATATAAAACGGAGGAAAGTGAAACGCGCTACATGGTTTTAACCTCCCTTCGCACCCCAAAAAAAAAAAAAAAGTGAAACGCTCTCACTGTTCAAAGTCCACTACTAGTCTTCTCCATGAAGTGAACCGTCTCTTTACTCTTATAACGCAAATAAAAAAATAAAAAAAATGCATAAAATTCTTCAGTGTCGATCTGCATGTCTGGCTTAAGAGTTACAAAACTCATCTGGTGAGACCATTGATGCATGCATGTGAATATCCTGATTTTATGTGTGAGACTATACAATAAATTGCTTAGAAAATGTTGTGATCAAGGAATCTCATATATTCTGTTTGCTCTGGATATGCAAAATTCAAATTAACAAAATGTGTTGTTGACTGATCTGTTCATGTTTATGTATCAAGTGTATGTGGGTGTGTTTATGCACATTGCGGAGCTTTTTTTTTTTTTTTTTCTTCTTCTTTTTACTTTTTTGGATACTAGTTATCTTTCTAAGCTGTAAACTGCAAAATATGGAAATCCAATTATACACAATATATTACTGCTTATGTCTCATAAAAATGATCTGAAGATAAATGGCAATGATAAATGTGTTTTAAAAGTGTTTCTTATGCTTCAGCTTATCAGCTTATTAAATTATATCTAAGGATCGCTCTTTGAAGTTTATTTAGTATTCAATGTTTACGAAATAGAAGAATCTATTTATAAGCTGCACGTGAAAATGTAAGTTGAAATTTGAACTAAGAAATTACTCCCTTTTCTGTTAGTGTAAGATTACTTCCCGTCTAGAATTCGCATACAGATTATAGCTTACCTAATGCCTGTTATATCGGGAATTAATCCACGTATTGCTTGACCAAAAAAAAAAGATAGTGGTTTTGTTTGTCTGTAATTTCAACTAAGAAATTGCTTCCTTTCCTGTTTTATGTAAGAGTTTATATTACCTGTCTAGATTTCGCATGGAGATTACAGCTTACCTAATGCCACTCCCTTGAGCCCTTCCAACAGATTGTAGTAAAAGCAAGATCTATAGCTAAGCATCTGGAAGTGGAGTTTGAAGATAATGTCCTGCTTTCTTGATATTTTGTGTTGTATTCTTTGCTGCGAAGATGAGGAAAGGCCATTGACCAGGAATAATCTAAGCCATTATGAATATAATAGAATTCCTGATTATGGTTCTTTTTCAAGGACCATCAGTCCTACTACTGACAGCTTCTCCGGAAAACAATTTAATTTTGAGCAAACAACGAGTAGCAGTCGGACAATCCAACAAAAAAGCTATCCCAATTCCTCATATGTATCTACTGGTTTGTCCAGACAATCATATGACAATCTCATTTCGTCTAGGCTTCCAGAGGTTGTGAAGCCAAGTGATAGTGCTACACTGTCTGGATTGAACAAAAAAAGTTCTGCTGGCATAAGCCACAACAGTCCTCGTCCGTTGCCTGCTTCTTTGTCATTGCCTAAAATTACTTCAACGTCTTCGATTAGTAGTAAGCCAACTCTATCTTCAACTTCAGAGAAGTTGGGTGAAGGTACTGCAAAAGGGAAGGTTTGTCCTTTGACGCCATCCTCTGTGAAAGCTTTCCAACAGGACGCTACATATCAAAAAAATGTTTTAATCAAGGGAAATATTTCTGATGTTCTAAACCGTGATGCCTCACAGAGGATCTTAAAGAAATCCCATGAATCTTATGATCAGAAACGAGATGATTTGCTTCCATCTACTAAATCAGCTTCTCTGAAATCATCTCCGCTCATTAAGAAGCCAGTTCGATTTTCGATTCTGGAGAAGTCAAGTAATGTTTCTCAAAAGCTGAAGGACTTACCTTCAACTGTGGCCCCGAATTGTACTTTTCAGACTGAAGTGACAAAAAAAGGAACCAACAAAACAATTGATGAAAACCCGCCCCGGGGTGAATCTTCTGCTAAACTGCCTCCTCGTTCCATAAAACCAACCCTTTCTCTGGCTCCATCAAGTTCAGCGAGTAATCAGGAAAAAACTTCTTACATTGAAAAGGGTGCTTCTCCTACATATGTGTGTCCTGACGATATCAAAAGTTTGATTGATAAAGATATTGTGCCCAGAGAGCTGAAGAAGCCATTGTCAATGTCAACCTATAAGGAATTCTTTCAAGCTTTGCTTTATGCAGAAGATATCTACCTCGAGGTATTGAAACAATATTTTCTTTTATATGCTTGTCCTCAAATATAATCAGGTTGGCAGCTTCCACATATTTAGGGAGGCGGGACATATATTTTAAGCTGCAAGTGATATCATTAAGAAATCCTTCCCTTTTTTCCTGAAATGATTCTTGTCTCACAAGATGAAGTCAGTCCCCAAGGATTGCCTACTTTGTGAGATTGTTTTTAGATATTGTGTGCTATATCAATTAGTTCTTTAACTAGTTTGAACATTAAAGTTCCCATTCCCCAAGCCTGGACAAACTGTATTTGGTAGTATGATATCAATGTAGTATATGAGACTCATAGGCATTTGTTGTTATGGTTCATAAAGTAAGCAGGAATGAGATTGCTTCAAACTCATTCGCATGTTTGGTATACTCCCCTGATCCCTTCCCTCGCCTGTGATCTTCCCATTATTGTTTGATATAATTGACCATAGGGGTCCTCCTTATCTGTTACAACAATTTGCTTACACGAATATGAAATAGACAAAAGTGATTAGTGTATATAGTGTGAAGCTCAACTATTCCCTCTTTATGTCAGTTCTACTGTTGAAATCATTTCTTAAAGTATAATTTGAAGTGTGAAGCTTGAAACATGAACATCAATTTTTTCTGTCTATGGAATTGTAACAAACCTTTTGGTGACATCTTGAAATGGAAAGTATGCCATACAAATGAGAAGGGAGGGAGTATAAGTAGAATCTTTCATGCCCTCACTAGGTTTTGGTCGATCCAATTGGGGCTTTAATATTTGGCTGATGGTGGCACTCTACTAGGCCAGCCAATTAATGTTTTCAAACTCATGACATAGCTACAGTGATGAATGGCAAGCTAGATTTTCCATTGCACAAGTCATTTGCATAAACCATGCAAATTTCTCCACCTATAATAACATATTAAAACAGAGATCCAGAAATCAGTGTCCTGTTATCCTTTGATGTATAACTGTCATATAATTGATTTTCAATGGTGGTGGAAAAGTGAGACAAATTTAAATTCATAATCAAGAATTTCATATAAATCCAAACTGTGAACGACAAATAATGGTTTACTTCCTGACTGGGAGTAAATACCATTTTCTTCCGTTCTTTGTTGATTTTTAAACTTAATCTACTTTTCCGAACTCAGCATCTTTCTTTTTCTTTTATTCTAGAGGAATATGCTCTAGTGATCCAGTTGGATGTGAACTATTATTTTTTCTTTTTTTATTTTAGTGGTACAAATATAAACTCTGAGGAACAGACACAAAAATGTATCGACTGAAAAGATAGATTCAGTCTCCATGGACTCTCCCGAGCTTTTCTTGATGCTATGCGACCATATACTTCCCACTACGAAAGACATATCAATTGCAAATATTCCCTAGACTGTCCTAAATGCGGCTGGACCTCTGGTTCCACATGCACCTTCATGTTGGCTAATCCACTACCAGAAGGAATTTCTCAAGGTGCAAATATGAACCAAGGTAGCCTTTGATATTCAAACACAAGTACTCCTTCCTTTTCCAGGTGCTGTCAAATACACGACACCCTCATCATACCAAAAACATATCCCATGATCCAATCAGATGTGGACTCTGAACGTGACTTATATGAGTTCAAAAGGTGAACCCCACCACTCTCGTACAGTGTATCACTTTGTCCTGCAGTACCTAGCTTCCTCAATTCTAGTCTTTAATGGTATTTGTATGCCCTGAATCCCATGAGAAGCAGCTGGCCTTTGGGTCCCACATGTACCTTAATATTGGCTATTCCACTGCCAAAAGGAATGCCTCAAGGTGCAAACCAGAACCAAGGTAACCTCTCATATGCAGACACAAATACTCTGCCCTTTTCCATGTCAGATGCAGTTGGGGTGTTACATCAATGTTTCCTTTCTTCCCTCCTGTCCCTCAAAATATCCCCTGCAATTTAACTTTGTTAGTATGGCATCAGAAATCGTTGATATTCAAACATAAAGTAGAAACATAGTACAGATAATACATTTTTATTTACATAAAACTAAAACAGCAAAACAGAAATCATGGCAGGGGAACCTTTGGCCCCTGGAACATAGAAAAACTTGAAGCAGACTTGATAATTACGTATAGACTGTTGAAGGTCGTAACAAGAATGATCCAGAACCATATGGATATTGCCATATAACAGAATTCTTGAAGGGGTTAGTTGCAAATTGCAGGGCTTCACCATTAGTAGCATGTTTCATTGTTATTCATTCCTCAACCTTCTTAACTTCATTTGGCTAAAAACTAAATCTATTTTGGTATGCTAATTTTGATGAGGATGAGCAATTCAAACTTTTGGAGTACATTATGACTTTTAACAGATGCATTTAAAGAATGGCAGGTTAGGTCTCTAGAAGTGACATTGGGTAAGCATAGTCACCAGATTCGTGATACGGTTTGAGTCGTGGTACGAATTCAAGTACGGGGTATGACACTTAGAGTTTAAAGGGTACGATGGGGTCTACTTCTTGGTATGCTAATTTTTGTTCACAGTACGGTATGAAGAATTATTGGATTCCATTATCAAATATTCTGTAAAACAGTGGTATTTTATGTTTACTAATTACTAAAATCAATTTGTTATAACGTTAGTCTAAAGTCCAAAATCCAAACCTAACAATTAAGATAGTTTTCTAATATTGTATATCAAACACAAGGTACAAAAGCAAACTAAATTTTTTTTATATGTTAAATGTTTGTAGTCTGTATATGTTAGTAACTTTTAGGTAAATTATTCTTTTTCATTATTTTTCTGATAAAAATTTGTATGTTTTTCGGGTCGCTAACTTTAGTGAACTGAAATATGAATCGTAGAGTTCCGATACGCAAATATACCGTGAATTGGAACGTGGAATCTGATACACGGTTTGAAGGAGGGTAGGGCAAATCTAGTAACTATGGGATAGAGTGTCAGATGAAATTTCTAAACCTATCTTCATATAACAGAAAAGTACAAGTTTCAAATTGTCCATGTTTAGTATCACTACAGATAGGATTCTAGACTCTGATTTAACTTTGAAAAATGATTAAAAAAAAATGTTAGAGCTTATACTGAAATATAACAGAAAAATATAAATTTTGTGTCATCTCTTAGGTCTTTACAATAGTGGCAATTTCTCCCTTCATCTTCTCAGAAGAATTTTAGTTGGTATGAACTTTGTTATGTTATCCCACTCATACTATACAGCACTTGAGACACGTATGGCTTTGTCATTATTCAGACTTGGTGGAATATGGAATTAAGGGCTTGAACTTCAAAACCTTTAATGGAGCAATAAAGGGCTCAAACTTGAAAGAATATTGGACCAATATCACTTTCCCCACATGATATATATACAATATAAATTTTGATCCGTAGTATTTATCTTATATTACTTGACCTCCTTGCGTGGTTTAGTTCTTACAAGTCTTTAGAAATAAGAAATAGAAGTTCCGATTAGATATCACTGAGGTTCCATTTTCGTTGTGAAAGGATATGTTTCCTTGTTGAGTCCATCCTAAGACTTTAAGATGCTAAAGATGCTAACTGATGTTCTCTTGCGTAACACAGACACCCTATTTTCTCATGAGAGTTGATGTACAAATTTTTGTTTGACTATATCATTCACAAATTAGTGGCATATGTTGGTAATAGCAAAATGTATATTATCCTTCACCAAGAATTTATCTTTTCCTGAAAACAGTCAGCAATAAATTGCATTGTCCACAGGTTCAGATTATACCATTTCTTTCTTCTTTCTGTTTTGTTTTTTTTCCAAAACCTTGGACTTAGTTAGTATTGAGCTTTGAATAGTCCATTTTCCGTCCCTCAGTGAGAAGTACATCCTAATATATTCTAACGAGATGGCACCTGTTATTTTAATATGCACAAAATATGGATGAAAAAGAAGTTTGAAGAATTTTGGAGAGTTGGATCCATCATAACCTATTCTTTATGTCTCTATTATCTGTTTTTTATAGTGCAAAATATGTTTTTTTTTTTCTTCCGAAATCTGTATGTCAGCACCCATGAAACTGCAAACAGATATTTTATTGTTAATTGTTATTGTTACTATTATTATTAACCTAAGTCATGTATAGATCAAACTATCCTTTCTCTTTTCTTTCAACATGCTTAGAAATGGGAGGGCTTTGAGATGAAGAATGTAACTCTGCAGTTGCACAAAGCAGCAATATATGGGAGGACCGACATAATCCCCAGATTGGAAAAAGGTGTCAAGAAGGTTGAGAAAACTTTTATTGCATTTGAGGTTGATAAGATTCCTGAGAAGCGGCCCTACCTGTTATCAAGAGATTTTGTTACTGTACAGCCTTTAAGGAACAAGATCAAGACATTTCAGGTAAAACATCCAAACTTTAATTAATAGATTGTAGAACATGAAAGACAAGCACATGGATAGCTTTGGAAGCATAGAGCTTCTTGATTCTTTGATAAATACAATCTTATAGTTCTTCTCTTTCAGTTAGACTTAGTTCTGAATTAAGACTTCATAAAGTTTCTCTCTGCTTAATTTGTTATTCTAGCACATTATACTGCTTACTGAAAGGACAAATTTTATTCTTAGCACTTTCAGCACACTTTCACATGCAAAATAGCAATATCTGTGATTAGACTTCAGAGCACAAGAACATTTCGAGACCTATCTCGCTGTGTCAATTAGGAAAATCTGCAAAGGTTTTACTAAACTGTCTTGTTGTGTCAATTAGGGAACTTGTTGATTCTTTGCCTATACAATCTTATAGTGGTTGACTTTCTTTCAAACTTAGTTTTGATTTAATACTTGAACGACTTATCCTCTGCATAATCTGTTTTTCTACTAAGTCAGCCACTCCTAGTAGACAAGGTTTGGTTTGGCTTGGTTAGGTTCTATAATATGTTCCTCTAGCACACTAAATATTGCCTGGTGGAAGGACAAAATTTCTAACTGATTCTCAGCACTTGTAGTGCGCTCTCATGTGCAAAACAGAGCATGCTTGATTAGACTTCAGAGCAAAAAAGCACTTCAAACTTATATTTTGTGGTGTCAATTAGGAAAATATCCAAAATGTTTTCTTAACCTGTCTTGTTGCGAGGTGGGGATGTTGTAACAAGGTAGCTGTAGGGTCCGATGAATACGGTTGCCATCTATCTAGATGGTTCAGCCAAGTTCTGGTGGCAGACCAAAAGATGTAAAGAATGCAGAGCAAGGTAAATCACCACCTCTCAGGTCCCCAGGTTGAACCTAAGAGAGCTAGTCCTCACTTGACTTATAGACAAAATCTTGAAGGCTCTCCAAAGCCACCTTTCTTCATACTAAAAAATGGCCGCCTTCATCCCTTGGATCTGCTTTTCTTTTTCTCTTCATACCCATAGTTAGCATGTACCTCCCCGGCCTCTAGAGCATGCTTCAAAGCCACTCATTCATCCTGACCAAATAGTAGATACTATCTCTCAGTAGGAGTGGCAAGGAAAAGGATGACTAAACTATATTGTACTATGCTTTACACATGCAATTGGAATTTTATTTTTTCAACAGAAGACTAATCTCACTAGAACTACAGTCCGCCCAAGGCCCCTATCAACTCAACCTGGAAAGGGAGGGCCTACACACCTATTTGTTCCGTGATCTATTGGAGTGAGCTAGAACCGGAAAAGAATTGTAGAAGAGTGTACTGGCATTCAAGTAAGACCTCCTTGCCTTACTTGCTGCTCATTCTCCGAACCACAAAACCAACACCAAACCTATTGATTGATGAGAGGCCCAAGAAGCATCCACCTGACCAAAGAAAGAGAATAAAGTCAACCGATGTGGGTCTGCCGTCCTCCTTATTATAGTTCTAAAATCCATAGCATTTCATTGGAATACATCTTATCGGCCTTCCCTAGCCCCCCTTCATCGCTTATGGCTAGTCTCTTGGATTTCACATCATAACATCGAAATCCGGAATGAGCATCTCGCAGAAAGACACTACTTGCTGAAAGCAAAAATGGAATGACCGATAATTCATTGTATGACGTTTTTAAGACCTCACTTTGAGGAAGGGCCACACAAGAGGGACAACGGGTAGGAGAAATGGAGATTTGGGCTCTAGAAGGATTTGGTGTTGCTCATATTTTACAAGAGAGATCCATTACTGATGCTTTGTTGAATGAAGAAGAAACTTGTTTCAAGATCATCTGTTCCTTTTGCCTCGTCAATTCAGAAACTCTAGAAAAAAAATTTCTCTTGAAGCTCTAGCTAACTCAATCAATTGTTTGCATAAACTATACAAATTGTTTCCTGGTAAAGATAAATCCATAGAACAACATAAAATGAATCAAGAGCCCTATGATTGACCTAGCAAGTCACATTTAAGCGGAGAATGATGAACAATATGTTTTGAACAATTCTTGGTACATCGTGAGCACAAGTTCTTTTCATAGAAAAATGGTACACTTCTTTTGAAAATAAAAGAAAATTCTGCTAAAAAGTTGTGCTTATGCACAAATCATTGCTCAATGTACCAGTCATTTGTTCAGTTAAAACTACTAATTGGAGAGACCCCTAGTCATGCATTATTATTTTTTGCATCCTCAAATATCAAGTGGTTAGTGTATCTTTATATGATCAACCTTTTAGTTTTGTTCGTGTCAGCTTTCATAGGAGTAGGGGCTTATGGTCCATGCGTCAAAGCACATGGAAGGGTGATCTGCATAAATACCAGCAGCATTGCAAGTTATTTCATCTACAGAGGAAAGGAAAATATATCCTCATCTCTAAATTTGTTACTGAAAGCACAAACCCACCACTAAATGCAGATTTATTTAGTTTAGATCTCATTCCAATTCTTCTTTTTTTTTCCATCTATAAGTGAAATCTTATTCAAGCTTTTGATAAGATATTCCAACCTTTCTGTGTTATGAATATAAAAGGACAGCCTGGTGCATAAAGATCCTGCTATGTGCAAGGTCCAGGGAAGGATGAAATCCACTTAGGGATCTATTATACGCAACGCCATCTTGTATATTGCAAGAGGCTGTTTTCATGACTCAAATGTGTGGTCTGTATGACAACTTAACTGTTATGCATTGTAGCATAATTGGAAATTGGAGGGTTCTACCATGTTATCTTTGCGGTTACGCTTTGAAGTTATGTGTCGTTTATAGTGTATCACACAGTACACAGTTGGAGAAACTTCTGTTGAGGTTGAACACAGGGAGGTTGTCATGTGTGCACCTTTCTTCTCCATTCCCACCCAAGTAATGCCAAAGCTTTACATGTCCTCTTCATTTTCTCTTGTTTATCAAACAGAGAGGCTTAATGGGATAAATAACTGCCATACAATTGGTCAATTTACTACAAATTCTACTGCAAAAAGACCACATGCAATGAGTCATATAATACAATTACATAAGAAACCTTACTCATATGAATTGAGATATTACGTGCTGTTGTCATATTTTTCTTGTAACTATAACAGTTATATTTTTTGAACAGGGCATTATCTATCGGGTTATAAGGAGTAATCTTGTATTAGCTGAATTTGAAGAAGACTTTCACCGTCAGCATGATCCATCTGGATTATACAATGTCACATTCTCATTTAATAGAGTTTGTTTGAAGCGTGCTCACCAAGCAATTCTAGTTGTATCAGATAATCTGTTGAGGAACTTTCTCTTCCCAAATCTCGTTGCAGGTAACAGACTTCATTTTCCTGAACCTTATGGTGATCACAGAGTTGGTAGAAAAGAAGAATGTGCTCTTCAACAGATTCTAAGCCTCCAGGGCTCACCTCCTTACCTTGTGGAAGGACCACTCTCTATATCTAAAAATAAAAAAAATCAGTTATCAGAAACTGGAGTGCTTGTTGTGGATACAATAATCAAAATCTATCGAACTTTCCCATCAAAGAGGATTATGTTGTGCGCACCTACAAACAATACATGTGATGTGTTCATGAGAGCGCTCAAAAAGAAGATCCCAGAGTCTGATATGTTTAGAGCCAATGCTGCATTTCGAGAGTTGGATGGAGTACCTGAGGACATACTTCCCTCCTGCCTTTACAAAGAGGAGCAAGAATGCTTTTCTTGTCCTTCACTCGAGGAACTCCTTCAATTCAAAGTGATTCTATCCACTTTCATGAGCAGCTTTCGGCTGCATAACGAAGGTATCGGGGCTGGACACTTCAGTCATATTTTCTTGGTGGATGCTTCATCTGCTATTGAGCCAGAAATTCTGGTCCCTCTAGCTCACTTGACAAACGAGAGAACTGTTGTTGTGATCACCGGCGCGCCAGGGAATCGCTCGGGATGGGTTCGCTCCAATATAGCAAGGTGGAATGGACTCAAAATTTCCTACTTTTAAAGACTCCAACAGAACAGGTTGTATCAGGACCTTGATCCAAATGTCATTACTATTCTGGAGAGTGCGGACCAAAAATCCGACCATAGCTATGGCTGATCATTTTATTGATACGAAGTTGTTATTGTGAAGAAAAGTTTATGTTATACGAATGTGTATGCTCTACCTTCTATATCCAAAATTTGGTTGGACTTTGATTCAGTTTTCTCAATAGTTATAATCCTCTGCTCAGTTTGTGCTCCATGGAGATAGTTTGAGAACACAATTTTCTCAAGCATTTGCCAAGAGAAGAGAGGTCTCCTTTTCAGTTCCTAATATAGAAGAATGCTGTTACCATAACTTTGGTGTAATGGAGTAAAGGTTTATGTCATTCCTGTAATGTTTCTCTCCTTTGTATAACAATAATTCATGTATTAAATTGTTAGATCTCTCTTCATATAGTAAGAACTCTTACCATAAAATGACGTGAAATATCACTCAAGTGATATATAACAATGTTCAACAGGTAAATACATCAACAAATGACCATACATCACCAAAAGAACTCATTTATAGCATAATATGGCAAGAGGAAGTATTAACCAAATAATATATAACAATGCTCAACGATAAATACATCACCAAATGGCCATACATCTCCAAATGAACTGATTATAGCAGGCATGCTTTTATATAATGCATTGGATGTGCTTGTTATCTTGAGGTGCTGATGGAGGAGAGCATTACTGGCTAACAAATATGAGCTCTCAATACTAGCAACCAATCATAGGTAGATTGCACAAGGAACTTACAAGCCTAACAACAACAGTCTCTGGTTGTGCATACTACTAACAACCAAGCTCTAACAAGGCGCTCAAATCAAGCCATCTCAGGCACGCAGTGAGTTGAGCAAGCTAAGCAAAAATCTGAAACCTCATCGTCAAGCCAAGTTGACTACGTTATTCCCTGTATAAAGAGAACAAACAATTAGAATAAAGATATCCAAAATTGCTTCAAATGTGTATGCAGTAATGGAGAAATTTTACTGAAAGCTGTGAATTGGCCGGAAAAAACCATATACAAGTGAATTTGTCAACAATGAGACAGGTAGCGACCAATGAGGTATTTACTTCACGGAGAAGGTCAAACATAAACATTGTCTTAGAAAATTTTCTATGACATTGCTGGACCAACTAGTAGGCGTCTGCATCTTCTAGTGCTTCTGTCTTCCCATTTTATCTGTTCATGTTTTCTTTTCTGAAATGCAAACCCTCGAGATTTCCCCTGTTAAAGCACCATTTCCGATTGATCTCAAATCAGAGGCGCCATCAAAAAGCTGCTTAATTACAGATACAATCCTCTGGAAACAGACCGCATACTTGAAAAACAGAAGAGAAGAAAACAAACCTAAACCCAGGTCCAACATTTAAACACGAGGATACATACATATCTGACCTCCCTCACTTCCAAGCACCTAAATACTTTTCTTTAATAAACATATCTCAATATCATGGAAGTTCCAAAAAAACATCTCGGACAGCCAACTTCACTTGCAGGGTGAGGCGGCAACATCAATTTGATCCAGAGGACAAACCCACTTGGACATGTCAAGGATGCTAGCAAGAGGACCATCACCCAATCTTCTGAAATGGCTGATCAGCTATAGAAGCGTGAAACAATACTGGCAAATTTTGGTTCAAGATTGATTCACTCAAACAGTCTACTGCTGCCTCAGCAAACTATGAAAGTGAAGAAATCATGATTATTTATCTTTAAATGCACCCAAGGATGAGAAGGGTACATCACAATTAACCCAAAATCTTGTATCAAATGGAAATCACACCATGAGAGAAGATATATGTCATAAACTTCAGGAAACAATTTACAAGGATCAGCCAATTGGGAATCTCTTCCATTAGGTCCACACAAGGCAAACAGAAAATAATGGGATTTTAACTGTTTAAGATCACAGTCTAAATTCTTAGTGTTTCATTCAACCATAAATGCATTTCGTATTTCGACATACCCAACAACTTTCAGAGTTTCATAAAATGAACAGAAAGTGAAAATGATGAATGCCATCACTCATTATACAAATAAGGAAAACAAAGGAAGTAGCTTAAAAGAGCTTCTGTTTTCCTTAGTACATTATACAAGTTCCACCTTATGCTGTGATTGCTGGTACCAATATTTCTGTCTCCAATAAATATGATCTTCAACTTGGAAATTGGTAACAAATGCCTCCTAATGTTGCATGTACTCTTGATTACTAGGAAGGAAAGGAAGGCTAAGATGAAGAAAAGAACACATTCCCTGAAGGAGTTTCCGAATACTTTATTCTTTCGGACACAGGAAAGTTACCCAGAAAGCAGAGGATCTCCTGATGCTTTTTGAATGTGTTACTGTTATAATAGATAGGTGAAGTATGTCTCTTTTGTCATAATACACACCCATTTGGTGCTTTATGTAAATGAGCTGCACCCCGCTCTCTCAGCATTTCACTATATTATTTCACCTTTCAAATGAAAAAGAGAAAAGAGAAGTACCATTTTACTGATGGAACAACTTCTGGAAGAATATCTTGTAGCTTTGTCCTGAAACCTAACTACTGCTCCAGCAGCAGGTATTACTTATTTAAGATTTCTAATAGTTTACAAATCAAGGAGCGTTGAGTGATTTTATTTCGAATATATAGGTTTTACCTCGAGTGAAGATCTTAAGATTAATTTTTTGGCATTCTTTAACTTTGAAAGTCGTCAACAGATCCATTAGTGGAAAAGACTTAGTTTGGTTTGGTTTATTAACTTTAATTTGAAGTGCCAGCATCCTAGATGAATCTCCAAGTTAACTATTTCCTAATTTTACTATTCTTATTGAGCTTTAGTCATGTGCGCAATCAGGACTAAAAAGCCAGAAGCACCAAAGAAGCAAATAGCCTTTGACCTCTTCAGTAGTTTGGATAAAGCAGCTTGAATATTGGTTTTAGGTGTAGTATTTGATGAAGCTTAAAGGACCTAAATGTTAGGGAATTGATCCTAGAAAAATCTAGGCGGGAATCTTCTCCCCACCAGTACCAACCAAATTAATCCTAAATAATCCCCTAAACCCCTATTTCTCCACTACAATAGTAAGAGAGGAGTTTCTTATACATTATCCTACATAACATCTTTAGTAAAATGTAGGGAGAAACTTTCTGGTGCACAACTTGGATAAAGAAGGACAAAAAGAAAGCTCAATTTGATATACCATAAAATCACATATATTATCTCTGTAGCGATTTATTATAAGACATTTTCAAATCACGCATAGAACACAAACGAAGAGTTTCCTAGGAATCTCTTTCTCGCAATCATATGAATTGAATATCTTCACTTTCAGATTCATAAATTGTTTCAACCTCCAAGATTATTTTTTATTTGGTAGTCAATCTGGCATTCAGAGTTAACAGTAAGAAACTGCAAAGAATTTTTCTTCATTTGATGCACTTGTTGAGTTATGATGCACATGGATAGCATCCAAACTTGATTTCCAAAAACAATTATCTTTTTTCTTAATATCACTATTGGAAAAGTTACACTCCATTTATCTAAATTATCTATGGGAACAGAAAAAAGGAAATATGCATACTAAGGAACAGTGAACTAACAATCATGAACAAAATGGTAAATTCATAGATGCTCATTCTACACAACTGTCTATCAATGCTACTCATTCTGAGATACTAGCATCAGCTGCTTTACATTCAACCAAAATAGAAAATGACACCATACACCAAGGAAGTTGATAATGGAAAATAATTTGAAATTGACATGTCTGATGCACCTCCTCTCTAATGTGAGGCTCAAACTTAATGTGTGGAGCCATATCTTTCTTCCTGACACATACTACACTTTCTTCACCCTTTCTTTCTTTTAGTTATCATTCTTGCTTCCATTACGCTGTAAAAACTAATGTGCTGTATAAACTCTGACGCAAGGCCAGGATGCAGGAAAGACAACTTTGAGGAAAATCTAGAATGTGGACTCTAAATCCCTAAACACTCAACATCTCAATACTGCATTACCCACAGATGTTCATATGAAGGAAAGAAAACAGTCAAACACTACATGGAGACTAATAAGTCAGAAAACTTGCATATAGAAGGGGAGAATTTCAACACGAACAATCTTAAATAGAATTACTAGAGCACATGAAGCATACCATTTGATAATGGAGCCAAAAAGGAAATGCTGCATGATCGGAACCTTCTCCATAACTTCAATTTTGTACATCTTAAGCAAGCCGCTGTTAACCTTATTCCAGGTCGCCACACCACTAATGTCATCCAACATCGGAGAATGCTCTGCAAACAGTCCCTTCTTCACCTTCTTTATAAACACAATACCCGAGAGGTATAAATACTGGTTTGAAAAATTCTCCAAAATATCCTCATTGTGAATTGACTTTGGTTTCATGTACTTGTGATCAATCAACTGAGATGATCCGAAAACGAATGGCAAGAAATGATAATCATCAAGCCCCCACACCCCGTGGGACCCTGCTGGCTCCAAATTATAAGTCAATTGCAATTTTCTCATTAAGTCCAAATACTTGACGAATACTCTAGCCACCAGAGCTTGGTAATCCTCTTCTTTCACGAGGCCCAGTCTCGCCAAACAATACAGCCACGCCACAAAATTCGTTTCATGTCCCGTGCCTAAACAATTTCAAAAGAAATGGGATAATAAGTAGACAAAATTCAAGACACAGTTTCATCAATTCTTTTCCTTGGCGATTCAATTAAATTAGCAACGTGTTAATATCATTTAAATATTTCAAAACAATCATCAATTAATATGCAAAAATACGCCAAGTATTTTTAAGAATTTAATACCGTAATCAATACGGCTAGCATTTCCGAAGCTATCAGTGAAGTAAGGCACTAATTCAACAGTAACAGACTTGAGATCGTGAGGAAGAAATTGCAGCATAAAATCCTCCGCGTGATCGGTCATGCGCTCATGCCACGTCCGGTAAGCAACGTTGCCGTATCGCGAAGACTGGGGCGCGGGAGGGATTTCATCGACGTAAGAAATTAGGGTTTGGAGAATGGAAACGATGGAATCAACAACGGGGGAAAGGTGGCAGGCATCGGAGAGCTTACGAGATCGGATAGATTCGGAGAGGGAGACGATAAAGCCGAGGTAGTTACGACAGGTGGAGGAAGAGTGAAAGCGTACGATGTCGTCTTGGGAATGGATCATTTTGGCTGGGATTTGGAAGGAGAAAGGAGGGTTGAGTGGGACAACTTTTTGGGATTGTGGGACGGGTGTGAGGATTATGGATTCTTTGGTGCGGTTGTGGGTTGGTGGGAGCATTTGGGATGGGGCACGGATGGGGATGTATGTTGGGGGGGTGTCGGGAAATGGTGGAGGGGAAGGGTATGCGGTTGGGCTGCCGCAGTTTACGCATGTTGAGCCGGCGGTGTGGTGGTGACGGAAGGTGATGGGTGGCGATGTGTCTTGGTTGTCCGGTGGCTGTTCCATTTGGAGACTTCTGGTGGGGATGGTGTCACTTCTCTGCTTTTCTTATTGCTGTCTTAGAATGAATGAACGAATAAATGGGCTCCCTTATAGGTCAGACCAAAAAGAAGAATATTTACTTATAGGATTCTTCTAGTTTGCATTTTTTTTTTTTAATCACTGAAAATTCAATTTAGACATCACTAGGGATGGTAATAGGTATTTATTCTATTTGAAACCGTTAGATAAACACTTGATAAAAATTTGATAATAAAAATTGATAAAAAATCTGTTAAGATTTGAATTTTAAAAGAATAAACTGATAAGTTTTAGTTTTTTATATTAAAAAAAATAGAAATTTGAAACTTGATTATTAATTTATTATATATATATATATAAAATAATATTAAATTTATAAAAATATTAAATTATTTTCTCTAATAGAGGTCCAATATATTATTTTATATATTTTAAATTAGCTAATAGTGCAGATATAAGCTAAAATTCATCAACTGCACTTTGACTCTCATTTTTATTTCCCTTTCATTTCATTTCACCAAATTTGACTGTCATTTCATTTCATTTTCATTTCTCTATCTTCTTTCTCTACTCCATTCTCTCACTAAAAAAACATCTCTTAAACTTTCCTTTCTCTTTCTCCAAGGCCTTGGTTGATTTTGATTAACACAGCAAAACCGAATGCCGTAGTCAACACAAAATGATCAAATCACTCAACACATGGACAAGGAACAACATGTCGAAAGAGTGATACAAGTCCTGTTTGATGAAGATGTCATCTATACTCATTTCAGTGATTTCACTTCACATCATTTTCAAACCCAAAACCAACCTTCATCAGGTTTGACTCCCTTTGACCCTCCTCTCTCTTTGTTTTTTTTCAACTTTCAATATCCTATTAATTTTATTTCTTTTTTACCAGCAAAAGCTTAACAACTTGATTATTTTGATAATTTTTTTAGTTGAATCCAAAGATGTCTGATGGTGAACTCGATTTCTTGCACTTACGCTTGCTTGCTGTGAGATTTACTCACATATTTGTTTCCTCCATTGACTGAATCAGTTATGAGAAACTGAAGGCATGTTTATATTTAAAATAATTATTCCCTGATAATTGAGATCTATTTTTCTGATTTGACCTTTTTTTATAGCAAATTCAAGGTCATTTTTCTTTGTTTGGTAATCTTCTAATTTGGTAGGTTTTCACCGGGTTCTTTTATTTTAATTTTATATTATATATTTTTGAATTTTTCTATGTTTTTAAGTCTATTTTGTTACTCAAATTAATTTTTTATATTTTCTTCAACATTAATCGGTTTCGGTTTGGATGACCGCGGTTTTCTCAATCTTAATCGGTTTCGGTTTTTGATTTTCTTAAACGGTTTCGGTTTGGGATATTCCACAAATTGCGGTTAACCAAACGGCTGCCATTCCTATAGACATGCTATATTAGATTTACCTCAAATGATAGACCTCGTTGTGCAGCTATATTAAAATATGAGTGATGTCATTTTACATCTTTCCAAAATTTTAGTGTTCAGTAAGGAATTCTCCTTTAAAATTTAGTGTAATATGTTGCAGTTTATTTAAAAGTTCGCTATTGAAATTATTCGTCCAAAATGCCCTTTCCTTTTAGTACTAAAAATGGTGAGTAATATTGACTAGTGGTAACCAAAAAACAACAATAAAGTCCAAGTTGGTATTTGTAAGTGGTAAACGAGACGAAGTGACGAGTGATGTAGTTGCCCTACAACAGTATGAGTCGTTTATGGGGTTAGGATTTGGCAAGAGAAGGGCAATATTAATTCTAAAGAACATTATTGTGAGCAAGAGATACTAAGAAGTTTGGTGGTGAATTCAGTGCTCACTTCATATAATGATTTTATCTTCTTTTTTTTTGATCAAATGCATTCCATTGCTGAATGAAGAAAGTACAAAGTTTACCCGATCCCTATTGGGTGGAGAAGTTGATACAACTGAGGAGGGATATTAGAAATTCAGTCTAAAGACAAAGTTTCTTTCAAATTGTCTCTTGCCACCCAATCACTAGGCTTATTTGCAGTTCTCTTAATAGAGCAAAAGTTAATGTTACTTTCACCCTCCATAATCTTTCGGATATCCTCCACAATGACTTTGACTCTCCAATTGGAAGCATAGTACGAAAAATTGATTGCGTTAATCAGTGCTTATGCATCACTTTCGATGGTAACGTTGATAGATGGAAAAATCTTTGCGAAAAGACTGGCATTCCTAATAGCTAAGGCTTCTGCTTCTGCTAGGGATGAACAACAAATGGTAGCTGCATGACCAAAAGAAGCCTGGCCTGAACAATCGCGCCCTAAAACCGCAATAGCTGCTCATGAAAGGGATATAAATGCTGCATCAACGTTGAACTTGAGGCCATTCCACTAGGGCGGGGACTAATATGACTGAAAATCAGAAGATCTAGGAGCCGAACTATTAGGACTTCAATCATGAATTGTCGTTGCTCTTAAGAATTCCAAAAAACTACATTGTTCATGGATCAATACAATCTTGATGTCAATATTTTTCCTTTCAAGACTAAACTTGTTTCTCTACTTCCATATTTCCCAACAGTGGGTGGCAATCAATGACGGAGCTTCCTCTTTATTATATCCAGCCTCGATACATCTGGATGAGGTCTTGCAGAACCAATCGCTGAACTATCGAATCTCCAAAAGGTTCAATTTGAGTTACAATGGGGTCCCAAACCAGAATCTCTGCACCCAAGGACAAAGAAGGAGCAGGTATTCCACTGATTCAGCAAATTTCGAATAGATTTGACAGATTGGCGTTGTCGTGCATTTCCTTTTGAACCTCTTTTCCTGTATTGGAAGATCATTCCTTCATACTTTCCAAATAAAGATCTTGACTTTTGGAGGTGTTTTCATGTTCCAAATATTTTTTTCACAATTCTAGGGGGCCTTGGAACGACGAGCTAGGATTTCTGCCGCTTCTACTTTTGATTACACCAATATGTTCTCTTGCAACGTGATAGACAGTTTTCACACTGAAATCACCATTATTGGAGAGAGGCCAGACAATATTGTCTTCTTGTTCTGAAGAAGGAATGAAAATTTCTTTGATGTCATTAGCCACTTGCGGGTCAAACACATAACTGATCAAATCCTTTTTTCATCTCCTTGACTCGCAATCAATAAGCTCGCCCACCATATGCAGGTTCATGGGATTATGCCAAGATAATTGGTCGTATTTAGCTAACCATTTGTCATGCCATATATTGATGGACCTACTATTGCCAATAGTCCACATCGCTTTCATTTTTCAGAATCTCCTTCCCTCTAATGATCCTATTCCAAGACCATAAATCATTTCTTTTTGACTTTGCTTTCCAAAAGGATTCTTTTGGGAAGTAGATGCCTTTGAGGATTTGATCCACCAGAGAGTCAAGGTTAGATTGTATTCTTCATGCTTGTTTGTCCATCATTGCAAGATTGAAACAATACAAATCTCTGAAACCCAAGTCTCATTTCCATTTTGGTTCTGAAAGAGTCTCCCAATTGATCCTGTGCATCCCTTTTTTGCCATTTCTTTTCCACAGGAAGTTCGCTGCTCTAGATGAAATATTTTTGCATACTGACTTAGGAAATAGGAATACAAATATCATATATGAGGGCAAGACTTGAATAACAACTTTTATAAGCACATCTTTACCACCATCAGAAAGAAACATACTTTTCTAACTGTTCAGTTTACATTCACATTTCTCTTATAACCAATTGAGAGCACTTACCTTTGATTTTTTCCATTCAGAAGGTAGACCAAGGTATTTTCCAAGATAGTTGGAGGGCTTCATTTTGAGGATATCATAAATTCTTTTTTTAGTGCCATATGGTGTGTTAGTGCTATACACGATGGAAGACTTGTTGAGGTTAAGACTCTATCCTGAAGCAAAATAGAATCTATGCAGAATTTTTTTGTAGGGCAAGAGCTTCACGATAGTTAATTTTGAAAAAGAAAATTGAGTCATCTGTGAATAACAAATGAGTCAGGGGGCCAATTCTTAGTGATTTGAAACCCTTTAAATAGGTTTCTACTAAGTTTTCAATTAAAGAGGGATGTAGGTGCTTGGATTGCAATTGTACAAAGGTACAAAGACAAGGGGTCTCTTTGTCTAATACCTCTCGAAGGGGAAATGGACTTACTAAAGGAAAACGAGGTTAGGTTACATGATTCATATTCAAAAATTTCTATGAGCATGGCGAAAATAATCATGTAGGATCTTACTGCGATTAAACATGTAATAGTAAAACAAAAAATAGTTTACAATTTAATTTCCAATTGAAACAAGGATCTAGGCATACCTCTTGCAAAAAATGATACAAGAATACAAAACACCTTGATCTACAAGCTTGGGAGATATTGCTTCCACTCATCTACTTTGATCTTCTCCTCTATGACTAACACCTTTCTCAAGTATAATTTAGTTGTGGCAGTAGATTTTGCCAAACTAAAAAATATAAACTAAAATTGAGTTTCTTCACAAAGGCGAAGCTTACTCAAGAGAGTGAAGATAAATCTCAGAAGAGATGGTGTATGGAGCGTCTTTTAGAGTTAGAGAAGAGGTCTATTTATAGGCAGAAGATCTAGAGAAAAATTCCTGAAATTCCAATGTGGGATTTGGACAGAGAAAAGTCCAAATCTCTTCCACAAGTAATTTCTTATTTTTTCTCCTTTTCCCCTCTTTTCCTCCCCATAGCTAATTTTCCTAAGGAGGGTAGGTCCCGCCTCCTGCGTCCAGCCCTGGCTTGTGAGCCATGGTCCTAGTTCAGCCAGCTTGCTCCAATTTAATCCTGACAATAATTAAAAAATAAAAATCTATTTCCATAAAATAGAAAGTCTATTTTCAAATATCTAATTGCTAATAAATTAAATACTCCTTGATTAATTCCAAAAATCTAAATCCAAACTACTATTTAAGAATAATCTATTTTTCCAATAGAGGAAAAATTATCTTATATATCTCAACAGTCTTCTAGACTTTAATTAATTACATAATTCAAAATCTTGACAATTCTCAAAATAGAAACTCATTCCCAAAATGGAAAGTCTACTTTGATTCTAACCGTCAAAGGATTACATCCTCTCTCAAAATACTATATCTTACTAAGTTTAGATACTTAACAAGGTAGATGGCTAAAAGAGGGACCAAAGACATAATTAACCTTTATTCTGGAAATGAATAAAATATTTTCGCTAGTCCCTAAGCAATACTTTACCATCTCAACCTAGTCTATTCCACTAAAAGACTTTGGTTGCACTCAAGGATAATTATTGTAAGTACAGGAGTCAATCAATCTATATATGACATTCTGTCTTTTGACCAACTAAGTATTATATTGACCATAATGCCCTTCTATACTCACTCATAGCCAAAGACAAGTCCCTGAAGTGTACTATCACCTCTTTGACTACATTTTGTCTCCTTAGAACCTCTAATCCATAATCCAACCATTATCCTGAAGTTATCCACTTATCTAAGGGAGTTACACTTAAGTGTAACATTCAACACCTCAAGTGTTACTGCGGCCACAAATTCAGGATGATCTAGCTTGGATTATTCTAAAGGAGTGATTAATGTATAGACTTCTTATTGCATATGTATGTCCTTTCTAATCAAGTCTTATATACCCAAACCATAGAGTAGGTGATTTAACTATTAAGACCATACCTATAATGGATCAAAGTACAAGTACTCAACTTCGTCGGTTGATCACGGCATTTTGCGCTAAAAAATAGTGAGGTTAAATGATTGGAATAATGCTTAATTCAAATTACTTCTAGCTGTGACGAGTAAATGATCGATCCACGGAGATTGGGGTTATCAAGTTAAGTTAAACCTTTAATTTAGAATTATTTGACTATCTCTCGCTACAGATGAGTTTGATTAAGTCCAAGTGTCCATAAAATGTCCAAAGGTATGATAATTAAGGAAGTCCAAAGGTGAATTAAACAAAGGTACTTAATTGAAAAATTACACACTTAACAATAAAGTTTAAATCCAAAGAATTGGATAATGATTCATGGTGATAATAGCTCGGTATACTCGAGTATAATATTATTGATTTAGATTAAAAAATAAGTTCTTCAGAAATCGGGCAAAAAGCTCTCACTTCTGATATGGTGTTAGATACGTAAGTAACGAGATTAATGAATTATCGATCCTCGGGATAGAGATGTTGGTACAACTTAACGGTATCCACCTGAGAATCAAAACCACAATTAATCTTTTACTTACGTAACTCGGAGGTGTTTGTACAACCAAACTATATCTGTCCGAGGTAGTCTCGTACTGCCACTGATTTACAAAACCAGGCGCATATGTACTTTTAATTAACTATAACATAACTACAAATATACGTATAATTAATTAAATAATACTTCAGGAATAAAAATACAAGACTTTAATAATCTGAATCAAAATATATATACAAGAATATCCTTACAGATACCACCCTGAATCTCGGGTCTAGTCCGCCATATTAAGAATTAAATTATGGGAAATCATAACGCTAACTGAAATAAAATTACTTATCTTGAAGCACAGATTTCGGTTGATCGGTATGATTTCGAAGTGATTATGGCTCAAAAGACCCTTCACTCGGGATTCCGAACTTCACACAAACTAACTACTAACAAAAACACTCAAAGAAATCACTCTCACATACACAAGAATAACAGAAAAGAACTTAAGGAGAAAATGGGACGATTTTCATTGCTAAAAATCGCAATATTTCAGCAGGGCGCTCGAGCGCCCTTCTGCACTATAAATTTTTTGTATTTTTATTTTTGTCTTCTTTCTCTCACGCATTGTCGACCATTATATGTCACTTCCGAAAATGGGGCGCTCGAGTAGGAAAAAAGGGTGCTCGAGCGCTTCTGGCTGTATTAGGTAAACTTTGACTCTAAACTTTGACTTTGACCAGTTAGGTTGACTTTGACTGTTGACCAAAAAGTTGACCAAGTCTATTTCAAGATTTTTCAGCATACTAAATTCGTTTTCGCACTCGGTTTGACCAAATTCAATCTTGAATTGTTTGTTTTAAAGTCGTTCTACCATTCTTCTTCAGTGTTGCGCTAAATTTCTTGTTCAAGTATTGGTTTTTGTGGCCATTTTTGCTATTTCTTCTTCAGAACCTATATTGCACTAAATTTGTGTAAAATATATAATTAATCTTGAAATAATAATGCAATATACATGATTTAATGGGTTAAAATTACTAAAAATGCGAATTTATCAACCTCCTCAAACCCATTTTTTGCTTGTCCTCAAGCAAAGGCATTAAGTACTTCATAAATTCAAAAATAATAAATCCAAGCAGTCAAAGTATTCATACAATTACATTTTATAAAATACAAGGTTAACAGTAAGTTTCTCTTCTAAACAATTTTACACCAAAAAATTGTTTTGTATCTAGAAGAATATAAACCAACTTAATTACAAAAAATCATTTGAGCCTTTTTAAGCACTTGTAACTCAGTTTAAGAGGTAAAAAAATTAATCACGCAAAATTTGTAAAATCGAAAATATTTTCAATGGATAGTCATGAAATGTTAAAACTCAATTATCTTCCAAATAATGTAGTACTCCCTCATATATTTTTTTGTATTTTTTTTTTTGGATATAGATATAGATAACTCGAATGATAGTTGTTGGTTGATTCACTAACTTCAGAAATTTTGCCTTTCGTTGGTTGAATTGTATTTGGTGAAAGAAGGTTTGTCTGGTAGGATTTGTATTGATAGTTTTTTCATAACAAAAATGCTCAAAAATGGTTAGAACAAAGCATTTGTTACGATTTTTCTTTTCTGCCTCTATTTGTTGAATCAACATTTGTGAACAAGTCATCTATATATATATATATTTTTTTAATATATACATTTTTTAAGGAGTGTACTGATCTAGAAAAGTAAGTCAAGTTTTAATAAAATATAACATCTCACACTGAAAAACACCTCAATCTACTTCTTTTTTTGATAATTAATCAAAAACATCTAATTGAATCATGTGATGATGTTGGGATGTAATAATAGTTAACAAGGTTTCAAAAACTCTAGATATAAATTGAATTCTAGTGTTTAATCATTTTTCCATTCCAAACTCACAGTTAATTCAAATATTTAATCAAGATTTAACCATATTTCAACAATCAACCACTCAAATTTAATTATTAAGAATAAATGAAGTAAAATAATTTTTTTAAAAATTTTGGAAATTCTAACAGGTGGTATCAACTTTTTTCTCCTCAAACTCGAGCCTTACATTGCCCCCAATGAAAGAAAACAATGTAATGCAAAGCAAAAATAAAGATACAACCTGATAAACAATCCAAGCAATGTTCCTTAAAAAGTTCTGAAAGAAGAATTATCAATCAAAATCTCAAATACCAACATTAGTTGTGAGTGTAAAATAAAACTAAATAATTGCTAAACAAAGATGAAATAACAAGCATAAATGATAGAAAATAAAGCAGAAAGCACGCCACTGAGTTACTGTGGTGGTGGCGGCGGAGGAGCTGAGCTTGAACCTTGCAATGAAGCAAGTTCAGCTTGTAAGGCAGCAAACTCTACTCTCTAGGACTGCCTAAAATCAGCAAATTCAACTTCAGTCCACCTATTTTACCCAACCCTATAATAAGGTTAGTATTCATGCCTTGTAGCTCTCTGTACATTTTCTCCAACAGAGACTCTTCAGGTTGAGTACTAGGTTGCTGTGACGAAGTAGCTCCTGCAGAAGGTTGAGTGGATGTCCTTGGAGCATTTAATGTTAGCGGCATCTTTTTTATAGCCTTCTCCAAATGCTTAAAACTCTTGGTGAAGTCCGATTAATCATATTGAACAATTGGGGGGTCCATAGTTTGTTCATCATGTGAGAACTGAAATTCAAACTTCTCAAGCAAAGAAACTATCAATCTAGGAAAACGAAGTGTATATATAGAATCAAACTTTTGGATGTGATCTATAAGGCTCAGCATATTGTCACCAATCACAGCACCTACATCAAAAAAATCATCTTGATAGATCCAATGTAAAACTTGCAGGACCACACATGTTCTTTCCTGAACATGACCATATAGGCAAAGATTTTTCTTAATAATAATATCAGTCATCCACATGTCACTTATGAGAGAAGATCTCCTGATACCTATACCATGTTCAATCACTGGACCTCCACACATAGCAGCAACAATTATAATTTCCGAAGAGCTTTCAGCAAATCCCACATTTCCCTCATAAAACATATCATGCCCACACAAGACAGACATAATATCTTCAGTTTTAAATTCAATTTCACAATTATCCACCTTTGTCTTGAATTTTCTTTCATTGTAAGTGAGATGTTCATAAAACTGACGGATAAGACGAGGATATACAGGACCATCATCAAAAGGGGGATGAAGTATAAACTCAATATGATGACCTTAAAAAAAATCAAAAACACGTTGCCCACCTACATGATTCCTTAAAGCATCGGAGAAGTTGGTTTCAGCTTCAATGTTAGCATTTTCAAGTCTTTCAGTCAATGACAACTTCTGTCTTTTTGGACCCATAATCTAAAAGTAAAATTCAAACTAGGACAACCAACAAAGCTTTTTAAATATATATAGGAATAACTCTCTCTTTGCAAAAAAGAGATCCAGAGTTTATTAGAGATTGTAGGTTACTCAGATAGTAAGGGCAGAACACACACACACACACATATATATATATACACACACATATACAAATCAGAACCAACCCTCATTCATCACAAGTAACCACCCTCAACAACACAATATCTGCAACACCTATGTACTACACAATTCAATGCATAAAAACACAGATGTATAGATAATATATACATATATACAATTTGAATTTTTTTTTTTCATTATATTTTCAGTTTTTTTAATAATAATATTCCTAATCTAAACATAAAGTAAAATAATAATAAGAATCTAAAACAAACATACACCTATACATACACATATACATACGCATATACATACACACACATATATATATATATATATATATACATGATAAAAACTCAAACCTAAATCAAGATCCAAGCTTGGAGATCAACAACAAAGCGTAACTAACAATAAAAATCACTCCTAAAGCATCAAAACACATATATACACACATATATAAATATATACATACACATATATAACTTGAAATAAAACATAGATAAATACAAAAATAAGATTCAAAGCTTGAAATCTTACCTTAGATGTAGATTTGTAGTGGATTTGTGGGTGGGGAGGGTTTTTTGGTGATTTTTGGGGGTGATTTCCGTGGGGTGGGGAGGGGGTATTTTGTTTCTATTGCTGCTGAAATCGGGGCTTAGGTTTTAAGCCCCGTTTTCAATCTGGCACTTAAGCGCATGTAAGGCGCGCTCGAGCAACATGCTGAAATTCTATTTTTTTTTTAAATAATAATAATAATATTAATGATATATTTACATACATATTATTATATTCTAACAGAAACTCAACGAACGAAAATAAATTAGAATTTTATAATATACATAAGTATATATAGATATATAGATTTATATATATGTACAAATATATATAAATACTATAAATATATGAAATGTAAAACAAACCACACGACATTTTATTAAACATTAAAAGATTACAAACACGAAAATTGAAGTACAACAACATAAGATTATCTCTTAATCTTGGGAATGCAAAAATATTTTCTCTTTACCCAACATGCCTATGATCCCACTTGATAAAGAGATAAATAAAAAAAAAGGTAAATGATGAATGCACTTGCAAATGAGTACACAACCATGGCAAATTGATCTTCCGTGAGAGTCCCAAACATCATCATGTTGAATGCAGCAGAGTAGAGAAATGAAAGAAGAAAAATTTACTAGAGGGGAGAGTGAATGTGGCGGTGAAGAAAAATTGAAGGGGAGAATGAAGAAAGCAGGGTTTTAAAACCCTTCTGCTAGGGTTAACGGCGCTCGAGGGCGAGGTTAGGCGTGCTCGAATGTGGTTTTCCCGACCCATTTTTTAAAAATAAAATTTCAAAATAGGAAGATATTATCTTCCTCAAACCTATTTTCTACAAAATCACACATTTTAATTCTTTTTGATTTTTTTAAAAAATTAACGGATTAGCTCTTCCAGAGGTTTCTGTGTTCAGGCCATCCAGTACTTTCTTTCGGTACTCACATGGGGCCACAGCCAGTTCTACAGGGTCAAAAGCAAGGCAGTGAGGTTTTACGTTACAAATAATATCATCTAGTGAATGTTCTCACTCCTAACTACCTTATCAACTAATGCCCAAACAGACCCTAAACTACATTAAACTGGTGGAGTGGCAAGTACTGTTAGACAGAATTGCACTGATCAGTCAACCACACATAGAAATGTACAGTGACCACTAGTATCATGACAATCATACCTGTATCAGTGCTTCTCAAGGTTAAAACCCAAACTACATTAAATTGGAGAAAAACTCATATGGTAAAGAAAATAAATGACAAAAATAAAAATTGAATCCAAATAGCCACGGGAATCCCTAGGTTGTCTCCTAGGAGTTCTAAGTTTAATGTCTTCAGCCAGACAGGATTACTTTGAAATTGTTACTCTGCAGGGATTGGGTCTTTAAGTACAATCGACATTTCACCCCAATTCCTTAACCGGATTGTTGGTTTTAGCCTTCGTCTGATTACAAATATCGTTTTTCCATCTTTCTTATCTTTTATCTTGACAACACCAGATGAAAAAACTTGTTCAACCCTTAATGGCCCGTCCCATCTAGACCTCAATTTTCCTGGAAACAAATGTAACTTAGAATTAAATAATCACACATTTCCTCTAAGAACAACATTCTTCTGAACAATCATTTTGTCTTGCGATCTTTTCATTCTCTCATTATAAATCTTGTCATTGTCATATGCCTCTACACGCATCTCTTCATGTTCATTTAGATGGAGTAATCTATTTTCACCAGCTTTCTGCAATTCAAAATTCATAGTCTTAATTGCCCAATAAGCCTTATGTTCCAATTCAACAGGTAAATGACATGTTTTCCCAAAAATTAAATGAAAATGTGACATTCCTATGGGAGTCTTATATGCAGTTCTATATGCCCAAAGTACATCATCCAATCGAGTAGACCAATCCTTTCTATCAGGTCTTACTGTCTTTTCAAGGATTGATTTAATTTCCCTATTAGAAACCTCAATGTCACGCCCCAACCTGACCTATGGAGGCTAAACTAGGGTATGACCTAAATCATTATCGTTATTTTACGACTATAACTGATTTACGAAGATTAATGCTTATTCGTTAGCCTAGAACTCCAAAAGTTTTTCCGAAGAACTGGCAGCATAATGACTGAGTTTAGGACCTTTGGTTTGGCCTAAATTCTAGAACACCTCAAATAAATTCCAAATCTTTAATTTGATGCCAACTATCATTCCTATTTTGTTATTAACTGATATACCTACTAATTTATCTTGAAGGTCCCATTTGGTTAATAAGCCCAGCATGATAACTATGTCCCGTTTATTTGTCAATTTTCTATTATGCAAGTACCTATTATCCTTTAGCTTACGGGTCAGCACCTAAGTGAAATTAGATAGAATTAACTTAGTGGATTAATCACCTAGTGGTTTAAACGCCTACTATAACTACTATTCAAGATAATGAAAGTAAATAACCAAATAAAGAGTTTGTCCGGTTATAGATAGTACAATCTAAAATTAGACCCAAATTACGACGGGTTCATTTATATCAACGAAATAAAGAGTCCACAAACAAACACAACATCCCTAATAGCATCCATGTTCACGAAAAACACGCAATGCACATAGTAGTTCCAAAGATTCATCAACTAGCACATTTTCTTCGGGTACCTATTCCAAATCTGCTTCACCTGTGACAAAAAGAGGGTGAGTCCTTATGAACTCAGCGAGAGGGAACAAGTGACAATATTTTGAAATTCTTTTCCAGTTAAACTTTATGAAAACCCTTTGAAAACATGTCAAATAGAATAAGTAAGTACATAACACAACATAAATATAAATGAACACATTTATTAGCATTTCCTCCCCGAGGTCCTATAGGAACCAAGCGAGAGTACTTAAACACATAGTGAAAAGGATACGATGAGCCTTCGCTCTCAAGATCAATCGGTGAGCATTTGCTCTCAAGTTCATTTCCAATAACCATTGTTGTAGCCGGCATACATTATCCACTTATCACTCCAACGGGTGTACTCCGGATTGTACCCCAAATCTTACGACCGAACTCTCCGAGGAAGTCTAGCCCCCAAGCGAGAGAGGGAATTGGACCATGGTAGTCACGGTACCACTGGCAAGCCCAATGTCGCTCGGCGTGCGTGAAATGCTACCATGCCAAAAATGAAAGGTTGCAACCTTGTATGCAATACACAATTATACCATTTAACAATTCACATTAGGAGGAGAACAAAGTAGGTTGCCTCCGAGCAATTATAAGATCACATATTGACAAGTAAACATACGAGGCATGCTTTGATATGTAATTTCACTTTGTAAAACACTTAGAGGTATATGAACATTAAATGGGCAGCCAAGTAACACACATAAATCGAGTCATATAACTCATTTTGGGTTCACATATCAAGTGTTGAGAGCTTACAAGCATGCAACGACACTTATACAAGACCGGGTACAAGAACAGTTCACTTATCAACATGCAACCATCGGGGATCATGTTTAGAGCTATAAAGATAATTCCGGGCAGCCTATTAACATTCTTCAACATCAATTATAAGTCACACAAGAGTGGTTTATGACTTGGGAGTCTACGGGGCCATTAGGGCATACAACGCCGTGCTCAGGCGTTGGTTTTGTTTGCTAAGCACCACAAGTCACACTTAAACTATTTCAAGCATACTTAGTAATTATTGGACAGCCTACTAATCACTCAATTGAACACATTTAACCATAAGATCATTACTTAGCAAGTATTCATAAGCAATAGGGCCTTAATTTTGTGCTTACACATGCAATTGAGCAACAATTCGTCACATAATGAACCTAAGCCATGCATCAACCAATTTAAGCAACCTCAACCAACCAAAATAGCCCACACAACTTCTAATTTTACAATTCCAGGCATTCAATACCACAAGTGAAGTTACCACATGATTTAAAGCATATTATCAAGCCAAAAACCTTACTGCAATGGTTTTTTTTTCCTCATTCATTTAGCCAAGAAACTAATCTCCAAATTCAGTGAACCAAATGTCAAATTGAATCTTAATGAGTGATTTAAATCTAGGAACAAACCTCGCTGCATTTGGAGTTCAAACTTAGGAGTTATGACCAAAACCGTGAGACTACGCAAAACTGTCCAGTTTTAGTCACATTACAAATTTTTCCATTTTTGATGCCTTTAAACTCAAAATTGGCCTTAGCCTATTTCTTAAATATATGTTCAGAACTGAAAAATGTAGTGGTCTACCAATTTTCATGCATTTTAAACATCATTTACTAGGCCAAAAGAAGAATGTGGTTACATATTTCAAGGTTTCTAGCTATTCTCAAGCCATGCATGAGTAGATAGGCTCATATAAATGCATATACAAGAACTTCAAAGGTAAATACAGCCATATGAGAGCATTCATGCGAGTTTTGAAAGATTTTAAAAAAATTTAACCCTCACCTTAGCCTATTGATGGATGAAAATGCAAGATTGCTCTATGAATCGCACAAATAGCCCTTTTCCTTGCTTTGGCCGAGAGGTAGCTTGTTTTCCCTTAAATCCTAGCTTAGTTAGCATGTGAAGAAGGTGTGCATGTGTGTGAAACCAAAATACAAAGAAGAAAACCATCAAAACTTACCTATGGCAAAAAATGAGAGGTTTTTTAGCTTTGTGAGAGATTCTTGCTATGTTGCTTACTATGCCCGAGCTTGGAATGGTCTTGAGAGTCCTTGAGAGCTTGTTAGAAGTCTTGAATGCTCAAGAGAATGCTAAGGACGAAAATGAGAGAGAATGAAGGAGTTTGAGAGAAGAAATATTGTTTGATGAGTTTTGTGTGTGTGTGTCGGCCTCGAGGCTTTGCTAGGCTGAATTTGTTTTGTCTTTTGAGCAATTTTTGAATTATTTTAGCATGTGGGTTGAGGGGCCAAGAAATAGAGCTTGGGTGTTAGTAAAATAATGCATAGGTGCAAGGAAAAACATGACAATATGTAAGGTTTTGTCTAGGCATGCATAGCTTAAATAATTTGTTCAAATTTTGGTCATATTGCCTTGTTATGGTCAGCCAAGGCATGGTCAAAATCTGAATTTTTTAGTTTGTTTTAAGTTTAGTTTATTGTAGATTGGGTATATTTTATTGTCTAGTAGTTTGGGTTTTAAGAGAATGTTGGGGATTTAGGGAACCTAGGTAGAATGTGTAGGATTATTCTATTGCCTAGTGCTTTGTGCAGGAATCTTTATAAATTAGCGTGCAGGCACGCATTCCTAGGTCTAAGACACGAATTACGAGGTAGACACGAACTACGAGATAAGGCACGTACTTCAATACTAAGGCACGTATACCTATGTGAATGCATATAACCCTAGGTTATGTACGTAATTCAATACAATGCACAAAAATCAAGGTATGACTCTTATATCTAGGTTAAGACACGCAGTTCAAGGTTAGTGCAGATGAATCGAGATATCACACGTCAATCGAGATTAAGGCACACAATTCTAGGTCAAGGCACGTATGGTGAGATATACACGAAAACAAAGACATGGTACATAATCCAAGGTCGGTCATATAATTCTAGGTCTAAGGCACGAAAATCGAGATAAGACATGTTATTCGGGGTCGGGTCTCATACTCAATCTGTCCACTAATTTGTGGGGTGATATGGTATAGCAACCTTATGAATGACTGAGTATTTCTTCAACAACTTTTCAAAAGTTCGCTGAATGAAATGACTTCCACCGTCACTAATGATAGCTCTTGGAATTCCAAAGTGATAGAAGATATTTTCTTTTATAAATTTCATCACAACAGTGTAATCGTTAGTCTACGTCGCAATTGCCTCAATCCACTTAGACACATAATCAACACCAACCAGAATGTATTGAAAACCAAAAGAGATAGGGCAAGGACCCATGAAGTCAATACCCCACACATCAAAAAGTTCACAAATTAAAAAGGGATTTAAGGGCATCATATCCTTTTTTCCCATGTTACCTGTCTTCTGGCATCTTTCACATGCCTTGCAAAATTCATGAGCATCTTTGAACAATGTAAGCCAGTAAAATCCACTTTACAAAATTTTGAGAGCTGTCTGTCGACCTCCAAAATGTCCTCCACATTCCTACAAATGACAAAATGATATGATGCTTAGCTGTTCAGGCACTGGTATGCATCTGCGAATAATTTGATCAAAACAAATATGAAACAAATGAGGATCCTCCATGAAATAATCTTTTGCTTTTGAGAAAAAGCGATCCCTCTCAGCTTGTTCTACTCCTTGGGTATTTTGCCTACTGCAAGATAATTCACAATATGAGCATACCAAGGAAGTTTAAGACCAAAAATTGCCAATAATTGTTCGTTAGGAAATGTATCTCTCAAGGGTAATTCATTTTTTGTTTCCTGAGTTACAATCCTTGACAAGTGATCAACAACTACATTTTCTCGACATTTCTTATCTTTGATTGTTAAATCAAATTCTTGAATTAATAACAACCATCGAATAAGCCTAGGTTTAGCGTCTTTCTTTTCCAACAGGTATTTTAATGCTGAGTGGTCCGAATAAATGATTAATTTTGAACCCAACACATAAGACCGAAATTTTTCTAATGCAAAAACTACAGCAAGCAATTCTTTCTCTGTAGTGGTATAGTTTTTCTGGGCATCATCTAAAGTTTGGCTAGCATAGTAGATCATACAAAGAATGCGATCCTTGCGTTGACCTAAAACTGCTCCTATGACATAATCAGATGCATCACACATAATTTCAAAAGGAAGAGAGTAATCCGGTGGCTGAATTACCAGAGCAGTGGAAAGGGCATTTTTTAGCATTTCAAAAACAGTAACACATTTTTCATCAAATTGGAATAGAGTATCCTGTACCAACAAATTCGATAAAAGTCTAGCAATTTTACTAAAATCCTTTATAAATCATCGGTAGAAACCAGCATGTCCAAGGAACGATCTCACCTGTTTGACATTTGCAGAAGGGGGTAAATTTGAGATAATATCAACCTTAGCTTTATCAACCCAAACTCTTTTCTTGGATATAATGTGTCCGAGAACAATTCATTCTTGCACCATGAAATGACTTTTTTCTCAGCTAAGGACAATATTAGATTCCTGACATCTTTTCAACACCAAAGACAGATTATTCAAACAGATTTCAAATGAAGAACCAAAGATAGAAAAGTCATCCATGAAGACTTCTACAAATTTATCCATCATATCAGTGAAAATAGACATCATGCAGTGTTGAAAAGTGGTTGGTGCATTACAAAGGCCAAAAGGCATTTCTCTGTAAGCAAACGTGCCAAAAGGACATGTGAAAGTTGTCTTTTCCTGATCTTCAGGGTCTATAGGGATCTGGTTGTATCCCGAGTACCCGTTAAGAAAACAATAATAACCTTGCCCTGTCAACCTATCTAAAATTTGATCAATGAATGGTAAAGGGAAGTGATCATTTCTTGTTGCAGCATTGAGTTTCCTATAGTCAATACACACGCGCTATCCAGTTGTGGTGTGGGTAGGTACCAATTCACCTTTATCATTTGTCACCACAGTGATTCCTGATTTCTTAGGTACAACTTGTATCGGACTAACCCATCTACTATCAGAAATAGGATAAATGATACCTGCATCTAACAACTTTACTATTTCTTTCTTCACAACCTCCCTCATGTTCAGGTTCAGCTTACGTTGCATCTCTCTAGATGTCTTGGCTCCATCTTCCAAATTGATCTTATGCATGCAAAAAGAGGGATTTAATCCTTTAAGATCTACAACAGTCCAACCTAACACTTCTTTATTCTTATACAACACCTCAATAGGTTTAGCTTCCTGCTCCAAAGAAAGATTAGAAGCAATAATAACTGGAAGTGTTTGGTCTGACCCCAGAAAAACATACTTGAGGTGACTAGGAAGTTGTTTGAGTTCCAACTCAGGAGGAGATTGTATAGAAGGAAACAAGGGTTCTTTAGAAAGAGTCAAGGATGGTTCTATTGCACACACTTGAAGTTTTTCATCAAATCCTAGATTTCTTTCTAAAGATTCATTATCTTCATCAGATTCTTCCTCAAACTTACTCAAAACTATTTCACCATGATTCAAAGTATCTTTCAAAAAATCTTTTTGCATGAGACTAAGGAAAGACTCTTCAATTAATGGGTCAATCCTATCAAGAATAAAACATTCAAGACCATTATCTCCATTTGCAAAGCTAGCAGCATTAGCAACATTCAGCTTTACCTTAATATCTCCAAATTTAAACTTTAACTCTCTAGTTGCACAGTGAATTTTTGCATTAGCAGTTGCTAAGAATGGTCTTCCTAGTATGACTGGAGTTTGAAACTTCTGGGTTTCTCCTGGTTCCATATCTAGAACAACAAAATCCATAGGAAAATAAAATTCATCAACCTTTACCAGAACATCGACAATCATGCCCCTAGGGATTCTAAGTGATCTATCAACCAATTGAAGGGTGACATGAGTAGGTTTCAATTCTTCTATATCTAACTGTTCAAACAGATTAAAGGGAAAAATATTTACACTAGCTCCTAAATCAAGAAGGACACGATCTACACAGTGATTACCAATATAGCAAGGAATAGTGAATGCACCAGGATCTTTCAGTTTCGGCAGAACAAGAAAGGTAAAAATGCAACTTATCTTTTCAGTCAACCTTACCTCGATTGATATCAAAGTTGAATTCTTCATTTTCTGAGTGCACAAGTCCTTGAGAAATTTTGCATAAGCAGGAACTTGTCTGATGATTTCTAACAGGGGTAAATTGATTTTTACTTGCTTAAAAGTTTCGAGCATTTCTTCCCTTTTAGATTCTTTATCAGGTGGATTTCCAAATGCCTGTGGAAAGGGTGCCTTAGGACTTATAGTTAATGGAACTTTTTCATGTGAAGTTACCGTTTCAGATTCATCTTCAGCTTCCTTTGATGAATCAACAGTAACTTGAGACTTGGCTTTTTGCTTTGCTTGCCTGGCGTTTTCGTAAGCTTTAATGCTTACCTTGTTATCAACTTTCTTATTACTTCGCAGTGTAGTGATAGCTTGAAGATCCTCCACTTTTTGATTTGCAGTTGCTACATGAGCTTTTTCTTTTGGATTCCCATCTGGTTGGGCAAGGAGTGTTCCTTCTTCTCTTTTCTGCATGATGCTAGCCAATTGTCCTACTTGTCTTTCCAAGTTGGCAATTGTCTTTGTATGTGTACTTACTAGTTGCAAAATTGGTTCCATATTATGAAGCTTTTTCAAAACCTGTTCTTCAAAAGTAGTTCCGTAAGAATTGGAACCTGGATTAGAGCTTGAAGGTACCTGTCCTTGTGATACTGAATGAAACCCTGGTGGATAACCTCTTGTTCTTTGTTGCTGAACATCCTCTTGATTTTGATCCCACCGCAAATTTGGATGATCTCGAGTACCTGGATTATAAGTGTTAGAGAATGGATTATAATTGCAAGGGTATCTATAAGCAGCACACGCTTGCTCTGAAATTGAATTGGAATTTGATGCTAGAATGCCTTCGCCTGAATCAACTACATGCAATGAATCTTTTCTTTTAACCATTTTTACCAATGCAAGAGTTAGAGTTTTAATCTCTGTCGCTTCTTCTGGAGATTTCTCAAGAAGTGAACCATTACAAGCTGAATCGAGCAAACTTTGATTATGCTCAGTTAACCCTTGATAGAAATTTTGAGCTAATTGCCAATCTGGAATACTATGGTGTGGACATTCATGAATTAATGTTTCAATTCTGTCCCAACTTTCATAAAGTGCCTCTCCAAGTAACTGAGAAAAATTATTTAATTGATTCCTACATTCATTGGTTTTTGAAGAAGAGTAAAATATTTCAAGAAATTCTCTTTGCAGTTGATCCTAAGAAGTAATAGAACCAGAACGTAATCTGTAAAGCCAAATTTGTGCTTGACCCATTAAAGAGTAAGAAAACAATCTCAATTTAACAACATCTTCCAAGGCAGTTCTAGTATTGATCGATCTGCATGTATGGACAAAATTATTAATGTGATCATACGGGTTCTCATTAGAAAGACCGTTGAACATGGGAAGCATTGAAATCATGTGAGACTTTATTTCAAAACCTTCACCAGTTTCAGGTAAGGCGATAGCTTGTGGAGGAACATAATCTAGTGGTGTGGAAAAATCTTTTATGCTCCTCCTCACATTTCCTACTTCTCTACCTTCAACTTGATCCTGATTTTGGTTTTGATTCAGATTTTGATCAGCCATGATTAGAAATTTTCGTGCTTTGTTTCTGGATTTAAAAGTTTTCTCAATTTCTGTATAAAAAACAAAGATGGGTAGTTTTAAAGATCTCCGCCCATGCATACAAAATTAAAACATTAAAAAGGAATAAAATCTATACAAAGTAACACAATTGACTAAAAATTAATTCCTAAAGACTAAAAAAAATTAAAATATATATACATATTAACACATATGTACATAAATCAAAGATTTACTTTATTTGATGAACACTGATCTCCGGCAACAGAGCCAAATTTTGATTGCGTTGTTTTGCACTAAAAAATAGTAAGGTTAAATAATTGGAATAGTGTTTACCTCGAATTACCTCTAGCTGTGGCAAGTAGAAGATCGATCCACGGAGATTGGGGTTATCAAGTTAAGTTAAACCTTTAATTTAGAATTGTTTGACTATCTCCCGTCACGGATGAGTTTGATTAAGTCCAAGTGTCCATAAAATGTCCAAAGGTATGATAATTAAGGAAGTCCAAAGGTGAATTAAACAAAGGTACTTAATTGAAAAATTACACACTTAACAATAAAGTTTAAATCCAAAGAATTGGATAACGATTCATGGTGATAATAGCTCGGTATACTCAAATATAATATTATTGATTCAGATTAAAAGATAAGTTCTTCAGAAATCGGGCAAAAAGCTCCCATTTCTAATATGACGTTAGATACGTAAGTAACGAGATTAATGGATTATCGGTCCTCGGGATAGAGATATTGGTACAACTTAACGGTATCCACATGATAATCAAAACCACAATTAATCTTTTACTTACGTAACTCGGAGGTGTTGGTAGAACCAAACTATATCTGTCTGAGATAGTCTCGTACTGCCACTGGTTTACAAAACCGGGCATATATGTACTTTTAATTAACTATAACATAACTACAAGTATACGTATAATTAATTAAACAATACTTCAGGAATAAAAATACGAGACTTTAATTATGTGAATCAAAACATATATACAAGAATATTCTTACAGATATCACCCCGAATCTCGGGTCTAGTGCGCCATATTAAGAATTAAATTACAGAAAATCATAACGCTAACCGAAATAAAATTACTTATCTTGAAGCACAGATTTCGGTTGATCGGTATGATTTCGAAGTGATTATGGCTCAAAAGACCCTTCACTCGGGATTCCGAACTTCACACAAACTAACTACTAACAAAAACACTCAAAGAAATCACTCTCACATACACAAGAATAACAGAAAAGAACTTAAGGAGAAAATGGTACGAGTTTCATTGGTGAAAATCGTACTATTTATAAGCAGAGATTCAGCAGGGCGCTCGAGCGCCCTTCTGCACTATAAATTTTTTATATATTTTTTTGTCTTCTTCCTCTCACGCATTGTCGACCATTATATGTCACTTCCGAAAATGGGGCACTCGAGCAGGAAAAAGGGGCGCTCGAGCACGCTTCTGGCTGTGGTAGGTAAACTTTGACGTTGACCAGCTTGGTTGACTTTGACTATTGACCGTTGACTTCGACCGTTGACCCAAAAGTTAACCAGGTCTATTTCAAGGTTTTTCAGCGTTCTGAATCCGTTTTCGCACTCGGTTTGACCAAATTGAATCTCAAATTGTTCGTTTGAAAGTCGTTCTACCATTTTTTCTTCAGTGTTGCGCTAAATTTCTTGTTCAAGTATTGGTTTTTGTGGCCATTTTTGCTCTTTCTTCTTCAGAACCTATATTGCATTAAATTTGTATAAAATATACAATTAAGCTTGAAATAGTAATACAATATACAAGATTTAATGGGTTAAAATTACTAAAAATGCAGATTTATAAACCTCATCAAACCCGTTATTTGCTTGTCTTCAAGCAAAGGCGTTAAGTACTTCATAGATTCAAAAATAATAAATCCAAGCAGTCAAAGTATTCATACAGTTACATTTTATAAAATACAAGGTTAACAGTAAGTTTGTCTTCCAAACAATTTTACCCCAAGAAGTTGTTTTGTATCTAGAAGAATAGAAACCAACTTAATTACAAAAAATCATTTGAGCCTTTCTAAACACTTGTAACTCAGTTTAAGAGGTAAAAAAATTAATCACGTAAAATTTGTAAAATCAAAAATATTTTCTATGGATAGTCATGAAATGTTAAAACTCAATTATCATCCAAATCATGTAGTACTCCCTCAGATATTTTTTTTGTATTTTTTTTTTATATAGATATAGATGACTCAGATGATAGATGTTGGTTGATTCACTGTTTTCTGAAATTTTGCCTTTCATTGGTTGAATTGTATTTGGTGAAAGAAGGCTTGTCTGGCAGGATTTGTATTGATAGCTTTTTCATAACAAAAATGCTCAAAAATGGTTAGAACAAAGCATTTGTTACGATTTTTCTTTTCTACCTTTGTTTGTTGAATCAACATTTTTGAACAAGTCATATATATATATATATATTTGAATATATACATTTTTTAAGGAGTGTACTGATCTAGAAAAATAAGTCAAGTTTTAATAAAACATAACATCTCACACTAAAAATACCTCAATCTACTCCTTTGTTTGATAATTAATCAAAAACCTCTAATTGAATCACGTGACACTGTTGGGATGTAATAATAGTTAACAAGGTTTCAAAAACTCTAGATACAAATTCAATTCTAGTGTTTAATCATTTTTCCATTCCAAACTCACAGTTAATTCAAATATTTAATCAAGATCTAACCATTTTTCAACAATCAACCACTCAAATTTAATTATTATGAATAAATGAAGTAAAATATTTTTTTTTGAATTTTGGAAATTCTAACAGGTGGTATCAACTTTTTCCTCCTCAAACCCGAGCCTTACATTGCCCTCAATACAAGAAAACGATGTAATGCAAAGCAAAAAGAAATATACAACCTGATAAACAATCTAAGCAATGTTCTTCAAAAAGTTCTGAAAGAAGAATTATCAATCAAAATCTCAAATACCAACATTAGTTGTGAGTGTAAAATAAAACTAAATAATTGCTAAAGAAAGATGAAATAACAAGCATAAATGATAGAAAATAAAGCAGAAAGCACGCCACTGAGTTACTGTGGTGGTGGCGGCTGAGGACCTGAGCCTGAACCTCTCAATGAAGCAAGTTCAGCTCGTAAGGCAGCAAACTCTGCTCTCTGGGATTGCTTAAAATCAGCAAATTTAGTTTTCAGTCCACCTATTTTACCCAACCCTATAATAAGGTTAGTATTCATGGCTTGTAGCTCTCTGTACATTTTCTCCAATATAGACTCTTCAGGTTGAGTACTAGGTTGCTACAACGAAATAGCTCCCGTAGAAGGTTGAGTGGATGTCCTTGGAGCATTTAATGTTAGCGGCATTTTTTTTACATCATTCTCCAAATGCTTAAAACTTTTTCTGAAGTCCGATTCAACATATTGAGCAATTGGGAGGTCCATAGTTTGTTCATCAGGTGAGAACTGAAATTCAAACTTCTCAAGCAAAGAAACTATCAATCTAGGAAAACGAAGTATAGATGTGGAATCAAACTTTCGGATGTGATCTATAAGACTCAGCATATTGTCACCAATCACAAAACCTACATAAAAAAAATCATCTTGATAGATCCAATGTAAAACCTATAGGACCACACTAGTTCTTTCCTGAACATGACCATATGAGCAAAGATTTTTCTTAATAATAATATCAGTCATCCACATGTCACTTGGGAGAGAAGATCTCCTGATACCTATACCATGTTCAATCACTTGACCTCCACACATAGCAGCAACAATTACTATATCTGAAGAGCTTTCAGCAAATCCCACATTTCCCTCATAAAACATATCATGCCCACACAAGACATACATAATATCTTCAGTTTTAAATTCAATTTAAAAATTATCCACCTTTGTCTTGAATTTTCCTTCATTGTAAGTAAGATGTTCATAAAACTGATGGATAAGACGAGGATATACAGGACCATCATCAAAAGGGGGATGAAGTATAAACTCAATATGATGACCTTAAAAAAAATCAAAAACACGTTGCCCACCTACATGATTCCTTAAAGCATCGGAGAAGTTGGTTTCAGCTTCAATGTTAGCATTTTCAAGTCTTTCAGTCAATGACAACTTCTGTCTTTTTGGACCCATAATCTAAAAGTAAAATTCAAACTAGGACAACCAACAAAGCTTTTTAAATATATATATATACACACATATACAAATCAGAAACAACACTCATTCATCACAAGTAACCACCCTCAACAACACAATATCTGCAACACCTATGTACTACACAATTCAATGCATAAAAACACAGATGTATAGATAATATATACATATATACAATTTGAATTTATTTTTTCATTGAATTTTTGGTTTTTTTTTTAATAATAATATTCCTAATCTAAACATAAAGTAAAATAATAATAAGAATCTAAAACAAACATACACCTATACATACACATATACATCCATATATATATCTACATGATAAAAACTCAAACCTAAATCAAGATCCAAGCTTGGAGATCAACACCAAAGCGTAACTAACAATAAAAATCAATCCTAAAGCATCAAAACACATATATACACACATATATAAATATATACATACACATATTTAACTTGAAATAAAACATAGAAAAATACGAAAATAAGATTCAAAGCTTGAAATCTTACCTTAGATGTAGATTTGTAGTGGATTTGTGGGTAGGGAGCGTTTTTTGGTGATTTTTGGGGGTTATTTCCGTGGGGTGGGGGGGGAGGGGGTATTTTGTTTCGGTTGCTGCTGAAATCGAGGCTTAGGTTTTAAGCCCCGTTTTTAGTCAGGCGCTCGAGCGCCCTGCTGAAATTATGTTTTTAATAATAATAATAATAATAATAATAATAATAATAATAATAATAATAATAATAATACTAATGATATATTTACATACATATTATTATATTCTAACAGAAACTCAACGAACGAAAATAAATTAGAATTTTATAATATACATAAGTATATATAGATATATAGATTTATATATATGTACAAAAATATATAAATACTATAAATATATGAAATGTCACAACATTTTATTAAACATCAAAAGATTACAAACACGAAAATGAAAGTACAACAATATAAGATTATCTCTTAATCTTGGGAATGTAAGAACATTTTCTCTTTACCCAACACGCCTATGATCCCACTTGATAAAGAGATAAATAAGAAAAAGGTAAATGATGAATGCACTTGCAAATGAGTACACAACTATGGCAAATTGATCTTCTGTGAGAGTCCCAAACATCATCATGTTGAATGCAGCAGAGTAGAGAAATGAAAGAAGAAAAATTTGCTAGAGGGGAGAGTGAATGTGGCAGTGAAGAAAGAATGAAGGGAAGAATGAAGAAAGCAGGGTTTTAAAACCCTACTGCTAGGGTTAACGGTGCTCGAACGCAAGGTTAGGTATACTCAAACATGGTTTTCCCGACCCATTTTTTTAAAATAAAATTTCAAAATAGGAATATATTATCTTCCTCAAACCTATTTTCTACAAAATCACACATTTTTTTTCTTTTTTATTTTTTTTTTAAAAAAATTAACAGACTAGCTCTTCCAGAGGGTTCTGTGTTCACGCCATCCAGTACTTTCCTTCGGTACTCACATGTGGCCATAGCCAGTTCCACAGGGTCAAAAGCAAGATAGTGGGGTTTTACGTTACAGATAATACAGTCTAGTGAATACTCTCACTCCTAACTACCTTATCAAGTAATGCTCAAACAGATCCTAAACTACATTAAGCTGGTGGAGTGACAAGTACTGTTAGACAAAGTTGCACTGATCAGTCAACCGCACACAGAAGCGTAAAGTGACCACTAGTATCATGACAATCATACCTGTATCAGTCTTTCTCAGGGTTAAAACCCAAACTACATTAAGCTGGAGAAAAACTCATATGGTAAAGAAAATAAGTGATAGAAAAATAAAAATTGAATCCAAATAGCTGCGGGAATCCCTAGGTTGCCTCCTTGGAACGCTAAGTTTAATGTTTTCAGTCAGACAGAGTTACCTTGAAATTGTTACTCTACAGGGATTGGGTCTTTAAGTACAATTGACTATTCACCCCAATTCCTTAACCGGATTGCTAGTTTTAGCCTTTATCCGTTTACAAATATCGTTTTTCCATCTTTTTTATCTTTTATCTTGACAATACCGGACGAAAAAACTTGTTCAACCCTAAATGGCCTGTCATATCTAGACCTTAATTTTCCTGGAAATAATCGTAACTTAGAATTAAATAACCACACATCTTCTCCAAGAACAAAATTCTCCTGAACAATCATTTTGTCATGCGTTCTTTTCATTCTTTCATTATAAATCTTGGCATTATTATATTCCTCTACACACATCTCTTCAAGTTCATTTAGACTGAGCAATCTATTTTCACCAGCTTTCTACAAGTCAAAATTCACAATCCTAATTGCCCAATAAGCCTTATGTTCCAATTCAACATGTAAATGACATGTTTTCCCAAAAACTAAACGAAAAGGTAACATTCATGGGGAGTCTTATATGCAATTCTATATGCCCAAAGTACATCATCCAATCGAGTAGACCAATCCTTTCTATCAGGTCTTACTGTCTTTTCAAGGATTGATTTAATCTCCCTATTAGAAACCTCAACTTGTCCACTAGTTTGTGGGTGATATGGTGTAGCAACCTTACGAATGACTGAGTATTTCATCAACAACTTTTCAAAAGTTCAGTGAATGAAATGACTTCCACCGTCACTAATGATAGCTCTTGGAATTCCAAAGCAACATAAGATATTTTCTTTTATAAATTTAATCACAACAGTGTGATCATTAGTCCGCATTGCAATTGCCTCAATCCACTTAGACACATAATCAACATCAACCAGAATGTATTGAAAACCAAAAGAGATGGGGAAATGACCCATGAAGTCAATACCCCATACATCAAAAAGTTCACAAATTAAAATGGGATTTAAGGGCATCATATCCCTTTTTCCCATGTTACCTGTCTTCTGGCATCTTTCACATGCCTTGCAAAATTCATGAGCATCTTTGAACAATGTAGGCCAGTAAAATCCACTTTGCAAAATTTTGATAGCTGTCCGTCGTCCTCCAAAATGTCATCCACATTCCTGCGAATGACAAAATGACATGATGCTTAGCTGTTCAGGCGCTGGTACGATTTTCATTGCTGAAAATCGCGATATTTATAGGCAGAGATTCAGCAGGGCGCTCAAGCACCAGTCAGGCGCGCTCGAGCGCCCTTCTGCACTATAAATTTTTTGTATTTTTATTTTTGTCTTCTTTCTCTCACGCATTGTCGACCATTATATGTCACTTCCGAAAATGGGGCGCTCGAGTAGGAAAAAAGGGTGCTCGAGCGCTTCTGGCTGTATTAGGTAAACTTTGACTCTAAACTTTGACTTTGACCAGTTAGGTTGACTTTGACTGTTGACCAAAAAGTTGACCAAGTCTATTTCAAGATTTTTCAGCGTTCTGAATCCGTTTTCGCACTCGGTTTGACCAAATTCAATCTCGAATTATTCGTTTTAAAGTTGTTCTACCATTCTTCTTCAGTGTTGCGCTAAATTTCTTGTTCAAGTATTGGTTTTTGTGGCCATTTTTGCTCTTTCTTCTTCAGAACCTATATTGCATTAAATTTGTATAAAATATACAATTAAGCTTGAAATAGTAATACAATATACAAGATTTAATGGGTTAAAATTACTAAAAATGTGGATTTATCATCGGTTCATCCATATATGCTCAAGATTAAGATATATGGTCTACTTAGAAGCTTGTAGGTTTAGGTGAACTCTTTCTTTGATAGTATATATTTAGAGTCCACACCTACGGGGTCCGTCCAAGGCAGATACATGCATAAGCATAAGAAGTCTAGAATAAATCCATGATCAAGTCAGATCACCCTTCTTCAAGGGAAACTTATTCTATTATAACTTCTACCATAGTAAAGCGTTGAACTCTACTCCTTAGTCATGGACAAAGTTACTTTGCTTATTCAAGTGACCATGACTTAGACCTTCTGTGTGTAACCACCTCACACCTAAGTCACTCCTTGAAGCAAAGACCTTATATTCACAAATATATATATATATATATATATATATATATATATATATATATATATATATGTGTGTGTGTGTGTGTGTGTCAATCCACATAAACCATCCAGATGTTTCAATGACTAAGTGTTAGTGGTCTTTTGGGCATACAAATCCCAACAGACTCCCACTTGTATGAAAGAGCACTAGCCTGACCCTCACTGACTCAATATCTACATAAAATACCTTTCTTCGAAAAAGTCCCTGTAAGAGGATTAGCTAAGAGATGTCGCAAAAGCAATTCTATTACTAAAACCCTTCTATAAAAGAATTCCTGGATTAGTGACACTTCTCTCAGTGAACCTTGCATTTCCACGATCTTTACTTAAGTGCTTTATTGTATTATTTATCTTGGTAGAATAACATACAAGCTTCCGTTCTCCGAAAATACTAGAATGTATGCTTTCCCACTACCAAGTAAGCTTGTCCTGAATTTGACTAAAAATTAGCTACATTTTCCTTCTTAATATATGTACCTTGGGCCTATGCTAGTGTCTCATTCTAGTAATCTCATAAGAGATTAATCCCTAGAACATAGCTAACATATCGTAGGTCCGTTACACAAAAACCTTAAGAAGTCAGTCAAACTTCTAAGGATGTATATCTAAACAGTTTAGCTATTTCATTTTTCCAAAGTATAACATCCACCAAAGCCTTGCTCAAAGTCAACGACTTTGACTGCTCCTTTGAAAATGTTTTGCCTTTTATAATAGATTTTGTCTAGTTCGTAATGTTGTCAAGATTTCAGTTAAGGAATGTGTCCTTGACATCTATGAGCCAAGTTTATGCATTTAGCAATGGCTAAGAGATCTTCTTACGAACTACAGTAGGGCCACTAGTGTAAAAGTCACCACATGACCGATACTCTCATAAGAGTGTCCCATTTTTATCACTAGCCTTACTGTCCTTGTCTATTAATCTCTTTCTTGTATTCTTGTTACACAAACTACAAAATTGCAGATAAAAGGAATCCAAACCTTTCAACAATAACCGAGTCATTGTTTTATCGTTCTTAGTGGATAAGGCAAACTTGCATGAAACTGCCTTGAGAGACTCTCCAAGTTAGTCTGATTGTTTCCTTAGTCTCCCACTATGATGAGGGTCCATGGTACTTTAAGGAAATTTTTGTTTTATACACTGATGCAGGTAAGGTGGAAGTTCTGAAAAACTTTCGCTTTTATAACTTTTGAACATAATCCCTCATAAATGGATCATACCATCATTTTCCAAGTTTCTTAGCAAAATACTTATTAGTACCCTTTGTTTCTTAGAATTATGAAAATTCCACTTTTGTTCTTCTAGAATGATTCATTGAAACTACACATCTTGAACTTACAATCCCAGCCAAAAAGCTAAGCAGTTTAGCACTCAAACTGGACGCCCTACATGTGAATGTGCCTTATACTGGGCTTTCCAACCCAATCACATGTCTTAAGGAATCTTAAGTACTAATCTTAAAGGCACTTGTTGTCAGATCGGTGTAGTTGTTTTAATAATACTCAATCCCGATATGAGTGGAGTTTTGTAACTCAACATGGATTTACTCATATCTAATGAGTGTGATTTTATTTCTTAGATACATTATTCCTTTGAGGAATGACAGGTACAACCTATTAAGACACATTCTCGGTTGTACATGATTACCAACCGAACTCACCGAAGAGGACTATTCTTTCTTATTCTAGTGTGCTCATAGATCCACCACTTACACCAATGTGCACCAATCCAAACCTTCCTTATCCTATGCCTTAATGAAAGAATATGACCCTTCGGACAACCTTCCTTTCAAACTAGATTCATATTGAGCCTGTGGTTTGAGATCTAATGAGCCTGAAGGTTTATCCTTAATCCAAACTCTGAACCTATCTACGTTCATATAACCTTAATCATAGGCCTCACAAGTACTGGTTTGTGATGAACAAAATCTACCTAAAAGAGAATAGAGAATTTCAGAATAATTATATGTTGGAAATAGAGATAAGACAAAAATCATGCACACTTCTAAACTTTGAATAAAACTTCCATTAAATGAATAAAATACTTGAAAGTTATCAAAACAGTACTTTAAAACAATTATCAAAATTTAAACTATGAATAGTCAAGAACATGATAAGATTGTATTTGAAACAAATCTCTAAGCAGCAAGATTGTCTTCCAACAGTATCTGCCCAAGCTATCACTCTTAAGCCTACTTCCAGAGTGATTCCCTATTTATTTAGTCTCCTTGTTACCCGAGACTCCTGCACAACAATGCAGTCACTGTTAGTGGTTCTTGATTCTACTATCCATGATTCTGTAGAATCAACCACTACACTAGTTTTCTGTACCTTTATTTTTCTTGGCTAGGTACTTAGGGCAGTCTTGCTTCCAATGACGTTTCATACCACATTCAAAGCATTTCTCCTTGGACTTCCCTACACCTTTTTTGTGTTTCTACTGATAATTTGGCTCATTATCAACCTGGTCATTCCCCTTCTTATTTCCTTGTTTCCTTTTATTCCAGGACTTCTTCCCTTTCGGGTTTCGTCCAAAAGTGGATGCCATGGCCATATGGGCTTGACCTTTGGGCTTCATGATTGCCTCGGCTGCCTGAAGTTCCTTTATAAGCTCAGTGAGCCCCATGTCCATCTTGATTATATTGTAATTGAGCTTGAACTAGGCAAAGGATTCAGGCAGTGTCTCGAGAATCATATCGACCTTGCTGCCATTATCAATCTAGACCCCTAAGACTTCTGCAAGGTTAAAATTTTTCTATCATCTTGAGAACATGTTCTCTGACGGACATCCCTTTTGCCATCTTGGCCGTCATGATTTCTCTCATAGCAGCTTGTTTAGTAGACCTATTCTTATTTGAGAACATCTTATATAACGAGGTCATGATGTTTTAGCAGTGTCTTTCTTCTCATGTTGCATAAGCAGCACGTCAGACATAGAGGCTAACATATAGCACTTGGCCATGCCCTCTGCTACTTATCATGGACCTCTTTCTTAACATCAGTAGAGTCATCCTTTAGTGTAGGACATGGCTCAGTAAGAACATATTTGTACCCATCAGTTGTGAGTACTATGTCCAACTTCATCTTCCAAAAATTCGGACCAGTTAACTTGTCATTAGACAGAATGACCGACAAGGGATTGAAAGAACCAATCATCTTAATCTGGATATGCAATATAATTAGGAATGAGCAATTTATGTATGACAAGTATATGTGAACAACATGTATGAAAATATGACATTAGGAACTCATGAATGCATATGCACAAACATAGATGACCCTTTAAACTATTACTAGTGTTCTTAGTAATTACTCTACCACTAATCAGTTTGGCTTCTCAAGACCCGATAGCATTTACTTCGAAGGGATGTTATTACCTATCTTAAGTCGAGTGTAAGCACCATTCCTTATGGGACTTTCCTAGATAACCTAGACTAGAGCCTCCGAAAGGTGGTTATCCCAATCTTTATTATCTATAAGATGTTCTATAGCTTAGAACTCCATCGAAGGATGGCTGCTCAACTAACATCTTTAATGTGAATTCCCAATTTGAGATTATTCTGCTAAATCTAAACAATGCCACCCTTCAAAGGGAGGTTAATAACACTATCCTTTAGCATAATCCGGATATAGAAAGCCATGGGATTTCCTAGTTCTTCTCCCACTCGATTATTTGAAATAAGGGTTTCTAATTATGTGATTTTTGCTTAATACTTAATTCTGGTTTTTCCAAAATTACTAGATATTTTGGCAAAAAAAAAACCTCTAAGTATACTTCAAATCACATAATCCTAATCTGGGTTGTCATCTTTACCCTGGGTTTGGCTTTCATAGGTCTTTTAGTCAAGTCTAGATTTCTAAGAAAAAATAATAGCCAGTTAGGTTTTCTTTAACCAATTTTTAATTAATCTTTAGACTATAGTATTACTAGTCTAATTTCCAAGATTGATAATTACCTTGACCAAAAGCTCTAACAATTACAACAATGGACATGCTTGTAATTCACATATATATTATTTAATGCCAGTACAATTTATAATTATGTACAAAACATAACTTACTACAAATTGTTTCTCTAGTATTTTAGACAAATAATATATATATATATATATATATATATAATACATATTTGATATAAAATAAAAAATTATGCTATACTACATAATTTCACCAACTTCTATTTCAAATATATAATGCCATACAATTAGAACAAATAAATTATGCTAATCTACATAATTTCACAAATTTATATTTCTGGCATTAAAAAATAATAAAATACTTATACAATAATAAATTATGCAAGAAAACATAATATCTCATTATTGTATTTATAGCATTAATAAAAAAGATAAGACTTTACCATATTTAAACTATGCAAAAAAACACAAATAATTAAAAAACTAAAAAAATTAAAAAAAATAGCCAATGGGAACCATACCACACGCATGGTCGCACGTGACCCACACGTGGATCCCCACGCATGCGGACCCATTCCCTTTTTTTTGTGTTGTTTGGTTCAATGAGGATTAACTTATTTTTGGTAAGTTTTCAATCATCTTCCAAAACCAAATTTGCAATAAATATGAAAACCTACATTCTAGGAATCTTACCATAAAAACTTCAATTAAAACTTGTTTCATTAAAATTCCTTATTTAAATGTTTTTTTAATTAATTGTATTCCTATTTAAATTACTTTTCCAAACAAGTAATTTACCTTAAATACAATTACTACAATAAAATCACATATATAATTAATTACAAAATAATTCTAAATTATGTAGAAACAAATTACAACACAAAAATTCTTGCATCTATGATCAAACACAAATCTGAACTTTTTCTAGTGTTCATGTAATTTATAAGTTTCTATCATCCAATAATCAAATTGTTCTTAACTGTTCTTAACTATTTGTATGTATAATTCACAGTGGCTCTGATGCCACTGAAGGAAAACGGGGTTAGGTTACATGATCCATATTCAAAAATTCTATGAGCATGGCAGAAACAATCATGTAGGATCTTACTACGATTAAACATGTAATAGTAAAACAAAAAACAGTTTACAATTTAATTGATCTAGGCATACCTCTTGCGAAAAACGATGCAAGAACACAAAACACCTTGATCTACAAGCCTGGGAGATATTGTTTCCACTCCTCTACTTTGATCTTCTCCTCTATGACCAACACCTTTCTAAAGTATAATCTAGTTGTAGGACTAGATTTTGCCAAACTAAAAGATATAAACTAGAATTGAGTTTTTTCACAAAGGCGAAGCTTACTCAAGAGAGAGAAGAGAAATCTCAGAAGAGATAGTGTGTGGAACTTCTTTCAGAGTTAGAGAAAAGGTCTATTGATAGGCAGAAGATCTAGAGAAAAAATATTGAAATTCCGATGTGGGATTTGGTTAGAGAAAAGTTCAAATCTCTTCCACAAGTAATTTCTTATTTTTTTCTCCTTATCCCTTCTTTTCCTCCCTATATCCCATTTTCCTATGGAGGGTGGGTCCCACCTCATGCGTCCAGCCTTGGCTTGTGAACCATGGTCCTGGTTCAACCAGCTTGCTCCAATTTAATCCTGACTATAATTGAAAAATAGAAATCCCTTTCCATAAAATAGAAAGTCTATTTTTAAATATCTAATTGCCAATAAATTAAATACTCCTTGATTAATTCCAAAAATCTAAATCCAAACTACTATTTAAGAATAATCTATTTTTTCAATAGTAGAAAAATTATCTTAAATATCTCAGCAGTCTTCTACACTTTAATTAATCAATTACATAATCCAATATCTTGATAATTCTCAAAATAGAAACTCATTCCCAAAATGGAAAGTTTACTTTGATTCTAAATGTCAAAGGATTACATCCTCTCTCAAAATAATATATTGTACTAAGTTTAGATACTTAACAGGGTAGATGGCTAGAAGAGGGACCAAAGACATAATTAACCTTTCTTCCAAAAATAAATAAAATATTCTTGCTAGTCCCCTAGCAATACTTTACCATCTCAACAAATTATGTTCCACTAAAAGACTTCGGTTGCACTCAAGGATAATTACTGTAAGTACAGGAGTCAGTCAATCTATACATGACGCTCTGTCTTTTGACCAACTAAGTATTATATTAACCATAATGCCCCTCTATACTTACTCATAGCCCGAGACAGGTTCCCGAAATGTACTATCACCTCTTTGACTATATCTTGTCTCCTTAGAACCTCTAATCCACAATCCAACCATTCTCCTGAAGTTATCCACTTATCTAAGGGAGCTACCCTTAAGTGTAACATTCAACACCTCAAGTGTTACTGCGGCCACAAATTCAGGATGATCTAGCTCAGATTATTCTAAGGGAGTGATTAATGTATAGATTGCTTATTGCATATGCACGTCCCTTCTAATCAAGTCCTATACACCTAAACCACAGAGTAGGTGATCTAACTATTAAGACCACACCCATAATGGATCAAAGTGAAAACACTCAACTTCGTCGGGTCATCCACATATGCTCAAGAGTAAGAGTTATGGTCTACTTAGAAGCTTGTAGGTTTAGGTGAACTCTTTCTTTGATAGTATGTATTTAAATTCCATACCTACGGTGTCCATCCAATGCATACACATGCATAAGCGTAATAAGTCTGAAACAAATCCATGATCAAGGTAGATCACCCTTTCTTCAAAGGGAACTTATTCCACTATGATTTCTACCATAGTAAAGCGCCGAACTCGACTACTTAGTCATGGACAAAGTTACTTTGCTTATTCAAGTGACCATGACTTAGACCTTCTGTGCGTAACCACCCCACACCTAAGTCACTCATTGAAGCAAAGAGCTTATATTCACAAATATTTATGTATCTATGTCAATCCACATAATGAGAAAAATAAGCTCATATGAATATGATGACACTAATTATCTTATTGCAAACCATCCAGATATTCTAATGACTAAGTGCTAGTGGTCTTTTGGGCATACCAATCCCAACACTTACTAACATTGTCATTAATGAGAATTTTCACAGAAATAGTGGAGATGCAGTTTTTAATCCTATTGATCCAAGTGTTGTTGAATACGAGTTTGTCCATGATACCAAGCAAGAAATCCCATTCGATCCTGTCATAAGTGTGACGCCTCGGATCTAGCATGTAAAGAATAGTGTCTATTTGAATATGATTATGTGTTATTTTAATTGATTATGTGAGTTTATGTGTTTAATTTAACTTTTGTATTTATTTAATAGCCTTACTTTTCTTGTTTTCTTTAAATGTGCTCTACCATTTATTTAATTCAAATCACATGTTTGACCTATGATTTTTGCCATTTTTATTAGGTTGAATTGTTCCTTACATCTAGTAGACTTATTTTTATCCATTTAAAACAAGCCCAGAGCCCGAAGGAAAAAAATTAAAGTATTTTATTTTGCAAATATTGTATTTTTCCCTTATTATATATGTGTTTTTAGGCATACATTCATAATTTTTATTTGCATAGAACTTCTTGAATGCGGATAGAAAAAATATTTTGTATATCGCATGAATAGTAATTTCCTAGTTAGCATATTGGGCTATTCAAAGCTTGGTTTGCATTTTGGGCTTGCATTTAGTTATCTAACCTATATTATAACTCAACCCAAAGCCCAAACCAATGATATAACCACTTATATATCTATATATTCATATAATATGCATAAAACAAAAGAAGAAAAAGAAGAAAAACATCAAGAGCCGTCGAGCTCAAGGAGAAAAAAAAAAAAGAAATACAACTAGGGTTTGTTAATTGGAGCTCAGGGATGGTGCATTCAAGCTTGTTCAAAGCAATCAAACCAATTTCTAGCATCTACAACTCATTTTGGTGAGGGATTTGTATTTTATGAGCAATTTTGTGTATATGTTGATTATGTTAATTTACTTCTATTGCTATAAATGTTAGTTATTTAGCTTTAATTTCCAAGAGTAGTAAGATTTATAGTTAGTAGAGTAAACTTTTAAAGGTTTTACAAGTGTTTAATTGGTTATTGCAAAAGGTTGATTTGAAGAAGAAGATAAATAGTACTTGTATAGCTAGAATGTGAATCATGGCTTAATTGCTTGTTTTGATGCCCCTAGTTGGTACCATAAATGTTTTAATAACTTGCTTAATGCCTAAAATAGTTTGAGTGTATGTAAAACTTGGAAAAGAGTTGAACTTAGAAGATGAATAGTAACTTTTAGGGCAAAATGATGTTTTATGTCTATAAGCTTGGTTTTATCCTATCTAAGTGTGCCATAGATGTTAATGAACCTAGTTTAATGTTTAAAATTGTTAGAACTTGTGTAGAACTTGATAATTTTAATTGTGAACAAAGGGGCCATGTGTATGTTTGTTGTCCAAGTGTGTTTGGATGCATTGGATGATGTTAAATCTGTTAGGTAATGAGTATGGTGCATTTATGGTGTGGTTTTAAAGTGTAGATTGGGGAGTTATAGTGTAAAGTGACAAAGGGGACTTTGGGGACTAAGTGGTATTATTAGTTATCTATATGAGATTTACTATCTACTTTGCTTATATTGAATGATTTTAGTTGAATTCCCGTTATATTGCTTATATTGCTTGTTAATTGTATTGTACGTGTGAGGACAACCTACTTTGTTGTTCCTTTTTATGTGTCATCGAATTGTTAATTGTTACTTGTATATGCTATGTTGTGTTCTCATATCGATGGTTACGCAACCTTATCGTCTGGTTGGATGCGATGGGCCTTTCTGGGCGGCATCGGGCTTGCCAGGGTTGGTTGCCCTAGTCCCTTTCGCTCTAGGGATGCCGCCCTGGGAGAGTTGGGTTGTAAGATTAACAGAGTGTTACATCCATAGTACCCCCGTTGGTGTATAGGGATATCGACTTATTGATTATCATCTTATTGAGTTCGTGGTTCGTAGCTCGTGGATCGTGGTTCGTGGTTCGTGGTTCGTGGTCCGTGCTCGAGGTCAACCTTGTGTCATTTTAAATAACTCTTGCTTGGGCCCTAGTCCTTGGAGAGTTACATATGATTGTATTCTTGCTTAAGGGCATCCTCAATGGAGTCTCTAAAAAGTCTCTAAACAACAATGATTGCTGTTTTAGAGACTCCATTGATCAAAATTCATCACCAATGGGGGTCTCTAAAATACTATTTGATAGTTTTTGGTAAAATCATGATATCACTCAAGCTTTGAGTCTCCAAAATAGCACCTAATTTCTATTTTTTTCAACAAATTTGTTGAAGAAAATGAAGACTATACAAGACAAAAACGAGTCTCCAAAAAAAACAATGTCAAATCTGACGATGTCAGACAATCTGACATCGTTAGATTTTTTTAAAAAAAGTACAAAAAAGAGCACAAACAGCAACAAAAAAATTTAAATAGCAACAAAAAAAAAAGCACAAATAGTAAAAGAGCACAACGGGGAAGGTGGGGGGTACGGGGTGGGGTGCAGCGGGGAAGAGGGTTGGGGGTGGGGTACAGTCGGGAAAGGAAAGGGAAAGGGGGAGGGAGGGTGGGTAGGTGCGTAGGGGGGGAGGGGGTGCAGCGGGGTACAGAGGAGGGAAAATGAAAGGGAAAAAGGGGGGGTTGTGTCACACCCCAACTCGACCCCTCTTACAATCAGTCAGGACGCAACGGAATTTCGACAGTATAACGACAATAATTAAGACATCGAGGCTCTAAACCAACCTCTTAAGAACAACATGCAACCAACTCCACAAACCATTCAACAATCAACTCCTCAATTAAAATAAACAACATACAACATAACCATATTATACAATAAACATTCATTCAACAACCCATTCATAGTTATTCGCCTCCGTTCTAACTTAGTACATAGGTCATTCCTACATTTCGAAATAGGTTATACAAAACATGGTTTTACAACAACTAAGATAATCTCATGGCAATGACTCCTGCACATAAGACTCATCCACATACAGTACATTTCCCTCTTAAGGAGGCATATACCCGTAGTCAGAACCAGTAACACCTGCCTGCATGCAATAATTGAGAGTGAGCTTATATAAAACAAGCTCAGTGAGGTTCTGATAGATCTCCAACAGTATTTATTATACTCCTTGAAAATGATCCTTTGAGCAGTAAACACACAATAAAACATTAATAACAATATAAACACATAACTATAATGACCAATCAATAAAGGATACTCTATTTGGTGTAGCTCCAAATGTCATCATGATCTCAACCATTCTTCTTGTAACTCCCCATTACTCACGCACCCGAGGTACCTCACTTACCTCGCCCTCCATAACACCTCCGTCATGCGAGCTGGAGGTAGTCTCTAGTAGTTATGTCATTATCAACCCGACAGCCCGATGTTGCCCCAAGAGGTGGCACACACATACCAAGACTCAAATATTAAACATCAATCATTCACAGGAGGACAATCTAGAAGAATCAATAATCATCAATAATCATCAATTATCATCAATTGTCATCAATATAACATCAAGTAATCAAAACAACAAACAACTAAGTTAGATGACAAAGTAGGTCATCCAACTTAACATGCATTAAACCGTAGTCTAACCCTAGTCTATCTATCAACAACTCACAATTCGATCACTCAAATACCACCAAATCAACTAAATGCTCAATTCAATAATTTAAAGAAAGACAACCTAAACTTCAAATAATCATATCTTACATTCTACTAATCCAAACAACTCCAAATCAGTTTCTAACACTCACACATTCAATCAACTACATTAGCCCTCTTGGAAACCAACCAAGACACATCAATATCAAGCCCAACAACCCTAAAACCTCAATGCACCTAGGCTGAAATTTTTGGATTTTTACACAAACATCGCAATAAAAAATTCGGCATTATAACATCGTTACCACGTAATTAACAAACTTTTAAAAATCAACGGCAATCAATTCCAACCACAACAACTCAAGATATTCATCAAATTGCCAATCTATCAACTTTAAATACCCGAAAATAAAAATTTATGCTACAACGATTCAAATCTCGTTGGAATACACATAAATGATCCCTAGCATGCACTGAACAATAATATAACTTCAAATTAATATTCTAACGGTTCAAAATGCAATTATAAGCAAAAATATAAAAAATGACTTTTGAGATCTAGAATTTTTCTCTGACCTTTGATGTGTTTTGATGCGAGAAATATGTAGAATGGATGTCCAACAAATGAAATCAAGCTTTGAATAAAGTGATTTGGACTTGAATTGCAAAATCTATGTGAAAAATGTTTTGAAAAATCTTGAAAATGCCTTCATCTCTCTCCTACAAAGAACCACGATTTTGTGTGTGTTTTTGGAGGTGTTTTGCTTTATTTTTAATGTGTGTTGATGATATATTAAGCAAAGGTAAAAAAAATAAAAGAAAGTCAAAGTTGACACTTAGTTATTTTTAGTGTTTTCTTGTCTTTTAATTTCATTTTAGACTATTTCTTGCTCAAAACATTAATTTTACACTTAGACTATTTTAAGTAGTTTATTTTCAGGTGACAAGAGTTTTCTCATGCAAAGACTTTCACCTGACTCGGCTAAAAACGCGATTTCTGCAAAAGAATGTGAAAAGTCATATTATTTATTTTCAAATGTCTTTCGAATGCACAATTAATCTAAAATCATTTAATACCACATATAAATACATTTATATTAATATGTACTAGGTCAACGAAAGTCAATGCAAGAATCGGGTTTAGAAGAAATTACTATTTGGCTCAAAAACGCTACTTTTTGCCCGAAAAGTCTATTTAAATTACTATTCCGTTTTAGAATCAATTTTTATCAAACATGGGTCTATTAATAATAGAGGCCTAGGATTTAAGACGTTTAAAACACCCTTGTAAAAATTTTAACGGACAGGTGTTAAAAATACTATTCACAAAAATCGTAGATAAAATTTCTGATGCCGTTTTTTATAAAAATTTCATGAATGAACACATTGCATGTATTATGAATATAAATCACATATTTACCACATTCTAACTCATATAACACATGAACAGGTCAAATCACGCAAATTGAGGCAAAGACACACAAATCGAGGTGAAGAGAAAAATTGGGGTTTCATATTCTCCCCTCCTTAAAACAATTGTGTCCGCGCAATTCTTGAATTGACAGACAAGTAAATCCTCAATCATTATACTTAACAATAATTCTCTTAGTTCCCATTTATCTCTTAGGATGACACCTAAACAAAGACCTCAATTGAAATAAACTCCGTTGACTGCATGATGATATCACGATTCCCAAAACAATTCTCAATTCATAATTCACTCCCACTTAATATCATATTGTATATGAAAGAAATCGCAACTCCAAGGTCTTAGCATGACACCACTACTTATCAATCATCCCCTACTACACAAAAGAGCTCTATGAATACCCTGAGGGTTTAAAAACTTATTCACGATAACATGAATGATTATTGATCAAGAGAATATCTCAAAAGTGACATTAGTAAGAATATGGCTCTTATGAAATTTACAAGGAAATAAGAATATGGAAAGTCATATTCGAGCCAACAATCAAGTGAACAAGAGGTCAAACAGATTAGAGAATCAAGAGGCTAATAGTTTAATAAGGAAGCATGATAACTAACAATAGAAATGTCTCAGCACCTATCAGTTAAATAAGTACGAACAAAGGATGATGACAGATCAAAACTGTGCTAAGTATGTTGAACAAAAATTCCTGAACAAGTAGACATTTCAACTCTCGATGATTATTCAAGGAACCAACAAGTAAGTTGTACTTGAGGCGAAATGAAATTAAGAAACAAGAAATGATTAATTCAATAGAAAACATGAGTGGCAAGAGTATCTCAGCACACAATACCAAAGAAGTACGAATAAGAAATGATAACAACAAGACAGTGCCGATTACTTCGAGTGAGCAAATACAAGAAAAGTAATGGCTCAGTATTTAATAATAAAATAATAGGATTAACAAGGATCAACAAGAATGACAATGATGTACTTAGGTAGGGAGTACATCAAGCAAGTGAAATTCGAACAAGTAAAAGGGTATACCAAAGAAAAAATTACTTTCAAATGAATAGTAATAGGATGAAATGAAATATTAAAACCAATGGCTGGAGATATAGAATGAAATGTAGAAGTCTCAAACCTTAACTCCAATAAGCGACATTGCTATAAGAAGCAAATATGAATGTTAAAAATAGAAACAATGTCAAATGAGTATAGGATCCATTAATCCAATAAGCAAAACTTTCAAGAAAAAATTAATATGCTAGAAAAGTGTAACTCTCTCTCAAATAAGTGAGAATAGAGTAAAAAATAATAATAAGACAGATAGAATTATGAAGTACAAGAAGGGTGTCCCACCTACACACTTAAACACCAACAAGTCAAATCTTACAATCTATCTTCCTCCAAAACAAGACACTAAGGAGACCTAGAGAACCTAAAGAGTCATAACAATCACCAAACAAGATAAATCACTCCAAAATTTTACATTCTGTACCAGACCAATCACTAAATAAGATAAATCACCGATTACCCAACAAGATTCACTAATGAAGACTCCAAAATCTGATAACACAATACAGATTCATATTAACCCATTATGACACTAGTGAATTCTCAATCAACAATTTAGAAAGTCATACCACCTAGAACTCAAAATCTTGATGTAGGCAAGTAAATGTTTAGCCACTGAAATGCATTCTTATTTCCTCAAATAATTCTATCTCCCAACAATTACATCTTCGAATTAAGTAACTTTAGTCAGGAATCACTCCAATAGTCTCCAAGGTTTAAAGATCAAAACTCCAAAATATCCATTAATAATATAGCAATCCCAAATATTAGAAATATTCACATGTTATACCACACTTCATTCCATTCACAAATATACATCACTAATTCGTCAAATAAATTCATTCTAAAATAACCTCAAGAAAGTATAATAGAGTTGAGACTCCAAAAGTGAATGACCACAACCTCACGGAAACCTTAACTTATGATCCGTCTCCAAGTAATAACAAGTTAAACATAGAAACAAAAGAAATTATAATCATCAAGATACATTGTTATTTCCTCGAACAACTTCATTCTCGGTAAAGGAAGATCAAGAACAGATCCATTAAATTGAGACTAAAATCCATAAACATAATAATCATGATCTCAAGGGTAAACTACCAGAATAATAATAATTCAAAATCATGGCCTACCTCTATTTCTGAAAACTCTTGCAGTCATCCTGACTTCACCCAAAAGAATCATCCACAGTTATAGCATATATACAATTATATCTCATGAAAACAAGTACCAACATATTACATGATTATCATATATTACAACATTATCACATAACACACAATTCAACACATAGCAAGCCAATATCACCTAAACAGGTTATATTACTGAAGTAAGTTATAAACAATTAAAGTCACATAAGCAACAAACTTCACATAAGACAAGTTGATCACGTAAGTCACATTGGTCACTTAAAGTATAGTGAGCACCTAAAGCACTTTGTTTCACATAATCTAGTTATAAACAATTAAAATCACATAAACAACTAACTTCACACAGACACTTCAATCACATAAAACACATTTGTCACATAATACACGTTAATCACAAAATGCATATTAACTACAAGACATTGAGTACGTAAGACACGTTATCAAGTAAAACATATTGACCACATTAGTTCAGTAATCACATAAAGCATATTGATCACATAGCATATTAACTACAACACATTGAGTACATAAGACACGTTATCAAATAAAACATATTGACCACATTAGTTCACTAATCACATAAAGCATATTGATCACCTATCCGGGGGTATGATGTTATCTTAGGTATGGATAGGCTTTCTAAGTATGATGCCCAGTTGAACTGTAGAACCAAGGTAGTACAGTTTCGTTTTCCAGATCAGCCAGTAGTTGAGGTAGTAGGGAACCGAGGTGCAAAGATGAGTTTTGTTGTCTCAGCAACTAAAGCCGTTAAGTTGGTGAGTAAGGGGTGTTCGGGTTATCTAGCTTATTTGATCAACAAGCCATCAGATAAACTACAGCTAGAGGAAGTCCCTATTATTCGGGAATATCCTAATGTATTTCCCGAGGAGTTGCCTGGGTTGCCGCCTGAGAGGGATATAGAATTTGTGATTAATCTTGTTCCCGGTACTCAACCTATTTCTAAATCGGCGTACCGGATAGCACCAGCTGAGTTGAAGGAGTTGAAAGCTCAGTTACAAGAGTTATTGGAGAAAGGATTCATTCAGCAGAGTTCTTCACCTTGGGGAGCTCCTGTTTTATTTGTGAAAAAGAAGGATGGTACCTTGATGTTATGTATAGATTATCGTGGGTTGAATCAGGTGACTATCAAGAATAAATATCCTTTGCCACTAATTGACGAGTTGTTTGATCAACTTCAGGGGGCTAAAGTCTATTCTAAATTTGACATAAGGCAAGAGTATATCGGATTCGTACGGAGGATGTTCCGAAGTCTGCCTTCAGGACTCGGTACGGGCATTATGAGTTTGTTATTATGCCCTTTGGATTGACTAATGCACCGGCAGCATTCATGGATTTGATGCATCGAGTCTTTCAGCTGTACTTGGACCAGTTCGTGGTGATTTTTATTGATGATATCTTAGTCTATTCTAAATCTGAATCAGAGCACGAGCAACATCTACGGCTTGTCTTGCAGAAGTTACAGGAGCATCAGTTGTTTTCCAAGTTCAACAAATGTGAATTTTGGCTGCAACACATATCTTTTCTTGGTCATGTGATTACTCATAACGGTATATCCGTGGATCCCACTAAGATTGAAGTGGTGATGTCTTGGAAAAGGCCAAAGAATGTTACTGAGGTCCGTAGTTTTCTTGGCTTAGCAGGCTATTACCGTAGGTTTGTTAAAGACTTTTCAAAGATTGCGGGGCCACTATCTAAGTTGACTCAGAAACGGACTATCTTTACTTGGGATAAGAAGTGTGAGAGTGGGTTTCAGGAGTTGAAAAAGAGGTTAACTACCGCTCTAGTACTTGCTCTACCAGAGGGGACCGATAATATGGTCATTTACAGTGATGCATCCAAGGAGGGCTTGGGATGTGTTCTTATGCAGAATGGCCGAGTTATTGCCTATGCTTCTCGAAAGTTGAAGCCTTATGAAGAAAACTATCCGACTCATGATCTTGAGTTGGCAGCAGTTGTCTTTGCACTCAAGAAGTGGCGTGATTATCTGTGGGGCAGTAAGTTTGAGATTTTCACTGATCATAAGAGTCTTAAGTACTTATTCTCACAGAAGGAGTTAAATATGCGCCAGAGGAGATGGATGGAGCTTCTTGGAGATTATAATTGTTCTATCAATTATCTGCCTGGAAAGGCAAATGTTGTAGCAGATGCTCTCAGCCGGAAGGCTAGTATTTCTTGTTTGGCTGTCAAGAAGTGGGAGGTTCTTGAGGAGTTTAGTTATTGGAGACCAGAGTTGACTCAGGTTGGGGTGATGTGTTCACATCTCCGTATTCAGCCTTTATTATTGTCTCAGATCAGGGAAGCTCAGCAACTTGATGTTAAACTTCAGAAAATCAAGGATCAGATCACTGATGATCAGTCTGACTTCAAAGTACATGAGGACGGTATTCTTCGGTTTAGGAACAGGGTATGTGTTCCCGATGAGCCGAGTTTGAGGCGAGGTATTCTGGAGGAAGCTCATAATTCTAAATATACTATTCATCCCGGTGGAACTAAGATGTATCGGGATTTGAAGCAACATTACTGGTGGAACAACATGAAGAGGGAGGTTGTTCAGTTTGTGTCTAGATGTTTGACTTGTCAGAGAGTGAAAGCCGAGCATCAACGACCCGCAGGGTTACTTCAGTCGTTGGCAATACTAGAGTGAAAATGGGAGCATATTACGATGGACTTTGTCTCTGGTTTGCCTAGAACACCAAGGGGTAATGATACAGTTTGGGTTGTCGTGGATCGTTTGACGAAGACAGCTCATTTTATTGCAATGAGGATGGGAGATGAGGTTACAAAGTTGACGGGTCTCTATCTGGATCAGATTGTTAGACTTCACGGGATTCCGTCTAGTATTGTCTCTGATCGAGATCCTTGATTTACTTCTCGTTTGTAGGAGAAACTTCAGGAGACTTTGGGTACTCAGTTGAACTTCAGTACCGCGTATCATCCACAGACCGACGGTCAATCTGAGCGGACTATTCAGATTCTGGAAGATATGCTTAGAGCTTGTGTTCTGGACTTCGGAAAGAACTGGGAGAAACATCTACCGCTTGCCGAGTTTGCCTATAACAATAGTTATCAAGCTACTATTGGAATGGCACCTTTTGCAGCTCTTTACGGTCGTAAGTGCCGTTCACCTTTATATTGGGATGAGGTAGGAGAGATGAAGACTGTTGATCCGACTATTATGCCAGAACTTCTTGAGAAGATTGAAAATGTTCAGTTGATCAAGCAGAGAATGCTTATGGCGCAGAGTAGATTCAAGAGTTATGCTGATAAGCGTCGTCGAGACTTAGAGTTTGCAGTTGGAGATCGGGTTTTCTTGAGATTGTCTCCTCGAAAGAGGTTTGCTCGTTATGGTAAAGGTGGAAAGCTGAGTCTGAGATTTGTTGGGCCGTTTGAGATTACTGGCAGGGTTGGTAAGTTGGCATATCGGTTGGCTTCACCAGAGAATTTCTCTAATGTCCACGATGTATTTCACGTGTCTAATTTACGAAAATACAATCCGGATCCTTCTCATATTCTTGAGCCAGAACCGTTAGAGCTTCGAGAGAATTTGACTTATGATGAGCGTCCGATTCGTATTCTAGATCAGATGGACCGAGAGTTGAGGTCGAAGAGGATTCTGATGGTTAAGGTGTTGTGAAAGCATCACGGCATTGAGGAAGCTACGTGGGAGAGACGAGATCAGATGCAGCAGCAATACCCAGATCTATTCCGTACATCAAGTAAGAATTTCGAGGACGAAATTTCTATAAGGGGGGGAGAATGTGAAACCCCACTTTTCTGCTTATCTCGTTTTACGTGCTATACCTCGTTTTACGTGCATGTGAGCTGTTTATGTGCTATAGGACCTAGAAAGTTATAATTTTGATTTCAATACTCCTAATACGTGCTAAACGTGCATTCATGAAATTTTCATAAAAAACGGGATCAGAAATTTTATCGTCGTCTTTTAGTGAATAGTATTTTGGACGCACGTCCGCTAAAATTTTTACGCAGGGCTTTTAGGTGCATCAAGACCTAGTCCATAGACTTTAATAGACCTGTGATTGATAAAAATAGATTTCAAATCGGCTTAGGAATTTATTAGGGTTTTTACACCACTTTTTGCGAAAAACCGAGTTTTAAGCCGACTCGGGTGAAATTCTTTGAATGTAAAACTTCTTGTCACCTAAAAATAACCCACTTGAGATATCTTGGGGGTTGCATAAATATTTTTAACATTGGTGAGCAATAAAATGAGTTTAAAGTCAATAAAACATTAAAAAATAATAGTTTTCTCAACTTAAACTATTTAAAATACTAAATATATTTGCTCACACTAGTTACACACACTAAGCAAAGCACAAAACACACTCCACACACACACAAAGGGCCGAGAGAAAGAGGGAGAAGAAAAAGAAAGAAATTCAAGGTTTTTCAATCAAAAATTCAAAGAAAAACTTGGTTTTTGTCCGTAAAACTTCGCACCGATTTGGATTCTGCTTGTTGGGCACGCACTTCACGCATCCCTAGGCTTTTATCGCATCAAAGGTGAGAGAAAAATTCTAGATCTCAAAACTTGTCTTTTGCATTTTTGCGTATAAATGAAGATTGAACCGTTAGAATTGTAATCTGATGTTAGATTATTGCTCCTTGCATGCTAGGGATCGTTTAGTGGTAATACTACGAGTTTCTGTCGGATGTAGCATAATTTTTATTTTTCGGGTATTAAATTTTGATTAAATCATTTAATGTTGAATTAATTGAGTTGTGATGATCGAAATCGATTGCCGTCGATTTCTAAATACTTGATAATTACGTGTTAGCGCTATTGTGATGCCGAATTTTCGATTACATTGCTCGTGGGAAAATCGGGAAAATTCAGCCAAGACATCCTAGGGTTTTAGGGTTATCGGGCATGATTTGGAGGTGTTATGGTAGATTTCCCGAGAGGGATAATGTAGTAGGTTGAATGGATGAGTGATAGAAACTGATTTGGCGATGTTTGGGTTAGTAGAATGTAAGTTATGAATTTTTGAAGTTTAGGTTGTCATTCTTCAATTTCTTGAACAATGCCTTTAGATGATTGGGTGGTGTTTGAGTGATTGAATGGTGAGTTGTTGATGGGTATACTAGGGTTTAATTGGGTATATAATGGATGTCCGGTTAGATGGCCTACTTTGTCATCTAACTAAGTTATTGTTGTTTAAATGATAATTGATGCTATCATTGATGAATAAATGATGATTGATTGATGATTGATGATGATTATGGAGTCTTGGTATGTGTGTGCCACCTCTCGGGCAGCGTTGGGCTGTCGGGTTGATAACGGCATGACTGCCAGAGGCTACCCCCAGCTCGCATGACGGAGGTGTCATGGAGGGAGGGGCTAGTGAGGTACCTCGGGTGCGTGAGTAATGGGGAGTTATAAGAAGAACGGTTGAGATCGTGATGGCGTTTGGAGCTACACCAAATAGAGTATCCTTTATTGAATGGTTATATAGTTATGTGATGATAGAATGACTGATGTTATATGTTTACTGCTCAAAGGAATTATCCAAGGAGTATAGTAAACTATGTAGAGATCTATCGGATCCTCACTAGGCTTATTTATATAAGCTCACTCTCTATTATTGCATGCATACAGGTGTACTTTTGCAGGATTACGGGTACGTGCCTCCTGAGAAGGAAAATGTGCCTTATGTGGAGGAGTCATATGTCCCAGAGTCTTATCCGTGATTCTGTGCTATTATTTATCATATATATTAGCTTAGTAGCCTTTCCTATGCTTTATAGTTCTTGTTGTATAGGATGCTGAAAAGAATATAAATTAGTTGTTACTATTCTAGCAGCTTCTTTTGTCTATGGTTAAGTTGTTAGATGGGTCTCAACTTATTTTTGAAATGTATGACAAGGTTGAGGTATTGTACGTTATGTTGGAACGGAGGCAGGTAACGAGGAGTGAGTATTGTATATTACTGTTACGTTATGTGTTGTTATGCTGTTGAGGAGTTGTTGTTTGTATGGTTATGGAATTGGATGTTTAATGTTATTAATGAGGTTGGTTTAGAACCTCGGTATTCTATTTACTGTCGTTATACTGCCGAAATTCCGTTGCGTCCTGACTGATTGTAGGTGGGGTCGAGTTGGGGCGTGACATTTAAGTGGTATCAGAGCGCATGTTAGTTGTCAGCTGGGGTATTCTCGGAATGTGGGTAATGGTCTTAGCATGAAATATGTATGAAAAGAAAGAAAAATGAATTATGTATTGATATGACTAAATGATTAAGTGATTATGTGATTTAAGTGCTTATGTGATTATGTGATCAATTTGCTTATGTGATTGAAACTTATGTGATCTATGTGCTTTATATGAGTTTGTTGTTTATGTGTTAAAAGTTGTATATAACCTATTTACGTGCTATAACCTGTGCTAACTCTTTGATTAGTACGATGGCCGGTAGACCGAGGACTCGTGGTAGGCCCGAGATAGTAGATGAGGTTCCTGGTAATGTGGCACAGGGCCGTGGTAGGGGTGATGATGGGTTAGGGGCAGCAATGGATCGGATTGCAGATTTGATGGCTGGACAGGCCCAGTTGTTAGCGGGTCAGGCTGCTCAGACTCAGGCATTGCAGGCTCAGATACAGAATGTACAGGGTGGTAATCACGGTCGAGGTACTATGAAGGAGTTTCTGGGGTACTATCCTCCTAGATTTCAGGGAGAGCCTGATGATAGGAAGGCCGAGTCATGGATTAGTAAGTTAGAGAAAAAATTTTATCCTCTCGGGTACACTGATGAGAGGAAGGTGACTTCTACTGTCTATTTGCTTGATGATGAGGCAGAGGAGTGGTGGCGCACTCTGAGAGCCAGTTGGGAGACCCGGGGTGTTCCGTATGTTTGGGATGCCTTTCTGACTGCTTTTAGGGATAAGTATGTCCCGAGGATTGCACGGGAAAGGAGAGAGGTTGAGTTCCTGTCTTTGGTACAGGGGGATTCTACTGTGGCTCAATATGAGGCTACATTCACTAGGTTGTCATGGTATGCACCGGAGTTTGTAGCTGTGGAGGAGAGGAAGACCCGTTGATTTATGTTGGGATTGAGGCCCGAGATTCAGGATGCAATGGCTCTGAATTGCTATGATATCTTCACTGAGGCTTTTGATGCAGCTTATAGGTTAGAGAAGAGGAAAGGCGATCAGATTGTCTCCAGTCAGCCTAGTAAGAGGCCGTATCAGCCACAGGGCCAGCAGGTTATATATAGGCCTCCAGTACAGCAGGTTGTCTACAGGCCACCAGCCTAGCAGGGTTCTTATAGGCCACAGGGTCAGCAGAGTTACTATCGGCCTCAATTTCAGCAGGGGCCATATCAGGTTCAGACTCAGTATAGGCCAGCCCAGTCTCAGGGTCAGTACAGGCCTAGTGTGGTGAGACCTCAGCAGCAGGCTGTATCAGCTGCTTCATCAGCTTCTGGTTCTTCTAGGGGCAGTGTTAGTGCTACATCATCGCAGTATAATTACTGCAAGCGCCCAGGGCATGTGGAGTCCGACTGCAGGGTAAAGGCAGGGAACCAAATAAGATACATCAAAATCAAGCCCAACAACCTTAAAACCTCAATGCACCTAGGATGAAATTTCTGAATTTTCACACAAACATCGCAATCGAAAATTTGGCATTATGACGGCGCTACCACGTAATTAACAAACTTTTAAAAATCGACGGCAATCGATTCTAACCACAACAACTCAAGATATTTATTAAATAGCTAATCTATCAACTTTAAATACCCGAAAATAAAAATTTATGCTACAATGGTTCAAATCTCGTAGGAATACACATAAATGATCCCTAGCATGTACTGAGCAATAATATAACTTCAAATTAACATTCTAACAGTTCAAAATGCAATTATAAGCAAAAACATAAAAAATAACTTTTGAGATCTATAATTTTTCTCTGACCTTTGATGTGTTTTGATGCAAGAAATGTGTAGAATGGATGCCCAACAAGTGAAATCAAGCTTTGAATAAAGTGATTTGGACTTGAATTGCAAACTTTATGTGAAAAATACTTTGAAAAACCTTGAAAATGCGTTCATTTTTCTCCTACAAAGAACCACGGTTTTGTGTGTGTTTTTGGAGGTGTTTTGATTTGTTTTTAATGTGTGTTGATGATATATTAAGCAAAGGTCAAACAAATAAAAGAAAGTCAAGGTTGACACTTAGTTATTTTTAGTGTTTTCTTGTCTTTTAATTCTATTTTAGACTATTTTTGCTCAAAATATTAATTTAACACTTAGACTATTTTAAGTAGTTTATTTTTAGGTGACAAGAGTTTTCTCATGCAAAGACTTTCACCCGACTCGGCTAAAAACGCAATTTCTGCAAAAGAAGGTGTAAAGTCATGTTATTTGTTTTCAAATGTCTTTTGAATGCACAATTAATCTAAAATCATTTAATACCACATACAAATATATTTATATTAATATGTACTAGGTCAACGAAAGTCAATGCAAGAATCGGGTTTTAAAAAAATTACTATTTGCCTAAAAAATGCTACTTTTCCCCCAAAAAGTTTATTTAAATTGCTATTCCGTTTCAGAATCAATGTTTATCAAACATGAGTCTATTAATAATAGAGGACTAGGTTTTAAGACGTTTAGAACACCCCTGTAAAAATTTTAGCGGACAGGTGTTCAAAATACTATTCACAAAAATCGTAAATAAAATTTATAATGCCGTCTTTTACAAAAATTTCATGAATGCACACATAACATGTATTATGAATATAAATCACATATTTAGCACATTCTAACTCATATAACACATAAACAAGTCAAATCATGCAAATCGAGGCAAAGACACGCAAATCGACGTAAAGACGAAAACTGAGATTTCACAGGTGGGAACATAGGAGAGGGGGGATGGGTGCGTGGGAGGGGTACAGCGGTGTGCAGAGGGGGGGGGGAGGTGCAGCAGGGAAGGGGGGCTTTGTATTGCTTGTCTTTTTGTTGTCCAATTTTAATTGTTCTCTCGTTGTCTTTTTTTTTTTTTTTTTACTCTCATCCCCTAAGATTTGAAATCCCCTATTGTCTCTTTGTTAAATTTGAATGAAAAATCACTACAATTACGTTTACACGCATGAAATCACCTTTCAAAATTTCAACTTGACTTCTCTAATATTTATTATGTTTGAAAGTTAACAATAGTATTATTTTGAACACTTGGAACTTACAATATGAGTTTTGAATTAATTAGAACTAGTTAAAAAATTAGATTAATTATTTAGATTTTTTAATTAAGGTAGTGTATTTAGGGTTTTTTAATTAGATTTTTTTTAATTATGGTTTTGTATTTTATTTTTTTATTTTAATTTTTTAGTTTAGTTTTTTTGCTTCGGTAAACTTTTTTTAGTTTTTATAGTTTTTTTATTTTATGTTTTTTGTTTATGTTTTTTTATTTTAGGTAATTTTTTAATTGTAATTAAGCTTTTTTTTAATTAGAGATTTTTAATTAGATTTTTTCATTCAATTATATAATTAAACGTAGTCCTAATTTTTTAAATGTTATCTTTGTCGCAATTTATTTATTTTTTGGTTAAAATATTCGTTTAAAAAGTTGAGATAATCTAAATAACAATTAATTAAAAAAAGTAACACACGACAAAAAATAACACATAATCAAATTATTATGTAAAATTAAAATTAACACAATATAGAGACTTGATTTTATAGAGACCGTCGCCGGGGATATTTTTTTTATCTTGGTCTCTAAATGGGTCTCTAAAATAGTTTTTTTGCCTTAGTCTCTAAAATTGATCTTGGACTCTATATGGGTCTCTAAAATGATGGATAGAGACCAATTATAGAGACTCCATTGAGGATAGCCTACGTGTTATTAAATTTGTGATGTTAGTTGATTGTATTGTTATCTTCTATTGTTTGTATATAGTCTGTTACCTAGTTATAGTTTCCTAAAATGGGCTTTTAGCTTTATTATCTTGATTTAGTATTTTATCTTGTTAATGATTCTATGACTTATTTGCATTGCACGAAAAGTTTTCAAAATTCCTCGGATATTTGTTTCCCTCATTCACTGAGCAACAATGTTTGCTCACTCCTCTCTTTCTAACCATTTCAGGTGAGGCAGGATCAGTTCCTCCCGAGGCTGCGGAGGAGGAGGCTTGGGAGTCTCTCTGAGTGCTTGTGTTGACCTTAGGTGGACTATCTATGTAAATTTGTGAATATTTATGTATTCTTTTGAAGCCTGTGTGTCTTGTATATATTTGTTGGTTGTAAAGAATGTAACCAAGGGAAGGTTCACCAAGTGTCTCGGCATGTAATGACTTAGTCAATACCTTAGTTAGTTGTGACCTAACAAGAACTCTATAATCTATTTTGCTAAGATTAGTGCTAGAACTACTAAATGAACTAGAGATGATCTAGAATGGGCTAAATTATGTTTATGAACAATGTTTCTTGTGTGATGATTCTTCTACGTGCAGGTTGGTTAGTCCTAAAAATAGGAAAAACTATGTTCGTTTTTTTTCATTTTACGTGCCTTGGGGTTTTGGATCGGGGTCCCAATTTCGTGAGGGATCAGGACATTACAATAAGCCTTACTTACATCGGCTTTGAGAACATGGCCTTTGCATTTTTCCTCTTTTTTCTAAGTTTGAAAGCCGCCTCCTAAGCAATGAAGAAATTATCATGAATCGATCTTCCTTGAATAAAGGCTGATTGAGTGGGGGCGATAATCTTATCCATAATCGGTTTTATCTTGAGAACCAATACTTTAGAGAGAATTTTAAAGATAAAATTTTAACAACTAATGGGACGAAGATTTGTCACCTGTTGAGAGTTCTTCACTTTTGGGATAAGGGCGACATTAGTATGGTTGATTGATCTAAAGGTCAATGTTACCTTGGAAGGCTTCCTGGAGGATATTGAAAATATCTTACTCAAAAACTTGCCAATACCATTGAAAGAAGTATCTTGAGAATCCGTTTGGCCCTGGTGCTTTCTTTGCACTGAGACTAAAGGTAACATTCTTAATTTTCTCTTTTGATAAAGGCCAGGTTAGTCTTCGGTTGTCCTCTTCTGATACAACTAGTTCAATGCAATCCAGGATTGGGTTAATGTTCCTGGGCCCAACGGTTTTGAACAATCCTTCAAGTACTCACTGATAAGGTTTTCAATACCTACTTTATTAGAGATCCATTCTCCATTCGGGTGCTGAAGTCTAATAATTCTGTTAATGGCTCTTCTATATTTTGTCACAGTATAGAAGTACTTTAAGTTTCTATCACCATACCACAACCATTTTAATCTGGCTTTAGCCTCCCAGAAGTGGAACCTGGTTGGGTGCACCGGAGTATTACGTTGGGATCTTATCGTTGGTTGATAAGGATCAGCTGGAACCTGGTTGTGCAATTTTTGATGCACAATAAGGTTCTTTCTGTTGTTGAGATTTTAAGAAGTTGTACATTTAAGCACACATCTACTAGAATTGCTTGGACTGTTTAAGAAGGATATTACTAGGTATTATTCTTTGCTAACGAGTAATCACACTCATGCTGATTATCTTGGTAATCTTGTTGATAGTACTTACACTGGTGTGTACCATGTCAAGATATATATGCATTTTTATCTTGTTGGAGTGGAACATAGCAATAATAAGGTAGATTCGGATAGTTTAAGGAAGAATTATAATTCTTCTGCTGATTTGATCTTACCGGTTTCAAGAACTTTGTCTGACCCAACTTTATATAAACCAATCATAGATGCTGCAGTAGACATCGTGGAGAGAAATGGTGGACAATACCATGTTTTGGTTATCATTGCAGACAGCCTGGTTACAAGAAGTGTAGATACTAGAGATGATGATCTTAGCCCTCAAGAAAAAGGAACAATTAGTTCCATAGTAAATGCAAGTTTGTATCCTCTCTCAATTGTTCTGGTTGGAGTTAGTGATGGACCTTGGGACAACATGAAAAAATTTGATGACAGGATCCCTACTCGTGACTTTGATAATTTTCAGTTTGTCAATTTTACTGCTATAATGTCCAAATATGCAGCTGACGAGTCCGGTAAAGAAACTGCCTTTGCTTTTGCTGCCTTAATGAAGATTCCAATGCAATATCAAGTAATAAAAGAACTTGGTCCACTAGGGTATGAAGCATTTATATCCAATATTCAAATCTATGCAAACTTAAGCATGGTCTTTCTATTAAAGTTTGAGTTCTGATGAAAGATATGAACTCTAACAAATTGCTTTGGCAAGCCTGGAATGTTAATAGCGACGTCCTTCAATATTTCCTATAGCAGTTGTCAAATCTTTAATTGTGAACTGATGATATATATATTTTGATGTTCCTGATACTTAGGATTCGTTAGTGATGTTTTGGAACTTTCCGAGAAATATCAAAAGCGTTTTGGTCCTATTGAGAGGGAAGACCCTATCGAAGAAGCAATATGGTTGTATGAGCAGGAATTTGTTAACTTTTATCCGGGGCTGAACCTTGAGGACAAGCTCTAATTGTGCTAATGGCCCAACCCAAACGACGGAGCCCAATTCAGTTGATCAACCAAATGAGCTAGAACCATTCCTGAGCAACTGATGGACTACGTGGCTTGTTAGTTAGAAGTGTTAGGCGTTCTTGGCATATGATCTGAGAAGGAATATATATATATATCCATGAGTGGTGTAACAGGGAGGCTAAGCAAACACTATGTTCATTTATACTTTTCTTCTTCTTCTTGTTTAATTTTTTTGTAACTTTCTTCTTCATATTTCCTGCAAATTAAATCAATTCGGCTATTGCTCTTTCTTTTTGGTTGTTTTTCTTCTCCCTAAATTTCAAGATCGTTAAATTGGTACTTTCATTGACTCCATAGCCGACGGTACCGAACTTAACGCCATGGATAATACGGTAACGAAGCTTCTGCAAACTACAACACAGAATACTTGAAAGTCCGATGACTTTCAACAAACACTTGGCGCCCTCACTTTTAAGCTTATGACAATTGATAGCAAACTCAATTAGTTGCTGCTTCTAGCGGAAAAATTTGTGGCGCGTAATGCCCTTTCATCCACTTCGTCCACGGTGACGACGGCCCCTTTTACACCATCATCAGCGATAACACCTACTACCCCTCAGGGTTTCGTCCACGAGATAGCTCCGACAATTCGCCTATTTCATCGGTAAGCTCTCCAATCACCACTATGGGCACTCAAGTTCTTCCACCAACTGTTGTTACGTCGAAAGACCATACCTCGTGCAACGGCGTGGTAATAAAGTCCAACGAAGATACTTCGGGACAGATGATCGACGATGAGATCTCTCCAAACGACGGCGGCGACAAGCAACGCAAGCCAATCATAAGTAATTCAAACATTCTCTAGGTTGAGCATTTCGGTAACCAGTTTCTAGGCATGAATGACTTGAAACAAGGGTTTGAAGTTAACATAAGTGATGGTACTTTCTTCTTCTTCATTGAATGTTATGCAAAATTCGAATTTTATAATGAAACTATTCGTATACTTACTGTTATGGAAAAAGAATTTGGGTTTAAACCTAGAACGTTTAGTTATAATTTATTACTGAATGTTCTTATTGATGAGAATCACACGGTTGTTTCGTCGTCGGTTGGTAGCTATAATGCGTTAGTGTGCCTTAGTGATGATGAATTTACTTACAACAGACATTGTACTGTCCTATGGAACCCCTATATCCAAAGATGGGTTTGCCTTCCGAGTCCCATATTTACTTCTGTGATGTATGGCCGATTTAAGCATGCTTTTGGGTTCAGGTTTGATCTTGTTAAGAATGATTATAAGGTGGTTACGATTGTGCATCTGAAATTCGATGAAATTCTAGCTAAAGTTGAGATTTTTCGGTTAAGTTGTGGACTTTGGGAAGATATAAGTCATTTGGCACTACAGTATATGGTTTGTGAGAAATATCAGCAGGCTTATGTGAATGGGGTCGTACATTGGGTTGGACAAGAGAGGGATTCACCTTGGGATCATAAGTATTTCATTTGGAAACTCCATCTGCCCGAACACCTCATGATGTCTGGGAAATTGATTCCTCCCTATTGAAATTTGAAAACATAGTTGTATCTAGCTCATATGGTGACCTAGATAAAGGCACATATTGTAGTCAGGAAGTAGCCATAAAAGTCCTCAAGCCCGAGCAAGTAAATGTAAAAATGTTGAGAGTTTTCTCAGGAGATATTTATTATGACAAAAATTTGGCATAAGAATGTAGTTCAGTTCTTAGGTGCATGCACAAGACCTCCTAATTTGTGCATTGTAACTGAGTTCATGTCCAGGGGAAGTGTCTACGACTTCCTTCACAAACAGAAAGGAGCCTTCAAACTTTTTACCCTTCTCAACGTTGCAATTGATGTTTCCAAGGGAATGAACTACTTGCATAAAAATAATATAATCTACCAAGACCTGAAGACGGTGAATCTTCTAATGGATGCACACAAAGTTGTTAAAGTTGCTGATTTTGGGGTTACCAGAGTGCAGACTGAGACAGGAGTAATGACTGTAGAAACGGGCACATATCGTTGGATGGCTCCTGAGGTGACTGCGCACAAAACATATAGGAACTCCTCACCAGTAAACTTCCATACGCCTTTTTTAACGCCATTACAAGCTACAGTTGGAGTAGTTCAACAGGGTCTACATCCGACAATTCCTAAGCAAACTCATCCAAAGATCATGGAGCTGCTTGAGAAATGTTGGCAGTCGGACCCAAATCTAAGGCCTAATTTCTATGAGATTTTAGTAATTCTGCGACGACTGACCAAGGAGGTTGGAGATGACGGAAGGGATTGGTACAAGGATAAATCCCTTGGTAGTTTCTTTTCTTCCATCAAGAAGAGGCCATCAACAATCAATCACTTCTTCAGATTTTGGTGCAATGGGAGAATTTGCCACCTGAAGAATCAACATGGGTCAATCTTTCAGAATTTCGTAAAGCTTACCCTCATCTGAACCTTAAGGACAAGGTTCTTTTTGATGGGGATGGAAATGCTATGAGTAATGACAAAACCCCCCTTGGAAGATCTCAGCTGACTGAGATGCCCACGAAGCAAACGCATCATAGCAATAGAAATAAGAAAGTAGCCACAGTATCTGAAGGATTACATGAGCCTTGAAGGAATAGAATTAGTTACAACAGAAAATGAATCAGCTGGCATCAAAAAAAGAATGGTGTGACATATGAGTGAGAAGCCTTTAATTAGCCACACCAGAGAATAGAATGGCAAGTCACAAGTTATTTCACTCTTTTATATTTTCAGTCTCTGTTTTTTCCTTCAAGTTGCATTCTACAACCATTGTAATTTTCTATTCAAAGTTCTAATGAAATTTCAGTTAGGAACTCATTGTTGCCGATCCTTCACTGAATTATACTCTGTATTTCACTTCAATTGTCTCTGCTATCGGATCATAACATGGAATTTCAATAAAATATCTGTCAAGTTTATCCAACCGTTCATAAAATAGCTTTATCATCTCCCCGTGGGATTAATCGGCAAATTCGGATACCCACGGATTTCAAAAAAAAGAAAACGCTTTAGCATCTACTACAGTTCATTGGCAACTTCACATCCAATATTTGTTTCAACAAGTACGGTTCTAATAAAATCCCATTAACTGATTTCCTCAGTGTTTGACGATGCATCGCGATTGCTTCACAATAATGCAGGTTCTGGATAAAGCCTTCTGCAGTTTCACTATCTGGCAGGTAGATGCAACCCTTTAAATTACAACGCACGGTATTGGACAAAGTGAACTTCTATAATGGAGAAGTCAACTTCTTTAACCTTGCTTGTAAGATCATGCCGACTTCATCTGCTATACTTCTCTTCTTAGTTGCCACCTGTGTTTTGTCAAATTAATCACTACACGAAGGCAACAAATAGATAACGAATACCAACATGATTATGCGATAAACATGAACACAAAGAACGCATAAAATACTTTTGAAAATTAGGAAACAGTTTTTGCAACAATGTCATGTTGAATAATGTGCTTTACCTAGCTTTTGCAGATAAGAATATACATCTTCCTAAAAGGCCTATTGCTTTATGAATTTAGTAATGACGAATCAACTACAATCCTTAATTGCTCCATCCACAAAACATCTTCTCTTTTGCAATTAGAACTTTCCTTTATCCGTTCAAAAACCGCCTCGGATTGTCCCTATAGCTGCAGTCATAAAATGAAGCCTCTTCTTTTTAACCTGATAATCAAAAGAAAATGTTGTCTTCGGAGGAATATTAGGAGGAAACGCTTCAAGGTTCTTAAGATACACCAAGAGTTCAAAGACGAAATGGATATTTTTTGGGTAATAAAAATTCTGTTATACGAGTTTTTGAGATGAAACACCGAAACATTTGCACTCCATGATCTCTAAACAAACAAGGAGTATAAGTAGGTGGTGTGAACAATAAAATTTTGATGCAAGTCAAAAGAAGACAAAAAAGTAATGGGAAATGAAAAAAAAAATTTGGTTGCAAAGTTAGGCACACACAATTTTGGATTGATTTCACACTACATGTGGGAAGACTTTTTGTGCAAGATGAGCCTATAAATTGAGGCTCAAACTTCACCATTTGTGCATCACCAAGAATAGCAAATTAAAGAGAAAACATAAGCTTTCTCTTGAGTAGTTTTCTTCCTCTTTTGTTGTTCTATATTTATGAGTGAGAGTTAGTTTCTCTTATTATTTGAGAGAGTGATATTGTTCTGTCCTTATATTAGAGAGAAGGTTATTGTAAAATACTCCACATCATAGTGAAATCCTCTATTACTTGCTCGTGGTTTTTCTCTCAATTTGTTTGAGGATTTTCCACATAAATTTTGTGTCTCTACTTTCTCTGTTCTCATTTATATTTTAGCTGCGTGATACTGCTTGTCCCCGACCATTCCGCTGCGCCGATACCCAACAGTGGTATCAGAACCACTGGTTACGGGTCACTAGTATACATACGGGGTTACTGTTCACAGTGACTATTCATGCATACGGTATAGTACTATTCACCTATACGGTATCGATACTATTTTCCTATACGGTTTTGGTACTATTCATGTATACGGTACTATTCACGTAAATAGTACTATTCACAGTGAAATAGTGGGAGCCGGTTCAAGTTACGATGCAGATCGTCGTTAATACTATGGCGGCAAAATTTGAAATCGAGAAGTTCAAGAGAAATTTTTTCCTATGGAAATTAAAGATGAAGGAAATCTTGAGAAAGGAGAATTGCTTAGCAGCAATTGGAGACAGACCAGCAGAGGTGACGGACGACAAATGAAAAGAAATGGATGACAACGCTATGTTTAATTTGCACCTGGCATTGACAGATTCGGTATTGTCAAGTGTTGAGGAAAAGAAGTCAACAAAAGAAATTTGGGATGCGCTGACCAAATTATATGAGGTCAAGTCACTTCACAACAAGATTTTCTTGAAGAGAAGACTCTACACCCTTCGGATGAGTGAGTCCACATCGGTGACAGATCATATCAATACCTTAAATACGCTATTCTCTCAATTGATTGCAATTGGGCATAAAATAGCGGAGCTTGAACGTGCAGAAATTCTACTTCAAAGTATACCTGATTCGTATGATCAACTCATCATTAGTTACACTAACAATGTTCTTTCAGATTTTGTTATTTTTGATGATGTTGCAGCCGCTGTTCTGGAAGAGGAATCTAGGCGCAAAAGTAAGGAAGACAGAATCGAAAGTTCACAACAAGCAGAGGCGTTATCAATGATGAGAGGCAGATCAACGGAACATGGCTCAAGTGGGAGCAACAACCATGGTAGATCAAAGTCAAGGAGTAGAAAAAATATCAAATGCTACAACTGTGGCAAGAAAGGGCACTTCAAGAAGGATTGTCGGAGCAACAAAAAGAATCCCGAGGTGACAAATTCTCAGGGATGTGTGGCGACTGCACCAGATGATGGAAATATTTTATACGGCGAAGTTGCAACTGTATCAAAAGGCAGAAAGGAGCTCGCTGATGCTTGGATAATGGATTCGGGAGCAACATGGCATATGACTCCTTGTAGAGAATGGTTCCACACCTATGAACCTGTCTCTGAATGGTCTGTGTACATGGGTAATGATCATGCCTTGGAGATTGCTGGCATTGGTACCATCAAAATTAAAATATATGATGGTACCATTCGCACCATTCAAGGGGTACGACACGTGAAGGGCTTGAAGAAGAACTTATTGTCCATTGGACAATTGGATGACCTTGGCTGCAAGACCCATATCGAGGATGGCATCATGAAGGTCGTCAAAGGAGCGCTTGTGGTGATCAAGGCAGAAAAGATCGGGGTAAATCTATACATGCTTTTGAGAGATACGTTGCAGGAGGCAAATGTATCAGTTGCATCAGTCGATCAAGAAGAATCAACTATAATGTGGCATCGCAGATTGGGCCACATGACAGAATGAGGCTTGAAAATTCTCGCTAACGTAATCTCCTACCCAGGCTCAAAATGGTAAACTTATCTTTTTGTGAGCACTGTGTTACCAGTAAGCAGCATAGATTGAAATTTGGGAGATCTACTGCCAGAAGCAAACACATTTTAGACTTGATCCATTCAGATGTTTGGGAATAACCGGTTTTGTCCCTAGGAGGAGCCAAATACTTTGTATCATTTATTGATGATTACTCCAGGAGACAGTGGCTGTATCCAATCAAGAACAAGTCAGATGTGTTTCCAATATTCAAAGCATTCAAAGCGCTGGTGGAACTTGAATCCGAGAAAAGGATCAAGTGTTTAAGGACGGACAACAGAGAATAATACACTGACGGGAGCTTCTTGGCATTTTGCAAGCAAGAGGGTATTCAGAGGCAATTTACTGTTACATATACACCTCAGAAAAATGGTGTAGCAGAGCGGATGAACAGAACTCTTCTTGAAAGAATGAGAGCTATGTTGGAAACTGCAGGTCTAGCCAAATCATTTTGGGCAGAAGCAGCTAGAACTGCCTGTTACGTGATAAACCGGTCACCGTCAACTACAATTGGGTTGAAGACACCAATGGAAATGTGGATCGGAAAATCCGCAGATTATTCTACCTTGCACATATTTGGGTGTTCGGCATATGTGATGTATGGTTCCCAAGAAAGAATAAAGTTGGATCCAAAATTCAGAAAATGTGTATTCTTGAAAAATGCTGATGGTGTTAAGGGGTATCGCCTGTGGGATTCCACTGCCCACAAGGTTGTCATCAGTAGAGATGTGATATTTGCAAAAGATAAACTACAAAGTGAAGACGACAGTAACACTTCAAAGGAGACTACTACAATACAAATTGAAGATAAGTCAAAACAATGAGATGCTTCTTCTGAAGCTGCACCAGAGCACGAGGAACAAGAACCAGATGATGCTAAGGTTACAGAAGTCCGACATTGATTGCATCAGACAACAAGACCAACTTGGCATTCAGATTTTGTCATGGCGAGCAATGCTGCATACTATTTTCTAACGGAGGATGGAAAAGAATCTATCTTTCACGAGACTATAAAAAGCCCTGATGTTGCCTTGTGGATAACAACAATGCAAGAAGAAATTGAAACTCTACATAGAAACAAGACGTGGGAGCTTGTTCCACTACCACTTAGACGGAAAGCCATTGGTAACAACTGGGTCTACAAGATCAAGCGAGATGGTAATGACCAAGTGGAGCGATATCGTGCAAGACTGGTGGTGAAAGGATATGCTCAGAATGAAAGAATTGACTTCAACGAGATATTTTTTCCTGTGGTAAGACTTACAACTATCAGAGTAGTCTTGGCCATGTGTGCTGTGTTAGACTTACATCTAGAACAGTTAGATGTAAAGACGGCTTTTCTTCATGGTGAGCTTGAAGAAGAGATTTACATGCTTCAACCAGAAGATTTTGTTGAGAAAGGAAAAGAAAACTTGGTTTGCGGGTTGACCAAATCTCTGTCTGGTTTAAAGCAGGCGCCAAGGTATTGGTACAAGAGATTTGTTTCCTTCATGATTAGCCTCGGGTACAACAGACTCAATTCAGACCATTGTACGTACTACAAGAGGTTTGGCAATGATGATTTTATCATTTTGCTGTTGTACGTGGTTGACATGCTGGTAGCAGGTCCCAGTAAAGATCGGGTCCAAGAACTGAAGACACAGTTGGCTGGGGAGTTTGATATGAAGGATTTGGGACTAGCAAACAAGATTTTAGGGATGCAAATTCATCGAGATAAAGAAGACAGGAAGGTATGGATTTTCCAGAAGAATTACTTGAAGAAAATCTTGCGGCGCTTCAATATGCAAGATTGTAAGGAAATCTCAACCCCGCTTCCTGTCAATTACAAATTATCCTCAAGTATGTGCCCTAGCACTGAAGCGCAGAGGATATAAATGTCTCGAATACCGTATACATCAGGAGTGGAAAGTCTTATGTTCGCTTTGATATGTACAAGACCATATATTGCTCAAGCAGTTGGTGCGGTCAGTCGGTTCATGGCGAATCCTGGTAGAGAGCATTGGAATGTTGTCAAGAAGATCCTAAGATACATCAAAGGGACCTCATTATGTTTTGAAGGATCAGAATTTACTGTCAAGGGTTTTGTTGATTCTGATTTTGCAGGTGATACCGATAAATGGAAGTCCACTACAGGCTATGTGTTTATAGTTACAGGGGGCGTGGTAAGCTAGATATCTAAATTACAGACTATTGTGGCCCTATCTACAACAGAGGCTGAATACATGGCAGCTACACAAGCCTGTAAAGAAGCAATCTGGATCAAACGGTTAATAGAGGAGCTCGGGCACAAACAAGAGAAAATTCCCTTATTTTGTGACAGTCATAGTGCCTTGCACATTGCAAGGAATCCAGCATTTCATTCCAGGACGAAACACATAGGTGTCCAATATCACTTTGTTTGAGAAGTAGTGGAGGAAGGGAGTGTGGATATGCAGAAGATTCACACCAACGAGAACCAAGCAGATGTCATGACAAAGCCAATCAACGTTGACAAGTTTGTTTGGAGTAGATCCTCCTTTGGCCTAGCAAAGACGTAAACAACATAGAATTGGCAAGTATGGAGATATTTGAAGTGTCACCAAAATTTTAAGTGGGAGAATGTGAGCAATAAAATTTTGGTGCAAGTCAAAAGAAGACAAAAAAGCAATAGGAAATGAAGAAAAATTTTTGGTTGCAAAGTTAGGCACACATAATTTTGGGTTGATTTCACACTATATGTGGGAAGACTTTTGGTGCAAGATGAGCCTATAAATTGAGGCTCAAACTTCACCATTTGAGCATCACCAAGCATAGCAAATTAGAGAGAAAACATAAATTTTCTCTTGAGTAGTTTTCTTCCTCTTTTGTTGTTCTATATTTATGAGTGAGAGTTAGTTTCTCCTATTATTTGAGATAGTGATATTGTTCTCTCCTTATATTAGAGAGAAGGTTATTGTAAAATACTCCACATCATAGTGAAATTCTCCATTACTTGCCCGTAGTTTTTCCCTCTTTTTGTTTGAGGGTTTTCCAAGTAAATTTTGTGTCTCTACTTTCTCTGTTCTCATTCATATTTTAGCTACGTGATACTATTTGTCCTCGACCATTCTGCTGCGCCGAAATCCAACAGGTGAAACCAAGAAAAGGCTCTGATAAGAAAGGTGGGTAGTTACACTAGAGTAAAGAAAATACTTGAGAGAAAAAATTCAACGAAATATATGCATTGGCTTTGGGAAACGTTTTTTTCCCACCAGAAAGGGCTTTCGAGAACCAACACAATAGAATGTCATAAGGACAATAATCAGTTTAGGTTTCCATAAAGTATCAGATAGATCGCATGCATGAAAATGTTCAGTGAAAGAGAACCACAATATTTGGAAGTTATGAGAGACCGGCTGAACAAAATGAAAGAAAAGGAAAAAGGAAAAAATAAAAATGAGAAAGAGAAAGAGAGCGCGCGCTAGAAAGAGAGAGAGAGAGAGAGAGTGAGTGAAGAAGAAAGAAGAAGAAGAAGAAGAAGAAGATGATGTGTATATATATTGTTTGCACACGTAAGAGTGAAAACACTTGCAATACTAACCACATGACTGAGAATAAGTTAAACAACATGACAACCCTAAGCTTATCTAGAGACTTGAAAGAATGTTTATTCTCCCCATTTAAGGACTTGGACCTCTACAGAAATGTGGTATGAATTCATATGACTAGCCACCACCGCTAGAATAACGAAGATGATATTACCAAGGAAGAAGTTAGGCTATCACTAGATGCAAGTGCAATAAAAATACTTATTGAAGATAATAGAAAATGCAACACAAATATCATTCACCAAAAGATGGGAGGATATCTAAGGGTAAATTGTACCAATGGTCCCTAATGTTGGCAAGATATTTCAACTTAGTCCCTATTGTTCTAAATCATTCAAATAAGTCCCTAAAGTTTCCCAAACTTATCTAAATTGTACGATATCGTTAGATTTTAAACATAAAATATTAAAAGACTAACCTACCCTTGAAAAATTAACCAAACTACAAATTTACACCCCCCCCCCCTCCCCCACATCCCCTCCCCTCCCCACCCCACCCCAAATATTTGTTTGCCCTTTTTCCCAATCTGAAAGCCACCCCACCCCACCCCAACCTAACCCACCTTTAGCCACCACCCCTACTGCCAGTTCACGTGTGTGGGTGAGTAAACGTGGACGTGTGTGTGTGTATTGTGTTCGTGTGTGTATATATGTTCATAGTTGCGTGTGTATTCATATATGCGTATGTGTGTGTTCATATTTTCGTGTGTATGTTTTCATATTGGCAGGTGCGTGACTCAGCATTTATGACTTGGCGTGTGAGAGACTCAACATGTGCGTGTGAGACTGGGTATGGGGGTGTGTATGTCTATGTGTGATGAACATGATGAAAATGATGAAGTTGAAGAAGAAGATGAAGATAAAGATGGTGAACAATAAAAAAAAAAAAGGTTAAATCCACCTATTAACCCTAACCTTTACCATAAGTGTTATTTACTAACCCTCAACTTTAAAATTGCCACTTATTAACCCTACTATTTATTTATAGTTAAAAACTTAACGAAGAGGTATAACCACTCTAAATTTTGGACCAAAATACCCTTACCATCTAAACTCACCCATCCCACAACACACACACTTTCATCTCTATCATTATCCACATACACTAAACATACTTTCATTCATTATCATCAATCCATACACACCAAACACACACATAGTCATACATTTTCTTTCTAATCTTCAACAACATATACACACCCATCTTACCACAAAAAAAAAAAAAAAAACATTAACCAAATACAAACACACACATTCAACACAAACATATCCTAAAAAACACAGACATACACCAACATATAGCACACAAATACCAATACACACACAATTAACAAAAAAATTACACATACGAAACACACATATATAGACACAAACACACACCACTGGCGGCTGGGGAAAAGGGGGTGGCAATCGCGATTGTGGGGGGTGGGGGTGGTGTTCGATCCTCTTGTGGGGGATGGGGGTGGGTGACGCGAGTCACGCAACTATTGAAGGGTTAGAGGTAGCCTTGCACTGCTGTTAGAGGGGTAGAGGTGGGTGTTGAGACTCGCATGGTTGTTGGGGGTTTTGGGATGGCCTCGCGCCTCATGGTGTAGGGTGGAGTGATGGCCTCGTGCTGCTTGTTAAGAGAGTGGGGATGGTGTAGCGCGGCTGTGGGGGTTTGGGGATGAGGGTCAACCGAAAGTGGGGTAAGGTGTGGATATTGGGGTAGAGAATGTGGTTGGAGTTTCTAGATTTTTTTGTGAAGGTTAAATATGTTTGAATATAATTGACGGGGGGTAATCTAGTCATTACAAGTGTTTGGTTTAACATAATTAGATGTATGTTAAAGTTGACCTAAGTCAAAGGTTAGTAAGTCGTGATTTTAAAGATGAGGGTTAATAAGTGACACTTATGGTAAAGGTTAGGATTAGTAAGTGGATTTAACCCTTAAAAAAAAATAGAAAAGAAAAAAGCAAAAAAGCAAAAAAAAAAATGATGAACATGGTGAAGATAATGAAGTTGAAGTGATGAAGATGAAGATGAAGATGGTGAACAACTAAAAAATAAAAGAAAAGGAAAAAGGAAAAAAAAGACTGTTTTGCCCTTACATTCAATCCAAAATCTGTTAAAGTTAATAGTTTTTTTAACGACAATGACCAATTTGGATCAACCTTCTGCTTTTTTTTTTCAATGTTTCCCCTTGACTTGGAGAAACTCAACTCCAGCAAGTTAAAAGAGTGGTATGTAGAGATCGAATCAGGTTGCTGAAATTCTTCAAACATGTATGCTAATGTGCGAAGAAAAATTAACTTAAAAAACATGCTTATGAAGAGTATGCAGACTTGAGGCAACACTATGTAGAACTTGACGATAGAGATCAATTTGTTGTGTATTAAGCCTAACCGTTTCCCAAAGAAGAGAAACAAAAAGCTTTAATATCACAATGTTGGATCCCACAAGATTCTCCATAAGATTAATTCTAATGCAAATGTATTAGATTTGCAACATAATAAGGGGATCACTGATGTCTTCAACATTAAGGATCTTACACAATATTAAAGATACACAAATTCATCTATGAGAGATGCCACTACTGCTCACCTTCCTCCAGCTTATATTGTTCAAGATAGGATTGAAAAAGTAGAGGATTCAAACTTCATATCTAATTTGAAGATGCAGGTACCAAGAGTATTTGGTGAAATGGAAAAACAAGATATTGTTGGCTTGCACATGGATTCCTGATGAAGAATTTCAGAGGGTTGATCATGACCTCTAATTGAGATACCACTCTTTTAACTTGCAGGACTCGGGTTATTCCAAGCCAAGGAGAAATTATGCAAAGAAATAAATGCAAGACTCAAGTGTAGAACTTATTTATTGTTCCAGTCTAGTCAATGTTTCCTTAATTATTTCATGAAAAGGTAATCTAGTCATCTGGTCTTTATAATTGGATAAAATGAGATCAACGAATGGATACTACTCTTTAACTCCCCAAATTAAAAGAGAAATTATACCAGAATACTTAGGAATGACAATGAGGCAGGTTTTGGGTAGGGGATCTATCCTCACACTCCGCCCTGTCACCTAAAAGGACGCCCTGTCACCCGCTTCTTGTGCCCCCGCCCACGTCCTGTTAATAAATCCCCGCGGGGAATGGAGATTACCCACGGAATTTTTTATTTTTTTTTAAACTTTACACTGACATTAATTAACAATAAACATATTTCAAGACGTACAATAAAATTCAATAAAAAATATAAATATAGGTATTAAATTAATATCAAATATGTATTATAAGCTATAATCCTAAGAGGTTTAGGTCTCTTTTTTTTTCTTTGGTTAGAGTAAAAGATTTAACTTTTAAGTTTACTATTTACAGGTTAGTTTCATTAACATCATTTGCGTTGTGCAATATAAAATATTAAAATATAGCCCTAGCACTAATAAAAATAAAGAAATAAAGAGGAACTAATTAATCCTAACAATTAGGATAACAGATAGGAAAAAACAATTTTTCTTAATACTACACAATTAACTAAAATATTTTAACATAGATATATAAAGTATTTAAATAATTTTATTAATATGCTGGAAGGAAAATACGGGGCGAAAAATATCTATCCCCATCTCCCGCTCCGCCCCGCTCCCGCACAAGAATTCAAAGTCAACCCCTATCCCCTGCCCCAATAGTGCCCCCGTTTGGAGCGGGGACGGGGCTAGTACCCATAATACTCGTCTCCATTGCCATCCTTAAGAATACCACAAACTATACTAAAGACTCAATACTCACTAATCAGATTGACTTAGCGGTTTGAGAACCAATACTGCAAATGTCTACATTAATTCCACTTGTTGATCCTCATACACGATACATGAAATTCTAGAGCGTAAATAGTGAGTGGGCACCGACCTCAATGAAATATGCGGCACCGACGTCAACTAAAACCTTATCGGCATCATCTAAAGTCCCCGGCACATAATGCGACGCCGTTAATGGCACCAGCATTTTCTTCCCTAAAAGAATAAAAGCAAAAATTCATTCACATATTTCATATATCTGTGAAAATAAATGCCAATATATATATATATATATATATATATATATACCTTGGGGACGGAGGGAGAGGAAGAGGGAGAGGAGGGTTAGGGAAGCGACATTGAGGCGAGCGGTGGCAGTGCGGATGTTATTGAAATTGTCTTGTACAAGGTTTATTTCCAAATCCATCTGCTCTTTAAGCGCTTTTACTTGCTCTATGCTCAGCTTATCTATCATCTCTATTCTCTCACCTTTTGACCACGCCATTTTTCTCTCACCATTACTAAATCTTGGAGGTGCGGTTCAATAAACCCCTGCTTATATATGACTCAGATATTGATACAGAGGATTTATGATTCTCAAATGAGCAGTAGTTTTTTCTATTTTTTATTTTTTATAAAAATATAGTACTTCGCCTCCTTTGTCATCGACGGACTGAGTTCTTTTAACATTATTTTATGTTTTAAGTAGTATTTTATTTTTTTCTCAATTTATTTATATGTATTGTTCTTCTATGATATCTTTAGAAAAGAAAAGAGTTTCTTAAGGGTCTGAATTCTTAGGAAAGTAGCAATTTTTGTGCAATTTAGCACATTCTACTAACATTATCTACATGGTAATAATACAGTCTCCACATCCTTGAAGTCCACGAAAAAAAAAAAAAACTAATACCATATTGAATCTCAACTAACTATATACATATTAATATTTGTCTAGTTAAACTAAGTTCGGTTTTTTATTGTAGTAAATAGAATTACAAATAGGCTCAAATTCATCTGTAAAATTAAGAAGGATTGGATCTATAAAAGTAAGGATGGATTCCTTTTTTTAAAAGCTTTTTGTGTTATTTCTTTATTTTTCTGAATTTATATATGTGTTATTTTTATTTGTGGCAGACTTTTGTAAAATGGATAAATAAAGGGTACGTAAACTCTCATCGAAATTACAATTTCAGTGTAATTTGACACATTGTACTAACTTTACCTATATGGTAATTGTTAAGGTTATGAGCTTAAACAAGTGAGGTCGGGCAATCCATTTCGGTGAGCGTTCGAACTCTGGGGTCGGATTCCTAACTTGCACAAGTAGAGGAAGGAAGAAACAGGGTGATGACCCGTATTTTTTCCTTGGGCATGGAAATGATTAGATTGCTCGACCTCAAAATGGTAGTTGAGAGTATTTAATGTACGAGTTACCTACATAAATGCAGAGATGAGCTCTATTTATACTAATCTGGATTCGGGCAGCAATTAATATGCGGTGCTGCCCAACACGCCAACGACTGCTCACGCCGTATAATTGATGGACAACGTTAATACCCAGTGGATAAAGTTGTTGTCCGCCAGTTCGAGCTGTGTGCCTTGTTTTATGTCCCATCAAATGGGCTGGAGTAGCCATTGGGATTTACTTGGGTTTGGTTCGGGTCAGGTTAGGTATTTTAGGTCAGTTCACAACCCGGCAACTCTTCTCTCAGCTCGGGACATCCCTCTTCAATTCTTCCCCCTCAGTCTAGAGATCTGAAGGAGGTCTAGATAGGTGGCATGCGTTCCCGAGCTAAGGGCGCTAGATCTGGCATAGATGCCACATCACCTAAGTATCATCCTTGTGAATCAAACACATCATGCTTCGGTCCTGACAGGATGCGACGTTTGACATTCCCGAGATGGTTACACTTGGTGCCTATAAATAGGGCTCCAATGTTTTAGAATTCACTTTACTTTTCGCATCCAAGCTCTCACAACCTTTGGAGACATTCAAGCTCGGAGAGTTAAGCTCGGTGAATTAGGAGCTCGGTCGCTTGTGTGCTCGGAAGGATTGCAGCTCGGGGCTACTGATTCGATCTTTCAAACTTAAACGCTTGTTAGGTACGTCCCAACTCCTTTTAGATACTGTATACTTTATTTCACACACTTTTAAATAAATGGGAGAGTTGGAACCCGAGGATTCCCAAGAGATGGAAGTTAGATCATACAGGGGTGGTGAGGAGGACCCCTCTAGCTCGGAGTCGTCCTCAGAGCAGGACCCGAATGACGGTGAGCCAAGTATCTCCCAAGAGGAGGAGTCTAAACCCACACAAGCCCAGGCAGAGAGTGGCGATGAGTGTAGAATTGTTGAGGTCAGGAGGGTGTAGGAGGAGGCCGAGGAGGATCCTTTGTCCAATTTGAACGAGTTGGGCGAGGCTAGGGATGGCTCACCCGTGAATCAATTGGAGGGCCTCAAGCTACCTCATAAGTACATAACCGAGGCCTTTAGGGCCAGGGCTGTAGACGCCGAGCCTACGAAGGCGATTTAACCTTCCCGTGCTCATATGACGAGCGATTCTTCAGGTCAGGGAAAAAAGATTCAACAACTCTTGGCTTGCTACCGACGCGAGTGTCATACTACCAAGGCACTGTCGAATGATAGATTAAGGAACTGGTCGTTGGATTGGACGTTTAGGTTGAAGATTCCAGGTCGGTTCGATCATGCCTACAATACACCCTACGACCACTTCATGATTTATGACGTCGCATTTGATTTGATACAACTACCCCTATCTCATTTTATTGCTTCCATGCTGGACCATTTTGAACTCAGCCTGGGTCAGGTAGCTCCCAATGGTTGGGCCATGATTGTGGCCTTCTATGTGTACTGTCGGGAGGTGGGTGTGGAGCCGAGCCTAACCCTGTTCAAGTACTTCTACTTGTGCAAAGCCAACCCCAAGTAGCCTGGGTGGTTCCATTTTACGGCGAGGAGGGATCTGACCTTTTTCACCAAGTGGAAGTCCTCTAATAAAGGTTGGCATAATAAGTATTACAAGGTGGAGTGCTCGGTCAATACGGGGTGTAGGAAGAAGTGGACCCCGTCCCTGAACAAGAAACTCAATGATCAGCCCACATTGTCCGACTCAGAGGCCAATGACGTGGAAGATCTTAAGCCGGGCCCGAATCAGTTGATCGACATCATGAGTGTCCTTGATTGGAACAACGTTTGGAAGTCCGGGCTATTTGGTAAGATGTCTGACTTGACCAAAGAACATCCAGGTTTGCTCCTTGAGTCGGATATTGAAGAAGATGATCGAGCAGAGGGTCAGTCCTGGGATCAGACCTGACTCCCCTTCGATTTTTCAATCTGATTTCTATCTGATATTTCTCTAACTTCCCTTCTTTTCTTTTTCAGGAATTCCGACCGCAGGGAAAACGTTTTCCTCAAGAGGAGAGAGGTAGAGCTTAGTGGAGAGGGCTCAGCGCCCGAGGGCTCTCATGCCTTGGGATCTAAAAGGAGGCCCGGGGAGACCGAGAAGAAAGTCTCCTCAAAGAAAAGTCCTCCAAAGAAAAAGGGGTCGGGCGTGGTGATTGCCGAGTATCCGCCTGCCAAGACAGAATCGAAGAAGAGGCCTCGAATAGAGGAGTCGGGCAAAGGGAAGGCGACAGAGGTGATTCGGTCCAAGAAGGATCGAATAGTTGATACTTCCGCTCCCATTGAGCGCGACCCTAAGTTAGCAAAGGTCTTGGTAGACCAGCTCGTTCTCGATTTGAGAACTGACGCAACAACGGTGAGCCGCCGCATCTTGCTTGGTTGTGAAACTTTCTTTCCGCTGCATTTTGCCTAACTGTCTCTCCTTGTAGGTCGAGTCCCATGTTTTCTCCGTCCCCGTCCTTATTCAGAAGGTTCAAGCTCGTTGTACCGAGCTGGCGCATAGGTATAACTAGGCCCAAGCTGAGCTGCAGGAACAAAGGGAGGAGGCCTTAAAGAGATACCAGGAGGACGGCAAGAAAATCGACCGGCTCAAGAAGAGGGTGAAGGCCTCGGAAGAGGAGCTCGAATGAGAAGTCACGAAGGACTCAGGCCAGCAACGACGTGGTGACGCTCAAGAAGGAGAAGCACGAAGTGAAGGCCAGCCTTCGGGAATTTAAAGAGAAGGTTAGGCCTGAAGGAGAAAAGGTCATAGAAGCCTTCGAGGACAACAATGAGGGCATAAACTGGCTAATGAAGGAGGATGAGGCGATGGTCAAGTTTGCCGAGATGGAATATTATTTCTGAGGCTAGCTTGCCGCTCAGGAATGGGCGAAGACCTTCCTGAATCCTTCCAAGACCAAGTACCTAGAAATTATGGAGGTTCCGCCGCCAGAGTTCTTCAATATCCCCAGGCCCCTATCCGACTTGAGGTTCCAAGCTCACAAAGTAAATGACTTTGTTAAGAAAATGATGGAGTTGGTCGGGGATGAGTCCCCTGAGGTCGGGGATACGACAGGCGATGGGGCCGCATTCGTTGCTTCGGCGCCTTGATTTCCAGGCTTCTTTTCCTTTTTTTCCTCTTCTTTTTTTTTGTAATATGCCCAAGATGGGCTTCTTTGTAACCTTTTCTTCTATTTAATTGGACAATTTCTTGTCTTTAACAAACTTTTATAGCGCGCTTCAAGTTGTTTTTTTTTATGCATTGAGTTCTGCTTAATTGCGTCCTCAAGAACTTTTAGTTAAGCTCAAGTCAACTGTCATGATGAAATAAACTTAGTAAATCAATATTTTAATTTAACCGAGCTGGACTCGTCAGCCCAAGCTGGTAAATGAACCAAACTTCGTTGATTGAGACTGAATTGGCATTAATGATCCGAGTTGATCAACTTGGGTTTTAATCGATAAGTGTACTTTTATCCTTAGTTCGATAAAATTTAATCGGCCATAAAGAAATTGTATACAAAAATGAGCATTTGTATTAAATATCTTGATACAACTTGAGCTCGGGCTCTTACTAAATAGCTTCAGCTTGAGGCCTCATACAAAATAACGCTTAAGATGCTCAGCATGCCAGACATTTTTCAACTGCTTCCGGTACTTGTCACGTAGGTAGAAGGTTCTAGGTCGAATTTTTGTTACCACTTCGTACAGGCCTTCCCAAGGTGGGCAAAGCTTACCTCCTGAGCGCGGCAAAAAGATGGCTCATTGTAGGACCAGGTCACCGACCTTGATAGACTTTGTCTGGCTTGACTTGCTTGGCAAAGGCTCGCTCTATGGCCATTTTTCCAGCCAACATTCGGATATAAACTTTGGCACACAACTCTTCAGCCAGGTCTAGTTCTTCTTGGATCCGAGCCTCAGTTATTTCGGGATCATTGTGGAGTACCCTACTGGTAGGAGACCTGATCTCCACAGGGAGCACTGCTTGAGTACCGAAGGTCAGTTCGAAAGGTTTCTCTCCTGTGGCTGAGCTGATGGTGGTGCGTTAAGCCCACAATACCTCGAGAAGGATCGATGCCCACTGGCCCTCCGCACCTTCCAACTTTGTCCTCAGACCCTATAAAATAATCTGGTTAGTTCTTTCAACCTGACCATTACTTTGAGGATGGACAATAGTCGAGAATCTAAGGTCGATTATGATTTCAGCACATTTTTCTCAGAAATATGCACTGTCAAATTGTTTGCCCTGGTCGGTCACTATGACCTTGGGCACTCCGAATCGACAAACAATATTCTTCCATACGAAATCCCAAGCTGCCTTTTCGGCTATTCTAGCTACGCCCTCTGCCTCGGGCCATTTGGTGAAGTAATCGACAGCTACAAATGCGTGTTTCTTTTGCCCGAGGTTGTTCGGTAGCAAACCAATGATGTCTAATCCCTACTGGTAGAACGGCCACGGACTAACCATCATTGTCAGGTCTATTGCAAGCTTTCTTTGGATCTTGGTGAGTCTCTGACAGGTATCGCATTTTTTCACATAGTCCCTGGAATCTTGCTCCAAGGTTGGCCAGAAGTAGCCTTGTCTGAGTGCCTTTCTTGCTAAGGCTTTACCGCCCAAGTGGTTTCCACAGACTCCTTCATAGATTTCTCTAAGTATGTAGTTTTCCTCCTCAGGTCCTACGCATTTTAGGAAGGGCTAGGTATAGGCCCTCTTGTAGAGTTAGCCCGCAATTAAGACAAACCTTGAGGCCTGTTTATCAATTTTTTGAGCTTCCTTTGAGTCCCCAAGGACTATACCCCCCTCTAAATAGTCCACGATTGGTTGTGTCCAATCTGGGCTCATGGTTATCTCGGCGATTTCTTGTTTTTCCAACTAGATGCTGGGCTCAAAAATCTCTTCTACATAGACCAGGGCTGGTCGGTTTTCTCCCATGGCCAACTTTGATAAGGCATCAGCTTTTGTATTTTCTTCCCTCGGAATCTGCTGTATGGAGAATCTCTTGAATCTTGAGGTCAGGTCCTTGACCTTATTGAGATAGGACACCATTGAAGCATCATTGGCCTCGAATTCTCCCGAGACTTGGCTTGCAACTATCTGTGAGTTGGTATACATCTGCAAGGTCTAGGCCCCTAGCTGGCTCACCACTTTTAAACCTGCGATTACCGCTTCGTACTTGACCTCATTGTTAGAGGTCGGGAATGCAAACTTGAGAGAGTATTGGTGTTCATGACCTGTTGGGTCTAGGACCACAACCCCAGCTCCATTCCCCGACTTCCCTGAGGCTCCATCCATGTGAACTTTCCACATTTCTTCCGGGTCATGTTCAGCTCAGCCCGTGCATTCAACAACAAAGTCTGCAATTGCCTGGGCTTTGATGGTTGTCCTTGGGTGGTAGCCGATGTCAAATTGACTTAGCTCGACTACCCATTTTAGCAGCCTGCCCTAGGCTTCTAGCTTATGCATGATGGATTTAAGTGAGGCGTTTGTCATGACCCTGATCGTGTGCGAATCAAAGTATAGCTTGAGCTTTCTGGTCGCGGTCACTAGTGCGAAGACGAGTTTTTCCAAGGTAGAGTACCTCACCTCGACTCCATGGAGAGTTTTACTGACATAGTAAACTGGCTTCTGGTCTCTGCCTTCTTCCCAAACTAATGTTGCCGCAACTGCTGTCCCCTAGCAGGCCAAGTACATCACCAACTCTTCCCCCTTCTCAGGTCGGGAAAGTAGGGGCGGTGACGCTAGGTAGCTTTTCAGCTCGTCAAAGGCGTCCTGGCACTCTCCCGTCCATTCAAATTTCTTAGGGTTCCTCAGGATTTTGAACAAAGGCGCACACTTGTCAGCTGACCTGGATATGAATCTGCTCGGGGCAGCTACCTTCCCGGTGAGCACTTGGACATCATTCACGCAGGTTGGGGGGCCAGGTCTAAAATTTCTTGGATTTTCTTCGGATTTGCCCCGATGCCCCGAGCCGTGACCATGAATCTGAAGAACTTACATGCCTTGACGCCGAATGCGCATTTCTTCGGGTTTAGTTTAATTTCGAACTAATTCATCACAGCGAAGGCTTCCGCCAGGTCGGCCGTATGATCTTCCGCCTTTTTACTCTTAACTAGCATGTCGTCAACATAAATTTCCATGTTATGCCCGATTTGATTCCTAAAGACTTTGTTTACAATCCGAGTATAGGTGGCTTCGGCATTCTTGAGGACAAAAGGCATGACCTCATAGTAGTAGAGCCCCTGATCAGTGACGAAAGCCATTTTTTCCTTATCTCCGAGTGCCATCTTGATATAGTTATAGCCTTTGAAGGCATCCATGAAAGATAGCAATTCAAATCCCGAGGTGGCATCCACTAACTGATCAATCCGAGGTAATGGGAAGCAATCTTTCGGGCAAGCTTTGTTCAGATTGGTAAAATCAATGCACAACCTCCATTTCCCCATGCTCTTGGAGACCAACACTACATTAGATAGCTAGGTTGGGTATAGGATTTCCCGTATGTGCTCGGCATCCAACAGTTTCCCAACCTCCTCAGCTATGATTTTATGTTTATCATAGTGAAAGTGTCTGCGCTTTTGCTTTACCGGGTAATAATTTGGGTCAGCGTTCAAGTGGTGGTCGATCACAGCCGGGTCAATTCCTGTCATGTCAGTGGCGGTCCAAGCAAAGATATGTTCATTCTCAAAAAGAAATTGACTTATACGTTTTTTGAGATTTTCTAGCAGCTCGCTTCCGATTTTGGCTTTCTTCTTGTCTTCCGAGAGTTCTATCTCCTGCAGCTCTTCTGCGGGACTTCCTCTCTTTGCATCCCTCTTATCATCGGGAAGGTCGGGTCTCACCCAATTTGATACTTTGGTCGAAGGGAACTTTCGTAACATTCCCGAGCTAAAAGATGGGCCCCTCTGATTGTGGCTACTCTAGTCAGAGTCGGGAACTTCAGGGCCTGATGGTACGTGAAGGGTATGGCCTTTAGGTGATTCAAGGCTACCCGCCCCAGAATACCATTATAAGCCGAGTTACAGTCCATCACTATGAAATTGGCCTGCATCGAGGCCCTCCTCGAGCCATCTTGGAGAGTGAGGGTAAGATTGATGACCCCCTCCGCCTTGTGGCTGTGCCTAGTGAAGCCGGCAAGGGTTCCTTTCAACAGTCGAAGCCGACCTCGGTCCAACCCCATTTGCTTGAAGGCTTTCAAGAAAAAACTTTAGCAGAACTCCCAGTGTCTACCATTAGCCTTCAGACAGTGATATTGGCAATCTCGGCGCTGATGACCAAAGGGTCAACATGAGGTAGGATTACCCCTTCCAGGTCATCTGAGAAGAAGGTGGTCCTTTCGAGCCCCCAGCTAAACTCGCTGGTGGCCAGTGTTCACGTCCGGCCCGAACATACCCCTTCCAACCTGCGGACGTCTCCCCTCCCAACGCAAGTCCCCCAGTCATGGTTTTCACAACGGCCAAGTACCTAGCCCGGTCATGGCGACTGGGCGGGCTTCTTTCTCTCTCTCGACCTGTTCCCTAGTCAGGATTCCTAGGCAGCTACTGCTCAATGTATCTTTTGAGGTGGCCGCGGGATATCAGAGCTTCAATTTCCTGTTTTAGATCTCTACATTCAGCGGTGGTATGCCTATAATCCATGTGGTACCGACAATACTTAGTCTTGTTGTTTTTCTCGGGTCGGCCTCGCATCTTGGGCGCCGGAGGCAAATGGTTCTGGTGTTATATCTCTATCAGAATCTGTTCCCCTGGGGTGTTGAGGGGTGTGAACATGGTGAACCTCAGGCCTAATTTTTGCGACCGCTGTGGTTGTTTGCCCCTATCTACCTGTACCTTGTTCTCGTGCTGAGCCCTGGATGAGGGTTCCCCCTTCTTTTCTTTTTCTTTATCATCCTCTCGCTTAGCCTGGTGAATCTCCTTAGAATGAATGTACCCCTCCGCCCTCACCATTAGCTCAGCCATAGAATCTACCGGGTCAATGGCCAAGGAGGACGTGAGGGGGCCCGACCTGAATCCGCTTTGGTAAACCATCAGGGCTATAGAGTCTTCCAGATTAGGGATCCTGAGAGATTCTTCATTGAATCGAGCGGTATAGGTCCTCAAACTTTCTCCCCTCTGTCACCATTAGTAGCGACGAGGTATGGCTTGTTGCACGTCAGATTCCGACGAACCGGGACAAAAATGCTTCTGCCATTTGTTGGAAACTCTTACCGAGCCGAGTCGAAGCTTCTGGAACCAATCCAGTGCGTTGCCTACAAGAGTGGTCAGGAATGCCTTTGTCTTCATTTGATCCGTCATATCATGAAGGGTCATGTGATGGTCGAAGTTTAGCAAATGACTAGCGGGGTCGCCATCCCTATTGTACATCGCCAAATGAGGCATTCAGTTGCCGGCAGGGAGCGGGGTAGCTAGGACCTCAGGAGAGAGAGGGCTGACACCGAGCAGGTTTATGACCTTGGCTATGGCAGCTGCAGTTTTAGCCTGCTCGGGGTCGGTAAGGGGGCCCTTCCGGCTTCAGGACTTGTCCGTTCGCATCACCGGCTCGGGAGACTCCTCGTTGTCATTTTGAGCTTGGGCCCGCCTCGGGGCCGATATGTAGAATTACAGTTGCTCTGGTTGAGGGTCAGCAACAGGGGCTATCGGCGAGTCAGCGACCAGGTGCGCTACCTGCTTCTTAAGTTCCTTGAACATTTGGAACATCAACTTAATCTCGAGGGCCATGCCTGCCGAGAAGTCTTCTTTGGACCGGGTAGTTTGTGTGGCTAATTATATACGTTGGCTCGTACTAACGTTGGTTCGGGTTGGGTTTTGACTTAGTGTCGGGGTCCTTACCCAAGGTGGGCGAGTCCTCCGCGGGTAGGCTGTGACTTCGAGTTTGTACCATAGTGGTTTCTCAATGGGTGGTGGGATTAGTAGGACTAGGTTAGCTCTGCGAAAGAGGGTTTTTCCACAAACGGCGCCAAACTTTTAAGGTTATGAGCTTAAACAGTTGAGGTCGGGCAATCCACTTCGGTGAGCATTCGAACTCTGGGGTCGGATTCCTGACCTGCACAAGTAGAGGAAGGAAGAAACGGGGTAATGACCCGTATTTTCCCCTCGGGCGTGGAAATGATTAGATTGCTCGACCTCAATATGGTGGTTGGGAGTATTTAATGTATGGGTTACCTTCATAAATGCGGAGATGAGCTCTATTTATACTAATCTGGATTCGGGAAGCAATTAATATGCGGTGCTGCCCGACACACCAACGACTGCCCGCACCGTATAACCGATGGACAACGTTAATACCCAGCAGATAAAGTTGTTGTCCGCCGGTCCGAGCTGTGTGCCTTGCTTTATGTCCCATCAGATGGGCTAGAGTAGTCGTTAAGATTTACTTGGGTTTGGTTCGGGTCGAGTCAGATGTTTTAGGTGGGTTCACGACCCTGCAACTCCTCCCTCAGCTCGGGACATCCCTCGTCAGTAATAATACCATTTTTCACACTCTCGAATTTGAGGAAAAAAAACCACTCTCATATTGATCCTCAACTAACTATATGCATATTAATATTTATTCATTTAACCCAAATTCCTTTTTTTTGTGGAGAATTATGAATAGCCCCAAATTCATCCGTAAGGTAAGGAGGAATTGACTTAGATGAGTTTCGCTTTTAAGGTCCATGTAGCCATCATGAATAGGAATGGCACTAAGTCAGTTAACAGTGATTTTTAAAAAAACTAAAACCGAAATTGATTAACTAAACCTACACCGAAACTGAAACCGAAACCGAAATTGATTAATTGAGAGCTTGAAATGGAGTAAAGGCCCATCAATCAAAAAAGAGCGCTAACGAGTGGCACCAAGCAAGGCAAGTTAAGTTGGAAACAAGAGAGTAAGAAGAAAGAAGAGTAGAGAAAGTAAGAACAAGAGATGGAGTTAGGGGTCTTATTTTTTTTTGTGAAAGTGGAGTTAGAAAAGAGAGGGAGAGAATGGGGGAAGAGTTGGAGACAACTCTGTGGGAGTGGTTAGCGTTTGAGAAGTTTTGTGCTAGTGGGGTGGGTTAAAATTGATTCATAGTTATTTAGTATATATACTTTCTATTTAAATAAAAAACCCAAGCTTGTGCTATGCTCAAGTGGCAGAAGTCATAGTTAACTCTTTGGTGGTTGCAAGTTCAACTCTTTCTAGTCACATTCTTAGTATTTATCTACATTTTATGGGTAAATTTTTAATTATATTTTAAAAGTATAAATTAATAATCCGGTTTTCAAAAAAAATCAAAACCTATCGGTTTACCCGTCGGTTATCACTTTTAAAACCCAAAACTTAACGGATTTTCTATCAATTTTTGTTATCGGGTTTTTATCAGGCGGATACTCTTCATTTTTAGATAAAGCAGATACCCATCAATTTTAAATTGAGTGAATACTCATTGTCATCTCTAATCATGAAAAGACGTCTAATTGAGTTCAGTCAGACTCATAATATCTACCTAGAATGTTAATTATTTTAAGCGACAAATCTCAAGTTGAAATTAATAACATGGGGCAAAACTAGTCTATAAATGTGTAATTTGAGAATATCCCAGATCTCCTTACAGAGTTAGAGTTCGGCAATATCATAATAATAGATTATGTACCAATTCATCCAAATTAATGAAGTCATATAATAATTGGTTTGTCTTTAATCAGATGTCTTCTTGGAAGCTGTCATGCCAAAAACCAAGAAGCTAAAAATATTCAAGAAGAGAGAGAGAGAGAGAGAGAAAGAGGAGGAGAAGGCGCCGCAACAGACAAAATAAAAGTTGACAAACCTCTGTTAGTCCTCCGATGGAAATGGAGAAGACAACCAACAATGGTAGTCGGCAATGAGGGTGTGTCCAGAGTAATTGAACTGCAATATTCGAGAAACTATAAAGTTGTGCCGATAAAGAGAAAAAGAAGAAAAAACTTGTAAGGGAACCCTTCGACGTAAAGTGAGAAAGAAGAAAAATTTGAGAGGAAACCCTTCGACAAAGAAAAGTTTTGTTTGTGACTCAATTGGTCAATGATGGCTTGTTGTGAAGGAAAACAACAACAAATTTTTATGGTTGTAATACCATGTCAAACCGCATGCAATTTCAATGAGAATTTCACATCCTTTTCTTATTGATATGGGAACATATTTATAGACAATCACTTCTTCATTAATTAACGGCCTAATGAGTAGCAAGGTCATTTGTTCACGATTAATTTTATACTTTTGTCATGGCTTCCCCAATATGCTCATCTTTTGCATGTCAATTTGATTGTTCAATTTTCTCAAACGTTTTTAAAGAAAAGAACTTCCATTATCTTGAGGAGTTTTCGTACATGCATTTTTTTCTCCCCTCATCAGAGTCTGCACCGAAGCTATAATTAGCTGGCCCCAAGTATAAGTAGCCACTTGTTGATAACTCAAAATTACTCAGCAGGATAAAATGAGCTTGTGGACTCAAAATTACTCAGCAGGATAAGGGAAAGAATAAATGGTAAAAATATAACTTGTACATTAAAAGTCTTAAATATGAACTTATCCTTTAAATGAACACTACATATATTAAGGCGTATCGTTATATGATAAAATTTGTGACATTGGAATAGATTTAATGTGTTCCTATTAAGGATAAGTTTCTCATTGAAATTTATGAGTAACTTAATGATAGTCTATTCTTTTTAATAATTAGAATATCAAAGTTCAAATCTTATAGGGTAAAGGTAAAAAAAAAATGCTCCTCACTTTTTTTTTTTTTTTGAAAAAAAACCGAAAGAAAAAGACTTGTGAAAGTGGCCCCGTGGGATATATAGCGGTCCATTGCATCCACAAGGACAGGTAACAAGTTTAAGCAATTAATTTTAGCTTTGCTTTTCTTTTTTTTTTTAATCAAAGCTTTTGTGGTTCAAATTGATATGAAGACTCTAGGTCTTAGATACAAGGCTCCTTTGCCTCCGTGAAGAACCAGCTACATTTAATAGTGGGGAATGGATTGCAAAATTCACCGAGTCGAGTTGGGTGTCTGTTCAGTTTTTAAATTCGAATTGAAGACTTGTACAAGGAAATAAAAGAAATAATGGGGGTTATTTTTTATATTTTTTCTCAAACGAGATAATTAGTATTTGGTTCAGGAATAATTCAATTAACAAATTTGAAAGTAGTAATGAATTAATTATTTTTTGCTTACTTTCCTTATACTATTTATAGTAATGTGATTGTCTTTTGTGGGGTGATTTTCATTTGTTCTTGTATATTCTTTTCATGATAAGTGTCTTGTTATGATTGTCATTTTTATCATCATGGGCCTTGGGCCACCTGAATACTTGGGTCATTTTTATATCTATATCACCTCTAATATTATGAGATTATAAGTAAAATTTAACGATTATAAATTATTGATATATAATATGAATAATTTATAATTATTAAATTTCACTTATAATATTATAATATATAATGTTATAAGAAGATTTTTACTTGTGACAGGGCCTCGGTCACCCTAAGGTTTTTTTTCCCAATAAAATCTACGTAGTATTATTGAAAAAATAAATTACCAATCCCTCCTTTTTTTTTTCTATCATCAATATTTATTTAAATTTTAGCCCTCAATATTAAATTCTTGACTCCAACTTGACTTGCAATAACTCTTATAACTAACTCTGTTATGATCAATGCCCGGCAATTGAAGTCGATTGGTTTAAAAAGTTACATAATTACTCTCTTTTACTTTTTATAAAAAAAATAAAAATCACGTATGGCACGTTAAGAAAATCACTCTTACGGTTATAAAGTTTCACACGATAACATACACTTTCAATTTCATAACATACACTTTCAGTTTCATAATTTCGTTATACATTTTAGGGATCATAGACATTTTAAAAGCATAAAAAACTACTCACATCGAGTGATGATACGAAAAGGTACTCATTTCAAAGAAAAATAATGATTTTCTACCATGAAGTAATGCTTGTTAGAAAACCAGGCTTAACAAGTGGAAACTCAGAGTTATTCGATAATTCAAACTTTCTTTGATAACCTAAAGTTTTACTGTAAAAAAAAAAAAAAAAAAAAAGTAAAGTTTTACTGTATTATATTGATTATGATTGAGTTCCTTTTTTTTTCTGCTTTCATTTTAAATTAATTTTAATTTCACTAGTTCTAATGAGTAATGACCTAAAATTTCGCCATTATTCAGGTGCACATTTTTATGATTTTTGCATGTGAAGTATATGTTAGAATATACACTTACTTCACGTAAAATTATAAACTCTTAGATCACCTTATAAGATTTTGGACAACTCTACTTGACACTAATTGGTTTTAAAATGAAACCTCGTGATTCTTAACATGGTATTAGAGTTTGGGCCCTTGGTCCATATTCATCTGCATGCGATCCATCTCAAATTAGGTTCATTTGTGTTCAATTTAGCTCGTGTGTCATATTCCACACATCTTCAATCTACCACGTGTCCCACATGTGTTTAATCTTCCATTGTGACCATCTTAAAATTTTGGTCCACATGTATTCAATCTTTCAAGTGTGACTTATCCTCAAAATTAGTTCACGTGTGCTCAATCTTCCACGTGTGACTCTTCTCAAATCAGGTCACACGTGAGGGAGAGTGTTAGAATATGCACTTGTCACATATCGAAAAATCAGAAACTCTAAGACCACTTTATAAGATCCTAAACTACTCCACTTGACACTAATTAGTTTTAAGATGGAACCTCAGGATTCTTAACATGGTATCAAGAATCTACGAACCAAAAGGTCTGAGTTCAAAACTCACCGCCATCCATTTAAAAAAAAAAAACATTAAAACTATCAAAGTGCAATGCTAAAAAATTAACTCCGCCTGCACTTGCGGGAGCATGTTAAAGGAAATAAATAATATAATAAACCCCTCTCTAATAACTTAAACTTTTAGATGAGGTAGTCATTTAACATGGTATCAGAGTTGGGCCTTTGGTCCAGTTTAATTCATCTGCGTGCGACCCATCTCAAATCAAATCCACTTGTATTCAATCTTTCACGTGTTTCATATTTCACGCATTTTTAATCTTCCACATGTGTCCCACGTGTATTCAATCTTGTTCAATCTTCCACATGTGTTAATGTACCATGTGTATTCAATCTTCCAAGTGTGACTCATCTCAAAATTAGGTCCACGCGTATTCAATCTTTCACGTGCGACGTATCTCAAATTAGGTCTCACGTGAGGGGGAGGGGGTGTTAGAATATATACTTTCCCACATCGGAAGATCAGAAACTCTAAAACAACCTTATAAGATTCTGGGCTACTCCACTTAATACCAATTGGTTTTAAGATGAAACATCAGTTATTATAACATGGTATCAAAACTAGGCTCATTGTCTAGTCTTATTCATATTCTGCGTATGTCACACGCGTACTTAATCTTCTTTCACGTGTGATCCTTCTCAAATTATATCACACGTGTATTCAATCTTCTTTCACGTGTCTCACATGCCTTCAACCTTCCATGTGTGTTATTTACCACATGTGTATTTAATTTTTCATGTGTGATCCATCTCAAAATCAAGTACACATATATTCAATCTTTCACGTGTGACCCCTCTTAAATTAAGTCAAACATAAAAAATAATATTAAAATATATATTTATCTCACATAAAAAAATTATAAACTCTTATACCACTTTATATAATCAATTAATTTTAAAATGAAATCTTATAATTCTTATCAGTATAACTGTTATAAGAATTGAGTTTGACTTTAGTGTATAACAATTTTTATTTCTTTTTTCTTTTTTAGATGTGCATCATATCTTAAATTCACGATATGATTAGTCACGTACGACCCAATTAATTAATTTCATAACTATCCCAAAATTGCAAACGAGCAGAATGGATACGCCAAGTTCAAATATTTCAGGTCAGGCTTATCCATCTGGAAACGCTTCAATCATTTTTGCATTAACCAGAAATCAATAATTCTCTTACATCAAGATGCATAATGTAAAAGAAGAAAGTTATAAAAGGCATTGAGCATGAAACACCTTGTATAGGAAGTTCTAAATTATTGAAGATAATAAAATAAATTTAAGAAGAAATATCTCTTTAATAATTTAAATTTTTAGATGAAATAATCACTTTATATAGTATCAAAATCAAGGTTATTAATGAATCATGGGTTCAAATCTCAATACCACCAATTGATAAGAATATGTGCACGTGCAAAACTCAATTAAAATTAATCTTATTTACAGGTGAGGAAAAATGTTTAAAATAATAAATAAATATAATGTGATTCTTATGAAACGATAAAGATGAAGCTAACAGAAGGCTGCTGGAAGAAGAAGTATCTCCAATCTCCAAGGCACAGTAGCAAGATAAGACCGAACAAATTTCGTTCACGTGGATGGAATTAGTATTCTTTGGTTGAAACCCCTAATGCTTGGGAGGCTGTTTTAATACAGTAAGCTGAGCAGTGAACAAGGTAAGAAGCCCAAGCCAATGGACCAACTAGCAAGAAGTTGAGTCTCCATTGAAGGAGTGAAGCACCCATCTATGTAGAGATTTATCAGTTCAAAAACTTAAATGCCACACATGTATTGACTTGCCACAGAATACAATTGCCCTAGTGAATATACCACCAATTAATCACGAGCTATGGTCCAGATGGTAATTGAATTAACAGTAGACGAACTTTACCTGTAAGATCAGATGTTGGAAATTCACTGAAGCAGTTCGTGACCAGTGGCATTCTCGAACTCCGAGTAGGGATTAATCCCATACCGGATGTGAAGACACCTCGTGCCTTTAACCGAAAAAAATAAACCACCAATTTTAAGAGCATCGTATTGGGTTACAGATTACTCTATTTAATACCAATCGACTTTAAGATGAAACCGATTTTTATTTCCATTCCCATATAGAGAAACTATCAAATGAATCTACTCCACAGGTAGGCATAAGCTAATGCACGAGCGTTAAACAAAAGGAAGGCAAAACAAACATTCAATTCAGTTAAATCCTTGTTGAAAGAAAGTAGAACAAGAGGGGAGGATCATAAGAAACACTATGAGCAACGTAGAGTGAGTTCAAAGTAAAACAAATCCATATTTACATCAAGCAAAGATCATAGAAAACTAGCCAGAAGCTTAAATTTGCAAACAGATGGGTTTTTATTCACACCATAAGAAACCCTCAAAACAATCAAAGTTACATGGAAGACAATACATTATTTTCCACTCCAATAAATGTAAAAAATAGCTGTCGTATATCTTAAAACAGCATATCTTTATGGAGAAGAACTTAACTCTCCATTAAAGGAGATCATTTAGCCAAAACAGAGGGCGACGAAACACAGGAGAGAGAACACAAACAATCCGCTACGTAGTTGAAGATAATTCCTCCAGCATCATACAACTGTCAAATGCAGTGATAATGTTCTCCACCACTGGCTCAAAACAACATTGCAAATCAACCGTTCCTCATGTTCCATTTCACTCCTCAATGGGGTTGTGCGTATCGACCCGTGCAGATGCGAAATTGAGGAAATCCCCACTTGGATTGGAACGAAAATTACAAATTGTCTGCCGTCACCATTCCAGAATTGGCAAGAGAAAGACACACCAATGTGCCTGGAGCCACAATTTGCATCCTTCCCATTCCAGTTTGTTATTAGTAATCTTCAGCAAGCTAACAACTTATTGTAATAAGAAACCTCCTTGGTCTCCACAATAAATAAAAACGCATACATGATCCTGTCATGTGGAACTATTTTCCTTCATAGTTCCACACCACACACTACTTACTCTTCAACAACACCACACAATGAGATATAGGCATTGTGCAAACAGTGGAAAAATCATTAAAAAAACAAAACGCAAATTACCATCTTCTTCCAATCCTTGTGGTTCTTTCTTCTCCTCCACCAACTACCATGCAACAAAATCGTAAACAATAAACCTATGCATAAATATTAACTAACCTATAAGGCTTTCTATTAATTCAAAAGTTGTAATACACTAGAAACTTTTAACTCCTAGGAATCAGTAAAATAACGAGGGAAGTCTATTGTACGAACCTCGCGTGAATTCAGGAAAGGATTAGGTTGTCTTGAACCGTGATGGTAAAAGGCTCCTAAACACATGAAAATCAGGATAACAAAAAGAGACATGCACAAACACACACATTAACGGCAATTGGGTAGGTGGAGGAAAAGATAAGTCAAATTTACTGCGTTTTAAGCACCTAAACTTCTATAGAAATCTAGAAGGCGGGTGAGTATGAGAATGAGAATGAGAATGAGTATTCAATGGAGATGGTGCTGCTGGAGTAAGCACCAACATCTCCGGTTGCGCCGCGGCAGCTGCAAAACTCCACAGCTGCCCGAAATCCGGTCGAGTCGGCAGCGCCCAGAAGGCACCAGCAGCAGCAGCCGCCGTAACACCATCATCCTTGACGACACCATCATTATGATGATGATCATCATGATCAGTTCGCAGCCGTTTGCCTAACAGAAAGGGCATGGAAGGAGCAGCACGAAACGTTGGCTTCTGATCAAGCCCAGCCGACATAGAAAGGCTTGTAATAGTAGAAGCAGTTGGGACAGTAGAGAGAGTGGTAGAGAAATTGGCTGGAGTTGTGCCTGTTCCAGTAGCTGCAATGATTGAGGGCTCAGCTTGACGAAGTAGCCACTCGATGGTTTGGCCATCAGACTTATGACCCAACTCTCTCGTTAGCTGGAACACTCTGGCAGCGCATACTATAGGCATTCTTATACGCCTTCCACGCCCCTCCACTTTGCTGTGCCTGTCCTTTGAAGGTGGCTTCTTCACTCCCAATGCACCGTTATTAGCAACGCTATTGTTGGCTCCTGTCGTCGACATAATTGAGCCGTTACCTTCAGGTGACTTTGACATAGTCTTCGTATTGGTAAGAGAAGAAAGAGTAGTCTCTGGTAATATGGTGTTGTGTCTGAAAAGAGAAAGAGAAAATTGGAGGTGATGATGATGAATGGGGGGTTTTGGTTTGGGGGGTCTAATGATTGAGAGGCAGGAGCTGGTGGAGACAGGGGGGACAGCACATGGGTGGTGGGCACCACTCTGACTAAAATCAAATTTTCACAGCTCATGCCTTTTCATCACTGCTACTATATCTTTCTCCTTGCAACTCTTGTACTAGTGGTTTTGTACAATATGGTGAGGGTGTTGTCTCTTTCTGCTCTGCCCGATGTAGTATTGCCTCCAACTTCATAAATTTTTTGGAGTAAATATCCCCATTAGTTTTTAATATTTGAAAAAATAATTTAAAAAAATTTAAACATTTATTTATTTTGATATTTTAGTTTTAAAAGTTTTAAATTAGACACTTTAATCGTAAATATTATCTTAAAGATACCGTTAATCTATTAACTCATTTATGTTAAATTTGCATCATTAAAGTCATGTGTTTCGCATGTAATGTGTTAAAAAAAAAATATGAAAGGTTAAAATAGTCATGTAGCTTACAACTCATTATTTTCTCTTTTACAATAGTCATTTTAACCTTGCATTTTTTTTTTTTAAAGCACGACATGCGAAATACGTGATCTTGACAGTGTAAATTTAGCAGAAATGAGCTAATGGACTAACGGTGTCCCTAGAATAAAATGTTTGGCACTAAAATGTTCGATTTGAAACGTTTGAGACTAAAATGTCAAAACAAGTAAATGTTTGAGACTATTTGAACTATTTTCTCCTAATATTTTGTTGTTATGATACTTTGACCTTTTATTTTTAAAATATTTTTTTTTTATTTTAAAAGTTAATTTAGTGAGACAAGGTTAATGTCCATAACAAATTCTGTCTATTTTTTGACCACTTTATCACATGACGGTTTACCAATCTGTAGGCTGCAACTTCAACCAACAAATAAATAACAAAAAAAAAAAAAAAACTTCAATCAACAAAACTGATAGTGCAACTTTAATAGTCACGTGTCAGTCAAGTGATAAAGTCATCAAACAATAAACGAATTTTCCCATAGGATTAACTGTCTCACTAAATTAACTTTAAGGACTAAAAAGTTAATTTTAAATATTAGGGAACAAAGTATCACAATGCCAAAATATTAAGGACTAATAGAGGCATTTACTCAATTTTTTAATAATCTCCCTTGTTCATATATTTTTTTAATGGGTCAAAACCATTTTAGTCCCTGAGGTTTGCTCTAAAGACCAAATTGGTCCCTCAGGTTTGTAAAAAGATCAAAGAGGTACGTCCAATTAACTTTTGTTAGTCAAATATTAATATTCAAAGGGTTGACCGAGTTAAAAGACCATTATATCCTTAGGCAACATATATTATAAAAGAAAATTACAATAAAAGTCTAAATCAGTCTAAAAAAAGCATAATTCGCGTAAGAAAAAGAAAAAAAAAACTAAAAAATATCAGTTTAAACATAAACAAATTAAAGTTAGTAATATATCGTTAAAAAAAAAATAATCATGATTCATCCTCTTTTCTTGTCGTTATCCTGGCTGTTAATTAGATCGATGATGATTGTTCATTTTTAACGATATATTACTGAATTTAATTTTTTCTTTTTTGATCTTATTTTTTTTATTTTTTGTTTTTTTTTCCTACGCGAATTATGTTTTTTTTAGGCTGATTTAGACTTTTATTGTAATTTTCTTTTATAATATATGTTGGCTAAGGATATAATGGTCTTTTAACTCAGTCAATCCTTTGAATATTAATATTTAACTAACAAAAGTTAACTGGAGGGACCTCTTTGGTCTTTTTGCAAACCTGAAGGACCAATTTAATCTTTAAAGCAAACCTCAGGGACTAAAATGGTTTTTGCCCTTTTTTTAATTATGTCTTATAATTTTAAAAGTGAAATTATAATTTTTTTTTAATTCAGTATCCAATAGTTACACTTTCTTTCAAGTTCGTCTTCATTGTTTCAAAACTAAATCGTTTGGTCACCAAAATTTATAAAAAGTTTATGTTTAGTCCCTGAATTTGTGACATTACACATGAAATTTTGGGAACTAAATTAAGAAAATGAAGGCATTGAGGACTAAATTAATTTTTTTTATTTATAAATTTTAGAAACTAAGCTCATCACTTTTGTAATAATATGGATGAAATCAAAAAATAATGTAAACATGAAGGACCAAGGGCGTCATTTTTAAAATAATAGGGATGAAAAATGAAAAAACGTGTCAATATTGAAAACCAATTGTGAAATTTTTTCTAATTTTTTTTTTTATCGTCATGACAATTTATTACATAGAAGGAAAAATATTATGTTTGTCTTTACATATTGTGAGAGATCAATGTCCGTCAATGATCAATGCAAAAGTCTTCCTATATAGAATTCCATCCTTCATTATTTGAGTTTTATTTCACTCTTTTTACAAAAAATTATGTAAGTTCTCATAATTTAACAAGGTTCTTTTATTTAAAAAGTAGTCTTATTTAATAAAAAAATATTATATACCATTATATTTTTTTCATTCAAATATCACTTTATATATATATAATAATTCGGAGTTTAATTTAGTTGGACAAGTCAACCGTTTGGATTTGTGGACGAAAAAGAATGTCCATGCCAATTCAATTAGGATTTCTTCATAGTTTTTTTTTTTTTTTGTCGGGGGATTTCTTCATAGTTGACAATGATGTAATTCGTGCTGTCATATCCTTTCTTTAACTCGAGCAGATTATTAGGAGAGGCCAAATCGACCATCGCTTTCTGGTTTCCGAAGTAGAAAATTCTTCCCATATCAGTGGTTATAGAGCTAAGATTTTGTTTCTATACGGATACGGTCATGTGTGGATGTGAAATAAAAAATAAGATTCATATATATGAGACTCAATTTTTGTATTAAATAATTTTATCCGTATAAAAATTTAACTCATAGACCTATCTCATCTTACAATTTTATCAACAAGTGCATTTTTAGAAAATTCTTCCAAAATCAGTGGTTATACCTGTGGTGCCAGAGAACTGACCCAAGTTGATCCATTATTCCCAAACTAATAGGTGATTGCCATGGAAATCTTGTCCAAGCTGCTCAACAAAATAGCTATGAAAAGGAGTTTTCCTTCCATCTCAAGTGAAAGAAGATCAAACTCAATTATTTATGTTTTGCAAATGATGTTTTGTATGTTCTAAAGCAGATGTGCACTCCATATATCACTGCTATTAAATAGATCCTTGATCTCTCAAGAAAATATCTGAGCATATCAGTTGTAAAATCAGTAACATCATTTTTTTTTTTGTCAAGTAAGTAATCATTTCATTTCACATCAGTTTATCCGTAATTTATCATGAAGAGCATAAAAATCTATTTTATACACTATTGATATATTTACTTTGCAAAGAAATTTTATGCTTAACATTCATGAGAACGTTCTCAATCATATGTTACTGCGAGCACATACCAAGAACATCATTTTTTTTTTTTTTGTCTAACAGGAATATCATTCTTACGAAGATAGACTGTGCATCAATTTGATTAGAAGAATAGTAATTCTGATCATGTTGCTAAACTTGCGGGCAAAAAAAAAAAATGACTCAGTCTCGTGCGGTAGGGCACTTGTCGTATGCTCCGTGACCTCCCTTACAAATTAACTGTACGCCTTATGTGGCTGCATAGATTAGAATGGGGTTAAAGTATAGTAATCATAATAAGATACTCCTCTTATGGCACTAAATTTCTATATTCCAATATTCCTCATTATGATTGATATATATATTTTTTAATCCATACCCTACTTAACGAATTTAAATGCTGATCTAAAAATAATTAATCTTTAAACTACTTGTAAATCTCTCTCATTATGATTGATATTTGACTCGTCCTAAAGTCTTTTTATCATTAGGCCCACCTTTGTGTCACTGGAACGCAATTGTTATACAATTTTTTTTGGCTAACAATTGTTATACAATTTAAATATAGATAATGGCATGCAATGGGGAAAGTTTGTAGGCACACGAGGGCATATATTCCCATTTTAGTACCTTTTTCATGATGCTTGAATTAATTAATTTCTGTTTGTTTTTAATTTATTTTGTGTCAAAATCTTAATTAATTTCGTTATAGATACCGTTGTTAAGATGTAAAACAAAATTTGTCTAGAATTTCAAAAAAATTGCTGAACTTGATAAATGTACACATAACACCAGGGGCGGATTCACATGAGCTAATGGGGCTGTTATCTCTATTAATTCAGAAAATTAATTATATATGTATTTTTAGTTAAATTTATATGTATTTTTAATTAAAAAAATTAATTAGTCCCTATTAGAAAAAAAAAATGTATTCATATAGTTAAAAATTATGAATTTTAACATCCACTGACAAAAATTCTTAAATCCGTCCCTGCATAACACCACTTAGATGGACTAACATGTAGTAGTAGAGCTACTCTTAAGATTGAGTCCCCACTCAATTCAAATTTTATCAAAAAATGTGTGTATTTTTAAAATATTTTTTAGTTTAAAAATTTATTTAGCATCTACTAAAAAATATATATATATATATATATGTGTGTGTGTGTGTGTGTGTGTGTTTATATATATATATATATATGTGTGTGTGTGTGTGTGTTTAATTATATGATTTTAATTCTCAATTAAAAAAAATCTTAATTCCGGCTCAGCTGCTAACGTGTAAAATAACTTAATAGTATGAATAGTTTGACAATTATTTTAATCTTAAATTATTATGTTTTCCAACCACTACAAGAGAACCATATTTTTCCAAACTTTACGGCGGACGAAAATCTTGCCGCAGATATTGATGTACTTTGGTCATTGATTACATCCAATTCTTCACAAATGAAGGGTGGGACAAACACTGCTAATCACAATTAAGTAAATGATTAGTTGATACTAAAATTAGACAAACATATTTTGTGGTCCCAAATCGACCTGGTTTTCCTATACCACCTAATTTCTCTGCTTCTCTTTCAATGTTTTTCATGCCCATTGATGACTTGAGTCAACACAGATCATTTTCATGGACCTCTGTGGGCCTTTGAGCTTTATACGGATGGGTTACAATAATCCGAATACTCAGAGCCACTTCGATAAATTTGTTTTGCATCATCACTCTCGACTTCCATGCAGTTTTTATATTTTTATGTGTACAGGCGATATTTGTTTTTTTAGTCTTGCACGTAAATAGTATTTTTATTTTTAAATAGGTCGTACTGAGATTTTGGTATCATAGTAAATCATTGTTTTATTTAAAATATTAATTTATATGGAAGGTCATTGCTATGGGAAATTCTTAATTAGTCTATAATTCAAGATTTTGGTGGGACCAATGTTACGAACATACAAAAGGGAGAGTATAGTCGAGAACTAACATTGATAAAAGGGTGAATAGCTTCTGACCCTCCTGTGGTTAAGTAAAACTAGTTATAACCCTTATGTGGTCCAAAAAATATAGTTGGATTCCTCTGTGGTCCACCCGTTGACGCACACCGTCCTCCTCCGTCAAATTTTTCGTCATTTTTAATGGAAAGTGTGACAAACGCGCGTAAAATGTAATTTTTAATGATTTTTAACATATTTAATAATAAAATAATATTAATAATTAAAAATTTTAATTTTTTCTTTTTATTTTCACCTATTTTTTATTTATTTATTATTAAATAATAAAATAAAATAAAAAACAAATTTCATCTTCTCCAACACCCCTCCCCCCCCCCCCCCCCCACCACCCTACCCCCAACCCCACCCAACCTCCATTTCTCTGTTGTCAATGTACCAGCAGCGAGATCTGCTGCTACTACCGTTGACTCAGCATCGAGATCTCTCGTTGTTGCTGCTGCCATCGCCGCAGCAGAGAGCTAGGGGGAAAGGGGGGGGGAGGGAAGGGTACGGGGGGTGGGGGTGGGGTGGGTGGGTAGGGGAGGGGGTTGGAGAATATGAACAATTTTTTTTATTTTTTTATTTAGTAATAAAAAAATTGAAAATGAAGAGGAAAAAAGGAAAATATATGTATTTTTTTATTTTTTTATTTTTTTCAATTATTACTATTATTTATTGTCAAATATGTTAAAAATTAATAAATATTGCATTTTATTCGCGTGTGGTACACATTCTGTCAGTTTTGACAAAAAATTTGACGGAGGGGGACGGTGTGTATCAATGGGTGGACCACAGGGGGGTTCGATTATATTTTTTGGACCATAATAGAGTTATAGCTAGTTTCGCTTGACTATAGAAAGATTCAGGACTATTTACCCTTGATAAAATTAATAGATTTGAAAATTATGGCTTATAATTCTCCGTTCTTTTTAATTAATTGTATGCTTTTCATTTTTTTTTCCCTTTGAGAAAACGGTACTATATAATACCTTAATAATAGTACGGGAGAGTCTATTCACATTGTAAAGTATAACAAAAACTAATTACAAGTAAACGAATATATAAATATACTTGTAATTGCATAAGCGCTTACAATGGTGGCAAACTAAGGCCCTGTTTGGCTTAATCTTAACTTTTGAACTGTAGAACTTTTAGTGGTAGAATTTCTGTTAGAAGTTCTATTAAACAAAATCCGTTAACTGTTTGATCTATGTTCAACAATATTGGACTTTTAAAAATTTTGATGGCAATATTGGACTTTAAAAAATATGAAGGGTATATTTGAAAAAAATAAAGATAACTTCCCGCATTATGTAAAAAAATAAGTTAACAAAAGTTTTTTTTGAAAAGATCAAATTTGAAACTTCTTATTTTTTAGTTTTTTTCAACTTCAACTTTTATCTAAATGTTCTTTCAAAAATTAGCCAAATTAGTTAATTTTAACTTCTCACAGAAAATATTTTTAATTGTTTAAAAATTAGGCCAAATAAATTTAAGGCCTGATCGGCAACATGATATCGAATAGATTTATCTTGGTCAAATCATGATATCAAATAGATTTATCTTGGTCAAATAGTTTTATGGTGCAATTGCATTCAAACAATTTAACTGTGATCGAGATGAAGAGGACAAATTTAGATGTCAACTCATGCTGATATTTTACTTATTACAATTTAATGCTAATAGAATTTTTAAATTCACCATTTGGGGTGCAGCTCTTTTGGAGTCTAAATACGTGCTTGAATTCCAAACATGATTTTAATGAGTGTTTGGCTCTTCAAAATTTGTGTTAAAATTTGGGTTTCAAATGAAAAAAGGCCTACTTTCTCTCGAAACCAAGAATTCCAAGACAGAATCTAGATTGTTTCAATTTAATTCTCAAAATAAGGACTAACCGAACTTCAGTGTAGTAGGGCTTGAAGGTTTGGGCCAATGTGTGTGTGGTTTTTGGATTGTGGGCTTTATTTTCCTTTGTTTATATTCTTTTGGATTTGGATATATTATCGTATGTGTCATGTATAATTATTTTTCTCTTAGGTCAAGTTAAAAAGATTTTATATCGTCTGTATTGTGTATATTTGTTTTTTCTCTTAGGTCAGGTTAGAATGATTTCATATGCGTATTTCGTCTCTTGTTAATGAATTATGTTGAGAAAAAAAACAATATTATCTCTAGAAGAAGGGATAAAAGGAAAAAAAAAATGCCTCTAGCTACAATCAGTAAAATACCAAAGGTATATCATCAATTATTGGTACACGCAACAACTCTTTGATGAAATAATTTTACATTACAAAGAGAACATGATATATTAAAAGTAGGGTGAATTGCACTCCGTCCTCTTGTGGTTTGTCGTTATTACACGGTCTCTCTATGTGGTTTCAAAATCAACTCATAATTTTTTTTAAAAAAAATTTAATGTAGCACACGCACCCCAATATGCTAACTATGTTAACTAAGTTAACAGAACTGAAAAAATAACTATTTTAGTTTTTCTCCTTTCTCCATCTTCTTTCTTCTTCCTACAAAAGGGATCTTTCACCTTCAATACTCTCTTCCTCTCTTATACACTAATGCCTAAACCCCTATTTTCTTTCTTTTCATTTTTATTTTGTTCGAAACAACTGCTGCTAGATTGTAGATTCATAATATAGAAATATTGTACCTTTTACTTGTATTATGTACATATGTATTATACATAGAAAGTTATATATGTATTATGTTGCTCTGTGTGTTGGTATATATATATTATGTTGTTGCTACTGCCATTTGCAGTGAAAGGTGATTGGAGAACCCATGGGAAAAGCTGTGGGAAGATTTGGGATAGCATTTGTGGTTCTGATTTTAAGCACAAAAGGTGTCATATCCCTAAATTTGTTGAGGCAAACTTGAAGACGTGATGCCAGAGCCTGATCTAGAATATGAATCGGACGTAGATCTGGGTATTGCTGCTGCATCTGATCTCGTCTCTCCCACGTAGCTTCCTCAATGTCGTGATGCTTCCACAACACCTTAACCATCGGAATCCTCTTCGACCTCAACTCTCGGTCCATCTGATCTAGAATATGAATCGGACGTGATTGCCGTCGATTTCTAAATACTTGATAAATAAGTGTTAGCGCTGTTGTAATGCCGAATTTTCGATTACATTGTTTGTGTGGAAATCCGGAAAATCCAGCCATGACGTCATAGGGTTTTAGGATTATCAGGCATGTTTTGGAGGTGTTATGGTGGATTTCCGAGAGGGCTAATGTAGTAGGTTGAATGGGTGAGTGATAGGAACTGATTTGGCAATGTTTGGATTAGTAGATTGTAAGTTATGAATTTTAGAAGTTAGGTTGTCATTCTTTAATTTCTTGAACGATGCCTTAGATGGTTGGGAGGTGTTCGAGTGATGAATGGTGAGTTGTTGTTGAGTAATTTAGAGTTTAATTATGAATATTATGCATGTCCGGTTAGATGGCCTACTTTGTCATCTAACTACGTTGTTTGATGTTTAATTTTATATTGATGTTATATTGATGTTATATTGATGTTATTGATTGATTATTATTGAATGCGGGAATCGGGCACTCTTGTTGCTGATCTCCCAATTGATTGATCGATTTATGCTTGCATGATGATTGATGAAAATGGAGCCTTGGTATGTGTGTGCCACCTCTCGGGCAGCGTCGGGCTGTCGGGTTGAAACCGGCATGACTGCCATAGGCTACCCCCAGCTCGCATGACGGAGATGTCATGGAGGGAAGGGGATAGTGAGGTACCTCGGGTGCGTGAGTAATGGGGAGTTATAAGAAGAACGGTTGAGATCGTGATGGCGTTTGGAGCTACACCAAATAGAGTATCCTTATTGAATGGTCATATAGTTATGTGATGATAGCTTTATTTATGTTATTATTGTTGTTGTGTGTTTACTTGCTCAAAGGACTAAATCCAAGGAGCGTAGTGAATACTGTCGAGATCTATCGGATCCTCACTGGGCTTATGTATATAAGCTCACTCTCTATTAATGCATGTTTCAGGTGTACTTTCACAAGATTACGGGTACGTACCTCCTGAAGAGGAGAATGTGGAAAATGTGCCTTTTGTGGATGAGTCATATGTTCCCGAATCTTATCTATGACTTTATGTTGTTAAATGTCTTGTATATTAGTTTAATAGACTTTATATGCTTTACGGTTCTTAATGTAATAGATATTGAAAAGATGATGAACCAAATGATGTTAACTTAGCGGTTTCCTTTTGTCTATGGTTAAATTGTAGTTGTGTCTCAACTTACTTTTGAAATGTATGATAAAGTTGAGGTATTGTATGTCATGTTGGAACGGAGGCGTATAACGAGGATGTTTTATCGTATAATATGGTTGTGTTGTATGTTGTTGTTTATATTGAAGAATTACTGGGTGTATGATGTTTAATGAGGTTGGTTTAGAACCTCGGAAATCCGTTTACTGTCGTTATGCCGCCGAAATTCCGTTGCGTCCTGACTGTTCGTAGGTGGGGTCGAGTTGGGGCGTGACAGTTTAAGTGGTATCAGAGCCCATGTTAGTTGTCAGCCGGGGTATTCTCGGAATGTGGGTAATGGTCTTAGCATGAAATATGTATGAAAGGAAAGAAAAATGAAATATGTATTGGTATGATTAATTGATTAAGTGATTATGTGATTTAAGTGCTTATGTGATTATGTGATCAATTTGATTATGTGTTTTATATGAGTTCGTTATTTATGTGGTAATAGTTGTTTATAACCTGTCTACGTGCTATAACTGTGCTAACTCTTTGATTAGTAGAATGGCCGGTCGACCGAGAACTAGAGGTAGGCCTGAGTTGACTGATGAGACTCCGAGTAACGTGGCACCGGGCCGTGACTGGGGTGATGACCGATTTGGAGTCGCTATGGAGCGGATTGCAGAGTTAGTGGCTAGTCAGGCACAGTTATTAGCAGGGCAGGCTGCCCAGAATCAGGCTATGCAGGCTCAGCTTCTGAATATTCAGGGTGGTAACCACGGGCGTGGTACCCTGAAGGACTTTTTAGGATATCACCCACCGAGATTTCAGGGGGAGCCGGATGATAGGAAGGCGGAGGTATGGATTAGCAAGTTGGAGAAGATTTATGATCCACTTGGCTATACTGATGAGCAGAAAGTCTCTTTTGCCGTGTATTTGTTAGATGACGAGGCAGAGGAGTGGTGGCGCACGGTAAGGACTAGTTGGGCGGCACAGGGTATTCCTTATATTTGGGGTACCTTTCTGATGGCTTTCCGGGCAAAGTATGTCCCGAGGATTTGCAGGGAACGGAGAGAGGCCGAGTTTCTAGCCTTGGTCCAGGGAGATGCTACAGTGGCTCAATATGAGGCCACATTTACTCGATTGTCCCGGTATGCACCGGAGTATGTGGTAGATGAGGAGCGGAGGACTCGCAGGTTTATGTTGGGGTTGCGGCCCGAGATTCAGGATGTGATGGCTCTGAATCGTTATGATATTTTCACTGAGGCTTTTGATGCAGCTTCTAGATTGGAGAAGAGGAAAGGGGATCAGATTGTCTCCAGTCAGCCTAGTAAGAGGCCGTATCAGCCGCCGGGCCAGCAGGTTTTATATAGGCCTCCAGTACAACAGGTTGTCTACAGGCCACCTGCCCAGCAGGGTTCTTTTAGGCCACAGAGTCAGCAGAGTCATTATCGGCTTCAGTTCCAGTAGATGCCATCTCAGGTTCAGACTCAGTTTAGGCCAGCCCAGTCTCAGGGTCAGTACAGGCCTAGTGTGGTGAGACCTCAGCAGCAGGCTGTATCAGCTGCTTCTTCAGCTTCTGGTTATTCTAGGGGCAGTGCTAGTGCCACATCATCGCAGTGTAATTACTGCAAGCGCTCAGGGCATGTAGAGTCCGACTGCAGGGTAAAGGCAGGGACATGTTTGGGTTGTGGTAGCATCGATCATAGGGTGAGGGATTGCCCTAAGTATGCGAGGACTGAGGGTCGGGCAGCGACTCAGGGTTATCAGGGTAGGCCTACGGGCAGTGTACCACAGCAGCAGCGGGTTCAGGCTCGGGCTTATGCAGTTGACTTAGAGGAGATGCCTGAGGAGACTGCAGTTGTGGAAGGTAACTTTCTTATACTTGATCAACTTGTTAAAGTGTTGATTGATTCTGGTGCTACGCATTCTTTCATTACTCCTGCTTGTGTACAACGTGTTAAATTGCAACCTGAAAGATTGCCTTATGTGGTTGAAATTAGTACCTCTTTGACTGATAAGTATGTTACTGGCTTAGTATGTAAGGATTGTTTAATACATGTTAAGGGGCATAATTTTCCTTCGGACCTTATTTTATTTCCTATCCGGGGGTATGATGTTATCTTGGGTATGGATTGGCTTTCTAAGTATGATGCCCAGTTGAACTGTAGAACCAAGGTAGTACAGTTTCGTTTGCCAGATCAGCCAGTAGTTGAGGTAGCGGGTAACCGGGGTGCTAAGACGAGTTTTGTTATCTCAGCAACTAAAGCCGTTAAGTTGGTGAGTAAAGGGTGTTCGGGTTATCTAGCTTATTTGATCAACAAGCCATCTGTTAAGCTACAGCTAGAGGAAGTCCCTATTATCCGGGAATATCCTAATGTATTTCCCGAGGAGTTGCCAGGATTGCCGCCAGATAGGGATATCGAGTTTGTGATTAATCTTGTTCCCGGTACTCAACCTATTTCTAAATCGGCATACCGGATGGCACCAGCTGAGTTGAAGGAGTTGAAGACTCAGTTACAGGAGTTGTTGGAGAAAGGATTTATTCAGCAGAGTTCTTCACCTTGGGGAGCTCCTGTTTTGTTTGTGAAGAAGAAGGATGGTACCTTGAGATTGTGTATAGATTACCGTGGTTTGAATCAAGTGACTATCAACAATAAATATCCTTTGCCACTGATTGATGAGTTGTTTGATCAACTTCAGGGAGCCAAAGTCTACTCTAAGTTTGATTTGAGGCAGGGGTATTATCAGCTTCGGATTCGCTCAGACGATGTTCCGAAGTCTGCCTTCAGGACTCGGTACGGGCATTATGAGTTTGTTGTTATGCCCTTTGGTTTGACTAATGCACCGGCAGCATTCATGGATCTTATGCATCGAGTCTTTCAGCCGTACTTGGACCAGTTCGTGGTGATTTTTATTGATGATATCTTGGTCTATTCTAAATCTGAATTGGAGCACGAGCAACATCTACGGCTTGTATTAGAGAAGTTGCAGGAGCATCAGTTGTTTGCCAAGTTCAGCAAATGTGAATTTTGGCTGCAACGGATTTCTTTTCTTGGCCATGTTATTACACAGAGTGGTATTTCTGTAGATCCCACTAAGATTGAATCGGTGATGTCTTGGAAGCGGCCAGAGAGTGTTACTGATGTCCGTAGTTTTCTTGGCTTGGCGGGTTATTACCGTAGGTTTGTCAAGGACTTCTCAAAGATTGCGGGGCCACTATCTAAGTTGACTCAGAAACGGACTATCTTTAATTGGGACGATAAGTGTGAGAGTGGATTTCAGGAGTTGAAAAAGAGGTTAACTACCGCTCCAGTACTTGCTCTACCAGAGGGGACCGATAATATGGTCATTTACAGTGATGCATCCAAGGAGGGCTTAGGATGTGTTCTTATGCAGGATGGCCGAGTTATTGCCTATGCTTCCAGGAAGTTGAAGCCTTATGAGGTGAATTATCCGACTCATGATCTTGAGTTGGCAGCAGTTGTCTTTGCACTCAAGAAGTGGCGTCATTACCTGTGGGGCAGTAAGTTCGAGATTTTCACTGATCATAAGAGTCTTAAGTATTTATTCTCACAGAAGGAGTTGAATATGCGCCAGCGGAGGTGGATGGAGCTTCTTGGAGATTATAACTGTTCTATCAATTATCTGCCTGGTAAGGCAAATGTTGTGGCAGATGCTCTCAGCCGGAAGGCTAGTATTTCTTGTTTGGCTGTCAACAAGTGGGAGGATCTTGAGGAGTTTAGTTATTGGAGACCAGAGTTGACTCAGGTTGGGGTGATGTGTTCACATCTCCGTATTCAGCCTTTATTATTGTCTCAGATCAGGGAAGCTCAGCAGCTTGATGTTAACCTTCAGAAGATCAAGGATCAGATTTCGGATGATCAGTCTGACTTTAAAGTGCATGAGGATGGTATTCTTCGGTTTCGGAACAGGGTTTGTGTTCCCGATGAACCGGGCTTGAGACGAGGTATTCTGGAGGAAGCTCATAATTCTAAATATACTATTCATCCTGGTGGAACCAAGATGTATCGGGATTTGAAACAGCATTACTGGTGGAACAACATGAAGAGGGAGGTTGCTCAGTTTGTGTCTAGATGTTTGACTTGTCAGAGAGTGAAAGCCGAGCATCAACGACCAGCAGGTTTGCTTCAGCCGTTGGCTATACCAGAGTGGAAATGGGAGCATATTACGATGGACTTCGTCACTGGTTTGCCTAGATCACCGAGGGGTAATGATGCAGTTTGGGTTGTCGTGGATCGTTTGACGAAGACAGCTCATTTTATCTCGATGAGGTTAGGAGATGAGGTTACAAAGCTGACGGATCTTTATCTGGATCAGATTGTTAGACTTCACGGTATTCCATCTAGTATTGTCTCTGATCGAGATCCTCGATTTACTTCTCGTTTGTGGGAGAAACTTCAGGAGACTTTGGGTACTCAGTTGAACTTCAGTACAGCGTATCATCCACAGACCGACGGTCAGTCTGAGCGGACTATTCAGATTCTGGAAGATATGCTTAGGGCTTGTGTTCTGGACTTCGGGAAGAACTGGGAGAAACATCTACCACTTGCCGAGTTTGCCTATAACAATAGTTATCAAGCTACTATTGGGATGGCACCTTTTGCAGCTCTTTACGGTCGTAAGTGCCGTTCACCTTTGTATTGGGACGAGGTAGGAGAGATGAAGACTATTGATCCGACTATCATGCCAGAACTTCTTGAGAAGATCGAGAATGTTCAGTTGATCAGGCAGAGAATGCTTACAGCGCAGAGTAGATTCAAGAGTTATGCTGATAAGCGTCGTCGAGACTTGGAGTTTGCAGTTGGAGATCGGGTTTTCTTGAGATTGTCTCCTCGAAAGGGGTTTGTTCGTTATGGTAAAGGTGGTAAGCTGAGTCCGAGATTTGTTGGGCCGTTTGAGATTACTGGCAGGGTTGGTAAGTTGGCATATCGGTTGGCTCTACCGGAAAACTTCTCTAATGTCCACGATGTGTTTCACGTGTCTAATTTGCGGAAATACAATCCGGATCCTTCTCATATTCTTGAGCCAGAGCCGTTACAGCTTCGAGAGAATTTGACTTATGACGAGCGTCCGATTCGTATTCTAGATCAGATGGACCGAGAGTTGAGGTCGAAGAGGATTCCGATGGTTAAGGTGTTGTGGAAGCATCACGACATTGAGGAAGCTACGTGGGAGAGACGAGATCAGATGCAGCAGCAATACCCAGATCTATTCCGTACATCAAGTAAGAATTTCGAGGACGAAATTTCTATAAGGGGGGGAGAATGTGAAACCCCACTTTCTTGCTTATCTCGTTTTACGTGTTTTACCTCGTTTTGCGTGCATATAACCTGTTTATGTGCTATAGGACCTAGAAAGTTATAATTTTGATTTCAATACTTCTAATACGTGCTAAATGTGCATTCATGAAATTTTCATCAAAATCGGAGTCAGAAATTTTATCGTCGATTTTCAGTGAATAGTGTTTTCGAAACACGTCCGCTATAATTTTGAAACTGGTCTTTTTAACCCTTCTAGACCTAGTCCACGGACTTTAATAGACCTGTGTTTGATGAAAACGGTTTTAAAATCGGCTTAAGAATTTATTAGGGTTTTTACACCGACTTTTGCGAAAATCGAGTTTTAAGCCGACTCGGGTGGAATTCTTTGAATGTAAAACTTCTTGTCACCTAAAAATAACTCACTTGAGATATCTTGGGGGTTGCATAATTAATTTTAACTTGGTGATCACTAAAATGCAATTAAAGACATTAAAAACACAAAATTACCTATTAAAATAACTTTGACTTTAATTAAATATTTGACCATTTAAGCTTATGTCCTCAACACACACTCACACAACACAAAAACACCACCACACACACACACATTGCCGAGAGGAAGAGGAGAGAAAAGAGAAGAGAAAAACTTAAGCTTTCAATCCAATTTTTCAAAGAAAAACCTAGTTTTTGTCCGTGAAACTTCGCACCGACTTGGATTCTGCTTGTTGGGCACGCATTGCACGCATTCCTAGGCTTATATCTCATCTAAGGTGAGAGAAAAATTCTAGATCTCAAAATGTCATTTTTGTGTTTTTGCGTATAAATGAAGATTGAACCGTTAGAATTGAAATCTGATGATAGATTATTGCTCCTTGCATGCTAGGGATCATTATATACTAATACTACAAGTTTCTGTCGGATATAGCATAATTTTTATTTTCCGGGTATTTAATTTTGATTAAAATGTTCAAAGTTGATTTAATTGAGTTGTGTTGCTCGAAATCGATTGCCGTGGATTTCTAAATTCTTGATAAATAAGTGTTAGCGCTGTTGTAATGCCGAATTTTCGATTACATTGTTTGTGTGGAAATCCGGAAAATCCAGCCATGACGTCATAGGGTTTTAGGGTTATCGGGCATGTTTTGGAGGTGTTATGGTGGATTTCCGAGAGGGCTAATGTAGTAGGTTGAATGGGTGAGTGATAGGAACTGATTTGGCAATGTTTGGATTAGTAGATTGTAAGTTATGAATTTTAGAAGTTAGGTTGTCATTCTTTAATTTCTTGAACGATGCCTTAGATGGTTGGGAGGTGTTCGAGTGATGAATGGTGAGTTGTTGTTGAGTAATTTAGAGTTTAATTATGAATATTATGCATGTCCGGTTAGATGGCCTACTTTGTCATCTAACTACGTTGTTTGATGTTTAATTTTATATTGATGTTATATTGATGTTATATTGATGTTATTGATTGATTATTATTGAATGCGGGAATCGGGCACTCTTGTTGCTGATCTCCCAATTGATTGATCGATTTATGCTTGCATGATGATTGATGAAAATGGAGCCTTGGTATGTGTGTGCCACCTCTCGGGCAGCGTCGGGCTGTCGGGTTGAAACCGGCATGACTGCCATAGGCTACCCCCAGCTCGCATGACGGAGATGTCATGGAGGGAAGGGGATAGTGAGGTACCTCGGGTGCGTGAGTAATGGGGAGTTATAAGAAGAACGGTTGAGATCGTGATGGCGTTTGGAGCTACACCAAATAGAGTATCCTTATTGAATGGTCATATAGTTATGTGATGATAGCTTTATTTATGTTATTATTGTTGTTGTGTGTTTACTTGCTCAAAGGACTAAATCCAAGGAGCGTAGTGAATACTGTCGAGATCTATCGGATCCTCACTGGGCTTATGTATATAAGCTCACTCTCTATTAATGCATGTTTCAGGTGTACTTTCACAAGATTACGGGTACGTACCTCCTGAAGAGGAGAATGTGGAAAATGTGCCTTTTGTGGATGAGTCATATGTTCCCGAATCTTATCTATGACTTTATGTTGTTAAATGTCTTGTATATTAGTTTAATAGACTTTATATGCTTTACGGTTCTTAATGTAATAGATATTGAAAAGATGATGAACCAAATGATGTTAACTTAGCGGTTTCCTTTTGTCTATGGTTAAATTGTAGTTGTGTCTCAACTTACTTTTGAAATGTATGATAAAGTTGAGGTATTGTATGTCATGTTGGAACGGAGGCGTATAACGAGGATGTTTTATCGTATAATATGGTTGTGTTGTATGTTGTTGTTTATATTGAAGAATTACTGGGTGTATGATGTTTAATGAGGTTGGTTTCGACCCTCGGAAATCCGTTTCCTGTCGTTCTGCAGGAGAAATTCCGTTGCGTCCTGACTGTTCGTAGGTGGGGTCGAGTTGGGGCGTGACAGATTTGGCTTCACAAGTTGACCTCTAACTCATATAGTCTTGACAGCTCAATAACTTTGGTCTCTACACAAATACAATAGCATGACAAAGTAAGCGAAACAATGCTCAATAGGTAGAACACCCTGAGAGAAATCCCAAGGTGGGAACACAAGTTCAGAAAAAAAATACTATTAGCCTGAAGGCCTTAATCCTATATTTTGATGATAACAAAATCTTAACTATGAACTTTATCTATTGACTAATGGTGCTTTGTATGAGTTCATTATGTATGAGATTAGCCGATGTTTGAAGGATGTTCAAATTATGAAGATTGGAGTGATGATCAAGCTCATGGAAAATGAAATGATGATAAAACAAATGGCATCTTCCAACTACAAGCACAACGATGATCAAGCATTTGTATCATATCAAAGTCAAAGCAAAGTTAAATGATGATGAGTGTCACGCCCCAACTCGACCCCTCCTATAATCAGTCAGGACGCAACGGAATTTTGGTAGTATAACGACAGTAAATAGGATACCGAGGCTCTAATCCAACCTCACTAGAACATCATACATCAACTCCATAAACCATACAACAAACAACTCCTCAATAAAATAACAACATACAACATAACCATATTACACCATAATCATTCTTTGTTATACGCCTCCGTTCCAACATAATACATGAACTTTAATATACATTTCAAAAATATATTGAACCAACCTAGCAACCTAATCATAAACAAAAGAAGGCTACTAAGTTAGCATCAACTAATTCATTAACTTTTCAACATCTCATATATTATAAACTACAAAGCATATAAAAGTCAACTAGGTTATTATACAAGATAGCAAAACAATACAACATCAAGGATAAGACTCCGGATCATAAGACTCATCCACGAAAGGCACATTTTCCTCTTCAGGAGGCACGTACCCGTAGTCCTGCTCTACAACACCTGTAAGCATGCAATAATAGAGAGTGAGCTTATATAAAATAAGCCCAGTGAGGATCTGATAGATCTTTAACAATGTTTACTAAACTCCTTGGAAATAATCCTTTGAGCAGTAAACACATAATAACATCAATAATACTATCATCACGTAATCTATAATGACCATTCAATAAATGATACTCTAGTTAGTATAGCTCCAAACACCATCACGATCATAACAGCCTTCTTGTGACTCCCATAAACTCACGCACCCGAGGTACCTCAATAACCTCTCCCTCCATGACACCTCCGTCATGCGAGCTAGAGGTAGTCTCTGATAGTCATGCCGTTATCAACCCGACAGCCCGATACTGCCGGAGAGGTGACACACACATACCAAAGACTCAGCAATAATATTAAACATCAATCATTCACAGGAGGACAATCTAGAAGAATTTCCTAGCTCCTAGTTCATCAATCATCAATCAATAATCATAATTTCATCAATATAGCATCAAGTAATCATTTAAACAACAAACAACTAAGTTAGATGACAAAGTAGGTCATCCAACTGTACATGCAACAAATACACAATCAAACCCTAGTTTACCCATTAAAAACTCACAATTCAATCACTCAGGCTTCGTTTGTTTGCCGTAAAATAAATTACTTATGAAAAATATTTTCTGTGGAAAAATATTTTCCTGAAAAATAAAATATTTTACAAGGCTCTGTTTGTTTGCCGTAAAATAACTTATTGATGTAAAATATTTTACTGGAAAATAAAATACTGAAAAATATTTTCTGGTGTTTGGATGTACCGTAAATTCGATAAAATGTTTTTTTATCCCAAAGGACATGAAAACATTTTACATAATTTTGTACTAGCCGTAATTGTTGACCGGAAAATATTTACGGTTGACCAATTTTCCGGTGTTACCAAACACCGTAAAATTAAGAAAAAGCAGCCGCAATTTTTGATTGGAAAATATTTTACGGTTGACTAATTTTCTAGTGTTACCAAACACCGTAAAATCTAGAAAATATTTTCTGGTAAAATATTTTACAGCAAACAAACGGAGCCTCAAACACCACCCAATCATCTAAAGGCATAACTTAACATTTTAAAGAAAGACGACCTAAAGTTCAAATATTCATATCTTACATTCTACTAATCCAAACAACTCCAAACCAGTTTCTATCACTCACCCATTCAATCAACTACATTAGTCCCCTCAAAAACTAACCAAAACACATCCAAAACATGCCCAACAACCCTAAAACCCTAGTGTGTCATGGCTGAAATTTCCGGACTTTAGCACCGACCTCGCAATCGAAAATTCGGTGTTACAACGGTGCTACCACGTAATTAACAAACTTTTAGAAATCGACGGCAATCGATTTCAACCAACACAACTCAAAATATTCAACATTTAGCAAATTAATCAACTTTAAATACCCGAAAATAAATAATTATGCTACAACGGTCCAAATCTCGTAAGATTACATATAAATGATCCCTAGCATGCATGGAGCAATAATCTAACTTCAAATTAACATTTTAACGGTTCAATAATCAATTCTATGCAAAAACATAAAAGATGAGTTTTGAGATCTAGAATTTTTCTCTCACCTTTGATACGATATAAGCCTAGATATTCGTGCAATGCGTGCCCAACAAGCAAGAACAAACTTTGGTTCACGAGTTTTGGCCTTGGATTGCAATTTATAAGAGAAATATTGAACAAAAACTAAGCAAAAATGGCCTTGAGAGTTTCGGCCATGTGTGTGTGTGTTTGTGGTGTTTTGAGCTTTATTTTGTGAGCTATTTTTAGTTATTTAGCATATATAAGGCAAGTCAACAATTAAAATGCAAAGTCAAAGTTGAGCATTTAGTATTTTTTTTAGTCTTTTAATTGTATTTCTAGTCTTTTAATTCATTTAATGGCTATTTCTTGCTCAAACATTAAACTAACACTTAAACTAATTCTAGACAATATATTTTAGGTGACTAAGAGTTTTACATTCAAGCAATTCTACCCGAGTCGGCTTAAAACTCGATTTTCGCAAAAGTCGGTGTAAAAACCCTAATAAATTCCTAGGCCGATTTGAAAATCGATTTCATCAAACACAGGTTTATTAAAGTCCGATGACTAGGTCTAGAAGGGTTAAAAAGACCAGTTTCAAAATTATAGAGGACGTGTTTCAAAAATACTATTCACTAAAAGTCGACGATAAAATTTCCGACTCCGTTTTTTATGAAAATTTTATGAATGCACATTTAGCATGTTCTAGGAGTATTAATATCAAAATTATCACATTCTAAGTCATATAGCACATAGACAAGTCAATTCACGCAAAACGAGATAAAGCACGCAAAACGAGACAGGATAGAAAAGTGGGGTTTCACAATGAGCAAGCTCAAGTGTTGATGCAATCATGAAGATCTTTTCAAGAGCTCAAGATGATCAATCTTGTTCAAGCACTATGGTGGTAAAGAAGCCTCAAAGTGTCATCTTTCGTAAAAAGATCTCGCCTTGAAGATTGAAGAAGGAGTCACAAAGAAAGAGACATGGTGATATAAGGGGTAGCGACCTTTTATGTGGTATGCCTTGGATTTGCATTTGTGTGGCAAAAGCTCTTGATGATCTTTCATATGGTTTTAAATATTTTCTAAAGAGATTTTTGAGACCTTTTGAGCAAAATCTATTTTGAAGTATTGTTCTTAAAAAGTCCAAATATTTTTATCTTCAAAAGATTGTTTTTCGGGTGAAAATTAATTTTAAACTTTTGGATTGCAAAAATCGATTTTAATATTTCCACAAGAGTTTAGAAAATATTTTGAAGTATTAAAAAGGTTGGAAACACTTTAGAAGAAGTGTCTAAGTGTTTACCTTTCGAAAAAATAGATTTTAGGCTCAATTTCGCAAAATTGAAAAATTGGCAGTATTCCAGTTGGACAAGTGACTCGACCGACTTGTCTAGATTGTGTCAGACGAGTCAAGCTGAACGAATGTCTTGACCGATTGGGTTCAAAATTTGAAAAACTAGCCGTTTTTATCTGTTGAAACATTTTCTTTTTATACCAAATCATATCCATTTCATCTTAGAGCTCTTCCACATAATATCCATTAATGCTAAGCTTATATTGTTGATTAAAAATATCAAATTACAAAAAGTTTGAGCTTACAGGCGTTCACTCAAGCCTTCACTACAACATATACTATTATATTACAAGCGTTCTGTCATGAAGGTATCAAACAAATAGATGGTTCATATACAAGTATCCAACAAATAGATAGTTCATATACAAATATCCAATAAATAGATAGTTTATAAACAAGTATCTAATAAAGATAGTTCATATACATGTATCCAATAAATCGATAATTCATATACATCCCACCATCGAGGCATCCCATCACCGAGCCATCCCATTACAGGGGCATCCCAATGCAAGGAAAATACTTAAAATAAAAACTGTATCTTTGGCCTCACTCAAGCTTTCACCATAACATATATCGTCATATTACAAGTGTTTTGTCATAAAGGTATCAAACAAATAGATAGTTTATATACAAGTATCCAACAAATAGATAGTTCATATACAAGTATCCAATAAATAGATAGTTCATATACAAGTATCCAATAAATCGATAGTTCATATACACTATCTAGCATGATAAGTTGGCTTAAAATTGTAATTGGGTTAAGATCTTGTAGAATGTGTGTTGGCTGATTTTCCGAAAAAAGATTGGGTTTTAAGAGCTTTTGGATTGCTCTTGTGGTATTTAGATGCTTGTTAGGTTAGTACAATTGTAGGTGGTGGTTTGGGCAAATTTGGATAGTTAATTGTTTAAAAGGTGGAAGAATAAGACTAGTTTGCTTGGGGTTTTTTGTTTAAAGTTAACTTAAATGTGTTCTAGCGTGATCCATTGTGTTAATGTGTTGTCTAGTCTTGAAATGGGGTTAATATGGCTGGGTTGGGTAAAGGGGAAAAGTGCATGATAGGTGTGGTTTAAGTATTTGAGTGCTTGGCTAAGTGAATCATAAATGCTTGAGGTTATGTGTTGTAGAAACTAGGAATGTATTTGGTAGAATGTGTGATTGCTTGAGTTGTTGTCTAATGTTGTTGAAGTCCTTCTGTGTTTAGAGTATTGCTTAACTTGAGTGGGTGACTATTGTGGTTCATGTGCTTAATTATTGCTTAGTTAGCTTGTTAAATGCATGTTTAATATAAATGTCATCGGGAATGAACCTACTTTGTTGATTTCCCTTATTTGCCATTAATGCGATGTGATGTGATATGATGCGAATGTGTTTGCATATTATGTGTTCTATGTACGTGTGAATATGAGTTATGTGTTTTACGTACATGCGTGTGTGGATACGATGTGAAGGGTTGCAACCTTTAAAACATATATGGTTGATTGTGTCATTACTTGGGCAGCATTGGGCTATCAGGCAAGGACATGGCCACCGATGTTCTACTCCCTATCCCGAATGGACAGAGTGTCCCATAAGGGTCTGGGTTGTAGGTTATCGAGTCAACGTACCCGATAGTACTGCTTGTTAGTTGAGGAATGTGTTCGCGATAGTGGTAGAAGATTGGCATCAACAGAACGAGAGTATCATTTCAATGTGGGTATTTACTTTATTTTACGTTATATATACTTGTTGCATATTAATATGACATGACATGTTTTCGAAATGGCTTTTAAAAGATAAAATGAGTTTCAAAACCTCATTTATTTCCTCCCTCACTGAGCTATGTGCCGGTTAGCTCACCCTCTTTTCCAACCTTTCAGGTGAACCAGACTTAGCTTATGTGGAATATGTGGCTCCAAATAATGTGGACAAGCCCGAGGCCTGATGCTTGTAAATGTGTTTATAGGCGAACTTGGATTATGTTGTCTTCTTGGATGTTTAAAGACTTTGTTATATATGTAAAGATGTTAATTAGTTACTTTAAAGTTTGAAGGACTTTTAATGTATAATGCAAACATGATTTACCTTATGTATATTGCTAGTCTTGTTGGCTTATTTTGAACTCTTGTGATGTAAGATGATATGAGTATAGTGTGATGGATGGCAGGGTATTCTAGATGAATGTATGTGAATGGCTTGAGTATGAAATGTTGAGATTTTTGTTGCTATATGAGTTTTGTGCAGGTGTCGTGTATATGGATTGTTTGAAGGTTGAACCAGTTGGATTCTGTGTCCATATTACAGATGTTATCATGCCGAAATTCTGTCGTGTCGTGACTTGATTATAAGAGGGGTCGAGTTGGGGCGTTGATGTCCTTTTTTATTTTGTCACCATCCATTACAAGTCCTTGGCCCGAATCTATATGGCCCAAGTATTAGATATCTACTTGCCCAAATACATATTTGGATTGCTTAGCCACCAGTCGTTGTTGTTGAAGTGTATTGAAGACCTGATTTAAATGATCTAAATTTTCAGACCAAGTATGGTGATACACCAAAATGTCATAAAAAATAAGAACAAATTTACTAAGATAAGATTTAAAGAGCTCATTCATAGTAGACTAAAATTATGCAGAGCATTAGTAAGGCCAAAGGGCATCATCAAGTATTCGTAATGGCCCTCATGAGTCTAAAAATCTATTTTTAGAATATTCTCCTCGTGGAATTGAATTTGATGATAGCCCGTTAATAAGTCCAATTTAGAAAAGATATAAGCACATACAATTCATCAAACAACTTATCAATTGTAGGTATGGGAAATGATCCTTGATTGTCACCGCGTTGAGAGCCTAATAGCTTGTACAAAATTGCTATGTACCGTCTTTCTTTTTGACAAGAAGGATGAATAGGGGCTCATGCTCAGGTGAATATTTCTATCTGACAATATCTCACTAAGAAGCTGATCAATCTCTTATTTCTAAAAATGAGGATAGCGATACGAATTGACGTTGACTGGTGGCATGCCAAGTTGTAAGGGAATAGTGTGATATTGTGCCTTGTGTGGAATAAACCTGTGTGTTTTGGTAAACACATTTTGAAATTGAGCCAAGAGCTTACTAAGATCAAAGGCTACATCAATTGGCTTTTGTTCCTCAATCAGCACCATATCTAGACCGAAATATTCAAACACTTCCTACGTATCGTGGAGATGTTAGAAGTTCTTGTATTGCATCGGCTCCAGAGGAGATGAAGTTTTTCCTTGTAATTCAACCTACTGATTATTGACACTAAAACCTCTGGTGTTGAATAGTTTAATTGAATAGTTCCAAGAGTCACTAACCACGATATGCCCAACACGATGTCGGCGCCGTGCAGTGGTAAAACATACGGGTCTATACATACTTCGTGGCCTTGGATAAATTTTTTTGCTTGTTTGGCACAACCTTCGGTGTGGAGTCTTTCGTCGCTGCCAACCACTACACAAATGTTGGGGATGGTTCAATGCCAAATTAAGATGCCGAGCAACTTGAGTTTGAATAAAGTTGTGGGTACTACCCCTGTAACGACCCGATCTCTCGCGGAATCAGGTCTGATAGTAACAACCCGATCCAATCCCCAAGACAAAAAAAGAGGAAAAATGGACAGAGTTTCCTGACCAAACCTGGTCAATCAAGTTCAACAGCATACAACAACACAACACCACATAAAATTTCATTCAAGACTGCATGAAAGGCTTAGCGTTTCTTTTCTTTAGCTAGATATATATACATTTCCAACCTAGCCAACTAATATCATGAATGAGTACAAAGGAATTTTTAGGCCATTTCACTAACTAGCTAATACATTATAGTTACAAGTGCTACAATACATTCCGATCAACATAATATAAAGGCATTCAACCTCAGGCAAGCAAGAGCAAATATCTTTACACTTCCTCTTCCTCATAGGAGACTACCTCGCTTCTCCTGAAACATAGTAGATAAAAGGGGTGAACATACACAATGCTCAGTGAGGGGGGAATAAAACCGAGGAGTTTTCGAATACCTTTTCGTGCAATGCATATAAGCAAGTCATATAATCAAGTAATAAGTACACAAAGGTAAGCACAAGAGTCTAACATCAATACGAGACAATTACTCATATTCATGAAGCTGGAAAACACTTATAAAAAAGATATGATTACTTCCCCAAATCACTCCAATTCACGATCTCGAACTAATAATAATGCTGGCAAATCCCCTTTAACTCTAGTGGGTGTACTCCGGATGTACTCCAAATATCCTACGACCTAATACCCCAAGGCAATCTCCTGACCAAACGGCTGAGGGAATAGGTCGTAGAGGTTGGGCAACCAACCACTAGCAAACTTGATGATGCCCAGGGAGGCCCAACACATCTGTGCCGAACAAAAAGATAGTTATGCAACCAACGATACGAAATTCACAAGATACGAGATACACGAGATACAAGATACACGAGATAGCATTTAATAATCAATGAACAATCAATCCGATGAGCACATAAATGAGGGACAACAAAGTAGCACATAAACAATTTACAATCAACATAAACGATAGAACATGCTCTAATTCGAATTATAGCTCAAGTGTTCATGCATTTGAACATTTAGGCAACCAATATTATCTATGAGCAAGCGAAACAATACAAGAAAATATACATTTCAACTAGAATCTCAATTACAATTATAAGTTAAATTTAAGCATGACTTTACTGATTCGGTTTCCTACATTAATGCTCTTTAAAAGCTCTGAAACTGCACAAACATATAGTTCATTAAGTGTAAATAAGTTTAGCCTCAAACAGATCCCAATTCGAAGCTATATTCATCAAGTTACGACCTCTAGAAGTTTACTGTGCAATCAGCCCTGCACCTACGCATGAATTAGAAGCCTACTGAAATGGCTCCAAAACTACATCTTAATGACATGTTTAGGAATTGTACTTAAAAGAGAGTTTGTTCCTCAAGGTCTTGGGCACAACGTACTAACCATTCAGCCAATTCTAACAACGTTTACTATGTCAAATGAGCTCTACAGTTTAGTTGAGCAAATCTGTCCAGAATACTCACATTTGCACTAATTCACTTTCAAGCCATTATTTATATGTTTAGCTAGCTATGACCATTTCTTGCTTTGTATTTAGTTCAAGAACTTCACTAAGACCATTTATCAAACACTTTATCTTCACATTTGATCATGATAGCAAAGCAATAGCTACAACTATAACAACATACAAGAAACAATTACACATGCATTTTAAATCTAGCACTATAGTCTACATACTTAATAATCAACTTTGCTTGCTCCCAACACTTCATTTATCCAATAACTACACTATAACAATTCTAATACTAGCAAAATAACAACTAAAAATGCACATAAATATGATCCCCTCACCTAAAACATGAAGAATGACATGAAAAATGGCTTTGCAAGGCTCAAATTCCACTTCTTATTCCTTATTGTTCTTTTTTTCCTCTCTTTTCTTGCAAACCTTAGCTAATCTCTCTCTTCTTCTCTCTCTCTACCTGACCCTCTTCTCTTTTTTTCTTGATTTTATCTTGTTTTTTGCTAATATAAAAGGCTAAGTTGAATTAATGGATTAATGGGCTTGAATTGGGCTTATGTTATGTTTATTTGTAATTAACTAGGCCCAATAGCAAAATAAATCTCCCTATGGTCCAAGAAAGCCCACTAAGGCACTTATATATTATGTTCCATGAATTCTACTCCTATTAACATTAATTTTACGCCCTCTAAATGTGATACAAATAAATATCGATGCACGTTTTTCAAGAAATATGCAAATTAATGCAAACAAATATATACAAATAATTAAAATAAACATATAAATATATGCAAATAAATAAAATAACTATATGCTTGGGCCAGGCATCACATTCTTCCCCCTTAAAATAACTGCGTCCTCGTAATTCTTCCTTTATAAGGCAACTCCTCATTGTGCTGCATTAGCTCTGGCTTAAGTGCATACGATAGAATACCAAATACCAAGCAAGAGCATCAATTAGGGTTACCAAGCAAGAACTTCGAAAGAATACCAAAGATAAATACCAAATGAGAAGCCTGAATAAGAATATCAAATAAAGGCTCCAATCAAGAACACCAATTTAGAATTCCGAATAAAACTCCCTGAATAAGAGTGTCTATTTTTTTCTCATTTCTTGCCTTGGGGATTGGATTGGATTGTTACTATCGGACCTGATTCCGCGAGGGATTAGGGCATTACAATCCCCATCTACGAGTAATTGCACTGAGGCTCTGCAAAGTATGCTATTGAAACAAAGTATGGACAAAGATTGATGCCCTACCATGGCATGATAAGATATTTCAGGAACATCAGTTGTAGCTTCGGAACCCAAAGTAAGAGAAGGGAGTGGTGTGGTGGATGTATGAGAAGGTGAAGTTGGAGAGTAAAGCTTAGAAGCAAAATTGAGCTCATTATCTTCAAAGTCCAAATGGGAAACTTAGGGGCTGATTTGTAATGATGAGAAGAATTCTACTTCTTATCACAAGAATAACATAGCCCTTTTTTTCTCGTTTGGCGAAAATCTTGACTAATCAGATAGGAAGAGGTAAGATGGAGGGACGGGAGAAGATTTGTGAGTATGGTTAATATGATTGTGAATTTGGAGAGAAAGTCGTATGTAGTCGTGAGGAAAAAATGATTGTGGAGTGAACAATAAGCGTGGAGAGGAAGATGGTAGTGGGCTAACAGAATGGGGCCCGTTGTGTGGAGGTGATAGGTTATTGGAGCAAAATGAGTTGGGGTATGGAAATTGTTTATGAAGATCAGTAACTTGGGTATCTTGGAGTCGGGCCAATTCAATAACCCAGTTCATAGTAGTAGGCTTGAAGGCCAACACTTATGTTTTGATGTTAGATCGCAGCCCAAAAACAAAGCAGTGGACTAGAAACTCATACGGTAGATCTGTAGTTCTATTGGCAAGAGTTTCGAACGTAGCTTGGTAATTAGCCATTGTTGACGTCTGTTGGAGCTTGGCTAGGGATCCATAGGGATCTTCAAATTCCATGGGAATAAAACGAACCTCAACAGCTCAAATAAAAGCGAACCAAGAGCTCCATTGGTATTTGTGAGCCATCCATTGATACTACTAGAGGGCTAAGCCGTCCATGTAGAATGAAGTGATCATTAATCGTTGAGAGTCTTCTACGACATAGTAATCAAAGTACTGTTTGGCCTTGAAAACCCAACCTAGAGCATTAGAGCCATCAAATCAAGGAAAATTGAGGCATAATGTCCAAGCGAGTACTGGTGGGTCGTTGTCCTGGTTGGTGGGAGTCATCGGAATATGTGACGACAATGAATCGTCGAGGTAGAGGGCTTGATTAACCTTGTCGTCCAAGGCGGTGAGTTGAATAGCCTAGTGCTCCATGGACGTTTGTTGTGTAGCGATGGCAGTTTGTAATTTTTCCAGAATCAGAGCTTGCTGGCGAAGAGTATCATAAAAAACTTTGAGTCAAGGGCCATCGGCTATGGTTCGAGAATGAAAGCACCAATTGAGATGAAGCTAAATGCAATTTTAGAGAGAAAATGAGGATTTCTCTCTGATTGAATTGAAATGACAAAATTATAAGTAAGATAAGCCAATTTTGAATAAGAATTGGGAACTCTATAGAGAATAGAAAGAAGAACAGAGAGAGAGAGAATATAGATAAAGGGAATAAACTATTAGATCATACAATTTTGCTTGATTCACTCTTATGCTATAATGACTATATATGGGGTAAAAATTAGCCCTTCAATATCTAACAAGTTCTTGAAATCTTTGTAAGTGATTTCCTCATACTTAATCCCTTGCCTAACAATTAGGTGTCATATAGAATTTGTTTTACAACTTCACTTGATTCTTCTATTTCCATGTCAACATATATGCTTTGCTAAATTGTATGCTAATTTGTCACATATGGTCCTCTAGAAGGATTATATGTGTATAAGAGTAGCCTTTATATTTAGTAATTTTTGCCTCATGCGTAATCCCTTGCGTAACAATTAGGTAACGATTGGTACACTAGAATAAATTTAGACATGAATGGAATGAGCTAAGGAATGAAATGAAACTGAGAATGAAATGAACTTAGGAATAAAAATGATATGCTTGGTATGCTTTAAGAATGAATATATGAATTGATATATTGATTCCAAATCCATGTTTGGTAGTCAGTATACAAGAGTAGTAATGAGAATGCCTTGTATAATATGACAAAATTGTCATTTTATTATTATAGTATTAAAATAAGAATAAACATAAATATAACCGTATAAATATAATAAACATAATAAATAATTACAATAATGATTAGGGGTGTGCATAAGTCAGTTTGGACGGTTTAAAATATAATTTTCAAACCGAACCAATATATTCAGCTTGAAAAATTAAAATTATAGCCAAACCACACACATATCAGCATTGCCCAAACCAAACTAGTACATTTGAAGAAACCAAACCACCCAAACCAACTCAAATCATATATTCGATTTAGCTTATAGTTGAATTTGAAGAAATCTAAAATACAGTTACTCACGGTATCTCTTGATTTTTTCAATGAAAGGGGAGATAGATTGAAAAATATGGAGGAAGGTGAAAATTTCTCAAGGAATATTACACATAGTTACTATATATATATATACATACATATATCGGGTCGGTTTGAGTTTACGATTTTGATGGTAAAAGCCATAAACCAAACCATATGATCGGTTCCTACGAAAGTTTAAACCATAACCAACCAAACTTTTAATAAATCGCCAAAAATGGGTTAGTTCGAGTTGTGTTAGACGGTTTGGGCGGGTTGACGGTTTCGTTGCACACCCCTAATAATAATAATAATAACAACTATTATTATTATTGTTATTATTATTGTAATTATTATTATAAATATTATAATTATATTGTTAATATTATTATTTTTATTATTTAAATATTTTTTTAATTAATTAATATTATTATTATTTTATTTTTATTTTGTTATTAGTTTTTTACATTTTATTTTTTATTCTCAATTTTTTTATTATTAATATTATTTTATTTTTTAATTTATTATTATTATAATTATTATTTTTGTTATTATTTTTATAATAATTGTAATAATAATAATAATAATTATTTATTATTTCTATTCTAATTTTTATTTTTGTTTTTAGTCTTATTAATATTATTTTAATTTATTATTATTAAAATAATTTTTAATTATTATTATTATTATTAATTTATTACTAGTATTATTAGTTATTATTATTATTATTATTATTATTATTATTATTATTTATTATGTTATTATTATTATTTATTTTTGTTTCAATTATTATTATTATTTTATTTTTATTATCTTATTATTATTGTTATATTGTTGTTATTATTTTTATTATTATGATATAATAATTTATTAATTTATTTTTATTATTTTTTTGTTTTATTATAATTATTATTATAGTATATTATTATTATTATTGTAAAGAAACTATTTATAGGAGTATGTTAGTCATTTTAGGAATAAGTTTATTTCCAAGTACATGGGAATAAGCTAATCCCATGTGTTTACTCTAGAATGACTAATCCCATATACGAGAGAATGAGATTACTTAGGGAATGAAATTACCAAGTTCATTTCTTCCTACCAAGTATAAATAGAGTTAAGAATGTCATTCTATTATACGAATCGCTACCTAAGGTATCTTATGGAGTTTGTTTTGCAACTACACTTGATTCTTCTATTTCTATGTCAGCATTTATGCTTTGCTGACTTGGCTCCGTTTGTTTGCTGTAAAATAACGTGCTTGTGAAAAATGTTTTAAAATAAAAATATTTTCTTCGAAAATAAACTATTTTTCTGGGTTCCGTTTGTTTGCTGTAAAATAACTTGTTAGGAAAAAATATTTTTTTGAAAAATAGAATACTGGAAAATATTTTTCTAGTGTTTAAGTTTCGGAAAATATTTTCTTCTTCCAAAGGATATGAAAATATTTTTTCAAACTTTGTACTAGCCGTAATATTTGACCGAAAAATATTTTCTAATTGACTAATTTTTTGGTGTTATCAAACACCGGAAAGTTAAAAAAAAGTAGCCACTATTTTTGACTGAATATTTTTCAGTTGATTAATTTTTCAGTATCATTAAATACCAAAAAATTAAAAAAAAATATTTTACGCAAACAAACGGAGCCTTGTATGCTGATTCGTCACAGATGGTCCTGTAGAAGGATTATATGTGAATAAGAGTAGCCTTTATGTTTAGTAATTTTCGAAAGAAAAATTGAATTAGCATTATGGCATAGAAGTGTGTGCATGAGAGAACTCTCAGCAATACAAAACATATACGCGTGCACATTACGTATAAGGCTTGCTATTACTTCCCTCGAAAAGCTTATAAGTCGAATGAATGATACTATCAAAATCCACTACAATTCAAATCCAAGCCCTGGAAAGTTTACTAGACAAATGCAAATCATTTTCAGAGCTGAAACAAATCCACGCTTTACTAACAACCTTAGGCCTCTCTTTAACACACCCATTCTCTTCAAAGCTTCTTTTCTTTACTTCCACATCTTTAATAAACTATTCTCATCGATTTTTTCTTCAACTGGAAAACCCAACAATCTCTGATTACAATGCCATTATTAGAGGCTATTCCAATAGTAAACATCCAAACAAGTCTTTATTTATGTTTGTAGAAATGTTGCGCAACGGCGTTGTTTCGGACCACATGACATACCCATTTGTCGTGAAGGCTTCGGCTAAGCTAGCGGAGCCGAGGTTTGGTGGGAGCATTCATGGTGTTGTTTTGAGAAATGGGTATGTTTCTGATAAGTTTGTTTCGAATTCTTTGATTCATATGTACGGTTCTTGTGGAGATGTAAATAGTGCGAGGAAAGTGTTTGATGATATGCCTGTGAAGAATTTGGTGTCGTGGAACGCGATTTTGGATGGGTATGGTAAGTGTGGGGAGGTGACAATGATGAGACAAGTGTTTGACACGATGCCCGAGAGAGATGTTGTGTCGTGGAGCTCGTTGATTGATGGGTATGTTAAGGGTGGGGAGTGTGTCAAGGCCTTGGGGTTTTTCGAGAGAATGAGAGTAGTTGGGCCGAGGGCAAATGAGGTGACTATGGTGAGTGTTTTGTGTGCTTGCGCTCATATGGGTGCACTTGAGCAAGGGAGGATGATGCATAGGTATGTGGTTGAAAATCAATTACCTTTGACTCTAGTGTTGAGGACGTCACTCGTGGACATGTATGCTAAGTGTGGGGCAATAGACGAGGCATTGGATGTGTTCCGTGGGGTTTCGAGGAGGGATACAGATGTTTTGATTTGGAATGCCATGATAGGGGGGCTTGCAACGCATGGATTTACTCGGGAGTCACTTGAGATGTATAGGGGAATGCGGAGTTTGGGGATCAGGCCTGATGAGATTACATACTTGTGCTTGTTGAGCGCATGTGCTCATGGAGGATTAGTGAGAGAGGCTTGGCATTTCTTTGAGTGTCTTGGTAGAGATGGCATGACACCAAAGAGTGAGCATTATGCTTGCATGGTAGATGTTCTTTCACGGGCAGGGCAATTGATGGAGGCGTATAAGTTCATGTCTCAGATGCCAATGGAGCCAACTGCTTCTGTGTTAGGGGCATTACTTAGTGGTTGGATGAATCACAGAAATTTAGATCTTGCGGAGACAGTAGGAAAGAAGCTCATCACGTTGGATCCTAATCATGATGGTAGGTATATTGGCCTATCAAATGTTTATGCTGTTGTCAAACGCTGGGAGGAAGCAAGAACAATGAGAGAAGCCATGGAAACAAGAGGTGTGAAGAAGTCTCCTGGATATAGCATTGTAGAGATTTTAGGAGCACTTCACAGATTTATAGCTCATGATAAAACACATCCTAAGTCAGAACAAACCTATTGGATGCTAAATATCGTTGTTGAAGAAATGAAAATGGATTCCGAGTTTGAAGCACGGAATTGTTGTTTGTCATATTAATGATAGGTGAGTTGCCGTACTCTCTTTTACTATAACAAATTCTGCAAATTTAGTTGCTTTGATCAACTCTGTTTCCAAAAAAAGCTTAGGTCTGTCCTGTCTAGCTGAAACTCTAGGGGAATGTATATGATTTGTTTGCATTCATTATTTAGCTTTCCTGTTGAAAGCTTTTCAGATTCATCCTCTAAGTAAAATGTGGTACCTCTTCATTGGTAGAGGCAACTAAAATCTTTGTTCTAGTTCAACAATGAAAAGTTGCGGTAAGGAACCTGGCTCAATGAGGCACGTTGTCTTCTCAAGATCTATAAGTTTATGCTCCTCTATATTCTTCTCTTAATATCACTAAATATAAGTTATGGGTCTCGATGTTGTTTTTCAGCCATTGGTTATTCTATTCCTTTCTCTTAGTTTAGAAGATGTAAAACTCTGCTGGGACCACCAAGGACAGTGAGGGTACTTTACCCCCTCAGTCTTGGGAAAATGTTCACTATTTATCCTTTCTAGCTTAGTAGATGTTTTGTATCTTGGTAAGGACAGATGTCATTAGACTTCTTTCTTCGCATCTTTGGACAAGGATGAAGAATTAATATTGCATCATTTCTTAATTCGTTCGAGTAGAAAATAGATTTATAATATTGGTATCATCTAAACTGTTGGAGTTTAAAGAGATGTTCCGAGTGTTAAGAGCGCTGCAGCAGTTCTAAAGATTGCTAGTGATGTTGGATTATTCTGTTGTCTGCGAATTAGTTGTAATCAGCACAACACCAATTTCATTGGCTGAGCCCTTACTTCTTGTATTTGACAAATTAATATTTCCATTCACGTTATGCATGACTATTCTTCAGCTATCACTCTTTGACCTGATTAATCACAGGCATAAGAATATGTTTGAGCTGCCGATATATATATATATACACATATATATATGTCACTTTTTATATCTGCTTGATATGTCATTTTATATTTGCTTAAAGCTGTTTTACTGATAAATATAATGCTAGTAGCATGTAGCATGTTGTGAGTTGATTTAGAGAACACCGATTCTAGTGTACAATGAATACTTTTTCAGCTAGTTTCCATTTATCAAAAGAGAGACATCCCATATTGGTACTTCTATATTCCTTTTATATTATTTTAATGACTCAAGATATTATTTTGTAACATTAAGGCCTCTTGTTGTTATCAAGGAGCATGGGAACGGGAACTGATTAAGATTCCTCGTAATAGGAATTGTGTTGGGAATGAATTGAGTTTAGGGCAAGATTAGTGATTCCTAAAGGTCGGGAATTTAATCTTAGAATTCCACGAATCAGAGTCCTTATTGTAAACTTGTATTTCGATTAGTTTCCAACAAAAATTGTAAGCAAAAACGTGAGACAATTATTGCCAACATATTACTGCTTCTCTCACATTGCTTATTCATCTTTTCTCTCTTCCTTTGTAACTCCCCCCCCACCCCCCACCCCCCACCCAATCCCCATATACTTTTTATGGGATAAACTTCTTCAAAACTTACATTCAATAAGATTGTCTCCTTTTTGTTTCTCTTTTCTGTCTCTCCATTTATTTGATTCTTCAACTACTTGTCTTCTAACTCTTGTTTTCCTTTTTCTTTTGCGGTTCTTTTCCAAAAGAGAGAGTCGATGTTCAGGCGTATATATAAGTTCGCATCCTGGTTAGTTTGATATATATATGCCTCATTGTGTCTTTGCGTAAGAATTTCAATTTGAAAATTGAGAACTTCATTCACACACAAAATTAGCATCAGATTTCGTAATAATAATCAAATTAGGAAGTGAAATTTTGATACTGAATTTGAAGGCCTCCTTATTATGCGTCTCTGTCATGTAATATTAGAGACATGAAAATATTGTTTTATTTAATTGATGATATATCTCTAAATTTGTAATACATGTATTAGATTCTAGCTTCCATTACCTCATATAAACCAAAAGCTAGGAACTTGCATAATAAACCTTAATAACTGTTGAAGTAAATTAGATTTTAGCATAATTGGCGCATTAGTTTAGGCTTAAATTAAGGAAATTTAGGTTTCCTTATTAGATTAAGTTTCTTATTAGTTAAGTTTTGTATTTTGTTAGGAGTTTTACATGGTGAACTAAGGAGCAAGGGGACAAGTTTCTCTCACATGGAAAGACTAGGAGAATAATGAGTTATTAATAAACATGTGTAGGCTCAAGCTTGAATAGTTTAAGCTTCTGGGTCAATAGTTGAGTTCTACATATGTGTGTTAAGGCCCATTTCTTCTCAGGTTCTTTAGGCTCGCCACAACAAATTGGTATTAGAGTTGATGGTTTGACGATCTTGGCCTGGACTCTCGAAGAATTATGGTACACTGTCGTGACAAACTCTCGGTGGAGCTTGGCAGCTGGGCTTGGAGGATGGAGTAGGCTCACAATCTCAAGGTTGTATGAGGTTACGGTAACGCGATGGAGCAAGACATGGTTGATCTGGGTGATCCCAAGCGGGCTCGTGAGAGAGTTGGTTCGCGGTGCCTCATGGTTGAACTGGGTGCACGGGGAAGAGCTATTAGAGCTGGCCTGGTAGCTGAGGTGCAATGAGATCTAAAAGCTTGTGAGAGTAGTGAAGATAGATTCATCGGCAATGAATATGGATCAAGGGGGAGTTGAGGCCCAACGTGGAGTACACATGTGAAAAGGGGGAGATTTGTTAGGAGTTTCACATGGTGAACTAAGGAGTAAGGAGACAGGTTTCTCCCACATGGAAAGACTAAAAGAATAATGAGCTATTAATAAACATGTGTAGGCTCAAGACCCAAAAGCTTAATAGTTGAGTTATACATATATGGGTCAAGGCCCATTTCTTCTCAGGTTCTCTAGGCTCGCCAAAACATATTTTTATTTACCAAGTTGAGGCTTATAAAAAGGCTCTCTTATTGTACTTTGGAATAACGAACAATCGAAGATCTTGTTGTTTTGGTTCTTCCTCTTGTTTAGACCCATCGTTGGTCGTGGCTCCGATTGATTGCTTCCACATATGTTTTCTTTTATTTTGTTTAACAATAACGTTCTTAACTCAGTTTAGAGGAATTATTTCTCAAAGATAGCAGTTTAGAGGAATTAAATTGGTATCACACTCCAAGATATCAGATTTACGGTGATGAGAATCCTAACTCTTCTACACTTGTTTCTCGCAAACCATATTTGGCCTATTGTTATTGTAGAGGAAAAGGTTTGTGGGTGATCTTTTTGCTTCATCTGAATTAGAATCCTATCTTCTTCTTGGGTGCTATCTTTTTTGTTTCTTTGACTTTGTCTTTTGTTCCTCCCCTCCTTCCTTTTTTTTTTTTTTTGATTTAATATCTGGGAAGCCTACTTCTACCATTTGAATCCACTTAGTACATAAGTGCTCAACATACGTCCTGGATCATGTGCCCTTTTTCTATTGCTGTCTAGCACTGCACACCATCTTCCATTGCTGTGTTTGTAGGCATCCAATACCATAATTCCTCATCTAGATTTATTTTCTATTGTTTCTGTTTGACTTTTGGTAGATAAGATAATCTTCCTGGTAACTGTTTAAAGATCTATCAGTTGAGTGCATCAACAATACAACGAGGAGCTGATCATGCTTTCTTTGGTGTTCGATGATTGGCCTCAAGTGAAGAAGGTGACCATGCTTTCTTTGGTTCGATGATTGGCCTTAAGTGAAGAAGGTATATTCTCCTCTTCACCTCCACTACCTCCTTGTTTTCTTCTTTATAGTATCTACAAAGTTTTCCTTTCAAAGATCTAATCACTGTGCTGAACTTTGAGAATAGTGATACATGTTTCGCTTGCAACTTCTACTTGGTCAGAGAGAAGGACAAGGGATCACCCACCCACAAACTCAATGACATGAAAATTAGGATACCTTTTTTTTTCTTTGTTAGGCAAGCAAAATTGTGCATTTCATAAAGAAAACAAATACAACGAGTTCATTACATGAAGTAGAATAAAAACGACCAAAAGGTCAAAACAAGAGAAGAAAGTTGCTTAAAGCAACCAACAACCAAACAAGATCCGAAAAGAACAAACAAGAAACATGTTCCAATCCTGTCGCGAACCCAATTGCGAATTCAGACTTGATAACGCGTCCTGATGAACCTACTAGAAGACTCGGTTGTGATACCTGGTTGCGAACCCGGATGTGTGATCAAGTCCGGAACAGGCTATTAACCTATTGGAAAACCCAATTGTGATACCCTGTCGTGGTACCCAATTTTTTTTAGGATACCCAATTTAAGATCTGCTGATAGTAAAATAAAGAAATCACTCTCAGGACCACCTAAACATGGTACTGCTAAGTGATAATATGTTTTGGTTAGAAAAAGAAAGAACTAGATGATAGATATGGCAGCATGCAACAAGTTATCTCCCGGAAAGAGAATGCAAATGATAGAAGTCACTGTTGCAATGAGCTGTCTCTCTTATGTACCATTTACTGCCTCAGACTGTCATAAAGTGCATGTAATTTGTCGAACATATTTGTATATAAGTATGTATATTAGTGATTGCTTTTAGTGATGTGATACTATATAAAGGACTGGCTTCTGAAACAATCAACAATTAAATTTTGTTTCCACTAAAGCAAAGTAAGATAGACTTCGCTTGAAGAAGCTTAAGGCCAGCGACCTCTCTGTCTCTTTGTCACCACATATTGACAATGCGTATGCTTCCCGCCACTATAATTGTTACAAGAACAGCCAGGTGGTAAGTTACTGTAACCTAGTGAAGCCACGTAATTGCAGTATGCATGTACACCGCTATTTGATCTCTCAATCATATATGCATCGGCCTCTCCTCCCAAAATGTGAGATTCCTTTCATTTTCTCCAAATAGTGGGATTTCTATGTATTTAGAGTCTATAGATATCATGTATTAACCCTTAGGGCAGCTCAGCTGGTCACGTGTTGGGTGTGTTCCCCAAAGGTCATCAATTTGAGTCCCCTTAGTGCCACTAGAGACTTACCCGATCGTTAACTTTAGGGCCTCGTGGGATTAGTTGGCAAAACCCGGATACCCGCGGATTTCCAAAAAAGATAGATGTAATGTATTATAGTAGTAGACCCATTGGAATTACGAGCATCCATTAATATAGTTATATACTATTTGGAACAAATAAATTCTATGAAATTTTGCAGGAGCCCCTTTTTTCCTTAAGTGAGAGCTACAAAATTCATTTTCTAATTCAATTTTTCAAAAATTGAGATGTAAATCTTGGATTTCCTCGAGGTTAACCAAATCCTTGCTCGAGAGGTGAAATTTTTAAATCCAAGCCCACCAAATTGGCTGCTTATTTTCTGAGGACATAATTGTTCCTCTATGTTTTCTTGTCTGTTTTTTTTTTTCAACTACTATTTCTCATCTTTTGAGGACAAATTAAGAAATTTATTTTCGTAGATTTTATTAGAACGAAAATATCACGTTTGCTTGATAACATATAATTTTTTTAAAAATGATTTAAAATAATATTATTATACTTTTCATTTCTCAAATAATGAAATAGCTTTCATTTTGAAATAATGAAATAATAAACACTTTATTTAGAACAGAAGGCTAAACAAGTTGTGGATGCTTACCTCTTAAAACAAAATCACAAGTTTATATCATGTATATATTCACATTAAAGCTAGGACTTGTGTATTATAAGTGGCATCACATTAAAGCCAGGACCTATGTATCTTCTAAAAAATTTCAAGTTCAAAATTGTTTACTTTTAGCATGCTTTTCATCATCAAAAGGTACTAACAAGATCATATGTCAAACCTTTGCTGATATATCTTGCAATTGCTGGTCATAGTTTAATACAAATCTACATTTCTCATGATTACATCAGCAGTCTGTTTTTCTTTCAATATTTTTGACCTCATCTCACATTTATATTATCAACGCCATCATACTTGTTCTGAGTCAAACTTTCTCCTAATTCTTTGACACTAACTCTAGTTGTGTTATTCAGGTTAATAACTTAACCTAGAAGAAATGTTCTACAAGAATTCTTTCTTTCTTTCTTTCTTTTTTGTTGTTTTTCTTTTGGCTAATACGATTGAGCCCTTCCCCTTAACAAATCCCAAATTTCCAAGTTGCCCTAACCACTTGGGATTCACTCTAGTCCTCTATCGCTAGCTAATTAACTAAGGAGTTTTTCCTCACTTAGATCTGCATTCTCTTTTCACTTTCTTTTCCCAATTCCAACTTTATTGCCCATTCTATAGAGTTTGAATTCTAAGTTTTAACTCAAGCAAAATGATACAATCTTAAATTTCATCATGCCTACTTGTCAAGCATTATATCTACAGGTCTTGTAGGTATCCCATTGATTTTGTGCACTTGGTGAATCCTTCTTTTTTCTCTTTTTAATTTGTGATCCTATTTTATTTGTTCCCATTTGAGAGAAATTACATTCCCTAATACAGTTGGGATTTAATTGTTGTTCTTAGATATTCCGTGAATAAATCAAATTAAAGGGGTAAGTAGTACTCTCTAAAACTTGTATCAGTCAAGGCTTTATGATGTTTCGCTGTCTTATTTTTGCCACTAGGTTCGGTTAAGGGCTACGGTTTGGTATCAAGACTTTGTTCTCCTCTAAACAAAAATGGTGATAAATATGCAAAACAAGATTTCTAATTTTGAAACCTTCTCTAGCAAGAATTTCTATTATGTGCTGTAATAAAGTACTTCATACACTAAACATTTTGGTTTGGCTCAAGGTTGAACTTCAATAGGAATTAGAGACTTTTTGCAGCTGCTTGATATCCACTAGTGTGCTCGCTACAGTTAACTGAGTCAATGAAACAAGACTTGGGAAAATGAGATCAATTTGAGTGGCAAGACTTTATTTGATTGTGAACCTTGAAGGATTCAAACACTTTGCTGAAATTCAACAAGGCAGCCAAAGTTCACAAATTGCAGAATTTACTGTTGAATAGATTGAAATTCTAATTTCAATGCATTGGTGGATTGTTGAATAGATTGAAATTCTCCACGAGTCAATGATCTTTAATTAGTCCTTATATGGTATGGAATAATGGGAGTTTTGGGTGGAATGTTACTTTTACTAGAGACGCCAATGATTAGGAGTTGGAAGATTTTGTCAACTTTTTTAGATGTCTTAACAATTGTTCCCTTTCTCAAGATAGGGAGGACAAATCAAATGGAGTTTGGTTAAAGAGTTGTCTTCGTGGTAAAATCTTATTATAAGGCCCTTGTGAATGAATATGAGCATAGCAATAATCACTTTCCCATGGAAAGAAATTTGGAAGTCTTTTGCTGTGAATAGAGTGGCTTTTTTTGTTTGGGAGGTGGCTTGGGGGAGAATCCTTACATTGGATAATCTCCGAAAAAGAGGACATTGTTGTTAATAGATGTTTTCTTTGTAAGAATAATTTGGAGACTGTCGATCACTTGGGTGCACATGGGTCATAAGTCTTTGGGAATTGGCTTTCAATATTATGGGAATTCATTGGGTTGCCTCATAGACGTTTTGCGATGAGATTAAGACATGGAGTACTATCAAAACAACTAAACATAAGAAAAAAATCACCCCGACGGTTCCCCACTCAATTATTTGGCCTTTGTGAAAGGAAAGGAACTGAAGAGCTTTTTTTTTTTTTTTGCTAAAAGCAAGCGATTGTATTACTGACAAAAGTATTTACATATGTTTAATATAGTTCTACCAGAATCTGTGTTCATCTAAGTTCTAGCTCTACAAATCGCCTGGTTCTTAAGAGAATATTTGACTTTCCTAGCCTTGTACAATTTAGTTATAACATCAAAGCAAATATTCACAAAAATATCTTCCTCGGTTAATGCTTCATTGCTATGGAGTCTCCTGTTTCTTTCTTTCGACAAGTGGAAGGTGTACGCTCCAAAGAAAAGCTTCATTGAGATAGCCTGGAAATAATTAAAAGAAGCAACGTTGTTAATCCAATCTTCAATCCTCGGCCAATTGTTAACAGAAGGGTGACCTTTGCATAATTTCCATCCTTTGTTCCAGAGCCTACGTGAGAATGAACACATGCCAAACAGATGTTCTTTATCTTCAATGCAGGCTCTACATAAAACACAAAGGGGATCAATAGACAAACCCCAATCAAGGAGTCGAGTTTTAGTAGGCAGCCTATTTTTCCAGCAAAGCCAAGCACAAAACGAGTGCTTAGGGATAGCTTGTTTGAACCAAATAGATCCATGCTAATATGCTAAAGGGTACTGGGGTTTAATAAGCTCTAGGGCCCAACGCAACCTGTAATTTCCATGGGGAGAATTAATCCAGAAGATGCCATCTTGACGGTTAGGAGGAGTAATGTCCCCCAACTGATGAAAAATCTGATTCAGAATGGGGATATCCGTAGGCCAAGTCCACTAATCATTGGAGATATAGTCCTTCACCAGAGCATTAGTTTCATGATCTTTATATGTGGACTAAAGGTTCCTGTGGACAGGATGTTGACTGTATAGAAGAATGTATTATCTCTTATGTAGTTGACGATGTTTTTTAGGGTTGCACCCCCTCGGTGCTTATTCATTTCTCAAAAAAAAAAAAAAAAAAGGTATTCCCAACATATAGATAACCTCGAAATGTTTGATATGTGCTGGAATTCTGCTGTAATCAGTAGGAAGTAATGAGCATGTGTGCTATAATCAGGCAGTAATTAGCATGTAAATATATGGTATTAATTGTAAATATTCTGATTAGTCAATAAGTTTCCTAGTTTAAGAGATTGTCAATAGGTTTCTTAGTTTAGCTTCCTGATTTTGCTCTATAGGTCAACTTGTAATTCCTATATAAACTCTACTGTATTCTATTGAATAATATAGAAGAAAGAGTTTTTCCCTTTCTCAAAAATTCAGTTTGTTCAATATGTTTTGCGGTTATACAGTTGCAAAAAGTTAATGCGTTCTTCCCTAAATTATATGTCATGTTTAACCGGTATAAAGTTTTTAGATGACAGCTGAAAATGTGATGTACATCAAAACAAGTGGGGTTAGGAATTAGACCATAACATTTCTTTTTTATTTTCCAAGGCTTTAATGTCAAAAGTAGTCCCAGGAAAGAATTTTTTTCAGGTATTCTGTTATTTGGGTAGAGGGTAAGGAGTCTACAACAAAGAGCATTCTATTTTGTGCCAGCCCCAAAGGAGTGCATGACATTCAACTTGAATGAAGTGTCGCAAGTGTTTTACAAGATACTTGAATATGCAACAATAAAAGGAAGAGTGCCTTTTAGATGTTCGGTAAATGCCCAGAATGTGATGGTTTAGTGATGAAATATGAATCTGCCTCTGCAAACTATAATATTTCTAATTGGTGCTTCTCAGGTTATTCTATTCCACCTCTGAGAAAGAACGCACTGTAACCCCCTTGTTGACGATCCTTTACTAAAAGAGCACGAGCCATATATTTTGTGGAGATTCCCATAGTAGTGGTGAGCAAAATTGGAGCAGCCTTGTACAATGCTCAAGGCTCTCGGCTGAGTAGCAGGAGTCGAATATCATGAGAAGTGCGTCTTTGTCCAGAAACCTTTTGTGAAGGCTGGAACAGTTCAAATGAGGAGCAAATTATGTGAGAAAATTCGGTAATATGGAAATTCTACTATCTTTATGAACAAAATTTTCTTAACTGTAAACAAGGCATTATTCTAGGCCTGCAGTGCAGATTTGTCATGAATGACTTAGATTTATTATGTAATATGTTAAATTCAGCATACAGTCTAAAGAAAGAACAGAGAAGGAAGTTTCTACGGGGGGCACTTGAAAAGTATGTTATAGAAGCCATAATATGAGGTTTTCCTCCAACCAGAGGACTAATGCAGGAGAATTTGAGTGCACTACCAGAACCAAAATTCACAATACTGTTTACATGCTACAGAAACAAGCCACCCCATCTACGACAAGCTTAGGCCTTACTCTGGTTTTGCTTTGCTATCCCTAAGTTAAGATATACAGTCAAGGTTAGGCTAGGACTTACAGCTGGAATTTTTCCGGTTTTATATTTGTGCCCTTCTGTCCTGGAAAATACAATTTGTGGCAGCAGACTACGTGGATTTTACTTTTGATTAATGAAATTTGCTTCAGTTTTCAATAACTAATGATGTGTATGTTTGCAATATGTCTCAATCAATCTTTCTGATCAACAGCTTTCTAATATCATTTCACAGTTTTCTCCCCTTTCAGCAGGGAGAAATCTTTAACTTTTGCAGCAACAAAATCTAATGGTGGAATATAAAGAAAGTTATCTTTGCTTTACCTGACAATTGACAATGTGTATGGTGGGTTAAGTCTTACAGCGTCTTAATTCGACTAACTTAAATAGAATCCTGAAAAACAAATTCCTTTATTGAAGATATGACTGCAATTTGTCCTTTATTATCACATGGCGCATTGTGCCGCATGATATAGTATAATTGTTATAGGATGCAAGCTTTATGTATTCAATGAACGGATGGAATTGTTCATTACAGAGTTGTGAAGTGCCATAACTGGACAATGTTACCAATTGAGTTTAACATGGAACCTTATGCTATTTAACATGGTATTAGAGCCGGAAATGTTCAAAAAAAGAGAAAAAAGAATTGGATAAAGTTACCAATTATGTTTTAGTTCCTCAACAGTAAATGTTGATTTACAGAAAAGAATTTAAGTTAGTATTAGCAATTAGGTTTTGAGCTTTTCTGGAAATGTTGCCTTATGGAATTGTTGTCCTTTAGTAAGGCATAGTAAAAGTCTTAACACATTGAAAAAGGAGTTGGGTTGGTAGAGGATTACTTGACTTCTAATGAATTTTTGTGTAACGTTTGAACTTTGCACCGATATGAAGAAAGATGCGAATAGTATGTGTCGAGCTGTCTTTAGTGCCATGTGTAGTTATCATACTTCATCTTTGGCATACGCACAGGAAAAGGCACAAGAATTCCGTGGCAGGAAAAAAAAAAAAATTTGTTGAGGTGGAAAATTGATTCATGGAATAGTAACTGATAGTATGCTGCAACTACAGTCGCAGAACCCTGTTATCATGCTGGTCGACTGCGTTCAAGGCTGTCTCCCTGGGCACGTATATTTATTATTGTAATCTTCGTCATATTCGAGGTGTAATCTTCCAACAAGATTTACATGATTTTCCTTTTCCTTTATAATCCTTATCAGAGGCTATTGGATGCGCATTCGCTTGGGAAGGAGCCTCAACAAAACAAGGTATGGCTCTTCTGGTAATTTTTTTATCTGATTGTGTGCTTTTCAGTTTCATTGTTGCTTATTGTCTCCTTTCTCAAATTTATTTGTATGTTCCTTCTGTAATTAACCTAAAATTAATTATTCTTTTTCATTTATTTACCTTTGCCGACCTCCACCTAATGGGACAAGGCTTGATTTGGTTTGGTTTCGTTTTCATTTACCTGCTTTTCTGGTTCAGAAACATGATGAAGTTTTGTTTATGCATTAAATGGGCCAGAAACATAAAATTACTATTCTTCTAGTCGTCATTTTTTCTTCTGCTTCGAATTTCATGCATTTGTGAGATGAAGGCACGTCTGATGAACTTGAAGATGCAGGACAGACACTGGTGGTCTGATGCAATTTAGCTAATTAGTATATTAATTTTATTTTCACTTCAAACTTGGGGCCGTGTGCTTTTGTTTTCTTTCCTTTCTGTTCTTTCCTTCCTTTTCCATTTTAGGGTTTGACAAGATCATTGTCGGAGATGATCTGAGAGCAACCCCACTACGCATAAAATATTTTGCGTGTCTGTGGAACATGGCTTTAATTCCAAACAATGAGGACAGATAAACAAGAGATTAGGTTTCCTGTTGAAATTTATTGTCAATGGGAAACTAGCCATCTACTTGCTATATCGTATTAGTAATGTTACTATTGAAGTTGACCATCCTCAAGGTGTATATTCTTTCCTGCAGCATTTTTTTAATTTCATAAGATAGATCCTGGCAATGACACAGATCTGTGAGAAAACGGGCCAGGCCAGTGTGTTTCTCAATGCTCTGCATGATTGGTCAACATTATCGATGCATCCCAAGAGTTTCATTAGCTGTGACCTTCAATTACATGTGATATAAATCATGTCATTGCTGCAGTGTAGCTTGGAGCACTCCAATTTTTAATTATCTGATTTACTGCCTATGCTGTGTCTGCTCTTTTTTCCCTCACTTCCTTTCAATCTATATATTCAGACTCTGAAAGGAATTCTCACACTGGCGGCTGAGAATGCACATGTACATGCATATGAATGTCTGTATCATCCTTCATTCTTAGCACGGTGTTGCAAGCTAGAGATGACCATAACAACAGTTGACATATTATTTCCTTTAACATTCTTTTTCATTCTTTATTAAATGAAGAACGTGTTGCAAATTTAGATTTTTGCACTATCTTCATCATATAAGCATAAAAGGATAACTGACATATCTATTGCATACATCATCTGGCTTATACAAGTATTGTTAAGAGCGAAAATGTCAGTTGCATGCAGTGTAATAATTGCTGACGATGTATTTTCAGAATCCATGCTTTTAGGTGTAACGCATGAATCATCTGTCGCTATTACAGCCGAAAGTGTTGGACTCTTTTCTTAATTAGAATCATCTTACTAACCAGTTGAATGCATGTTGTGTCATTTGCAGTGCGTCATCTACCCCTTATCTTTCTCACTCAAGCTGTCATGCCTCTCAGTTCTCATTCCCCGGATATCACTATAAAGTTTCAGGAATGTCTGCGAAATCATGCAGAAGGGGCAGGCTTCTATATGCGTGATGGCTGCAGGGAGTTTTTCCCAGCTGGGGAGGAAGGTACCCCTGAGGCTCTCTACTGTCTGGGTTGTGGTTGTCATAGGAACTTTCATAGGTTAGCTCTTTATCTAATCGCCTGCATGGTGATTATCCGTATCCTTCATATAGTTAACTGAGATGTTGTGATGCTACAACCCAGAGGCCTCTCCAATGTACTGGTGGAGGGTGCTTATGGGCATAATAAATGTGCAGCAGGGTAACTGCTCTGTTTGTTAGGTCTTGTCAGTGTACTTAAAGACTTGCAAGTCTTGGCAAACTCTCTGTCGTTTATTATAAATTCCTAATAAATGAAAAATTCTTCAGAATCTGGAGACCGGACTCTTGCATTTAGATTGCTTTCTAATCTTATGAGATCTCTGATCAAAAAAGAAATCTGATGATATCAATTTTTTCCTTTTTTTTTTTTTTTGTCAAATGATGATATCAATTTAATATGCAAGGGATTGGTTATTTTGCCTTTGCATTTATAGTCTTCTAGTGTGACCATAGTCAATTAGTCTAACTTTTGTGCTACCATGGGTAGCAACACATAGTAAAAGTGTTGACTCATGAATCAAAAGTTCTGAATTCAAGTTTTCTTAACTAGCTTGATGTATGACTTGATACGTACCATTGTATCATAGGGCTTGCAGCCTTGGGGGATTCAATGTGGTCTTAATTGATGTGAATTTCTTGTTATTGAAAAAACAAGAAAAAGAAATGTCGAACTTCTGTTTCTTTCTTGTCAGCAGCTCAAAACTCTGTGTATATATATATATATATGTGTGTGTGTACGTGAATTATGATTGGAATGGCCCAAACCAATTTATTGTTCTTCTCTAGATAATGAGCATTCATTTCCAACTGTAACGGTGATCTGTCATGGTAAAAAGCACAATAAGACGCTTTAAATTGTTAGGACCTAGTACATAATTTGCCTCCGAAAGCTGAGCGGAGTAGCAGAATAATGAATTGTTATAGTAAAGGGTCTTAAATTTAAATTTTTTTAATTTTATTTTAAAGGAGACTTACAAGTAAATATTACATTAAAATCCTTCGAGAATTGATCTCGAATTTGAACTTTAAGTTCTCCAATTATAAAATATTATTTGACTCTTTGATTTATGAACCATGCATTAATTGTTTGGGTGAATTCAATATAGTCATCCTAGGATGAATTCAGGTATCAAAAGTAAAAGAAAGAATACTTATTTAAAATAAAGGAAAAACAGAGGAGATTGATGACAAACGCACAAAAGCATTACATGTGAGACTTTCAGATGAAGCAAGAGTGTAGATTAACTTTTAGGATTAGATTTGATGTGATTTATGAAGTTTTCTTATCTTTAATGATTTGGTCATATAATCTATGCCTTGTAATCTTGTATAAACTCATCGGGGTTCACTGTAATTGAATAAGCCAACAATTTTTAAACTTCTATATATCTTCAGACTCTATTCCGTTGGTTCTATAGGTTTCCAACTTGGAGATCACTAGAGAAGTTGGAAGGAATTCCATCATCTTAGTTGTGAGATTTGTAATGACTTGAGCAGATTAGGGAAAGGAGAGGAAAAAGCTAATACAATACAAGTTTTTCTCATGTGAAAAATTCATTTTATTCCCTGAAGTTTATGCTAAATACCAACTGAGTTCTTGTGTTTTGAAAAAATACAATTTTTATCCTTTTGTCAGTTTCAAATTAACGGTCAAAGCGTTGACCCAGCTAAAGTACCATTTTGCCCTTTTGTTTCAGCCGTTGAAAATTATAAAAAAAATAATGAAAAAATAGATGAACGTTGGGTTTTTCCCAACGGCTACCTGCAAATACCCCACAGCTATATATAGAGCCGTGGGGTGCCAAATTTTTTTAGGATCCTCTTCTGTTTCTTTTTATCCTAGTTCTAAAAAAAAAATTATTGGTCTTTCATGCTTGGAACTAGGCAAATCAAGGCGAAAATGTCTAGATCATCAACATCATCATCATCAACTGTTTGGGAAGATATAAATGGAACTATCATTAAGTTCAAAAATAAAAGATGTTATTATGAAAATAAAGCAACTGTTCTAATATTTGAATCAAAAGATAATCCATTCAAACTATATTTTTTTTGCTCGAGATCAAGATGCTCATTTTAGACATTTTGGATACCCGATGAACAAGAGCTATCGTTTGAAAATTTTGTAGAGTTCACAAGAGACATTCAGGGGAACAATGTATCACAGTCGAGGAACGAATTATCAAATTTAAATTAAAAATTGCTCAAGTTCAACATCATACTCTTTGTAATAGCACTACTTATGATGCTAGTTACTTATGCTATGATGCAAGTAAACATAAAAATGTAATGTAACTTCCGAAGGTATTTAACTTCATATGTAGTATTTTACATTTACAAAATGTACATGTACTGCAACTAATAAGCCTACCATCATAATTGGCTATATGCAAAATGAAGGATCTATTAGGGTTATGAACGTCATATAGCTACTAATCAAAGTAAAAACAAGCATAGAACTTCAAAAATTTCTAAGATTATAAGCTTATGTTCATAGAAACCCTAACTTTGAGTTCATGTAATTAACACAATCAACACATATATATAGCAAATATATGTAATCAAGAGTTAGATACAAGATATACCTCTTGAAGACAAGCCAATCCAAGCCATGAAACCCAAGCTTTGCTCACTTGATGCAAGACAATACCACTTGAAAGCACAAGCAAAAGAATGGCTTCCATGATCCTCTAGGATAGTTCAGCTAGCTTAATCTATGAAGAAATTTGAGCTTGTACATGTGAAAGAGCAAAAACAATTTTCTTTCTTCTACTTCTCCTTCTTGGTCGTATACTCTTGCTTGGAAGAGGAGGAATAATGTCTTTTATTTTCTCTTGTTTTGTTTATGTATATATTGTGTGGTCAAAGACCCCTTGACTAGATCTTTCATATCTCCACATATACATACATACAACACATATATGTTTTTCCAATTCAAAATTGCAAGATATATGTCTTGTGCGTTTCTAGCCAAGTATTCAAATCTTAGCCATTAAGCTAATGATGTGACCAATTCTCCTCCAAACAAATGATATCTTTTAATTGGAAGACTAATATACATATATATACACTCACATATATACATAATTAGTTAATCTTCCTAATTGTGCAAATACATAATTAAGTGATCACCACTACTTTAAATTATGGAAACCATATTTGTACATTAGCCCCTACAATTAGCCAAAATTACATATTAACCTCATTAACTTTTAATGGTCAATTACATTATTGTTAACTCCTTAACAATACAAGAGAAACAAGATACAATTATTAACACCTTAACAATTCAAAAGAAACAAAATGCAAGCTCAATGAAAAAATCATTCACCATGTTTTATTGTATGTGACTTTCTAGATTTACCGTCATATAGCAATGAGGGACCATTAAACTCTTTTAATGTCAATCGAACTCGTCGATTTGTTTAGAGAATGTCTTTTATCATTCTCAAAACACTCTCAAAGTTCTTGAGAGTCGCCTAGCAACTAACGTATCAAGACAATTTATAAGGTAATGAAGTCCAATTCAATGAACCTATTTACAGTTGGCGATAACCGTCCAATTCAATCCTTCCATTAATATGTCTCGATCAAGTAAGAACCATGGGTCGATTAAGTTCATTGACTCGATTCTATGCATAGATCTAAATGGTGTAATAAGAGATGACACATAGAAAAACTCATTTACATCATTTACACCCCAGCCAAGGATTTCTTCATTAAATAACCATAGTTAAATTGTGTAGGACATCGCCTCATAACGGAGGTTAATGGATCATCTCTGAACAACTATCTACCACTTACTATATTGTAAGTATAAACTATAAGAGGTTGTATCTCATCACGTACTCGAAGACAAGCATTGTCCAAACACTAGTTTTATATCCTAATACATAGGACAACCATAATGTCGCAAGTTAAAGGATCACTTGCACAACAACAATGAATAACAAATCATTAATCGTAAATCATGTAATTTGTTATTCACGTCATATTCAGTGATCAATTTCACTAATAATCACTCACATGTTTCTTAATCGCATCCCATTCTTTTATGACACGTGGCTCACCATCCTTTATCATTAACATCCCTATGTCAATCAAAGGTAATAATACATGTGATTGTCCATAATAGATTATTGAAACCCCGATCAAATAATCTAAGGACTATAAATAACTTTAAGTATTTATCATAATAAAGAAATATGTCAACATATTATAAACCCATTTTAGAATACATCTCTTCTAATGACAAACACCAGAGACTCATTCATATGATAAAAGGAGAATATGAATGTTGTTAATGAGTCAATATGTAAACAAACATATAGACAATAATGCCATCATTTACAAATTTACATCAAAATGTCCAAAATAGGTCATCCAACTATATATCATTAGGCATATCTCTAATATTCTCTCACTTGCACTAATGCTATATTACATAATATTAGCACAACATATGTGATACCCCGAACCTGGCATATATTCAATAGCATTTAAAGTTCATTTAAATTGCATTTTATTGACCTTTCACCTTCTTTGACCAAACTAGTTGACTTTTCATCTACATTGACCAACTAGGACAAGGTGGGAATTTTTGAAATGTTTAATAAAAGACAAACTTGGGATTAGAAATAAAAAAATGCAATGTTAAGTTAGTCAAATTTTGGGTCAACTGTGGAATTAAATCTGAACCAATTGGGAAAGAGTTAGGGAGCAAATTATATATGGTTGAAAAGCTGTATGAGTTTAGTTTCTAAGGCTTCAAACCGTTCGTGAATTGGAGTTTTCTAGAAGAAGTTATGGCCGTTTTCGTAAGGTCGCGCATAGCTGTTTTGGTTTAGCGGGTTGACCGAATTTTGACCTTTGACTTCTTGTCATTTTTTTTTTCTAAATAAGCAGAATGCACACGAAAAAAACAGAGAAAAAAAGGCTTGAAACCATGAGGAAAAGAAGGAGAAAAAAAAAAGAAAATCTCAACTTCAAATCTTCGATTCTTCGCGTGGGCTTGTGCGGGGTGGTTTCCGAGGCACTCTACGAGGTTTTCCTAGCGTCTAGGAGCGTCTAAGGTGAGGGTTTCATCGTTATTTGCACATTTGAAATATTTGTATCTAAACTTTGATTTTTGGATTTTATGCGTAGATTGTTGTTTTAATCGTTTTGTTGCTTAAAGAATGTTCCTTGTTGATTGTAGAACATGTATTTATAGCTTTTTAACATTTTCTGTGGTTAAATATTGGAATTGAAATATAAATTGTGTGATGAATAGTAAATTGTGAATAGTAAACCCCCGTTTCGATGAAGTTGCTCCGTTACGCGTTCTGTTGATGTAGGAAGATGCTAGATATGCTAGAATGCCTAAATGTGTGGTTTAATTGGAATGTGTAATGGAAAAACGGAGAAAAATGACTTAGTGAAAGTCGGGGTCGTTTAGGTCGAGTTTGGCATTTTCTCGTTTTACGTGTTGGCATTGTTTCGGGAGGCCATGGAAGCACTTTTGGTGCGATTATAGCATTGGTTGGGTGTTTGGTTGGTATAGTTGTAGTTCAAATGAGCAAAGGGGGAAATCGGGACTTTGCATGAATTCTAGGGTAAAGTAGGGTTTCGGGGTCTTTAGACGTACCTTATGGTGACCTAGGAGGATTGGCGAAGTCGATTTTCAGAACTCGTGGCTCGTTTGGAAATGGTAGTGTTTTGATAGTTGGGGCCGATTTGTGATTTTGCTTCTTATCTTGATATTATGCCTATAGAATGCTTAGGGTTGCTTGATATACTTGTTTAATTGGTGTTATTATTGCTTATTATTGCTTGTTATGCTTGAAAAGTTAGTTGAATCCTAGTATTGATTGTGATTGCTTGTTATCTCGTTTGTTGTCACTAGTTTGTATTGTTGTGCTATCGCTCGTTTATTGCCTTGTATCGAGTCTTGCATTGCATAGTGTCAGCACGTGAGTGATGGGCCTCTCTGGGTAGCCTCGGGTTGCCAGTGTTGGTTGCTCTAGCTCCGTAGCTATTCCCTCTTCTCGCTTGGGCTGCCTCCCAGGGAGATTTGGGTCGTAGATTGATGGATACTTCCGGGGTATTCCAAACTGGTGTTATAAGGTGGATGCGCGCTTATTGTTATCGTTGTCAACATCAAGCTCGAGATTGATGTATCGCTCGTGAAATGGTACATTGCTCGTATGAGTGAACCATAGCCTTCAAAGTATGGTATAGCTTTGAATGGTTGTGTTAATGCTTTCAGTAATTGCTTATTGTATTGATTATTTGTTTTGATTGCTTATTTATTAGTTATATTGCTTAACTGTCTTATTTGCATTGCACGACTTTCTTTCTCTCCAATTCGATATCTGTCTCGCCCTCACTGAGTATACGTGTTGTGTATACTCACTCCTCACCACCACATTTCAGGAAATGCCATGTTAGCTGGAAAGTTCGTGATTTCGTGAAAGTCCGTGCTTGAAGAGTTGTCCTGCGTGCCTATGTGACTTGAGTTGTCAAAGTTGTAAAGTTGTATGCTTTTATGTATTATATGTATTTAATGTTAAAGGGGATGTAATTTAAGTTTCACTAGATTATGTATTTAGTTAATGTAGCTTAACTTCAATGTATATTTGTAATGACAAAGGAAAAGAGATAGAAATGTATGATAGTCTAGCTTATGATATACGTTGGTGTAGTTTAATTGCTAAACTTGAATGTATATTACTTGTATTTTGCTTGTTGTGAACCCAGGCTCGGACGGCCTTGAGGTGGTTGAATGCTTGGACATGGTATTGGTCCACTTATATGCTGTCGCATGTTTTACTTTTCGCCTAGAAACAGGGGAGACTCCGTCCGTTTTTCCTGAAAATTTATGCCCGAATTTGGTTTGGGTTGTGTTTAGATCGATTGATAGAACTCCCGGTCTCGAGAGGGATCGGGGTATTACAACATACAATATTTTTACATATCCATCTTCTCAAGATGATGGCCTAACTGTGACTGATTCATAGCTACGGTAAGTGAGTCAAGTATATTAATAAATATGGTCGTTTTTTGCAAAAACATATTACAATATGCATATAATAAGCTACAGACAGTAAGTATAAGGATGAAAATACCTTTTCAAATGTTTGGACATCCTGTGAGAGCCGGGTTCCATAAACTTGTGCAGTAGCTCCATTATAGTTAATAAATAAATAAATTGCCCGCAATAAATGATTTAATAAATAAAATAATACATTATCCATAATTCTAAAAATACAATTTATTAACTTTTAGGACATTATTCCTAACACTTTTGTGCAAGCATGTATCAGCTATGGAACGAAAAGAGCAAGAGGTTACATCAAAATTTGTTTTCAAGCACAAGCTGTATATGTCAAGAAAGTTTAGAAATAGCGATGAAAGATACATTTGTCAAGTATGGCACATCGAGAATAAGCATCTTAGCCTAGTTAGGACGTGTTGTTTTGTTTATGGTCCCATTTTGTAAATACTTTTCGCTCAATCAAATTGCTTGTTTACTGGAAAAAAATAACAAAAATTATTTAGTTTTTCACTTTTCTAATGCCAAAGTAATTTATATTGAAGGTAAAGTGCAAAAACCTTCCACGTGTTTGTTGAAATTGCGTGTTAAATTTTAACATAATTTTCTAATAAAGTTTAACAATAAATAAGATGTGATTCACTGTCCTCTTTTTATAGCAATGTTGAAAGGCTTTCCCGCCACATTGTTATGAAGAGTCGTAGGTAAACAATTTGAGGGTGAACTTGCGCAAAGTTGTAGCGAGTAGGTCCAGAACAAGAGTGTTTGCAAATTGGGTGGGGTAGCTTGTTACGGGCTGACAAATCCTTAGGATCTAAGTACAAAATTGAATACCTTTTACCCATATGAGATGTACTCATATTTATTGTTTATCTCATATTAATGGGACTAATATGGGATTAGAAGATAGTTTCACCCCTTATTGAAGATGCGAAAGGGACTTAACTAACGAGGATAGAGATTAGGATTAGATCATTATTAAGTCAATTAAGGCATAATTTTTTCCTTTTTTTTATTGTTATCTAAACTGCCATAGCAAATTTAACAACAATCTACCCATGCTTTTGTTTTTAACGAAAAAAATAAATACTAACAAAAATATTTCTAAAATATTCTTATAACCATGACAAAACTAGTGATGGTGATCAAATCATCGATAGATGATTCCCAAAAAAGAAGTTGTAGACTTTTGGTCTCAAATACTACTCTACATTCTTCCACATCTACATATAAAGAAGTTGAAAAACATATAAAATCTATGAGACGTATCTTGAAGTAGCACTGGTCAAATAAAAGATAATTTCCAAAAAAGAATTTTTCATGGAGAAAATCCTCTCAAAACAAAGACCATTATTTGCATATTATCTATAGACAACTCTTTAAAGTTGAAACCACTGGCTTAGGCTAATACTATGTGCATCAATAGCAGACGATTCCTTTTCAATCACTGGATATATCCATTTCTTTACCATGCAAGATTTGTCTTGTCAATTCAGTTTTTAAAATGTTACTTATAGTCATCATGCTAATAGATCTTGAAGCAAAAGAAAAATAAAATCTTTAAAATGCTAAACACCATTATAATGGATAGGAAAGTGAGCGTTTTGTTTTTGATGGTTGAGTCTTTATTCAATAATGAACCTTATGATTTGATTTTCAACACCGTATGGTTTGTTTTTGTTACAAAGTGATGTCATCACACTTCATACAATGAAATTAAGTATAAAAATGTGCCTAAGAGTTAAGAAACTTTAATGGAATTAGTAAATTATTATAGTAGAAAGAAGAAAAGTTATCGGTTAACTTAGCTATAATCGGTAGTTATAAAAAAATATTGATTATATTTACTTAAAATTGAATTCAACTGTCTGTTATATTGACTATAGCTGGTGGTACGTCAGCTTAAGGTTATAGGCTTTTAGATTTGGACTTATAGTCAAGGGTTTTGTATAAGCTACTAGCTATAGTCAATTACAAGCAATAGAGAATCACTTTTTTTGCTTTCCCCAATTTGGGAGAAAACAAAAATGACCTCAATAAAGGATTATTTTAATCCTTCTATTTTCCACTCTCGCATTAAAAAATCAATTCCAACAAGAGGAAGAATTCTTCTAATCCTGTCGTTCCTTTCGTTTCCATCCATTTTCTTGATCCAAACAGAGTGTTAGTTTTTACCTTTTAGGGTAGCCCTTATCAGCAATTGACAATCCTATATAGTGCCAGAGTTGTTGATTTTGCTTACTTTTTGGAACATCAACTAAATACCCAGCGGAGAATCTTCCTTTCCTTTTGCGTGTTGTTAATAGCCACAGTTTAGTGGGTTTGTTTTTATAAGCGTATGTATTTTTCTTGGGCTAAGCCTGTATTTGTCTGTTCTTTTGCTTGCTTTGTTATGCTATTTTATCAGAATATTAAGTCGTCTTCTACCTGACCCAAAAGTATAGCCACACTAGACGTGGTCCTCTCGACCTTTTCAAGCCCATTATCTTTCAGCCCAATCTATATTAGCCTCCCACCACTCTCCTCCCGTATCATTTTAATATATATATTTTTTAACAATACAAGAAAAGCCCAAGATATATAAAAGCGCTGATGACTAATCTTTTGAAATTCAATTGCAAAAGAATACTTTAATTATTGTTTTTAATCTCTAATCTCTTAGTGTTATAACACCAAACCCAAATTTAAAAAGGTAAGAAATCACGTCAATACAAAGTCCGTCCCAATACTCCTCCTTTACCTTTCTTTTACGCCTCCCTCCTTTATTATCTTCTCCAGCTATATATATATATATATATCTATATTCATTTGTTGATTTCAATTGAATTGAATTTGTCTGGTAAGAAATGGAGAAAAACAGTAACGCCGCCGCAGAAGCTAATCCTTTTAGTTCTGAACCCAAAAGCACCACACCAGAAGAACAAAACCCTACCACTTTTAATAATAATAATAATAATAATAATAATATAGATAATGATAATAATAATGATGGTGATGATAATAATAATTCGGTGGCACAAGGAGGCGGCAGCGATGGCGAAGGCCGTAGAAGCCAGAGAACGCCGTTCACCGACCTTAGTCAAGTTGACGCCGATCTCGCCCTTGCCCGTACCTTACAGGAGCAGGTCCCACACTCTCTCTCCCTCTCTGTATATACATACATGCATATACATATATATGTTTCTTTTAATTTATTGTCTTGTTTTTTTTTTTTTTTTGTCATATTGGTAAATATTTATATTAAGATTGAGGATTTTGGTGATCGAATTGCTTGCCAATGAATTTTTGCGTCTGTATATCTACGTATTTAGGTACTTCTATATGTACATATCATATATTTTAGGTTTGATAAAGTGAGGTATAATCATTGTGTATTGGAATTAGTTGAGATTGGAGAGAAGGAGAGATAAGAAACCGGTAAAGCATGAAGAATGGTCTTGCAGGATAATTGTCTATGTTAACTTTATGGATTCTAATGCGGTGTATCTTGACATGTATGGTTTTCATGATAAGATTAATAATACGAGTCTTTGGCTGCCCATGTTTTGCGTTTGCACTCTGAAATTACTCGAATTTGGCGAAGCACGATTGTGATATGGGGTCACTGCTCTGGAATTTAAGATTTTCTTGTTTGCTGACTTCTTATCTAGTATGCAAATTATACTTTGATGTTTTTGAATCTGATTCAAGCTTAGTTCTTCATTTTCAGATCATGATGTTAACTAAAAGACAGCTGAACAGAAAGGAAATTATAGTTGAGTTTTAAGGATAGAAGGTTGTTTGTACTTGTTACTTTTATCCATTCTAATACTTGATCACCTCATCTAAAAGTTTAAACTATTAGAAAGGGATTTATTAACTTAGGATAACTCCAACAACTTCTTTATTTTTTTCCCTATATGTAGAGATTTTGGATAATTTCTCTACATCTAGAGATTCTTTATTTCAGTTTCACTCCAATAGTTCCTCTACATTTAATCAATCTCTTATTCTAAGGAATTCCTGCTTTAGTTTTACTCCAACAACTTCCCTACATTTAATTAATCTTCTTTTTTGTGTAAAATGAGTTTAGAGAATGGGTAAGGAATTGTTTCAACATCTCCACATGTGGAGATGCTAAAATTGAATGTAGGGATTCCCTACAAAGTAGGGAATCTTTAGGGAAGCTGTTGGAGATCAATATCTCCAAAAGCTTCCCTACATGTACGGATTTTGGGGTTTTAGGGCACCTGTTGGAGAGGGCCTTATTTATTGTCTTCAACATGTCTTGCCATGGGTGTAATGAGATTCTTTTGTTTGAGCATTGCACATGGAAATAAATTCTTTTTAAATGGGTGGCAACAACGAGAGTTGAACCTAGGACCTCCTAATAACTAGGCTTTGATATTATGTTAATTGACCACCTCATCTAAAAATTTAACCTATTACAAAGTTGTTTATCTAATTTCTGTTGTCTTCAACGTGTCCTATTAAGTAACCTGGTGTAATTCATGGAAATTGTTGAAGTATAACGTATGTAAGCTAAATTTTGTGTCTATTATCTTCGCAGAAGTTTCAAGCTGGGTCTTTAAATCTCCTATCCTTTTATCATCTAAAAAATTTGATAATCGATAGTATATTCCTTCTTTTCTTTCTCAATTTTAAAAGCTGCAGGACACCACTGTTTTCTCGTTTATTATTTATTGTATCAGAAGATATTCATGTGCTCTTCTATATGTTACTTAACAGAGCTTAATTTTCTATGAAATAGGAAAGGGCATATATGATGCTCAGTATGAATGCTGATGGGATCCATTATGGAAGTTGGGAAGCTGCGAATTACGGTCATGACAATGGAGAAGATGAAGACTTTGACGATCCTAGCGAAGAGGAATATGATGGCAGTGATGTGGATGAAGATGATGACGATGAAGAAGAAGAAGATGTATTTGATGTGCATGCCCATACTGAAGCAAGGGAGGATGAGCACCTAGACATTGAATTAGATCCTTCAGCTTATTCAAGTGATGAGGCCTATGCTAGAGCCCTACAAGATGCTGAAGAACGGGAAATGGCTGCCAGAATGTTGGCTTTAGCTGGAATAAACGAAGGTGAGCACCTTCATTGAACTTGTTGATGATGATGTTGTATTTTTTAATTGGTTTTGAGGACCGTGTGATTGACAAAGCTTCAATAACTGTAGTATTTGTTGGGGATGCTGAGGACGACGATGATCATGGTGAAAATTCTCAGGTAAAACTTTGTTTTGTTTTAGATGTCAGTATATGATTTTCTTTAGGCCGCCTTCTTATATAGAATATTGTATTCTTTAAAACTGTTTTTATACATTTATGTCTTTATATCATTGGTAAACTGCCTTTTAGTCTGTAGTGACTTCATTTACTGTAGGTTTGAATGTGAAGTATTGCTGGGCTACCCTTTCACTAAGAAAATCTGTTGGAATGACCAATCGAAAGTAGTTTGTTCAAACTTTTAGTATATGGGTACGAGTATGTAGGAATGTAATAAAGAGATGTTTCAAGATAACACTAGAACATGTTTGGTGCATAATATTAGTTGTAAAAACTGTAGAATTCAAAATTACAACTTTTTATGGAATACTTTAAAATGGTTGTGTACTACTTCATGAGGGGGTTGAGAAGGTTTGGAACTCGAAACAAATTTTGCTATTAATGTGCTAAAGAGTGTACTAGGATGAACTTCATTCACTCCGGTGATCTCTGGTCATATAGCTGCTGCCAATAGTGAGTTCCTCAAAGTTGAAATGAGCTCTTAACATTATCAAAATTTTCTTTCAAATCGAAGGAGCACTGATTATGCTACTTATGTGCTGTCATCTTCAGTAATATGAAGCTATACGTGTACCTTTCCCCTTGGTATGTGCTTTTTTACATGTATTACTGCCATTATTTGTTCCCTGCTGAGTGGAGCTGGTTTCAAAGGAATTTAGTGATAATCTTTAGTGAAGTTCATTTGAATAAGCTGTTATGGTGCTTTGTGATTGAAGAGCTCTAGTGGCATTTTGTGACTGGAGTTCCTCTCTACCTTAATAAGGAACAGTTATTTTCTGCTTTCTTCTTTTAAACGGTTGGGTTCTGTATCGATAGGTTTGTTGTCAGTTTTTAAAGATTTTCGTGTTTCTTTTTTGTTTTATATAGTGGTAAGTTAGGAGTGATTTAAAGCTAATAGGAGGGTGTTGTTGAGGAGAAATATGCTCACACAAAGGCAAAGAGATGATCTTTTAGTAGACCACACTGTAGCAAAGAGTGCAGAACACGCACAGTCATGGGGTGTGGTAAAACTCGGGCTCTGCAACCTAATACTCTATTAAAAGAAGATTTTGGTGATGTCTGGACATGAAGAACAGATCAAGTCAGAGTCTGAATGGGCTGAATTGGTTTTTGCTAAATTAAATATATAGATGGCTTTAGTTAGAAAACTAGCAAGGATATAGATTGGGTATTCTCACCAATTTCTGGTGATTATTATTATTATTATAATTTAATCAACTTGGGTGATGGTGCTTCATAATTAGTTGGATCTTTGAGCAAAGGTGCAAATGTACATTGGCTTGACCGCTATAGTGGACTGTGTTCACTTATATAATCCATGTTGGCTGGTATAGTGGAGTATTTGGTGTTCGATGATAGTTCTGATAATGGAGAGTGGAAGAAGAAATGTCTCAAAGTCAAATCCATTCTAGTACAAGCAAGATAAATTGTTCTTCTTGTGTTTTTTCTCAGCTGAGGGAATTGGTGCAGTACAGAAATGAAGTGAAGAGTGTTTTCTATTTCAGGCATGGTTGATGTCAGATTATAAATTTTTTTATTATTTTAACTTTGGCTAAATTGGTTAAGTTGAGTAGGCCTGTTAACTCAAAGATCAGTCGCTTTAGTGGAGGGCCAAGTTAGGGTTCCAGCTCTTGGGCTGAATTGGGTGGTATCGCAAGCTAGATTACAGCCTCTCTCCAGTTAGGCGTGATTTGAACCTACTAGGAGGGTGTTTTGGGTAGTTCAGGTATACTCTTGAGTTAGCAGCTATAAGAATTGGGAGGGTAGAATTTTTGAGCTGTTCTTGGAGGCTTGGTTTAGTGTTTGCTGAAAGAAGAATTGCTATTGGAGGCCTTTTTCTTGCTATTCCTACTTGAATTTACTGTGATTTTATTTACTATTTTCATTCTGTATAACTCCTCTGTTTGTTATCTTCTCCACTGATTCACTTGTCATGCTTTGACATGCAGTTGGATATAAAATAGGGCAAATTTCATTACTGACCTCCAATGTTTGCATTTTTTTTTCATATTAGTCTCCAATGTTACAAAAGTTACATAACTAGTACCAATGTCTGACATTCATCGATCTCTGACACACAGTATGCACACAATCACACACACTACCCATATGTGTATGTATGTGAGTATAAATATATACACGCACATATTTATGCTTATCTATATAAGCACTCATACATATTGGCCCAGGGCGAGGGTGGGGGCGGGGGGGGGGGGGGGGAACGCGTGTTCTGGTTTGCAGATGCAGCTGAGTGGGGTGGAGAAGAGAATAAAAGGAAAAAGAAAGAGAATGAAGAAAAAAGAAAAAAGAAAAAGAAACAGTAAAGGGTAAATGGTCATTTGAAATGCACAGTGAAGAGCACATTTGGCCATTTTCCATCCATCTCTAATGCTCATCTAGCAGAACGGTCTTTATTTCAAAATTCATGTTGCCAAAAGGACCTGTGAGGTAATTTTTATAGAGCAAATTTAACTACAGGTCCCCAATGTTGGCTCAAATTTTCAATTTAGCCCAAAATGTTACAAAAGTGGCACAATTAGTATCCAATGTTTGCAGAAAGTGGCACATATGATGGAAGAATTCGTTTGTCCTTTTCTTGGTGCATGAAAGGGTTTCTTTTTTCCTTTTCCCCTTTTTACACTTTTGAGGGAGTGAGAGAGGCGGAGAAGTAATTCTGGAATCAGTTTTATCTTTCATGTCTTTTGGCTTCCTTGTCTTTAATAGCTTAAGAGGATAAGGATCTTTTGCCTTTTCCTTACCACCTTGCCCCACCCCTTTCTCTGCGGTTTATTATATCTGCTTTGATATTTTCTTATGGAAAAACTACTACTGTTTTAATGTTCTTGATAGAGTATGCTATGTAGGGTATGCACCCTATAAATTGGATAGTATCTCTTACTTCTTAATCGAATATGCCTTTTAACCTTTATTGATATTATTATGATGCATGACTGACTTGACCAGTCATGTTTGTCTGATGTATGAGTGAGTGTTTATGTTTCTTGATCCATGAGTTGATGAAGTAGATATTGAAATTATAAAGGTTTTCTGTATGAGATGGATAAACTTCATGAGCTCCTATATAATGGCTTAGGAAGGAAGAAAGAAAGGTTGGAGAATGAGTTATAGTTTGTGGTCCAATCATACATTGCCTAGGTTCTCAATGCAGAAGATCCATTTTGTGTTTCTGTTAATGCTTTTCCATAGAAGCTTTTCTTGGGAAATTGATCAAAGAATTCACGAGTTACCTGGTTTTGGACTTTTCAGGACGCATGGGAAGAGGTTGATCCAGATGAGATGTCGTATGAAGTAAGTTTTATGTGAATCTGATTAGCATTTTGGTCAGACTCTTCTGTATTTCACTTCTCATATGTGCTTTATGATTCAGGAATTGATTGCCCTGGGTGAAGTTGTTGGAACTGAGAGTAGGGGACTTTCAGCTGATACCATTGCATCTTTGCCTTCAGTGAATTATAAATCACAAAGCTCTCAGGACGGAAGTAGTGATTCGTAAGTATACATGGCTTTGTTTGTAAGTAGCAGTATGTCCATGCAGAATACTCATTTTCTGTCCTTGTGCTTCAGTTGTGTTATTTGTCGGTCGGATTTTGAAGATGGCGAGACTTTGACTGTGCTTTCTTGCAAACATTCATACCATTCTGAGTGTATAAACAATTGGTTATGTCAAAACAAGGTACGCTGTATGATTCTCTCTCTCTCTCTCTAGCTCTTCTTGTATTTAAAAGTGCCCAAGCACATCTCCAGCATCTTATGCTTCTGTGTGTTTGTCCAAACCTCAAACGTTGAAGATTTTAAGTGAGTTAGATCTCACTCAGTAGACAATTTCATCTCATGCTGACGTGTAGCAGAAGTGCGACCAATTGCACTATTCTGTAGTGTTGTATTACCAAAAAACAAAATGTATTCTCTCCTATAGTTGCCAAGTATTTTGTATGTCTAGTAGATTTAATTATTCCACCAACTGCCCTTGGAATCAGGACCTGGACTAGGTAAGAAGAGTATAGGTTTTTATCCCTCTACCCTGGGTCAAGGATCTAATTCTATATAATAGGATTTTTTCCATTGAAATAATCAGACGATAGTGGGGATGGGGTTTTGCTCTGAGCTAAAAATGGGCCGGGTGGTCAACATTAAGGCCAACAATATGCCGTACTATATTTTGAATTGATTGCTTCATAATATACTTTGGTGGAGCAAATTTATGGACAATGGTTTGCACTTGTAGGTTTGTCCAATTTGCAACGCGGAGGTCTCAACTTCTGGAAACAGCTAGCACAGTTTATGAAGCCTTCTAGAATTTGCAAGGATTCTGGAAAAGATTGGGGAGACCGACTGTAGAGCAATGTACAAGTATTGTTCTAAATTTATGCACTCTTTGATTATGGTCTTGGACACTGACGTCTGTTTCTGTATCAATTCTTTGTTATACCTGATATATAAGTGGCACTGTTTCTGGCTTTTGCTCTCTCTCTCTCTCATTTTTGGTGTTTTCTTTGGTTCCTACCAACAGACTTGAATCTTCTTATATAATTTATAACGTTATGAGCACGCTCTCCTTAAAAAAAGGACGTGCTCAATGTAAGTAATATTAGTTATCAATATTCCATCGTTTATGTTAAGGCTACTCATTATAGCGTTTGCATTAGCAAATGAGTGAGTGAATAAACATACAATATTACTTATTAAACCCATGGTGTGTCATGAAACACCTGCTCTTCTTCCTCACTGATCTGCGACCAATAGGCTGTTTCCTAATTAATGCTATAATACTAATATTTTATTTAGTGGAGATTAATTTATTTATACATATTAAAAATAAAAATACTTTTTAAAAAATTCAGTAAATACACATTTTAAAAAATATTTGGTGCTAACCAACCACATTGGCATTACTGTGGATTCGCCTTCGCTTTTGTTCCTACTTTAGTTCTTGTTTTTTCTATTGATCATTTTAATTCCAAATATCATTCAATTTTAAAACCTGATATACTTTTTGTTCTCACCGAATAGGCAAAGGGTGCCAACATTTCACTGCATCAGGTTTTGTTAGAAAACAAAAAGGAACAAAAGGTAAGAAAGTGCTCGTTAAGGACCTGTTTTTTGTTGTCACATTGTAGGACGGTGGACAATGAATAATGTACTTTTCAACTTAAAAATGATAATAAAACATGAAAAAGGAATGATAAAGCATGCGGATGTGGTAATAAATTTGTTGAAGAAGTTGGTTCACAATTTCTCTATCCCATAATTTGACTCTTCTAGAATTTTTTTTATTTTTTATTTTTTATTTTTGTGAAACTACCGAAGTTGTGGTTCGAACTCAAAATTTATTATTACAACAAGTCACTACTTGATTATTTTACCTAACTTTTAGGTACTATTTTAGATTTTAACCAATTAAAAAACTTAAAATTTTCATTCTATCACAATTTTTTACCCAGCACAATTTCATAGGTTGAGTGCAGACCGGCTGCCGGTGCGTCCAGTCCCTCAAGGCTAAGGACAAGGCTAACTAGCCACATAGGGTCAACAAACATGAATAAGCCTAATATAACAAGTTCAAGAAGGTTAGCAACAAACAATACCTGTATCATAGATATTTTAAATTTTAGTAACTTATATGCTAGATATTACAAGTACAAAATAATTTAATAATTGTAATAACTACCAACTCAACTAAATTATGTTATTGAATAAAAAAATAATTAAATTCACTTTGTATCCCTGACCTTTATATACGGTAACAACCTAGCAAATAAGTTTTGCCACTTATTACCCTTCCGTGCATTTGCCGTTAGAAAAGCGCGTTTGTGTGGCAATCAATTGACTGTTGCAATTGTTTGAACAAAAATACCCCTGAACTGACTTTGAAAACAACTAGATGCTATCTCACTTCTCTCTCTTGATCTTTATGCATGATTGAGCCTGTAACAAACCTTGACAAACAAAAGCCTAGAACAATAAAAAATATATATAAAAAAAATACTAGATTACAATCAGCAATGAAAATTAAAGTGAATTTATTTGCTATTTCAATATAAATTCCATATCCACACTTCCACCATGTATATTGACAGTCTTAACTTCAACCCTACCCCTTCCTCTACCTGTAGATGCAACAGCCACATCCACATTTTCACCAGGTATATTGGCAGTCCTAGGTTCATTAGTTACACTTGTTTCTTCACTTGTAGCTCTTTTTGACCCTACAAATGCAATAGTAATTAGGTTTAGACAATGTAATTAAGCAGTTCATTAAATAACAAAAAATCTTAAACGATCACCTTGTTTGAGGAAGCTTTTCCCATTACTATGACATGTCCTTTGCATGTCCTGGAATCATGGCCAGTTGATTTACACTTAGAGCAGTGTCCCTTATATCCTTTCTTGTTGACTGTATAGGGATTCTTGGGCTCATCTAGGCCTCTTAGGCCTACTACGTTGTCTGTGCACTGTAGGTGGCATGATAGTTTCTAAATTTGTCCTTACCCATTTGCTTTGATTTGGTATACAGAAAATTTTGCATCTGTAAGGTCATCTCCAATAGCTTCTCTATTTTTTTCCTTACATGTAGAGAATTTTGGTTATTTCTCTACATGTAGGGATTCTCTATTTCAGTTTAACTCCAACAACTTCTCTACATTCTGATTTTAGAGAATCCCTATTTCAGTATCACTCCAACAGCTTCTCTATTTTAAAAACTCTACTTTTGTTTACTCCACATGTGGAGATGTAGAGAAAAGTTTAGGGATTTGTTATTGTATCTCCACATGTAGAGATAGTATGATTTGAATATAGGGATTCTCTACATGTAGGGATAAGTGTAGAGATGCTGTTGGAGACCAACATCTCTAATATCATCCTTACATGTAGAGAATATGGTGATTTAGAGTACTTGTTGAAGATGGCCTAAGCTATTTTGTAAGTCTAAACCCTATAACAAGCTGCCACATAATTAGTTGGTTCCCTCTTTTTTGATATGATTGCAGTTAATGCATGCGTACAGGGAATTCTAGTCACATCAATCTGTTTACATGTGCATGAAACAGCTCTAAATTAACTACATGAGTCTTATACAAATCATTCACTTTTTCAAATACTATCACCTACTAGTTTGACCTCCACAAAGTGGCGGAGCTACATAGTTGCATTTATGCACTAAGAGTGAGTCTAGGTCAGTTGGTTAAGCACTTATTTAAATCTGTTGATGTTAGGGGATCAAACCCTGGAAGCTGCTATCTCATTTCATTTTCTTGCTGCAGGTGCAATAGCTGCTATCTCGTTTCCTTTTCTTGCTGCAGGTGCAATTTTTGCTATCTCGTTTCCTTTTCTTGTTGCAGGTGCAATTTTTCACCCTTTTCAATTCTTTTGCATTTTTTTCCTTTGTTTTCTTTTATTTTTCTTCTTAACAGCTGCTATATACATAAAAATTTATACTTTTGAGTTTTTTTTTTTTCATGATTGTGTTTTAAAAGTGAGTACAAATATTTGATATGTAATTTGAGTGTGGGAAATGTTCATGATAAAGAGAAAAAAACCAGTGAGAGAAAGAAGAGAGACTTGAGAGAAATATTGTAAAACTCTGCACAATTTTGATCAAATTAATGATCATGACGTCGACTTCTTATTTGATTGAGCTGAAATCTTATGAGCACATTTCCAATTCTTGGTTACTGGTCAGACACCGGGTGTCTACACTGACCCCCGATGCCTGACTCCGCCTTTGCCTCCACATCCTTAATCTTCTCCACCTTCTAATTTAACCTTGCTTCAATCGTAAGGCATAAAAGATCTTCAACTCTCTCAGTCCAAGCTCTCTTTTGTTGATTAGTATAAAGAAGTTGCCTCCTAATGGTTTCCTTTACAGTCAGGATAGGTTGCTGCCTTGCCTCCTTCACCCATTAATTGAAGGACTCACAAATATTGTTGCATAAAAGATCACACTTCGATCCGGTTGACCTCTTTGGCTTAGTCTATATTGCTTAGTGATATCCGCATAAGCCGCTCATATGCTTGCTGATTCTTATTCTTTGGCTCATCTATTTTCTTGTTAAAACCTTCCTCAGTACATGAACTTGCAGTATCCCATATGATATCCCTCAATTCTTTTTCTTTGAACTGAAACTTGTTATTGGCATCTAGCTGTCTAACACATTTACTGGTTAGCAAGTAAATTCGATCGATAGTACTAACTATAGAAGGTTCAAAATCAAAAGCTACCTATCTTGACGCATTATCATTCTAATTGAACTCTCTCTAGTCTGCATTGCATCTATGGTTTGATCAGTCAATTTTCATTTATGTGGGGGATTGCTTAGATTTGAATTTAATTCAAATAATAAGTTGCTAACTTTGACTCGATTTTTAAGTGGGTCCTATGACTCAAAATGAGTAGGACAATGTATAATCGAGTTCATCTTTCTGTGTCGATGAACAAAGTATATTCACTTGATTAAATCCAATTAACAGTGAATGAGAAATTGAAGTTCAAATTTGAAGAATTAATTAGCGGGATGTGAAAAGTCCACTTGGAAGAAGTTGAAGAATTCCAACACTAGAAAAATAAAGTCATTTATTGTAGTTCATATATCCCAAGTTTAACACTTGCGATTGGGCCCTAAGGGGTACCAATAGTCTTTAGATGGGAGAGGACCTAACAAAAGTTGGATTCAGTACACGAGGCCGGCCCGACCTGGCTCAACTTGGCACAACATGGCATGTGGACGTGGGTGTGGGTCTTGGGTCTAGTTTAATTAATTCTTCTAGAAAGTTGGTAGTTTTTGTCTGAAAACTGCTTCAGACAGTTTTTCTCAACTATCTTCAAACAGTTTTTCATGTGGACAGTTTTTATCCAAGAGCCACCAAGGGCAGCTAGTCACCATTACATGCATCTACCTTTTATAAATAGCCTGCAAACCCAGAACTTCATTCATTCCATTTTTTTTTTCTCACTTGCATTCGTAGTATATTATTTCATATAATAGAAAGAGCTTCTGCATTTATTCTGGTTCGTCGGTCTTATGTTTTATAGTGCTGCTAATGTAAGAGAGATCATTTCATCCTAAGAGGTATGCGCCATTGAGTCGTCAACACCAGTGCAGAAAAATAAAACCTTAAGGAGATTGGATCCAATCCAAGACTCGATCTAGTGTTTGCAATCCTAAAAACTATTTTCATATTTTAAGATTTCTCAATTCACATAAATTATACATCTAGTACTGATTTTCCTAACACTTAGGATTTATGACACTTTAGGCTTGGCCACCCTAGCTCTAGTGTCCTGCAATAAGTTATTTCTACTCATGCCTTTGTAATAAGAGCCATAAGCTTTCTTTTGGACTGTCTACTGTTAAGAGCACTAGACCACTTGAGATTGTCTTTACGAATGTTTGGGTTCCTACATCCGTCGTCTCGTTCAATAATTTTAGCTATAATGTTTTTTATGTTGATCAATTTTACCATGTCTTTGTGGCTTTGTCCCTCAACAAAAAAAAAATCTGACACAACTCATATTTTTACTACTTTCAAAAACTTAGTTGAGAACTATTTTAGTCTTCCTATTACAACACTGTAATAAGTTAGTGGAGCGAGAGTATATAGGGTTGCTCTCGTCTCTTGAAAAATATTGTGTTCACATTTAATTTTCCCTTCTCGCACCCCCATATAATGGATCTTGTAGAAGGCTGCCATAGGCGCATAGTTGATACGATATTAACTCTAATCACTCTTGCATCTTTACCTCTCTCATTTTGGTATGTTGCATGTGAGATTGTAGTTTATTTAATTTATTCATGACTTCCCACTTCAACACTAAATGGCCACTCACCTTTTGAATGTTTATTTCATGATAAACCAAACTATCACAATTTAAAAGTGTTTCGGTGCCTTTGCTACCTAAGGCTAAATTCGTACATGTTTTATTTCTTGAACACATTTTTCCCTCTAAATTTCCAAACTCTATCACCAACCATGACAGTAATCAGTGGCTTGCACTAGCGGAACAATCACTTATTAGCTCTCTCACATTTAAGTCGTCCTCTCCAATTGTTCCCCACAATTTAGATAGCTCAACTTCTCACTCGCTGCTACTTATTGTGTCTGCTTTCTCGCCAGTATCCACTTTGACAACTGATGGCTCTACTTCACGTACGTGCTACTCCGTCGCATGATTCTGTGGCTAGTCGTGAAACTCATATTCCCTTTCCCTTGGAAAGTGGTCAAGTCGTGCTTCCACACAATTAGGTAAATGATGAACTGCCTAATCCACCCTTTGATCCCCTTCATCCTCATCGCCCTATAAACACAAGATCAAAGAATCATATTTTTAAACCCCAAAAAAAACTTACAAGTCTCATGACTGTAATGACCCCACTACTCTCCACCAAGCCCAAAAACATCCACAATGGAGAACTTGTATGAGCACTGAGTTTGATGCCTTACCACCCTAACCAGAATATAGTAGGTTGTAAATGGGCGTACCGAATTAAAAGACGACCAGAGAGCTCCATCAAGCGCTACAATGCACACCTTCTAGCAAAAATGGATTTCATCAAAGACCTAGTGTCGATTTTCATGCTACTTTCAATCACATTATTAGATCCACTACCATCCGGTTGATCCTCTTTGGTTGTACAATATAATTGGCCAATACTGTAACTTGATATCAATAATGCATTTCACAGGGTTCTCTCTCTGGTAATGTTTATATGTCTCAGCTACCAGGATTTATCAGCACTCAATTTTCTCATCATGTGTGCAAACTTCGGAAAGCTATTTGTGGACTGAAATAGGCACCCCGCACATGGTATAATAGCTCAAGCAATTTCTTGTGCCATTCAAGATATCATCTCATCCCTATCCAATAGATTCTTTCTCAAAGACATGGGTGATCTTGACTATTTTCTTGGAGTTGAAGTTCGGCGAACCAAGTATGGCCTTCTCTTATCTCAATGAAAATTTATTAGGGACCTATATTTGTCCGCACCAACATGTTAGAGGCCAAACCCATGTCGTCACCTATGTCACTTCAGAATCCTTGAAGCTTAATGACGGCGCACAACTAGCTGACCCTACAAGTTCTTTGCTTTGTCAATGGTATCCTTAAAAATTGGCAATTAATCTATGTCCGAAAGTATAAGATCTATCAAATGTGTAGCACATGAAGACTAAAACAACTTTTCCTTTCATCCATCAAAAGCTCACTAGTACTTACATAACTCAAGGAACTATCTATTTCACTCGGACAATATTTTTCTCCAATTTACTCCACCAATTCATTGAGCAATTTATACATTTTAAAAGAACTTTTAATTATTGAGGAGGTATAAAAAATCTAATAAAAATTGTCTCTTGAACTACTAACTAGAAAATTAGTTATAGACTGATGCTCCCCATTAGTCCAACCATCAGACATCAATGTGCAACCCGTTTTCTTCCGTTCTTTTCTAAATACTTCTAAATCTTGATGTCCATATTGAACTTCTTTTTTTAAGTACGAAATCATTACTTCATGATAAGTAGGGAGTTTTAAACCTTTACCATATTTTTCAACAGATTTAAACATTTGAATAAATAAAGAGTTCTTCACGAGATTAAAAGATAGAGCAAAATCATATAAAAATTTACATATATCTCGAATCACGGACTCTCTCTTTTTCACCATTTAGTTTAATGTTTGTTGATTTCTAGCCTTCTTTTTTATCATAAAATAATCAATACTTCTTTCTTTTGTGAACCAACACCTTCATCAAAGCATTCTACATCAATGTTTATTGGTTTTTTCTCACAAAACATGTTTAAAAGGAATAATTTAACCTCTTTACTAAATGGGGCGCAATGACCAATATCTTTATAACTACAAATTAAATGGTGTTTCATCCTTATAATACTATTCCATAACTCTTTTTCACAATAATTAAACTTTAAGTGCACCCTATTTTTCTCACTAATCATTGAGCAATGATTTCACATCGTGTCATGTCCTTTTAATTTTTTGTTAATGATATTTTAATGACCAATGCAAAAGTCCTGAGTGTTAAGACAAAATAAGAGAAAATAATCAAAATTCAAGACTCAAAAATTGCATAAGGAATTTGGGGAGGTTCCAAGTTCGATTTCCCCCAGCGCCCTATGGATCAGACTCTTGACTGAATCGGTATATGTTTTGGATTAGGTCGCTGTACCTCCGGATTTTGGTTCACACCCATCCGTTAGGCCAGACGAGGGTAAGTCAAACATGACCAATCAAGGGACTGAAGGTCCCAATGTAGTAGTATCTAATCTTGGTCAATGTTTCATGTATTGATTGATGTGGAGATATTTCCATAATTAGAAAAAAAAATTTGTTAAAGTTACCATGCTTAACATGTGTTTTAGAAAAATCGTATAGACTAATAAATTCTGTTTCTGACCAAAAACTAAAAAAACATTGCAGCCATAAGGCTTCAGAAAAGCATTCTGTTGACTGCCAACCATTACTCCAACTCCAAAGCAAAAAGAAGCTTTAAATAATGGTTATGGTGACTGCTAGCCATAAGACTTTAAAAAAATAGTAAATACTGCTCTACATTCTACAACACTAAAGCCAAAAGTCAAGTAAAGAGGCAAAGCAAACATGACCAAAGCATTAAATATTACTATACATTCTACAACACTAAATGAGCTCACTTACAAGCAACGGTGCGACTAAGGCAAGATGGAGTTTTATCAACGGTGAATGTCAATAGCAACCAGCGCGATGAAATTTTTTTTAGTAGCCAGTGTTAGGAATCGTATATGGTATTTAAAAATTTTAATTAAATAAATGCATTAAAAACATAAATACACATGCATCTATTCATAACTAATTACATAGATTAATAACATGCATAAATAATCAAATATTAAATACGTATAGAGGATTTTAAGATTACTTTTATGATGCTAAAATTGATATAGAATTTGATCGTCTCAGAGCTCCCCATATGTGAAGTCTCCGAAAGTATACACGAGATCTCAGAGCATCAGTCAGCAAAACCCCCACTAAGAGTTTTAGAGAAAATTATTTTTTTATGAAAGACATGGTTTGTACTAGTTTTTCTGTCTGTCATAGTTTCCTATTTATAGGAAACACTTTACAGGCTAGGTCTAGCTTTTGGGCCAGTCCTAAAAGCTGGACTTACACTGATAAATTAATTGGACTAAAATTTTAATTTAATCAGTCTTAAATTGGACACTCCAATATTTAATTCATTTTTCTCGCTGACTAATTTCTAGATCTCTTTTGTGTATGACCTCTCGAGTTCATAATTAATTGGTAGCGAAATAATATTTAATTAGAACTCTTATAATTAATTTTCGCAAGTTGTGAGTGACATCTAGCAGTGTATCACGACTACCCAATTAATGATGAAGTGAAATCGAACTCTATAACTAATAATTACCGCATAATCAATTTCTTCCGTCTACCATCCCGATTAAGTGAGAGTCATGGATAGAGATGTCAAACTCACTTACTTAATCATATAACCAAATTTAATTAATTAGTAACTCGTCAATGAATTGTGAAACAACTTCCACTATTCCACCTCAACCAAGAATTTTTGGTTACTCAATTAATAGATCGCATAGGACCCCTATTGACGGATTATGTGGCGCTCGAGACCCCAACATGTCTATATTAACTGTTACATACTTTATTGGTGCATTTAAAATGTGCATTTACTTATTTTAGGAATAGTTACTATTTATAGTAAAATTTGACTGTCCTTTTTTTTGAATTTACATTTTTGCCATGATCTGTGACTCGTATAAGGTAGGTGAAAAATGTTATTTTGGTGCATCACATGCTTGTGGTACATTTACGTGCATTTATTACAGTTAGGTACATTTAATTAAGAATAGCATGCAAGTAAAATAATTACAATATATTTATAGGTGCGAAACTGCGTTTTTATTTTCTAGTGAGCTTATTCATTGTTCTACGTGCAATCAGTTGCCTTTAACGTACATTTATCTCAAACTATGTGCATACATCTAATTTAACAAGAAATTTCATCTATTAACATGTATTGCATCAATATAAATGCATTCTTATGTAAGTAGGCACATTTAATTGGTTAATGTGCATAATTCTCATTTTACGTGCAATTTCGGGAATTCCCGAACATTTTGAAAAATCGTAGGAATCGTAAAAAATAATTAACGTAGACAATTAGGAATTGGAGTGACCAAATAGTTAGATTTTAACCAAAATGGCAAACTAGTAAATAAGTATTTAGTTAGGGGCAAGTTAGTCATTAGGCTTATATATCTTTTATTATACATACATACACATACATATTATATACACACTCACACTCACACTCACACAAACACATAAACACACACACACCACACAAATGACACACACACACACACACACACAATCACACGGCTGAAAACACATATACACCAACACACACTCCACACACACATACACCTAAAAATCAAGGAAAAAGAAGAAGATGAGGAAGAAAGAAGAAAGATATGAGCTAGATCTTATCCTCTTAAGCTTCATATCATCATTTCTTGAGATTATAAGGTGAGGGGAATCTTTTAAAAACTGATTTCAGAAGTTATTTTGCATATATATGTATTGTTGAGTAAAAAATTGTTGTATTATATAAGTTTAGACATGTATATGATTGCATGATTTTTGTTGTAGTTGCTGTATTGTATGAACAATTGGAGCATGTAACCTACATGGAAATATTCTGGAAAAATATGTATGTTCATCTAGACTTTGAGAAGAATAATTCTTGTTTAGGTCAAGTCATGAGAAAAACTCATTTACTTGCCCGAACATTCCAAAATCAGTGAGGTTTGTAGTTGAGCTGGTGTAAGACAGATTTGCTTGCCTGAATTTCGTGATATTTTTGACCTAGTATTACTATCTAGAAAAAATTGAGACAATTAGGGTAGGTATTTTGATCAGTTAGGAATAAACTTTGTTTGGCTGAAAAATTAGGAAAAATGGTTTAGGGCTTCAAAAATATTAAAACTCGAAAGGTGACAGAAAATGTAATCAATCTGGACAGTTTGCACACCTATATTGTTTTAGTCATATCTTGATGAATTTAGCTCGGAATTAGGTGTCGTTTGATTCTTGAGTTATATACTTTCGAAGAGCTTTCCATACATGTAAAAATAAATTTATTTGGGAGTCATTTGCTTAGGTAAATATGTAGCCAAACTTGAGCTATTACTGAGATGTTGAAACTGTTGAGCTTATTTGTTCTAATGCTCCTAATTGTTGCTAGAACCCTTAAGAATGCTATAGGTATCATAAGAATTGTTATAGCTTGACTAGAATTGGAAATATAACTTGAATTAGGAAGAGGACTTTGAAACAGACTGTTGAATTTGATCCGTTTGAATGTGTAGTTAGTCTTAGATATGTATAGAAGCTCTTAAAATGTAATTATGGCAGGGTTTAGCTAATCGGATTAGGCAGCTGTAGTTCAAAAATCATAAGAGGCATTTCGGAGTTTTGTGTCAACATGACTTTAAATGTGGTTTAGTTGCGTTTATGTGCATCATAATGTAACTATATGAGATTAATGAAGTTGGATTTGAAGTTGGTTATTTTGTGTGAAGTTTAGAACTTATTTTGTAAACATTTAGTAGGAGATTTGTCAGATTTCTTGAGAATCACTTGAACTTGATGCATGATTAACTAGTAAATTGCTATAAATGCTATATTTGCATGTTATTTGAGTTAATTGAGATGAATATTATTCACTAGTTCATAATCATTGGAAAGTAAGAGAATGTATGGTTATAAGACTTTTAAGGTAGTAAATGTTTGGAAGTCGTTGCTAATGAATGTAATATTTGAACCTTATTGGAACCTAGCTTTGATTAGCTTTAAAACCTTAAGAGAATTACCTTTAGATTAAGTTAAAAGTTGATTAAGGAATAAGTGAAGTTGAACTAGTTTCATATACAAGTTATTAACTAATGTCAAGTAAAGGAACCTTGAGTAGCTTATGAACCTGTATTGGTAGTACTAACTAGTTTTTAATTCAAAGGACCAACTTTGGTGTAATAGTCAAACAACTCTTTCTTGACTTGTAAAGTTATCTTTTGTTCTTAACATTAATCGCTAAATAAGAAACCTTAACTTTAAAGATGTTGCTAATTATAGATTAAATAATTGTTGAACTTGTATTAGATTAATATGTGATTAGCACTAGTTGTTTCTATTGTATCTCTTCCATTGATTACTACTTCACTTGAGATAACTTTATATGAAACTAAAAGCTCTATTGATTGGTTAATTTGCTATGTTTAGAGTGTTCAACTTGGATTTATGGATGTGTAACGAAATGTAAGAATTAGTTGTTAATATCTGAAGTCAACTTTTGCTAATAGTTACTAGCCTTACTCATTTTCTATGTGCCACTGTTCACCTACCAATGTTAGTTATTTATATGACTACCTGAATTATGTAATAATGTGGAATAAACAAGTGATTGTATAGCTTCTATCGTTGTGGGTTGAGATTGCATAATTATTTAAGTTAGAATTACTATAATCAACTGTTAAAAGTGTCACACTTATATGAATAACTAGGGGTCGCACATTTGAGCGGATTCAAAGAGCTTTGGAGTAAACCTAAGGTATACTCTTACAGGTTTGGTAAAGGTGAGGGAGTTCTCATTCTTTTGTGCATCTTAGTTTATTTTATTGTTCATAAATCGTGTAGTTTAATATAATTGCTTATACCTGTGTGTACCTTGTTAAGAATTGAGTGAATATGCTTATCTCTTGCTTATATTGTTATAATGCTTATTAACTGTAACCTATGAGTGAGGCCAACCTACCTTGTTGACCCTCGATTATGTGTTTATTGAGTTATTTCAATTATTGTACCATATGTGCATTGCATCGTGGTTTCGCAACCATTTGGGCATGGTAGTGTAGGGGAAGCCGGGTGGCGTTGGGCTTGTCGGTATACCTCGGCTACCATGGTTGCCCAGTCCCTCACTCGCCTAGTCTGGAGATTGCCAGAGGGTGTTGGGTTGTAGGATATTGGGGTACATCCAGAGTACACCCACTGGAGTGTTTTGGGTTTATGCCGGCAGATTGAAGATGTTCGTGGTTCGTAGATTGTGGTTCGTGATTGAAGATCAAGACTTGGAGTGTTTGGGGTTATTGAGATTGTATCCTTTTAAATGTGTAGTATTTCATTGTCTAATTGCCTTCTTATTGTTTAATTGCTATTCTGTACCTAACTGTTTCATTGCACAAATTGATTTTCGAAAACTCCCCAGTTTACTGTTTCCCCCTCCCTCACTGAGTAACTTTGGTTACTCATTTCTCTTTTCAACATGTTCCAGGAAAAGCTGAGATTGGATGCTAAGTGCTGGTCTATGTGCAAAGAGTACAAGTTGCTGCTTTTATGTGTTCTATCTTGAGGTCATAGAACCTTGTGTAAATTCCTGTTGTCCTGGAAGTTTGTAATGTAATGTGAAATTATAGTCCTGTATAAGTTAGTAGTTATGTGTGGATTGTAATAACTTATGATTTATTTTTGATGCTTAAAAGACTTGTATGCTTGTGTGCTTAAGAATTTTGGTTGGATGGACTTAACACATAAGAAAGATTCATAATTAAAGTTAGAGTGGTATGATAAGCGATCTTATGGCTTGAAATTTCATTGACTATTGTAATGCATGCTTGTATGTCTTTAATGTCGTAGACTAAGGCTCGGATGACCCTAGTTCTGGGAAAGTTGCGTGGTTGGATTTTGGAATTGTTGAGAATATTGTAGAATGTGGTTGTGGTTTTATGTTTTGTTTACAGGGAAGCCGTTAGGCCTAGAAACAAGGGAAACTCTGTCCGTTTTTTCTCATTTTTCGTGACCTTGGGATTTGGATCGGGGCTTCGGTCTCGTGAGGGATCGGAGCATTACAGATTCCATATCTAACACACACATATCTCCATACAGAAATAAATCATAACCACTGAGTACATGATCCAGTCCATAATTAGAGCTGAATTGTTTGCACTAGCAAATTATGGTATTCCATACACAAGATAACCATGGTGTCTCAGGTCTAAGGAATAATTATGCAATTATAGCATATAACAAATTATTGACCATCCATGTAATTTGTTATATGATCGGTCATGTCTAGTTACTTGTTCTTAACAAGTACTTATACATCTACTAATACAATATGAGGCTTATTACCTTTATTATTAATATATCATATTAATCGAGGTAGTAGACTATACTCCGATCTATCTGGATGAATTAACGCCCAATTAATTTATCCTACGATCAGGGACTTATTCTAGGATTTTATCTTTCGTTATAGATCTTGTCACTCATATTCTTAATAACTTAAGAATAAGATCTATAGGATAATCCTAAGGACTTTATTTAAATATTAATTAACACATTAATTATAAATAAATAAATTGCCCATTAATTTATTAAATAATACAAAATATAATGTCCTAAAATTATAACAAATTGACTTTTAGGGCATATACTCCAACAAGCCCCCATTTGTACTCAAGCCAATCGTTATGGTATCTCATACCTATCTTCTCAAGACGACAATCTAATGACTGTTGAATCATTGCCTTAGTTAGTGGATCAACAAAATTAATTGCTGACGTTATTTACTACACAACAATGTTATTCCTTCCACAATCTCTGAATGATGTGGTAATGCCTCTTAACGTGTTTAGATCTTTGGTAAGACCTTGGTTCCTTAGCTTGCGCTATTGCTCTATTATCATCACAACACTACCCATTGGCTTTAATGGAAAGAACCATTCTAAGTTCTGTTACGAACTTCTTGATCCAAACCGCTTCTTTTGCTACATCTGATGCAGTGATGCACTCAGCCTCAGTATTGGAATCTGCAGTTGTACTCTATTTGAAATATTTCCAACTGAATGCTCCTCCATTACTGGTGAGTATAAACCCAAATGTGGATTTTCGATAATCCACTTCAAACTCAAAGCCTGAATTTCTAAAACCTTTATATCACTTTCTCCATATACCAAAAACATATCTTAAGTCCTTCTCAAGTACTTAAGAATATACTTGATCGCTTTCTAGTGTTCTTAACCTAGATTAGACTGATATTTGAGTGTAACATTTACAACATGTATGATATTAGGTCTTGTAAATAACATGGCCTACATAAGATTCCCAATTGCTGCAGCACATAAAATCTTATCCATCCAATCTCTTTCATCAGTAACCTTAGGACTCGTGGTCCTAGAAATATAGATGCCATGTCTAAATGCGAACAATCCCCTTTAGAATGTTGTATGTCAAAACATTTTTAACAATTTGGAAAGACCTATCAATCCTTCGACCTATCATCATAGATCCGAATTCCAAGGGCCTAGGTAGGCTAACCCAAACTGTATATAGATATTTTACTTTAATAACTAGACCTTATAAACATCGTTCCCTTTCAGTAGTATGTCATCCACATACAAGATAAAGAATGTTGTTTTGATGTCCATCTAACATATCTCATAATGGTAGTGTGCAACTATAACCAATAAATCGTAATGGATTTCAACAACTGGTAAAAGATTTCATCATAATCAACTCCTTGTCTATGATGGTAACCTTTTGCTATCAGTCTTGCCTTAAAGGTCTCCATCTTCCCATTTGTACCATTTCTTTCTCTTGTGTACCCATTTATGACCTATAGGTACAATACCTTCAGGCGAGTCCACAAGATTCCAGACTTGGTATAAAAATCAATTTTTTGATTTTATGGCCTCAAGCCATTTAAGTCTATGTCAAAAATAGTCTTTTATAACTGACAGGGTCATCAACATGATCACTGTCATTTACTGATCTGCAAAAAAAAAAGTGAAATAATTGGTTGCTCTTGGATTGGGTACACTATAATCGAATTCTCGATTTATCTCGGATCAATTGGTTACTCAGTGACTTCTTCACTAAGTTGTACTTTTCTTCCTATACCATCTTCCTAGATGAACAATTCTTCCAAGAAGAAGGTAAACTTGTTAACAGACTCTCTAGTCAACAAAGGAATAAAGTTGTATCCCAACAATTCCTTGGGATAACCAATCGACCTTGTTTGATTAAACCTAAGCCTTTCAATAAAGGCAGGACAATCCTAATCCTTAACATCTTAAGGCTAGGTTTCCTGTTATTTCATATCTTATATGAAATACTTAAGACTAATTTGGAAGTGACCCTATTCAAAACTGGACTGTTGTAAGGAACGTATACCTTTATAAGCTAACTCGTAAGTCGGTATAGGTCATCATCGACTGGACCATGTTCAACAAGGTCCAATTCCTCATCTCCGCAACTTCACCAAGTTTTGGTGTACCATAAGGATTTAATACCATCTTCTTTTGAGATGCTTTTGAAAATTGGTACTAAGGTACTCTCCATGATCTGATCATAGAGACTTAATCATATTTCTAGTTTGATTTACTATTTTAACTCTGAATTCTTTGAACATTTCAAACGATTTAGATACATATACCTATGACAAATCATAGGCATAGGTAAAGTAGCTGAATCCTTATTTGGGCTACTTCACTAAATGGCCCATACGCGTCCGTGTATTAAATCTACAAGATTGTGGCCTTATTACCTTTGTTGTACAAAGAACGATATTGGTCATCTTATTGAGAATACATGATCCACATGTTGGGAATGGATCTAGGCCCACATGGACTTATCAGTCCTTCTTTCACCAACTTGGTGGTTCTTGTTTCTCTTAAATGACCTAATCGTAAGTGCTACAATAGTTTAGAGTTAACCGCACCTCGAGATTTCTCTCATTGCTTGTTTTTCCTTCCATCAAACATTATGTATGTAAAGTTTATTCATTAATTCACTAATGTCAACACATTTATTTCCCAAATAAATGAAACATTCATTGTCCATAAAATGAATATTATGTTTCTAGTGGCACTATGTAAGAACAACAATTGTTCAAATTAATGAATATCTAGATGGTCAGACCAAAATTGAGCAAATGAGATATTCCCATGGAGGACATCCATTTCCCTTCAAACCCTTTTGAAGTACTTTGGATTTTTCATCTCCTAGTGTTTCTCCTTTCTTGTAGTGGAAACATTTTTCCTTTTGCCCTTGATACATGACCTTCATGTTCAAAAGTTATGTCAAATGCACTTATATGAAAAATTCCATTATGAACAATGAGAGGGAATTAGGAAATGACTTTGAAGAATAAATTTGTCTGCATATGATTAACCATGAATAAACTCATGGACTCAAGATGCTCATCTTGAGAATATATGTATTCAAAGCTATTACTTTAGTCATCTTTTATTTGGGACAATTTTCTAGATATCTCATAGCTAGTATTTCCCTCGATATCTCATATCTAGTTGTCGTACTTTGCTTACTACACAACTCTTGTAAGCAAATAATGATGATCGATACGTTATCCACTTTGCATAAAAGCTACTCATTAGCCTTTAGCTCATCATTCTTTCATTTCCTAAAAATGTATCAATTCCTTCACTGTTGCATCATCTGACAACATGTGAAGGCATCTAGAACGTGTATGACTTTCTCAAAGTTGAGAACAATTCTCAAGACATGGAGCTAGCCAATGAAGTTTGGTCTAATTAAATAACAAAAGGGTAGGTTCATGTTCAATATTTTAAAATTGTAGAAAATACTAAGGATATTAGATAATTGTATTATTTAAGTATTTGACTTGGGCCTTTAAATCAAATAGTGCCCCCATTAAATTTTTTGAATCCCACACTTCCCTAGTGAGAGATGGAAAAATCGAGTCAAGGTTGTTCTTAGTGGAATTGGAGGCCCATCTATCTTAGATTAACCTCACTCAATTGATTATTGGTGAAACTAAATAAATAGGTGAATAACCATTACTCAATGCATCAAATACAAATTCCAAATTTTAATTTGCCTCCAATTCATTTGACCTCACACAACAGATTATTGGTCATATGCAATTGGTTAAGTCATACCCATTATCCTGACAAATTGAGATCAATGCAACACTAATTCCTCACACAACAGATTATTGGAACTAATGAGAATCATAATTTGTCACATCTCATGCATGAATAGATCAATTAATATTATAATAAATGAGCACCCCTATGTATCCATAGCCGGCAACGCATTTATATAATATAATATTGGTCTATGATAATGGAAGACAATGATATAGACTTCCAAAGACTATACCATTATTGAACTAATATTTAGCTTGGGAAGGTTTACTAGTCTTTATTAAGGTCTCACTTTTCACATGCTTCTAATTTTAATTTATCGTATAAATAAATAGAAACATACATACATTCATCACATATTTATCACATAAACAAATAATAAATGCATAAAATAAATCAGGATGATCATGGACTAGGAGCACTATCAACTCGAGCCACTGGGTTGAATACCTAAATCAAACAAAGAACCCATAAGATGAATAAATAGGGTGCTCCTTCTAGACTTTACAAAACTCATTTCGCAAACTGGGCCCACCAACTCTTGATGTCTTCATCTTGATTTTCGATTACATTTATGTATATAGATTCCTAATCTAGTGGGGATACATAAATGGAAATAAGGGTTTACATATTTAAAACGGGAATAAGAGACATACAAGCCCCATTTTAAATAATTACGTAAAACTCAAAATTGGTAAATAAATAAAATAATGACATTCATCCATCCATTCATTTATCCATTCATATACACAATACTAGTCCATGATCACCCACATATATCATTACTAATAAGAAAAGTAATCCATGAATATAACACAATTGTACTCTTACATAATTACATTATATTAGGTTTATCCAATTAATAAACATATTTATTAATTGGGATCCTTAAATATCACATATTTAAATAAATATAATCATATTATATTTATAATAATTAATTAATAAACAATTTAATAATTAACTACTAGTATAACACAATTAATTTTCCTAATATAAACTCATTACATTAGGCTTATATATCTAATAAACTCTTTATTAAATTTATCTCATAAATATCTCATATTTATAAAATATAAATATAATCAAATTATATTTAATTAATTGATAAACTATTTATTAATTTAAAGTGTCAAAATATTATTAGGGCTTCTTTAATTAATTTGTCAAACAAACTAATCTAGCATTTCAGACCTTAAGAATTAAAAGAAGTCCAAATCCTTTTAATTTAAGTCCAAGATCTAAACATAATTAGTAGCCCAATTCCAGACAATAAAATGAGTCTTACTTATTTTATTCTAATCTGAACTTGTATTGGCCCAATGAGCCCAAAAATATATATATGCCCAATACAGACCACAATAGGGGTCTAAGCTAATTTTAAAACAATTTAAAAACTAGCCCAAATCGAATATGCCCATTCAGCCCAAATAGAAATAAAATAAAAATGAAATCCCAAACCCAACACCTTGGATCTAGGATCGGGTTCAGAGCGTGACCCAAACTCGGATATGGACCCAGATCTGGATTTGGCTCAAGTACCAAAAACGCTAATAAAAAATAATTAATTTTTTTCCCTTTCTTCTTCCCAAGAGTGCACTGCCACCTCCTTCCCCTTTTTGTTTTCAATAAGCAGCGACTGCTACTACTATGGCAGCAACCAGCTGTCTCACCGCCAACGACAGTAGCGGCTCGGCACTGCTGTTAACCATTACTGTGCCAGGCAAAGAGCCTAACTCTTCTCGTGACGTACCATGCCTCGAGGAGCCGCGGAGCCGCTCCTTGCTTGGCTGTCGCAAGGAGCAGCACTGCTGCTCTTTGTGCAGGCCATGCAAGGAGCAGCGTGCAGTTGCTCCTCACCTCCGCGAGCCATGAGGCAGCCCAACTGCCCCATGGTGGTGTTGTAACAAGGCAATGTGGTAGACGAAATGGTAAGGCTTTTCTGCAATTTCTGAAAACTGAATTTTCAAATTCCCTTTTTTTTTTAAACAAGTTGTTTTAAAACAGATTCTAAAAACTCTTTTCATAACAATTTCACAAACAACAAAACAGTTTCAAAATAATTTTATGAAACAAAAGAAATCCATAAAACTCCTTTTATGCAATTAATCGTGGGAAGAAACTGTAGGGCTAGATTTAATCTAATTAAATTTATGGACACAAAACAAATAGATTCAAAAACCTATTAATTTCAACAGTTTCATAAACTATTTAAATTGAGACTATTAGTTGTGCTATATCATTTGTGTTATAATCGAATAACCTCGTAAAAGGCATAAATGATGTCTCTAATACCACTGTTTGGAATCGTGCATGGTATTTAAAAATTTTAATTAAACAAACACAGCGAAAAACATAAATATACATGCACCCGTTCATGACTAATTACGTAGATTAATAACATGCATAAATAATCAATATTAAATACGCATAGAGAATTTTAGGATTACCTTTATGATGCTAAAATCGATGTAGAATCTGATCGTCTCAGAGCTCCCCACACCTGAAGCCTCCGAAAGTAGTCACACGAGATCCCAGAGCATCAGTCAGCAAAACCCCCGCTCAGAGTTTTAGAGAAAATTATTTTTCTATGAAAGACAGGATTTGTACTAGCTTTCTGTCTGTCATAGTTTCTTATTTATATGAAACACTTTATAGGCTAGGTCTAGCTTTTGGGCCAGTCCTAAAAGCTGGACTTGGACTAATAAATTAACTGGACTAAAATTCCAATCTAATCAGTCTTAAGTCCAATTAAATAATTGGACACTCCAATATTTAATTCATTTTTCTCGCTGATTAATTTCTAGATCTCTTTTGTGTGTGACCTCTCGAGTTTATAATTAATTGGTAGCGAAATAATATTAATCCAAATAATATTTAATTAGAACTCCTCTAATTAATTTCACAAGTTGTGAGTGACACCTAGCAGTGTATCACGACTATCCAATTAATGATGAAGTGAAATCGAACCCTATAACTAATAATTACTGCATAATCAATTCCTTCCGTCAACTATTCCAATTAAGTGAGAGTCATGGATAGGGATGTCAAACTCACTTACTTAATTATATGACCAAATCTATTTAATTAGTAACTCGTCAATGAATTGGGAAACAACTTCCACTATTCCACCTCGGCCAAGGATTTTCGGTTACTCAATTAATAGATTGAATAGGACCCCTATTGAGGATTCCATATCTAACACACATATATCTCCATGCAGGAATATATCATAACTACTAAGTACATGATCCAGTCCATAATTAGAACCGAATTGTTTGCACTAGCAAATTATGGTATTCTATACACAAGATAACCATGGTATCTCAGGTTTAAGGAATAATTATGCAATTATAGCATATAACAAATTATTGACCATCCATATAATTTGTTATATGATCGGTCATGTCCAGTTACTTGTTCTTAACAAGTACTTATACATCTACTAATACAATATGAAGCTCATTGCCTTTATTATTAATATCTCATATTAATTGAGGTAGTAGACTATACTTCGATTTATATGGATGAATTATCGCCTAATCATTTCATCCTACGATGGGGGACTTATTCTAGGATTTTATCTTTCATTATAGATCTTGTCACTCATATTCTTAGCAACTTAAGAATAAGATCTATAGGATAATCCTAAGGACTTTATTTAAATCTTAATTAACACATTAATTATAAATAAATAAATTGCCCATTAATTTATTAAATAATACAAAATATAATGTCCTAAAATTATAACAAATTGGCTTTTAGGGCATATACTCCAATAGCCAGTACATTATCTTTTTTCTTTGTAGTTAAGGATTTTGATTTTGCATTTGAAATTTAAAATATTGATGACTTGATGTTAAATAGGCTATTTTTTACTTTGATTGTTCATGTTTATTGAAAATAGGCTAATTGTATGTTACTTTAAAAAAATTGAAGTAGGTTGTATTTCAAATATGAGTTTTGGGCTTTTTTTTTGTTTGAACCCAAATCGTGAATAATATGCTGGCCCGTACGATTTACAATGATTCACTCTAATTCATCACGATTTGGTGACCGATCCATTCTAATTAGTAAATCAATAATAGATTAAAATTTAGACGGGAAGGGAGAAGAAGCTCTTGACCCATAATAAATAGAGGAAGATTTATTCTTTTTGCCTAAATTAAATTGAATTGTATTATATCGCAAATCAAATGATTTCAAAAACTATGGTACCACTCACCCCTGCATTAAGTCAATCCTTCACTTCCAAATAAAGCACATTGCCATTGATTTTCACTTTGTACGTGACCAAGTAGCCTGAAATGTCCTTTGTGTCACTCATGTAAGCTCTACAGATCAATTAGCATATTCTCTCACCAAACTATTGTCACGTCAAAAGCTTTAGAATCATCTTCTCAAGATAAGCATCCTTGATAGTATGTGATGGGTGCCTAGCTTAAGAAAGTGAGCATACCAAGGGGTCCGGTGTGAGATAGCAAAAAGCTACTCATTAGGAAATTTATCATTAAAAGGAAGAGGGCCAATGGGAGATTCAAGGACAAGACGCGACAAGTAGTCCGCAAAAGAATTCTCATTTCCTCTTTTGTCTTTGATATCTAAGTCAAATTTTTGAAGTAATAGTAACCAACGGATCAAACGGGTCTTATTATCCCATTCAATAAGTAACTCAAGGCAGCATGATTGATATATATTACCACTTTTGACCTTAAGATGTATAGCCTGAACTTATCAAGGGAGAAGGCTACAACTAGCAATTCTTTCTCTGTGGTTGTATAATTCTTTTGAGCATCATCTAAGGTCTTGCTAAAGTAATAGATCATATATGAAAACTTATTCTTACACTGTACAAAAACAGCGCCCACTACATAATTAGATGCATCACACATAATCTCAAATGGGATGTTGTAATCAAGAGGCTAGATGATAGGTGCGGAGGAAAGTATGGACTTTAGCTTCTTAAATGCCTTAGCACATTCATCATCGAAATGAAATGGAGTATTGTGTGCTAACAGCCTAGAGAGAGGAAGAGCAATATGGCTGAAGTCTTTGATGAAATGCCAATATAAACTGGCGTCGGCCGAGAATTGATCTAACGTCTCGTACAGTTTTGGGTGTAGGGAGCGTCTTTATCAATGCAACTTTGGCTGGGACACATGGATACCATCCCGAGATTCCATGTGACCAAGTACTATCTCTCTCCTAACCATGAAATGACTTTTCTCCCTACTAAGTACCAAATTCATCTTAATGCAATGATCTAGCACTAAAGAAATGTGTGTTAGGCACTCATCAAAGATAGCTCTGAAAACTAAGTCATCCATGAAGACTTCAAGAAACTTCTCGATCATGTCCGAAAATATTATCATCATACACCTTTGAAAGATCGCTGGTGCATTATATAGGCCGAAGGCTATACGACGATAGGCAAAGGTCTCATTGGGACAAGTAAAAGTAGTATTTTCTTGGTCTTCAAGGAAAACTGGATTTGATTATACCCCGAATGCCCATCTAAAAAGTAGTAGTAGTCTTATCTGGGTACTCTATCTAAAATCTGGTTGAGAAATGGTAAAGGGAAATGGTCTTTCTTGGTATTGGCATTGAGTTTTCTATAGTCAATACAGACATGCCAATTGGTAGTGGTACCTATAGGAATAAGCTCACCCTTATCATTAGGGACCATTGTGCTCCCAGACTTCTTTGGTAGCACCTACACCGGATTGTCTAATAAGCTATATGAAATCAGGTAAATGGTATCTACATTGAGAAGTTTAATAACTTCCTTGTAGACAACCTCACTCATGTTGGGATTCAGACTCATTTGTATCTTGTGGGAGAGGATGGCCCTCCCTTTTAAGTGAATCTGAAGTATACACAATAAAGGGTCTATTCCTTTTAGATTGAAAATAGTCCACCCTATGGCCTTCTGATGATCACAAAGGACTTTTAACGATCTCTCCTCATTCTCAGTGGTCAAGTCTGAAGCAATAATCATTGGGAGAGTGTCATTAAGTCCTAAGTAAGCATAATTAAGATGCGTAGGAAAATGTTTAAGCTATAGAATTGGAAGAGACTCAATCGAATAGGGATCAGGAGAAATATTATATGAAAGAGGACTGGGAAGATCATTAACCATATCAGGCCTGGAATCAGAAAAGACAGAAGTGGAAGCCACTAGCTCTTTCACAAATGACTTAAAGCCAAATTGAATCAAGATAGCCTCAATCTTAGTAAGCTCATCATTGGCTATCATAGGGGTCGATAGTGTCAACCATGAAGCATTCATCCTCACAATGTCTACTTACTCAATCAGCTGACTTGGCGACCCTTACCTTAATTCTCATATTCCTAAAAGCCAGGTCAATTATCCCTATCCTACAATATATCACATCTTTAGTTGTAGCCAGAAAAGGTCTCCCTAAAAGAATAGGTATCGTGTGCCTAGTGTCTGATCCTGAGTCTATGTCTAAGACAACAAAGTCAAAGGGGGACAGAAACTCACCAACAATAAATAAGACATCCTAAACTATCCCTCTAGGTCGTCTCTTAAACCAATCTATCAACTAAAGCGTGACATTGGTGGGAGTTAATTCCCCTAAACCTAAACACTCATACATAGCGAATAGAATGAGATTAACGATATATCCTAAGTCAAGGAAGACATGGTCCACCTGTTGGTCTTTAATGATGCATAGGATGGTGAAGGCTCTAGGTTCATACATACACTACCTCATTCTCTGTAAGCCTCACCTTGATTGGAATATGGGTAGGTTGCCTCTTCCTAATACACATGTCATTAAGGAATTTGGCATAAACCGGTATTTTCTAGACAACGTCAATAAGAGGCAGGTTTATCTTGATGTCCTTTAAGTTTTCTAACACCCGAGACTAACTAAGGGTATCATTTTTCCTAAGTCACTCTAAAACAATAGGGTAAGATAGCCTAGAAAGATTATCATCACTGTGGTCTACAACTTGCTTCTCATCTTTCTGTGGATGAATGGAATTTTCCCTAGTGTTCTCTATCTTATCTCCTGGCCCACTTTCTAGTCTCTTACCTTTATCCTCAATCTTACTTGTGTATGTATGTTCATCATTCACTCTTTTAATTCCACTAGACTTACCTACCTGATTATCCACTTTATGACAACTTCGAAGAATGGTAACAACTTTAGCTTGCTCGTGGGTGGTTTCATTATGTTCATTGCTACATTGGCCACATGGATTCACTATAGGCTGAGTAGAGAGCTTACCTTCGTCCCTTCTATTAATATGTTGGGCCAGTTGCCCAAGTTGAATCTCTATCTTCGCAATAGACTACTGCTAGTTATTAACTACTTGAAACAACTTGTCAAGCTTATCATCGGACTTCGAAAGGGAAGGAAGGACTGGGCCAGAATTGATTCGGTGGTTGAGGTTTATAGTGAGGCACATTAGGCAGATGGTAGTACCCAAAAGGATTGGATTGAGGATGATGAGGCTTTTGCACTTGAGCTTGCGGAAACGAAGGGTTATGATTTCTTAACGTAATGAGAAAGCTAGATTATCTAGCTATTAAGGATTATATGTGTTTGAGTAAGGATTGTAATTGCGAGAGTATGCCTGGGCAGCACAAACCTATTCTTGAATGAATTTAGGAAACTAAGGAGTGAGAAGATACCCTAATGTGGGGTGGTCCACTATAGAACATAAGGTGCACGATTGAACATTTGATGGGGCAGGTGCAAACGTAGACCCTAAAGATATGAATTGATCAAATTTTTTAGTCAAGGCTTCCATTTGTGTGCTTGGGTCCTCATTCGTGCATACCTCGTACAATGTCCTTCGAGAAGTAGGTTGCTCATCCTATCCGTTCTTGCATCTTGAAATAAATCCTTGGCGATACCATCAAGTCGAGCCCAGACCTCATTCAAGGTGAGATTATAGAATCCTCCATTACTCAATGAATTTACCATTGTTTTCTGTTGAAGTGTCAATCCTCTATAAAAAAATATTGAAGCAGCTTGGGTTTGTTGAACCCATGATGAGAGCATTGACGAATAAGTCCATTGAACCTATCTCATGTTTTGTGAAATGACTCTAGATTAGACTGGAAAAAGGGTCATGATGTTCTCTTGGAGTGATAAGGTCTGGGCCATCAAAATGAATTTGAACATAAATTGGGTCAATAATTCTTCCCAAAAAGTAATAGCTCCCTCTTCAAGGGAATAAAGCCATTCTTTGGCTTTGTCTTTACGGGAGTGTGGGAAAATATGCAATTGAATATTTTCTTGAGTAACATTTGGAATATGCATTGTGGAATATATCTCAAGAAAATCACAAATATGTGCATGGGAATTTTCATTGCTCTTCCCGTAAAAAGCTTGAAGTATCGTTATTGTACTAGGTTTTATCTCAAAATTTACATTGTGGAGAACATGTGGTCGGATGGCAATATTTGACTGATATGTGCTCGGGAGAAGGTACTACCTGAGAGGCATATCATCGAGATCAGGAACATTTGGGGCATTGGGGACATTTGGAATTTGAGAATTTTAAGGAACTTGAGGAGCATTGGAATCAATGGGATTTTGAGTGACATTGAGATTTTTCTTGAGAGTTAGCCATGTTTGTAGTTAAAATCTTCTGAAACCCACGGTATGGGATTCTTTGTAGCTCGGGGTCAAAAGGTTCTAAAGGCAACGCTAAAGAATGATGTCCAAGCATACACAAGAAGCCGACTAAGTTAGAAGGAGAAACTAATTAAACTAAATTTAACACCTAAAACTAGGAATAAACTATTTAGGGAAGAAATCAACTAGGAAAATATATAGATAAATAGAAAATAAAAATAAAAATAATAGACTTCTAAATGGATAATCATAAAATAAAAATAAAATGACTAAAATTGCAAAAAAATCAATTTTTTAAATGAATAATACAAGACAATTATTGAGACTAAAATTCACCGGCTAACTTAATTAACTAATAAAGTAAATAAACACAAAGCAACTAATAAAATAATTGAAAATAGTAAATCAAAATAAATGATGAAGACTAAAAAAAAATTACTAAGTAATAAAATTGAACAAAACAAACCCCCAAAAAAAAAATACTACACTAATCCGAAAACAACACCGTGCCTCCCGAGTAACTACGCCAAAACCTTAATGGGTGCTTAGTTTAGGGTGTAAAAATTAAGATTAATTCTAATCCAAGTTTAAACTCGAAAGTGCACGAGTGATTGCAGTGTAGTGTGCATGTGCAAGGTCGAATCCACAGGGAAACAATTTGGAAGTTTTACAAAAAAGTATGTGTGAAGTGTAACGACCCGATCCCTCACGGAATCAAGTCCTGATATAACAACCCGATCCAATCCTCAAGGCAAGGTACGAGGGCAAACGGACGGAGTTTCTCCTGTGCCGCGGACAATCCAAAACCTATCAACTATACTCAACAACAACATACAACAACACCAAATAAAGTTTCATTCAAGTTTACATAGTAGGTTCAACATTTCTTTGCTTCGTTAAGATAAGAACAATACCATTCTAGCTAACTATTAAACATAAGTGATTACACAAATAATTTCCATGCCTTTTCACTGGCTAACTAATACATCTTAAGTTACAAGTGCTTCATATACCTACAACATTTACAAGATTAGCCAAGTCTCCAAAATAGACAAGATGCACATTAAGTACAACTTCACATTTCAACACATTCTGACCATTACAAGACAAGATCATCCAACTTTTCTAGCAAGCAAGAAAAGCAACTCAAATGCCTTCTTCTTCCTGGGGACTATCTCAACTTCTCATGAAAATGAAGGATAAAAGGGGTGAGCATACACGTGCTCAGTGAGGGGGATTAAATACAGGGAGTTTTCGAAAACCTTTTCGTGAATGAACATATGCCAAGCATTATAAACTAAATAACAAGTACACAATAAACAAGCACGAGAGTATAACAAGAAATACAAGGCACTCATTCAAGTATTAGGAAACTAAATAAACACATATGAAAAGGATACGGTTTCAATCCAACTTTATCATTCCCACTTCATTTGCTCAATTGCGATGCGATAGCGATATTGATAAATCCATTATAACTCCGATGGGTGTACTTCGGATGTTCCCCGATAATCCTACGACCTAACACTCCAAGGCCTTCACTGACTAAGCGAGTGAGGGAATAGGTCACGACCAACCACTGGCAAGCCCGCTGCTGCCTAGTAAAGGCCATACACATCCGTGCCAATGATATGGTTGCAACCATCGATACATTCGATATAACAGTTAACAATAATTGAATAATCAATCGTTAAACGCATAAATGAGGGGACAACAAAGCAGGTTGCCCCTCGAGCACATAAGCATTAACAATCAATATAATCGATAGAATATACACTAATTCAATCCATAGCTCAAGTAATCAAGTATTGTAACCATTTTTTATCAATCAACTACTAGCGTATAGATAACAATAACTCACATTGATAGCAATAAACTCTTCAAATTCATCAAGAAAACAACATTAACAAGTCATAATTTCATTAGAACTCAAGGAGGATACATGCCAAACTTAGTAGTAATACTTAGCATGCAAGAAGACACTTAATGACACAGATGAGCAAAGGGCCTCAGTCACGGCAACTGCTGCCACCACTGCCGGCAGTAGTAGGCCTGCGATTGTAGCCTGCTGGCGCTGGGTAGTCCACCTGACACACACACACACACTTACACAAGTCCATTTTTGGCCAATATTTTCCATGCTTACTTAGTCTTGAACATTACTTGTTACATAACTAGATTAAAATCCTCACCAAAACATTTGATCAAACATTTCAATTACACTTTTCAATCATTAAAGCAAGTTTTTAGCTAACAACTACATCTACATGCAAAGTTTAGCTATACAAGCAATATAAGATTAACACTTTAATCTTTATACATAATAGCTAACTTTGCATGCTTCCACAACTCAAATCATAAACTAACTACACATATATAAACTTACTACTAGCAAAATTATCAATAAATATGCACATAATCATGAACCCCTCACCTATTACCCAGAGAATTGCATGAAAATGGCTAAGGTAGATCATGAAACCTCACATTTCTTCCTTATTTTCTCTCTTTTCTCTTACCCTAATTTTCTTTCTATTTCTTTCCCTTTTCTTCCCTTCACCCAATCCCATTCTTGCTTCTTCTCGAGCTTTCTCTTGTTTTATTTATCATATATTAGCTAATGTTTGGCTAATTGGGCCTTGAGTTGTAATTGAAGAATTGACTAAGCCTGATAATCTATTTAATCTTCTTATGATCCATTAAAGCCTACTAAATGCGCCTATATATTATTGTCTATGTAATCTACTTCTATTCTCACTATTTCCACTTACTTTAAATGCCATGCAACCACACATTGATTCACATATCAAGAAATAAGCCAATTAATGCAAACAAATATATGCAAATTAGTAAAATAATTATATTATCGGGCTCCGATGTCACACTTTTTTCCCTTTAAAACAATTGCGTCGTCGTATTTCTTTCTTCAGCAATAAATTTCTAGAGGTCGTATCTTATTGAATATAGCCCTGAATTGAGTTCCGTTTGATTCTTGAACCATCTACACTTAAAGAATTATGTCTTTGTGTAATTTCATAACTTTTGGAGGACTGTAAGATGGATAATTGAATTAGTAAAGTCATGCATGTGCAGTCTGAGTTTTCCAGCTTACATTTCTAAGGTGTTTTATGATATGCATGTGTTCAAAAGCTAGTTAATCTTGGTTCTAAGCTTGAATATGAATTTCATAAGTATGCATATATATTTATTGTATAATTTAAGTGCTTAGAAGTAAAAGTGGTAGCATAAGCAAGCATGAACTAGCTTTGAAGCCAAAACATCATGTTTTTAGTATAATTGAGCTATCCTGAGATCTTTGATCATGCTATTGTATTCTAATTGAATTGTCATTGAAATGAGAACATGTAAATATGTTAATGTGTATTCGAATAGTATTGCATATGAATGAATGCTTCGCGATATTGCTAATGTTATGTGACCTACCTTGTCACCTATTGTATGTGCTATTGAATGATATCAAAGTGTTAAATGAAGTGTTATATGAATGCTAAATGTGTTGCCATGGTTGGGTAACCTACTTTGTTACCCAACAAACGTGCTATTAATGTTAAATTTGATTAAATGTTAAATGTATTGAGAGGCAATCTACATTGTTGTTCTCTCAAAGTGATGTGTATGTGTATTATTGTTGTTATATGTGTGTACGTGTACTATGCGATGTGATGCATTGAGTGGTACCCTTATGCGATAGGTTGTAACCTTTAGTGCGTCATGGTAGTGTCGTGAAACCCAAGTGGCATAGGGCTTACCGGTCTAGCTCGACTACCATGTACTATTCCCTTCTCTCGTGTGGTCGGTGAAGGCCATAGGGAATTGGGTCGTAGATTCGTGTACATTCGGAGTATACTCACAGGCGTATAGGGGAAGAGTTCGTGAGGGAGTTACAAGTGTCGGCATCAACAATGTTAAGCGGTATCCTTATAATGTGATTATATAATGCGAAGTGAATGCGAATGCATTCTCTCACTTGTTCTTGCATCTAAACTCAATTTAAGGTGAGGGATTCATGTTTTGTGCATGTTTATTGTTGTATGGTAATGACAAGTTATTGTTATATAGTTGAATGATGGTTTAAGCTAATAGTAAGCATGTTATACTAGTTGATATATGGAAGAAATGAAGTATATGCTTGTATGACTCGTGTAGTGAACTTTGAGTGCATATGTAATTGTTTGTTAAAGACTTGATGTAGAGATTGGAAGTGTGGTTTAATTTTTTGGTTAAAGGCTTTAGTGAGAATTTTAGTTGATAAAACTAGCATACAACTCATATATTTGAATATAGCATGCTGAAATTTAAAAGAGAATCCTGCGCACTGTTTTTTCATGATTGTTTTGATGTAGTAAACCTTAATGGATGAGGCTGATTTTTGAATATGTTATACTAGACTTATAGTAGAATAAACTCTCTATTTGGTGCACGAGCTTGGTTCCCGGTGGACCGGGTTTGGGGCGTGACAAGCCCAAATATATATATATGATTTATCACATGAATCTTTATTAAATATTAGCTTCAAGCATAATAAAATACTAGGAAATAAATAATCAAGTATTTAAATCATATGTATGAAAATAGCATCAAAATAATCCAACCAAGTTCAAGATCATAAAATAAAGACTATTATATCGAAATCCTACCTGAACAATAAATTACTCAATCATGTTTAAAAGAATTAAACTGAAATTATGAAAAAAATTAATCAAACTTCCCCATAAAGTAAGTTTAATCTGTTGAAAACGATGTTGATATCTTGATTCGCATCCCAATCATATGTTGAATCCTTAATTTGGAGCCAAAATGATAAAGTATTGAAGTAAAGGATAACTGAAACTACTGTTGCATTCTTCTGCCTTTTCTCTTTTTATTCAGCAATACTAATGCTGCTCTCTAGCTTTCTCCTATTTTCTAAGCAATGTTCATGCTTAAATAGAGTGCACAACATTTAAGAGTTAAGATAAATGGGACCCACAACCACATGAATTGCTTTAACAGCATAAACATTTCAGTGTCGCTACTACGCTGTCTTTTTTTTTTTTTTCCTTCCACATAGTTTTTGCATAGCCAACTTCATTGTCTTTTTCGTTGTTTCCTATTGTTGTTTTTATAAGACTAAAAAAATGTGAGCCACATGGCCAAAAGTAATTCCCACAATTGTTGACCAATTGACACTGTCTTTTTATTTTATTTGCCAAAGTCCAACTTGGACTTAGCCATCTGGTGCATGTACGACCAAGGCTTATAAAAGCCTTGGCCAACTGTATATTTTTTTTCTTTTCAATTTCTTTCAATATGATTCATCATTCTCCAATAAATCTTTACTCTTTTCTCTTCATCTATTTTTCTTCAAATTTGTTCCAATTTGTTCTTTCATGATTAAATTACTACATGCACAAGAACACAATAAAAGTGATCAAACTTTTCAATAAATGTGCATAATTAATTCCAAAAGTAAAGAAATATTTCTAAAAATATGAATAGATCAGTACGCCTATCTTGTGGGGGTATATTAGCGCACAATCCTTTCCTAAATCATCATGCAATCAGCAAGAGAAAACTTCGCATGAATCAACATATATATAATTTTTGGTGATATGCCCTAATGTTATATAGTTGGATGATCTATCTTGGACATTATGTTGTAAATTTGTACATTATGGCAATATTATTTATTAATATAATAGCATGTTGTGATATTCATATTCACCTACTTTATCTATATGAATGAGTCTCTAATATGTATCATTAAAAGATGTGTTCTAAAAGAGTTTAGAATATGTTGGCACATTTCTTTTAGCATGATAAATATTTAAACTATTCGTAGCCCTCAAATTATCTGATCGGGGTTTCAATAATCTATTATGAACTGTCACATGTGTTGTTACTTTTGATTAACATGATATGTTAATAATAAATGATGGTGAGCTATATGCCATAACAGCATGAGATGTGATTAACAAACATGTGGGTGATTATTAGTTGAATAGATCACTAAAAGTGACGTGAATCATAAATTAAATGACTTTGAATTAATAATTTGTTATTCGTTGTGAATGTGTATGTAATCCTTTGACTTGAGACATTATAGTTGTCATATGTATTGGGATTTAATACCAGCATTTGGACAATGCTTGTCTTTATAAGATGAGATACGGCCTCTTGCAATTTTTTTCTTCCAATATATTGAGTGGCAGATAGTTGTCCAAAGACGATCTATTAACCTTCGGCGTGAGGTGATGTCCTATGCGATCTAATTTTGGTTGTTGAATAAGAAAGTCATTAGCCACGTCATAAATGATAGATAAAGAGGTTTTTCCATAGGTGTCATATCTCATTCCACTATTTTGATCTATGCATATTATCGAGTTTTTGAACTTAATCATTTCATGGTTCTTACTCGGTCTGGACTTATTAATGGAAGGATTGAATTGCATGGTAATTTACAACTATAAATAGGTTCACTTGAATTGGACTTCATTGCCTTATAAATTATATTGATATGTTGCTAGACGTCACTCAATACCTTTGACGGTGTTTTGAGAATGCTTTGATGGTGTTTTGAGAATGAGGGAGACATTCTCAAAACTAATAGAATAGTTTGGATGACATCGAAGGTGTTCGGTGTTTCCTCATTGTTATATGGCGGTGAACCTAGAAGGTCACACACAATAAAACATGGCGAGTAAGTTTCTATTAAGCTTGATCTTGATCCTCTTAGAATTGTTAAGGTGTTAAAAATGATGGGGTAAGCCATTAAAAGTTAATGGGGCTGATCTATAATTATGGTTAAATATAGGGGCTTATGTACAAATATAGAAAAATGGTTTCTATGATTTAATCTAATAGTGATTAGATTTAAATGATAATCTTGATTAAAGAATTAGTCTTGATTAGTGCTTAATATGGAAGATTAAAAAGTTCCATAATAAGGTTGACGTGTCAATTAAACATATAGTGGATAATTGGACACATCTACACTATTATAACCATGTCTTGCAGATGTGTTATTGTCCTCACGAAACAAAAGACATATACATATATGTGATGTATGTATATTAGGCAAGAAATATATTATTTGGCTTATTGGATAAGCTTCATAAGATAAATAAAATAAAAGAATAGAAAGGCTTCCCTACTTGTGAAAAAAAAATCGGCCAACACACAAAAGAAGAGAGAAAAACTTTCTTTACCCCTTTGCGTAGTTTCAGCCAAGAAGAAAAGAAAAGAAAAACGAAAGAGTTTATTGTTCTTCTCTTGATCAAGCTCATAATCTTCATGGATTAAGCTAGCACTACAATCCTAGAAGACATAGATGTATACTCTTTTGCTTGCGTGGACTAACTAGGCTTTTTGCACTTGTGAGAGAAGTGGTCTTCCAATAAGTGAATCAAACTTGATCTATCAATCAATCTTCAAGAGATATGTAATCTTTCTAGCTTTAGATTATATAATCTTGTTTATTCTTGGTTTTATTTATGTTAATGGCTTGATATCAAACTTAGGGCTTTGTTACATAAGCTTATGATGTTATGAAATTTTTTACTTCTATCCTTGTTTCTACAATGATTATGAGCCAGATTATGTATGAAACCCTATATCGATCCTTTCATAGGTATCAGAGTGGGTGCTTGATGTTCATGCTATTACATAATGGATCTCTCATGTTTCTAGGTATTGAACCTAAATAAGATTCACATATGGTTGAAATATGCCTATACAATGTATATTTTGTTTTATGGTGTAATCTTTAAGTGTATGTAAAATGTGTTTACATTCATATGTGATATGGATTATGTGAGTTTATATGTGATATTACTTTGCATAAATGGTAAAACATGAAACTAGTGATTAAATCGTTACTAGATTGTTGTCCATTGGTTATGGGATCTCTGTCGTTAGGTATGGGGTCTTTACCACTGGTTACCGGATCTTTGTCACTGTTTACGGGGTTTGGCCGAAAATCTCTGTGGGTTAATTTCATGTGTGAAAGAAAGATTACTCTATGATCATGATGTCATAATAAGTGTTATTATGTGTCAAAGTATGCTTGGATCCTATTTAGAAGTTAACACATGATGTTGAAGGTTCAATATCAGAAACATGTTGTGAGCTTGGCTTGTATGTCACGCCCCAACTCGACCTCACTTACGATCAGTCAGGACGCAATGGAATTTCGGCAATATAATGTCTATAATATAGGCAACAGGACTTTAAACCAATCCTTATTAACATCATACAACCAACTTCAAACTTCAACATCAACTCCATCAACATTCAACACAACCAAATCCATTCTGTCACGCACCGACCCAACCCCACGCTAAAGTTTAAGTTTGGACCCGACAAACGGACAAAGTCTCCTCTGTACCGGGGATATTTTGAAAACCTATAAACATTCAATAAAGCCACAAAACAACAATAACACTATTACTAATTAAAAACCCTGCTTCAAGGCCATCAAGCCTTAAGCAATACCAACAGTTTTCAATACATAGAAGTATGCATCCCGTAATACTAACTTCTTTACTAAAAGACCGCTTATCATGCCACTCTATGATAGCATTTGAACATACTTAGAAATTAAAGTCATCCATTAACCCCCTGCAACCACACACAAGCATGCAGTAGACTAAAAGCAGGAATATTAGTTATTACATACCACAGATACATATCATACATTACATTTAATCTTACAACTAAATAATATATACATAAGCTCAAAGGCTCCAAAATAGAACATAATTAACAACAAGCAAAATCTTCACATAACAGCAAGAACACAACCATCTCAAGCACAAAGAACACCACAACTAAGGCAACTGCTCCGCTTGCACCTCCTATTCCTCACCCTCAACTAAATCAAGCTGGGGTTCAACCTCAGTACCTCCTGAAACATGTTAGCGAGGTATGAGCAACCACAATTGCCCAGTGAGAGATAAAGTCTACCCAGGGCGTGCAATGCAACAATTATAGCAATTAAGCAATAAAAGGAAGTAAAGGACAATTGAAATAGCAAGTAACCACATATATCAAAGGATACGATACGCTTAACCCCAACACTCCAGAATTCTCTTGACGTCAATCACGAACTACGAACCACGAACCATGATCCATGAACCACGATCGATGTGCCTCCATAATCCTAATCACTCCAGTGGGTGTACTCCAGATGTACCCCGATAATCTACGACCCAACACCCCCTGGCAATCTTCGGACCAAGCGAGTGAGGGACTAAAGCACGGATAACGAATATCCACTAGAAAGCCCGCTGCCGCCCAGCCGATATCCAATACATCCGCCACTGACACTATGGTTGTGCAACCACTATGTAATTCACGTTAACATATGACAATATAACAGCAATGGAAGCAATAACACATGGGAGGAATAACAAAGTAGGTTGTCCTCCAAACAGTTAGAATAGAAGCATTGACAAATAAACAAGTAAAGAATTATAAAGGGGCAATAACATATTTCACATAGAACTTTATCAAAAGCTCAAGAATGCCTTAAAACCACATTTAAACACCTAAGAAACAGTCACAAGATCATAGAAGCGTGCGACAACCAATTTTCTACTTTAACCCCTTTGTAACATAAACCATTTTCCTTCCAAACTTAAGCTATTGTTTTAGTTTAGTAAGCGGCCTATTCCATACTTCTAATTAACCCCTAGGGTATCCTTCGGACCCTCAAAACTACTTAAATGCCCGCGATTACTGCAAAAGCCCCAATTTTCTCCTTGTGAGTTTGTACTACAAGTACCCTATTCAGGACTCAACTGAGGTTACACAAAGCATATCTAGTACCTAAATAGATTAAGGACACTAAATATGATGGCCAAAGAAACCCGAATTTGCATTAACCCCGAAACCACTTTCTAAAAGTCGCCTATTTCATGTTTTAGCCAAGTTTCGAGCAATTCAACCTCTTGGGGCTATTAAACTATCTTTATTAACATCTAAGGCACCTACTAGGAGCAATGAATCAAGCCATGTCACACAATTCCACAAAACCCAAAAATTTCATCGCTATTCATACCCTACAATTAAACTATCGTTTTCAACCATTTTAAAAACGAATCAAGGGCATAAATGTGGTCTCTAGCACTTATATACATTGTATATTAGCATATTTGAGCATAGCATAAGCATTTGATAGCAAATCTACAAAATCAAGAAAAGTGTAACATTTTAGAAATGCAAAAATAACCATGCAATCCCTCACCAATGCTTGTAGAAGCTCTTAGGAGGCTAGCAAACACCCTAAACAACTTGCTCTAAGCTTGCAATGGCTTGAAATCAAAGTTTGATGAGCAAAAACTCTTCCCTCTTTTTCCTAGCTGCTATCGGGTATGGGGGGACACAAAGGGTATTTTCTGATTTGTTTTTGAACTTCTTATGTTATGTTATGTGTTATTAAGTGAATATGTTTTAAGTAGTGTGATTGTGTAAGTATGTTGACACTAAAAGTGGGTCAAAATCACTTAAAAATAAGTCCAATTATGTAAGTAATTACTAGCTAGCTCAAAAGAAATGTTAAACTACGTAATACTATTCACACAAACCAACAAAACATTTTCTAAACAAGCCTTCCTATCGTATTTCGCTCAAACGCACATTTTTCTCATTCCTAAAATAATTAATATGATTTAAGAAAAATGCTAATTCAAAGTAATTAAGTGGTTGAAAACGCAATGATAGTGACCACAAAAGTAACAAGTTTCACAGTAAAAATGCACTAATATGGATGCAACAGTAAATAAGAGTATGGCAAGGTTCTCTGGCGTCACACATTCATTTAACAACCATACAACAACCCAACCATAAGTCATATGTCTCCGTTTCAACATACCACAAGTCATACTATACATATGCATATCATATATAGAACTAGTCTAGCAACCTACTCATATACCAAAAGTAAGACTACTATACTAGCATTATACTTTCCACTATTTTCATAGCATCTTATACAATACAAACTTTAAGGCTTTAAACATTACAACATATTTCATACTACAAAACAACATAGAAGTATCCTAGCTAAGGTATCAAGGACAAGACTCTTGCACATTTGACTCGTCCACAAAGGGCTCGTACTTAGTCTCCTGAGGCACATACCCTAACTCCGGCTTGGTAACACTTGAAAGTCAGCAAAGAGGGTGAACTTATATATAACAAAGCTCAATGAGGGTTCAAAAGATGTTTTGGAAATATTTTCTCTTTACCACTTAGGAAATCATTCTAGATACAATAACAATCAATAAACTTAATCAATATCAACAATTCAATTCAAGCATCATAAATAACCATTCAGTTGAGAAATGATACATTAGTTAGTGTAGCTCTAAACGCCGTCACGATCTGGAGGTACCTTATCTATCCCCTCCCTCCATAGCATCTCCGCCCATGTGAGTTAGGGGTAGTACATGATAGTCATGCCATTTTCAACCCGACAGTCCGACGCTGCCCGAGAGGTGGCACACACTATCATGACTCATGACAATAACATTAAACATTTCATATTCTGAGAAATAACAAAGTAGGTTGTTCCCCGGTACAACAATAATCATCAATCAATTAACGGTACTTCAATCAACATAACATTAACTAAACAACTAAGACAACCAGGTTAGATGACAAAGTAGATCACCCAACTTAACACACATTTCAACATGCTTCCAAACCCAAACCTACTCCCCAACAATCTATGGAACAACTACTCAAACACCACCCAACTGTTGGGGATATGCCATAATGCTAAAGTTTGAGATGACCTTATTAGGGTTTAATAAGAATATGCTTTTGTGTTTTATATACAATATTACTTGTAGGATGTTCATATTCTCTGCTTCGATATGAATATGTCCCTAATGCCTATTCGAGAAGAGAAATGTTCTAAAAGGGTTTAGGATATTTCACATTTTCTCTTCGATATGATAAGTATTAAGAAATGATTCATAGCCCTTCAGATTATTCAACCGGGACTAGAATAATCGAGTACGGGTTATCATATGTTATTATCTTTGATTAACATAGTGATGTTAATGATAAATGATGGCGTGTAAAATGCCAGAACATCATGATGATGTGGACTAATAAACATATGAGTGATCGCCTATGTACGGATCATTGAATGTGACAATAAATAGTGAACTACATGATTTTAGGTTAATAGTTTACTATTTAGTTGAGAATTGTGCAAATTAATCCTCAGACTTGAGAAATTACGGCTGTCGATTATATCAGGGGCTAAATACTGCGTCTGGACAATACCCGTCTTCCATAAGATGGGTTACGGCCTTTTGCGTTTTAGTTTTGTAGTATGGACCGATAGGTGTCAAGATAGGATCTGTTAACCTCCGGCATGAGACGATGTCCTATGATATCTGAGATCGGTTAGTAAACGAGGAAGTCCTTGGCCAAGGCGAGTATGAAGTGATGGAAATGAGTTTTTCCATGGTAGTCATCTCTAATTTCACCGATTTAGATTTATACATAGTATCGGATATGGGATTAACCATTTCATGGTCCTTTCCCGATCGGGGCACTTGTAACAGAATGATCGAACTGCACGCTAATTCTTGACGGTTAAATGGATTCATGAAAGACTTCGTCTTCATTATCATTTACATTCTCATGGTACGTTTGTTGCTAGTGCGTCACTTATGAGCATGAGGGTATTTCGATAAATGACGGAGACATTTTTGAAATAGACAAGGAGGTTTATCAGGTCCCTCATCGGTACGCGATTATGAATCTAGAATGTCACACACTAATAAGTATCATGAATAAGTTCACCGGAAGCTCGTATAATGTGGTTGATAGCTTTAAGGTGTTAAGAGTCATCAATATTGTTATTTAGGCCAAAAGTATAATTTTGGAAAGTTTTGGAATCAAATTTTAATTACCAAAACTTTTGGGGCCAAACTGAAATTATTGAAAAGTTGTTTCAATATTTTGATTCTAATGGAGATTAGAATGAGGCAAGAAAATTATAACTATATATATATATATATATATATAGTTATATATGTATATGTAAAATGATGGTATAATTTGTGAAATGCCACGTCATCATCTTAGTTGTCAAAAGGTGAATTGCAAATTAACAACTAGATAATTACATGTGGCATGTGTATGTAGAGATTGATGACTAGGATAGTCCATGTCATCAATCCTAGTCATTTGAATTTGAAATGAATGGATATGATTCATTTTTGAATAAAGACAAAAGAATCTTGATCATTGCTTTTGTTGATAAAGCCTTTTTGACAAGTGTCAAGAGAAAGAATAAAGTTACCTTTAGATTGTAATGATTACAATCCTAAGGCTTACATGGCTTTTACTTTAGAAGGAAACAATTGTGATTGGCTAACTAATAAAGTAACATTATATATATAATTATATGAGTATGTTTTTTATATAATAAAAGATGACAAATCTTCTCTCTCCACCCACTTGCAATTTCGGCCAAGGGGTAGAGGGGAGAGAAGATGATCATCTTTTATCATCTAATGCTAATGATTGAAATCTAATGGCTTGCATGGATTGTCATGAAAAGGTGACAATAGTGATTGGTCATTTAAATTATTATTAGCTTATATTAGATGATAATATTATCTCTCATCATGTGACAACTTGAGATACATGCACCTACAATTTTTGGCCAAGGCATATTGAGAGGAGAGAAAACTTCATCTTCTTCAACCTTGAGCTAGAACTTTCGGCCATGGCATGTAGTTTATGAAGCTTTTTCCTTTTAATCCAAAATCACATTTACATAGCTTCGTACATTGAAGATATACTAGCACAATTTATCTTCAAGGTGGGGTTGAGCTTTGGATGCTTGGTGGACTAATTAGGGCGTTCAAGTTAGAAGGGTTCAAAAGCTTGTCTTTCAACATCACCTTCTCCAAAGTGTTCTACTAGTGAGGTATACCTATGGACCTCCTTTTGTTTATATATATATGTGTTGATAATCAATGGGTATAATGAAATGTTAGCATGTTAATCCTTGTTACGAAACTTGCAAAATTTTTGTAGATAGCCTATGTAGTTTTCAGCTATGTCAAGGTGTCCATGCATGACATTCTCGATCTTGAATCCAACTTATGATTATGTATAACATGATATCTTATGTTGGCTAGCACCCTTTCTCCAACAACCAAAGGCAACATTTTAGCATTTCAAAGAAAGACTACACAAACTTCTAAAATTCATAACTTACAATCTACTAATCAAACAACCCTCGAACCTTTTCCTATCATACCACCACACATGCAACTACATTAACCCCCTCAGAAACCAATCAAAAGTCATCCAAAACATGTCCAACAACCTAATTTTGGCAATGCACCTTGGCTAAATTTTTCAACCTTTTGCTATGCCATTCAAATTGAAAATTTGGTATTACAACATTACTACACAATAATTAACAAGCCTATAGAAGCAACAACCATTCAATTCCAACTACTACAACAACAATTATTCAAATATAAGCCAATAAATCAATTTAAATGCCTGAAAATTAGAAACACATGCTACTACCGTTCAAAATGGCTATAAATGCATATAATTGGTCATTGTCATCTTCTAAACAATAATTTAACATCAATTTGACAAATGAACCACTAACAATGCATCAACCAAAAACTCAACTTAACTTTGAAATAATGAACTATATTTTCCCTCACCTTTGATGCCAAATGATATTAGGAATGTGTAGAATGGATGCCCAACAAGCTATTTCAAACTTTGAATGACAAGATTTGGCCTTGGAATGAAGATTTGCCTTGAAAATTTTCTTGAAAACCTAAGTAAAAATTCTCTCTTTTCTCTTCCATGGCTCACGGAAATGTGTGTGAGTTTTGAGTGTGTTTTATGCTTTGTTTTTATGTAGTATGTATGTATAATATATATATATATATATAATGCTAAGAAAACAAAATAAGTTAAAGTCAAAGTTGTCAACAATTAGTTTTTTTTTGTTGTTTTTAGACTATTTTGCTTATATATATATAAACTACTATAAATACTATATTTAGTATACTTAATTTAGTTGACCAAAATTTTTATATGCATACACATAAATACAACTAGGGTACAAACTCAATTTTTGCAAAAGAAGACGTAAAATCCATTTAAATTCCTAATTCATTTTAGAATAAATTTTTATCAAACACAGGTCTATTAATAACCGAGGACTAGGTTTTAAAACGTTTAAAAGACCAGTTTTAAAATTCTAGCGGATGTGTGTTTCAAACACTATTCACAAAAATCAACGATAAAATTTTCAATGCATATTTTTATGAAAATTTCATGAATGCTCACATAGTATGTAATAGGAGTTATAATCACATAATTATCATATTTTAATTCATATAACATATAAACAAGTCAAAACACGTAATTTCACATAAAGGAAATTTTGGGGTTTCACATTGTATGTTGATGAATGTGATTCATAAATGTAATTTGAGCTATCTTGGCATCAAGGATGGATCATGGACTTAAAGTTAGATGAACGAATGGTAGTTACATCTTGTAAATTCTTTTGGTTGAATGTAATTTATATGTATTTCCATTAATGGTTTGTAATTGAGATATAAGTCTCAAATTTTATTTTACAATAGAGTGAAATTTACAGTGAGGCATATGATGTAATTTATACAAATTACCTTGTAAAAGGAGATAGAGACTTTCAAGGAGATGGAGGCCTTCAGATTGAAGAGATCAAGACGTCGAGACCTTTTTGAAGACATTAGATGTGTTTTCTTAGGTTTATGGCTGATTAAATTCAAGAGGCTAGAATCTTATAAAACACTAAGTCCATAATCCACCATATTCATAATTTGCATATTTGTTTGTTTATGTGCTTTTGTATGTTTGCTATTAGATGAACCTATGTGCAAAGAGACAGTGTTTATCATTGCCCTCCACCATTCTAGGTTTATATATGCTTGATTAGGTATGTCTTGGCTAACCCAAAGATATGAAGACATATTCAATGATGAGTATTATGTACACCTAGTAAGCATAGAGATATTATGTTGTTACAATATCATATGACCTATAACGCACTAAAGCTGAGATCGTGGGATTCAAATTGTCATATACATTGTGATGGTGGGTATAATCTAACTAAGTCCTTGGGCCAAGAATGCACTAAAGCTGATGTTTCAGTGATTTAGGAGCAAAATGGTCATAGCCTATATGGAGATATAGATAACAACAGTTGTTAACTCTTGATATGTATATTTCAAGAATGGACCAAAACTGAGAGGTATGCATATAAAGAGAACTTGGTCACCTGCTAATGAATCTTTTTATTAGATTCACGTTTCTTATTTAGGAAGTATGAGATTCGATAAAATTAGTGGGAAATAATATTTGATTAAAGTCCAAATTAAATAGTTTCACATTTTTACATCAACCAATTATCTTACTTTTTGGATTATTGCATTTCCTACAGTGTTTATTATGGCTTCTGTGTCGAACCCTGTATCTTGTATTTTAGATAATAATCGGTTCACTAGACCATATTACAATGACTGCTCCATAATTTAAAAATAGTTCTCAAAATGGAGAAAATTGATATGTTCTGGATAATTTCCCTCCTGCTAGTCTTCTTGAATTATTGAATATATTGACTATTGCTCAGGGTCAAATAAAAGGTAAGAGAAAAAAAATTTGTTCTTATTGTTGCCTCTTCTTTTTCGGGCCTAAAGCCAAAGAAAATGATGAAGAACAAAAAGAAAGATTCTACCCAAAGACTAGTGAGGGTGTTTCTAAAAGGAAATGTAAAGGTGTTGCAGCCAAAGGTAATTGTTACCATTTTTAGTATGATAGTTATTGGAAGAGAATTTGTCCTTTATATCTACAAAGTTTGAAAGAGTTCAAAGCTAAAATAGTTGTAGATAAAGGTAATATTTCTTCCATATTTGTGATTGAGGCTAATCTTTCTATTAATCATCAAATTACTTTTTGGATTTTAGATTCTGGAGCTATATCTCATATTTGTATTATTGAACAGAATCTAAATGACAAAAGTGCGCTTGGGAAGCGTGAAATCATTTTGAAAGTGAGTAACGAAGAAAATGTTGTTGTTGTGGCCAAATGAAGTATAAATGTACATATGACTACTGGACATGTTTTGCATCTTAAAGACGTTTTGCTTGTACCTAATGCATTTAGAAATATAGTATTTATTCCTAGATTGGCAGTAGAAAATTATAAATTTTCTTTTGTGGACAACCTTTGTAATATTCGTTATCGTAACGAATATGTTGACAAAGGTGTTTTGGTAAATGGTATTTATCATATTGACGTGTATAAAAGATTTCATATTGTATCTTCTTCATCTTCAAAATGAAAGTGTTCTAGAGATAACCAAGATAGTCCTAAATAGTTGTGGCACTTAAGACATGGTCATATCAATGACAAAAGATTAACTTGGTTGGTTAAGATTGGACTTATCGGTTCATTGGGTTATAAAACTAACCCAACTTGTGAATCTTGTTTGCTTGGTAAGATGACCAAATAACCTTTTGTGGGACAAGGGGTAAGAGGTACATAACTTTTAGGATTAATATATAGTGATGTATGTGGACCATTTACGGAAATGACCTGAGTTGGTTATAACTACTTCATAACCTTTACTGATGATTATTTGTGGTATGGTTATGTATACTTAATGAAGTATAAGTCTGAAAATTTTGAAAAGTTCAAAGAGTTTAAGGCTGAAGTACAAAACAAATTGGGGAACATTATTAAAACCTTACGATCCGATCGTAGAGGTGAATATTTAAGTATCAAGTTTATTGACTATCTCAAGAATGCTGGTATTTCATCACAATTGACACCACTTGTTATATCATAATTAAATGGGATTTCTGAACGTAGAAATTGTATATTGTTGGATATGGTACGATCTATGATTAGTTATACTAATCTTCCCATTTCATTGTAGGGTTATGCACTCCTTACGGCAGCTTATTTGTTGAACTAGTTCCAACTAAGGCTATTTCTACAACGCTGTATGAGATGTGAATTGGTAGGAAATCAAGTTTAAGCATGTTAAGATTTGGGGTTGTCTAGCTTTTGTTAAAAAGCTCGAGATGGACAAGTTGGAAACTAGAACTGATAAAGATAGGTTTGTGGGATATCCTAAGGAAACTAAAGGATATTATTTTTATTTTCGTAGTTATCAAAGAGTTTTGATCAGTCGTGACATTGTCTTTCTTGAGAAAGAGTTCATATAAGAAGGAGACAGTGGCAAAAAAATAGAATTAGAGGAATAGGGCAGTGGGAGAAAAATAGAATTAGAGGAATAGTCCTCTATTCTACAAAAGGATCTAGATCTAGATGTTGAATTAGTTCCTCATAGATCTAGTAGGACATCTCATCCTCCTGAACGATATGTGTATCTTCTTGAGGATGCACTAAGGTTGTTTATGGTTGGAGATATTGATCATGTTGATGATCCTACCTTTATGGTTGGAGATATTGATCATGTTGATGATCCTACTATTTATGAGGAGGGGATATGTGATATCGATTACGAGAAGTGAAAATAAGCAATGCAAGTAGAAATGGATTCCATATACTCTAATTAAGTTTGGACCTTGGTAGACCCACTCGAAGGTATTGTACCTAAAGGATATAAATGGGCCTTCAAGAGAAAACTTGGAGTTGATGGAAAAGTTGAGACTTTTAAAGCTAAACTGGTTGGTAAAGGCTATCGTCAGAAACAAGGTGTTCATTATGACGAAACTTTTTCACAAATTGCTATGTTAAAATCCATTCGTATTATGCTTGCTATGATTATGATATTTGACAAATGGATATCAAAACCGTGTTCTTAAATGGATTTATTGATGAAGATATCTATATGGAGCAGCCTCAAGGTTTTGAGTCGAAAGATCACAAAGTATGCAAGCCCATTCATTTTTTCACCAGTTGCTATGCTAAAATCCATTCACATTATGCTTGTTTCTCATTCTTGGAACATCAAATTCAATAATGAGATCAAAGAGTTTGGTTTCATTATGAATGAATATGAGCCCTATGTTTATAAGAAGGTTAGTGGGAGTGCAATCCCTTTCCAAATCTTGTATGTTGATGACATCCTTATCATAGGTAATGATACAGGACATATGATGTCAAAAAAAGTCTGGTTGAGTAATAAATTCTCTATGAAAGATTTGGGAGAAGCCATTTATATCTTGAGAATTCGTGTCTATAGAGAAAGAGTGAAATTATTAATTGGCTTATCTCAAAGTATGTACATAGAAAGAATCTTTAAGAGGTTCAAGATGGACAATTCTAAGGTTTGTTGCCTATGAGGCATAGAATACATCTTTCTAAAGAAACATCTCCCAAAACTATTGAGGAACGACAACACATGGATAAAGTCACTTATACTTTGGCAATAGGCAGTCTCATGTATGCCCATGCTATATACACGACCTGATATTGTACATGCTATAAGTATTATGAGGAGATATCAGTCCAATCTAGGTGAAGGTCACTAGATAGCTGTAAAACATATCCTCAAGTACATAAGAAGAACTAAGGATACGGTTTTAATTTATGGAGATGGTGAATTCCTTGTGTACAATTACACCAATTCATATATTCAATCTAATATAGATGATAGAAAGTCTATATCTGGGTTCTTATTTGTTTGTAATGAAGTAGAAGTTAGTTGGACGAGTTCCAATGTAACTGCTAATTCCACTACAGAAGCCGAATATATTGCCGCATGTGATGCTAATAAAAGAAGTTAATAAAAGAAGTTGTTTGGACTAAGAAGTTCGTGAAAGAGATTGAAGTGGTTCTATCCATTGAATTGTTGATACCTTTGTATTGCGACAACGATGGAACAATTGCACAAGCTAAGGAACTAGGATCTCACTAGAAATCCAAACACATTGAAAGGAGGTTTCATATCAAAACGTGTGGCGATACAATTACACTACTCTTTGCATCATTACAAAGTACAATGTGAAGCATTGATATATAATGATTATTAATTACTAAAACCATTTAGCAAAAAATTTAGTCTAAATTTCATAATCTAAATACAATAGCTAAGATAATTTTATAATATCGTATATATTGAGCTCAAGATCCAAAAGCGAACAAGAAGATCTTTATATTTTAAGATTCTTAACAGAGGTACTTTGCATATATTAGTAATATCAACTCCAGAAGAAAAAAAAAATAGTGTTTTAGCTTGCTCCAATCAAAAACAAAAAATAAACAAAAACTTTAGGTTACTTTTCTCTTCCTATATTCCCCTTTTGTTAGCTCAGCCAATTCTCGAATTTCTGAACTATATGATGACTACTAATCAATGGAATCCATTGTCACTATGCCTGTTTGAGCTAGTAGCATTGCTTACATGCCTTTCCTCATATGAAAAATTGCATATTGCTCCCATACGCGCTTTTGCTCTTTTGCATTTTCAACAATTCTAGCAAAAACTTCCACGACACCCATAACAACTTCCTTGTTAAGATTTGGAGCTCTTCTAGCCTCTAGTAATCTCTCCAGAGTCTGTTGTTTAAAGGTAGTGAGGACATAAAATCGGGGATTGAGTGTAAAAGGAAGACAAAATGCATTAGGATCCTCCTCTTTTCCAATCTTGATAACAAAATTATTTCCATACAAGGGTAGAAAGCTTATTTGTTTTCTATCTTTAAATTTTTTTTATTTCTCCAATCAAGTTATCCATTATTTTATAAATCTTTTGGACTTTCACCATTAAATAAATTAATTAGCAAATAGATTAGATTGGTAATTCTAATTACATTTTCAACATCTTCCCAAAACTCTCGACTACATATTGTTCCTGCAATTAAAGCTCCCATATTTCTTGTATTTTCATCCCTACGTTTCACCCATTCTTTCAATTCCTTAAGAATAATGGTGGATTGCCGAGGCCCTTTGCAATGAAGCAGTTTCTTCAATATAGTGGATCTGGTCTTCGCAACTTTTAGCAATTCTATCTTTGATGAGTTTGAAAAATTGTTAAATCTTGTCAATGATTAATGATGATGATGGCTTTTTTCCTTTTAGTTGTGCTTGTTAACCAATCAAATTCCTTGGAAAAATCTTTAGAAACTAAATTTAGAGTATGAACAACACAAGGAGACAAGAAAATAAGTTTATGTACCTCTCTATCTCCTTCTCAACTACGTTGCTATTCAGTTCATTATCAATCACTTCTTGGAGAACATTTTATGAGTTTGTTTCATCATATAGTTTCCATTCAGTGATTATTTTTATGTTATTGACCAAGAGCACAATATTTATTTGGAGTATATCACTATCATTGGGATAACAGGCAAAACAATTATTTTCCAAGGGAACAATTTATTTTGCAGTCGCACAGACTGCTATAACGTCCAGTATCATACAGACAAGTACAATTATGAGGGTTACGCCCAATTAATAATTTTTTCCCTTCACTAGTGCATTCGTCATCAGATCCGTCACCGCATCCATGTACCTTTTCAAAAGTTGAATGGCATACCTTGTCTTCTAATATCATAGAATCAGAGAAGAACAAGTTTTTAGTCTAAAATAAGAACATAATGCAAAGCATATGAGCATTTCATATTATGTATAGACAAATCATTGATAAAACTAAATTTTACCTTGGGAAAATGCATATTGACACAATACGAGCACAAAAAGAAGAGCACGAATTAGAATGGACACTTTCATAATCTTTGATCTCATTACTTCAAAACAATTTTCTAAAGGATAGTTAATTTGTGATGGCTAACAAGGTTATACTCTTTATAGGTGCCAGGTAGGTATTCAAATGCAATGTGAAGCAATAAATTTTCCACCAAAAAGTATCCTTTATTTGTGTCTTTTTCAATCTTTACAATAATTGCCTCGATTTAATGCATCTATGTAATATATTTGAAATCCGATTTTATGCATATCTATGTAATATATCCAAAATCAAGCCTTACATAGAAAACTAAAAGATAATTTTTTGCGATAAAAGTTTTAAGTATTAGATGAAACATTTATCAGAATGTTATTCACCAGAATTTCTTCAAAATAAAGGATTTAGTATCCTTTAAATATATCCATTGTTGTTATGCGTCTTTACTAATAGTCTAATAGCAATTGGTGCTACTCTCACTCAACATCATAATAGACAAATGAAGAGATATTTTGCTGATAATTTCATTGCTAACGATCTCTACATGAACCATTTCAAAGAGTTACTTCTATAAATACTTCTCTATTTATAATCTTCCACCTACGTCCCTCATAATTTTGCTTGAAAATTTTCATGATTAATATTTCATTTTTATAATGTAATTAGTCATTTTTCTATTTTTATTTCTTTATTAATTGATGAAGATGTTTGAGAGCCAGATGTGCACTCATGTGAATAGGGAAAAAAAATTAAGTTGGACATACATTAAAGAAGAAAATCTTAAAAATAAACAAAATAACAACTGAAAATAAAAAAATAGAAAATGAGACAATTGGACCTAATATGTTGGGTTATTGGCTTGAGTCCAAGCCTAATTAGTAGTTGAAGACAAGTAAAAGTCCATTAGTAGAACAAATAGATTTTCCAATCCTAGTGAAATTAGGATTAGTTGCCTATAAATAAGACTTTTTAGCTTGTAGTTATTTGTCATAAGAGCCATACCCCATGGGGGTGTGGAAATGGGTGAGCCGAGTGTTGAGACTGTTTTTCCTGCTTTTACCAGAAAAAAGCTTATATAAAGAGGGTTTAGACTTTAGTCATAGATAAAGTCATTTAGCGAGGGTTTAGACTTTTCCTTTCATAAAGTCATGGGTGTGAGGATTTTATAATTTTTTCTAAAACTATTAGCGTTTGAGTAAGGGGAGGGTTTGAATCTTTTTCCATCAAAAAGGTCCTCCGAGTTATAATGGTTTATTGCTTAATAATGGAGTTCCATATTACTTAGGTCATGAATATAGGTAGATGGTCGAACCACGTTAAATATAGTCTTATTATTTTCTGTTGTACTGTGTGCTTATATGTGTGTGTGTCCTATTCCCAACAAAGTGGTATCAGTGTGACACCCTGACCCACCATGTAGCGAATAGTACCTACTTGCATGTACTTATGTGTTTACTTTAAATGTTTGGTTATAATTACATGTTTATGTTAATTTATTAATTTATTTACACTACTTTCATATTTCTGGAAATACGTGCAAACAGTATTTATTAAATTTAAATGAGGAAATCACATTGGTAAAATAATAATTAGAAATTATTTTATTATATTTAGGTGCTAGTTTACATTATTTTCAATTAATTGAATAAGTAGAACCCGAGTCCGGGTTAAATTTTCAAGTCTTTTATTTTTCTAAAATTTCATTTTTCTCATGTTATTTGGTATTTATCTAGTATTCGTTAATTGAAAGTATGTGCATAGTGTGACGCCCGAGAACTTCACCGTACACATTTTTACTGTTGCATCCACTATTTGCGCATAATCACTGTGTATTACTTGTTTCTTTATATGGTTACTATTCATCACATTTTTCAATTGCTTATTTACTTCGATTTATAATTTTTCTTAAATCACATTAATTATATTAAGAATGAGAAAAATATGCTTTGGAGCGATTAGGGTTGAGAGCACCCGTTTAGAAAATGATTTATTGAAACTAATGAATAGTATTACGTAGTTAAACTTTATATTTTAATTTGCTACAACATAATTGCACCTTTAGACTTGTCTTTAAGCTAACTTGACTTTTTTTAAATGTCAAAACACCTATATAACTATAACACAAACACATATATTACTCACCCACACATAATAAGCTCATAAAACAAAAAAAAGAGAAGAAAGCTGGAAAAAGGCAGCCAAACCCGACAGCCCTTCTAGTGCAAGAGGAAGCGATTTTGCTCCACAAATCTTCAATTCAAGCCAAGCCAAGCTAGGTACAAGTAGTTTAGAGTGTTCTCTAGCCTTCCCCGAGCTTCTACGCGCAATAGGTGAGGGATTTCATGGTTGTTTTTGAATTTTAAAAAAATGACACTTTTCTTGATTTTGTAGATTTTCTATTAAATGTTTATGCAATGCTAAAATATGCTAATATATGTTGTATACAAGTAGTAGAGACCATATTTATTCTATTGTTTCGTATTTTAAACGGTTGAAATCGATAGATTGATCGCAGGGGTGAATAGTGATTAATTTTCTAGGGTTTGTGAAAATTAACCTTATAGCTTGATTCAATGGTCCAAATAGATGCCCTAGGTGCTAATGAAGGTAGTGTGATGACCCCATAAGGTTTAAGTGCTTGTAACCTAACAAAAACATGAATTAGCAACTTTTTAAAAGGGGTTTCAGGGTTATCGCAAAATCTGGGTTAGTTTGTCCTTCACATTTGAGATTCCTAGGCTATATAGGGTCTAAATAAGCTTTGTTAACTCTCGATTGAGTCCTAGTTGAGGTACATGTAGTACAAAGTCATAAGGGGAAAATTAGGGCTTTTGTACTAAACGCGGGTAATTGGGTAACTTCGAGGGTTCTAAGGGTGCCTTATGGGTTAATTAGAAGTATGGAATAGACCACTTACTAAACTAAAACAATAGGTTGAGTTTGGAAGGAAAATGGTTTATGTTACAAAAGGGATAAAGTAGGAAATCAGTTGTGGCATGCTTCTATGATCTTGTGACTGTTCCTTAGGTGTTTAAATGTGGTTTTAAGGTATTCTTGAGCTTTTGATAAAAGTTCTATGTAAAATATATTATTGCCCCTTTGTAATTCTTTAGTTGTTTATTTGTTAATGCTTCTATTCTAACTGTTTGGAGGATAACCTACTTTGTTGTTCCTCCTATGTGTTATTGCTTCCATTTTTATCATATTGTCATATGTTAACGTACATTGCATAGTGGTTGCGCAACCATGTGTCAGGGGCAGATGTATTGGATATCGACTGGGCGGCAGCGGGCTCGCCAATGGATAATCGATCTCCATGCTCTAGTCCCTCACTCGCCTAGTCCGGAGATTGCTAGGGGGTGTTGGGTCATAGGTTATCAAGGTACATCTGGAGTGCACCCACTGGAATGATTGGGGTTTATGCCGGCACACCGATCGTGGTTCGTAGTTCGTGTTTGTGATCGAAGATATGAGAATTATGGAGTGTTGGGGTTAAGCGTATCGTATCCTTTGATACGTGTGGTTTCTTGCTATTTCAGTTGTCCTTTACTTGCTTTTATTGCTTAATTGCTATAATTGTTGCATTGCACACCCCGGTTAAACTTTATCCCTCACTGGGCAATTATGGTTGCTCATACCTCACTAACATGTTTCAGGAGGTGCTAAGGTTAAACCCCAGCTAGATTTGGTTGAGGGTGAGAAGCAGGAGGTCCAGACTGATCAGTTGCCTTAGTTGCAGTGTCTAGTCGCTTGAGGTGGATTATGGTTCTTGATGTTATGTGAAGAGCTTGCTTGTTCTACTTTATGTTCTATTTTGGAGCCTTGAGCTCATGTACATATTGTGTAGTTGTAAGTTTAAATGTAATGTATGATAGTATCCATGGCATGTAATAACTAATATTCTTACTTTAATCTGCTGCATGCTTGTGTGTGGTTGCGGGGGTTGTAGGGTTGACTTTAATTTCTAAGAATGTTTAAATGCTATCATAGAGTGGTATGATAAGCGATTTTGTAAAGAAGTCTGTATTGTGGATTGCATGCTTGTATGTATCTAAACTGTTTGTATTGCTTAAGGCTCGGATGGCCTTGAAGCTAGGATTTTAATTGGAAATGGAGCTCTTGTTGTTTTGTGGTTCTATTGAATGCTTACAGGTTTTCAAAATGTCCACGGTATAGAGAAGACTATGTCCGTTTGTTAGGTCCAGACTTAACTTGTAGCGTGGGGTTGGGTCGGGGCGTGACATTTTGGTGGTATCAGAGCTATTAGAATGCATGAGTCGGGATAGGTTTCTCGATCTATGGGTAGAGGTTTATTACGTGATTGCATGATTGCATGACTTAATTACTCTTTGATTGACTAAGCAGACACTGATTTGGTAAAAAACATGCTAGCATGGAAATGTAAATGTGAAAGGTCTTTTAAGAGTTATTGTATGAATGTGGAAAGTATAGAATGTAAAGTGTGCTTAAGTGGCTTATATGTATCTCTTATATATAAAATATTCATATGATCTTATATGTGACTTTATGTGGATTTATTTCAACTTCTTCTTATGTGTTTTACTTGTAAAATATATATATACCTGTCATAATACTTTGCATTCTAGTTATTCAGAATGGGGCCCCACTGTCAGACCAAAAATTAGAATACTGGGGAAGAAGAGGTAGATCAACAGACTCTTAATACTCAGTTGACCGCTGTCATAGGTTAGATTGCACAAGTATTACAGAGGCAGGGAGGTTTTGTGCCCACAGGTAATTAGGGTCAGGGTCAAGGTGGAGCAGTGGGTAGTGGTAGCAATTATCTCGAGAAATTCCTGAATTAGGGTCCGTCTAGCTTCTTCGGAGAACCCGATGATATGTTAGCTCAGCAATGGTTGAACAAAGTGGATAAGATCCTTACTGGCCTCGAGTACAATGACAGGAGGAGGGGTGCTTGCGCTGAGTTTCTACTCGAAGGAGATGCCAAGCAGTGGTGGCATACCATAAAGTCCAGATGGGAGGCTGAGGCAGTGCCGCGGACTTGGGATGAGTTTGTTAGAGAGTTTTGCGAGAAGTTCATTACTGAGATAGCTATTGAAAGGCAAGAGCAATAGTTTATCAATCTGAAACAGGGCAACATGACAATTGACTAGTATGATGCTGCATTCACTCGCTTGTCCCGCTATGTGCCAGCCTTAGTGCAGCCGGAGAGTAAGAGGATTTAGAGGTCCGTTATGGGGCTGAGGCTTGATATTTCTTTGAATTTGTCTACTCAAGATTATCCCACTTATGTAGCCGCAGTCAAGATAGCTGCCAAATATGAGAAACACAAAGCAGATCTGTTTGGGGAACCGAGTCAGCCCAGTAAATGACCATATTAGACGTAGAGTCAGGAATTTCAGAGGTAGGTTGTTTCAGTTGGTCAGAGTCAACAGCCAAGGCAGACTCAGAGTTACGCCGGGCCTACTCAGACTCAGGCACGACTAGTTCAAAGTCAGAATCAGGGGCAGTCTCGTCCAGTTGAAGCACGATCTCAACAGGGTAATTCAGCTACCTCTTCTTACAGAGCTCATCCGGGAGGCACTGTTACAAGACGTCACCAGTAGTACAGCTTTTGTCAACGTCAGGGCCATACTGAGGAGAACTACTGGAGGAAATTGAACAGGTATACAAGCTATGGGAGTGACCAGCATAGGATTAAGGACTGCTTGAAATTCAAGAACTCTAGAGGTCAGACATCTGGTCAGGGTACTTAGACTAGGGCACCAACTGCAGCATCAGTACCACGGGGGCATGCCCGAGTATTTGCCTTAGATGCAGAGGAGCTTCCTGATACGATTACAGTTGTTGAAGGTACTTTTCTTCTCAATAATAAATCAGTTACGGTATTAATTGATACCGGGGCTATACACTCATTTATCACACTTATGTGCGCTCAATCTTCTGCATTGAAAATTGATAAATTGCCTTATAAGATTGAGGTAGGTTCACCTGTGGGCATTAAAATTTCCATTGAATCTGTGTGTAAAGCCTGTGAATTGTGTATTGAGGGTCGAGTCTTTCCTGTTGATTTAATTATCTTACCCTTGAAGGACTTTGAAATAATTCTATGTATGGATTGGTTGAGTGAATATTATGCTTATCTAGATTGTAGAAGAAAAATTGTGAAGTTAGAAATGCCTAATCAACCCGTAATTGAGATTGTCGGTAGTCGTAAGTCTTCGGGTACTTGTATAGTTTCTTCTATTAAGGCGACTAAAATGCTGAGTAAAGGTTGTGATGCTTATTTGGCCTATTTGATTAATCAACCTACGGATAAGCTAAAACTTAATGAGGTGCCAATTGTGAGTGAGTTTCTGGGGGTTTTTCCTGAATTGTTACCCGGGTTGCCACCCGATAGAGAGATAGAGTTTGTTATTGATCTATTGCTATGGACTACACTAATCTCTAGAACTCCATATAGAATGGCTCCACCCGAATCACAAAAATTGAGAGTTCTGTTGCAGGGTCTACTTGAGAAGGGATTTATTCAGCAGACTTCTTTCACTTGGGGTGCACCTGTCTTATTTGTTAAAAAGAAGGACAGATCTCTTCGTTTATGTATTGATTATTGGGGTCTCAATCAGGTAACTATTAAAAATAAATATCCGCTGCCTTTAATTGAGGAGTTGTTTGATCAGTTGCAAGGTGCCATGGTATTATCTAAATTTGATATGAGGCAGGGTTATTATCAGTTGAGGATCAAGAAATATGATGTACCTAAAACTGCTTTCACAACTCGTTATGGCCATTATGATTTTGTTGTTCTGTCATTTGGTCTGACTAATGCTCCCGCCGCATTCATGGATTTAATGCAGAGGGTATTCCGCCGTATCTGGACCAATTTATGGTTATTTTTATTGATGATATTCTTGTGTATTCTAAATCTGAGGCTAAGCATGAACAATATCTCAGGATTGTGTTGTAGACTCTTCAAGAGCATTATTTATTTTCAAAATTCAGCAAATGTGAATTCTGGTTAAAGCAAGTTGCTTTCCTCGGTCATATTATCTCACATGATGATATTTCTGTTGATCCAATGAAGATTGAGGTTGTATTAGCTTGGAAACGGCCTGAAAGTGTTACAAAGATTCGTAGTTTTCTTGCCTTAGCAGGGTATTATCGAAGATTTGTCAAGGACTTCTCTAAAATTGCCGGGCCTTTGACTCAGCTTACTCAGAAGAAAATTGTGTTTGATTGGAATGATAAGTGTGAGGCTAGTTTCCAGGAATTGAAGAAGAGATTAACCACAGCTCCTATTCTTGCTTTGCCTGGAGGTTCTAATAATCTGGTAATCTATAGTGATGTTTCTAAGGAGAGTTTGGGCTATGTATTGATGTAGAATGGAAAGGTTATTGCATATACTTCCAGGAAACTGAAACCTTATGAACTCAACTATTTGATGCACGATCTGGAGCTCGCAACTATTATTCTTGCATTAAAGAAATGGCGTCATTATCTCTGGGGCAACAAATTTGAAATCTTTACAGATCATAAGAGTTTGAAATATATGTTCTCGTAGAAAGAGTTGAACATGAGGCAAAGACATTGGCTGGAATTACTTGAGGACTATAATTGCACTATTAATTATCTGCCAGGTAAGGACAATATTGTTGCTGATACTTTGAGCTAAAAGGCTATAGTTGCTAGCTTGATTATCTAAAATTTTGAGTTCATGGAAGAATTGTGTTTATGGAAGCCCAAAACTTCAAATTATGGTATTCAATTTGCAAGTTTGCAGATTCAATCTTTATTATTATCCAAGATTAGAGAAGCTCAACAAGCTGATCCTCAATTGTTTAAATTCCTAGAGAAGTCTAAAGGGCGAGAGTCGGATTTCAAACTGCATGATGATGGCATTCTCAAATTCAAAGGTAGAATCTGTCTTCCGAGTAAACCAACCTTGAAGAAAGAGATACTTGCTGAGGCTCACAGTTCAAAGTATACTATCCATCTAGGTAGTACAAAGATGTACAGGGATCTGAAACAAAATTTCTGGTGGAATAACATGAAAAGAAAGATTGCCGAATATGTATCTAGATGCTTGACCTGCCAGAAAGTTAAAGATGTGTATTAAAGACCTGTAGGGTTATTGCAACCTTTGGCTATTTCAGAGTGGAAATAGGACCATATTACTATGGATTCCATCTTAGATTTGCCGAGGTCTTCAAAGGGAAATGACTCAGTCTGGGTTGTCGTTGATAGACTGACTAAAAATTCTCACTTTATTGCTACAAAGAAGACTGATTCTCTTGATAAACTAGTTGAGTTATATGTTGAGAATATTGTCAGACTTCATGGGATTCCAAAGAGTATTGTGTCAGATAGAGATCCCAGGTTCACATCTCAGTTTTGACAGAAGATTCAGAAAGCTTTAAGCACAACTTTAAGCTTCAGTACTTCTTATCACCCTCAGACAAATGGTCAATCTGAAGGAACTATCTTAATCCTCGAAGATATGTTGCTAGCTTGTATTCTGGACTTTGGTAAGAGTTGGAAGAAATATTTGCCACTCGCACAGTTTGCCTATAATAATAGTTATCAAGCTACTATTAGTATGGCACCATATGAGGCACTTTATGGGCAGAGATACAGATCTCCTCTCTATTGGGATGAGGTTGGTGAGATGAAGACTATCGACCCTACTCTATTACCTGAAAAGAACAGAATGATTGATAATGTGCAGCTTATCAAAAAGAGAATGCTTACAGCACAGAGCCAGCAAAATAGCTATGCAGATAGACGTCGTCGTGATTTGAAATTTGTCGTGGGTGATTGGGTATTCCTGAAAATCTCTCCTCGTAAAGGTTTGATTCGGCACGGAAAAGGAGGAAAGCTAAACCCGAGATATGTGGGATTGTTTAAAATAACTGAGACAGTTGGTGCATTGGCCTACAGATTAGCTTTACCTCCTAGTTTGGGCAGAATTCATGATGTTTTCCATGTGTCTATGCTTCAGAAGTATCAGTCAGATCCTTCTCATATTCTTGAGCCAGAGCCGCTAGAGATCAGTGAGACTTTGACTTATACAGAGAAGCCTCTTCGGGTTGTAGACCAGAAGGTTCAGGAGCTTAGAACTAAAAGCATTCCAATGGTTAAAATTATGTGGGATCATCACGGGTTAGAGGATGCCACATGGGAGAAAGAGGATCAGATGCGAGATCGCGATCCTGAGTTATTTGCCGAAACATGTAAGAATTGTGTGTGCACAATTAGTTCAAAGAGGAGAGGGTGTGATGCCCGAGAACTTCACCGTACACATTTTTACTATTGCATCCACTATTTGTACATAATCACTGTGCATTACTTGTTGCTTTATATAGTTACTATTCATCACATTTTTCAACTGCTTATTTAATTCGAGTTAGTATTTTTCTTAAATCACATTAATTATATTAGGAATGAGAAAAATATGCTTTGGAGCGATTAGGGTTGAGAGCACCCGCTTAGAAAATGATTTATTGAAACTAGTGAATAGTGTTACGTAGTTAAACCTTATATTTTAATTTGCTAGCACATAATTGCACCTTTAGACTTGTCTTTAAGCTAACTTGACTTATTTTAAATGTCAAAACACCCACATAACTATAACACAAACACATATATTACTCACCCACACAAAGTAAGCTCATAAAACAAAAAAAGGAAAAGAAAAAGCTGAAAAAGGGAGCCAAACCCGACAGTCCTTCTAGTGCAAGAGGAAGAGATTTTTCTCATCAAATCTTCAATTCAAGCCAAGCCAAGCTAGGTACAAGTAGTTTAAAGTGTTCTCTAGCCTTCCCTAAGCTTCTACGCGCAATAGGTAAGGGATTTCATGGTTTTTTTTGCATTTTAAAAATGTGACACTTTTTTTGATTTTGTAGATTTGCTATTATATGTTTATGCAATGCTCAAATATGCTAATATATGTTGTATACAAGTAGTAGAGACCACATTTATTCTAATGTTTTGTATTTTAAACGGTTGAAATCGATAGATTGATCGTAGGGGTGAATAGTGACGAATTTTATAGGGTTTGTGAAAATGAACCTTATAGCTTGATTCAATGATCCAAATAGATGCTCTAGGTGCTAATGAAAGTAGTGTGATGACCTCGTAAGGTTTAAGTGCTCGTAACCTAACAAAAACATGAATTAGGCGACTTTTTAAAAGGGGTCTCGGGGTTATTGCAAATCCGGGTTAATTTGGCCTTCACATTTGGGATTCCTAGGCTATATAGTGTCTAAATAAGATTTGCTAACTCTCGATTGAGTCCCGGTTGAGATACGTGTAGTACAAAGTCATAAGGGAAAAATTGGGACTTTTGTGCTAAACGCGGATAATTGGGTAACTTCGAGGGTCCTAAGGGTGCCTTATGTGTTAATTAGAAGTATGGAATAGACCACTTACTAAACTAAAACAATAGGTTGAGTTTGGAAGGAAAATAGTTTATGTTACAAAGGGGATAAAGTAGGAAATCGATTGTGGCATGCTTCTATGATCTTGTGACGGTTCTTTAGGTGTTTAAATGTGGTTTTAAGGTATTCTTGAGCTTTTGATAAAAGTTCCATGTAAAATATATTATTGCCCCTTTGTAATTATTTAGTTGTTTATTTGTTAATGCTTCTATTCTAACTGTTTGGAGGACAACCTACTTTGTTGTTTCTCCTATGTGTATTGCTTCCATTGTTGTCATATTGTCATATTTTAACCTGCATTGCATAGTGGTTGCGCAACCATAGTGTCAGGGGCGGATGTATTGGATATCGACTGGGCGGCAGCGGGCTCACCAGTAGATATTCGATCTTCGTGCTCTAGTCCCTCACTCGCCTGGTCCGGAGATTGCTAGGGGGTGTTGGGTCGTAGGTTATTGGGGTACATCTGGAGTACACCCACTAGAGTGATTGGGGTTTATGCTGGCACATCGATCGTGGTTCGTGGTTTATGTTCGTGATCGAAGATATGAAAATTCTGGAGTGTTGGGGTTAAGTGTATCGTATCCTTTGATATGTGTGTTAACTTACTATTTCAGTGTACCTTTTCTTGATTTCATTGCTTAATTGCTATAATTGTTGCATTGCATGCCCCGGGTAGACTTAATCCCTCACTGAGCAATTGTGGTTGTTCATACATCGCTAACATGTTTCAGGAGGTGCTGAGGTTGAACCCTAGCTTGATTTCGTTGAGGGTGAAGAGCAGGAAGTCCAGACTGAGCAGTTGCCTTAGTTGCAGTGTCCTATTTGCTTGAGGTGGATTATGGTTCTTGATGTTATGTGAAGAGCTTGCTTGTTCTACTTTATGTTCTATTTTGGAGCCTTGAGTTCATGTACATATTGTGTAGTTGTAAGTTTGAATGTAATGTATGATAGTATCCATGGCATGTAATAACTAATATTCTTACTTTAATTTGCTGCATGCTTGTGTGTGATTGCAAGGGTTGTAGGGTTGACTTTAATTTCTAAGAATGTTTAAATGCTATCATAGAGTGGTATGATAAGCGGTTTTGTAAAGAAGTCCATATTGTGGATTGCATGCTTGCATGTATCTAAACTATTTGTATTGCTTAAGGCTCGGATGACCTTGAAGCTAGGATTTTAATTGAAAATGGAGCTCTTCTTGTTTTGTGATTCTATTGAATGCTTACAGGTTTTCAGAATGTCTACGATACAAAGGAGACTATGTCCGTTTGTCGGGTCCAGACATAGCCTGTAGCGTGGGGTTGGGTCGAGGCGTGACACATAGCATAACTCGAATGTGAGATATAAAATAGTTAGTGTCCCCAAGTGAATAGTAAAAACTAGTAAGCATTTTGGGCCATTAAGAATTTAGCTAGCTTTGGACTATTATTTTACACTTAAACCAAACTAAATAAACCCCAAACCACGACCCAAGCCCAACCTACACTTATATACATCTACCTACACATATCATATACATATATACACTTAGACACATATCATACAATTACATATACCACACAAAATAAAAACAATTAAAACCACCACGTATACACACACACACACGCATGATTAAAATACACCAACACACACACCAAACACGTCTAAACATACACACAAAGAAGAAGAAAGAAGGAGGAAAAGAGAAGTTTAAGCCTTGCTCTAGCCAAAATAGGCGATGAATCATCTTTGCTTGTGTTTTATTTGATTATTTTATTGTATATTTGTGAGCTATGCTGTGGACAAAGGTTCAAAAGAGCAAGAAATGCATGGATGGTGAGTAAATATATGTGTATAATGTTGTGGTAACTCTCTAAAGTAGTTGTAGTACTTGTTAGCATGCTATCTTAGTTGTTTATTATGTCTTCCTATTATGAATCATATTGAAGCTCTAATGTTTGATAAAAGGTCTAAGAGAAGTGTTAACTTAGTTTTTTAACAAGAAAATAGTTGAACTTAGCTCTATAACAAGAAAATATGATAAGTAAGCAAAACTCGGATTTGGTTAGTGCACTGCCCGTCACTTTTGGAACCATTTTTACATAGCAAACATGCTTTAAAGTTAACAAAATTTACATAGAAGCTAGATTAGGAAGTTTTGAACAAATGTTGATTTCTAGAGCTAAATCTAATTCTAACATTTTGACCCTCCGATTTAAGCATTTCAGAAATGTGTCTGAAAATCGCTAGTGCAGGGGTAGTTTGCACAGTTGCACGAAAAAGGACGTAACTTGTGGAATTTAGATCGGAATTGAGTTTCGCTTGAGGCTAAAGTCATCTACACTCAAAGAGTTACGTTTATAAGCAAAAATAATAGAATTTGGTGATCAATTGTATAGGTAACTAATTTGATAAATTTAGGGTTCTGTTAGAAGAATTGGAAAAGGGCATGCTTTCATGAAACTCCAACTTGACTTGTTTTGAGTTTTGAGGTAGGGTAATTAAAAATTGATGGTGTGTTATCTAAGGGTGCTATGGGTACTAGTGAACCTAGGTTGGTGATTAAATATGTTTGGATTGAATGAAATTTGGGTAGATGTGCTTAATTGGCTTGAGTTTACAAAGGGGTTTCGGGTTAAATGTAAATGTGGGTGCGTTTGGGGATTATGGCTAGTGCTTAATAGGTGAGGACGTACTAGAAATGCATTTGTTTCGCTTAATTGAGCTTCGATTAGGATACTTGTATTGTAAATGCATAAAAGGGAGAATTTTAGACTTTTTAGTTAGATGAGCTTTAAGGTGTGATTTTAGGGTTCTAAATGGTGTCGTTACATGTCATTAGAAAGGTAGCATAGCTTGGTTGTGCATCTTGAACTTCGTGTTTCGTGTGGAAGCAAAATAACATAAAATGACAAAGGGAAAATGTGGGAATTGGGTGTTTTAGCACTTGTATTGCCTTGTAATTTCTTATAGTACGTTTAATTGCATTTCTAAAGTATACGTGAGCATTTGGTAAAGTTTCGTGAAAGTATGTTGTTAATCCCCTTTGTGCACTGATGGTTAATGTCATGTTTATTGCTTATAGTCTTGTGTTTCTGGCTTCTAAGGCTTTCCATATTATCTAATGATGTTATAGAATAGACTTTTGAACTTGGATTACATGTGTAGTGAGATCTTGAACATATAGAAGTATTGAAGAAAAGGTGAATGGTAACTTAGTTAAACAATGTGAATTTGCTACTTATTGTGTTTTAGTGGTAAAATAAGAGTATCATTTTAACATGTTGTGTAATTTAAAGCAGTTAGTTCATGTTTAATGATCTTAAAGCCTGAAATTAGTTCGTTTGCTAATCTTCGTTAATGTTTAGATGTAACTGTTTAGTTGATTGTTTAGTTAGAGTTCTTCTTCCATTTAATTGAGTTTAAGCATGTTATCTAGTTCATATGTATATTGATTGAGTAATGACGTGTTAACTGCCTTGTAAATGTGTATAACTACTTGTCATTTGTTGAATTGAAGATGGTGTACTCCATGCTTGTTAATTTTTATTAGATGCTATGAATTACTTATGAGTTATAAATGACATGCAAAAGAAGAAATGTTATAATTGTATGGTCAAGTTAAGGTGCATGTTGAGCTAACGCAAGGAGAATTGAAGTACATGTAAGCTATTTTCTTGCATGCTTGGCTTAATTATAGGTAAGGGAGTCTTCATCTCTACTGTGCATCTTAACTTGATTTATTGTTTCTAAATTGAATTATTTAGTAATTGATAAAGTTTATATGTATTATTTTACTTTCTATCTTGAGTCTTTTCATGTTATTTGTAATTAACTGCGAGGGCGGCCTACTTTATCGTTTTTCTTATATGGTATTTGATATACTTGGCTCTCGTGTTCTTGACTCGGGGTTGCGCAACCTTTTCGGACATGGTAGCGTTGAGAAACACGGGCGGCATCGGGCTTGTCATTCTCCCTCGACTACCATGGTGCCTATTCCCTTTCTCTCGTTGAGTATACTCTACACCCCAGAGGCGTTGTTCACCTCATTGGGGCATATGGACCTACCTCAGGAGAAAGGGTCGTAGGATCGGAGTACATCTGGAGTACCCCATTATGGAGGAATAAGGGTTTTTCCAGCACTTACTTGAAGATCTTGGATCGTGGCTTGTGATTAAACACAAGTGGAACCATATTCTTTTTGTATGTGGTTAATTACTTGTTTAACTAGTTGTGTTATTTGGTGTTGAATATGTTGTTATTTTGTTACATCTCATGATTGCACGCTTCGGCTTAGTGCATCCTTCCCTCACTGAGTAACTTTGGTTACTCATTCGTCGTTTTAACATGTTACAGGTGTGGTTAGAACGACTACCTTGAGTGTCGTGTTGCTGGTTGCTTATCATGCTGAGGTTGAATGCCTACATGTGAATCGTGTGAAGTTGTTGTTATATGATCTACTTTAAGGCTTGGCCTTATATGTATTTGTTAGGCTTGAAGTAGTTTATGTTGTAATGTTAAATTTAAGCTTGTGCTATTGGTAGTTGGGATGTAATATTTGAATATAGGCTTTACCACTTTTAATGCATGCTTGTGTGTTAAGGAAAGTAGAATGATGAACTTAATATATGAGTATAGCTTGTAGATAATGTTAGAGTGTTATGACGACTCGAAGTTCTAAAGATATGTCTTGCATGCCTGTATGATATGCTTCTGTTGAGTTCCAAGACTCGGATGACCTTGAGGAGTTGTTGTTGTGCTAATGTTGAAGGATAGGATTGGATGAAGAGATTGGGGTGTTGTATTGTGGTTATACTTGCTACTTACAGGTTTTTGATTAGTCTTATAAATAGGGGAGACTCCATATGTTTTCCCTAAATTTCGTGCCCGGGATTTGGAATTAGGTTGAGAATAGCGTGATAAATAAAAGTCCCGGTTCCGTGAGGGATTGGGGCGTTACAGAAGTGGTATCAGAGCTTAGCAGCTCACAGCCAGGATAGGGTCCTCAGTCTTTTGGGTAATGCTTTTGGGTAATGAACCTCCAGTGCGTGCATGTGTAGAGTGTTTTAATTAGGAATGTGCTTGCATGTGGACTTGTGTCTGCTTGAGTGAAAACATGTTGTGTGTGTTAGAATTGCGTGACATAGGAAGATTATGTGTGATATGTATAGTACGTGATTATGTGTAACTTGAATGGAAATATGATAAATGTGGTTATGTACACTTCTATATAGTAAATTTGCTAATATATGTACTTTATATATCTTCCATTGCATGCATACATATAATCCCCTTTGAACTGGTAAGTAAACTCTTCCCTATCAAGAGAAGGTCAACAACGAATCTCTAGAGTTATGGGACAGCGAAAGAGGGGGCAATTAATCAAGATATCTATTGGAGCCTTGTTATGCATACTTGGAAATTTATATTGGGTATTCTTCTTGGAACTCTTCTTGTGTATTCAACTACGGTATTGGAAAATGGAACTCAGCTATCAAGATTCTTTTGACCCTCCTTTTTCAATATTTCTTTGGAATTCTCGTTGGGTATTTTTTTTCAGAGATTGCATTTAGAGCTATGGTTTGGAATTTTTATTTGGTAGTATTCGGCATTTCTATATGGAATTCTTATATTGGTATTTGAATACAGAGGAGCTTCTATTCTGAGGAATTCTGTTTAGACTTTTTGAGTTGGTGCTTGTAAACGGAGCCTTATTTTTGGTGTCCCTGTTTGGAATTTATCATTTGGAATTCTCTTTGGCTACTTGTTGGGATTTCTATCTGAAAGTTCTTATTGGTTTCCTTGGTACTTCTCCATGGTATTTTCTGTAATATTTTAAGGTTCTTATCCAAGGAGTTCAGTGTGCTTGTGTGGAGTTCTCTTGAAAGAAGTAATTGCGAGGATGCAATTGTTCGAATGAGGGAAGAGTGTGACACCCTGACCTAGCATGTAGCGAATAGTATCTACTTGCATGTACTTATGTGTTTTACTTTAAATGTTTGGTTATAATTACATGTTTATGTTAATTTATTCATTTATTTACACTATTTTCATATTTCTTGAAATACGTGCAAACAGTATTTAGTAAATTTAAATGAGGCAATTACCTTCGTAAAATAATTATTAGAAATTATTTTATTGCATTTTGGTGCTAGTTTACATTACTTTCAATTAATTGAATAAGTAGCATCCTAACTCGGGTTAAATTTTTAAGTCTTCTATTTTTCTAAAATTTCATTTTTCTCATGTTATTTGGTATTTATCTAGTATTCGTTAACTGAAAGTATGTGCATAGCATAACTCGAATGTGAGATATAAAATAGTTAGTGTCCCCAAGTGAATAGTAAAATCTAGTAAGCATTTTGGGCCATTAAGAATTTAGCTAGCTTTTGGATTATTATTTCACACTTAAACCAAACTAAACTAAGCCCAAACTATGACTCAAGCCCAACCTACACTTATATACATCTACCTACACATATCATATACATATATACACTTACACACATATCATATACATATATACACTTAGGCATATATCATACAATTACATACACCACACAAAATAAAAACAATTAAAACCACCACATATACACACACACACACATACAATTAAAATACACCAACACACACTCAAAAATCAGACACACATACACACACCAAACACATCTAAACACACACACAAGGAAGAAGAAAAAAGGAGGAAAAGAGAAATTTAAGCCTTGCTCTAGCCAAAAATAGATGAGGAATCATATTTGCTTGTGTTTTATTTGATTATTTTGTTATATATATGTGAGCTATGTTGTAGATAAAGGTTCAAAAGAGCAAGAAATGCATGGATGGTGAGTAAATATATGTGTGTAATGTTGTGGTAACTCTCTAAAGTAGTGGTAGTACTTCTTAGCATGCCATCTTAGTTGTTTATTATGTCTTCCTATTATGAATCATATTGAAGCTCTAATGTTTGATAAAAGGTCTAAAAGAAGTGTTAACTTTGTTGTTTAACAAGAAAATAGTTGAACTTAGCTCTATAACAAGAAAATATGATAAGTAAGCAAAACTCGAATTTGGTTAGTGTACTGCCCGTCAGTTTTGGAACCATTTTGACATAGCAAATATGATCTAAAATTAACGAAATTGACACAGCAGCTAGAAGATGAAGTTTTCAACAAATGTTGATTTCTAGAGCTAAAGCTAATTCTAACGTTTTGACCCTCCGATTTAAGCATTTCAGAAATGTGTCTGAAAATCGCTGGTGCAGGGGCAGTTTGCGCAGTTGCACGAAAAAGGACGTAACTTGTTGTAATGTAAAGTTTAAGCTTATGTTATTGGTAGTTGGGATGTAATATTTGAAGATAGGCTTTACCGCTTTGAATGAATGCTTTTGTGTTAAGGAAAGTTGAATGATGAACTTAATATATGAGTATAGCTTGTAGATAACCTTGAGGAGTTGTTGTTGTGCTAATGTTGAGGGATAGGATTGGATGAAGATATTGGACTGTTGTATTGTGGTTATACTTGTTGCTTGCAGGTTTTTGATTAGTCCTATAAACAAGGGAGACTCCGTCTGTTTTCCCTAAATTTTGTGCCCGGGTTTGGAATTGGGTTGAGAATAGTCTGATTAATAGAAGTCCCGGTTCCGTGAGAGATCGGGGCGTTACAATCAGAGCCCAGTCTTGGGGACTGGGCATGAAGACATGAAGAAGATGACATACCAAATTTTTGTTGCGCTGAGGAGCTTGTGCAATTGATGTGTTAAGGGGTCGATTTTTCCACAAGTGGGTTTATCGTCGGAGAAGCCTTGATGCAAGCAGCACGTTGTGAAGTATACCAATCAAATCGTAATCCCCAAGCCTGGGCACTGATTGTATTGGAGAAAGCATTAAAGACTACATTTATGACTGCCTTCGTTGAGTCTTTAATGTTTTCTCCAATACAATCTCTTACCTGCACATAGCACATGAAGATGTGAAGAAGATGTGAAGCTTTTGGAGGCTATTCTGTCATGTGCTATATACAGGTAAGAGATTGTATTAGAGAAAGCATTAAAGACTCAATGAAGGTAGTCATAAATGTGCATTGAAGGTATGTGAGATCCGCAAGAAGAGAGATAAAAATTGAGAAAGAGTGAGAAAAAGAGAAGAAAAATACTGCTGTGCAATTTTGATCTAGCAAACGATCGAAGGGTCATTTGTGGTCCGAACAAGTTAAAATTTTGTGAGCACGTTCACAAATTGTAGGTCTTCAATTGTACGATGAAGATCCTATTTGGAGCTCTCTAAGGATAGTTTTTCTAGCGTGAACAATATCTGCATTTTTGGGTGTTCGTGGAGTTTTTTAGCACCCTGAATTCGATTTTGGGGTTTGTTTCCCAAATTCTTGATATATCGTGCTGAGCCAAGAAGCTTGGGTGTTAGGAGGTGCAGTTGTGGAGGTTATGAAGTTTTGTAGAAGTGCTAAAATTTTGGGGAAAAGACTACATCTAATGTGATTAATGTCGGGATGACACGAAGAGACTTAGTTAGTGGAGACTAATAATATATAAGAGACGTTGGTGATGACTGTGAGAATTGAGAGTGATGAAGATATACTGATAGTAGTGGAGCGAGGCTTTAACGCATTCAAGAAAAGTTCTGAAAGGTACTATTCTGATTGCTATTGAGTACAGACTCTAGCATGAAAGTGAAGATAGAGATGAAGTCTGAGAAGAGCTCTTAGTTGTAGCGAGAGAGCTTGGACTTTTCGCCAAGGGGAGGATTTGTTGGGTTATTGGCTTGAGTGAGACCTGAGCATGGACCTTATGTGCATTTAATTGTTTTAAATTATTATTTGACATAATATGTGCATTTACATGATTTTTTTGTTATTTGAATATAAAATGTGCATTTAAACTCCATTTGAATTGTAAAATGTTGACTTTTTGTCTTCTTTGACCAAACTAAGTGTTACACTTGTAATTACATGAAATGATATGCCTAAACTAATGTTTTATCATTTTAAGTATTGATACGAGGTATAACTTGATATTAAAAGCAAGCTAGAAGGTTAACTTAGTCATTTGGACTTTATATGCTTGTATTGACCTTTGACCTTCCTTTGACTTAGTTAATTAAGCTTATATATATCAAAATAAGAGCAAAATTCCCCAAAATTCCCCCTACATTCAGCCATGACCTTGAGGATAGAGAGGAATAGTAATTTTCTAGGTTTTCAAGCAAAATTTGAAGAAAGAAAGTTGATCCAAGGCCATTTGCAACCATTCAAAGCTTGTTCTTGCCTATTCTAAGTGTGCTCTAGCTATTTTTAGCTTTTCTTTCCATATAAGGTAAGGGGATTTTTTAAACTCAAGTTTAAAGTTGATGCATGGTTTGTATATTTGTATATACATGCTATTCATAAATTTCTCATTATATTGTATATTCATATTAAGATGATTGGCTCTTTCAATCTACTGTCGGCCACTCTGTCAAATGACAAGCTGATTGGTCCAAATTTCAATGATTGGAAGAGAAAGTTGACATAGTAGTCATAGTTGATGGGTACAAGTATGTTCTAACGGAGCCATGTCCTACACTAAAGGATGGTTCGACTGATGTAGAGAAAAAAGCTTATGATAAATGGCAAAGGGCAGATGGCATGGCCAAGTGCTACATCCTAGCCACTATGTTTGACGAGCTGCTTGTGCAACACTAGAAAAAAGACACTGCTAAGGACATCATGACCTCATTATCTGAGATGTTCTTAGATAAGAATAGGCTTGCTAAGCAAGCCACTATGAGGGAGATCATGGCAACCAAGATAGCAGAAGGTTTGTCTGTTAGGGAACATGTTCTCAAGATAATGGACAATTTTAAACTTGTCGAAGTCTTAGGGGCCCAGATTGACAATAGCAGCAAGGTGGACATGATCCTCGAGACACTGCATGAATCTTTTTCTTAGTGCAAGCTCAATTACAACATGAACAAGATGGATATGGGGCTCACTGAGCTAATAAATGAGCTTCAGTCAGCTAAGGCAATCATGCGGCCCAAAGGTCAAGTCCATATGACCCAGGCATCCTCTTTAGGATAAACTCGAAAGGGAAGAAGTTCTGGAAGAAGGTGAAAAAAAGAAACAACAAAGGGAATGACCAAGCTAGGAATGGGCCAAAGCATTAGCAGAAGAACAAGAAGATTGTAGGGAAGCCCAAAGAGAAGTGCTTCGAATGTGGCCAAAGAGGCCATTAGAAGCAAGACTGTCCTAAGTACCTTGCCAAGAAAAATAAAGGTACGGACTTTACTTAAATCATTGAAACAAGTTTAGTGGTTGATTCTACAGAATCATGGATAGTAGATTCAACAACCAGTAACTGAGACTGTATTCTTATGCAGGGGTTTCAGGTGACGAGGAGACTAAGTAAAAAGATAATGACTCTAGAAATTGACATTAGAGTGATGACTAAGGCTACCACTGTTGAAATGACTTTATTTAGAGATTTGTTTTAAGACAACTTTATCATGTTCCAGACAATTTACAGTTTTAAGTTTTTATGTTTACTTTAAGTACTGTTTTGTTAACTTTCACGCATTTTATTTATTAAATAAAAGTTTTATTTTAAAGTCTGGAAGTGTGCATGGTTTTTGTCGTGTATCTCTAAATTCCAACATGCAATTATTCTGGAATACTTAAGTTTCTTTTAGATAGATTTTGTTCACCATTGACTTGCACTTGTGTAACCTATTATTAAAGGTTGCATGAACCCAAATGGATTCAGAGTCTGGATTAAGGATAAGCCTTTGTGCTCAATGGGTCTCAAACCATAGGCTCAAGATGAATCTAGCCTGAAATGAGATGTGCCTGAAAGACCTTGTTCTTTTCAGGGTCGTAGGACAAGAGAAAATATGGGATTGGTGCATACTGATGTAGATGGTAGATCCATGAGCACATCAGAACTAGAAGGATTAGTCCCTCTTAGGTGAGTTCGAATGGTGAACATGTGCAATAGAGGTTGTCTTAGTGGATTACACCTAATATTCCTTTAATGGAATAGTGTATCTAAGAAACAAAATCACACTCATTAGATATAAGAGTATCCATGTTGAGTTGCAAAACTTCACTCATATCGAGATTGAGTATTATTGAAATAACCACATAGATCTTGAAATCAAGTGCCTTCAAATATCAATACTTAAGACTCCTTGAGACATGTGAATGGGTTGCAAAACCCATTAGAAGGCACATCCACACATGGGGTGTCTGGCTTGAATACTGAACTACTTCGCCTCTTGGCTAACATTGTAATTTCAAGATGTATTGTTTCAATAAATTATTCTAGAAGGAATAAATAATGGAATTTTTATCGTTTTAAGAAGCAAATGATACTAATAAGTATTTTTCTAAGAAACTTGGAGAGTGATGGTGTGATCCATCAAGGAGTTGAGTTCAGAAACTGAATAGTGGGAGAGATTACTACTATACCTACATCCTTAGACAAAACAGTAAATTCCTTAAGGTACCACGAAGGCTTGTCATAGTGGGAGAATATGGAAACATTCGAATTGACATGAAAAGTCTTTTAAGACAGTTTCCATTCTGGATTGACTTATCCACTAGAAACAATGAAACAATAACGGACTTAGTTATTGACACTGAATAATAGGTTGGGGATTGTGTATTCCTACTTAGTTTGGAATCTTGTAGTTGCACATGGTCAAGGGTAAACCCTTAGTGTGTAACGGAATACAGGAATAAAAGATCAATGGGCAAAACAATTAGGCTAGTGATGAAAATGATACACTCTTGAAGAAAGTATCAGACACGTGGAGACTTTCACATAGGTAGCCATGTTGTAGTCCATAGGAATTCTCCTTGCAATCGTTATTTGCGAGATATAGAAAGTACACGTCAAGGTTGATTTCCTTTACAGGAAGCTTGACAAATGCATCTATAAGATGCAACCAGACAAATTTGTTATGAGGTGTTCAAACATAGCGATCAAACTTTTGGGTTTGAGCTAGACATTGATGGACTTTGTGTGTACTACAGAAAAGAATGGCTAAGTTGTTTGAACAAACATCCATAGTCGTTTTGACTTACTTCTTAAAAGACTATATGTGTAGACTTATGAAATGTTGGCTGCGTTCTAGAGCTTAACCTCATATGAGATTACTAGAACAAGGTACCAGCATTATCCAAAGTTGCATTTATTAAGAAGGTGTTGATTGAGTTTAGCGTGTTTATAAAGTAGACATGTGGAAAACTCCCGACAACCTCACTAGATAACAATAAAGCACTTAAGAAGAGAATCATAGAAAAATGCAGGATTCATTGACATAAAATTCATATAATCCATAAATCCTTTTGTAGAAGGGTTTTATGATGGAATTGCCTCTGCGATATCTTTTGATAGATCCACTTGCTAGGACTCATTCGAAGAAAAATATTTTCTGTAGACATTGGGTCAGTGAGGGTCGGGCTAGTGCTCTTTCGTGCAAGTGGGAGCCTGTTGGGAATGGTATGCCCAAAAGACCACTAGCACTTAGTCATAATTACATCTGGATGGTTTACAATAAGATAATTAGTGTCATCATATTTATATGAGCATATTTTTCTCATTATATGGATTGACATAGGTATATATATGAATAAAAGGTCTTTGCTTTAAGTGTTGACTTAGGTACACGGTAGTTACGTATAGAAGGTCTAAATCATGGTGACTTGTAAGCAGAATTGATTAGACCATAACTTAGTAGTAAAGTTGGGCGCTTTACTATGGTAGAAGTTATAGTGCAGTAAGTTCCCCTTGAAGTAGGGTGGTTTGCCTTGATCATGTGTGTGTTAACTTAGTTGTGTCGTGTAATTTTTGTAGTTGGTAGCAGATATAGCTGATAGCTAGGGATAAGGGGTAGAGAATCCTAGTTAGGTTAGATAACTACCTCTTGATTTTCTAATTTAATTTTCCAGGGATAAAGTACATTATCTCGTAATTAAATAAATTAAGATAATTATCTCTTCCAACAAACTCCACCCACACGCCTACACAAGTCTTTCACACGTAGAAATGTGTCTGGCACATGCCATCTGGACATGCTACGCAATGACAAAAATTCTTGTCTTAAAGAATGCTTCTTGTCCTAATGTCCTAGCATTTTCAAATTGAGTTGGTTGTTCCCAAATAGGATACCATACTCAATTTATACATAAGTGCCAAAATAAGAAAGTTGCAATTCATCATAAAGATAAGTGGCTAGGAGAGGGACCTGAAGACATAGTTGTTGTGGCTCCAAAATGACCAAAATGCCCCTACTAAACAATAGCAGTATTTTGACCATTTTAACCTTAACTCATTCCACTAAAGAGTTAAGGTTACACTTCATGGCAACTAATAAACTTCCAAGGGAAGTTTTTTCTTTGCCCTACTAAGTAATATGATAAAAATGCCCCTCTATGTTTTATCCACGATCAAGAATAGGTCCTGTATCCGCACTATCATCCTATCTTGATTACATCTACACCTTGGACCTTTATCTTTCCTATAATCATCACCCAGATACTATTCCCTTGTTCTTGGGAGCGACCCACAAGTCTAGTATCTAATATAGCACGAGTTATATTACTAAGCGCTCAGATTTGGATGACTATATAGATAACTCCAAGCGAGTAACTCACTATCACTTAAGATAGTCATAGAATCATGACACATATGCACGCCATCTAATGGATCTAGTTCATGTGTCCAAAACACGGAGCTGTTGATGTGAGACCCCAAAATTTTCTTTATGTAAAATTACGTGTTTTGACTTGTTTATAAGCTATTTGAATTAATATATGTGTAATTTATGTGATTACTACTCCTATTACATTCATAGAACTTTCATAAAGATTTTTTGTGAAAATTTCATTGAATGTGCCTTTAAATGGCATTTGAGAACTCTTCGGCTAAATTTCGAAAGTGGACTTTTAAACATTTTAAAAATTATTCCTCCAATATTAATTTACCCATGATTTAATAAAAATTGTTTCTGAAACAAACTAGGAATTTAAAGTAGACTTTTCGGGCAAAAAAGTAATATTCTTAAGCCAAATAGTGATTTTTGCTAAAACTGACTCTTGCATTCACTTTTGTTGACCTAGTATATATTATAAAGAAATATTTTATCATATTAAATAATCCAAGTATGGCATGTTTGAAAAATGAAAAAAAAAATGAAGGTTAACTTAGTCTTCTGCCATTTTAAGTCAATTTTAGCTAACTTTGACAATTTTTTTTGCTTTGACTTTGCATTTTAAGCCTATATAACATAAAATCAGCCAAAAACACCACCATTTCTCACACAATGTCGTGAACAAGAGGAAAGAGAAGAAGAAATAGTGTTTTCAAGGGTTTTCAACCATTTTTGAAGAAAAAGTCTTGATTCAAAGCCAAATCCTTCCATTCAAAGCTTGATTTTGCTTCTTTAGCTTGTGTTCTACCTATTTATGGCCTTAGTTTGCATCAAAGCTGAGGAAAAACTATATGTTAAAATTAAAGTTTGTAGTAAAGTTTTGAAATTGCATATATAGTTGTTATATTGTTATATTAGCTTGTGATTATTGTTAGAAAGGTGTTGCAGATTAACATAAGTTGATTTTAGCTAATTTAAACAGTAGATTGTTATAGTTTTATTTTATATGTTTTATGTTGATTATTTAGCTATTATTTACTTTGATTCTTGTTGTATTAGTTGTTTATAAGTTGTATATGCTTGTATGAACTTGTTTAGCATAGAATAGCAATGTTATAATGCAAAAATGATGAAATGACAGTTGGTTTATTGGCTGAAAATTCCAGTCGCCTATGCATTGGTTTGTTGGGCTTGTTTAAGATGGCTTTTGGGTTGCCTTCAAGGTGGTTTATGTGATTGCTGATGTGGTTAAGTGATAGGAGAAGGTTCGGGGGTTGTTTGGTTGTTAAATTTTGAGTTATGTTGATTGGAAGTTGGGTTCATGTTTCTTTGAATTAGTTGAGTATTGTTTTAAGTTGTCTTGCATTATTTGTGTGGTTGGAACTTGAGTTGGTATTAAGTAGGCTTGGGGTTGCTTTAATGTTGAAGTGTGTGTTGAGTTTGGATGGCTTACTTTGTCATCTAACTAAGTTGTCTTAAGTGTTTTATAAGTGTTGAGTTGTTGAAGTGTTGAGTTGTTGATTGTAAATGTTGAAGTGTCAGGAGACAACCTACTTTGTTGCTCTCTCGGAATGTTAAGTGTTAAGTGATAAATGTCATCAGGCATGATAGGGTTGTCTCACCTCGGGCGGTATTGGGCTTGCCGGGTCACATTGGCACGACTATCATGTTCTATCCCCTATCCCACATAATCGGATAATGTTCATGGGGTGTGGGTCTAGTATCGGTACATCCGGATTGTATTCAATGGGAGTAATAAGGAGAAATGAAAGTGTTCATATTTGGTGGTAGATGAATGACATCAACGAATGAAATGAACGTATCCTTTACTAAGTGTTTTAAAGTGTTGATATTAAATGAGTAGATTGTTTTTAGTGTTAGGTATGAGTTACTGTTGTTTAGTGTGCATTCATTATTTCCAAGTGTGTTTTCATAAGTGGTTTTCTTGAAAATGTTTTCAAAGTTTCCTTTCTAACCCCTATTGAGCTAGATGATGGTTAGCTCACCCCTCTTTTCTACCCTTTAAGGTGAGCCGGATTTAGGGTACATGGAATATGTGCCGCCAGATAATGTGGGCAAGCCCGAGACTTGATTTGCTTGCTTAGATGTTCACATGTTGTCTTTAAGTTTATGTTTATATTGTATTGTATCAAGTCTTGAAGTTTGAAATGTTTAACTTACTTTAAGATAGTGGTTTGTATAATGCTAGCTTTATAGTCTTTCTTTTTTGTTATGTATATGTTGATAAGCTAGCTTAGTAATCTATTTTGAATATGTATATTATGTCTTTTCTTAAATGGTTGTGACGGAGGCATTATACTTTTGTTGTTGTTGAATAGTTGGAATATGATTTGTATTGGTTGCTTTGTGGTTTTGGAATGTGTTGTTGGTTGTAGTTTGTTTGAAGTTGAACCGGTTTTTGGTTCTGTTGTCCATATTACAGTTGTTATATTGCCGAAATCTCGTCGTATCTTGACTTGATCATAAGTGGGGTCGTGTTAGGGCGTGACATTTGGTGGTATCAGAACATTATTAGCTTGTAAGTCAGGGTATCCTCGGTATGTGGGTAGTGGTCTTGACATGAATGCATGTACTAAGTGTTAAGTGGATTACATGTTAATATGTTTATGTGATTAACTTACTTATGTGACTAACTTTCTATCTGATCTACATGCCTTATATGAATCTTGTTTCCTATATGCTATTAAATGCTTATATCATGTCTATATGTTATAACTTGTGGCTAACACTTTGATAGTAAGATGGCTGGCCGTCCAAATACCCGTGGTAGACCCCGTAAGAAGAATGAGGAACAGGGGAATCAGGTACCACGCTGAGACACAATTGTAGATCAGTTCGCAGTGGCCGCGGATCGTATTACGCAAGTTTTGGCAGGACAGGCTGCTCAGGGTCAGCATTATCGGGTAACAATTACCGTGGTCACAATGCAGTCAGTGGCTATACTGGGGGTAGCTTGTTACAAGAGTTCTTGATTTACAGTCCACCGAGGTTTATGGGAGAGCCTGATGACGAGAAAGCTGAGGCTTGGTTGTGCAGGATTGAAAAGATAAATGATGCCCTCGACTACACTAATGAGAGGAAGGTATCATTTGCCGTATTTCTGCTTGATAATAAGGCAGAGCAGTGGTGGCCCACAGTGAGATTGAGGTGGGAGGCCCAAGAAACTCCTTACCTATGGGCCAACTTTCTTCGGGAGTTTAGAGCTAATTATGTCTCGAAGATTGCACGAGAGTACAGAGATGAGGAGTTCATGTCCCTCACTCAGGGTAACATTATTGTAGCTCAGTACGATGCCGACTTTAACAGGTTGTCCCGTTATGCGCCGGAGTTTATGCAGGATCAGGAGAGGAGGACCATGAGCTTTATTCGGGGATTGAGACCAGAGCTCCAAGATCTTATAGCTCTGTTAGAGTTCGACAACTACACTACGACTTTTAAAGCAGCTTCTAGATTTGAAAAGAGGAAGTTAGATTGGGCCAAGTCCAGTCAACCAAACAAGAGGCCGTTACAGCCTCAGAGCCAGAGTCAGCAGTGATCTTTGTCGTCCTAAGACCAGCAGAGGTATTATCTGTAACGCCCCGATCCCTCACGAGACCGGAGGCTCTAATAGCCATGCTAATCACAACCCAATTCCAACCCGGTCACCAAATTTAGGGAAAAATGGATGGAGTTTCCCCTATATATAAGACTATCTAGAAACCTGCAAACATCAACATACCACCACCAGACCATAATCCACAACCTCAATCCATTTCATCCTTACAAGCATGCAAGTCAACTAGACAACAACGTAAAGATTACAAGTTAATAAAACATTACAAGTCATTCATAACTATCAATACATTCTAAACTTAACTTTACAATTACAAAACTGAATTCAATGACAATCTACATAAGCCAGCATAGTCAACACAAAACTCTCGAGCCTTCTTTTCTATCTCAGATAGCACTGATCCTGAAAGGTGTTAAAAACGAAGGTGGGTATACAACATATATACTCAGTGAGGGAGGTGATGCTTTCATGAGATGCAACAAGAATAATAACATGTACAACACAAAATAACAAAGTTAATTAGACAAATATTTAACCACGTATAAAAAAGATACGGTTTCACGTTTGTCTTCAATCACGAGCCACGAGCCAAGATCTTCAAGCAAGTGCCGGCAAAACCCTTATTCTTCCAAAATAGGATACTCCGGATGTACCCCGATCCTATGACCCTTTCTCCTGAGGTAGGTCCATATGCCCAGTAGGTGAACCACGCCTCTGGGGTAGTGGAGTATACTCAGCAAGAGAAAAGGAATAGGCACCAGGTAGTCGAAGGAGCACGACAAGCCCGATGCCGCCCGTGTTTCTCGACGCTACCATGTCCAAAAAGGTTGCACAACCTGATATTCGATCACGATAACTCAAACAATGATAATATAATTCAAGAAGTACATGAACGAGGGACAACAAAGTACGTTGTCCTCAATCACAATACAACAAGTAATAAGTTCATATAAATTCAATTAATTAAACTAAATCTTATAATTTGAGAGCAATAAAATAAGCTAAGATGCACAAAATGAATGAAAGCTCCCTCACCTTTATCAAGCCTCAAGATGTAAAAATGGCTTAGTTACTCCAACTTTCCTTGGATTAGCTTGAATATGAATATCCTAGTTTTCATATAAGTATAACACTTTACCAATTGACAAAGAAGGTTTAACAACTATCTTTCATATCCAAGAATCTATATTACATACTTTATTTTATTGTAACTTAATTAAACACCATAGATTTGTAACAATAGAGAAGCATTTACATATATATAAAGTTAAGCTAACTATAACAAATCAAAATTGTACTTAACATATAAACTAAATGCCAACTGTACAACTGGACTCAACTAACATGTATTGGTTAACATCTTTACATTTAACTTATATTCTAATTAATTCTTCAAACATTCAACACAAGTTTCCAAGTGCAAAGTTAATACCGCAAGCTCAACTAGGACATTTTTCAATTCCTCTAACAGAAGCTTAACTTAATCAATTCGGTTACCTAGGATATTGACCTTCAAACTATCTGATTTTTATGTATAATCATATCTCTTCGAGTGAAGTTAATTTTAGGTTCAAACGGTGCTCAATTCCGAGTTAAATTCCAAAAGTTATAACCCTTACCGCGCAACCACGCATAGCTGGGCAGAACCAGCAATTTTTGAGCTCAGAGGGTTAAAATGTTAGAATTAGCCTTAGCCCTAGAAATTAACATTTTCTCTAAACTGCCTAATCTAGCTGCAATACAAATTTCATTAAGTTTCGAGCATGTTTGCTAGGTCAAAAGAGCTTCGAAAGACAGGGGCAGTAAGCTGATCCGAACATAGCATTAGCTTATATTATCAAGTAACAATTCATAACTAGGTAATTTGTGTTAGATAAACTTCTTTCAAGCAATTTCACAAACAATAGAGCTACCACACACTATCATCTTCATCCTCAAGACAATACAACAACCAACACACCACCAATTCCAAGTTAGCTAACCACAACCCTTCAAATTCACACAATTCATACAATAAACAAGTTAACTAGCTAAAACTAAGCTTAGATCATCCTATTTCAACATTTTCCATGTAGCTTAAAGACAACTCAACCATATAAAACAAGTTACTTCACAATTAATTCACTTCAACTTGATCACAAGGTTTCATTAAGCTAAGCATCCAATTACAATACTACATTCTAACCCCAAACATACCCACTATAAAGCATGCTCCAAGAATCATTTTCATATTCCACACTTCACTTACATAAGTTACCTACCACATGCTTTGACAATCTATTTACTCTATAATTTACAAGTCTCCCTGATTATTGATCATTAACATGTATACATTCTCCATTAGTTACTTTGCATGCACGGCTCTAGGCATCTAGAATCCTTAAACACATTTAAAAACTATAATTATCAAGTTAACACCAATGAAACACTTAAAATGCTTAATAACTTTTTCCATTTTAACAAAACATACCATCTAAACCTATTATTCACGTAACATGCTCAAGGGTCAAGCAATTGTAAGTATTCCATAATAGTACTATCAATCAATAAAGCTATTAACTCATACTTATTTTCATTACAATTAACTCAACTATAAAGCAATTATCATTAAATTAACTATGTGAACACAAAGGGATCAATATTATACTTTTCACAAAACTTTACAAAATGCTCACACATGCCTTAGAATTGCATTTAGACACGCTAGGAGCAACTACAAAGCAATACAAGTACTAAAGCAATTAATTCATTCATTTTCCCTTTGTTCAACTAGGCTATTTAGCTTCCTACCAGAATTCAATGATCAAGTTAAGCTAGCTAACCATCCTACCAATCTAAAAATACCTAAATACCTCATTTAGAGCCTCCAAATCATAACCTAGAGCACAAGTACATGAAAATACCGAAAATGCCTATTTGTGGGTTTACACTACAAGTACCAATTCTGGAACCCAAACAAGCGAAACGAAGGCACTTCTAAGGCTTCAATCCTTAATAAAGACTAGCCATAACCTCGAAACATGCCCGGATTCAAGTTAACCCCGAAACCCCTTTCTAAAATGGCTTATTTTGATCAAATTACCCAAGTTTCGAGCCTAACAAGCGCACTTAACATTTTTCCCATGTTCATGGACCTAATTAGCATCTATTAGAAGCCTCGAATCGAATTAAATTGTAACATTTTTTGGAAACACTCATTTGGTACTATTCATCATCTTCCTCATGTAGATTCTTGCTAAAAACTTAGTTCCAAGCTATATCAATGCATAAAGATGTTCTCTAGCATATAATAATACCATATCTAGCAAGAATCAAGCAATTTATAGTACAAAAATGGTAAATTCGAAAATTATAAAAACTTAGCATAAACTTTAAATAGCAAGGATGATGCATCTTACTCACCTAGGAGCCTTGTGGAGGGTGGATGAGGACTTTGAAGAGGTGGAATGAGGTCTAGATTAATGATTCTTGAGCAAATTTGAAGAAAATAGCAAAATTTTCTCCTCTCTTTTCCTTTCTTGAGGTCAACGGGTTTGGGGGTCGTTTTAGGGATTTTTCTTTTTGTTTTTATGAGCATTTGTATGCATATATGGTATATGATGTATATATGTATGTGTTGTATACTTAGCTTAAGTCAATTACCACAAAATCTTAGTCAAACTATGCTAAATTTCAATTTAAATGCCAACTAGTTTAAAAACAATGTTTACACTACGTAACACTATTCAACGAAACACTAATCATTTTTCAAACGCAAGCTCTTGACCTCCAAAGTTCAAAACTACAAGTTTCTGATTCCTTTTATAAGCTATACTATCTAGAAAAAATATTAATTCGAGCAAATTAGACAATTGATTTTCTTATGAATATTAGCCAATAATAAAACATATAATCAAGAAAAAAAAATGCACATTGAAATGCTCAAAGAGACATGCAACAGTTACAAATGAACGTGATAAGAAATCTCGGGCGTCACATTATCAGCCCCACGTCCAGTCAGATGATCAGCAACAGTCTTTCCAGCCTCCAAGTCAGTTAGAGCCCATTCCTAGTCAGCAACAGGGGTAGTATAGGCAGGAATCTGTGAGGACTCAATCAAGGCAAACCCGAACTCAGGGCCAGAGTAGACCAGCTACTATGAGGTTCTAGCAGAGTGATCCGGTTGCTTCGTCAGTTCAGAGCTCTGCAGGAGGCAGTGCTGCTTTCAATGTTCCACTTTGTGCGTTTTGTAACAAAATGGGCCATATGGAAGCCAACTGTTGGAAGAAGTCTGGCAGGTGCACAGGGTGCGGCAGCGATCAGCACAAGACAAAGGAGTGCCCAATGTTTAGAAGTAGTCAGGGGCAGTTAACAGTTAGGGGCAATCAGGGTAGACCAGTAGATATCGCACCTCTACAGCTTCGTGTTCAGACCAGAGCCTATGTCATTGATCTTCGGGCTCATGATAAACGTAAGAATTGTAAAGGCACAATTGTTTTAAGGGAGGGAAGATATGAGACCCCGAAATTCCTTTATGTGATTATGTGTTTTGACTTGTTTATATGCTATTTGAATTAATATATGTGTAATTTATGTGATTACTACTCCTATTACATGATATATGTATATTCATAAAATTTTCATAAAGATTTTTAGTGAAAATTTCATTGAAAGTGCCTTTAAATAGCATTTGAGGACTCTTCCGCTAAATTTTTTAAACTGGTCTTTTAAACATTTTAAAAACTAGTCCTCCATTATTAATTGACCCGTGATTTAATAAAAATTATTTCTAAAATAAACTAGGAATTTAAAGTAGACTTTTTGGTAGGAATGGCAGCGGGTCAGTTAACCGCGATTTTTGGCAAAACTGAAACTAACCTCGTTTAGCATAACCTATAACCGAAATCGAAACCCGATGGTTTTAAAAACCATAATCCAAAACCAAAACCACAAGTATAAAAAAATCGTGGATAACCGAAACCGAAACAGAAAATTTTAAAAAAATAAAATTTAAATAGAAAAAAACTAAAAAATATGAAAAAATAATGAATTTAAATGGAAAAAATTCTAAAACACAATAAAACTAAAAATCCATACATCATAAGACAATAAAATTAAAAATGTATTACATCATTGTAAATATTCAAATCTAAACAAACTAAAAACGAGAAAATGTTTATCCATCAACACAATAAGAGAACAAAGTTTATAATTAAAGCATCCATCAAATGATTGAAAATTTGTTTTCACATTTTTCCATTCTTTCGTCCAACTATGAGAAATCATCTGAAAAAGAAAAACACAATGTATGTACAAATCGTTTTGTACAAAATCAATATTGTTAGATTCTAATTAAAATCTCAATATTATAAAAATTAATATATGACAAAATATTATATATACCTCAATTTATATCTTTCTCTTCAGCACAAACTTTAACGAAATCAGGTGGAATGAAGACGTCTACAAAAATTGCATATAGATATAAACTAAATATCTTTATATATAAAAATAAGTGATCAATCTTCAATATAAAGAGTACTTTACCTTGAATATTACCCCATAACCAACTATGTGAGCACATTAAAACTTTTAAAGGGTTTGAATGAAGTCTACTTCTGTGTGGACTAACCACTCTCCTACTAGTACTGAACGCCGACTCAGATGCAGCAGTAGAAATAGGAATTTCCAAAAGATCCCAAGCTATCAGTTGCAAAATAGGATACTCCTATTTATCTTCCACCAATTAAGAATGTCGAAATCCTGACTTCATGGTAAAATTGGCTCTTCTAAGTAATGATCTAGTTCTAATTTCACATGTGTAGTTATAGCACTAGAACTAAGAAATTGTACTAATTTGGCCATAGTTTCTCCTTCCACATTAGAAATAGCCGAATCCACCAAATTTTGTGAAATGGATGGACCATGAATGTTTTCATGAGATTTACAAATAGACTTTGACTGATACTCTTGAAGCAATTCATAACAACATCTCTTAAACCTTTCAATCTCTCCAGTTGCATATTCACCATAAAATGCAAGAAAATAAAACTCAACAACTTTCATTTTGTATCAAGAATCCAAAACAACTGATACAGCCATAACAACATGCACATAGCTACAATACTTCTCAAACTTTTGAAACATATTTTTTGCCAAGGAAGCAATTGTTTCATCTTTAGATAAAATCCATTTACCCAAATTTTTCCTAATCTTACAAACTTTAACAAAGTAAGTGTTTGAAGTTGGATACTGTGACGACCCAGACCTAGCATATAGACATTTTATTAATTTGTATATATTCATTTCATTAAATTGTATCATTCTTGAAAAAACGTGTCACGATAACTGTTTTCATTCATTTAAATTATATTCAGTTGGCTTCCCCAAAATAATTATTTTTATTATATTAATTATTAGAATTTACTTTACTATTAATTTAAAATGATTTCATTTCACTATTTGAATGTGAAGCCCGAACCTGGGAATAATTATTTTTATTGTTATCGCCATTGGAATTTATTTAAATTATATTTAATTGATTAACATAAAGTAATTAATTTATTATTTTCACTATTTGTATTTATTTAGTTTATATTTAAATGACTTGCTCGGGATAATTACTTTATTATTTTATTTATTAAAATTATTTTGCATGTCTTTTTAATTAATTTGTTTTACTGTTCGAACAGGAAGCCGACCCGGACCCGAACGAGCTGGATTATTTTCAATATTAATTATAATTATTTAAATTGGATTTAAAAGAGTAATTAGAAATGATTATCTTATGTTTATTATATATTCACATTTAATTGATTCAAACTGCCCGAGCCTAGAGAGACTTTTAATTTATTATATTTAATTATTCTATGTGCATATTTGACTTATTTGCCCTTTTGTTTGCTTTTATATATTTTATTTATTAAGTTTAACTTGAGCCCAGGTAAATTTTAAACTGCCTTATTTTTCGAATTTGATATTTTTTTCGCTGAGCATTATTGTATTTAATATATTCGTTCATTATTGGAATGTGCATGTTATGTCCCGAGCATGAGAAAATAAATATTTTTAGTATCCCCGAGTGAATAGTGATAGTTTATTATTTTGGACGTTTAGTATTCCTATTAGTTTCTACTTAAATTTTATACCCCAATTATATTATATGAGCTCAACCCATTATTTAGTCTACCTAGGATACATACTTATATATATAATGGTTAAGAAAAACAAAACAAAATAAATAAAATAAATAGAAGTTGGACCGTCAATCTAGTGAAGAGGAAAAAAAAAGTGAACCAAGTTGTATCTTTTAGCCAAGTAGATGAACTCATATATTATATTATAAGTTAAACCAAAATAATACAATAGTCAACTTAGCAAAATAAAAAGAATGAAACTCGTGAGCAGCAGCAGCAAAAGGAGAAAAAAAATTATGAAGACCTTTGAGCTTAGTGTTGACTTCTTTCTTCATTTTTTCTTTCATTTTTGCTTGGATCAAATGTGGTATTAGCGATTTTCCTCCATTTTCTAACCATACAAGGTGAGGGAGTTGCATTTAAATTCATTCCAAAGTTTGTGTCAACTTTGATGATTTTGTGATTTGTTGATTTTGGCTATAGAAATGCTTAAATGTTGTATCATATATGTTTTACATGCTGTGTAGACTACATTTGAGTAGTTAATTAGCTAGCTCCATGGTTGAAGCTTGAGATCACAAAATAGATGATGAATAGTGACGAATATTAGGATTTTGCTATAACTTGCTATTTAGAGTGAATTGATGCTTTATTTAGGTGCTCTAGACATTATTGAACCTAGTTATAAGCTTATGTGTAGCTAAATTGCCTGAAATTGAGTTAAAATGCAAATTAGCTAACTTTTTAAAAGGGGGTTTTTCATGAAATATAATCCGGGCACATTTGGGCTTTAGATTAGGTATCCTTGGCATATGGAAGCACGTTTGGTGCTTTCGTTGCATTAAATTAGGGCCCGAATAGGGTAGGTCTAGTTAAAATCCACTCGGGGCCTTCCCGAGCTTTTGTCTCCAAAGAAGGTTTTTTGGGTCTTGGTAAGTGTCTTTTGGATTCCTTAGGAGTGTAAAATGGTTAGGTTGTAGATTTGGGCCTTGAATTTCATATAGAAGAAGAATTTCATAGTTATAAAAAGGGGAAATGTATGAATTGTATGCTTTAGTGCTTGTATTAACTTGTAGTGGTCTATGGTAAGTTTACATGCATGCTTAAATCATATTCAAGTTATTTGTAAAGTTTCGTGGACAAGTATGATAATTGCCTCTTTGTGCTTATATGGTTACTACTTGTATAAAAGCTTATATTGTGACTAACTGCGAAGGCAGCTTATTTTGTCATCCCTCATATGTGATATTTGATATTCTTAGTTCTCGCGATCATAATCCGGGGTTGCGCAACCATTTCAGACATGGTAGTGTCGAGAAACACGGGCGGCATTGGGCTTGTCGTGCTCCCTCGACTACCATGGTACCTATTCATTTTCTCGCTGAGTATACTCCACTAACCCAAAGGCGTGGTTCACCTCGTTGAGACATATGGACCTACCTCAGAAGAAATGGGTCATAGGATCGGGGTACATCCGGAGTAACCTATTTGGAGGAATAAGGGGTTTACTGGCACTTACTTGAAGATCATGGTTCGTGGTTCGAGATTGAAGACAAGAAGATGAACCGTATCCTTTTTATATATGGCTAATTTCTTGTTCAATTAGCCTATTATATTTGTGATATTATTGTTATTATCTTTGTTGCATTGCACGAAACCATTTGCGAAAATACCCCGGTTTACTGCATTCCCTCCCTCACTGAGTAACTTTGCTTACTCATTCCTTGTTTTAACATGTCACAAGTGCAGTTAGAACAACTACCTTGAGTGCTATGTTGTTGGTTGCTTGTCTTGCTGGCGTTGGATGCCTTTGAAGATGTATGTAGTTGTGTTGAAATTGTAAACATGTCAATTTACTTATGGACTTGAATGTTGTTGGGTAGTCGGTATGTAATAGTTAATGTTAAACTTTACTGCCTTTTGTCTGCGTGTTTGTGTGCTAAAGGAAATTGAATGATGGACTCAATGTTTAAGTAAGTACAGTAATTAGAATTAGAGTGGTATAATAAGTGGATTTAAAAGATAAGATTTCAATGGATTTTAAACTTGCATGCCTGTGCATTTTGTTGTTGAGTTCCAAGGCTCGGATGGCATTGAGGAGTTTGTTGAATATGATGATAGTGGAAGTTAGGTGTTACGGGGAGGTTGGAATTGCTTGTACAAGTTTTGGATAGTCCTATAAACAAGGGGGATTCCTACCCATTTCCCCTCATTTTTTTTCATGTCGGGTTTGGGATTGGATTGAGATTAGTATGATCAATAGAAGTCCCGATTCTGTGAGGGATCGGGGTGTTACAGAAGTGGTATCAGAGCTTAGTTAGCTCTCAATCGGGAAAGGATCTTCGGCCTATTGGGTAGTGACCACTGATCGTGTGCTTGTAAAGTGTGTTATGTGGATAGAGTGATATGTATGCCTTGTATGTCGTGAATGTATGTGTGTCTTATGTGACTTATATGTCTAATGTATAAGGATTGTGTGATATATATGTTGTGTTATGTGATTCGATGTGCACCTATGTGACTCTTTTGTGCTATAAATGAAACTTATGGTATGTGTGCTTATGTGATTATGAGTACATTAAAGTGATTTCATGAATGACTATTTGCTTCAACTATTAGTAAAATGTGTGTTCGAATTATGTGAACTAAGTTATTATGAATAACAGGATAACTTATTAGTCAAAACTAGGAAATATTGGCTTCTAGTACAGTCTATAATTGCATAATAGTTTAAGTATTCATTGAGCATATATGATAGTTGCATAACATGTAAAATGTTATCACTTCGGATATGCATGCTATAAGAGATTCGTCTTGTGTAATCTGAAGTGCATGCATCCACTACCCGTTGAATTGGTAAGTAAAATCTCCCCTATAGAGATGGCCAGTATTGGGTTTTCTAAAGATGTAGACCAACAGAGTTGATTGTAGTACATATCTGAGATTAACAAGAAGTACTTCAAGAAGCAAGCTTGGGATTTTCTTGGGGATTTTCTTTGGTAATCTCCCTCGACATTCTAGCTGTGAGTTCTTATTCAATAATATTTGGTATTTTCTTTGGCATCTGCATTTGGATTACTTCTCTGGAACTCTTATACAACAATCACATTGAGAATTCTTATGTGGTGTTCCTACTCGGAAGGCTTCTTACTCAGACTTCTAGATTGGTATTCTTATTCGGAGCCTTTATTTGGCACCCTTATTGCAAGATTTCTTGCCTAGTATTTCTTTTGATAGCCTACTGAAGTTTTCACCGGTAATTCTTCGACACATGTGTGGGTATTCTTCTTGGTATATTACTTTGAAGTTCTTATTTAAGATGCTTATCTGATAAACTTCCTTGGAGTTATCAGTGGTTTTCGCGTTCGAGCTTTTTATCCAAATTGTTCAAGATGCATACGAGGAGTTCATTTAAAATGAGAAATTGCAATGACGCAATTTCAGTAAGGAGGGGAGTGTGTGACGACCCAGACCTAACATATAGACATTTTATTAATTTGCATATATTCATTTCATTAAATTGTACCATTCTTGAAAAAACATTCCACAATAACTGTTTGCATTCATTTAAATTATATTCAGTTGACTTCCCCAAATAGTTATTTTTATTATTTTAATTATTAGAATTTACTTTACTAATAATTCAAAATGATTTAATTTCGCTATTTGAATGTGAAGCCCGAACCCGCGAATAATTATTTTTATTGTTATCGCCATTGGAATTTATTTAAACTATATTTAATTGATTTACATAAAGTAATTAATTTATTATTTTCATTATCTGTATTTATTTAGTTTATATTTAAATGACTTGCCCGAGATAATTACTTTATTATTTTATTTATTAAAATTATTTTACATGTCTTTTTAATTATTTTATTTTATTGTTCGAACGAGAAGCCGGACCCGGACCCGAACGAGCTGGATTATTTTTAATATTAATTATAATTATTTAAATTAGATTTAAAAGAGTTATTAGAAATGATTATCTTATATTTATTATTTATTCACATTTAATTGATTCAAACTGCCCGAGCCTAGAGAGACTTTTAATTTATTATATTTAATTATTCTGTGTGCATATTTGACTTACTTGCCCTTTTGTTTGATTTTGTTTGCTTTTATATATTTTATTTATTAAGTTTAACTTAAGCCCGGGTAAAATTTTAAACTGCCTTATTTTTCGAATTTGATATTTTTTTCCCTGAGTATTATTGTATTTAATATATTCGTTCATTGTTGGAATGTGCATGTTATGTCCCGAGCATGAGAAAGTAAATATTTTTAGTATCCTTGAGCGAATAGTGATAGTTTATTATTTTGGACATTTAGTATTCCTATTAGTTTCTACTTAAATTTTATAGCCCAAATATATTATATTAGCCCAACCCATTATTTAGTCTACCTAGGATACACACTTAGATATATAATGGTTAAGAAAAACATTACAAAATAAATAAAATAAATAGAAGCTAGACTGTTAGTCCAATGAAGAGGAAAAAAAAAAAGTGATCCAAGTTGTATCTTTTAGCCAAGTAGATGAACTCATATATTATATTATAAGTTAAACCAAAGTAATACAATAGTCAACTTAGCAAAACAAAAAGAATGAAACTCGTGAGCAGCAGTAGCAAAAGGAGAAAAAAAACGTGGAGACCTTTGAGCTTAGTGTTGACTTCTTTCTTCATTTTTTCTTCCATTTTAGCTTGGATCAAAGGTGGTATTAGCTATTTTCCTTCATTTTCTAACCATACAAGGTGAGGGAGTTGCATTTAAATTCATTCTAAAGTTTGTGTCAACTTTGATGATTTTGTGATTTGTTGATTTTGGCTATAGAAATGCTTAAATGTTGAATCATATATGCTTTACATGTTGTGTAGACTACATTTGAGTAGTTAATTAGCTAGCTCCATGGTTGAAACTTGAGATCACAAAAGAGATGATGAATAGTGACAAATTTTAGGGTTTTGTTATAACTTGTTATTTAGAGTGAATTGATGCTTTATTTAGGTGCTCTAGACATTATTAAATCTAGTTATAAGCATACGTGTAGCTAAATTGCTCGAAATTGAGTTAAAATGCAAATTAGCTAACTTTTTAAAAGGCGGTTTTTCATGAAATATAATCCGGGCACATTCGGGTTTTAGATTAGGTATTCTTGGGGTATGGAAGCACGTTTGGTGCTTTCGTTGCGTTAAATTAGGGCCCAGATAAGGTAGGTGTAGTTAAAATCTACTCAGGGCCTTCCCAAGCTTTTGTCTCCAAAGAGGGTTTTTAGGGTCTTGGTTAGTGTCTTTTTTGCTTCCTTAGGTGTGTAGAACGGTTAGGTTGTAGATTTAGGGCATTGAATTTCATATAGAAGAAGAATTGCATAGTTATAAAAAGGGAAAATGTATGAATTGTATGCTTTAGTGCTTGTATTAACTTGTAGTGGTCTATGGTAAGTTTACATGCATACTTAAATCATATTCAAGTTATTTGTAAAGTTTTGTGGACAAGTATGATAATTGCCTCTTTGTGCTTATATGGTTACTACTTGTATAAAAGTTTATATTGTGACTAATTGCGAGGGCGACTTATTTTGTCGTCTCTCATATGTGATATTTGATATTCTTGGTTCTCGTGATCATGACCCGAGGTTGCGTAACCTTTTCGGACATGGTAGTGTCTAGAAACACGAGCGTTGTTGGGCTTGCCGTGCTCCCTCAACTACCATGGTGCCTATTCCCTTTCTCGCTGAGTATACTCAACTACCCTAGAGGCGTGGTTCACCTCGTTGGGGCATATGGACCTATCTCAGGAGAAATGGGTCGTAGGATCGGGGTACATCCGGAATAACCCATTTGGAGGAATAAGGAGTTTACCGACACTTACTTGAAGATTATGGTTTGTGGGTCAAGATTGAAGACAATAAGATGAACCGTATCCTTTTTATATATGAATAATTTCTTGTTCAATTAGCCTGTTATATTTGTGATATTATTGTTATTATCTTTGTTGCATTGCACGAAACCATTTGCGAAAACACCCCGGTTTACTGCATCGCCTCCCTCACTGAGTAACTTTGATTACTCATTCCTCGTTTTAACATGTCACAAGTGCAGTTAGAATAACTACCTTGAGTGATGTGTTGTTGGTTGCTTGTCTTGCTGAGGTTGGATGCCTTTGAAGATGTATGTAGTTGTGTTGAAATTGTAAACTTGTAAATTAACTTATGGACTTGAATGTTGTTGGGTAGTCGGTATGTAATAGTTAATGTTAAACTTTACTGCCTTTCGTCTGCGTGTTTGTGTGCTAAAGGAAATTGAATGATGGACTCAATGTTTAAGTAAGTACGGTAATTAGAATTAGAGTGGTATGATAAGTAGATTTAAAAGATAAGATTTCGATGGGTTTTAAACATGCATGCCTGTGCGTTTTGTTGTTGAGTTCCAAAGCTCAGATGGCCTTGAGGAGTTTGTTGAATGTGATTATAGTGGAAGTTGGTTATTACGGGGAGGTTGGAATTGCTTGTACAAGTTTTGGATAGTCCTATAAACAGGGGGGACTCCGCCCGTTTCCCCTCATTTTTTGCATGCCGGGTTTGGGATTGGGTTGAGATTAGTATGATCTATAGAAGTCCCGATTCCATGAGGGATCATGGTTTTACAGATACTTCCTACCAGAGAAAAGTTCAGTCATATTATGAAAGAGCTTAAGCTTTTCACAAATTTTGTAGCTAGATTCCAATCAAGTTCAGATGGCACATTCTTATAATTTTTATCTCTAAGTCTCATTCTAGGAAATACATCCTTGTACACTAAAGCAACTTGAAGCATCAAATAAGTAGAATTCCATCTTGTTTTAATATCAATCCCCAACTTCTTAGTGCAAATAAGTTTCATTTGACGTGCCATCTCTTCAAACTTTTCCTATCTAGCTGGACTAGCAGACCAAAATAGAACACTCTCACGAATGGTTGCAATTGCATCCTCTATAACTATCAACCCATCTTTCACGATGAGATTTAGAATATGAGCACAACAACGCATATGAACAAGCATTCCTCCAAGCGAACAATCAGAAAATAACTTATCAACAATTACCTTTATAACCCCATCATTTGTGATGCAATTATCTACTATTATGGTAGACAACTTGGTTTCCAAATTCCATGCAGTTGAACCATCAAGTAAATTTTCAGCAAGTATTTTTGTGGTATAAGGTGCAGGCACATAAATAAACCTACAATTAATATCATCAAGTGGGCCAATCACATTCATGCTATAAAATGCAAGACTATGAAGATGAATAGATTTATTAGCCATAAATAAATAATCTTATCTCAAGATACGACTTTGCAAAACCCAATTGTTGTCCACAAAATGGGCGGTATGCTTATATAACCCTTCTTTTGGTTAGAACTCCACATGTCGGTTGTGATAGCTACACGACTTGTGTTCTTTTCTAAAAGACTTCGCAATTTTGACCTATTTTCCTCATAAATTTTGAATATATCTTTCTTAATGGTATTTCGAGAAACCATCTTAAAAAGAGGTTGGAGGCTATGTACAAAATCCCTAAAACCAACATGATCAATGATAGAAATAGGATATTCATGTAAAATAATAGCACGAGCAAGCTGATGTATTGAAACTTTCCATCACTTTGTTTTTGAGATTGTATTTGCTTTTGTTTTTGGCGTTCAATTGCTTGACCAATGTTTTCCTGCGTTTTTCTCAGACATACATTTAAATGGCTTTGTAAACTTGAAGTTCCACTCCTACTTGAAGCTTTCAATGCTTTCTTACGATAGTTACAAATGGCATATTCGACATCATCATTTTTCATCTTCTTCATAAGCTCCCACACACTACTAGTCAACTTCCTCTTTTTTGCCTCGCAAATTTCATCTATTTGAGGTTTTTTGCGTTGTGAACCTTGAGGTTGAGAGAAACTCGAACAATTTGGATTTTGAGAAGAAGTTGAACTTGTAAAATGTACATTGGTAGGTGTATTGCATTCATTTTGACTTTCAACTTTAAGATCATTATCCTTTTGGGATGACATTTTGTTGAATAAAATCTATTGTATCAGATGAGGATACCTGCATCACATAGATCCAGACACTCTAAGCTTGGAGCAATACTACAATTACATGATCTATGGAATGCTGCATCACAAGTATTCATTCTTAAAGAACAACTCATTTAAGGGGATAGCCAACAAGATTGAGCCACTGTGGTTAATCAACTTGAACACATTTCTTAAACAATAACAGATAGAAACCAAGTAAACATCTCTTAAAATAATTACCAAATTCACATAAACGAAGACACTGATAGAACATAAGCCCGTATCACCTCTTCATATATCACAGACAAAATAAAATGTTACCTAGAGTTTTCAGCTTATTTCTTGCATATTATATACATGTGTATATAAAAAAATATTATAATATTATAATCAAGTATTTCTTGCAACAGTAAAGCACGAACATGAATATATATAAAAAAAAAATACACTGAGTGTTACCTGGAGTCTTGCAACAGTAAAGCACGAAAAATAATATGCAAGAAATACACTGATCAAGAGACATTTAAAGAAAAACATAAGATATTTAACAAAAATTTTAAAAAAAATGAAAAAAAGACTAACTTTGATTTGTCAAGATCCAAGAAATACACTGAAACATTAATGGACAAATTTTTAAAAAAAATTAAGATATTTAACAAAAATTAAAAAAATAAAAACAGAAAAAGAAAATTTTTTTTTTTGAGTTTGAACGTTTCAAGTTTGAGGACTACCTGATATAGAAGCTTGAAGCCTTGAACGCTGAATCTTGAACCTTTGATTTTTTTCATTTTTTTTTGGTGAAAATGAAGAAGAACTTTGAGTTTTGGTTTTCGACTATGGAGGCGGCGTGAAAACTAAAGAAAGAAACTTTAGAATGAAGACTAGGATTTAGGGTTATAAGTTTATTAGGACTTTTTTTTATTTTTTACTTTTTTGTCTTATAGTACTAGTAGCTATTTATTATTTATTTATTTGTGTTTTATTAGACTACTAGATTAGGATGAGTACTACTTTTATTATTTTTTAAAAATTTAAGCATTTGTTTTAGAGATATATATATAATAAAATAAAAAATTACTAATCAGGTTTCGGTTTTCAATTTTTTTTAATATCAAAAACCAAAACCTATTGGTTTATCCGTCAATTTTGCTTTATAAAATTCAAAGCCTAACGGTTTTCTCATCGGATATCGTTATTGATTTTTTATCAAGTGGTTATCGATCGATTTTGGGTACAACGGGTACCCGTTGCCATCCCTACTTTTTGGGCCAAAAAGTAACGTTTTTAAGTCAAATAGTAATTTTTGCTAAAATAGAACCTTGCGTTGACTTTTGTTGACCTAGTACATATTATAAATAAATATTTTATCGTCTTAAATAATCCTAGGATGGCATGTTTGAAAAATGAAACAAAAATGAAGGTTAACTTAGTCTTTTGTCATTTGAAGTTAATTTTAGCTAACTTTGACCATTTTTCTTGCTTTGACTTTGCATTTTAAGTTTATATAACATAAAATCAGCAAAAAACACCACCATTTCTCACACAATGTCGTGACCAAGAGGAAGGAGAAGAAGGAATAGTATTTTCAAGGTTTTTCAACCATTTTTTAAGAAAAAGTATTGATTCAAAGTCAAATCCTTCCATTCAAAGCTTTATTTTGCATCTTCAACTCGTGTTCTACCTATTTCTAGCCTTAGTTTGTATCAAAGGTGAGGAAAAATTAGATCTTAAAATTAAAGTTTGTAGCAAAGTTTTGAAATTGCATATATAGTTGTTATATTGTTATATTAGCTTGTGATTATTGTTAGATAAGTGTTGTTGACTAACATAAGTTTATTTTAGCTAATTTAAACAGTAGATTGTTATAGTTTTATTTTATATGTTTTATTTTGATTATTTAGCTAATATTTACATTGATTCTTGTTGTATTAGTTGTTTATAAGTTGTATATGCTTGTATGAACTTGTTCAGCATAGAATAGCAATGTTATAATGCAAAAATGATGAAATGATAGTTGGTTTATTGGCTAAAAATTCCAACCGCTTATGCATTGGCTTGTTGGGCTTGTTTTAGATGGCTTTTCAGTTGTTCTCGAGGTGGTTTAGGTGCTTTCTTAAGTGGTTAAGTGATAGGAGAAGGTTCAGGGGTTGTTTAGTTGTTAAATTTTGAGTTGTGTTGATTGGAAGTTGGGTTTATGTTTCTTTGATTTAGTTGAGCATTGTTTTAAGTTCTCTTGCATTATTTGTGTGGTTGGAACTTGAGTTGGTGTTAAGTAGGCTCGGGGTTGCTTTAATATTGAAGTGTGTGTTCAGTTTGGATGGCCTACTTTGTCATCTAACTAAATTGTCTGAAGTATTTTATAAGTGTTCAGTTGTTGATTGTAAATGTTGAAGTGCCGGGAGACAACCTACTTTGTTGTTCTCTCAGAATGTTAAGTGTTAAGTGATAAATGTTGTCATGCATGACAGGGTTGTGTCACCTCGAGCGGTATTGGGCTTGCCGGGTCACATTAGTACGACTATCATGTTTTATCCCCTATCCCACATGACCAGAAGATGTTCATGGGATGTGGGTCTAGTATCGGTACATCTGGATTGTATTCAATGGGAGTAACAAGAAGAAATGAAAGTGTTCCTATTTGGTGGTAGAGGAACCGCATCAACGAATGAAATGAATGTATCATTTACTAAGTGTTTTAAAGTGTTGATATTAAATGAGTAGATTGTTTTAAGTGTTAGGTATAAGTTATTGTTGTTTACTGTGCATTCATTATTTCCAAGTGTGTTTTCGAAAGTAGTTTTCATGAAAATGTTTTCAAAGTTAATCTAACCCCCACTGAGCTAAATGATGGTTAGCTCACCCCTCTTTTCCACCCTTTCAGGTGAGCCGGATTTAGGGTACATGGAATATGTGCCGCTAGATAACGTGGGCAAGCTCGAGACTTGATTTGTTTGCTTAGATGTTCACATGTTGTCTTTTAGTTTATGATTATATTGTATTGTATCAAGTCTTGAAGTTTGAAATGTTTAACTTACTTTAAGATAGTGGTTTGTATAATGCTAGTCTTATAGTCTCTCTTTTTGGTTATGTATATGTTGATAAGCTAGCTTAGTAATCTATTTTGAATATATATATTATGTCATTTCTTAAATGGTTGTGACGGAGGCATTATACTTTTGTTGTTGTTAAATGGTTGGAATATGGTTTGTATTAGTTGCTTTGTGGTTTTGGAATGTGTTATTGGTTGTGGTTTGTTTGAAGTTGAACTGGTTTATGGTTTTGTTTTCCATATTACAGTTTTTATAATGCCAAAATTCCGCCGCGTCCTGACTTGATCATAAGTGGGTTGGTGTTGGGGCGTGACAGTTGACCTTATTATAAGATCTCACCTATAGTGAATCAAAACGCATATCCTAGGCTCTATTAACACGTCAACATATGATCATGATGCAGAACGTTGGCCACTTAGTAGCATAAGATGCTTTTAGTTATCTGACAATGATAGTAATATCATTGAGATAGCATTTACCTTAGTCCCGTTCAATGCACCATAATGCACTAATGATAGATGTCCAGAAAGCCCCACCAATGACCAAGGTAGGTCACCCTACCAAATAGGAGACTCTCTCATTATAATCTTACCATAGTGAAGTATCTAGCTTCACTTTTCGATTATGAATCTATAATTTTGATCCAAGCCTCATAGCATAGACCTTCTGTGCGGATCACCATACACCTATGCTAGTATATCAAATAACAGAGAGAATATGTCATGCTCATAATGATGCACTGATTTTATAACTGTATATATTCATTTATACTGAGATGTCTTAGTATGGTGGTATTTAGGGCATATAAATCCCAACACTAGCTTGATCCATCATCATCGCCATTATCATTATTACCACCATCTTCATCATCATCGTCATTTTCATCATCAACGTACTTCATCATCATTGCCATCTTTATCATCTCCTGGCCGTTTACCATCTTTCCATTGACTCGGAGGCATTGGAGGTTCATACCCGTGCTTAGTAAGCCAACTGGTATATATGTCCAACCATGTGTGAATGTTTTTTACTTGAAGCTGTAAAGGAGCGAGGCTTTCGTTAAAATTTCTTTTCACACGGCGTTCCATGTCTCGAATTCATTCATCAAACTTTGTTTCCAAGCTTATTTGCATACGGGATATAGTTTGAAGAATCTTGTTAGTATCTGACATAACAGCTGGAGCACTCAGAGCTTGAGAAGCTTGGTGACTCGACCCAATACCTTGTCGGTGATCTCTATCAAAGCAAGACGAGCAACATGGAAATTCTGCTCATTTACCTTATCCACGTCTACTGAGTCAGGGGCCATTTTACTAAGTTGAGCTTCAAAATCAAGCTCTTTTTCATCAATGACTACCTTTCCTTTTCCTTTTCTTTTTCTTTAGTACGTTTTCCCTCAGTTGGAGCCCTCTTTCTTGTTGAAGCACTAGGAGTGGTATTGTTGTCTCCCAAGATTGCAATTTTCTCATCATGAGGTAATTCCAATACTTCATATAGTTTCAAGATTTTACCCTTATGAATAAACAAACACATATGTCTCATAGCAACTGTATCAAACTTCTACATTGGATTGAATGGCTTAGGATGCTCATTTCCTAAAAGCACCTTATGATCTTTAAAGATTACGGTTAGATCCATGTCATATGCAAATCCCATGATTTTCTTGTGAATATGCCACATATGAGATAGTATTAAATAAGGCACGTTGATTCTTTTCTAAGAAGATAGCATGAACATAGTGTAAGCATCACAATATGGGATCCTACCATCATTAGAAACCTGAGGCATAATCAAATCTTGAACAATATAAAGCAATAGTATGTTATGTCCTGTGACATCTCATTATAAGAGGTGATACCAAGCATGCAATTATCAACACCTTCCCAAATCATAGCTACCATTGCATTTCTATCATCGATATGGATATCAGCCATCCTTTTGCACAATAATACAATTGACCAACTAGAGGTAAGTGTAATGAACTTAGATAGATTGTAGTAAGTATAATGTTCACTCCCTTTACTGTTGACCTTAAGGTGTTATGATTTCCTTCATACAAGTTAATGTAGAATTCATCGACCAAACTCTCATATGTTTCACATGCAATGAGCATAAAATTATCCAAACCTTAAAATTTCAAGTATTCAACTATATCGGTACCTTGAAATGAGGATTCAACAATAGGATTACTTGTAATCACTTGGCTCCAGTTGAACTTTTTTAATCTATCTCTTCCTAAGTGGGTTGTTGTACTTATGGCGGATTACTAGATGAAGACCCGGTTCTACCTCTCCTTGATTTGGAACCCTCGCCTCTTGTAACAACCATTGTGAGTTTTGAAGAAAAAACTTTAAAATCTAGGGTTTCAAGAGTTGAAGAAGAGATTTATTGGAATGAAAATGAGTTTAATCGGAAGAAATTTAGTTTTGAGATGTGGGTAAAAGGTTTGGCCGAGAGAGAATTTGAAAAGAATGAAGATTTTTTAAAAAATGAGTTTGAAAACCCCATTTAATCGTGCAAATGTCAAAGATTTTTCATCTGTCGGACGAGGGTATCGTACGAGGCCCTCATCCAGCAGACTCATCTGACAAAGGCAGACACTGGCGAACGAGGGTGCCATGCATGGCCCTCATCCGGCAGATTCGTCCAATACTCATTGTGGTTGTCGGATGTGTTTGACGATTGAGAAGATCATCCAACAAAACTTTGAGTTTTGAAAGATCAATTTTACACACATTTTTGCATACCAAGTTCTCTTCAAATAGCACAAAATTGATTTTCATGCAAGGGTTTAGTAAAAATATCAGCCAACTGATGCATAGAATCAACAAATTTAGGGACAACATCACCTTTTTGCATATGATCACGAATAAAATGGTGTTGAATATTTAGTTCTAGATTGTTGGATTAGCTTTTTTGTAAGATTAATGGAACTGGTATTATCACATTTAAATGGCTCATGGTCATATTCTAAGTCATAGTCAAGTAAATTTTGTTTCATCCAAAGAATTTGTGCCACACAGTTGCCCGCAAAAATATATTCAGCCTCGGCAGATGATAATGCTATGCTATTATACTTCTTACTACACGAGAGATTAACAATTGTCCTAAAAATTGACAACAACCATTAGTGTTTTTTCTATCTATTTTTCACCCTTCATAGTCAGCATCAAAATATCTTTTCAGTTCAAAAAATGCTCTCTTAGGATACCAAAGTCCTAAATCAAGTGTGCCTTTAAGATATTGAATGATTCTTTTTACTGCATTTAGATGAGACTCTTTAGGAGCAAATTGAAATCTAGCACATAGGCACACAACAAACATAATATCAGGTCTCGATGCAGTTTAGTAGAGAAGTCTTCCGATCATACCTTAATATTTATTTTCATCAACCGGTTTACTTTTTTCATTCATACCTAGCTTGGTTGATGTCCCTATTAGTTTGCTCATTTGTTTGGCATTCTAAAGTCTAAAATTTTTGATAAGTTATCTTGTATACTTGGCTTGATTGATGAAAATGTCTTCATTCGTTTGCTTGATTTGGAGTCCAAGAAAGAAATTCAACTTCCCCATTATGTTCATCTCAAATTCTTTGAGCATGCACTTCGAAAAGCTTTCACACAAAGATTCATTAGTTGCTCCGAAGATAATGCCACCAATATATATTTGCACAATCAAGATATCTTTTCTATTTCCTTCCACAAATAGTGTTGAATCTAGTTTTCCTCTAGTGGAATCATTTTTAATTAGAAAACTACTTAACCTTTCATACTAAGCTCTAGGATCTTGTTTTAAACCATAGAAAGCTTTTTGAAGTTTAAAAACATATTTTGGCAAGTTTGAGTCTTCAAAACCAGATAGTTGTTCTACATAAACTTCTTCTTGAAGATAATCATTTAAAAAGACACTTTTAACATTCATTTGAAATAATTTGAAATTCATAAAGCATGCAAAATCCGGTAGCATCCGAATAGATTCTAACCTAGCAACCAGTGCAAAGGTTTCATCATAATCTATTCCCTTTTCTTGATTATAACATTTTACAACTAGTCTTGCCTTATTTCTAGTTACTAAACCAGATTTTTCAAGTTTGTTTCTAAAAACACATTTAGTACCAATTATTGGATATTTAATAGGCATTTCAACTAGTTTCCATAGTTACCTTTCAAGTTGAGTAAGTTCTTCTTCTATAGCCATAATCCAATTGTCATCAAGTAATGCTTCTTTAACATGTTTAGGCTCTATTGAAGAGAGAAAGACAACATGTTCACAAAAGGCATTTAGATTGGAACAAGTTCTTGCACCTTTTGAAGGATCACCATGTGAGACCCCGGACCTAGCATGTAGTGAATAGTACATATTTGCATATGATTATGTGTTTATCTTAAATGTTTGCACATAAATGTGTGCTTACTCTAATTAATTTCATTCATTTGTTAGCACTATTTGTATATTTCTTGAAAATGTGCGAACTGTGTCTAAATAAATTTTATGAGTTAGTTATCTTGGTACTATATTTATTTTGAATGTTATTCTCTTGCATTTAATTGAAAGTTTCATTATTTTCAACTATATGAATAAGTAGCTCTGAGCTTGGAGTGATTTTTTAAAATTATTTTATTAAATTATTCGGCATGCATATCTATCTTAGTTAACCTCTCCTTAGTACATATTTATCGAGAGAATTGCATTTATTGCATTTCAGGAAGGTCCTAACTGAATAGTGTAACGCAAATGAATAGTAACTAGTGTATAATTTTTATTTGGGCCATTAGGTGTATTGATCTAGCAGTTGAGCCATCTTTAGCTATTAAACTAAATTAACTAAGCCAATAAATCAAGCCTGAACCCAACCGTGCATCTATTTTATTAATTTACATTTAATTACTTTAGTAATTAGCATTTCTTGAAAAACGAACATTCATATCTATCTATTTTTATTTAATTTCCCATTTAACTGATTTGCCCGGGACATTTCTTTTATCATTTTAATTATTCAAATTTATTTTACTTGCATCTGAATTAATTCGTTTCACTGTTCGAATAGAAGCCCAAGGCCCGGAACTGAATGGGCTAGTTTATTATTTTTAATAATTACATTTATTTAATTACATCTAAATAGTTTACGAGAAGTAAATAATTTATTATTTTACTATATGTCTACATTTAATTGACTTGAATTTTTCGAGCCCGGAGAGGTCTTTAATTTAATTTATTTAAATTTTCTATTTGCATATTTACTTTTATTTGACTTGTATCTTGCTTTTGTTTGTTAAAATTCTATGTTTCATAGGTGTCCGTGGTGAAATTTAAACTATTTTATTTTTTGAATTTTATATTTTTTCCTCAATAAACTTCATATTTAATATATTCGTTCATTTGAATTTTGTGCACTGCATGCTCCGAGCGCGAGATAGAAAATAGTTAGTGTCCCCGAGTGAATAGTAGCAAATAAATTATTTTGGGTCATTAATGTTTTAGTTAGTTTTTATACTACATATAACTAGCCAACACCATTTATTAAAGCTCAATCATATTAAATACATACATATACATATCATATACATATATATATTATATTAGAAACAAACAAAAGAGGACCAAAAACAAAAACAAAAAAAAAACCCGTAGGTTCTTAGAGAACAGAAAAAAAAAAAAAAGGAAAAACTTTGATCTTGCAAAATTGGTTCTTGGAGTTTGCTTGAAGTGTGCTTAAGCTTTCCTAGAGCCTTCATCTAGCATCTACATCTTGCATTTGGTGAGAGAGATTTATCCTATATGCATTTTAATTTTCTAGGGTTTAACTTGATAATTTGTAATTGTTAATTATTGTTGTATTTATGTTTATTGTTGCTTGAAATACACTTGATAGGGGTTGTAGAACATTCTTTTGAAACTTGTTAGCATTTTGATTTGTTGGAATTTGAGAATGGAAGTTGGAGAAGATGAATGAATACTAAAAATGTGAATAGTAACCCTTGTGCTCTAACTTGATTGTGTGATATCTAAGCATGATTTAGGGGTAAATGAACATAGGATAGAACCTTTAATGGGTTGAATTTGTTTAGATTGCTAGAACTTTAAATTAAAGTTAGTTAAGGGGCTCTATTCATTCAGTAACATTAAATAATGACCCGATACTCGATTTAATACTTTATATGGACTCTAAAGATGTTAGAATGGTTACTCGATAAATTTATTGAATTCCGAGAACATTGAATTTTGAAGTCTTAATTATGTTTTAAATGGTAACCGAGTGATGTAGCGTTTCGGTGTGAGTTTTAAGGTGATAATTAGTCTTAAATAAGTGGGATAGCACGGGTTAAGTAGCTATAGTTCAAATCACCTAAGAGGCATTTCGGAGTTTTTGGGTTAGCATGACTTAAAATGTGGTTTTGTTGTGTTTATGTGCATCATAAAGTGACTGCATGAGATTAGTGAAGTTAGAATTGAAGTTTGTTATCTTATGTGAAGATTGCAATCAAGTTTGTGAGCATTTAGAAGGAGATTTGTTGAGTTGCTTGAGAATTACTTGAGCTTGTTGCTTAATTAGCTATTTGAATTGATATAAATGATATAATTGTTACACTTGATCATTATTTGAGTTATATGTTGTATATGAGGCGAGGCTAGCCTACTTTGCTACCTCCCCACTTGATTTGGAAATGAGACTCGTGATTTGTTATTCAGGGTTGCGCAACCTTTTCGGACATGGTAGTGTCCAAAAACTCCAGGCAGCATCAAGCCGTCGATCTAGCTCGGCTACCATGGTGCCTATTCTCTTTCTTGCTGAGGCATACTTCTCTACCCCGGAGGTGTGGTTCACCTCGTTGGGGCATACGGACCTACCTCAAGAGAAATGGGTCGTAGGATCGGGGTACATCCGGAATAGCCCATTAGAGGAATAAGGGGTTTTGTCAGCATCTGCTTGAAGATCATGGTTCATGGTTCAAGATCGAAGATAAAGAAGATGAATCATATCTTTTTTAAGTGTGTTTAAATAATTGTTCAATTAGCTTGCTATATTGTGTTACTTGTGTTATTATCTTTACTACATTGCACAAAACTATTTGTGAAAATACCTCCGGTTTACTGTATTCCCTCCCTCACTAAGTAACCTTGGTTACTCATTCCTCGTTTTAACATGTTTCAGGAGGTGCAGTTAGAGTAGTTGTTGTTGCCTTGAATGCTGTTTAGATGTGATGCTTATCTTGCTGAGGTTGGAGTGTCTATATGCTAACTTTGTAAAGAATATATCGAAGATGTGATTATTATCTATTTTGAGTCCTATAGGTATTGTGTATAATTAAGTTGCCTTTGACGAATGTAAATTGAAGTTAAAAGTATTGTATGATGTTAGTAGTTAGTTGAGTTGTAATAATTTTATGCTTTGCTTTAGTGTTTAATGTTGCATGATTGGGTAGTCACTGGAGGCTAGTTGGTTGGTTGGACATAAATTATAAGAAAGCTTGATTGATAATGTAGAGTGGTATAATAAGCGAATGAAAAAGATAGAATTTTAATGGAATTAACTTTGCATGCTTGTGTGTTATAATGTTGGGTTCCAAGGCTCGGATGGCCTTGAGGAGTTTGTTGTATGTGATGATAGAGGAGGTTGGGAATTACGGATGAGGTTGGACTTTGATTTTGAAGTTATAATTGCTTGTACAGGTTTTGGATTGTCCTATAAATAGAAAATACTCCATCCGTTTTCCCTAAAGTTTTGTGCCCGGGTTTGGAATTGGGTTGAGAATAGAATGATCAATAGAGGTCTCAGTCCCGTGAGGGATTAGGGTGTTACACACCAAGGATTTGATCTTGTGGATGATCTTTCACAAATCTCCAACACTTAGGTAAGTCTTGATCTTTTTGAAGATTTTTCTCATTTGATACTTGTTGACCTCCTTGGATTGTTATGACTTTTGGAGCATTTTGAGATACTTCATCTTGAGGTTTTGATGTAGTAGGTTGCACTTGTGTCTCAACTTGTTGAAAACCTACATCATCGTCATCATCCTTTCTCGATACAAAGGGATTAGTTTCATCAAAGTTCACATGCATAGGTTCTTCAACTATTGGAGTTTTTTTGTTATATACTCTATATGTTTTACTTTTAATTGAATATCCTTAGGAAATTGTGCAGGAAAGAAAAGCAAGCACACTCAGTCTTGCACAGTCAAATTTCTCTAGAAATCTAAGTGGGGGTATAGTATAATTCTCTAGAATTTCATGTGAATTCAATTGGAAGTCTCACGTTCGGGGAGCTTTGGATTGCATCAAAATCTTTATCAATTTTCGACATCTTGAGAAAGAGATGGCTTCTAACCGCCTCCAACCATCTTCCCCCTTCTAACGAAGCAGATGGCTTCTAACAAAAAAAATCACCAACACACCATATCAACATCAACAAAACTCATCAGGAAAATGCAAATAGCATCAATGAATTGCAGCTACTCTCAAGAGATAGATACCCAACAGATCTGAAGGAACCCACTTTGGGTCTTCTTCATCCCTTTCAAAATCCTATTGTTTCCACCCCTTTAGTGCAACTAAAATAATTGCACATCCTTGAGATGGCCATGGCCTCCCCCTATTCCTTGTTCCTTTTTCTTCCAAAATCGGATGATGATGACGAGTTACTTGTTATGGTAGATCTGTCCATGAGTTGGGGTCAAATGCCCTTTTCTTGTGTTGTTTTCCTCCCTAGGAATGGTAGATCTAAGACAAGATCCTAGATTACATCTCAAATTTTCAGATCCATTACCTTTTTTTGTCACTCCAGCGTTGCATTCTTAAGTTTCAAGCAACACCATTGGTCCTGTACTCTTGTCACTGCATTTGTCTTTTTTAGTTGTAGAGGAGATAAGGGGGTCTTTGGCACCACTTGTTCAAGCTTGGGGCTTAGAGGGTCCGGTCCATTGTTCGGAATGTTTAGACCATTTGAGTTTTGTAAATCTCAAACCCATCCTCTATCCGGGTTAATGAGTCATGTCGAACTCATTTTGGTGGTTTGTGTTTGGTGTTTTCTTTCGGCTGTCAAATCGACAGTCTACTCAACGGTATTACAAGGGTATTCTCCAGCTTGTGTTGTTTTCGTGACCATGAATGTTACTTCTGATTGGATGGTGTGGTGTTGGCTCCCTTGGTTTGAGCCGGGACTTGACTGTTGGCCGCCAATGACATTGTTTCTGGGATCTATTCTTGAGGCTTTACCTGTTGTTTGGGTCAGTTTGTTTTGGGCCTACCAAGTTAAAATTGTTGTTTGGACTTTGACCCAATGTTTTGTTGTTTATGTGTTATGGGCTACGACCCACTCCTTTTGTCCAGTCATTTTTGGACTTAAACTCCTTTATATCTCTGGTTAATTAATGAATTATTCCTTTTGACCAAAAAAAAAAAAAAATTCGACATCTTGAGGTAATTTCTAAAACACTCATCGCAATTATGAGATATCTTGCATAACAACTAATCTAATACATAGCCGTAAATGGATATATAATATTATTCCGCTGCGCTTATATTTTATAAAATGTTAAATATCATGTGTGTAATCCAACAAAAATAAGAAGAAATGTTGACCAATTTCAAGCGATGCTCTACTGAGGGGCAAATAGGTGGAGGTACATGCATATTATTATTAAAAAACCATAAATGGATGCAATTCTTATATATTTCGTCAAAAACTTGGACATGTCATGGTCCAATGTTTTTTGATAATGAAGCCATGGGCAATGCCCGAGGCCGTCATTATTGTAAGAACTAATTAATATGCGTCTGACAATTTTATTACTTGTATATTGTGTGTCATGATGCATCTTCCCATGTGCAATATTTCTCTTAAAGCGTAGAGCATCAAATGCAATACTATAAAATAAAGCTAATCCCGCTTGACTGCAATAAATGAAAGTTGGTAGGTTATCTTTCAGAATAATTTTATGGAATAAACAAATCTATCTAGAGATGTGAGCAATGAAAGAATCCATCTCCTTTCGAGTCACACCACCTTCCATGACTGATTGTTTAACAGCATTGCTTAGTTCTGCAACCTTTTGCCTCATCTCTTCTCCTTCAGGTGAAGCCATCAATCTTTTTACAGCATTTTCAATTGTTGTTGATGTAACCAGCTCACTACTATGCGCCCAATCCTTTACAACTAGGCCAACCTTTAGCACCTTTGATATAAGGACCGTGTTCCTTGGCTGGTCCGTGTGCATCGGCCAGGCTGCTATAGGAACACCCATAGTAATGCTCTCCATGCACGAATTCCATCCACAATGACTCATGAAACCACCTGTTGAAGGGTGTCCCAAAATTTCCAATTGGGGTGCCCAATCTCTCACAATGATTCCCCTTCCTTTGATTCTCTCCTCGTACCCTTCTGGCAGTTGAGCTCTCCTATCATCTCCTGCAAATATATCTCCTTTATCTGCATCCCTCAGCACCCAGATGAAATGCTGCGCACTTTGTTCCAATCCAATCGTGAGCTCATTGATTTGCTCATCAGATAATGAAGTAGTCGTACCAAATGAAACAAATATCACCGATCTTGGAGCTTGCTTGTCTAGCCACTCTAAGCATTCGTGTCGCCTGTTTGAGTTTTTCTCCAGAGATATCACCACAGGATTGAATGGACCAACAGCCCACACGTTATTTGTTCGACAAAGATGTTCTTTTGCTAGTAGATCAAGAAATCTACCTTCTACGAGTCTACATGAATTGAAAATATTTCCAGAATTATACTTTCTTGACTCGCGCTGGATTTAAGAAAATTCTGAAAATTCCTCCGAGACACAGTCTTTAAGTGATGGTAGATCTTTTAGCATTTCAGCGTCACCTGGAATAGGCTTCCCTGAAACTTCCAATTTAAATGAGAGAATCGTGAACGCTGAAACGGTCTGGAAGCAGTAGGGCTCGACGTTTGGTATTATAGGTATATCCTGAATAACCCAGGCCATAAGAGAGTCATGTATAACAATCACTCTTTTAGATTTGCTTGAGAGTTCTTGTAGATATTCGCAAATTGGCTCGCGAAGATGTAACGATGCTCTCATAGATGGTAGGAGATGTGAGGGGAATTTGCTATTGGGATCGGAATGAGGGGTATGAAAAGGTGGTGATGGAAATTCACGGAAGTGGATATTACTTGTGGCAAGAGGATTCCAACCATGGACTCGAAGCCTAGCCTGGCGGATATGCGTGGTAGTACCTACATAGTATACTGGTATATTATAGGATGCGATAAGGGGAGAGAGTTGAAGGAGTTGGTTGAGATGGCCTTGTAATGGAAGGGGCACCATAACCACCACAACTTGTGATTGTATGACACCATTTTTGCCACTTTCTGCAGTGTAATGTTTGGCCATTTGGACCTTTTAAACGACAATACTGGTTCTTCCTTAATATATATACATATAGAAAAGATGAATGGAGAATGGAACTAATAATCAGTGGCAATGATCAATTCAATATATGAGTCACGCCTTTTGTTAACGAGGTGCAGTGGAATATCAAGTTGTTTATTGAGCATTTTAGAACTTTATTTGTATTATTCTACTCATTGAGGAGTGTAAGCATTGTACTCATATATTTACACATTTATCTTGGTTGTAAACTTTTTAGAGCTAAACATTGAGAGATTCATAGTTTAGGGAAAGAGGTCAAGATCTTCTTTGTGGACTCAAAGAAGGGAAGATATCTTGTACATCCTTTGTGGATTTAAAGGAAGAGAGAAAGTGGATTTGAGCTTCACGTAGATGTGAAGAAGCTTGGTTGCTATTGTGGATTCAAGAGTGGATTGCACTTGTGGATTCAAGAGTGGTTTGTAAGATTTGGTTTGTGTTTCACCAACTTGTGAATATGCACTTCTAGTGGAGTTTGTAGAAAATTCTAAGGGAATGATACCTTAGGTGGTGGAGTAGAGTAGCGAACCACCCTAAAATCACCATTTTTATCTCTCTTACTCTTCTCTCCTTACTCTTTATATATTATTGTATTTGTTAAATTGTTTCAAGGAATTAACTAATTGCAAGTATATTCGAAAAAATAGTATCATTGGCCCTATATCCTAATTCACCCCTCTTTTAGGATAACTTGGCCCAACACTTTCAAAGAGTAGCATCGCATTGATAAACGCGTCTCTCATTACTCAAAATTTTTGATTTTTCAATTTCTTTTCTTTTTTTTCTCGGTGTTGAAGGTGAATGAGAAAATAAGAGAAAAAGAAAAGATGATGGAGAAGTGGAGAAGGAGGCGAAAGAAGAAAAAATAGAATAAAAAGGGTCACGGGTCAAACCCTACTAGTTCGGTCAAATTGCCCCTTTTTGTTAGCGAATTGACATGAGTTCTAAACTTTATTTTAGAGAATTGACATGAGTTCTAACTTTACAGTTTATTAGGGGCAAACATAAAATAATAAAACAAGAAAACCCATTATATTAACTAACTTTAAAATAAGCATTAAATATATGCATAATGAAAATACAATAATATCATGAATGAATGAGATTTTTTTATGTGATACTATTATGAATATTATAACACTATGACAAATTAATCATAAGAATTTAATTAAAGGTTAGAATCCAAAATAAATATCATTAATTATGTCCAAATCATCATTTTTGCATTCTTGTGAACAAGAAAAAATTAAGTACAGAAATTGTTCCCAAATCCTTTTTAGCAACAGAAAATTAGGTCTTAAAATTGTTCTGAGATCGAGTAACGAAAATCTATTCTGAGATCGAGTAACAGAAATCTATGTCCAAAAAAATTGTAAATCTGGGCATGAGTTGCTTTTGGCCTAACGTCAAATTTTTATGTTCGTAGTTCAGTTATTTATCTTTTTCAAGAAATTAAGATTTACCAAATATATGATTGGTGATATATATAAATATATATACAAATATATGGATATGTAAATATTTAGATATATTTGTGTGTATGTGTGTGTATTACTTGATCTACTACATACTATCAAAATACAATTGAAAAAGAAAGGTTACATGTATCTTTGAGAAAATTTGACAATATGAGTAAAGTGATCAGCTACTTTGTACGTTGCTGTTACGGCAGAGTTTCATCCTAATAACATGTTATAAAATAATTGTCAAAAGGATAATAATATAAGAGATAACTCAGATAAACTAGAGAGAATTTTAGTAATTTCACTATGAATTCTGAATTACAATGAATCTCTATTTATAGAAAAAAAAATATAATTATTATATAGTTACTATTCACACGTCACTATTTACACAATACTCAGTGGCTTTACTATTCACGGGATTGAATCACTGTGCATTATTATTTGTCATTGTGCAATCACGGGTGAATAGTATCTTGATTTCTTTTATGTCCCTTTCGGTGCTTGAGAATTTTGAAATCACTTTTTTTTTTTTTTTTGGTTTCTGCACGTGACCAGCAAATGTGGTCTTAGAGTTGGCCCCTTAAACCTCTTTTTTTTTTTTTGGCAAAGAAAAGATTCATTCCATTAAAACATAACCCCTGTGGGGTGGACATCAGAGGCGGATCCAGCCAGGGATCAAGGAGAGCCTAGGACCCTCCAAAATTTTTATTTTTTTTAAAGTTTATGTATTATATTTCTTAAAAATATTGACCACCCCCCCCGCCCCCCCCCCCCCCCCCCCCACAACTTGCATTAAAAAAATATAAAAAATCTTCATTTTAAAAAAACAAAAGCAGAGACAAAAAGCTTTAAAAAAGGAATAAAGTGATAACTTTTTTTCTTTTTGTCTCCTAATGATTAATCTAATTTAATTAAAAATAATATTTTTTTTTCTTTTGTTCTTCTTCACAAATCCGAAACTCCATTCTCAACTCTTCACCATCTTCTTTGTCCACCTCTAATTCTTCTCCCTAACAAACCATCTTAAATTCTTAATTATTGCATAATCAAATACACACCACATAATCAAGCAAAGGCAAAGCTAAGGTAATATATCATGAAATAATGAAAATAATTATACTATGCTTATTTATTAATTTTTCTTGGCTAGATAATTTTATGAATGCATAATTTATTTTGTTAATTTTTTGTTTACATTGGGTGAACATCTACAAGACACCAATAAGTAACTAAGGTTAGCAATTTGACTAAAATACTTATGATAATAAATTTTTAGTTATATTGTTTTTTAATTATATTCTAATAGTTAATATTATGTAGCAAATATATAATTGTAGTGATAAATTTCAGCAAGATGTAACTTATTTAATTTCTTGCTAGTTAAATACATGAATATAATAAATTTAAAATTGTAGTAATTTTTTATAATGTATATTTTTATGTTAGATGATATTTATTTATTTTTTAGGCTAGGTAATTTTATTATGGATAATATTTTTTATTGGATCTATATGTGCATAATTAATTAAATTCAGATTTATCAAATTTATTTATTTAACTATTCTAAATAATTTTAAATTTATTTTCAGGCTAAAGTATGAATAAGTCTAAAACAATTTATTCATTCTTTAAAAGAAAAGAAAAAAATGTTGCAACAATTACCAGAGTTAAACAATAGATTTAGTGAGCAAGTAACGGAGCTTCTTACTCTTAGTATAACTTTGGATCCGAGAAATGGTTACAAGTCATTTTCACTTAATGATATATGCAAACTTGCTACAAGCTTTTATCCTTTTGACTTCCTCGAGCAAGAGATGATTCATCTAAGTTATCAATTGCAACATTATGAGCTTGATGTGCCTAATCATCCTGATTTGAAAAACTTGTCTAGCTTAACAGCTCTAGGTAGAGGATTGATGGAAATTGAAAAATCAAAAGTTTATTCGTTAGTCGATAGATTAATACGGTTGATTTTAACTCTTTCTGTCTCAACAGTAACTACAGAACGAGCTTTTTCTGCTATGAAAATTATCAAAACAAGGCTTCACAACCGAATAGAATATGACTTTCTTAGAGATAGCTTGATTGTCTATATTGAAAAGGAAATTGCTAAAGATGTGTCTGATGATGTGATAATCGATGATTTCTACGCAATGAAGGAGAGACGAGCTCAACTTCATTAATGGAATAAGTAAACATTACTTTACATAATCTTATGTCATTTTGTTAAATAGTATTCTTTACATGTGTTTTTATTTACAATATATTATATCGTTAATCTTTTTAACTAAATTTTGGCGCCCCCCATGTTGAAATCCTGGGAAGGATATTGGAACACCAGTCTCCCGAGAGATTACCACTAACAAAGCATATAACTACCCAATCTGCACAACGATAGCCCGATCTCCTAACACACTAAAACCTAATACTAGAATAATCAGTAACAAACATGCAAATATCATCCACAATGCGTCTAGCCTTCTAGTGAACTGAAGCTTGCGGAGATGAGATTGCATTGAAGATCGCAACTACATCATTCTCACAATGACGATGCTAGGAAAATTGAGGTTTTTCACAACTTGGCATGCATACCAAATGGCAATGGCCTCAGCTTCATCTACAGTTGAGCAAACAACTCGCCAAACATGACCAGCGATGATATTTCCGTCGTGGTTCCTGCAGACTGCTGCAACTGCTACTCTATCAGGTCCAGAGAAAGCAGCATCAACATTGATTTTAATAGTATCCTGCGGGGGACGAGTCCAGAATGGGTTGGAGCTTTGAGAGTGATTTGGCAAATGTTCCTGAGGCTAGTGGGTAGCAGAGAGAAACTCAGCAATATCATAATTGACTTGTTGAATAGCATAGTGAACATTAATAGCTTTGCCTTCAAGGAGGAATTTGTTTCTAGTTTTCCAAATGTGCCAACAGCAGAATGCCACCTTGGAACCAATTTCAACAGTAGAATACCCCGCATTACAATATTAGTTGATTACACCAGTTACCAACTCTTATGAAAGAAAGAAAGAAAAAACACCGAAAGGTGTTTCGGAAAACAATTTTGTTTAGGAGAACTTCACGTGAGCTAATTCACTTCTTTTATAGGAAATTGGTAGTAGGCCTGCTTATCAAACATTTTAAAATTGAAATGTGGAGACTCTTTATCTTTTCGACTATAAGCTTTTTATTTCCATGATTTTTGTTGTCTTATTTATTTTGTTCATAGTTCATGTATTACAATAGGACGAATATCACATATTTTTCTTTATTAATATATTTTTATGTTATGACTATATATTGATCCTTATAACAGTATGTAATGATGTTCTTGGATGCCTCAATTGATAAGGTTTGCAGCTCTATTATATCAATTAGCATCACTATAACAAGGTTATAATTGAGCCATCTTCCTCTCAAACCTTGGGGGCAAATACATCATGCTGTGGATCTAATCTGCTACTTCCTTGGGCTTCATCTCTAATGTGTGATGGAACTGAATAATCATCTTCTTTTTGTGCTTATCAAGACTCAGAGCTCCTCTACTCTGATTTAAATAGGCTTGGATCAGATTCTGTCATTGTATTCACTCACAGGGTGTAGTTGGAATATGCCACTAAGATGCAGCTGTCCTAACCAATACGTGGACAAAGATTTTATGGTCACTCCTACTACTTCAATAATTACTGATGAGGTCTGTCAGTGTTATAACAATTCTAACCTAAACTTTATCCTATGACAATATACATTTGATAATCCAAGTTATTCTTTTTTGAGAATTATATGCACTGTCAGTTCCGTAAATACAAAACACTATTTTTCTTCAAGTTGTCTCAAGTCTCTATCAACTCCTCTTACGATGGACAACCTCCATACTTTTTTACCTTTTGACACGACTCCTAACATTTGTAATATCAAATAGTTTTAATACAAGGAACCGTATTAGAAAGCCATATGAGTTCTTGTCCATCTTACATACAATGGTGTTTCTCCAAAAAGGATGTCTTAGACTCCCAGCTTGATTTCTAATACTAATTATTAAAACTTGAATACTGTATAACTGCAATTACCTTTATTAGGAAAAGCTCAATAGGGGCTCTAAAATGTAAAACTTTCTATTTTTGAGCATTTTTGAACTTTTTTAGAGCCACATACCCTAAAAAGTATTACCATTCATGAAAAAAGTACGTGAGGTCCACTACTTTTGAATTAAAAGATGTCAAAATAGTGCTTCAGGCTCCAAAATGTTCAGCAAAATTACTGAACATTTTGGAGCATGGAGCACTATTTTGACATCTTTTAACCCAAAAGTGATAGACTCCACATACTTTTTAAGGTATGAGACTCTAAAAAAGTACAAAAATACCCAAAAATAAAAAACTTTACATTTTAGAACCCCCCATTAAGAATAACCTTATATGTGAGCAATTTTATGTTAGTTCACTGTTAAGGTCCTCAATCTTCTCGTATATTCATTTATATATTAGCTGTTTTAGTATTCTTTATCATAGTTTTAACTTTCATCCTTCACAAAAAGGACATAGAAGAGATCACTATAGTTTATTACACAACTCATTGGGCAACACGGATTTTAGTCCATCAGAAACTACATGGATTTTTTAAACCTATTTTCTGTTGAGCACATACGAGGTCTGGTCCAAACCTAACACTTGACCAACAGCAAAATAATTGTAATCAATTTAAACTCAAAGTGAAAGCCACATCAGGAAATAATTTAAACTCAAGAGTGAAAGCCACATCAGAAAATATTGCGCGGCTTGTTACCCGAATCATCAAGGAATATGAGACTTAGAGTTTTTTTTTTTTTTTTCTCAGAAAGAATTATTCAGTCATAAAAGTCTGCAAAAAGAATCTTTTAAGATAAATTTCACTCAACTATCATCAGTTCTTATCTTGGCTTACTGGAGGAACCATGTTGAGTGCCTTCAAAATGAAGGCATATGTGAAAGCATCTTCCTGCAACTTTTCAAACCTGCAGAAGAAATAACTATTGAGAGAGAGAGAGAGAGAGAGGGGAGAGAAAGTGCGCCAAAACAATCCTATATAAATACGGCCTAGAGTGGCTTGAAATTGGACTACCACTCGGCAGAGAATAGATCATGATATAGAAACACGATAAATTATGGACCAAAAGGTCCACGACAGAATAGGAAAACTGAAGATGAAAAGAAGCTGTAACAAAGTAGCATAAAACCTTGAACCAACAAAGAAAAAGGGAATAGAAAATAAAAAGCCTTTTCCCTTGTCCTGGCCATCTCCATCCTCTGGTTCATGTACTAAAGAGAAAGCAGATAATGGTCCTGAATTTTCAGTTCTCCGAAAATACTACAATTACTAATTTCTCTTCAATTCTATCCACCCTCTATAAAGGGAAATTTTAGTAATGTTAAACAAAGCAACATTCAGTTCCAGTAAGGGGGAGAGAAGGGAATAAATATAGAATCAAGATAAAGGTGTTCTTAATTTCCTATAAGAATATACTGTAACCACTTTATTATTTTAGAGAAGTTTGAGCATTTCCCTTCCTTATTGTTCACTCAAATATTCTTCTTAAACCAATACTAAGATGCACACATTTTATATGATCAATATCAGATACGGCCAATAATGAAACCTTAATCAAAATGCATAATAGGAACATGTGAAGCATAAACATGCTTTTGAAATGAAACAACGATCATTACCTTCCTGACTTTGAAAAGTGTCCTGCACCAAGTTCGCATTTGAATAGAAGCATATTATTATCGGTTTTCATGTCTCTCAACTTTGCGACAAATTTTGCAGGCTCTGAGTACAGAACGCGTGGATCTGTTGGAATGCAGAAGAATGTTGACATGAGAAAGTAATTTACTGAAGGACTTTAAAAAGAAATTCATCCCCCTTTGTTCTTTACTTCAAATCAATTGAAATATCATGTATCTTCGGCTAATAAATTTTGGATGGATAAGGAATACTGAAGACATTTCAATTTTCCCCCTTGCCATAGGTAAACACAAGGTAAGAGATGGCATAAATCCACATGGTGAGAGACCCATTAACATACTCCACACACCTTATACATATCTCTTGATTTATATATACATTTCAGAAACATTTAGCACATTCATTATACTTGCTACACAAGCACAATATTGTTCTACATAAAAGTACATGCAACCAATCAACTCATATATTTCTAATGTTTTGAAGTAGTTTAATTTTATATCATGACATCATTTGAGACTATTGTTACTCTCATAGTAGAATGACATAGTTGGCACAATTTGCACAATAACTCGTATAAGATTTGTGAGGCATAAGTAACATGAAACCAGAGGTGTAAATAAGTTGAAAACTATCTCATTCCATGTACCCCTTTTCAAAATCATCTACTATTATGCACAGAATGGCTTCATCAGCCAATGAAATAAACAATGGAAAAGAAATTACTGTGCACAATTCAATTTAAGCAAGAAGATACTTGGTAGGAGAAGGCCATGCAGTAAAGTTCAAATATACCAGTATCACTCAGCAAGTTCAAAGTATGAAGGGAGTAAATTTGAGAGAACACGTAATAATATCAAAACAAATGAAAAAACTGTGAAATATTCTATTGTAGTCTAATCTTGGCTCATCAAGTTGGAAAATATGCCTTAAATCCTATGTAAAAGGTAACCTCTGAAGGTAATATGTCCATTTTTCAGGTTTACTTCCTGCCTTGGAAAGATTTGCCATCAGATCTCACATGTATATCAAGGTAAGTTCTAACTACGATATTCAGACTAAGGGTCAAACAATTCTTCATACTCAAAGAAGAAAACAAACAGAATAAATAATATCAAACAGCTGGTCACCCATATCCATTAAGCTCCAACATTTGAAATATCTGAGCAACCCTTAATTCATACTTACCATTTAAACCAGCAGTAACAAGAATGGCTGGATAATTTTGTTCTTTAATCTGTATAAAGAAAGCCACACATCAGTTCAAAATTATTGGAATATCTACCAAGAAAATAGCAAGTGTCATGAAACTGATTATCATGTCAAAACAATATCAATGGGATCATTGCCAGTGTCTGGTATGAGAACTGAAACACGGAATTTTTTTCCTGTCACCCCTTTTCTTCGGGATTTCTTTCTTTGTTTCATCTTTGTTCATGTGTGTGGAAGGGGGAGGGGAAGGAGGAGGAGAGTTCACGTCGTGCTTACATTATCAACAGGAGAGTATGACTTCATATAGAAGTAAAACTCTTCTTTACGAGGATCACCCCATTCCTGCAGCAACAAGACAGAGCTTATTGGCATTTCCGTCAAACTTGAAGCTCCAAGAAAACGAAACAAAAGAAATATTGAATTTAGCCTCTGAGGAAGAGGTTACGGTGTTAAAACAGGAGAAAAGAGCATTCAAATACAGTCAGATAAACTCCCACGGACCTACTGACATAGCCCCGATTTTGGCTGAAGAAGTCCACAAAATCTATAATGGCTCAGAGACCTATGATATTGGCTGCTACCGTGCTGTACCCAATTTCAAGTAGTAACCATAGGCTAAGAGGTGAAAACCAAATTCAAATCTAACTCATTTTAATACTGTGTATCTGCAAATATTTTTGTTCACATCTAACACTGATTACTTAACAAGCAAACTGGTTAATCTAGTGTGATAAACGCGGTAAACTACACTTTCAATCCATATAGTATGATTTCTTTGAAACCAAACACATATCTCTCTCTTATAAACAAAATAGACAAAAAGATGTTGGCAAAACCTTGCAAAATAAGAAGAAAGGCAACCCCTAAGCTACAAGTAATCAATGTTACCAAGATAGGACTGGACTGCTCAGTTCATCAGTCCAACTAGGAACTAGTTCCTCATGGTCCATGTTATATCTTTCACCTGCAAACTGGATGAAACCTAGGTTTCAGGGCGCTTTCCAATCTGATCATACGTCGACTAATTTTTCGGTTGGCATCATTCAAACTATAAAAGGTGTATAATATGTGAAAATGAGGAGACCATGAAAAACATATCAAAAGAATTGGGATACCCATATTCTAACATATAACAGGAAATATATAAGCGTCATTCATCAGCTGAGGAACGATGGATTAAAGGTAGCCAAGGTCTTGGCTTGCAAGTCTAGCAAGTTGAAATGTCCAAGTTGGTTATTGCCTGCAATGGTGCCTTCCAATTTACAAACTCAACTGAATTATTGTAGATACGTATGGATGGGTCGAGGAAGTAGTTGGATGCCGAGGATTCAGAAATCAACATATAGCTTCTGAATGGGGGAAAAAAAGAAAAAGAAAAAATTGAGAAAAGAATGGATTGCATATTGTTTCTTCGATCAAAACCTGCTCAAAGATTCACGATCATTGTATCATGTATACTTAGAACATCATCTAAATACTAAAATTGTTTGTTCTTAAAAGATTGTGAATATCATACAAGATGGATTACAATTTAAAAGTAAAAGCACTTGCAAAATGTTGAAATAGTTACTAGCATTGTTGTTAGTGTTTTATGTATGTTACCTCTCCCACATAGGAAGAGAGAAGTACTTGTCGTATGTACTAAACCCTATACAAGAAAGGGCTAATTCTTCTTAGAAAATAATAACATAAGCCTCTTTCCTCTCTAATGTCTCTCTATACCAATTAACATGGTATCTAGAGCTAGGGGGAGACATTAAACCCTAAACACCAAAATCCACCATGTACACTCTTTTTTCTTTTTTCCTTTTTTTCTTTTTAATTAATATATCCCCGCAAAAAAACCCTAGTCTACTGTTCACAGCAGTAGCTATTCACCACCACCAAAGCCACCAATTCACGATCCATCAGCACCGTTTGACTATCCACCTGACAGCGACACCAGCCATAGCTCAAAGCTGCCGACAGCTGCTGCCGGAATCCACCAAAGCCTTGAGAGGTGCCCGAGTCGAATATATATGTAAGAAGCTCGGCACACATGATGTATATGCTCCAACTTGAGTGGGAGTGTTGAAATAGTTACTAGCAATGTTATTAGTGTTTTATGTACGTTACCTCTCCAACATCGGAAAAGAGAAGTACTTGTCTTATGCACTAAACCCTATATAAGAAAGGGATAATTCTTCTTAAAAAATAATAACATAAGCCTCTTTTCTCTCTAATGTCTCTATATACCAATTAACAGAACAAAAGTCATATAAACTCCTGAAGAGAATTTTAAAGTAAAAAAATCAATTTCAAATAAACAGCAGATCCAGAACAATAAGAAGAAAGTGCGTAGGCACTAACCTCCCACTCAGAAGTGGTAAGAGGAATAGTTGGGTCAAGCATTGTGGTCAGGACATCAACAAAAGGCACTCCAGCTACAGCGGCCTTGAATAAATCTGGGCGCATATTAAGAACGGCACCAATTAGCAGCCCCCCTGCACTTCTTCCATTGATGCAGAGTCTGTCCTTGGAGCAATATTTGTTCTCTATCAAATACTCTGCGCAGGCAATAAAGTCTGTGAAAGTATTTTTCTTCTTCAAAAACTTCCCATTTTCATACCACTGCCTGCCCATTTCGCCGCCTCCACGAATGTGGGCAATTGCGAAAATAAATCCTCGATCCAACAAAGACAACCTTGAAGCCTTGAAACTGGGATCTATACATGTCTGTTGGAAACACAATGCGTAAGCAAAACCATTTAGAGTTTATGTGAGAGTCGAAGCCCCAAAAGGAGAATTGGGAATTTTTCTGATAGGAGATCAGAGTGTTTTTCCTTGGCAATGGAAAATTTGCCCACCGGATTTTATCAATTTGCAAATGAAGAAAACCCTAGCTAGAGAGAGAAAAGAGATAGAAGAATCTGAAATTTTATTTCCTGAATGATTGCAAGTACATGTACAGATATTTATAGAGGAGTAGTCCAAGTATCTAACTATATATCATAAACTTCCTCTATTGCTTTGACAGTCAGTCAGTTAGATAACTACAAAAATTATAGGATATCTTGAAGACCAGAATTCATTATCGTTTAACACAAATCAAATATTGCTCTCTTAGACATTTTTTTATGTAAAAGCGAAAAAATAGACTATTCCTCGGGACCCATTCCTCAGTTTTCAACTTATTTTGAACAAGGGTACTTCTGGCTTCTCGGTCCTTGAAGGAAGTTTGAAATGATTTAGACACCAATTTCTGGATTTTCTAATGAATGTTCTCGAATTTGAGCACTTTGTTTTCTTCTATGCTAAAAATATCCTTTTCCTATACAAACATATGTGTTGGTAATTAAGCTGACACGAGGGCATACAGTGAGAGGGAACACATGGGTTTTTCCAGCACAGGATTGAGAAGAGAGATTAGAGGTCAGAGAACAAGTGCATAGCAAGAACAGTGAAAGATTTATCTAGAATTTTTCATATGCTCCAATTGCCCTCCAGAAAAGTTTATAACTCAAACATCCACAAAAGAGAAAAGGAAAAAAATGAGATATTAAGAGCTTCAGAAGACATTTTAATGACAAACATTTATGTAAGTGCACTGCATCATTTGCCAGGTTATTTACGAAATCCTTTTATTACCTCATATGAACCATAACCATATAGAAGTAATGGATGAGGACCATCAAGCTGGACAAGAATCATTCCATAAATAATTGAAATGGGTATCTTTGTGCCATCTGAAGCAGTAGCCCACTGCCTTTCGGTCACATAATTTGATGAATCAAAGCCTCCCAGTACCTGAGTCAGAGAATAAACAAACAGTAAATATTTGATACTAGATTAGATTATCTAGTAAATCCTAGATTCTATAGTAATACAGGACCAAAGTTAAAAGTTATTAAGCAGAAAGAAGGTGAAAATAGACATCATTCTGGCATCTCCATTACTTATCTCCTTCATATACTCTTTAGCTTAAGCATAGCAATGTCATCTAAATTCTGAAGCAGTATCAAGAAGCTGCTCCCAAATTAATTACTATGGTGAAGTTTCATACTTCACCTGTATTTCATTGCACAGTAGAAGCCTTCTTGGAGTGAGGCAAAATTTAAGGCCAAAAAAGGCAGCTGAATCAACCCCTGTACAACGGACTGCATAGGAGTGGTTTCGAAATACAGAAAAATACAGCTTTTCAATCGACTACTGAAATTGGTCTATATGTAACAAGTACCAGCAAAGCCATTTCTATTTTGAACCATGTTACCACGAAAGCAGAGGTTACTAACAGAAATAAGGGGAAAATGGAACTATTTTACAAGAGTTAGTTGAACAACAATACTGTGTAGCATCTGATACGGTTGTTTCATCGTTTCAGGTAACTGACTGAAACAACAAAATAATGAAAATACTTCTGCAGGATGATCTCCTGATAGCTGACATCATATCCCCCGTACCACCTCCCAGCACTAGTAAAAGAATGCTATATGAACCTAAGCCAAGGAGCTTATGTCCAAGACAACTCTTCAAAGATTCATCAGTTTCTTACTCAGATCTCAAGCCAACTCTTTTTATCTCCACATATGGACACAAACGGAAAGTCTTCCACTCTGATGTTTCTTCATAAAGAGTTCATATAGAACTAACAACACATTCCTAAAACATTCTTCCTCAGTCGGTGTCTATCCATCAATTTTCATTTTCCTTAGAACCTATGTAATTTCAAATGGATGTCAGCCATTTTGTGGAAAAACATATTGTAGTTGCACTCTCTTCTTTCAGTCAAAGCAAATATAATCAGACGACATGCCAAGTGCCCAAGAGGTGCTGCACAGGGTTCTTCCAAAAACCCAAGAAAGTGCTGGGCACAAAAACTCATCACACAAAGAACCCACAGATGTAATTTTTCCCCCCACCCCCAATCATACCACAGAAAAAAAAAAAAAAAAAAAAAGGAAGAGAGAGAGAGATGAAAAATGAAAATGATTAACAAAGTTGCCTGACTCATTTGATTTAGGAGCCTTCTCATGGCTGCTATTCTTAAGAATTCTAGTCTGTTCACCATAGGTATGAAATAATCTCTTATTTCGAAGAAAAAAAAAAAGCAGTTGGTAAGAAAATAGATGGAATCACACCCATCAGATCAGTGCAATATGACCATAGCATTATATTCAGATTGCATCCAATTAATTGCAAGTTGTGATAGTAATTTAATATCCTTTTAACTCACAGTCTCAATCTTCTTCAGAATTGAAATCCCCGTATCCAAATCATAGTCGTAGACAGAAGGGGGTGTCCTCATTGAGCTATAGGAAAACCGCAAAATGCTGGAGGAAAATTGTGATTCCAAGGGATCCACCGAATATATAGGATCGATAAAATCAACGGACCGACCACCTTGAAGTCCTTGAAGTGGTTCTCCCACAGGAGGAAGGCGATACACAGTTATGCTGGGAAGACCTTTTTCACGCTCATAAACAGCAAGATGATCACTAAAAAGTTGAACATCCTGAATCTTTGCACTGGACAAAACCATAACTCATTAAGTTACCATTCTGAAACAATCTTTATAAGCAAAATCAGTAGATAAACTGAAGAGCAGATATTGGTTCATAGTTTGGTCCTCCATAATCAACATATAAATCAAAAAGTGGACAAGGGATGAAAATGGAAATTGCATTTTTACTAAACTACATATTAGACGTCAATATGTAAATTATTATGACTTATTAGACTGCTGGCCAAATTAATCATTTCAATCAACATGAAAAGTTTTCATGTTTCATTGCCATTGCTGAAATAGGGCCTCAGAATCCACAAAACAGATCAGGATTGGGATGTAAAAAAGGACAATATATTACATATAAGTACATATGGACAATATTTAAATAGTGGAACATACTAAAAATATGTAATACTTTATTTTCTCAAGAATTAGCAACACAAAAATTCATTCAAAATGTTTGTAACCATAAACAGAATGTCTTTGAAACATTTGGACCTACCAATAGAATTCAAAGAAGCCTGGACTCTTGCTACAAGATATAGTTACAGGAAACTTTATGTGATAGATACTCTGATATATATATACATGAAGTTCTAAGAAAATTATGGAGAAACTGTTGGCCACCGTTTTAAATGAGTGGGAAACATAGAAGAAAATACGTCTTTGAAATATATGGGTATTGAGGGGTACAGATATAGCAGAAATTCAGTGGACTGAAAGATCTAGGACATATTCGGTGGATCTTTCCAGAAAATTCTTTCCTCATTTGCCCCTTCAAATTTTCTAGTTTCATGCTTGGTTGTCAAGTTTCTGCAGGAAAAAACCACCAAGAAAAAAACCTAAAGGTGGCATTAGCATTCCAGTTTACTTCCCTTGGAATTGATATACCGTGTTGCCTTTTTCAATTGTAAACCAATTCCTAATATTCATGTACGACTTCTTGTTGTAGTCCAATATTTATGATTTTTTGTTGTAGTCAAGATTTATGATTTCATTTATAGGCATACATCTATAGACTAGTTTTTATCTTTTTTAGAATCTTGAATTAAACAGTTAACACTTTTTAAACATGAATAGTGCATTTTGTAGAATTTTCATTAAAATTCTCCATTACAAAATTTCGAATCTTTGATCAAAAGGTGTATGTCAAAAAGTTCTTGCTTTTTCCTAACTTCTTCACTACCCCACATGTACGAATGAAATTTTTGGATCTAACAGTGTCAACTTGAGCTTCAATACACAGCCTTTTGGGTGTTCTCCCCTTTTATATATGCAAACAGAGCAACTCACTCCTATAACAGTGTCAACTTGGCTTCAATACACAGCTTTTTGGGTGTTCTCCCCTTCTATATATTCAAACAGAATTTACTCATAAAGAGAAGGCATATTGCTTATAGCTTTAAAATTCACTTCTAAGAATATTTCTGACTTTGTAACATAACATCTGATTTGGTAGTCATCTTGAATCAATTAGAAGCAGCTATGGGTTCATGCTCTAAAATCCTCTATCCAAATTTCTTTCTTGTCCTTTCTTAAGGAATGAAGGATGACCTCCCACAGGCTGCTAACCTAAGAAAATCTTCATAGAAGATAGTGACCACAGGCAAGATATTCATTATTAACTATACCCATCAAAGAGGAATTAAATCTAGTACGTTGCAACAGACAGGTACACCCTATCCTAGCAACCAAACTTTTTATTCTTCTCTCCTTTCTTACCCACCTATTCTCAAGAAATGTCTAATTATCTACACTTTCAGCTATGCATCATAAATCGTAGAAAGATAATAGAAAAAGACAGAATGCCCAAAAATAAATAGACATCTACCGCTTGTAGAAATCTAGAGTGTCTAGAATGTCTTAGATAATGCTATTGCTATACATGCAAAGTAAGTTGGTTAAATCAACAGTCAAAACTAAATAAAGTTTCCATGTGGAAATTAAATTTGTGAACAAATCAGTAAATTACGTACACATCTAAAATCAGTCTGTTATTGTTGAGCTTTCAACAAAGGATTCTGTTATGTCTCATGCCACTGAACAGCAGTCTTCTGTTAAAGTATCGGCCACTGGGGCAGTTCTATGCCATGATAAATTGATCTCTTAACTAAGTTCACACATAACCGAAATAGAAATGTCTAGTGTGTGCTTTTCCCAGCAAAACTATAATTAGCAATGTGCAGAATATTAACTTCTGACTCGTCCTATTTGAAACATTGAGGAAAATGTGAAGCAATCATATTGAATGAGAAAAAATAAAATAAGATTTAATGTTACCTCGGCCGATGTGGAAGAAGAACTGTGGTTGCAGATGTATTATCCAGTGGACATGCAAGCAATTCTGAGTTAAAACACTCTTCACTTCTCCTCTTAATGAAGAAATGATTCCCACGGTGGCTAACAGATGTGTCAATGCCATCTACACGTGGAGTTAGAACCACTAGGCCATTTTCAGGCTTCGAGACATCAAGGTAAAAAACAAATCTAGTAATTTTACTCTCAGATGCAACAAATAAAAACTTCTTGCTCTCGGAAGCCTCAAGATCCAGAGAAAACATCTCATCTTTTTCGTGATAAAGGCAAGCATCGATGGATTGGTCTGTTCCCAACTTATGTAACCAAACCTGCGTTAAAAGATCAACAAGAATTTATAAGGTAGAAATATGCTGGGCAGGGTAGTATTTTCCTTCAATCTTAATATGTTTTGTTTAATGCTATCTAATTTTACAGTAGGAGGCCTAATAGACAAAATGGTTGTAAAGATGGAAGCGGCAATATCATATTCCTTGTTTTCGTGCCATCATATGATTTTTGTCATAAAAGCACTATATGTCAGTATTGATAGACCAACACTAAGGCAATCAAGAGTCACTTTTTTTCTTCTTTTTTCCAGTTAAGTAGGTTCTCATCGTCATTAAAGCAGATGGCTAATGCACTCAAATTCATCACTTGATGATTTGACAACCGCCTTTCCTATTTCCTTATATTCTCTTTTCCAGGGGAATTTCACTTATGGTTTGGCAACCTATAATTAACTACTATAAATGTCATTTCTAAGCAATAAAAGCAAATTAATCAAGATATTCTTATTCAACTGCATCCACGTACAAGAAAAAGATTAAGGGATCATGAGGAGAGCATTCCCCAGTTTCAGCAATGTTATCAATATCTATAGACAACAATTAAGGGGTATAGTTTCTGAAATTAGTTAGCACAAAGCAGCCACTCTTAGATTTGAATTCATGGGGATGCTTTATACTAATTAATACATAGATGGTCGAAGACAAAACAATCTCACATTTTAAACAACATACGGCAACAATCAGAAGGGAGAAAGACAAGAATAACGTGATGCACCCAGACAAAGAATCAACTTCGAGTTGCTGATTCACAAACAAAATTCATACCTTGTCTGGGCGAAGTATCTCATCCATTGTGATGTAAACTAAAGCCTCATCAGCTGCCCATTCAAGATAAGATGTGACACCAACTAAAGGCTTCCCAACTGGTTTTCGAGAGTCAGCATCAATTACATGAACAGTATAAATCTCATCTCCTTTAGTGTCTTCTGCGTACGCTACTAACTTATTGTTTGGACTGACCTGGAGTAAAGAAAATGAAAGAAGCAACAATAATAAGAAAGTGGACAAAGCCAAAATCATCATGACACATGGAAGGACAAGGGAGATGCTAATCATACCTTAAATGCACCTAAGCTATAATAGGCATGCTCTTGAGCTTTGATATTCTCATCCAGGATAATATGCTCTGGAGGAGCATCAGGTCCAGTTGGCATGGTATCATAAACAGACAGAGGAACCTTGTCATCAGGTGCTAGACGCCTACAGTGCTGGACGTACTCCTTCCCTTCCGAAGTCCTTTTGTAGTAGTAGTAAGGCCCTCTTCTTACGGGTGCAGATATATCATCTTCCTTGATTCGTCCGCGGATCTCCGCATAAATCTGATCTTCTAATTGTTTGGTGCCTGAAAGAATATAAAACAGTTACTGCAAGCCAATCCTATTGACTATAAGAATTCCAACAATCACAGCTTAGGAGTTCAACAAGTAGATAAGACCGATAATGTCATGTCCCTCTTGACAATGTCATCATGAAACAGTAGTTGTCTAAATAGTAGAGTAAAATTGTAAACTGGCGAAAAAAGTATGATACAAAGACAACTGCAATATTCAAAAAATGGAAAAGAAAAAAATTCCTTCTCCTCAAGTAGTTAGACACTTAGATCCTTGCTTTTTAAAAGGGAGAGGAGCAAAAGAGGGTGAAAATCATAAGAGAAACAATTATTCAACTAAGCATTATCCTCATACTATAGTGCACTCAGGGCCAACAAATTCTGTTAAATCCCATGGTTCATGGACACATCTCTGTGCATTTTCCTTCAATCAATTTTCACAAATCACCAGTTCTTAGGTATTACTTCAATCGGCTGCAAAAGAAATTATGTTACACTTGTCTGTCTGATAAATGGAAATTTCAGGTTGAGTCAATGCAAGTACCAACTGATATCAAAGTCTTCTCATTAAATGGAATTGGAGGTTACCGAAGAGCAAATGATATAGAGTTACTTTTAGCTTGAAAATAACAAACTGTTGAAGAGATGTGGGGAATAAGGCCTATACATAAACGGATGGCTTCTCCAAACACATTGACTTAAAAGTTGGCAAAGGTTGAGAAATAAAGATCTTGTCAGACTCCTCTTAAGGAAATGTTTCCTGCAACGTCCAGGAGGTGTTGTATAGGATGCTGAATTTTAAAAAAATAAAACAAATAAAATAAAATCAATGAAAGGAAAATTTGACCAGGTTGAAAGTTTCTTTTTCACTTTCTAGTCAAATCAGGATAAGAAACAATTATTGGTGGACTGGAATTTGAAATGGTATCTTCATAGTAAAGTCTTATTACCACAGGACCAGAATAGGAATGATTAGATTCCATGGGAAAACTTTTAGCCTTTGATGGTCTAGCTTTTCTGTGGAGACAGATTCCTGGTTCCAACAATTGATGACTAAGAAAGAAGAGGGTCTAACAGGGTCATTCATTGTTTTTTGTGCTAAATGAGGTATAATCAGTCAATCATCTACTGCTCCATTGTGATTTCTCAGTAAACTTGTAGTATATAATTTGCTCGTTGGCAGGGATAACATGGCTACTGCCTGGCTTGGTTGAAGCTGCTTACATGCTTTTGAGGGGGTGCAGTAGTGTGTAGTAGACTGTGCCTTATGCTACTATACAATACGAAAAAGGAACAGGTTATGCTTGATGATGTACAAACACCTCTATATATAGTCACGTGCATGCCTTAGACATATTATTGTGGTGTAATGAAGAAAGAGATGAGAGAATTGGTTCTTCTTTTGAACTTTTAGAAATTTACTCATTATGGAGTTAACTTCTGCAACTGTAAATTGTTCCTTAGTATGTAGGTTCACATCAGCTAGGTGCTTTATTAGGTTGTCATTATAATTATCATCACGTATCAAGTCAATTATGTTTTCCAGAAGGCCATGTCAAAAACATATGAGACTCATCTTTGCTTTATGAAGAGTAAAAAAGATCTAACAGATATTGAAGTAGACCCTAATAAGCTTGCACTGAACTGCAGTCATTACAAAGTAAACAGGGACGGATACTGTAATAATGAGAAGAAAACTGCAACCAAGTTCATTTGTTTCGAATTTTCCTCATCATGGTAGTGTTCTTAACATGCAAAATGGTAATACTATAACTGAGAATGATTGACTTATTGGCAACAAAATGAGGAGTAAAGAAGGACGAAATGCAGTAGAAGTTAGAGATATTTCTTTTGACATTGTCAAGGATATTATTCCCTTTTTCTTTCTAACAGTCAAAGATATAAATTACCCTGACAATGGAGGCAGTTATAAGAGTGCAATTCCTTTTCTGATAAATCCTGAAAATGTTATATTCTTTTGTCCTGGTAACTCATTGAGGAAAAGAATTACATTGTTAATAAATCACTCTCTCTTTCTTATTTTTACCTCATTTCTTACTAGAATAAGCACATTTTCTTATTAAAAGCAAAAGACATATTTTCTAGCTTATAAATCATGGCTCATAATGTCACACCCAAGCCTAGAACCTAGTACCACAAGGCGAGATTGGTGTAGTAGGCTCGTGAAATAGCTTCCTTGTCCATCAAATCCGCTTGCAGAAAAGCAATTGCTGAGTTATTACACAAAACCCCAACACCCACTGAAATTACCACTAGCTTATGATTGTAACTAGTCTCTAACACACACCCACTTACAACGTGACCACTTATCCTATAGTCGCACGATGTGTCACAATGAACTAGGATGGCAACGGATGACCTATCCCTATACCCCGCCCCATTACCTAAGGCCTCCCCAACACCCTTCCCACGTTCTGCACCCCTATTTCCGCCCCCACCGCGTCCTAGAATCCCCGTGGGGAATAGGGTTTTTTATTATTCTTTTAAACCGCGCAATACTAAGTTTAACTTGAACTATATAACTTTAAAATATAAAATAGCATTATGATAAATGATGAATATAAATATAGGTGTTAAATAAAAGTCAAATATGAATTATATATTGAATCGTGTGCTTTAGTTAAATAATCAAAATAATATTATAATAACTAAATTTCAACATTTAAAAGAAGTTCCAACAAAAATCATTGAGTATGAGAACTACATGTGGAAAAAGAATACTTCTTTTTGTTATTGATGTGTATTAGTTTTATAAAACTTTTTTTTTTGTCATTGCATATCAATATATGAGTAGTAATTACAAATCTTTAAAATATCACCCTTAATTATATTGTTTGAAATTATCTAGAAGCACCGCTGAGAACAACTAACAAATTTCTTTCTTAAATTTACTGTGATTAACAATTAAATAGAAGTATTTATGTAAAAAAATTGCAAGACCAAGTAACGAGATATAGTGTCTTGATTAAAAGAATGGTTATAAAATTCTTTTGAGTGATTTTTTTCTCCATTTTAACAATATTTTATCTAATGTCATTTTTTTATATTTTATATTTATAAATTTAAGATTTTAGTAAATATCTAAGAACTAAAAATATAAAAATTACTTTATATGTCTGCGGTGCGGGATATGTGGGGCAGGAAATGCTTATCTCCACGTTGCATCCCGCCGCGTCCCGCACCACATAGAGATTAAGAGTTAATCCCCACCCCCAGCCCCATTCCCTACCTCAATATCCACCCCATGTGGAGCGGGGGCACAACAGTTACCTGCAAAACACGCCCCTATTGCGATCCCTACAACGAACAGGGTAACACTCATATTCTTCTGTATAGTTTTCCATCAAAAAAATTCACTGTGTGGTATCAATCACTCAGAATTAAGTTTAGTGTAAAGTGCAAAAGACCACTTTTTATTTTGTCGAAGTTGTGCATTAGTCACCCTCTGTGTACCATAACAATTTAATAGATGGCTCATTGTCCACTTGTGCCAAATAATACCAAGAGATTTTTTACCACATTCTTACGAATCAAAATATAAATCATATGCTTATTAGATTAGGGTAAAATATCTCAGGGGTCACTAGACTATTTTGTCAATCATGTTTTGGCCATTAAACTATTTTTGGTTTCAAAAGTAACATTAGTTTTTCAAAATAGCTTCATCCAAGTCATTCCATTAAGTACAATTAAAAAAGAACTAACGGAGAGGGGTCAAGCATAAATAATTAAAATTGAGGGACGAAACTAAATTTTTTTAATATATTTTTGGTTTATTTGCTGGTTCTTGTCATTTTCCTATTTTTTTCTCTCTTTTAATTTTTCTTTTTATCTTCTTCTTCCCTAACCTCCATCTGCCTCTCTTCCCTTCCCAATCAGACTCAACCTCCATATCCATTCAATCCATCCCTTATCTCTCTCTCTCCCCCATCTGATCTCCTCTCTGTCTCCAATTCTTTTTCTCTCTCTTTCAAACCCCATTAACACCAGCACTAGCTGCCTACTACTACACCCCAGCCACCATCCTCCACCACTATCTTGAAGAGTAGCTTTCCATTGCCTGAATTGAAAGTAGTCCTACCAACTTTTTGCTTCAAAATATACTTGTAATTCACAAATTATTCAGCACGAAAACAAACTGTAGTATCAACACGCCCGAAAAGAGATGCTGTAACGTTGTACAACAATGCTCTCACTATTAATGTGCACTACTGCTTTTTGTATCCTCTGCTATGGTGGTGGAAAATTCCAACCCGTCATCTCATTTATGATAAGCACTAAACTATTGCTACTAGTCTTCACATTCTCCTTGGTCTACACAATTCTTTCAACCTTTGTCTCACCACCAAAACTACCATGTCTAGCTTTGGAAAAAGTCCCCATATCTTCAAATATTATTTCTTCCTTGCTTTTCCTAACTCCTTAAAATTTTCAACACCAGGTGGCATTGAAGGGTGCCTTGTATGAAACCAGTTTGAAAAATTAATGGCCTTTCAGAATTAAAAATATTCTAAAAATAATAATTCGAAGGTCAAAAGAGAACTCGCAAAAAAAAATTAATGGTTCCTGAAATATTTTACCCATTAGATCATTACCATAGGGCACGTAGCATAGGGTAATAGCATAGAAAATCGTACTGTTTTGACAAGCGAGGCCCAGGCACTAGATAGAATGGCTTACTTATCCGGATCAAACCCTCCCCGTAGCTATTCCCATGTCATTTTCGATTTTTATTGGCATTACTATAGTGGAATTTCAAAGAAATGGAATCCAGAGAAATGAAAAGCTTATTTCTTTGTTATATCATTCTTCGATACCATAGGGCACGTAGCATAGGGTAATAGCATAGAAAATCGACCTATTTTGACAAAATACAAACATAAATCCATATTTTAATTTAAGAATAAGCTAAGAATTATAATACAGACCGGACATGACGTAATCAGTGTAGGCATTCTCTTGTTGAAGATAAGAGAGAACTTGGGCATCAGAGCGAGAGTCATCGCGAAGCCAGTAGTAATTGTCTACCCTCACGTCTCCGAACATCTCCATCTTGTGAGGCACCTTCTTCGCCACCGGCGTGGCAGGACTCTTGGCAGCGCCGCCGCTAGCACCATCGCCTATACTTGCAGTAGCGATACTCATGCTTGATGTTGTTGTTGTTAATGTTGAATAATAATTTATTTGTCGAAGGCGAGGACTACTGCTATTTATAGAAGTAATAATGTCAGTTGGAGTGCAAAGGAAGACTAGTGATATGGGAACAAAAGGACGGCTTCTATACAGTTTACAATATTGGAACATTGTCTCTGGTTATGTACTTTATTTTTTCTAATTTTCTTTTGGGTTTGTGATTTTGTTTCGATTGTACAGGTACCATCAACTGGATTAGGGTCGAGCATACTCATAACTTGTGAAAAATATTAATTCCGGTTGATGACGGTTGAAAATATCTTCAGTTCGAGCTCAGTAATATTTATCGTTTAATTTGAGCTTAATTTCAGAAGTATTTAGCTTGCAAAACAAAGGTTACTGAGGTAACTCTTAAAGGCCCACTCCGACATTTAAATCAGTTATGGGATCCAAAATACGCATAAGATTACATATAAGTAAAAGAGAATAAAGCCATAAGAGAGAGAGCATTAACTCTAGAAAATGAATTACCTCCTTTCCTTATGAGTTGCTCATATATTTATAGAAACTTATGTGGTCTAGGGGATGCCACATGTCTCACTTTCGTCCAAGCATTTTAGGATGTCGTTGGGTTGGTATTTTACGATAGTCCCGATCTCTAAAGACATCTTCAAGTGGGACAAATACAACTCGAGTCGGGATGCACCCTATTTAGGTAGGGCCAGGTGCCTCGTCAACATGCGAGGTCAAGTCAATTTGTCTCGGGTCGTAGGCTTGGGCTTTGCTTCACTCGGATTTCGAGGTCAATTTTATCTATTCACATAGTCTAATTTCACTCATATCATTAGCCCCCCTGATTTCCTGAGCTCTGTAAGAAGTTAGGGAATCATTTACTAATACGCTATTGTTTCTCTCAGCTCATTTTCTAGATAACTGTCAGGTCTTTAAAAGTATAGACTACATATCTACGAAGCGGCCAAGTGGCATGTCTCTACTTTACTCTCTCTAATTCCCTGCCTGGTTTAACTAATATATTAGTTCTTGGTTCAAGCTTGCCTATATCCAAAGTGAATACAATCAATGGATTTGATCTCACCACCTCGACTTATGAAAGTAATCGCGACTTAGCAGTTTATTCATCTTTTGAGGCACGTAAGGGCCTATCAGGTTGAGGAATAAGAATCTCAATGATGTAATCCTCGAATGGTAGGCTTGCGAGGTCCAAACTCGGACTCGGTGTTTGCAAATGGCTATTGGAGCCGTGGGGACAAACACTGAATGTTCAGACCGATTCCGCTAAATGCATTTGGCCGAGGTGTAAAGGCATTGGGAAAGGCCTAGGGAAGGTATCAAAACCTTGTATTTCAACAATGGACTTCATATTCTAGTGGGAGCTTGACAGCTCTGATGCTCGCAGCCCCCCAAGCATTATTGTTCACCTCTCATTTGACAATGGGATCCCCCTTCTTGGGGTTCGGACCTTAGCCATGGCTTGTGTGACACTCCAAACTTAGTAAATAGTGTATAGTACTTATTTGCATACAATTATATGTTTATTTAAAGTGTTTGTATAAAATTATGTGTTTACTTTAACTTTTGTGTATATTTAGTAGTTTTACTTTTGTTATTTCTTTAAATGTGCAATTAATATTTAACTAATTCAAATAAATATTTTAGCCTATTATTTTGTCATTTATATTATACGGGATTAATCTTTATACCTAATAGATTAACTTTCATCTTTTTAAAATGAGCCTTGAGCGCGGGATAAAAAAATTAAAGTATTTTATTTTGTAAATTTCATATTTTTCCCATATTATATATGTGTTTTTGGGCAAACGTTCATAATTTTTATTTGCATAGCACTTCGTGAAGGTGGATAGAAAAATTGTTTTATGTATCACATGAATAGTAACAACTAGAATGCATTTTGGGCTTCTTTTAGTTAGCTTAACTTTAGGCTATATTTAACTAACATATATTACATTTTCTTAGCTAAAACCCAAGCCCAACCCAACTTAATTATGTCTTATACATATATACACATATAATATACATACATACATACAATAAAAAGACAAAACAGAAAGAAAAAGCTTGAGGCCATCAGCCATGGAGAAAAAAAGAGAAAATTGTGCTTGCTAGGGTTTGATCTTAGGGCTTATTCAAGGAGCTAGGAAGGGCTATAGAGCTAGTTCTTGCATCTTGGAGCTTGGTAGATGTGAGGGATTGCATTATTTTAGCATTTAAAGTTAAACCTAGAATGTGTAAATTTTTATATATGTTATAAATGTTGAATTTATGGCTTTAATTGCTTGTATTGCTAGTTATTGAGTGTGTAGAACAAACTTTTATGGTTATTTTGCAATTGTACTGGCTAGAAATGGTAAATGGAGTTTTGAAGAAGATGATGAATAGTATTTTCTTCAAGTTTTGTGTTTTTAGTTTAAATGCTTGATCTAGAGCTTGTAGTAGGTGCCATAAAGGATAATGAAACTATAATTGTGTTCAAATTACCTAGAATAGAGCTAGAATTGATGTGTGAATGAAAAATACAAAAAGGGTAATATGTGTGTTTTGTTGACCGGGTGTGTTGGTTGATGTTAATTGTGTTAGCTAATGATTATGGTGCATTTATGGTGTGGTTTTAAGGTGTGGTTTAGGGTGTTGTAGTGTAAAGTGACAAAGGGGAGATTATGTGTTTTGAGCCGTGTGTGATTTCAAAGCTTAGTTGCAGTTCATAAATGGTGGTTGAATGTTTAGTGAACTCATAGGGTCACCTCAATGCTTGATGAGTTGTTAATTCACTAGAAAGTATAAAGGGCCAATATAGAAAAAGTTAGATTACTAGTTGTTTTATCTTGTGTCTTTGATTGTTAGTTGTGATAAAGTGTTTAGTTTGTATTGCTTTGAACTTTTGAAGTAGTTAAGTTTGATGTGTTAGTTTAACTACAATCAAATCTAATTTACTTTTAATTATGAATCCTATGTGAATTGTTAGTTTTGGTGCAATGGGAGAAGGTTTGAAGGGGTTCTTGGCTTCTTAAGGTGAGGGATCATCCCTAGTTGCATTCTACGTGACTTATTTGGCTATGTGCGTGTTAATGATCATGTAACTGTAAATGCTCTCAAGACATGAGTAGGCTTGTATGATATGTACTGAAAGTATGTTTTAGTAGTTGAGTCCTTGTGTGAATTAATTGAAGATTAAGCTCTTGTGCACTAATGGTTGTATTCTTGAATGCGTAGATGTTTGAAGAGATTCAAGGGGGTTAATTGTTACCTAAACATTTATAAGAATTGTGAGCTACTTACATGCCATATATGCTTAGTGTAAAGTAGCATATGCTAGGGAACTAATGCATGTTTAATGTTATTAAAGCATATTAATGTATATATATGCATGAGAGTGGCCTCTTTTGTCACTTCTCACTTATGTGCATTTATTATATTCTAATGATAAAGTGCTTCTATGTGGCAACGTGCTATGTGCTATAAACTGTCTCAAGCAAACTAACAATGCTAACAAGAATTCTAGCGTTTTTGTGTTTTCATGGTTGTAATCATCGCGTTCGCCCGAATGTGGTGATCATTCACTGGGCGGCAGAGGGTTTGCCAGTGAATGCTAACCTGCCGTGGAGTATTCCCACATCGCATGGACGGGGCGTTCCATGGGCGTGGGTCGTAGGATTATGGGTGCACCAGGAGCCCATAGGCGTATAAGGTTTACCGGCATTGAAGTGAAGTAAAGAGAAAAGAAGAGTAGTAGAAGGGTAGTAAACTAGCATGGACGGAGCGTTCCATGGAGTTCACGCACGATATCCTTTTATGCGTGTTTAAATTCACGTTTAATCTTATGATGTTTTCAAGCTTATCATGTAATTATTACATTCTTGAGATTTATAAAGTAAAATATTTTCACTTATCTTTACATGTTTAGCTAGCGTTTTAATTCTTTTGAGTTGTCCTGTTTAGTGTTGTATTCCAAGGTTCTTTTATACAGTATTGTTCATCCTTAATGATTATGTCATTCTCCGGTGCTTATAAGTGTTTGAATTTGAATGCCTTATATTCATTGCACAAAAACATTTGCAAAAACCTTCCTATTTATTCCTCCCTCACTGAGCATAAGTATATGCTCACCTTCAATAATAATTTTACAGCAAAGGCAAAGACTACTACTCAAGGAATAGAAGAACAAGTTCAATGTATAGCTGAAGATGAAAGTTATGTAATATAATGTAAAGTGTGGTTGGTGAATTGTAGATGTGTTCTATTTTGGTTGGTCTTGTATGTGATGATATGTAAATGACGTATTAAAGTTAAAGTTTATGTAAATGGTATGTAATATGTCTCATAATTGTGATAGTTTAGATTATGAGATATTATAGTGGTATGATAAGCTAGTAAATGTATTAGATTAGCAATATTTATGTCCTGATGCATGTATGTTCCCTATCTATGTATAAAGAACTTATTATGGGTGTGGTTTTATTGGAATTGTGGTTGTTGTGATGAATTTCTTTTGCATTTAGGTTGTGATTTGGCCTAGAAACAGGAGAAACTCAGTCTGTTTTTCCTCATTTTTCGTGCTCAGGATTAGGGTCGGGTTGTTATTAGCAGAATGAATAGGAGTCTTAGTCCCATGAGGGATTGGGGCGTGACAGCCCGATTTGGCTTTATGCCATAACCCGAGCTCAGTCATACTTGCGTTTCACCTTAGTTTTCCCCGAGTTTGGGGCTTCGCTTCGGTTCTCCTAAGTTCCATTCTAGTCTTGGCTCTCTTGAGCTTGACTTTTGGTTGTTTTCAAGTTTAATACGCTCTTTTCGCTTTGGCTCGTGCCCAACTCTTCTCTCGTGCGATTCCGGGTTGGCCTTGGTCGAATCACAATTTTTGGGATTAATCCCAAGCCTTGTCATTCATCAAAGTTCGAGCTTGTTTCTCCTATGGCTTGGGCTCGGTTTCACTTGAATCTTACCCTCATCTCAGGAGAATTCTCCTTAACTAGATATTGACTCACGGGAGGCCCAATAGGGTTTTATCCGACCTTATCTTTGTCTCCAAGTATGAGGCCCGACCCCAATTAGTATACCCTAATCTTGATTTACATGCAAAACCTCGATAAACGTGCATTAACTTTGATTTATGTACCTTAACCTAGGTTAAAGTACCCTACCTAAACTCACGTGCATTACCTTGAATCGCGTGCATTGTATTGATTTACATGTCCATACATTGGTTTACGTGTATTACCTAGGGTTACGTGCATTAGCATTGAAATCTGTGCATTTACCTAGGAGTACGTGCCTTACTTCATAGTGCATACCCTAAACCTAGGATTGCGTGCCTACACATTAACCTAAGAAGATTCCGCACGAAGCACTATATATTATTATATTCCCCAATTCAAATCCTACAAACTCCACGAACACTAAAATATTATTAAAACTATCTTAAACATTCCACTAAACATTATTTTAATCCCAAGTCAAACCACTAAAGGACAAAAGCTCACCAAGCCCTAAACATTCTTTATTCTCTTCCAAAACCCATGCACCTCAAATTCTACACTTACTATAATCTATAATATATTAACATGAATCTGAAAATTCAGATTCCTCAATGCTATACACGGCTATGCACTCAACAATTCAAGATATTCCAAGTCAATACATGCATTATAATAGTCATTACAATATTCTATGCTTTCCCTAAACACTATGCACTTTTGCTAACACCTAAGCACATATTCTTCTACCTAAGACCTCATAAGAAATAAACTAATTAAAAACAACACAAATCTGACCAAGACTACTAGCCATACATGGCCAAGAGCATCTACACATGCCTAGACAAAGCCTTATACCATGTCATGCTTTTTCTTGTACCTATGCACTATTTTACTAACTCCCAAGCCCCTAACGTTATCTTGCACTTATTCCTTACACCCTGCACTCCCTAGGTAGAATAATTAGCATAATTTGGATGCCTTTGACCAGAACCACCAAGCAATACATGGCCAAATACACTACCTAGGCACACAAAGCTCAAAACACTCCAAAAATCCCCATTTCTCTCGGCCAACACACCAAACCCCTCTAAGTTTTCTCTCTTCTCATGACTTCACACACTCTCACACACCATAATGCCTGCTCAAACTGATCAACTAAGAAAATTTAGCTCCCAAGCACAGCCAAGACAAGAAAATAACAAAACAAGCACTCAAAACCCACTTTCAGCCATAGGTGAGTTTTGTGTGCTCCATTCCTTTTTTTTATTTTAATCACATGCATATATTCATTAGACATTAACTAAGCTAGTAATTAAGGAAGGAAAGGAGAAATTCATGACTAAGCTTGGAAAAGAGGCCTACTTTGTATTTTGGGCATTCTCAAGAGTGATTCTTGCATTTCACCTATCAAATTGCTAAGGTGAGGGTTTCAAAATATTTTTAAATGTTTTTCAAGTCCATGAGCATGAATATATGTGTATATAGCCTTGCATGTAAAATCTATGATGGTGGTTGCTAGAAATCGTGTTTTGAAGCATATCGGGCCATTGCATGTGTTTGTATTGCTTAGAACTTGTGTTGCATGGACTGTTGAAGGCTGGACAGATTGTTGAAGATATGTATTAACATGTTTCAAGTTGATTTTGAGGATGAATGTTGATTAACCTTGAGAATAGTTATAAATATGAAGGCTATAGTTGATTTTATGCTTGTTAGGGGCTTGATTGTTTGAGTGCATGTTATATATGATGCTATTAAGATGTGTATTGGACTGACCATGATATTTTTAACTTGCATTTCTTGATTCATGATGAAATTTTGGGCGAATAGTGGTTATTATTACATGTAGTGATGTAGTTGAATCCCTTAATCGGTTGAAACGCTTGTTTGAGGTCATTACTTTGAATTGCATGGCTTTAATGGAAATATATGAGTTTCATAGTGGACTGACCGGGGATGATTAAATTCTTGGAAGAATGTTTCATGTTGAGCTTAGGGTTGAAAATGGTTGAAACATGATGATAGATATGTATATAACATGTTTTGGTAATTTCGTGTTCGTATTGATGGATTTCATGACTTGCATGTGGTTTCAATGAGGGTATTTGGATTGTTTCAAGACTGCCCGATAATTGTTGAATATCTATAAGGATGATTTAGATGTTTCTTGTGACTAATAGTTGCTAAGACTTACACCCGAGCATGAACCCTAAGCCTTAATTGCGAACTAGGTCTCCTAAGTGTTAAATCGTGCTTTATGTGACTTGTAATTGTGGTTATAATGGATGTTGTTGGACAGCCCGGAAAAGTTATTATAGCCTAATGCATGAATAATATTGATTACGGGGTCATACGTTAACTATTTGTACACCCGATCTTGTGTATGATGTTATAACACGTTTGTATACTTCTCATGCATTCGTTATATTATTGAAATGTATTTTATGGTTCATATTGTATATGGTTACGTGACTGCCCGTAAATGTATAAATCCTATCAAATTGGTATATGAATTGATTATATGTTCTAATAGTGTCTTATATGTCAACATGTTAAAAAAGTGATTATATACATGCATGGAGGCAACCTACTTTGTTGACCTCCTAATGTGAAATGTTAATTGGCATAAATGTGCATTGCATACCAGGTTGCAACCTTTCATTTTCGGTATGGTAATGTTCACCGAACGCTGGGCGGCATCGGGCTTGCCGGTCCGTCTGTGACTACCATAGCGATATTCCCTCTCTCGTTTAGGGCGACTTCCTTAGAGAGTTGGTTCGTAGGTTTATTTGGTGTACAATCTGTAGTACACCTATGGGGAGCGATAAGAGGATGATTGATGTCGGCTACAACAATGGTTATTGAAAATGATCTAGAAAACGAAAGCTCACCGTATCCTCGAAATGATTGGTAATTGTATCTATTGTTCAATTTGATTCTTAAACTATGCTTACATTATTGTTTGTATTACATAACATGTTTCAAAGAAGTTTTCACAATGTAACCGGAAAAGACTTTCAAAATCCCCTTACCCTTTTTCCACCCTCGCTGGGTTCATAAGGACTTACCCTCATTTGCCATTACAGGTAAAACAGAGGGAGGAATTGTACCTGAAGAGCATGTGCCCGTTGATGAACCTACGAAGTGATTTCATGTTACTTGTGATGCATGAACATGGCTATTTGTTGAAGTTTGTTATCTTACTAGCTGAAGACTATGTGTTTTATCTATGCATATGGCCCTTATGTAACTCAGGGCCTAATTTTGGTTTGTAATAATCTAGGCTACATGAATACTTTTAGACTGTGGTGTGTTTCCTTTTACTATTTTGGTTTAGTCGTAGTTGCTAGCTATTGAACCAGGAAGGCTTTTATATGATTTGGAAGTTTGGCACTTAGGTCAATCTTAAACCGGGACTAAAGGCAAACTGTCACTATAATGGAGTTATCACAGGTAGCTTAAGGCTAAGTTTCATAAAATCAAGGTTTCTTAGGCGATTATGTCAAAACCAAAAGTTCCAATTATAGTCGTCATGCTACCCGTTTTTGGGAAATATTAAGAGTTTTAGAAAACGACAAGCGTTAATGATAAGAAACGATAGTGAACTAAGTCATACCCTTATTTACCACCTTTAGGTTGGGTCGGGGCGTGACACATATTAGAATGGTATCAGAGCGTAGTTTTCGCATTAGTTGGGTTCAACCCTCGGACAGTGGGTAGAAATCTTAAGGTAGTTGTGCCTTGTTTGATTATACATGCTTACGTGATTAACGTGCCCTAGTTGTTTTATGTCTTAAATGATACGTGTTTATGTGAACTTTACTTGTCACATATTATGAATACCAACTACACAGATTATCACACCTTCAATAATTCATGCATGTTATATCATTATTAATAACCGTCTGTGCCTATAGATGCCTGGCCCTAGTACCCGCAGTATCAATCGGGATGAGAAGCCACAGAGAGCTACTCGTAGTACTAACAGAGATGAAGAACCTTAAGAGGCCACGGGGGCCAATTAGGTTAACCCGAATCCAGGGATAGAGATTTTTGCCTTACTGGCAACTGCAGTAGATAGAATGAGCTGGGTGCTGAAGTAGGACTGGCAAGAAAGACATGGAGTAGTCAATAATTCGAATGTTAGGGCTGGGGACAATAATGACAACAATGGAAAGGGACTACTTAATGAATTCCTGGGATATAACCCACCAAAATTTTGGGGTGAAGCAGATGCTGAAAAGGCAGAGTTTTAGCTTGCTAGAATGGAAAAGATATATAAGCCCCTTAATTATGATGACGAAACAAAAGTCTTCCTTGTTGCATTCCAAATAGAAGGTGACGCTGAACAGTAGTGGCGTACAATTAAACAAGAATAGGAAGCTCGTCATACACCCCGTACTTGGGAGAATTTTATGAGAGAGTTCAAAAAAACATATATCCCAGAAGTTTCCCAAGTAAGACGGAGGGAGGAATTCATGAGCTTGAAACAGGGGAGCATGACAGTAGCCCAGTATGAGGCCCGTTTCAACAAGTTGTCCCAATATGCTCTGTGTATGGTCTAGGAACCAGACATGAAGATTTGGAAATTTGTCACTCGGCTAAGGCCCGAGATTCAGGACCGTATGGCTGCTCAAGAGTTTGATACTTTCAGTGCTTCCCATGCAGCCACCTCAAGGATTGAGAAAAAAAAATTGGATACTAGAATTGGATCCAGTCAGCTAAGCAAGAGGCCCTATCAGCCTTAGCCACAACAGAGGTTCTATTAGTCCTAAAGCCATAACTAGGCCCAGAGTCAAGTGAAACCAACCAATAATCGAGCTCAGCTTAGAACATCAGCTGTTTCTTTTGCACGTGGCTCGACAATTATTACACCTACTGTCACTCAGGTTGTCATATGTTCTTACTGTGGGAAGATATGTCATGTGGAGGCCCAGTGTTAGAAGAAAACAAGGCGCTACATCAATTGTGGTAGTGATAAGCATCAGGCAAGGGATTGCCCTAGATGGCGGGGAGATCAAAATCAGAACAAATCAACTGGCAAGGAAAAGGCCCCAACTCAAAAGGTTCAGGCTCGAGCATATGCCATCGAGCACGAGGAACTGCTAGAAGAGACTACTGTGGTTGAAGGTACTTTTCTAATATTAAATCAACTTGTCAGAGTACTTATTGATCTAGGTGCTACTCATTCATTTATTGCTCCTGTATGTTTAAATCATGTGAAACTACAAGTTGAATCCTTACCTTATAAGGCAGAAGTTAGTACACCAATGGGCTCAAAAATCATTACTAGCTCAATTTGTAAAGCATGAAAAATTCAAATTCAAGATCAGGAATTCTTAGCCAATCTTATAGTGTTACCCTTCCGAGACTATGAAGTCATCTTGGGGATGGACTGACTGGAAAAACATCATGCCCAATTGGATTGCCAGACAAAGATCGTGAAATTTCAAGTACCAGGCCAACGAATCATTGAAGTGACGGGGCAAGAAAATTTCACCGGGAGTTCTATAATCTCATCTTCCAAAGCGGTGAAACTCATGAAGAAGGGTTGCAATGGATACTTGGCTTACCTCATCAACAAGCCATCAGACAAAGCTAAAATGGAAGAGGTGCCGGTAATTAAGGAATATGCTGATGTGTTTCCAGAAGAGTTGCCGGGTTTACCACCGGAACGGGAGATCGAGTTTGTAATAGAGGTGTTTTATGCTACTCAGCCAATATCTAGAGTTCCCTACCGTATGGCACCAGCTGAGCTACAGGAGTTGAAAATTCAATTGCAGGGATTGTTGGAGAAATGATTCATACAACCTAGTTCATCTCCGTGGGGTACACCAGTCTTATTTGTGAAGAAGAAGGATGGTACCGTGAGGTTGTGTGTTGATTATCGGGGATTGAACCAAGTGACCGTTAAGAATAAATACCCACTTCCACTTATCGATGAGTTGCTTGACCAACTTCAAGAAGCTAAGGTGTATTCGAAACTCGATTTGAGGCAAGGGTATTATCAGCTACGGATTAAAAAGGAGGATGTTCCTAAATCGGCTTTCAAGACGAGATATGGGCACTATGAGTTTGTAGTAATGCCATTCGGGTTAACTAATACCCCTGCAGCTTTTATGGACTTAATGTACCGGGTGTTCCAACCTGACTTGGACCAATTTGTGGTGATCTTTGTTGATGACATTTTGGTGTACTCAAAGTCCGAGGCCGAGCATGAGCAACATCTGAGCTTGGTATTGCAGAAACTCTGGGAGCATCAACTGTATGCAAAGTTTAGCAAATGGGGTTTTGGAGTGTTTTGAGCTTTGTATGCCTAGGTAATGTATTTGGCTATGTATTTCTTGGTGGTTCTGGTCAAAGACATCCAAATTATGCTAATTATTCTGCCTAAGGAGTGCAAGGTGTAAGGAATAAGTATAAGATAATGTTAGGGGCTTAGGAGTTAGTAAAATAGTGCATAGGTACAAGAAAAAGCATGACATAGTGTAAGGCTTTGTCTAGGCATGTGTAGATGCTCTTGGCCGTATATGGCTAGTAGTCTTGGTCAGATTTGTGTTGTTTTTAATTAGTTTATTGCTTAAGAGGTCTTAGATGGAAGAATATGTGCTAAGGTGTTAGCAAAAGTGCATAGTGTTTAGGGAAAGCATAGAATATTGTAATGACTATTATAATGCATGTATTGACTTGGAATATCTTGAATTGCTGAGTGCATGGCTGTGTACAGCATTGAGGAATCTGAATTTTCAGATTCATATATATTATAGATTATGGTAAGTGTAGAATTTGAGGTGCATGAGTTTTGGAATAAAATAAAGAATGTTTAGGGCTTTGTGAGCTTTTGTCCTTTAGTGGTTTGACTTGGGATTAAAATAATGCTTAGTGGAATGTTTATGATAGTTTTAATAATATTTTAGTATTAGTGGAGTTTGTAGGATTTGAATTAGGGAATATAATAATGTATAGTGCTTCATGCGGAATCTTCTTAGGTTAAAATGCCCTACTTAAACTCACGTGCATTACCTTGAATTATGTGCATTGTATTGATTTACATGCCTATACATTGGTTTATGTGCATTACCTAGGGTTACGTGCATTAACATTGGAATCTGTGCATTTACCTAGGAGTATATGCCTTACTTCATAGTGCGTACCGTAAACCTAGTTGCCGGGTTTACCACCGGAATGGGAGATCGAGTTTGTAATAGGGGTATTCCCTGGTACTCAGCCAATATCTAGAGCTCTCTACCGTATGGCACCAGCTGAGCTGCAGGAGTTGAAAATTCAATTGCAGGGATTGTTGGAGAAAGGATTTGTACAACCTAGTTCATCTCCGTGGGGCACACCAGTCTTATTTGTGAAGAAGAATGATGGTACCCTGAGGTTGAGTGTTGATTATCGAGGATTGAACCAAGTAACTGTCAAGAATAAATACCCACTTCCACTGATCGATGAGTTGTTTGACCAACTTCAGGGAGCTAAGGTGTATTCGAAACTTGATTTGAGGCAGGGGTATTATCAGTTGCGGATTAAAAAAGAGGATGTTTCTAAATCGGCTTTCAGGACGAGATATGGGCACTATGGGTTTGTAGTAATGTCATTCAGGTTAACTAATGCCCCTGCAGCTTTTATGGACTTAATGCACCGGGTGTTCCAACCCTACTTGGACCAATTTGTGATATTTATTGATGACTGTAGACCCTTGATAACCTACGAGGGGGAGGGGGGTGAATTAGGTTGTCTAGCAAGGTTAAGCAATTAAAAAATTCTTGATGCGGAATTAATGTCTAGTGAAAGATTATAATACTCTATAAGTTCTTGTTAGAAATTTATCAAACACTTAGTAAGCACACAAGTATATAGCACTAGATAAGCAATTAGAACTTCAAAAATAAATTCCAAATAGATAACTCAACAATTTTCAAACAGTTAATATGAGCAATATCCACACAAAGGTAAATGACTTGAAAATAGCGAGAGTTGAGTAAGAGAAATCAAACACGATAATTTTCAAGTGGTTCGCACTCCCGGAGGCCTAGTCCACCACCTAAGGTCTTCCATTTCCTTAGGATTTAACAAGTCTTCACTAAGATGCTTCTTCAAATATTGGTGAAGCAAAAACCAACTACAATTACTCTTGAGTTCACAAGAGTTACACAAGCTCCTTCAAGTGTAGGTGAAGCTTAACTTACTATCATCTCTTCCTTTAAGTCACAAAGGATTACAATATTTCTTCTCATAATGATTCTCTCAATCTATATGAAAGAGTGTATTACAAAGATTGTGTAATAATATGAATGACAAGTGCAACTCCTATTTGAGTTTGATATTATAATTGAAGAATACTTTGAAAGCTCAAAGATAAGAAAATGATAGCTCAAGGTTTTTCCATGAAAATAATATGAAAAAAACTCTTTGAATCAGCTTAGAAATCTGAAGATTTAGGCTTGGAGAGGTGTTTGAGATGGTGAGAGAGCATGACTTAAAAAGAGGGAAAAGTTAGACACAAAACGAATATAATGCAAAAATCCCGGATTTTCCCGTTAAGCCATCCGGTCCCTGAGCCCTTTATCCGGTCGACCAAATGAGGCAGGTAACGCCCGAACCAGAGCTCTCTGCTGGGCGTTGTGGCCTTCATCTGGTCGACCGAATGGAGCTAGTAATGCCCGGATGCTTAAAATGTTGAAAAATGACCTTTTTGAGCCGCAAAACAATTTGTTAAATAATAAAGCATTTGGGCACTTTTGAGGACACTTATTAAAAAAATATTTAGCATTTTTAACATCTCAAAACATTTTCAAAAACTCTTTAGAAAGATATAGAACAATTTTTATGCCACAAGAGTTTGAAATCCAAAAAGTCTTATTTTTAAAAAATGAGTTTGTAATGACCTTTTGAAAATATATGTTCAAATGATATTTTGCAAATAAAAATTTAATGAAAAACCTTTTGGAGAAATTATGTGCTACACAAGTCATACTTAGGCAAACAACATTTTATTAGCCGGTACCCCTTATGTCGCCACTTTTTCTTCCTTGTAACTCTATTTTTATCGTCGAATCTTCAACTTCATTTCTTTGAGTTGACAAGTCTTTTTCTTCGGGTATTCATAGCTTGATTCCTCATGAGAGACTTCATTTGAATGAGACAAGATATAAGAATACCTTTTGGGCTTTAATACAATTTCTAATTGGGCTTTGACTTTGATCCAATAATTTTGAATCTAACATTTGATCCTTTTGAATGAGCAAGTTGATATGGGCTTTGCTTGGGACAATCATGTGTCCCATGAATTTGAATAACTTACCCAAGATACAAATAAGAATGCTTAAATCACAATTAAGATGTTTTGTTATTATCAAAATAAAGATTATAAGCTTTTCAGGCCACCAATGACATTATGGTGTACTCAAAGTCCGAGGCCAAGCATGAGCAACATCTGAGCTTGGTATTGCAGAAACTTCGGGAATGTCAACTGTATGCAAAGTTTAGCAAATGTGAGTTTTGGTTGCGGCAGATTGTATTCTTGGGGCACATCATATCCCAAGAAGGAATAGCGGTGGACCTAGCAAAGATAAAAGTAGTGATGTCTTGGAAGAAGCTGGAAAATGTTACGGAGGTTCGGAGTTTTCTTGGTTTAGCAGGTTATTATCGGAGGTTTGTGAAGGATTTCTCAAAGATTGCGGGACCACTTACAAAGCTTACTTAGAAGAAAACAAAGTTTGTGTGGGATAACAAATATGATAACAGCTTCCAAGAATTGAAGATGAGATTGACAACCGTACCCGTTCTTGCATTACCTGAAGGAAGTCAAGGCTTTGTAATCTATAGCGATGCTTCTAAAGAAGGACTAGGTTGTGTATTGATGCAGAATAGTAAAGTGATTGCATATGCCTCTAGGAAGCCAAAGCCGTATGAATTGAATTACCAGACGCATGATTTGGAACTAACAACTATTGTGTTTGCATTGAAGAAATTGAAGCAGTATTTGTAGGGTAGCAAGTTTGAAGCGTTTACGGATCACAAGAGTTTGAAATACTTGTTCCCACAAAAAGAATTGAACATGAGGCAACGGCGGTGGATGGAGCTCTTAGATGATTATAATTGCCCAATCAATTATGTGCCCAGTAAGGCGAATGTAGTAGCAGATGCCTTAAGTCGGAAGGCGAGCTTGGCAAAATTGGAGGTTAAGGAGTAGGAAATGTTAGAAGAAGCATGTTTGTGGAAACCAAAGTTGACTCAGAAAGGGATACTATTTGCCACTACACAAATTCAATCGACCTTGTTGTCTGAGATACAAGAGGGCTAACAGAGAGATCAGCAGTTCCAGAAGATTAAGGAAGTCAACACAGATTGCAAGTTTCATGATGGCTGTATTTGGAGGTTCAAGAGTCGAATTTGTGTCCCTAATGACCCAAAGTTAAGAAAGAAGATTCTTGAAGAAACCCATAACTCGAGATATACTATTCACTCCTGTGGGACAAAAATGTACCGGGACTTGAAGCAACACTATTGGTGGAATAACATGAAAAGAGAGATTGCAGAGTTTGTATCCCGATGTTTGACTTGTCAGAGGGTCAAGGCAGAACATCAACGACCAGCAGGTTTACTCCAGCCGTTAGAAATTCCCCAATGGAAATGGGAACATATAATTATGGACTTTGTTATGGACCTGCCCAAGTCACAAAAAGGTCACAATGCCATTTGGGTCATAGTGGATAGATTGACAAAGACCGCCCATTTCATACCAATAAACAAGCAGGATAATCCTGAGAAATTAGGAGATATGTATGTGTTGGACATTGTAAGGCTACATGGTATGCCTGTAAGTATTGTGTCAGATAGGGATCCCCGCTTTACTTCCCGATTTTGGAAGATATTGCAAGAAGCTTTGGGGATAAAGTTGAGTTTCAGCACAACCTATCACCCTTAGACAGACAGATAATCTGAAATAACTATCTAGATTTTGGAAGATATTTTGAGGGCGTGTGTATTAGACTTCGGAAAAGGTTGGAAAAAATACTTGCCTCTAGAGGAGTTCGCTTATAATAATAGCTATCAAGCCACTATTGGGATGGCCCCATATGAGGCATTGTATGGACGTAAGTATCGGTCCCTGATATACTGGGATGAAGTAGATAAGACAAAGACATTTGACTCGACCCTTCTACCAGGACTTATGAAGATTGTGGAGAATGTCCACCTTATCTGAAAACGGATGCTTACCGCCCAAAGCAGGCAGAAAAGTTATGCAGACCGACGGAGACGGAACTTGGAATTTGAGGTTGGTGATAACGTGTTCTTGAAGTTATCACATCGGAGATGATTGATTAAACATGGAAAATGTGGGAAGTTAAGCCCAAGATATGTAGGACCGTTTGAAATCATTGAAAGGATTGGTAAGTTGGCGTACCGTTTGGCCCTACCTCCGAATCTCTCCAATATTCATGATGTCTTCCATGTTTTGATGCTATGGAAATACCACCTCGATCCATCACACATCCTGGAGCCAGAGCCGTTACAGCTTCGGGAGAACTTGTCGTATGAAGAAAAGCCTGTTCAGATCATAGACCAGCAAGATCAGGAGTTTTGTAACAAGTCAATACCGATGGTGAAAGTACTATGAGATCATCATGGAATTGAAAAAGCAACCTGGGAGAGGCAAGACCAGATGGAGCAACAATATCAGAAACTATTTCAAAAGTAAGAAGGAATTTCGGGGCGAAATTCTTTTTAGGGAGGGAGGATGTGAGGCTCGACCCCAATTAGTATACCCTAATCTTGATTTACATGCGAAACCTCAATAAACGTGCATTAACTTTGATTTACGTACCTTAACCTAGGTTAAAGTGCCCTACCTAAACTCACGTGCATAACCTTGAATTACGTGTATTGTATTAATTTACATGCCTATACATTGATTTACGTGCATTAGCATTGGAATCTGTGCATTTACCTAGGAGTACGTGTCTTACTTCGTAGTGCGTACCCTAATCCTAGGATTGCGTGCCTACACATTAACTTAAGAAGATTCCGCACGAAGCACTATACATTATTATATTCCCCAATTCAAATCCTACAAACTCCACTAACACTAAAATATTATTAAAACTATCCTAAACATTCCACTAAGCATTATTTTAATCCCAAGTCAAACCACTAAAGTACAAAAGCTCACCAAGCCCTAAACATTCTTTATTCTCTTCCAAAACCCATGCACCTCAAATTCTACACTTACCATAATATATAATATACTAACATGAATCTGAAAATTCAGATTCCTCAATGTTATACACGGCCATGCAATCAACAATTCAAGATATTCTAAGTCAATACATGCATTATAATAGTCATTACAATATTCTATGTTTTCCTAAACACTATGCACTTTTGTTGACACCTAATCACATATTCTTCCACCTAATACCTCCTAAGCAATAAACTAATTAAAAATGACACAAATTTGACCAAAACTACCAGCCATACATGGCCAAGGGCATTTACATATGCCTAGACAAAGCCTTACACCATGTCATGCTTTTTCTTGTACCTATGCACTATTTTACTAACTCCCAAGCCCCTAACACTATCTTACACTTATTCCTTACACCTTGCACTTCCTAGGCAGAATAATTAGCATAATTTGGATGCCTTTGACCAGAACCACCAAGCAATACACGGCCAAATACACTACCTAGGCACACAAAGCTCAAAACACTCCAAAAACCCTCATTTATCTCTCTTTCTCTCGGCCAACACACCAAACCCCTCTAAGTTTTCTTTCTTCTCATGACTTCACACACTCTCATACACCATAGTGCCTACTCAAACTGATCAACTAAGAAAATTTAGCTCGCAAGCATGGCCAAGACAAAAAATAACAAAACAAGCACTCAATGACCCACTTTTGGCCATAGGTGAGTTTTGTGCACTCCTTTCCATTTCTTTTCATTTTAATCACATGCATATCTACGTTAGACATTAACTAAGCTAGTAATTAAGGAAGGAAAGGAGAAATTCACGGCTAAGCTTGGAAAAGAGGCCTACTTTGCATTTCGGGCATTTTCAAGAGCGATTTTTGCATTTCACCTATCAAATTGCTAAGGTGAGGGTTTCAAACAGTCTTTAAATTTTTTTCAAGTCCATGAGCATGAATATATGTGTATATAGCCTTGCATGTAAAGATCTATGATGGTGGTTGCTAGAAATCGTGTTTTGAAGCATATCGGGCCATTGCATGTGTTTGTATTGCTTAGAACTTGTGTTGCATGGACTATTGAAGGCTGGACAGATTTTTGAAGATATGTATTAACATGTTTCAAGTTGATTTTGAGGATGAATGTTGATTAACCTTGAGAATAGTTACAAATATGAAGGCTATAGTTGATTTTATGCTTGTTAGGGGCTTGATTGTTTGAGTGCATGTTATATATGATGCTATTAAGATGTGTATTGGACTGACCACGGGATGTTTAACATGCATTTCTTGATTCATGATGAAATTTTGGGCGAATAGTGGTTATTATTGCATGTAGTGATGTAGTTGAAGCCCTTAATCGATTGAAACGCTTGTTTGAGGTCATTACTTTGAATTGCATGGCTTTAATGGAAATATATGAGTTTCATAGTGGACTGACCGGGGATGATTAAATTCTTGGAAGAATGTTTCATGTTGAGCTTAAGGTTGAAAATGGTTGAAACATGATGATAGATACGTATATAACATGTTTCGGTGATTTTGTGTTCGTATTGATAGATTTCAAGACTTGCATGTGGTTTCAATGAGGGTATTTGGATTGTTTCAAGACTGCCCGATAATTGTTGAATATCTATAAGGATAATTTAGATGTTTCTTGTGACTAATAGTTGCTAAGACTTGCACTCGATCATGAACCCTAAGCCTTAATTGCGAACTAAGTCCCTAAGTGTTAAATCGTGCTTTATATGACTTGTAATTGTGGTTATATTGGATGTTGTTGGACTGCCTGGAAAAGTTATTATAGCCTAATGCATGAATGCTATTGATTACGGGGTCATACGTTAACTATTTGTACACCCGATCTTGTGTATGATGTTATAACACGTTTGTATACTTTTTATGCATTCGTTATATTATTGAAATGTTTTCTTTGGTTCATATTGTATATGGTTAAGTGACTGCCCGTAAATGTATAAATGCTATCAAATTGGTATATGAATTGATTATATGTTCTAACATTGCCTTATATGTCAACTTGTTAAAAAAGTGATTATATACATGCACGGAGGCAACCTACTTTGTTGACCTCCTAAAATGAAATGTTAATTGGCATAAATATGCATTGCATACCAGGTTGCAACCTTTCATTTTTGGCATGGTAATGTTCACTGAACGCCGGGCATCATCCGGCTTGCCTGTCCGTCTGTGACTACCATAGTGGTATTCCCTCTCTCGCTTGGGGCGACTTCCTTGGGGAGTTGGTTCGTAGGTTTATTTGGTGTACAATTCGGAGTACACCTATGGGGAGCGGTAAGAGGATGATTGATGCCGGCTACAACAATGGTTATTGAAAATGATCTTGACAGCGAAAGCTTACCGTATCCTCGAAATAATTGGTAATTGTATATATTGTTCAATTTGATTCTTAAACTATGCTTACATTCTTGTTTGTATTACATAACATGTTTCAAAGGAGTTATTACAATGTAACTGAAAAAGACTTTCAAAATCCCCTTACCCTTTTTCTACCCTCACTAGGTTCGTAAGGACTCACCCTTATTTGCCATTATAGGTGAAACAGTGGGAAGAATTGTACCTGAAGAGGATGTTCCCGTTGATGAACCTACGGAGTAATTTCATGTTACTTGTGATGCATGAACGTGGCTATTTGTTGAAGTTTGTTATCTTACTTGCTAAAGACTATGTGTTTTATCTATGCATATGGCCCTTTTGTAACTCAGGGCCTATTTTTGGTTTGTAATAATCTAGGCTACATGAACATTCTTAGACTGTGGCGTGTTTTCTTTTACTGCTTTGGTTTAGTCGTAGTTGCTAGCTATTGAACCAGGAAGACTTTTATATGATTTGAAAGTTTGGCACTTAGGTCAATCTTAAACCGGGACTAAAGGCAAACTGTCACTATAATGGAGTTATCACAGACAGCTTAAGGCTAAGTTTCATAAAATCAAGGTTTCTTAGGCGATTATGTCAAAACCAAAAGTTCAAATTACAGCCGTCATGCTACCCGTTTTTAGGAAATATTGAGAGTTTTAAAAAATGACAAGCGTTAACGATAAGAAACGATAGTGAACTAAGTCATACCCTTATTTACCAACTTTAGGTTGGGTCAGGGCGTGACACCAGGAGGGTCTTAAGGGGCTCTGTTGAGCCCTTCTTTGACCTTTATTTAGGTTTATTCTAAGTTCAACTTTGGACTTTTGCAGCTTGACCGCACTTGGGGTTTAACTCTAATGGCCTCGAGTTCGGCTTCAACAGCCTTAGGCTTTTAACGAGTCTGAATCTGACTTCATTTAGCTTAGGTCAAACAACTATTTTTTTATCTGATCTCGGGGTCAGATAACCCGTGATTCTGATGACTTGGGGAATGGATGACCCTTATTTGGTTACAATGGCCTCGGGATCAGATATCCTCGACAGCGACTACCATGGCCACGAACTTTTATGACTCGTGGGTAGATTCCACTAATCTTTGATTTTTCAAACCTTTTACTTGTCACCGAGCTATTAAGACAGTGTCTAGCTCTTGAGGCTCTGAAGCCTCAAAACCTTCAGGTTTGACAATCTGAGCTGAAAGTTGGTTGAGCTAACAATTGTGTTTGCCTAAACCCTTCTTTCAATAGTTCAACAAGAAGTATAATGCCCACATTTAGTGGTTTTTCTCAAGCTATCATTCAAAATGTGTACTTACAACTAATAACATTCCTAGCCCATGTCATTGTTGGGATTGGTATGCCTAAAAGACCCCTAGTACTTAGTCATTAGAACATCTGGATGGTTTGCAATAAGATAATTAGTATCATCATATTCATATGGGTATATTTATCTCATTATGTGGATTGACATAGATATATATATATATATATATATATATATATACATGTGTGTGTGTGTGAATATAAGGTCCTTGCTTCAAGGAGTCCCTTATGTGATGCCTGAGAATTTGCATCATATTTATAAATAATTGTTGCATATCTCTTTGTGCATTTCTATATGCATTTTTTTTTTCTTGATTATGTACTATTTAGTGGCTACTATTCATAAGGTAAATTGACTGTTTAAATTGTTCGAATTAGTATTTTACCTAGATAGTATAACTTATAAAAGGAATCAAAAACTTGGGGTTTTGAGCTTTGGGTATCGGGAATACGCGTTAGGAAAATGAAACTTGTTTTGTATGAATAATAGATTTAGTGAATAACATTAGCTTTAACTAGTTAGTGTTAATTAGAGTTTTAGGCCTAATTTGACCATGGCATTTAATCATTTGACTTCACCTATCTATATATATATAATAAATATAGCTATTATACTCATACATACACCACATACTTATAAATAAATAAAAAAACAAAGCCATCCCCCAAAAGTCCCAAAACCCTTACGGCACCAAAGGAGCCAAATAAGGAGTTTCACCTTGCATCTACCACTCTTGTGCTTAGCTAGGCCAATTTCCATAAGGTTCAAAGCTTCCTAGACATTCTACAAGGCTTGGTGAGGGAGTTTTTGCATATTTATGACATTATAAAGCTTATGTTCATATTATAACATTTCTTGATTTGCTAGTTTAAGCTTATGTATTGCTTTAAACTTGTGTTGTATACCTTCTACATGATATTTATGCCTTGCTTGAGTAGTTTAATAGCATGTTCCATGGTTGAATGCTTGAAATCATGAAAGAGATGATGAATAGTACTCAATTATAGGGTTTTGCTATAAATGGCTAATTAGATCAATATTGTGCTTCCTTTAGGTGCTTTAGATGTTAATGAACATAGTCAAATGCTTGAGTGAAGTTGAATTACCCGAAATTGGATTAAAATGAGGATTTAGCTAAAATTTAGAAAAGGGGTTTTCGTAAAATGCAATCCGGGCACGTTTGAACCTTAGATTAGGTACCTACTAGGCATGGAAGCATTTTTGGTGCTTTCGTTGCGTTGGTTTGAGGGACAGTTAGGGTAGTTGTAGTTAAAATGAACTCGGGGCCTTCCCGAGCTTTTGTCTCCAAAGCAGGTTTTTAAGGCTTAGATAGGTGCCTTTTAGCATCCTTAGAGATATAGTATTGCCGGTTTATGGAATTGAAACCTTAAATTTTGTATGGAAGTAGATTTGCCTAGTTGTGAAAGAGAAAACTGTGAGAATTGAATGCTTTAGTACTTGTATGGACTTGTAGTTGCCTATTATATGTCTAAAGCATATTCAAGTTATTTGAAGGGTTTCGTGAAAAATTATGTTAATTGCCCTTTGTGTTTATATGGTTATTACCTGTGTAAAAGCTTAAATTGTGATTAATTGCAAGGGCGGCCTACTTTGTCGTCCCTCATATGTGATATTTGATATTCTTGGTTCTTGTGATCATGATTCGGGGTTGCACAACCTTATCAGACATGGTAGTGTCGAGAAACTCTAGGTAGCATCGAGCTATCAGTCTAGCTCGTCTACCATAGTTCCTATTCTCTTTCTCGTTAAGGCATACTCTCCTACCCCAGAGGCGTGGTTCACCTCGTTGGGGCATACGGACCTACCTCAGAAGAAATGGGTCGTAGGATCGGGGTACATCCAAAGTACCCCATTGGAGGAATAAGGGGCTTGTTGGCATTTGCTTGAAGATCAGGGTTCGTGGTTCAAGATTGAAGACAAGAAGATGAACTGTATCATTTTTAAATGTGTTAAAATACTTGTTCAATTAGATCGTTACTTTGTGTTACTTATGTTATTATCTTTGTTGCATTGCACGAAAACATTTGCGAAAACACCCCGGTTTACTATAGCCCCTCCCTCGCTGGGCAACTTTGTTGCTCACTTCTCTTTTAACATGTTTCAGGAGAGGCTGAGGTGAATCCCCAGCTTGTAGCTGTAGAAGAAGAGGAAGAAGTTCAAGTAGATTAGCTCCCTTGATTACTTGTGTGTTGAGGTTAGATGTTGTGTGCAGACTATATGAAGTTGTTGCGTGTTTGATCATTTTGAGACCTTTGTGGTCTTGTATGTATTTGGTGTTAGATTTGGTAGTTTGTAGCAAAGGTTGTGATCTGATATGGCTTGATAGCTTAGTTGTTATGTAATAACTAATGATAGACTTTACTGCTTCTAATTGCATGCTTATGTGTTAGTAGTTGGTAGATGGACTTTAAATATAAGTAAAGCTTGTAAATATGATTAGAGTGGTATAATAAGCAAGAAATGTCTTAGAGTTTCTATAAATATGTTTTGCATGCCTGTATGTTATGCTATTATTGAATTCCAAGGCTCGGATGGCCTTGAGGAGTTCGTTGGTTATGTTGACGTTGAATGATGGACGGTATTAGAAGTTAGTTTGTGGATTGGTGGTTGTATGTGACTGTTTGTAGGTTATCAATTAGTCCATGGTACAGAGGAGACTTTGTTTGTGTACCGGGTCTGGACTTGACCTTTAGTGTGGGGTTAGGTTTGAGGCGTTACAACTTAAGTGCGGGGTGGTTACACACAAAAGGTCTAAGTCATGGTCACTTGAATAAGCAAAGTAACTTTGTCCACGACTAAGTAGTAGAGTTGGGCGCTTTACTATGGTAGAAGTCATTGTGGAATAAGTTCCCTTTGAAGAAGGGTGATCTGCCTTGATCATGGATTTGTTCCAGACTTATTACGCTTATGCATGTGTATGTATTGGACAGACCCCGTAGGTGTGGACTCTAAATACGTACTATCAAAGAAAGAGTTCACCTAAACCTACAAGCTTCTAAGTAGACCATAGCTCTCAATCTTGAGCATATGTGGATGAACCGACGAAGTTGAGTGCTTGCACTTTGATCCATTATGGGTATGGTCTTAATAGTTGGATCATCTATTATGTGGTTTGGGTGTATAGGACTTGATTAAAAGGGACGTGTATATGCAATAAGAAGTCTATACATTAATCACTCCCTTAAAATGATCCAAGCTAGATCATCTTGAATCTGTGGCCGCAGTAACACTTGAGGTGTTAAATGTTACACTTAAAGGTAGTTCCCTTAGATAAGTGGATAACTTTAGAAAGATGGTTGAATTGTGGATTAGAGGTTCTAAGGAGACAAGATGTAGTCAAAGAGGTGATAGTACACTTCGGGAACCTGTTTTTCACTATGAGTGAGTATAGATGGGCATTATGGTCAATATAATACTTAGTTGGTCAAAAGACAGAGCGTCATGTATAGATTGACTAACTCCTGTACTTATAATAATTATCTTTGAGTGCAGCCAAAGTCTTTTAGTGGAGTAGACTTGGTTGAAATGGTAAAATATTACTAGGGGACTAGCGAGAATATTTTATTCATTTCCAGAAGAAAGGTTAATTATGTCTTTGGTCCCTCTTCTAGCCATCTACCTTGTTAAGTATCTAAACTTAGTTAAGATATATTATTTTGAGAGAGGATATACTCATTTGACGGTTAGAATCAAAATAGACTTTCCATTTTGGGAATGAGTTTCTATTTTGAGAATTGTCAAGATATTGGATTATGTAATTAATTGATTAATTAAAGTCTAGAAGACTGCTGAGATATTTGAGATAATTTTTCCACTATTGGAAAAATAGATTATTCTTAAATAGTAGTTTGAATTTAAACTTTTGGAATTAATCAAAGAGTATTTAATTTATTGGCAATTAGATAATTAAAAATAGACTTTCTATTTTATGGAAAGGGATTTCTATTTTTAATTATTGTCAGGATTAAATTAAATTGGAGCAAGCTGGCTGAACCATGACCATGGCTCACAAGCCAAGGTCGGACGCAGGAGGTGGGACCCACCCACCTTAGGAAAATCGGCCATGGGGAGGAAAAGAAGGAAGAAGGAGAAAAAAGAGGAAAATACTTGTGGAAGAGATTTGGACTTTTCTCTAACCAAATCTCACATCGAAATTTCAGGAATTTTTGGAATTTTTCTCTAGATGTTATGCCTATAAATAGACCTCTTCTCTAACTCTGAAAAATGCTCCACACACCATCTCTTCTGAGATTTATCTTCTCTCTTTTGAGTAAGCTTTGCCTTTGTGAAGAAACTCAATTCTAGTTTATATCTTTTAGTTTAGCAAAATCTAGTCCCACAACTAGATTATACTTTAGAAAGGTGTTGGTCATAGAAGAGAAAATCAAAGTAAAGGAGTGGAAACAATATCTTCCAGGCTTGTAGATCAAGGTGGTTGGTGTTCTTGCATCGTTCTTTGCAAGAGGTATGCCTAGATCCTTGTTTCAATTGGGAATTAAATTGTAAACTGTTTTTTGTTTTACTATCACATGTTTAATCGCAGTAAGATCCTAGATGATTGTTTCTGCCATGTTCATAGAAATTTTTTGAATATGAATCATATAACTTAACCCCGTTTTCCATCATTCTTGTTGGGACTTTAGTCATTTGGCATTCTTGCCCTATCCCTGGTCGGGCATTATTGTTGGCACTCAGGGCTTATGTTGGGAAGTTTAGTTGCAGGATATCAAGTCCCAACTCCTTCCCATGCGTTTTGGCCTCGGTCGGTCTTTTGGCCTTTCCAAGTGTGAGTGTGTTCCAATCATGACCTCACCTTAGTTATGACATTGATCAGCCTTTTCTTCACTTTACTTTGCTTATTGGATATGTGCGATCTACATTGTTATATCCCAGGTCGGGTTTTAATGTTTTTTGATCGCATCCATCTTCCAAAGAATAGTTAGGGACATAATAACCTTGAGGTCAGACATATTACGTTTGCTTTAAATAAATTACCATAATAACTTATTTCCAAGAGACTTTTAAGGGTAAGCTGGGGTTGCCCTCCGGCAGTCGCTTTAACCCTTGAAGTTCATTCACCCATAAGTGTATAACTTACAACCTCATGTAGGCGTTAGGGTAAGCTTGGGCTGCCCTCTAGCAGTTGCTTGAACCCTTGGAGTTCATTCGCCCATGAATGTATAACTTACGACCTCATGTAGGCATTAGGGTAAGATGCTTGAACCCTTGGAGTTTATTCGCCCATAAGTGTATAACTTATGACCTCATGTAGGCGTTAGGGTAAGCTTGGGCTGCCCTGTGGCAGTTGCTTGAACCCTTGGATTTCATTCGCCCATGAGTGTATAACTTACGACTTCATGTAGGCGTTAGGGTAAGCTCGGAGGCAATCTCTTGAACTCTTGGATCCGTTTGCCCATGAATGTGTTATATCACGACCTCATATAGATGTTAGGTTCGAGCTCATCCTTGTTGAAATGTAGCAGTGAGTATATTATATCACAACCTCAAGCTGGCCATTATGTCCGAGTTGAGCCTCAGTTGAGTGTGTTACATCACGACCTCATGTGGACGTTAGGTTCGAGCTCATCCTTGTCGAAATGTACCAGTGAGTATGTTACATCATGACCTCAGGCTGGCTATTATGTCCTAGCTGAGCCTCAGTTGAGTGTGTTACATCACGACCTCATGTGGACGTTAGGTTCGAACTCATCCTTGTCAAAATGTACAAGTGAGTATGTTACATCATGACCTCAGGCTGGCTATTATGTCCTAGCTGAGCCTCAGTTGAGTGTGTTACATCACGACCTCATGTAGACGTTAGGTTTGAGCTCGTCCTTGTCAAAATGTACCAATGAGTGTGTTACAACATGACCTCAGGCTGGCTATTATGTCCGAGCTGAGCCTCAGTTGAGTGTCTTACATCACGACCTTATGTAGACGTTAGGTTCGAGCTCGTCCTTGTCAAAATGTACCAGTGAGTGTGTTACATCACGACCTCAACCTCTATTCGGGTTTAATAACCCTTTAGTCCTCGTTGAGTTTGTGAGTGTGTTAGCATTACAACCTCACTTTGGTTTGGACTTTTAAGCGTGGCTCGCACGTACTTTGGCTAACAGCCTCCCCAGTATTAGTGTTAAATACTAGTGTTAAACCCTGATACATATGATAGCCGTAATTTCTCAAGTAAGAGGATTAATTGCACAATCGCAACGAATGTTAAACTATTAATCCAAAGTCATGTAGTTTATCATTCATGTCACATTCAATGATCTATTCCACTAATAAACATTCATATGTAAGTTAATTGCATCCTATGCTGTTATGGCACATGACTCGCTATCCTTTATCATTAATATCCGATATTAATTAAAGGTAACTACATATGATAGTCCGTAATCGACTTTTTTAGTCCCGATAAAATAATCTAAGGACTATGAACAAATTTGAATGTTTATCATATCAAATAAACATACCAAGATATTCTAAACCACTTTTAGAATATATTTCTTCTATGATAGACATTAAGGACATATTCATATAAGGAAACATCGGAGAATATGAATGTCAACAAAAATGTCATTATATAAAACACAAATTTACGTCAAAATGCCTATATAGGTCATCAAACCATATAGGGCATATCACTAACAATGACAACCCCAAAGTGTGAGAAACTAGCCTATATAACTTACACGAGTCCCAAAAATATTGTGATGCTACATGTATACAACAAAAATCCTCCTAACTCGAGGCATTCTAATCAAAACCTGTACAAGCCAAAATATTTCACAACTATCAACTTCATCAACCCTACTCAAAATCTTCACCTGTGACATTTATAAATACACGTGATTATGAGCTATAAAGCTTAGTGAGGTTGTGCAAATACGTGATTTTGCAAAGAAATAGGTTATTAGTTTCAACACCTAGCATACATTTAATCCCATGCAAAATCTGTACACAAATAATTAAGTCCAGCTAAAACTAGTCACAAGTAATCACACTGTTGAATACATTTTAAATAAAATCACATAAGGAAGATACACTATCCAAATGTGTTAAAGGCGCCACCCTTATACCACCCGTCACGAACATAAGCACTTGTATCACCCAAAGGATGTACTCCAAAAGTACGCCATATCCTATGACCCGCTCGTGATGGAGATATCTATCCATGAACCCGAGAGGGAATAGACACATAAGAGTCATGCCCTCACTTGGAAAGACTGATGCCAAAGAAAGTAAGTCCAAATTAATGAAGGAAGATGGAAAGATCACACAATTGTAGAATCTATTTTTTTTTTATCCAAATTTACATAAAAACTTATAGCAATTAGAAAAGAGTTGTCTATGGTTGGAAATTTATATGAGTCGAGTTTTTAACACTTCAAACGGTGCATTAATTGGAGTTCTCTAGAAGAAGTTATGACTTGGTAAAGTGTATCTGAGTTGCCTTAAAAGTGATGAACTCGAGTTTTGAGCTTCATTTTGTTATGCTTTGATTTTTCCTTGCTTTAAAATCTGATTGGGATATTCTAGGGAGTCATTAAGTTCATATTCTTTGTAACAAAGGTTATTTCACTTTCTCAGAACCTCTATTATTATCTTAGAGTTCCTAAGTTAGATTTGCATTAATACTTTTTGGTTATCTAAATTTTGCCTAGGTTGGAGGGATGTTCCAACTATATAAACTGGTGGCTTGTATTCTTGCAAGATCAGATAATGAATTCAAATTAAACTTAACATCTTAGACTTTGTTTTAGAAGAAGGATTTCTTTTATCTTTGCTTTGTATCTCTAAGGTGAATTCCTTTGAGTGGTGAACTTCTATCCTTACAATTTCTATCACTTTAGAGTGGTGAGCTTTTACCCTATTTTTCTTTTGTGTTGCCTCATATGTCATCCATTTCCGACATTAGATTTGGTACCAGAGCTTTGGTTTCATGGTTGGTCGTGGTCGTCGACATGGACCAAATGTCGAAACTGCTTCAACTCATGAGAAAGACTTACGCAATGTTGACATGAAGGATTTGAGGAGACAAATGCAGCAACTTCAACAACGCTTGTTGCATTATGAACTTCAAGATAGTGATTTTCCGAATCATGTTTCAGAAAATGAAGCCTTGAATGATGTTGAAGAGGCAAATCCTTTTACGGGTGCTCACAACCATGCATCTAGTGAAATGGATTTTCCTCGACATTAAGCTCTAAGAAACAATATTTTTCCTTGAGAGTATGATGTGAAGGTGAAAATTCCAAAATTTGAAGAATTCACAGATTGGTTACATGCTGTTGAAAGAATTTTTGATTACAAAGATATCCCCGACAAACGCAAGGTAAAACTTGGGGCTATCAAACTCAAAAAGCATGCATCTATTTGGTTGGAACATTTAAAAAACGGTGTGCTCGTGAAGGAAAAAAGGGCATTGTTACATGGAAAAATATGAAGAAAGAACTTAAAAATAAGTTCTTGCCAGAAAACTTCCGACAAGATACCTTCTTGAGATTTCACAATTTCCAGCAAAAAGAGCTGTCCGTGTTGTGATAGGCCTAGACTAATTTAGAGAACTAGAACTTATGTAGAAAATATTTTTAGAAGTGGAAGAGGAGAATTTTTGAGGAACTAGAGAACTTGTATTGAAAAGAATATTTTGATTTTGGCTTGGTTACAAATGCTTGAAGTTACTCCCTATTTATAGGTGTTTAAGGAGTATTCTACACACAAGATATTTTGAAGATTCTTAGAATATGCTAGATAATATTCCTAAATCTTTCTAGCTAGTCAAATAAAATATTTCTCTCTAGATGTTTCCTAGATGTTTCCTATAAAATATCTCAACTTCAAGATTTCTCTAGATATAGGGCTTGGGCTTATAATTGGGCAATGCTCTTATTCTTTTGGGCCAAGTGAGTAAATATTTTAGCTAGCCCAAATACTTGATGTCTAATTTACCTTAGCCCAAATTCAAATTTACTTTCCAATACCCCCTCTTAAACTTGAATTTGTCATTCCAAAGCGAGACCTGAGCTTGAGAAAAACTTCAGTTGGGAGAGGCTTGGTGAAGATATCTGCTACCTGGTCTTGTGAGTTCACGTACTTTATCTGGACATCCTTCTTTGTCACACATTCTCTGATAAAGTGATATCTGGTATCAATGTGCTTGCTTCTATCATGGAAGACATGATTCTTTGCCAACGTAATTGCTAACTTGTTGTCCACGAATATTTATGTTGCTTTATCTTGAGAAAATTTAAGCTCCTTAAGCAAATTTCGTAGCCATAGCGTATGACACACAGTTGCAGTAACGACTACATACTCAGCTTCACATATCGATAATGTGACTATTGGTTGTTTCTTTGAGTCCATGTGAATGTTGTGTCTCCAAAGTAGAATACAAACCCTGTTGTACTTTTTCAATCATCCATGTCTCCAGCCCAATCACTATTACTATATCCCACTAACTTGAAGTTGCTTGTAGAGGGATAGAGGATACTGTAATCAATAGTGACATTTATATATCGAAGGATTCTTTTTGCAACCTTGAAGTGATGAGCTATTGGAGTCTCCATGAACTTGCTGATGAGTCCCACTCCAAATAGGATGTCTGGTCTTGTGCATGTCAAATATCGTAGACTCTCGACCAGGCTCTTGTACAATGTTGGATCCACCTTCTCAGCTTCGTCATATCTTGACAACTTTACTCCACATTCTACTGGGGTACTTATCGACTTGCAGTTGTTCATATTGAACTTACTAAGAATTTCCTTTGCATATCCTTCTTGAGATATAAAGATTCCATCATCCCGTTGCTTCACTTTAATTCCGAGATAATATGCCATGAGCCCGATGTCCGTCATTTCAAATTCTTGTGCTATTGCTTTCTTGAAGTCTTCGAACATTTTTGGGTTGCTTTCAGTGAAGATCAAGTCATCCACGTACAGACAGACAATCATGATATCCCATTTTTCATCCACTTTTGTATATATGAGTGCTCGTGAGGACATTTCTTGAAATTATTCTCTTTGAAATACTTGTCGATTCTGGTATTCCATGCCCGAGGAGCTTGCTTCAACCCATACAAAGCCTTTTTCAACTTCAAGACTTTGTCTTCATGGCCTCGAACAATGTAACCTTCGGGTTGCTCAAGATATACTTCTTCTTCGAGAAATCCATTTAGGAATGCTGATTTAACATCCATCTAATAGATCTTCCACTTTTTCTGAGCTGCTATTGAAATCAGCAATCTTATTGTTTCTAGATGAGCAACTGGAGCGAAGACTTCATCATAGTCAATGCCAGCTCTTTGTTTGTATCCTTTGGCCACCAATCTTGCTTTGTATCTTTCAACTTCTCCTTTGGCTTTCTTCTTAGCTTTGTAGACCCATTTTACTCCAATTGCCTTGTGCCCCTTTGGTAAGGTTGTCAGCTCCTATGTGTCATTCTTCTTGATTGCTTTAATCTCCTCATCCATAGCTTTTCTCCATTTTTTACCTTTTGCTTCTTCTTCATAGTTAAGGGGCTCGTAATCAGCAAAGAAACAGAATAGTGTAAGGTTATTCTGATTCTCAGTGACCTCGTAAATTTCATGTAGAGTCTTCATTCGGTGAGGCCTTTCATCTGAGCTCTCTGTTGATGATGATGTTGCTTCTTGTGGTGTTGTTGGTGATGAAGGAGAAGTCTCGTGATTGGTTGCTTCTTCAATTCTTGGCAGTTCTTCTTCGTGCATTGGGAAGAACTGGTATTGCTCCTTTTCTTCTATACTCTAGTCCCACGAGCTTTTCTCATCAAACTCCATATCTCTGCTTACGGTGGACTTCCTTGTACTTGGATTGTATAACTTGTATCATTTTGAGTTTTGATTATAGCCGATGGGGATATACTTCTCACTCTTATCATCGAGCCTTGTTATTCTTTGGTCTGGAATATGTACATAGGCTATGCTTCCAAATACTCGTAGGTGTGCAACACTTGGCTTGTGCCCGCTCCATGCTTCTTGGGGTGTTTTATTCCACACGCTTCTTGTGGGAGACCGATTTGATAGATACACTGCACAATCTACAGTTTCAGCCTAGAATTCCTTTGGTAGCATCTTACTCTTGAGCATGATTATCTTACTCTTGAGCATGATTCTTTCCATGTCGAGGATAGATCTGTTCTTTCTCTCTGCGACTCCATTTTTTTGTGGTGAGTAAGGAAGAGTGAGTGGACGTTTGATTCCATTTTCTTCACAATATGCCTTGAACTCTTGTGAGTTGAATTCTCCCCCTCTATCAGATCTCATCACCTTTATTGTATGTCCACTTTGTTTCTCCACAAGAGCCTTGAATTTCTTAAATGCATTGAAGACCTTTGATTTTTCTTTTAGGAAATACACCGATGTCTTTTTGCTGAAATCATCAATAAAGAGAAAAAAGTACCTATTTTTTCCAAATGATGCTGGGTTAATTGGGCCACACACATCGATGTGAACCAACTCCAATGGCCTTCTTGCTCTTGATGATGCCTCTTGTGGGAAGCTTTTTCGGAATTGCTTTCCAAGTAGACATCCTTCACATAGTTGATCGGGGTGATTGATGGAAGGTAGCCCGTTGACCATATGCTTCTTTGATAGTAGCTTTAGTCCTCTAAAATTGAGATGTCCTAACCTCAAGTGCCATAGCCAAGAAGTGTCTTCCAAGCATGCTTTCAAACATTTGAGGCTATCATTTTGAATGTTCAATAGAAACATTCTATTGTTGGTCATGGGCACTTGGGCAATTAAGTTTCCTCTATGATCTCTTAGGAAGAGACTATGATTTTTCATGTGGATATCAAAGCCCTTTTCTAAGAGTTGGCCCATGCTCAAGATATTGGCCTTCATGTTGGGCACGTAGTATACATTGGAGATGAATTGGTATCTACCATCTTTTAGGCGGATGAGTATTTTACCTTTGCCCTTGACCGGAGTCTTAGATAGGTCTCCAAACGTGACATTTCCATTCACCGATTCATCAAGCTCGACGAACATGTTCTTGTTGCCGCACATGTGGTTGCTTGCACCTGTGTTGAGGTACCATGCATGGTGTTCTCCATCTCCATATCCCTTGTATGCGAGCAAGAAGGTAGAGTCTACCACATCATTCTTTTGCTCAGCATAATTGGATCTCTCCTCTACAATCTTAGTTGAACTTTGGCATTCTGAGGCATAGTGACCAAATTTGTGGCAATTGTGACATTCAACTTTGGACTTTCTATACCTTGGTCTTTGAGCTCCTCCTCTTCCATATCTACTTGATGATCTATTGTTATCCTCCTCCTCATTGTTAGGTGTGTTGTATCCTCCTCTTCCTCGGCCACGACCACGACTGCATCCACGTCCACGTCCTTGTCTTTGTCCATGTCTTCGTCCTCTTTGGCTTCTTCCATCGCCAATGTCTTGATCTCCTCGATTGAGGTTGAGTTTGGCTTGTAAGACTTGGTCTAGTGATTTCTTATTCCTTCTCTTGATCTTCTCTTCATGTACTTGAAGCTTACTGGTGAGTTCATCCATGGTCATTTTCTGTAGATCATTAGATTCTTCAATTGCTACTACTATATGGTCAAATTTTGAATCTAATGATCGCATAATTTTTTCAATGACCCGAACATCACCCATGCTTTCACCATTTGTTTGTAGTTGATTAACTATGGATTAAACTCTTGAAACATAATCGGAGATTGACTCGAATTCTTTCATTTGTAAATTTTCAAACTCAACTCTAAGAGCTTGAAAATGAACTTTTCTTACCTTATCAACTCCTTGGTATGCTTTCTCAAGAATCTCCCATGCTTTCTTAGCTATTGAAGCTTGACAATCTTCTCAAACGTGGCATCATCTACGGCTTGTTGGATGATTGAAAGAGCCTTTTGATCTTTCATCTTAGACTCCTTCAAAGCCTTTTTTTGTGCTTGAGTAAGAGTAGCCTCATCTTCGGGTACTTCATAACCTTCTTCAACAACATCCCATATATCTTGGCCGCCAAGATATGTCTTCATTTGGATGTTCCACCTTCTATAGTTGTCGATTGAGAGCCTTGAAAATGGGAATGCTACACTTGATGTCGCCATAACCTAGCTCTTGATACCACTTTGTTGTGATAGGCCTAGACTAATTTAGAGAACTAGAACTTATGTAGAAAATATTTTTAGAAGTAAAAGAGGAGAATTTTGGAGGAACTAGAGAACTTGTATTGAAGAGAATATTTTAATTTTGGCTTGGTTACAAATGCTTGAAGTTACCCCCTATTTATAGGTGTTTAAGGAGCATTCTACGCACAAAATATTTTGAAGATTCTTAGAATATGTTAGATAATATTCCTAGATCTTTCTAGCTAGTCAAATAAAATATTTCTCTCTAGATGTTTCCTAGATGCTTCCTAGAAAATATCTCAACTTCAAGATTTCTCTAGATATAGGGTTTGGGCAATGCTCTTATTCTTTTGGGCCAAGTGAGTCAATATTTTAGATAGCCCAGATACTTGATGTCTAATTTATTTTATCCCAAATTCAAGTTTACTTTCCAATAGTCCGTGGAACAATATACATTAAAGTTTGATAATTTCTTGATGCGTTGTGTCATTATGGAGCTGGAGGAACAAACTATTGCTCGCTACCTTGGTGGTCTTAGTCCAGAAATTCTCAATGTCGTGCAGTTGCAACCATATTGGACTTATAATGATGTCTTTAAACTTGCAATCAAAGTGGAAAAACAATTTAAAGAAGTACATGGCAGTGGCTTCAGATCTTGGACAAAAGAGAGCAACAAAGTGAATACCAATACCTCCAAACCTTTCACAGCAACAAAATCAAGTTCATCTAAGACTGATTCGAAACAAGAAGGTACTTCCACTTTCAATAAAAACACACCTTCTACCTCAAGTACTCGTAAGTGTTTCAAGTTTCAGAGATTTGGACATATCGCCTCCGATTGTCCAAATCAAAATATTTGTTTCTCTTGTTGAGGAAAATATTGAAGAAGAATCATCCAAAGAAGACGTCCAAGAAAGTGATGATGAAATCACATATGGAGGCTAAGGCAAATCACTAATTGTTCGTCGCAGTCTTAGTGTAGCCCCAATCGGTGAAAACAAATGGCTTCAACACAACATCTTCCACACGCGAGGTACCTCTCATGGCAAGGTATCTAATGTCATTATTGATGGAGGAAGATGTGAGAACATGGTGGCCTAAAAAATGGTGGAAAAGTTACAACTCAAACAAAAGAACATCCTCAACCTTACAAATTGTCGTGGTTTTGCAAAGGAAATGTGGTGAAGGTAACGAAAAAATGCCTAGTTCATTTTTCTATTGGCTCAAATTATAAAAATGAAATTTGGTGTGATGTTGTGCCTATGGATGCTTGTCATATACTTCTTGGGAGACCTTGAAAATTTGATAGGAGAATAATACATGATGACTTTAAAAATACTTACACATTTGAAAATGATGAGACCAAAATCATTTTGGGTCCTATGAAACAAGAGAAAGTTTTTAAGTCATCAAAAGAAGAAGCAAACAATCTTTGTCAAAATCTAATATGGAAAGGGAAATTGAAGAAACTAATGAAATTATTATGCTCTTGTTGTAATAGAAGAAAATGAAGAGAAACAAGAAATTCATTCAAGTTTGCAGCTACTCTTTTAAGAATTTGAAGATATTACTCTCGAAGAAATTTCTTCCGAACTTCCAACAATGAAAAACATTCAGCATTGCATTGATTTCATTCCTGGAGCTATGATTCCCAACAAGACAGCCTATAGATTTGAGTCCAAAGAAGCACGAAGAGCTACACCAAGAAGTTGAAGAGCTTATATGGCAAAAAGGTTTGGTAACGAATAAGCTTATGGCAAAAGGTTTGGTAAGGAATAATTAAGAACAAGCACATACATTATCCAATCCTTTGTTTTTTTTTTTTTTTTTGCCATAATTATCCAATTTGTTAAGACATGCGCGTTAAGCCCTTTTAGTAGTCTTTTTTTTTTTTTTTAAATATTATTTAAGACAGCTCTACCATTAACCTTAATGACAATAACATTTTTGCTTTTATTAGTAGTCTTTTGCGCACTCAACTCAATATAACATAAATCGACGTCGTATAGAAAAGCCCTTGTTTCCCTTCAAACCCCTCTCACTACACTCGCGCTGCATTGCTCTCTCTGCAAAAACCGTGGATCAACACCGCCTCTGCTTCTCTCTCTCTCGCTTTCTCTTGTGTGTGTTTGAAATTATTACATCACAATGGTGGTGGTTAAGCAGTGGATAGAAACAGGATATGTATGGAAGGATAGGGCTCGGTGGGTTCAGCTTCGGTCGAGGTTCTCCGGAGACGGTTACTTGTCGTCATCTATACAACGGTGGCTCAACCGTTTTCACGATTTCCGTCCGGATTCTTTGCCTCCTTCTTCTTCTTCTTCGTCTTCTATTTTTTATTGCAAAAGAGGTGAGTCAGCGATTCACTAATAAATCAACTAGTTCAAGTGTGAAACATTTTTTGATTGCTAGAGATAGTTGCATATATTAAGAGAAATTGATAGGGGATTAATTAGCAATCACTTGTGTACCACTCCAAATATTGTCTCATATTTCATGAGGAGTCCCACTTAGTGAGACCAATGATCACACACAAGTTGAGTTTCCAAACATTATAATTGGATTCCCATTTCACATTTTGATCCTGCCCACCAAAAGATATAGACATCCCAAGGGCCTCAACATCTGAAAGTGTTGAATCCACTAGCTGCTGAAGCCTGAAAGTAATCAGGTTCTAGCAATAATTTCCTGCTTTGCTTTATGTTTTTATAAATCTGTCAAAAAGGCCCTAATTTAACTGAAAATAGATTCTTCAAAGGCTTTTTTGCCAAGTCTTTTAAGTTGGTGAGTGTCAAACCATGACTAAATTAATATTTAAAATTATGCTTTTGCAGTTAGTGAGGACATTGATGCAGAAAAAGAATCAGTTTTGACCCGCATGCATCAGGCTGTTGCTGTTCCTGTTATTGGAAATGTTTGCCATGTTTTTATGCATGGCCTCAATCATGTGCAGGTAATCTTAAATATTTTTTCTTAAATCAACTTTGTACATCCCTTCTGTCATACGAAGATTCAAACTTGCTGCAGGGTATGGACATGGCTATTACGAAGTTGAACCGGGATGAATGGGTTCATATCTTCCTGGAAGGTCGCCGCTCTCGAGATGGTGGAAAGACCATGGGTTCACCGAAGAGAGGAATTGGAAGGTCTGAATCATAGTTTTTGTAATCGTAGCAAAAAACGATTCGAATCAGTCATTGAATTGTTATTTAGGGTAAATTGGTAAACGAATCGTTTTGAATCATGGTGAATCATTCAATTCAAGATACGATTCACGATTCAGGTCAAACAAAAAAAAATCCAAAAAGTCCAAAAAAAAATTAAAGAACCCACTTCAATATTTTTTTTTAAAACAATACACAATTAGCCTATTATTAAAAAACATAAACAAAAAAAAAGAAAAAAGAAAAGCCTATTCAGATTTAACATCAATTTTTAGCTATAATTACAAAATCAAAACATCAATTTTTAACTATAATCGTTTATTTCTTTATTGAGTGGGGTGCTTTTATGTATTTATTGAGTGTCTTTATTGTCTTATTTTTGTCTTTATTGAGTGTTTTTATTGTTTTTTTTAATGGTCTTGGCAACAGCAACTTGGCATTATTAAGTCATTTTTTTGTCTTTACAAATAAGTTACAATTAATTTTCTTATAAAGTATAAACTAAACTATTAAAGGCTAAATAATAAATATTGTCTTCTAATATCTAATAGTAACAAGTGAACAATCTAGAAAAGTAACAAAAACATATATCAAATAGATAATTTCAATACAAAATTGCTAATGCAAACATAATATATCAAGTAGTATCTAGTTTTAAATTTGTAACTGAAGATTCGACGATACGATTTATGATTTAAAAATATGAGGTTTTGATTCATGATAGGGTTCACAATTCGCGAACTATGAATAACTAAATTCCTTGTGTTGAATGTCGCATTTTCTCTTGCACCCCACAATTGTCTTTGATTTCAATATATTGAAATTGCATCTTGCATCAACTGAACCAATGACTATTTATAATTTCATCATTGAATCAATTTCATACCACTTTCAAATTAAAAGAATGTTATGGTAAAACTTCGTTGATCTACTAAAGGAGAAGGAAATAAAAAAAAATGGACAGAAGAATAAAGAGGTACATCATGTCAAATTGGAAACGGTAGGATAAAATATTGAATCCAACAGCCAGCCCACAGATAAACCCTAAACACAGTTTGTACTTCATAAGCCCCTCGGGGCACCTTTCATATTACTTTTCACACTCTCGCACACTCCACTCCTTGTCTTATTCGTCTTCATTTTCTTCTCCCAAAGGTCTGCTCCTCTCTCTCTCTCTCTCTGTACAATATATATATATATATATATATATATATATATATATAAATGATTATATTTTGTAGTTTGGGTGATCGTAAAAGCCATAGAGGTGATCTTAGAAGATTTATGATTGTTTCATTTACTTTTTTTTTTTTTTTTGTAAACATTAGTAAAATGTAGTTTTTCCTATAATCTGGATTGTTAGTTGAGCTCAAATGTGCTGTATGATAATGTTGTATTTGTATTCAAAATGTGACCTTTTTAGGAATATAAAAAAGAAAAAATGGAATTAGGACTGAATAATTCGAATTATTTATTAATTAAAAGTTAGTTGAGTAACATTGTTCAAATATGTTGGGTGCTTTACTCTGAGACATGCTTCATCAATGCGTAATCTGTTTATTGGTTGGGTTTTTTTTTGTTTGTACTTCTAAAAACAAATTGTATATATTTTGCAGCTTCACTTTTCCATTTGAGATCATCCTTCATTAGCCTGCCCCTTTTTGCTGCTCTAAATCTGCACTGTTTGTATCATGCCTTTCCTAATGTGAGTTTATCTCATGAATGACAGTTTCCTTTTCTGGAGAATTAATTGATTAATTGTTTTCTCATTCGTAAAAGGAAAAAGCTTGGCTTTGAAATGAAAGCATTGAGAGCTGTGAGGGCATTGAACTCAGCAATGGTATCACCAAAACCCAAACAAAAGACCCACTCGAATTCGATCATTTGGAAGCGTTTTTACGTCGCCCAACCCCAAGAAGAAGATGGCCACCAAACAAGCACTTCAATTTCATCATCAGAAGATGATGAAGGCTTTGACAGTTCCCATTACGAAATGGATGGTAATCATGTTAACAATGTTTTTGAGGCCGGAAGAAGCAAAACTTGGGATGAAAAGTACAGGGAGAGAGTGAAGAGTAAAGTGTTTGGAGAAGAGACTAAAAGTTCAACAATTTTGGAGAAGGAAGTTGAGAAGAGGAAGAGGGCGGCTGTGTTGGCGAGGGCACTATTAGAGGCCTCGGTGGTAGATCAAGAGAGTAAGGGTGAGGACAAGGAGGTGGTTAGGGAAGTAGATCAGATGTCTTTGTCTGTTGGGATTATTGGTGCTCCTAATGCTGGGAAGTCCGCTCTTACTAATTACATGGTTTGTAATGATTCTCTTTTGACAATCAATATGCAAATCTTACTGCCAAATGATTGGGAATATTCTTGTTTACTTCTTGGATAAAATGAATAGTATTGTTATCTAACTGTTGTAGATTTTACATTGTAAGTATGTCTATTCTCACTTTTTCAAAGAAGCACCCAAAAACAGGGGTATATACTTAACCTTCACTGAGCATTGAGTCTTAACAAGTATGGCACAGTGTCTTCATGCTCCCATGTCCACATTTAGTTCTTCAATCTTGCATGTCTCGACGTGATTAACATTGTTACACTATCAAATTCTGGTACCTTAAATGATTTTCAATCTAATCCTCTGCATTGAACTGTGTACATCCAACCAAAAAGGAAAAAAGAGGCTGCCTCCTAACATCACATTAATTCTTGCAAGCAGAAAAGCACAAAGTCATAATCTGAGTTACTTGCTTTATCTATTCCTCTTCATCGAACTGCTTTGTGAATCCAACCGAAAAAAGAACTGCCTCCTATCATGACAATAGTTCTTGCAAGCAGAAAAGCAGAAAGTTATAATCTGAGTTGCTTCTTTTTTGTTGTGTAGGTTGGGACCAAGGTTGCTGCTGTTTCACGGAAGACAAATACAACTACTCATGAAGTGTTAGGAGTGATGACCAAAGGACATACCCAAATTGTATGCTCTCTCACCTGATCATAATTTTGGAATAAGGGTAAACTTTGGACTGTGGAAAACAGTAATACATTTATTATAAGAGTGGGGCTCCTTCTTTATTTTTTGTTTTCTTGGTAGTGGAACAAAAGGGAGGTAGAGACTCTGTATTTGGGAAAGGAGTAAATCTGCTCAAAATCTTGTTCCATTTTTCAACTGTTAATATGTGCCTATTGTATTATGGTAGCAAAAGCATTGGAGACCTTTATTCTTATAAAATTGTGGGATCATATTTCACGGTTTGTGAATGTGGCTAACTGTGCATTAGCGAAAGGATATTGGAATTAAGTATTACTGGTTTAGAAGTGCATTCTTTTGGATCATGGCCACTTTCCTTTGAATCAAAAAGATCTAGCAGTTTGGACCAATCCGATGTGATCTTAGTGTACGTGAATTTTGTTTGTCGAAGGGGCTTCCCTCCAGTCATAATGGTCTTGCACACCAGTGCCTCTTCATTGTTGATTTTTTATTTGTTTCTTGTGTGACATAATCTTTCAATATATCCATAAATTATTCTCTGTTATAATCTCCACAACTAACGTCTAGTTGGGTTATGGTTTATTCTGGGAGGTGTCTGACTAACTTGATATGCAGTGTTTCTTTGATACTCCAGGGCTTATGTTAAAGAAAAGTGGCTTCCCTTATAATGACATGAAGGTTCGCGTTGAGAGTGCGTGGGGTTCAGTTAGTTTGTACGATGTGCTCATAGTCATTTTTGATGTAAATAGACATCTTACAAGGTTCGTCCTTTTTCTTGATTTGATACAAGGATACTCGACTTTCTAAATTTTTACCTATCCAAAGAAAATTAAAGAAAGCTATGAGGGAGAGACATTTTTGTGCAAACTGTTTCATTTTTCATTATTATTAATCTGAGTACAACTGCTGCTATTAATAGATGATTGCAGTAGCAGCTCTGCATTCTTCTAGAATACCTGCACATGGTCTAATTCTGCACATGCTAAATGACAGCTGGTTACAGCTGTCATTTTTGACTAACTTCTAGTTTGAACAGTTCTGAGAAAATATCTCAGAACTGTGTTAGTTACTCTAACTTGTTCCTAGCACTATAGCAATACAAGAGAAGGCTAACTGCAGCATTACATGAACATAGCATCTATACTTTATAAAAAATAAAAGGAAATTTTATTTTCCTTTAGAATGTTGATATGTAATATTGCTTAAATAATCCTACCTATCGCAAAAGAGTCAGGAAGAAAAGGTTTTGCTTGAGGCAATCCTAGCACATGGATCAATGTTGTTTCTGATACAATTACTGTGAGCACTGAATTTTGTCCTATGAGTATACTTCATCTTGCTTGCAAAGTGCTTTTCTTGTATGCTGATTACTCATTTTGTGCTCGAGCTTCAATTTCGTATTAGTTAAATTGTATGTTGCAGACAAACACGGTTTACATTATCAGTAGGTGGTCTTGTACTTTGCGTATCGTCACTTTTGCTACCAGGAGTCAATGTGTGTCATATTTTCCTACATTGCCACATAGGTTGGTATGTAAGTTTGTGTCTTATCCACTGGTTCTGCATCTCATGTCAATCATGTCAAAAGCGGATATAATGTATCAGGTGACAATGTTTGGTATGCAATTGCAAAAATGTGGATGATTTGTGACCTTCTCTTCTTTGTTTAACATACTCTTATGTTTCAGAATCTGAACATAAAAAGTATATCTGAATTTCTCTGCTCCCTGTATCATGCTGTTCCATTTTCTGTGTCTTTAGAAATATTTATGTATGTACTTTTTTTTTTCTAAAATCATGATGGAAAAATGGTTTGCATTTTGTACTTATGGGTAATTGATCTGTTAATCTTCTTTTCGATGTTATAGGTCTGATTCAAGAGTCGTGAGATTGATTGAACGTATGGGTTCTCAAGTCAATACAACACAAAAGCGTATATTATGTATGAATAAAGTTGATTTGGTTGAGAAAAAGAAAGATTTATTGAAGGTTGTTGAGGAATTCAAAGATCTTCCAGGTTTTGAAAGGTAGCTTTCTCCTTTTTTATTTGGTTTCAAATTATTACTTTGATATCTGATTTGTTGTATGTCTTTTCTAGGCATTTCATGATCTCGGGACTAAAGGGATGGGGAGTGATGGATCTTACTCAGTATTTGATGCAGCAGGTAATGTTTTCTTTTACTTGAAGCCCCTATTTATTTTAGCTACCTGTTTACAAATTTTTCTTTTCTGAACTCAGAAAAGTCTAGGATTGTATGTAGGATGATCTTTGAGAAGATTGCCAATTGTGATGTTTAAAAAGCTACAATTTCTTCTCATGAATGAAGAACAGTCTTTGATATTAGTTTTCATCATTCTGCAATCATTGTACTCTCTTGTTTTATGCATTAACTCTGATTCTCCAAATGTTTTTGTTGTGCTTAGGCAGTCAAAAGACCCTGGGACGAAGATCCTTTCACTATGAGTGAAGAAGTGATGAAGAACATATCCTTGGAAGTTGTCAGAGAAAAACTGTTAGAGTACATACATCAGGTAGTGCTGGTTTTCTTCACGTCTTTACAGGGGATGTGCTGGCATTGACCAATAAGCTATCTTTTCCTTCCGTATCTTAATTATGTATAATACGAGCTTGACTATTTCCGAGATAACAAGCTTGACCGGTGAGGTAGAAAGGGGAAGACAAGCTGCCACAAAATTCATTGCTAATCACCATTTTTCCAATAATTTTCTTAGCACAACAAAGTTAAATATTTAATACAGGATACAAAAATTGACCCAATTCTCTTTTTACTGTAGGAAATTCCTTACAACATAGAGCACCGGTTGATGGACTGGAAGGAGTTACGAGATGGTTCTCTCAGGATTGAGCAGCATTTCATCACTCCAAAGATGAGCCAACGCAAAATTCTTGTGGGGAAGAAGGGTTCTAAGATTGGGTAAAATTCGTATAGGTTAAGGAGTGGTTCATGTTTGCTCCATCCCTTTATATTTCTTTTCGTTTTTGCAATGCAAATTGAAATGAGTTTTTACTCCAGTTTAATATCAGCCAAAATCCTTATGTGCTCTTCAAATAATATGAGACCTCTAGAGTCCACAAAGAAAAAATATAGGAAATGGAATAAGGTGAAAACTAAAAGAGAGCAGAAAAAAGTAACCTGTCTTATATCATCAAATCCAGTTGATTCTTGAGCAATTTTCCTATCTTAATGGCAAATTATTTATCAATTTTGTCTGCCAATTACATTGATAAAGTTTAATTGTTTGTAAGTGACTACCAATAGTTCTAATTGTCAGAACATTATCTAGTCATCAAAGCTTTCAAGTTTTAACTGACGACAAAAAGAAGGATTCTTTTCGTGAGTTTTGTTTCTACTAATAATTGTCATGTTTTAAGTTGCCAAAAGAATAGCATGCCGTCAACTTTAGAGATGCTAAGCTAAATGCACTACAATCTGAAAGTTTGAGATATTACAAGTATTATTGTTGCTTCAGACATTTGGAGTTTGGATGAAACAATGTCTTAACCTTCATTTGCTTTCTATCTTTATTTGTCTTAGTATGAAACTATATCTTCACCTTCAGTTGTTATCTATTTTTATTCGTCTTAGTAAAAGATAGTTTCTCACAAAACTGTTTTGTGTTGCAATTTTAGCTATAGGTTAATAATTGAACTGCATCCTTGTACAGGAGAATAGGTGTTGAAGCAAATGAAGAGCTACGATCCATATTCAAGAGGAATGTCCATCTGATCCTAATGGTCAGAGTTAAATGATGTGATCCATAGATGAACTCTCACGAGGATACCTTATCCTAATTGTTGGAGTTAAAAATCCACAGATGTGCTATAGCCAAGGATACCTTTCCTAGTTACTAGGTGTGATGGTGTAAATATTAAGACAGGCCGATGCTAGGCTCTCTTAACTGCAATGGAGCTGAAGCTGCTTAAGTTGAATGATTCCTTGGCTGAAACTCGGATGGTATTGGAAGTGCTCGTCTTTTGAAGAGTATGTGCATCACATCCTTACAAAGGAATTCTCTGTCTAATTCTGTAATGTGATTTCGTTTCCTTCAGTTCTGCTTTGGTTGATTTAGGTTTTAGGCTTTAGGCTTTAGGCTTTAGATCAGATTTCAAAAATATTAAGTACTCGTAAAGATGCACAAACAGGAATATAGGGATGAGAAATCTTATTCAGTTATTTTCTGGTCGGATGATGCTTCATGAATTATTATGCAAATTAAAGTGATTTTGCCTACTTAGTCTTTTCTGCATCATCATAATCGAAAAAAGGGCGAAGAGAGACAACAATAACATACATACTTGAGTTTGATCAAAGGAATCTTGGAATCTTGCTGGTAATCACAAACTCTTCCATTTTCTTGAGAAATCACTTTTAATCGCGAACGAAAATCAAATACCAGCATCAGGAATACGTGTATATTACTAGTGATTCTTTTATTAAGAAAATCAAATTTTGTTGTTTCATTTAATCTTTTCAATGTAGCTTATTCACTGTAATAATCGTCAAATTTTGTCAGATACCACGGAAGTTGTACTGTACAACAACTCGTCTCACATAGCTAATAAGCTTTGGTCGTTCTCTGTGTGTTTTAAGTTGATGGACTGAATGCAACCTCAAATCAAATGGAATTCTGAAAACCAACACAATCTGGAGCACAGACGTGAGATGATATTTCATAACTCTTGTTGGAAATATAAATCATCAGAAAAAGAAAAAGGTAAAGATTTTGCACTGCCTTTCTTATGTGGGTGGGTGGGTCCCATTGGGTTTTGTTTTCACTACCTGTGTACGTTATACGCGCTAAGGTCATCTTTAATAGTCTTTATTTTTGAATTTTTATCCATTATTTTTGAGATTTATTTAGAGACCAAGATAAAAAATTCAGGGTTTCTAAAAAAAAAAAAATCATACCGAGTGAAAGTCTCTATAGCATTGAGTCTTTATATTGTGTTAATTTTAATTTTACATAGTAATTTGATTATGTATTATTTTTTTTTGTGTGTTCAGGTTTTTCGATGTTCTCTTTTCACTTGGATTGGCGGGGGTTGAAACTCTTCAAATTTTTCTTGTGGCCGTTGATTGATTTCTCTTGATGAGAGGATTTTCACTAATCGCGATATAAGCTTGACATAAAGCTATATTTCTTGAAAAGTGAAATTGCAACCTTTCAAACCTCATTCGGTATGTTTCATAGCTTCCAAAACTAATTATAACAAAAAAAGAAAAAACGGTAGTTAGCAAAATGAGAACAAACAAAATTGTAGACATAAAATTAGTAACTACATAATTCAATAAACACAAACTTAAATTAATTAAATATTAATACATTTTTTAATTAATTTTGATCGTAAAAACATAAAAAAACTCTTGAAAATCAAAATTAAAAAATTTGTAGGTAGATTGGTTAAACTTTAATTAACAATTAAGCCAAGCCCTTAAAATTAGAAAAAAAACCTAATTATCAAATATAAATAGATAAACACCCCCTTCCCTTTTCATTTTAGCGGATCCGCCGCCCCTCTCCCCCAAATCCCCACCGTCGACACAAGCCACCACCACCACCATTGACGTACCACCACCACTGATGCAACACCACCATCATCATCAAACCACCACCGCCAACGCACTACCACCACCATCATCAAACCACACATGCAACCACACGACCACTACCGTCGAGCCACCTTTACCGTGAATTTAGTGTAATAATTTTTTTTTTCAGAAACATTTTTTTTACCTTTTTTTGAGCGAATGCAAGTAGATCTGTAAACAAACTTTTGAGTTTGTGATTGTAACCGAAAATTGTCGAGTTTTTTGTGAAAGATTATGATATTAGGTATTTTTGGTTGTATATATAAACGATTTTGGAATGTAACGGCTATTGTGAGTTTTTTGTTTTGTAACGGCTATCAGATCTGACATTGTCAGATCTGTCCAAATGTTGTATGATTGTGGTGTTTTTTTTTTTTTTCCAATTTTTTGGCTTTTTCTAGAGTCTGCATTTTCTTCAATGGATTTGTTGAAGAAAATGCAGTCTGGGTCTGTTTTTAAATACAAACCCAGATCTACCATCACTGGTGTTGCTTTTTTCATAGGGTCTGGAAAACCCTCAATTTTTGGGTTTTACAGACTCCATCTACAATGCCCATTGGTGGGGTATATATTTTTTTTTCATAGGGTCTGTAAAACCCTCAATTTTTGGGTTTTACAGACCCCATTAAGGATGCCCTAAATATCAAGAAAGATGGCAGAGGTAACAACAATATCAACAGTAGCAACAAGCATTATATGAAATAGTATCTATTATTGAATTAATACAAGTTTCGTATGGTTTAATTCATAATCAGAACGATCCATGAGTTTTGATAGCTTGTGCCTGGTGGTGTTCTGAATACATGAGGGATTTGAGTTGGATCTTTGGTGTCCTCTCTAGTCTGGAAGGTGTAGAGAAAGCCAGATCCAAGGATTTATGATTTATGAAATTGGCCTTGGATTACACATTGGGGACAGCATGTGCAAGGACTATGTTGCCTTGTTATTAGACAGATTTTAGAGCTAGAGGAAGTCTGGTGCAACATAAGTTCGGAAGCACAAGATTGGTTTACTTCTGAAGAGTGGCTTTATCACCTGAACATAAATATGCTTTGCTTTCTTGGACGAACTTGACATGCTCGTGCTTTGAAGAGCAAGAAGTGTGCTTATGAAAGAAACTTAAAATGGAAGATTTTTCTTGTTACAACATTCCGACAAAGAAGCTGAGATACTTTGCTGAGATCGATAAGTAGGTCAAATGCTAGATGTCACACCCCCAAATTCGCTAGAGCAACCTCGGGATCGTGATACCATGAGCTTAAAAAGATTTGTCATCCTAATCCCCGCAAGGCTCTAATACCATTCTACTGAAAAAATATTTCTTATAATTATCTGTCATCAGAGCAGTTGATCTTTAATTTATCAAAAATAAGATGGGTGAATAGTCTTGAATTTTTCTGTGGTCAAGTAAAACTAGCTATAATTTTCTTGTATTTCAAAAAATATAGTCAGACCCCTCTGTGGTCCTACCTGAGGTGCATACGCACCACTTTTGTTAGTTTCTGTTAAAAAAATTAACGACAACAGTTAATTGACCAATATACCTTTATTTTTAATGCTCATTTTTTAATTGTTTTACCATTTGCTCATTTTATCCATTATTTTACCCACCATTTCTCACACACACGCACCAAACCTACCATCTCAATCTCACGCACCGCACCCACCAAACCCCCCATCGTGTTCGTATTAGATAGCATCAGATGAACAAACAACATCGGACCTGTCGTTTTAGCATCTTTCCGGCGTCATCTCTGTCCCATTAATCCTTGAAGGCAAGGTAAATATATATACATACATATAGGTATATATACATAAATGTATATACATACACACAGACACACACTCTCACAACACATATATATATTTGCTTATATTAACTATGCCTCTTTATATAGTATGATCAGGGATTTTTTTTTTTTTGGTCGGTCAGGGATTTGAGTAAACAAACTAGGTAAATAAATTAGGGTTTAAAAAATTTAGGGTAAATAAATTAGGGCTTCATATATACTATTTAAATTAGGGATTTGGGAAAATAAATTAGGGATTTGGGTAAATGAATTAGGGTCTAGAATTGTTTTTTCACCTGAAATTTGGTTTTTCTAATTTTATTTCATGCTATAGTATGATGAATTTGCTGCTCTTGATGTTGTTGATGATATAGTTGATGAAAAATTAGATGATAATGTTGTTGACAATTTTGATGTTAGTGATGATGATGTTGCTGCTATTTTATTTTAGAATGAATGATGATAATGTTGATGTTAATGATGATGAATTTGCTAGTAGTGTCACGATCTCAAATTTTCTATCGCTAATATAATCTCTGATAACATAAATAAACTACCAACATTCATGGGATCGTGATGTCACGGGTTTACGAAGATCGCTTCGCCTAAGTCCGCTAAAGCACAATTACAATAGCCTGAGCACTATTATCATAATTCAATAATTCAAGACATTTAAAAAATTATATCACAATTACCAAATTCTAAATTATTCAATTTCATTTACCTTAGTCGATGTACTAAATCTTGTTGTAACTTAGTTGATTTAATTACCAATCCATACTTAGCCAAATTTTCAGCCTATTATTAGTTTTCTCGAAAAGCGGGCAGCGCAACAACTGTATTTTGGATTTTTCAATTTTAATTTGCAAATAGAAAAGCCTCAAACTGACAACTCCAAATCCTTCACTACAACTCCTCAACCCCAACTTCCAACAACACAATATAATTCGTCCAACACATACCAAATCGACAATCTAATTCTAAAGTAAAGCATATATCATTTGTATAACCAAAAACTTATATATAAGTATGACATCTAACCATTACATTAATTCAAATATTACATATTATACAAACATCATCACTAGAGTTTAAAGCCACAGACATATTTTCCCTTAGCACACAATCATCAAGTATCGTACTCCGGTTCACTTACACCTGAAAGGGGGAAAAAACGAGGGTGAGCTTATCCGACACCAAAGCTCAGTGAGGGGGGAATCTGGAAAGGGTTTTCGTTCCATTCCGAGGCCGTTTACTATTTTTAATGTGCAAAAGAAACTTAAAGCAGTGAGTTGTCAGATTTTTACAAAAATCTCGTAACCTATTGTCTCATATGTTTTTGAGCATGAAAACGATTTTTCCTCAGGTTTTGTCCAACAGAAGAAATGTTCCTCTATGAATCTACTACATCCTAAAACTTTTCCAATTTTTTCTAAAATCATCGAACCATAAAAATGGGCTAAAATTTCTGATTGAACAAATTTGTCCAGAAAACTATTCCGAGAATTCTTGCATGTTTTGTTTCTATATCATCAAGAACAACACCTATTCATTCAAGTAACTTCTAGCAACCTAAATAAGCAACAATCAACCATATTTGTATAACTAGATACAACCTTCATCATCCAAGAACATTCAAAATTTCAGCAACAATTGATTCAAATCTTCAACAAACAAGATCCAATAACTTTTCAACCGTGGAATTGCAATTATAACTCCATACAAATCTCATACATCCATCAATATGCATTTATACCTCATAAATAACCATTTTGAAAGAACCCTCACCTTTGGTTTTTGGTTGGAAATGCAAGAACCACCTTGATAATACCTTACGATCATCTAGCAAGCTTGAATATCAACTTTGATGTTGTTGTTCTTCACAAGGTTTTGCAAAATAAAGCTCAAATGCTCTCTAGTCTCCAATGGGGGTGGTAGCCAAATGAAGAGAAAAAGATGGCAATGAGTCTTCTTATTCTTCTCTTGGAAGCTAGGTTAAAAACTTTTGCCTATTTGCCTTTTAGCCCTTGTTGTTTCTTCTTCTTTATAAGTTGACCCCTAACTTGACTAGTTTTAGTTGTGGGGCCCCTTATGTAATTAGCTAACTTAAATCCTAGTTTTAATTGCAATATTAGTCCCCAAGTTTAACTCTTGGTATTTATAATTTAGCCCCTAAAGTTTGTGAGTTTTGCTAATTGACCCCTCGTGTTTTCTAAAATGTAAAAGTTGCTCCGTTTCTTTTCTAATTCGACCGGGGTGTTCCTTGTACGATTTAGTGTATGCAATATCCAGTTTAAAATTCCAAACTTGGTCTCCAAGTATTAGTTCTCATAATTGCAATTTTGACCCTGAAAGTTCCAAAGCCTCCACTTCTGCCCCTAATTCTTAAAGAGCTTTTGATCTTGACTTTCTTTTCGAATTTCATATAGTCTTAGGGTTCTAATGGGATTTTGGAGAGTTAATTCTTGATTTAAAGTGATTAATTGGTGTCCAAGTATAACTTTTCATAATTGCAAGTTGACCCCAAAAATTTATAAGTTTGCTATTTGACCCTAAGTGTTTTTCTAGCTTTGTAATTCTTCTCTTTTCCTTTTCTTCCTAGAGCCGGGTGTTTCAAGTGTAGTTTATAAGCTAATCCTAGTCCTATGTAGTTTAATTAGTGTCTAAGTCAAAGTTTAGTTAATTGCACTTTGGCCCCAAAGTTTTCTAATATTTGTAATGTTTCCCCGAAGTTGTTATACTTAACTCCTATAACTATAATTTAGTTTCTAACTTATTTCTATTGCACCTAGTAAACATTTAAGATATATATAGAGGGCATTAAAAGAAATTTAACTAATGTCTACTTTATCTAACACTTAATGCATGTAAAACTAGGTGAATGCACAATGAAGTTCGTGAAGGTAAGTAAGATAATACAAGCACATATTAATACTTATAACTCATTTAAATAGATGCATGAATGCGTGCAGGGTTTTACAGGTAGTGATTACAATAATTTTGGAATGCTATATGGGTGTTGTGATATTCAATTATGCCTAGGTAGTACGTTTGTTTATGATCCTGAGATTAGGTATGAGGGAGGGAGGAAAGAGATATTCTGAGATGCGGGGATAGATTCTTTGAATGAGTTTAAATTTAGAATAATGTATGAAAATGCTAGCGGGGAGAAAAGTAACATATCATTCTACAACGCTATGCCAGGGAGGTTATTGCATGATGATATAAGGGAGATTTGTGATGATGCTAGTGTTATGATATTCCAAAGGGTTTGTGTAGATTATTATTCTGTAACAGTGTATGGAGTAGAAGGATATGAACCATTTTGTGCAATTAGAGTTGATGGAAATATACTTAGTTCTAATGTATTAGTCTTGTATGATGGTGGTGTTAAAACTAATGGTTCAGGGGATGCAACAAATGGTTTAGGGGAATCTACACAAGCACATGAACATGTAGAAGTGCGTGATACAGGGGATGCAACTTATGGTTCAGGGGTAGGACAACAGACTTAAACTGATTGGAGTGAACTAATAATTGAGAATGAAAATGGGAGTAAAAGCATTGGAGTGCCTGAAAATACAAAAGCAAATAGGACAGAAGCAACAAATGAATTGCCCGAAAATCAAGTACCTAAAAATGAAGTGCATGATTCAGATGCAGATGATGAGGATTATGTTGCTAAAACAGATAGGTCGATTTTAGATATAGATTATGATGCACCTAGTTTTGTGTATGAGGATGTTGAGGGATTAAGTGATGATAACATTTTTAATAAGATTGATGAGTAACAGTCTAAAAGAGAAAGGTACATTGCGTTGAAGGAAGAAATTAAAAAGAGAAATCAGAAGAAAAAGAAAACTAGTGAATATGGTAATGATCAAAATTCAACTAGTGAACCCTAGTGGAACAATGATGTGGAAGATGATACCTTACATGATTCTGAATGTCATCCAGAGTTTTCTAATTATATTGATATGGAAACTTTTGAAATGCAAGTGATATTGAAGTTTAAATCAATTGATGAATTTAGAAAGGTTCTAAAGGATTAGGCTATTAGAAAGGGCATTGAGTATAAATTGGTGAAAAATGAGAAGTCAAAAATCTGGCGATATTTACTTATGCTAAAACCCACAATTGCACTTGGGTACTACATGCATCTCCAGTTATGGGTGGTCCAACATTTATGGTTAAAACTCTTGAAGGTTCTCATAAGTGTAAACCTAGGTTTGATAATAGATTGGGTGATAAGAAGTACATTGGAAGGAGGATGGTTGATGCTGTTAGGGATAATCCCACTTGGTCCACTGCAAAAATGCAAGAAAAAATTCATTCGGATTTGAAACTGGCAGTTAGCAAATGGAAGGCTATGAAAACCAAACAAGTGGAAAAAGGCTGATAGAAGGTGATTTTGAGGAGCAGTTTGCTAGATTGAGGGACTATTGTACAACTATCATTCAATGTAATGAAGGGAGCTCGGTGTTGTTGAGGGTTGATAGGAGTGTACCTGATGAACCGAGGTTTGAGAGGTTGTTTTTCTCAATGGCTACGATGAAGAATGGTTTTCTAGCAGGGTGTAGGCCAATAATAGGCCTAGATGGGTGTTTCTTGAAGACTGTATATGGGGACCAATTGTTAGCTATGATAGGCAGAGATGGAAATGACAATATGTTCCCTATTGCAGTTGCTTTGGTTCCAATTGAGAGAAGAGAGACTTGGAATTGTTTTCTACATGAACTACATAACTTGATTGGTAATCCATATACACATCGTTGGACCTACATTTCTGACAGGCAAAAGGGGTTATGTGAAGTATTCAATGATGAATATCCAGGGATAAATCACAAGTTCTGTATTCGGAAAATGTGGCATAATTTTAAGCAAAAGTTTGGGGGTTTGAAATTCAAGGAATTATTTTGGAATGCTGCATCAACAACTAACATGAAAGAGTTTCAAAGATGTATTATGAGTATATGGAAGGTTGACCTAAATGCAGTTGCATGGTTAAGATCGATACCTCCTCAGCAATGGGCAAGGTCGCATTTTCCACTAACTTCAAAGTGCGATATATTGGTCAACAATCTCTGTGAGTCTTTTAACAATTATATTATAGATGGTAGAGATAAACCGATTATCACAATGCTTGAAATGATAAGAGGCAAATTGATGACTAGAATGCAAGTGAAAAGACAGGGAATGGAAAAATATACAAGCATAATTTGTCCAACTATATTGAAGAGGATTTTGAAATTGGTTGAGGCATCAAATGGTTGGTATGTTAACTGGGTGGGAAATGAGAAATATGAGGTTGTACAGGATTGAAACAAACAAGTTGTCAATTTGGCCACCAAGACATGCACATGTGGCATGTTTCAATTGACAAGATATCCATGTTGTCATGCGTTGGCTTGCATACACCGATATGGTAAAACTATAGAGGACCATGTGGATCATTACAACACCAAAGAAGTTTACATGAATGTATATGCATATATGATTCATCCAGTACCTAGTCCACTTGACTATGTTGACAGTGGAGGTGAGGCATTGAAGCCACCATTGGTGCACAAGAGAACTGGTAGGCCACCAAAGGTAAGAAGAAAAGGTCCTGATAAGTTGAACAAGCAAAATGGGACTGCAACTATTTCTACAAGGAAGGGCCGTACCACAACTTGTCAAAAATGCCTACAGAGAGGACACAACAAGAAATATTGTAGAAATGATTTCCATACAAATTCAAAATTATTAAAGGTAAAATGAATTTGAACTTATTATTTTGTTATTATTTAAAATTTAAATTAATACTCATCACTTCCAATGTTTTTGTGTAGACAATGAACAATCAACATGGGTCAAATGTGGAGCATACAGATTCAAATGTGGACCAGCCTTAGTCTTCTTCTTATGATGTAAGAAAAATGGACTAGCCTTAGTAGAAGAAATAAATAGCTCTAGGGACACTAGGATTATAAGTAAAGTAATAAGCAGTAGATTGCATCTTAGAAGTAAATGTAGCATCTTATGTTATTTACACTTAAAAAACAGATGAGTTGACGAGATGAAATGAAAAGAAATGCCAAAATGAACAAATCATATTCACAAGAAGATACTGCAAATCACTATCATATTTAAGATGAAATTGAAAATGGTTAATTTTAAACTAATACTTATCACTTTCAATGTTTGTGTGCAGACAATGAACATTCCACATGGGTCAAATGTGTGTCAACATGGGCCACCTACCACTCAAGCATCAAATATGTCCACCCAAGAATCAAATCCGTCAACTCATTTACCACTTAGACCAAAAGTTGCTGGTAGAGGTGGATCTACAATTGATGGTGCTAGATCTGCTCATAATGATACCAGATCTATAGTTGGTGGATCTGGTAGTGGTGGTCTAGCTGTTATACGAGGTCGTGGAACTGCGAGAGGTCGTGGGACTATTGCCCGAGGTGGTGGAACTTTGGTATGGGGTGGTGCATGTCACGCCCTGACCCAACCCCACACTATAGGTCAAGTCGGACCCGACAAATGGACAGAGTCTCCTCTGTACCGTGGATTAACCAAATACTTGCTCTCAGAAGAAATCACACAATACAACAATATACAACTATATACAAGCATTCTACATTCATATGACCTTCCATTTCAAATTCATATAGTAGTCTAGGCTTTACTTTTACTTAAACAATCCAAAGCATGCATACTACTACACTAGTTAGCAAACTACTAAAGCATTAAGAAAGTTATTACATACCACTACTTTGACTTTAACTCCTAACTTTAACATTACAACCCTTTCATAAATAAATACATACAAGACCTTAAAGGTCTCAAAATAGATACAATCATCCAACATTATCATTCAAACAAACAACACATAGGCTAATCACACAAGCCACATAAGCACTCCAACCTCAAGCAATCACAATCAAGGGAACACCTTCACTTGAACTTCTTCCTCCTCAACAATCAACTAAGGCTCAATCTCTACCTCTCTTGAAACATTTTTAGATAAACAGGGTTAACAAAACCACTATGCTTAGTAAGGGAAATGATAGTTAACCGGGATCGTTTGAAAATATTTTCGTGAAATGCAAGTAGACAAGTCATATAACCGATAACAAAATAAGACAATCAATTAAGCTATAAACTATATTACACATTAAAAAGGATACAATGCAATAACCCTTATCACTCCATATCACTGCCGATCACGGTCACGATCCCAATCACGAGCACGATCCAATAACGATAAGCTGGCATCCCAAACTCCAATGGGTATTCCCGATGTACCCAATACCTACGACCCAACAGCCCTTGGCGATCTACAAATCAGGCTAGTGAGGGAATAGGGCATAGAGCTAGAGCGACCAACCCTGGCAAGCCCGATGCCGTCCAGAGAGGCTCATCACATCTGTCCTAAACAAGAAGGTTGCGCAACCACCGATACAATAACACAATATAGCATTTAACACTTAATAACCACACATTTCGATAACACACAATTGAGGACAACAAAAGAGGTTGCCCTTGTATATAAGCTTTTATGATTCATTTAAACCATTATAACAATCACTCAAGCTACAATCAAAACATCTCTCAAGCGATCACATTTTATAACATTCTCTACTAGCTCAACAATTCTCGTACAAGAAGCATTTTGTACTTAGGCAATCAATCTCACAATTCCAATCAATCTATCTTTACCACAACGTTTCCTAACTCATTTGAAACCAAGTAAATTACCTAAACTATATCAGACCACTTAGCACATTTTAGGCAATACATGACATAACATATAACTCAATTTTCGCACGACGTGGGGGCAAGAGGGAATGGGAAAAGCCACGGCATTCCACTGTCGTGGACTGACTAGCCCACCACTGACTATTCAGCTTAGGCTGAACAGTCCTGTTCAAACACACATACACACAATGCCACATTTTTTGATACAAAGCATTCTAGTTAGTTTAGGCACATTTTGAGCTATATAGACACTTATAGAGGTTCATTCAAGCATTAAAACAACCATTTAAACTTCAATTTACAAACTTCAATGAAGAAATACTATTCATCATCTTCCTCATTAAACCAAATGCAAACTCTAGCTAATCAAGTGCATTAAGCTTAAAAGTTTACACACTATATGAGTATCATTTGAAGCAAGAACAACTCTTATAACAACCAAATACACCATATCAATTTTTACACTAACAAAACAAATAACTTTAAATGCACGAAAACATGAATCCCTCACCGTAGGAAAATGCTTGGAAATGGTCTTGAATCACTTGAGCTTGCTTGGATTTGCTCTCTTTAAGCTTAATATACAAAGCCCTAAATTTTTCTCTCCTCATTTCTCCTCTCTAGACCAGACGGGTTCTCCTTTTTTTTTTTTTTTCTTTTGCTTTGTTTTTTTACATAGTATAGGATATATAGATATATAGATATATAATATAAGGGTTTGGCTTGGTTGGGCTTGGGTAGTGTTTTGGGCTCTAGGAACATTAATTAGATGAGCAAAGTTAGCCCAAAGCAAAGCTAAATCATCAAATGGCCCAAACTAATCTCTACATGGTTACTATTCATACGATACATTAATTGCCCTAATTCAATGCTCCTAACATACGATGCAACAATTATTTCAATGATCGTAGGCTAGAAATAAGTCACTTAATTCAAATATAAAGTTAGAAAGATTAAAATAAATGTTTTGAAAATTTGCTCCGGGCTCGGGCGTCACAGTGCATCTGGCCTTAGAGGTGGTAGATCTTTTATGGTTGGACCTCAAAATAGTGAAGCTGGTTTTAGCAGTCAAGGGGCCACCGACAAAGTGTACACAAGCTTCTGGAGTGAAGCTCTTACAGGTGGAACAAATGCAAAACAAAATTGTATTGCAAGCATTGGTGAAGTGTTAGAGAACATCAAGAAAAGGAAAAGAATATGGCAGCCTTGACATTTTATATTAGCACTTGTTGGAGTTTTAGAATACTGTCTTTTTTTTTAATACTTAATTGGAGATTGTCTCCTATGGTTTAGATATGCACATGGTTGATACTTTGGCAGTTTGTGCAACTTGGTTGGTTTTTGCAACTTTGTACCAGGTTGGTTGGTTTTTGGACAATGGTGGGGTGCAACTTGGTTGCAACTTTATGTCTTGGAACTTTGGCAGTTTGTGCAACTTGGTTGGTTTTTGCAACTTTGTAATAGGTTGGTTAGTTTCTGGACAATGGTGGGGTGCAACTTGGTTGCAACTTTATGTCTTGGTACTTTGGCAGTTTGTGCAATGTTATAGCCACTTGGTTTTTATATTAGTTGGTATGTTTCATGACTAAATATGTACATTTCCATCAATTTAGTCTATATCAAGAATTGTATTAGATATCAGGTCTTTAGTCTTTTTTTCTAGATGCAACTCATGTTAAGGGAACATATGCTACAATTATGTAAATGCTATTTCCTTATGTAACTAAGAATCTTATTTTGTAACTACGGTGAATGTATCACATATTGTTATAAGAGTGTCAAACAACAAGATGAGTTCCTTTGATTTTAATCATTAAGAAGGAAAGTAACTGACCAAAGTGATTATAGGTAAATATAATACTTGATCATATATGAAGTACACTAGAAACAATAAGGGATATGGATACATCAACTAAAGAGAAACACTAAAATTGAAGATGACTAACAAGTAGTCATCTTCCAGTTACAACAATGACTATCCTAAACACAACACACATTTCATTTGAATATTGCAACAACAAGAAGTAGCACCAACACAATACAAAAACTAACGGCCATGACAAGAAACATGTTCAATTTTGCGATCTCGTTACTCTTATTTTTCTTCTTCTTCTTCACAGGAAATGTCACATCCTCTCCATTATTCTTGTCTCCGAAACTCTTACTGACGTGGTCTCCCAATCTCAATTCCACGTCCAGCTCAGTGCCAAACCAAGAAGCCTGATAGGCTCGTACCATTTAAAATAATTACATGCATCACAATTATAGAATAAACGCCCTTTTGAGTCCTTCCTATTATCCAAAACAACAATAATTCCAGCCTTCCGATGACAATGACAATTTGTGTTCATGTACTACAAGCCAAGTGCTGGGTCTTTCGAAGCTCGACTTCGACTTTGATAGGTAGATGTTGACGTTTTCGCTTCTATAAAATGAAGATAAAAAAGCACATCAGAGACAGTACAAATTACAAATTTCAGCTCAAAATCATTCTTTTTCTCTTTACATCAACCAAAAATTAAGGAAAAAGGAAGGATAAAATAGAAAAAAATAAAAAAAAATAAAAATCAGATATACATACATACACAAACGGTTTTACGAAACATTTGTTCAGCTCAGACTCATCATCTTCCCCATAGTCTCAAACAAAATATTATTAAATAAATTGGTGAAAAATCCAAAAAATCATACATAAGTACATATACAACAGTGTGCATATGTGTGTCTACACGATGAGAAGAAATTTAAGTATGTAAACTCAATCGACAACAAAAAATTCATACTCTTGATGTCGGCAACTCAACCTCTTCGACGACAGCAAAAGCAACAAGCTCACGATACAAACTAAGGTAAACAGTGCTAAGGTATGTTATAATTGGAATTGAGGGTGTTTTGGTCAGTTTTCATTATAATTTTATTAATGTTATTGTTAAAAACCATCAATAACTGCATTACTCGCATGCGGTTAGCACTCTTCACTAGTTTGGACAGAAAAATTGACGGATGGGGGTTATATGCACCTCGGGTAGGACTACAGGGTGGTCAGACTATATTTTTTGGAACACAGGGAGGTTTATAGCTAGTTTCGCTTGACCACATGAGGGGTTCGAGACTATTCACCCAAATAATATATATGAATCTTTAATACAAGGGCTCCAAATTTTCGAATAATATTCCTCTAAAATACTATTCTAAGAATACCATATACATATGATTACAAGATCTAACTTCATAGGGTGGCCTCTAACCCATATAGTCCTGACAACTCACAACTTTGATCTCTGTACAAATACAATAAAATAATAGAATGAGCAAAACATGCTCCGTAAGAACACCCAAGAAGAATTTTGGGGTCTCTATATGATAAGCGCTATGGACTGAAATGAATGAAAGGTTGTATACCAAGCCACTAAAATTCAGAAATCAAATCAATGAGAGTACTAGTAATCATGACAGAAGAATATGACAATCAGATGGTATGCATTTGGGATAGGAATACCGTTGAAAGACCCATCGTTAAACTGTGATAAACCATTGATACAATATACTGTGATACAATAAACATAATCATTGATACGATATATATAACCATTAATACCATTGATGCCATTAATATAATAAATATAACTAGTGATATGCATTGGTATAATAAATATAACCATTGATACAATACATACAATACAATAACCAGTGTCTCAGTGAATTATAGCTAGCTTTCCGGTCATAGTAATAACAGTAAATAACAATGAATATGCCTAGAGGCCATAACGGTTATATATTTCACTCTGCCGTCTAGATGCCACAACTGGTTGATTGCCAGTAAAGAATGAATAAACACTGTGTATCATTTGGTAACCACTATTTGGATAGATGAAACAAGCTAGCTAAGAATTGATGTCAATCACTATAAAAAAAAAGAATTGATGCCAATAGAAATATGGTTCAAGCAAATTTACAAATGAATACGATGGAAAAGGGCAAATGAAAAAAAAAAGTCAAGGCTGAGGTATTGAAAGTATATCCAATCATTGGTTTTCAACGAACATGGCTCAAGGTTGTTACTCTGAAATAAGTGATAATAGTAACAAAAAAATAGGCACGAGGAATCATTCTACTTACTCTAAAATAAGTGATAATAGGATAAAAAGAAATAAGGTGCAACAGTAAGTTCAACTAACTTCTAAATAAAAGATAATTGGGGCCAAAGGAAATAAGTAGGAGAACAAATAAATCAATTGGACCAATGATCATAAGTTGAAACGCACAGATGATATCCAAGTTTACTTTTAGTAACCGATAATATTATTATATAAGCTATTTGACAATGGAATTCTTACTTACTCTCAAGTAAGCTATAACAAAATGGAAAGAAATAAGGCACAAGGTAGAATCCGACTTTCAATAAACAATAACGGAGTTTAAGAAAATAAGGTACAAGAGAATATCAAAAGATCATAACAATTCCAACAGGTGTCCAATACAAATAATTAAGGATTTAGAAGGAATTGAATGGTATACTAAGAGAAGTCCAACTTATCTCTATACGAGTGCTAGATCATTCCAATCGTTCTTTTTGAGCTTATATCCTCAAAGTTACTTAGTCATTGCATGACAATAAATCAAATTAAAGTATCTGTCTTAGGCAAAATAGAAATTTAAAAGGGCTCCTTAGAATCTATATGAGATGATACTTATATTAAATTATTTTGGAACTATCATGATAAAGAGAATATTTTGGATACTTTGTCTTATGTTACTTTTCCTAACCATTTTATGATGATAACTTTTTCAATCCTTTTTTTGTTATATTTTTTTATTATCATCCTTTCAATTTCTTTTATTTCTTTTTCTTTTTATTCAAGGGAGGCCTAAGGTCATACAACACATAAGTAATTAGCAGGAATTGATCCCGCGACCTCTCACAAGAGAATAACTTTACCACCTAACCGAAGCCTTGGTGACAATTTCTTTTATTTCTATTCTATTACTATTTCATGTTGTCTCATACTTCTTAATACACCACATAGATGCATATATGCGCAACCACCTGACCCACATTCTTACAACATCAATATTGACGTTCAATTTCTATAATAATCAACACACAAAAATTCACTCTTCCACCACGACACACTGTTTTATACCCACATAGCATAGTGCACACACATATGTACTTCTTATATACAATATACATATACATATACATTATACACATCCTATGTGGAAGACCCACACACAACAAATGCACACGGTACACACAAATTACTTTCATCACCCACACATCTTCACCTATATGTAGCACCCACACACAGCTTCACAACATGCATAAATACATACCTCATCATCATTTCAACAATTAAGACACAAATGCATACTCCCGGTTTGAACACACACATACCACTTTCTTCTTCAGGAACCCAAATAAATATGCAAAAAATCTTTCAAACAAAAAAATATCACTCTCCTATAATACACACATAGACGGACTAACACATACACATGATTGTATTTGTAATTCACCATAATCAAACCTGTTAAGGTCAAAATCTGGTTCCGGGCTTGATGGGTTTGCCGCTGCGCTCCAGCAGCAAGCAACCTGCAAAACAAGGACCTTTAGGGGTGAGGCCGAGGGACCCTTCCAACGATCAAGTTAGTTTTGGAGTCCAAGAATAGCATATGAGCTAAAGAGTAAAGAGTTAAAAATAGAGAAAAGAGAGAGAGAAAGAGAGCATAGTAGTATGTCTCTCATTCGTTACCTTCCTTGTGAGTTTCTGATGTATTTATTCTAAATCAAGGGTTTAGAGACTGCCACGTGTCCTACTACTAAAGTGGCTTATGGGTCCCGACCTCACGCGATGCTCGGGGTCTATTGCTATGGTCTCGATCTCTTGGGATGTCCCTGGTTGGGACAGGTCTTATTCAGGTCAGGTCTGGAGATTTTTCATCGGGCAGAGTTGGGTTAGAGTTTCAAACGTAGTTTTATTCAGACTCTAGGGTTAATTTCATCTATTCAGATAAAGTCTAATTTCACCCCAATATCACTAGCCCATGGATTTACTGAGCTTTGTAGGAGGTCAAGGAATTGCTTACTAACACGCTATTGTTTCCTTCAATGCATTTTTCTCGACGCTCATAAGGCTTTTGAAAACACTAACTCCATGTATGAAATGACTAAGTAACCTATTTTTCCTTTACTCTTTCTAATTCCTAGTTTGATTTAACTAGTATATCAATTCTTGTTTTATGTCTGAAATGAATACAATCAATGGGTTTGATTTTGTCTTTTCGGTTTACCAAAATAATCGCTATTTAACGACTTATTCATCTTTCTAGGCACGTAAGAGCCTATTAGGTCAGGAAATAAGAATCATAACAATCTATTACTCGAATGGCATGTTTGTGAGGTTCAAGTGTGGGCTCAGTGTTTGTAGGAGGCTTTTGATGCCATAGAGACAAGTACTGAATGCTTGAGCTAATACCGCTAAAGGCGTTTGGCCGACGTGTAGAGACATTGAGAAAATGTCTAGGGAAGGTATCAAGACCTTGTATTTCAACAATGGACTTACCTTGACAACTCCGACTCCCCGCCTTAATATGGTTCATGTTGTTCAATACTCTCCATAGCCCCCCAGGCGATTATTGGTCGCCCTCTTTTCTTTCTTTGTAGTTTGACAACCTGTGGGGGCCCTTTTACTTGATTGATCTGTTTTGATCTCTCAAGGCCCTCGTCCTATATGGATATAAAACTTAAATCCCATGGGTTGGTCTTTAGCTTTTGCCTTATGATCCGAGCTTCATTCTTGGGCTCAAACCTTAGCTACTGCTTGGTTTAGCTTTATGCCAGGGCTCAAGCTCGGTTATGTTTGTGTTTGTCCTATATGGCAATCTTTAATCTTATGTTGATCACTACCGCAGCCTATATACTTCTCTATCTTTCTCCAACGGTCAATCCCCAGGTGACCTCTATGTGCACAGTAAGTACAACACGTAATCGAAGTAGTAGCATCACTACCAAAAGAGCCCCGCGCCAAAGGAGTATGTAAACCTCCTTGATAAATCTTCTCATTGGATGGTTGAAATTGTTTTTGACCCTAGCTTGGTTGACTCGACCCTGCCATTTCTTGACTCTTTCCTCTCTCAGCTATTGTTGCAGCAAAAAGAACTTCACCGTAAGTGAAAAACTGAAAATGAGCCAAGCTGTTTTGAATTTCTGACCTCAACCCTCGGATGTTTTCTCAGTAGTCTGTATCATCCCCGGAGCATAATGAGACAGTTGATTAAGCCGGACTTCATACTGTGCAACCATTAAATCTCATTCTTTAAAAGTCATGAATTCATTTCTTCGAAGTTTCCCCTTGATTCCAAGAGCTCCTCCAGCCATTCTTACTTCACCAAAATAGGAACCCCCATAATATGATATATATAGATGCAATTATATTATATGGGAAGCAAGTATGTACTTATATAGTCATACCACATAAAAGCAACTATAACTTATTGCATAATTATCATATGATACAATATTATGAACTAATGTACACCCTAGCATACAGGAAGCAATTGTAATATAACAAACATTTAAAGTATACAGTGCACATGGATCGCATAGGCACGTTGATCTTATAAAACACATGGTTCACATTTAGTTCACTTAACACATAATACATGCGCACATCTTTCAAGAAGGTTCACATCAAGACCTCTATCCTACAGTCTTAGGACTCTATCCTGGCCTATGAGCTATCTAAGCTTTGATACTGTTTTGTCACGACCCTATTTTTCAATCACTAGTATGGTCTCTGATACCATAAGGAAAAAAATTAAAATTCAAGCTTACAAAACCTCGAACGTCTGGGATCGTGATTGTAACACCCCGATCCTTCACGAGACCGGAGCCCCGATCCAAAACCTGAGGTTACGAAAAATGAGGGAAAACAGATGGAATTTTCCTTATTTCTAGGCCTATCCACATACTTGCACTCAAAAGAAATAGCCACAATAACAATACACAACACTCATTTCATAACTACCCATGTCTATAAGGCCATCCGAGCCTTTTTATTATAGCATAATATAACATACAAACATGCATTCCATTAACTATTGAAATTCTATGTCATAAATCCGCTTATCTTACTACTCTAATTTTATCTATTTAACTTTCTTATATTTTAAGTCAATCATCCCACACAGCCATGCAAGCCATCTAAGCAATTAAAGAAAAGTACTAAAGTTATTACAGGCTAGCTATTAACTACTAAATCTTACAAGACTTTGATACAATCCTTTGAATCAAATACATTTACATACAAAACCTCTATGATCACAAAGTAAATTACAAGCTAAGCTATTCAAATACTTTACATAAATCCACGTATATCAATTAGTAAAAGCTAAAACATCCAATCACGGAGACTCTCGAGCTTTCTTATCCTTAGACTCTGAAGACACCGAACCTGAAATGGTTAGAAAGAGGGAGTGAGCAACACAGTTGCTCAGTGAGGGAGGGAAAACAGATATCCGGGGAGTTTGAAAAATGGTTTTGTGCAATGCAATAACCAACAATAAAGCAAACTAACAATACGAAACTAGTTTACAATTAAATAAGCTAAACAATTCATAGCAAAGAAAGTAAACCAACTATGATAGAACAATTACAATAGGCAACCTATAGGAAACAATAACAATATAACACACAATTCAATATACAAGGTAATTAACACAAATAAAAGAAGATAAAGAATGGTAACTCTCCAAGGACTTAGGGCCTAAGCGAGAGTTACTAATTAAAAGGATACGATGATGACCACGAGCATGAACCACGAACCACGTTGCACGAACCACGAACCACAAACTCAAATAGACAATAATGATTACGATATCAATAAGCCGACATAACCCTTTACACCAAATGGGGGCTCCGGATAAACAACCTGTTAATCTTACGACCTAGCTCTCTTAGGGCAGCATCCCTAGCGAGAGAGGGAATGGCTACGGAGGATGGACAACCACTGGCAAGCCCGATGCGGCCCAGTGGGTGGCCACCGCATCCGTGCGAATGGTTGTACAACCACGATAATGATAACGATAACGATAGATGTGAGTTTTCACTCGATGATGTCTATAATTTCCAAGGAAAACCGATTCAATAGCCATACAAGGAACATATACAAGATAATTTTACAAGTAATATAGGTAAGATGCAAGCATTTTCATATGAAGTAATTATACAATCCATTTCACGAAACTCACACAACAACTACACATACTATACCAATATATTTAAGCACTTAGCCAATCAATGGAAATCAATTAACAACTATTTAACACAACAAGTAACATTCTAAAACAATCATAGCAATAGACTTTACTTTTCAACTTTACCCTTTAGCTTAACAGCCTAATTCAATGCATATATGAACTCCGAGTCAAGCAATTCACAACCTAGCTATTCCATACTTCTAAACACACTTTATGATCCATTCTAGAACCACGAAATCCTACTTTTATCAGTGTTATACATAAAAGCCCCGGAAGCCCTGAGGTCACTTGAACTACAGCTACCAAAACCGTTGATTAATTCGATGCCATAAAAGTGTTTTAGACGCTATCCTACATATATAAGACTATTTAGCACCCATAATTCCACCCCGGTTCACTACATCAATAGGCCACTACTATATATACAAATAAGACTTCAAAATTCAACGTTATCAGAATTCAATAATTTTTAATGTACAACCATTTTAGCATCCCTAGAACCCATATAAATTATTAAATCGAGCATTGTGTCATTATTTAGAGGGCCTGCATGAATAGTAACCCTTTTTACAAACTTACAATAAGTTATTTGTAACTCTAGCAATTCCAAGCCATTGCAAACACCAACCTAAGTTTAATAACTCCTATAACAAGCTTATATATCAATTAATTAAGCTAGCTCACAAAGATTTGCAAAGCCCTAATTTCTACTATTTATTTTCTTCTTTAAATGTAAGATCTTCCACTTTAGCCATTAACATTGTTATCTATTCTCAAAAGTGTATTCTAAAAGCATAATAAAGAGTATATTAAGCATAGATAAGTATAGATAATTCAATACACAATAAATCAACATTTTCCAAATAAACCCTAGTTAACAATACACAAAATTATGCAATCTCCCTCACCAAAACATGAAGAACAAGCTAGGTTGAAGGTTGTAGAAGCTTGGAGACACTTGAAATTAGCTTAAATACACACACAAACAAGATTGAATTATGATTTTTCTCTTCTTCTTTGGCACTTAAGGCCGTAGGGTAGGGGGACATTTTGGGAATTTTTGGCTTTGTTTTTTGCTAGCTAATCTTATGTATGTGTATGTATATATGTTATATATTTAGTATAAGTAGTTAAATGAGCTCATTTAAGTGCAAAACTAAGTTATTTCATGGCCCAAAATCAATTACAAACTAACTAGTCTAAAACATTGTTTTTAGTATTTATACGGTATGAAAATCATTTTCCTAACGTACACTACCGACGTGCTATGCAATTAAAAATTATGAACGTATGCCTAAAATCACTTATATATTAAGGAAAAAATACGAGATTTGTAAAATTAAATACTTTAATTTTTACCCCGGGCTCAGGGCTCGTTTTAAAAAGATGAAAATAAGTCTATTAAGTTCTAAGAACAATTTCATAAAATAAAAATGACAAAATAATAGTTAAAATATTTTTATTTGATTTAATATATGCTAGTGTCCCCATTAAAGAAAAATAAGAAAAGTAGAAGATAATAAATCTATTATATAAATCTAAATACTAAAATAAGCACATAAACACATATAACACTTAAACCGGCACACATTTATATGCAATTAAATATGTTAAGCTGTATGCTGGGTCTGAGTTGTTACAGTGATGCCACATGTTTAAGAAGATTATTATTTCTAAGTCTGCTAAGGCACAATATACTAGCTCGAACACTATCATCCATAAAGCAATACAACCTACCATAAAATCATCTTAATACAAAAAAATCCAAGTTATCAAATTATGTTTACGACACTTAACTGTTACATCAATTCCAAATAAACACATTATACAAATTTCTTCATTTATAGTGAATATTACAACCATCGCATACACAGTTACAAGACCTAAATTCACCAAATTACAATGTATAGACCCAACTACAACATCTAGGCCTCAAAAGAAAAACATGTTAAGTTTGCTACATAGCTAAGTCTTCAAAAGCTTAATATATTACAACAAATAGTTCAAAAACCTAACTCATTCTATTACATCACAAGGTTAATCACATAAGGAAGCTTCTCCTTCACCCTGCAGAGTTAGCTTGGGTTAAATTCACTTGTAATTGTCATAAAGAAGGGTGAGCAATACCTAGCTCAGTGAGGAATAACGAGGAAAGGGATTTTCGCAAGTGTTTTATCATTTAGAAAAACCATGCATGCCATGCATGCAAGTACAACTATTAAGAAATGAGGTTATACACAATAAAGAAAACTATGCCATGTATGAAAGGACATGAGTTACAAGTAGAACGCAATATCTTGCCACTTAGTAAGAAATGGAATTGACTGTGATAATAAGAAATCAACTCTACTCTCCGATGACCTCTAGGGACCAAGCGAGAGTAGGATACCACATAGTAAAAGGATACAGTTGCACGAGTATTTGTAGAGATGGTCAATCTCAAGTCTTCTGTCAATATCATATCCCCAAATGCTAAACAAGAGGGTGAAATTCGGATATACACCACAAATTACCATGGTAGTCGGGCCATCTTGGAAAGCCCGATGCCGCCCAAGTGATACCGGAACTTCTACCATGAGGTTTATTAGATTGCTTGATCTTTAATGGTTACAACCTTGCTGCATGCAAATATAACAATTGAACAAGAACGTCCTAAGTCTCCCAGCGGGTTAAAGCTCCCTAGCGAGAGTGGGCACTAATAAACATGAGCATATTTAGAGGTCAACAAAGTAGGTTGCCTCTATCACATAAGCATAAACCAAACAATGATTTCAAACAAGTTCGAAGTAGATTTAACACATCATCATGTAATTCCCAACCAAGCATAAATTATTGTATAATGCAAGTTCAACATGTATATACACCTTTATCATGCCACAAATAACCTCTTACAACTCATGATAAACCCTAGCAATAAGGTACAATTGGTAGCACAAGAAATGAACCAAAACGTAAAGAAAACAGAAAGCTGATAAAAATCCGGTTGAGTGACTCAATCGGATTTACTCGACCAGATCATGGTCAGTGAAATCCGGTTGAGTCACTCGACCGGATGCATTTAACCCGGTGTGCATCTTCAAAACCCAACTCCTACTTGCTTCTTAGCCAATTAACATGCCTTCCACTCATTCCATGGGTTACATATACGTATCAAAGACCCAAGAATCAAGCTATAAACAAGTTCTATTTGCACAAACCAAGCTAAAACTAACTTGTAATCCTTCATAGGTGCAAGATAGACATGTAGAAACAATTGTACAACCATAACTAATTAAAACCTATCTTGAACATCAACATACCTATATTATCTCACAACTAAGCATCAACTTAGCATTCATGAGCAAAACCGAGCAACCAAAAACATTACAACATACTCTTGAAACCCTAGTTCACTATTCTAAGCTCCAATTCGCGAAATAAGCATATAGACAACCTTGATCATGCTCATTACATATATACAACTCATATCCATGTACTACATGTGTCACGCCCCAACTCGACCCCTCCTACAATTAGTCAGGAAGTAATGGAATTTTGACAGTATAACGACAGTAATTAAAACACCGAGACTCTAAACCAACCTCTTCAGAATAACATACAACCAACTCGACAAACCATTCAACAATCAACTCCTCAATTAAATTAACAACATACAACATAACCATATTATACAATAATCATTCTTTCAACAATCAATTCATAGTTATACGCCTCCGTTCCAACTTAATACATAGGCTATACATACATTTCAAAATAGATTGAACAAAACATTGTTTTACAACAACTAAGATAATCTCATAGAAATGACTCCTGCACATAAGACTCATCCACATACGGCACATTTCCCTCTTCAGGAGGCACATACCTGTAGTCTGAATCAGTAACACCTGCATGCATGCAATAATTGAGAGTGAGCTTATATAAAACAAGCTCAGTGAGGATCTGATAGATCTCTAACAATGTTTACTAAACTCCTTGGAAATAATCATTTGAGCAGTAAACACAATACAATCAATAATACTATCATCACATAAACTATAATGACCATTCAATAAAGGATACACTAGTTGGTGTAGCTCCAAATGTCATCACGATCATAACAGCCTTCTTGTGACTCCCATAAACTCACGTACCTGAGGTACCTCAATAACCTCTCTCTCCATGACACCTCCGTCATGCGAGCTGGAGGTAGTATCTGGTAGTCATGCCGTTATCAACCCAACAGCCCGATGCTGCCTGAGATGTGGCACATACATACCAAAGACTCAGCAATAATATTAAACATCAATCATTCACAGGAGGACAACCTTTTCTGTTAACTATCTCCCGGTTCACCAATCATCAATCAATAATCAATCAATAATCATATTATCATCATAACAACATCAAAAATCAATTTAACAACAAATAACTAAGTTAGATGACAAAGTAGGCCATCCAACCGAACATGCATTAAACGCATAATCAAACCCTAGTTTACCCATCATCAACTCACAATTCAATCACTCAAACACCACCTAATCAACTAAAGGCATAATTTAACATTTTAAAGAAAGACAACCTAAACTTCAAATAATCATAACCTACATTCTACTAGTCCAAACCACTCCAAATCAGTTTCTATCACTCACCCAATCAATCAACTACATTATATTGATTATTGATGTTATTATGATGTTATTACAACAGCTCTACCACGTAATTATCAAACTTTTAAAAATCGACAGTAATCGATTTCAACCAACACAACTCAAAATATTCAACATTTAGCAAATTAATCAACTTTAAATACCCGAAAATAAATAATTATGCTACAACGGTTCAAATCTCGTAATATTACATATAAATGATCCATAGCATGCATGGAGCAATAATCTAACTTCAAATTAACATTCTAACGGTTCAATAATCATTTATACGCATAAACACAAAATATGAGTTTTGAGATTTAGAATTTTTCTCTCACCTTTGATGTGTTTTGATGCAAGAAATGTGTAGAATGGATGCCCAACAAGTGAAATCAAGCTTTGAATGAAGTGATTTGTACTTGAATTGCAAAATCTATGTGAAAAATGCTTTGAAAAGCCTTGAAAATGCCTTCATCTTTCTCCTACAAAGAACCACGGTTTTGTGTGTGTTTTTGGAGGTGTTTTGCTTTGTTTTTAATATGTGTTGATGATATATTAAGCAAAGGTCAAATAAATAAAAGAAACTCAAAGGTGGAAACTAATTATTTTTAGTGTTTTCTTGTCTTTTAATTCATTTTCTTGACTACTCTTGCTCAAATTAATTATGCAACACCTAAAATATCTCAAGTAGTTTATTTTTAGGTGACAAGAAGTTTTACATTCAAACAATTTCACCCGAGTCGGCTTAAAACGCGATTTTTGCAAAAGAAGGTGAAAAGTCATATTATTTATTTTCAAATATCTTTTGAATGCACAATTAATCTAAAATCATTTAATACCACATATAAATACATTTATATTAATATATACTAGGTCAACAAAAGTCAATGCAAGAATCGGGTTTAGAAGAAATCACTATTTGGTTCAAAAACGCTATTTTTCGCCCGAAAAGTCTATTTAAATTACTATTCTGTTTCAGAATCAATTTTTATCAAACATGGGTCTATTAATAATAGAGGACTAGGTTTTAAGACGTTTAAAATATCCTTTTAAAAATTTTAGCGGACAGGTGTTCAAAAGTACTATTCACCAAAACCAACGATAAAATTTCTGATTATGTTTTTGATGAAAATTTCATGAATACACATATAGCATGTATTAGGAATATAAATCACATTTTTAACACATTCTAACTCATATAACACATAAGCAGGTCAAATCACGCAAATCGAGGCAAATATATGCAAATCGAGGGAAAGATACGTAAATCGAGGTAAAGACGAAAAATGGGGTTTCACAACATGACTTTTATAAACCTTTTGAAAACATCCCTCACCTTATCCAAGTGGTTGAAAGCAAGAACAAAGGCTAGACAAGGCTTGTATAGGCTAGAAATAACTTGAAAATGCTTGTAAGTGGTTTGAACTTCCTTTGTTCTTTCCTCTTCTTCCTTCCTTTTTATCTTTTTCTTTCTTCTCTTCCTCAGCCGTGTGTATATGTTGTGTGTGTGTGTGAACTGTGTATGTGTGTGTGACTGTGGTTTGTTTTGTTTAAAAGATAATAGGTTAGGTAGGATATTTGTTATCAGCTCCAAATGGCTAAATTGCCTTCTTAACTAAGTGAGATTTTCTAGTTTTCCATTGGTTGTGTTTTAACTAACTTAGTTACTTGTCTAGACTTGGAAAAGTTTAGTTAATACCTACGACATCTAAAATGCTTAAATACACGTAAGTGAACATATATGCACGTAAAACAATGCAATTGCACATAAATTGATGCAAACACATATTAGATGATATGATATGCATATGAGATTTCGTGCGGGGCTTCACATGTTATGTATATACATATATGTATAAATATATATATACATGCATACACTTTAAGATTTGACAGTGAAGGCTCTTAATTTTTTTTTTTTGGTTTCTTATAGTGAAAGTGCTTAACATATCTAATTCTTGTTGCGCGAAATCAATCTGATTGCAATGCAGTAACTGAGCTAGGATTTCTTCGTGTTTTGATGCACCTTTGCATAAGTTCAATCTAAGCATAAAGTTTATGTATATACATATATGAATATATATAATCAATATAAGTGTCTGTGAATTTTGTGTGTGTGTGTGTGAAAAAGAAGGACAATGAGATGGAGATGGAGATGAAGATGATAATTGATGTATGCATATGTGGTAGACATAATGAGAGTGTGGGTGTGTAGGGGTAATTTAGTCCAAAAATGTGCAACAATATCTTGGACAATTTTTAAGGGTAGTTTAAGACAAGGATAATAAGTGGCTAAAATGAAAGGAGAGGGTTGATAAGTGTCACTTAGGGTAAATAAGAGGGTTAATAATTGGAATTAACCCTAATTTTTTTTAAATATTAATATTTATTTAAATATATTTTTTAGAATAAAAATGCACGGTGACGAACAGATGACGAAACCCCGCAATAATTTGCAACCAATGGGCGACGAACATTTGGCTACGATATGAAGACGGATAGTTGGCTACGACATGACGATGAAATCTTGGCTGGGACACGACGAAAGTGGTATTACATGGCCACCAAATTGTGGCTACAACACGTCGACGAAAATATATAAATAATAAAAAAATAATGTATTATTGAATTAATAAATTTCAAAAACTAAAAAAAAATTGCTATGGAGAGGCAAGGAAATCGTTGCGATAAAATAGCAACAAACAATAATTAATTAATAAAAAATTAATAATTTTTTAATGAAATGATTAATTATAAAAATTTAATTCATAAATAATTTTTTTTTAATAAAATTGAGTTTGTGACGATGGGGTGACGAACGTAAAAGAAAATAAAATTTTCTTTTTTCTTTTTTCCTTTTTGCTACAAAATGTCAACGAAATATCAAGTTGGCGACGAAGGTTGAGGGACAAGCTTGTTTTTGTCACCCTTTTGTCGCCCGAGGTCCTAGGCGACGAAGGTCGAAAATCTTTCGTCGCCCCCGATGAATTTTCTTGTAGTGATGCACATGTCTCCATATAGGAATGAATTATAGCTACTGAGTACATGATTTGATCCATGATTAGAACCAAATAATATTGTACTAACAAATTATGGTATTTCATACACAAGACAACCGTGATGTTTCAGGTCTAAGGATTAATCGCACGATCACAACATATAACAAATTATTGGCTATCCATCTAATATGTCATATTGTCGGGCATGACTTGTTCTTAACAAGTACTTATACATCTACTAATGCAACATAAGAATCATTTCCCTCATTACTAATATCTCATATTAATTGAGGTAGCAGAATGTATGCCAAAACCAAATGAGTTCACGCCCAATTAATTTATCTTATGATCGGAGATGTGTTATAGAATATATCATCAATTATAGATCTTGTCACTTATATTCTTAATGTTTTAAGAATAAGATCTATAAAATCATAATTCTAATTTTAAACATAATTAATACATTAATTTATTAAATAAACTGCTCATTAATAAATAAAATAATTCAAATTTTATGTTTTAAAATTATAATAAATTGATTTTTAGCACACTTGGTCTAACACGAAGCTCACCTCCGAATAAACGTATAATTGAGATACACGCCATTTGTAAGTCACTGAAAATGGTAGACTAGGTTAGCTGGCTCTTGCCTTATTAGAAACGACAGAAAAAAGACGACACCTGTCAATAGCAACGTACAAGTTTACTAAAAATACATACAACCATTCCAAATACCGTTCTTACCCCCCACCATCCTTCTGTCTAAGTTCAAGTTTTGGGACTTTCCTTACATATAAAGCTAGGCTCCTCCTGTATAAATGCACTCATCTCTTGAGACACTATCCCATAATTCTTCAAGAAAACCCATCTTCGCTTTCACCACACCGCTAAACTTGGTTGACCCAAAAAAAATAAATAAAAAAGAAACCGCTATACCTTGAACCATGGCAAATGAACTAGCAATCCACTATGGCTACAGCACAAAGCCTTCAACACTGCTCGACTCCATTTTCATGACTACTGTTAACACCGCTGCAAAGACCCTTGTCACCGTAGCATCAAACGCTAAGACTCAACAAACTGAGAAATGGAAGGCTGGTGATCATATGAGGTTCATGCTCATGCTCATGACGTGGTTAGCTGTTTGGGCTCTTAGGGTTCTAATGGATCACTTCCCTTTTTCCAACCCTTATCTTTTTGAACGAGTCTCACATAATATTCGATCTTTTGAACACCTATTACCATCATCTTCATCATTGTCTTCGGCATTGTCATCATTGTCATCCGTTTCTTCTTCTCCATCATCTTCTACGGATTTGGTCATCAGTGAAGACTCTGAATCAGCATCAGTCAAAGCTCTTGGTAGAGCACTCACAAATGTAAGTTTCTTCACATGTTATTTAATAAGATGATGATATTCCATAGAGACATTTAATTGATTAATTGACTTCTATTGATCCGTAACATATCAAGATTTTTATTATGGACGTAGATAAACAACTGTTATTTGAATACTTAATGGATTTAGGAGCAATTCCACGTGTAGCCGAAAGGCTGATTCGGATTCTGCTTCAACTATTTGAAGGTAAGAGAGCATCTTCCAAAAAAAAAAAAAAAAAAAAGAGAGAATAAAAAAAAGGACAACATGTGGCTTTTGATCTCTTGGAAATTGATAAAATGAGATTTGAATAATTGATTTTTCTCTATTCATCAATTAGAGTATTGTTTCATGCCAAGACATAGCATGGGAGAGTATTTACATAATTCTCGGGGAGTTAGAGGAGTTATTTTTCCATAAATTGTGATTTAACAATAAACAATTGAGTTTTCTCTCTTGGTTTTTTACCTTTTCTGTGTTACGAAACAAAATGACCTGCAAAGGCCCAAAAGTTTGTTCTTGATTTGACAAAGCATGTTAAATCTTAATTTTCTTAGGTGTAGTAAGGATGTTTTGTCAATGATTGTTAGCAAATTTTTAATTTTGATTGTCAAAATTTGTAAGCATCAGAAGGCTAATGATTTTATAGATCAACTAACATCTGCAATGTTTTCAAGCATATTATATTTTTTAAAGACTTTTGTGAAATAAGAAGATTGTAGCCCCACAATCTTAAAAATAAATTCGTAATTATCAACCCTTAAACTAGATTAAATTCATAGTAGTCTATCCTTAAACTAGATTAGTCATACCTAAATGACCAAGTGTTAACATCTATTGTTTTAAGTTTAAATCACGATTTCAACTTTCAATCACCATTATCTACCCATAAACAAAAAATATCAGCATAAGATTAACTGCCCCTCATTTTAATCCTCCAAAATTATGGTAGGGGGCAAAGATCATACTTGTAGCTTGCACTGACAAGCTTCTTAACAATTATAGGATAAGTAATTGCTAAATTTTTGCCAACTCTGCAACAAGAGCAGAGTTGTCCATCCATGCACGCATGCATGAAGACACGTAGCACTTACGTGTCTAGTAATGTGGAGCATTCAGAATATAAAATGACAAATTTAACCTCTTGAGCTTTTTGTTACGTGGCTTTTTCTGATTGGTTTTCAGATTCTTGCACTCTTGAACGAAATCCCAGCATCATCCAGGAAGTATCAGTTTGCGGTGGCGATGGCTGACAAGATCGTGGACGAGAATACAAGAGGCGGCCACGTGGAACTTCTCCAGATTAATCGCAGGGCTCTGGGTTCAGCTTTCGCGCGTACGTGTGGACTTTTGTACCGCTCTCTTCAGATTACCCAAACAACAGACGACTCTGGCACATGGGCTTCACGCATCACGCGGGCCATCCCACTTGGGTCCTACGTGGTACCTGTTCTGAAGGGGTTAGGGTCGTTTATTCCTGGGTTTAATATAGCCACGAGTCTGTTGCAGCAGAACAAGAGGCAACTGGCAATAACCGGTGAAGGTAGAGTTGATGACGTGGCGGCTGAGAAACACGCGCAAGAATTGCTGTGGATAACAAATAAAATGGTTGGGTGTGGTGCGGTTGATGAAGCATTGGAGCAATGGAGTTTGGCATCTGGGTTGGCTTCTCAAGCTCTGACCACTAATCCAAGAGTCCAAGGATTTATTGTGAAAATCACAGCTATATTATTTGGAGAAGCAAAGCGAGCAAAGCTCGCACTTGAAGTGGAACGCCGAGTGAAGTACGGGCTGCTGGCGATTTGGGTTCCAGTGTTTTGTTATGCAGAGAATGGATTAGCGTATCCAGTTATGACAGGTTACGAGAAGGCAGAAATGGAGAGAATAATGGATGATTTGATCTCCAGCTTACCTGCAATTGATCAAGAAGTTATCCTCACTAATTGGCTACAAGACTTCACCATTTCTGCTTCTGATTGGCCAAATCTCCAAGTATCATATGACCGATGGTGCCAGTCTACTCGTAAGCAAATCATGTAATATTAATAAAACCTTAGCATAGCATTATCATATGAACGAGTTAATTTTGTGTCGGAGGAGGAGATATATTAAGAATAAAGAGTAGCTAGGAGAGTCGCAAATAGTTATGTCACAAATCGTCTGTATGTCTGTATTGTTATACATTTGGGAGTTGCAACGTACTAAAACTACTTTCTTTATGTAGTTATCTATAATAATATTATATATGTTGTGTAGTTTTTTTTTTTTTTGTCGGATTTATGTTGTGTTCTGATTTCTATGGATTAGAATATATTGGATAATTAAAAGGAAGGAAATGATAGAATCATGAATGAAGGATAAAGAAAGAGATCAAATCTTGATTAGATTAGATACAATTATCTGAAAAAGAATTCTTCGTCAAATATCGTTTCTGTCGCTAAATTTAATTAGCGATAGAAATGTTGTAAAATGATGATCACAAACTAATTCTTCGTCAAATATCATTTTTGTCGCTAGTGATGGAAAAGGTTCATCGCCAAATCCGTCACTATTTAGTGATGGACCGTGACAAAAATAATACATCACTATTTAGTGATGGACCGTGACAAAAATAATACAGTGGCTAAATTTGTTGCTCAATAGTGATGACCAAAGCACATCGTCAAATCTATCGGAACATAGTGACGAATGGCGATGGAGCTCACTATGTCTCTAAATAGTGACGAATTGAAATAGTTTGTTGCCAAATCACGCTATTTAACGTCGACAAACGTTCATCACTAAATCCATCAAAAACTAACGACAAACAAAAGGTCATCGCCAAATCCATCACAAAAATGACAACAAATTACCTTAATATTTTTTTTATTTTAATTTCATTAATAATTTTTAATTTTAATTTGATTAATATTTTTAATTTATTTTAAATATAAAAATAATATTAAACAACAATAAGAAGAAAAATATATTATATTATATTGATTTGTAATTAATATTTATATTGCAAAAAAGCATTTCACAAATAACTAAAACTATTCTAATTTTCGTTATCCTCATTTTCGTGCTGTCAATGTTGATGTTTTGGCATTAGATCCTATAAAGAAACAATTTGCTCCATCATTAGTTTCATCTGTTTGGTGTTCTGTTGATGCATTAGTCCCATCTCCTCAACTTACATTTGCTGCATTTCTTTCATTTGTGTGCAAAAAGTGAGTAATAAAGAATTTGTTCTCTGGTAATCGAAGGAAGGCAAGTCAAAGCCTGCCAAGGCATCAAGGCAGTTCGAGCCATTTTTTTTTTCATGCTTTTCTCTAAGGTTTGAAGAAAACTGCAATCAATAGGATTTCCCTGTTAAGAAAAGAAGGATCTTTCCCGCCGACTTCACTCACCTAAGGAACGCAGGTACCGTTGCCCCCTTCAATTAGAATAGATCTTGATTGAGTGTCCTTTTTTCCTGGGGTTATGAAATTTCCTAAAAACTGTGAAAGAAGAGTAAGTAAGAATCATTGGAACTAGATGTTCTCTTCCCGCACAGCTTTCAATTGTTTTTGTGTCCCTTGCACTCTTTGTTCTGTCGCCGGCATTGTTCATTCTTCTACCTAAGTAATAGTAGCCTGCAATTCTTACTACATGAATTAGGGGTGAGTCTGGGTAAGACTTCTTGACGATACAGCTATGCTGATGCTTGAAGTACCAAATCCATAAACCCTCCTTTTATGGGCCCCACCAGCAGCCACGTAAAGTAAAACATCATCAGGTGGGTACCATTTGTATATTCTCTACAATACGTATATTCTTTACAACACGAATTACAAGTCAGTTAGAAGGAATATATATATATATATATATATATATATATATAAAATAACAAATACGTAATTAATTGAAGTATGCATGTAACTCACTCATTTAACCAACTCTCCTTCACGTCAAAAGGAATCTCAGACCATGAACATTATGACCCCGTGAAACTACCTTTCATTGCCCTAAACCAGTTTAGCACCAATATGAGAAAAATAAATTATAAGTAAAAAGCTAGCAACATAAGAAAGGGTATTAAATTTGATCATGAGAAAAATTCTATTAATTACATACTCATGATTGTAAACAAAAAGACGCGTTCGCCGATCAATAAGCCATTTGATATATCCTGTCGTAGAAGAAAAACCAAACTACCCACAGTCGGTATTGTCTGGCACCCCACTACTGGATGCAGCGGGGTCGACTGCAGGTACCACTGTTAGCATGCCAATCATCCAAATGGTGGGTCACTTCGTTTGATGAAATAAAGGCAGAAAACCCTCATCTGCCTGACAAGGTGATGACGTCAATGGGGGGTTATCGTCTCTACGTACTCTTGAAGACGAATTAGAGGCATAAGATCCACGGACTCTACCACCAATGCGGCCTCTACAGCTCCTTTCCATAGGCATCTCTGTATCCAACAACCACCAAACATATACATATACATATATCTTTATATATAATAGATAAAAATACAAAAAAACATCTACATGTATATCTTGATAATACCACAAAATTCACATTGAAACGTTCAAATACAGAAATAATAGAAGAACAAAGTGATATAACGATAGGTTTATGCACATTGATAGTAATGTAATTATTCATAAAACTTATCATCTTCAAATTTCGTATCATCCTCATATTCACTTTCATTTCCTTCAACTTCATGACCTTCAACCTCTTCTATATCATCTCTAAAGACCTCAATATTTTCAACTGATAAATTACAACACTGAGGATAATCTTCATCATTCTAGAGTACTAATGGCACATCCATCTCATCCGCCTAAAAACCCAAGTGTTCACTCATTTCATGTATATCATTGGGCACATCATAGTAGTTTTTTGGTTTGATCTTGCATACAGCCCACCAATCTGCTTTGTTTTTCTTACTACTTGGATACTTGAAGTAGTAAACTGGTGGCGCCTGTAAAGCTAATATAATAGGTCAATATTTTGGATATTTTTTCTTAATGTTTATATCTATCAATCCACATTTAGGATGCTTCTTTAAACTCCTAATTTTTTTTGATTTGTACCAATCATACTTGAAAAAGACAACTCTTGTATGTTTCAAAGTTGGATTTGATAGATGTGGTTTCTAAAACCCTAGGCATAATTTTTCAGTTTATAACATGGCAATAAACAAAATATGATAGTAAAGAAACCACGCACGGAAAAACACACGAAATCATGCTAAAACAATATCGAAATTGCTATCTTTTGCTAGAAATTGACAGTATATGATTTTACCTTTGTGTTGGCGTTAAACCTCAGCACACACACACACACACACACAATTAGAGGACTGTGGAATTGTTGGAATAATTATTCCAAAGGGCCATGTATCACTTCCACACACTAGAAACCCTAAGCATTCGACCCTATTCCACTTTCTTGATCAATGGTTTAGAAAAAGTGAGTTTTTTCTCTGCCAATTGTCTTTTCCTCTTGGCCATGTATCTATGTGTGTATGGGTGTATATGTCTGCAACGTATGATATGTGTGCGTATAAGGCTATGATATAGTTGAAAATCCTAAGGGATATGGGAGAGGGAGAGGTCTTGTTGCATTAGGAGTTCATATCTTAAATATATCCTAAATTATCTTGAAGATAATTACTATTATCTTCTTAATTTAAATTCAAGATATTATCATCTCCTAAAATCTCTCTGTAACACGCATACATGCTTATCCACACACAGAACACATGCCGTCTGGACATTGGATTCTAAGACAAACATTCTTGTCTTAAGGATGTTTCATGTCCTGATGTCCTGGCTTTTCTAAGTCGAGCTACATGTTCCCAATTGGGAAATCATACTCAATTTACACACAAATGCTAGATAAAGAAATAGGCAATTAACCATTAAGGAAGTGGCTAGGAGAGGGACTTTAAGATATAGTTGCTTTGGCTATAAAATGACCAAAATGCCCCTGCTAGCCACTAGTAGTATTTTGACCATTTTAACCTTAACTCATTCCACCAAAGAGTTAGGGTTGCACTTCAATACAACTAATAAACTTCCAGTGAAGGTTTTGTCTTTGTCCTACTAAGTAAAACAACAAAAATACCCCTCTATGTTTTTATCCGCAATCAAGAGTAGGTCCTGCGTCCGCACTATCATCCTTTCTTGATTACATTTACACCTTGGATCTTTATCTTTCCTATAATAATTACCTAGATACTATACCCTTGTTCTTGGGAGCAACCCACAAGTCCAGTATCCAATATAACCCGAGCTATATTACTAAGTGCTTAGTTTTTGGATGATCATATAAACAACTCCAAGCGAGTAGCTCATAATCACTTAACATAGGATAAAATCATGACTCATATGCATGCCACCTAATGGATCTAGTCCATATGTCCAAATCACCGAGCTGTTGACCCTATTATAAGATCTCACCCATAGTGAATCAAAACATATATTCTAGAATCCATTGATACATCCACATATGCTCATGATATATAGCATTGGTCACTTAGTAGCTTTAGATATTTTTAGTTCTCTAACAATGATAGTAATCTCATTGATATCGCATCTATTGTAGTACCGTTCAATGCATTCACATGTATTAATGAGAGAAGTCAGGAAAGCCCCTTCAATGACCAAAGGTAAATTATCCTACCAAATAGGAGACTCTCTCATTATAACCTTACCATAACAAAGTGCCTAGCTTTACTATTCGATTATGAACCTATAGTTTTGATCTAAGCCTCATAACATAGACCTTCTGTGCGGATCACCATGCACCTATGCTATTCACTTGTATCACGTAGCCTTTATTGCATACAAATATATCAAATAAGAGAAAGATTATTCATGCACTAAGATGCTTAAGGAACTCATTCTAGTAGAAGAAGCTTCTCTTAGACAAAAATCAAGAATAAAATGGCTTAAAGAAGGAGATAGCAATTTGAAATTCTTCCACAAGGCGATCAAGGAGATAAAATCTAGTAACACGATTAAAAGTCTTATTTCGATTGATGTGCTACACTTTCAAATGAAGAAGACATTTACAAAGAGAATCTTGACTACTTCAAGGGTCTTCTTGGTGATAATAATGTCAATGAGACTAATGTCTCAGTTGATAGTCTATAGTGTTTACTTGGGAAGTCTATCAACATTGAGGATTGTTCTTTGCTTGAGGAACCTATTAATGATTAGGATACCAAGAATACAATGTGAAGTATTCACAAGGACAAAAGCCCTAGGCCTGATGGCTATTCTTCACTCTTTTACAAGTGCTTGGCATATTAATGGAGTTGATGTTTGTGCAACCATTAAATATGCAATTACTAACCATAAGCTTCTTGGAGATGTTAATCCCACCATCATCATACTTATCCCTAAGGTTGACAATCCTAGCAAGGTTATAGATTTCAGACCCATATTGGGCTTTCATGTTTAAATGCTACGTGAAGGTTGGAGTATAATATAGTTGCGTTATTAAGTTGTATGTTGCTAGAATTGGAGTTGAATGTTGCTTGGGGTTGAGTTGATGATTGAATTAGTTTCTTTGATTGTTGAAGGTGTTGTCAAGTCTTGAAATGATGTTAATGTGGTTAGATTAGATGGAGATGAGGTGTACATGCTAAATGCGATTCATATGCTTGATTACTTGATTGATAGCCTATCAAATGAATATGAAATGTGAATATGTTTGGGAAACAACCTACTTTGTTGTTTTCCCCATTTGTCTTGAATGAGTGAATGCGTGAATGTGATGCATATGGTTGCAACCTTTAAACTAGATGTGGTAACTTCTGTTGCATTGGATAGCATAGGGCTTGACAGGTGATGACACGGCTACCTATGTTCTATTCCTTATCCTGAAAGAACGGAGTGTTTCATAGGGGTCTGAGTTATAGGTTGGTGTACATTCGGAGTACATCTGGTGCTTGGGTAGGGTTTGTGATGGTGCTCGGGAAATGGCAACAACAGAACGAGCATATCCTTACTATGTGGTTATTTACTTTACATTTCTTGCTCCATATATGCTTGTTGCATATTGATGTTCATGGCATGTTTTCAAAAGGAGTTTTTAAAGCTAAAAAGGCTTTTAAAAACCTTCCCTTATTCCCCCCTCACTGAGTTCGTAGAAACTCACCCCCATTTGCTATCATTTCAGGAGAGTCTGATGTGGTATATGTGGAATATGTGCCCGATGAACTTGTTGTTGATCCTGTTGTTGAGCCCAAGGCTTAGTTTGCATTCTGGATGTCTATGTTCTTGGAACTTGTTGTAATTATGATATGAGACTTGTTGCTTTATGTATTATAAGTCAAGTTTAAGATGTTTACTTTTAAGTTAGTAGTCTTGCAATGTAAATTCATAAGTCCTTTATGAAATGTATAGGCGGATAGGCTTATGAATTTCATTATGCGGTATGTGTCTTATAAATATGTTGTTGTGGTTGTGATGGATGACTCATCATTTGGTTGTATGTTGGAGGCCCAAGAATGTACATTTGGCTTATTTGTGGTTGTATGTTGGTTATTGTGGCTATATGAAATGTTTGTGCAGGTTATATTTATGTTTTTGGGCCATATTACAGATGTTATAATGCCGAAATTCTATCGTGTCCTGACTTGGTATTAGGTAGGGCCGAGTTGGGGCATGACATTGAGTGGTATTAGAGCTTAGATAGCTCATAGGCCAGGATAAGGTCTTCAGACTGTCGGGTAGAAGTCTTAATGTGAATGTGTTTTGATAGAATGTGTGCATGCCTTATGTGTTAAGTGAACTAAGTGTGATCAATGTGTTTTATGTGAACAACGTGTTTATGTGTTCAATGTGTTTTCTGTGACTAATATGAGTTACGTGATCAATTTGTTTTATGTGAAGTATGTTATTTATGTGACTTTAATTGCTTATAACTTACTTACGTGATATAACCTGTTTATATGATATAACTTGTGAGTGACTAATTTTGGTTTTGAAGATACCAAACACCAGAGGTAGGCCCCGCAGGGATTGTGGTGAACAGGGATAACAACCACCTATGCTTGATCCGGTTTTAGGGGAGATTGCAGCAACTATGGCCTAAATGGCCCAGGTACTTGAGAGGCAGAATGAGCAGAATCAGAACAACCAAGGCAACAATTAGAACAACTAGGGTAATCAGGGCGGTAATGGAGGTAACAGAGGTAATGGAGATAGCGGTAACAATGCATTGCAGGGGTTCCTCAAGTATTATCCTCCGAGATTCTTGGGTGAGCTGGATGATGAGAAGGCATAAGAGTGGTTTGAGAGGATTCAGAACATATATGATGCATTTGCCTACTCAGATAACCAAAAAATTATATTTGCAGTCATTTTATTAGACGGGGATACCAGACAGTGGTGGAGGACCGTTAGATTTCAGTGGGAATAGTAGCATACCCCATATCTATGGAAGAACTTTTTGCAGACCTTCAGGGGCAATTATATACCAGAGATTGTGTAAGAGAGACGAGAAGAGGAGTCCATGTCTCTCAGTCAGGGTTCTATGTATGTGGCACAATATGAGGCTCAGTTCAACAAATTGTCGCACTATGCACCAGCAATAGTGCAATCGGCTAGCTAGAGGATCCGTAGGTTTGTCAGAGGATTGAGGTCCGATATACAAGATTTTATGGCACCCCTAGAGTTTTCCACTTACAATCATCCCTCAACGCAGCTTTCAAAATTGAGAAAAGAAAGAGGGAGGCTGGAGCCAGTTCGAGTCAGCCTAGTAAGAGGACGTTATCTGTCGCAGGGCCAGCCGAGGTTTGTTCAGGTCCAGTCTCAGCAGAGCCAGAGTCAGTAGCAACCTTTTCCGTTCCAGGACCACTAGAGGTACTGTCAGGCCCAGATCTAGATGGATGACTAGCAACAATCCTTTCAGCCTCTGATACAGCTAGATAACCTTCCTAGTCAACCATAGGGTTAGTATAAGCAGGTTTTGTGAGGTCTTAGCCAGGATAGACCCAGATTTAGAGTAAGAGTAGATCAATTGCTATGAGATATCAGTAGAGTGACCCAAGTGCTTCTATATCTCAGAGCACTCCAGGAGGTAGTACTACCATTAACGTTCCATGTTGTGCCTTTTGCAACAAGAAAGCCATAGGAAGGCCAACTGCTGGAAGAAGACTGGCAAATGAATAATGTCACGCCCCAACTCGACCCCTTCTAAAATTAAGTTAAGACGTGACGGAATTTCGGCATGGTAACGACTGTAATATGGCCCAAAACATAAAATTTAAACTTGCACAAAAGCATTTCATATAATCCACAACACAGATATTCCAACACAACTAACCAACAATAGCTACAGTCACAACCATGGGCCATACAACAAAAAGGTAAACCGTCTGTCACAATCACTTCAACATCATCATAGTCACACAAATACAAGCCTCATAATGAAATACATAAGCCTATCCACCTATACAATACAAAATAGACTTATGAAATTCATTACAGGCCTATTATATTAAAGGTAGACATCTTAACTTAGTATATAAAACATAAAGTTAACAAGTCTTCATAATACCTACAACAAGGATTAAGTACATAAATATCAATAAGGTAAGCAAATCAAGCCTCGGGCTTGTTCACAACAGGTTCATCAAGCACATACTCCACATAAATCACATCGAACTTACATGAAATGTTAGCAAACGAGGGTAAGTTTCCACCAACTCAGTGATGGAGGACAATGGACGGGAGGGTTACAAAAATATTTTAACTTTGAAAGCTTTTTTTGAAATTGTGCCATACATGTCCATAAACAACAAGTATAAATGTGCGAGAATGCAAATAACCATGAAGTAGTGATACGTTCGAGTTGTTGATGCCGTTTTATTTCATTTCGTTCACCACCTTCCTCATATACATCAAGACACATGGTAGTTGTGTCATCCCCTGGCAAGCCCAATGCTGCTAGTGCAACACAAAATGCTTCCATGTTTATACTACTATACATCAAGACACATGGTGCTCGTGTCATCGCCTGGTAAGCCTTATGGCGCCCAGTGCAACATGAACAACACCATGTCTAAAGGTTGCAACCTTTTGCTTTCATTCGCATTCAGCACGTAACACGCATTCATGACAAATAGGGGAAACAACAAAGTAGGTTGTTTCCCAAGCTCATGCACATTTCATATTCATTTCACAATTAACAACAAAGTATCCAAGCACGTGAACCACATTTAGCATTCCATATCACTTAGCCATGCATTGACTAGGTAACAAAGTAGGTTACCTAATCTTGACATTTTATTTGCATGCATTGACCGACTCCAACTACATTAGATCATATTCAAGATAGAATCCTAAATGCTACAACACATTACCTCAAACATTTAGCAAAACTAATAACCAAGCAATCAGACAATTCATATTACCTAACCCTAACCACACACATACATGCATTAACCAATTACAAATACATTGGACACCATTTGAACCTAAACAACACATTCACACAAATGAAACATTCTAAACTACATTTTAACTAACTTTAATACTAAAAACACAAGCTAATTAACATTGTTCTTCTAATCAAATAAAGCCCCTATCCTACCCATATTTCCACTTAACATTTAGAGCACAAATCTAGCAATTTATAGCACATAACGGACAACCCAGCGACTGCCCAATTCATTCCCCAAAATTGGCCATAACTAGCACAAACATGAAAATTTCAGCCGGCACACCAAGCTTATTTATGCACCATTAAGCATTTTCTAAGCTATTCTATTAAGCTAAGTTTATATATTAGTATGTATAGACAATATATAAAAGCTAAGAATCAAGTTTAGATATAAATTTAAGCATTTTTAGCATCAAACAACTCAAATTATTCATCTAAAATAAAATATGTTCTAAACAAGTTAATAACCGGTAAACATGTTCTGTACACCCTAAATAACAAGAATCATGAGTAGGTTAAACAATACAAGGCATAAATAATGAATTCTAAATCAAAGCTTTGAAAAACCCCTAACATTTTTCATCTCAAAATGTGCAAAACGACCGGTAGATGCGAAGAGAAAGATGAAACGAGTTCAAAAATATTTGGGTTGCCCTTTGGAACCTTCTCCTTCACCTCCAAATAGCTAAAATTCAACAAAAATTACTATTCTCTTAGCCCTAAAAGTCTCGGCCAAAGAGAAAGAGAAAATGATATTTCTGTGCAATTTTTTGGCTATATTTTGTGTTTATATAATAAAGTGGGGTCAACTGAAAAGTCAAAGCAAGAGTAGATTTAGTGGGAAAATACTATTTAGCTTAGGTAGAAATTTTAAAATGCCAGAAGTCTACTTTAACCTTTTAGCTAGTTTCTAATTTCAATTTTGGTAAATTGTCACAAAAAATGGTAGACAAGGTTTTTAAATATATAAAAGACTAGTTTTAAAAATTTAGAAGAAAAGTCATCAAATGAAATTTTAAAAGTAATTTAAATGAAATTTTTACGTAATAACTATATGAAAATTATATGAATGCACATATATTATGTACTACAAGAAATAAACATATTAATTACACATTTTATGATGGATAGCAATTTAGACCAGTAAAAGCACATAATTATAATTTAAACAATTAAATACACATAAATAACAGTTTAAAGCACATACATATCAAATAAAAATTTTAAACAAATAGATGCACGTAAATAGAAATTTAAACAAATGAATACACATAATCTGTGGACCGGGGTCTTACATCCTTCCCCCCTTAAAACAGTTGCGCCCTCACAATTCTTACCTTCTTCAGGAGGCTATAGATCAATGGCATAGACTCTGGTCTGAGCACGTGGCTGTGGAGGTGCAATATCTGTCGGCCTATCTTGGCTACATCTGGTTGCTGACTGCCCCTTAACCGGTCTTAAACTTCAGGCAATTCTTTTCCCTATGCTGGTCGTTGCCACTTCCTAAGTATCTTCCCAATTTCTTCTAACAATTTACCTTGACATGGCCCTTCTTATTACAGAAGGCACAAAATGGAATGTGAAGAACAACACTGCCTCTTGAGGAGCTTTGAGTTGTAGAAGCAACTAGGTCACTCTGCTGATATCTCATAGTAGCTGGTTTACTTTGACTTTGAACCTGGGTATGCCCTAGTTGAGACCTCACAAATACCTGCTTATACTAGCCCTGCGGTTGACTAGGAAGGTGCTCTAAATATATCAGAGGCTGAAAGGATTGTTGCTGGTCATCCATCGGAATTTGGGGCAGATAGTACCTCTGCTGGTCTTGGGACAGAAAAGGCTGCTGCTGACTCTGGCTCGGCTGAGACTGGACCTGAACAAATCTCGATTGGTTTTATGACAGGTGTGGCCTCTTACTTTGCTGGCTTGAACTGGCTACTATTTCCCTCTTTGTCTTCTCAATACGAGAAGCTGTATTGAGGGCCTGACTGTAAATGGAGAGCTTTAAGGGTGCCAAAAAATCCTGTATCTCTAGCCTTAATCATCTAATGAACCTGCGGATCCTCTGGCTAACCTCTTGCACTACTGTAGGTGCATAATGTGACAACTTGTTGAACCGAGCCTCATATTGTGCCACAGACATAGAGCCCTGACTGAGAGACATAAACTCTTCATCTTGTCTCTCTCGTACAGTCGCCGGTATATAATTGCTCTTGAAAGGTCTCACAATGTTCTGCCATAGGTACGGGGTCTGCTGTTACTCCCACTGGAGTCTAACTGTCCTCCACTACTGCCTAGCATCCTCCTCTAACAAGAAGAATGCAAATGAAATCTTTCGGTCATCTGTATAGGCAAGTGCATCATAGATATTTTGGATCCTCTCCAACCACTCCTCCGCCTTCTCATCATCGGGCTCTCCCATGAATTTCAGTGGATGATATTTGAGAAACCCTGTAATACACTGTCCCCACTATCACCATTTCCCCTATTGCCTCCGTTACTACCATTTCTGCCCTGATTACCCCGATAAGGCTGATTGTTACCCGGGTTGTGCTGCTGATAGTTCTGATTATGTTGACGTTGTTCACCTTGCCTTTCTAGAATCTGGGTCATTTTGGCCATAGTAGCTGCTATTTCTCCCAACACCGGATCACATACCGGAGCCTACCCTGCCTTTGCATTCTACCCTGATCACCAACAACCCTACGGGGCCTACCTATGCCAACCATTTTTACAACCAAAAGGGTATTCACAGTTATATAACATAAAGAGTTATAAGCGGTTAATAGCACATAAGAAGCAAACTTTATATAAAGCACATTAATATCGTAAAGAACATTGATCACATAAGCACGTTGAGAACATAAAGTACATAAACAGGTTATAACACGTAAGCAAGTTATATGCAACTAAAGTCACGTAAGCAACAACTTCACATAATGCAAGTTGATCATATAACACACATTGGTCACATAAAGCACATTGAGTACATAAGTAAATTGACCCAAAGTAGTTCACTTAGCACATAAGGGCATGCACACATTCTTCCAAAACATATTTATATCAAGACTCTACCCGACAGTCCAAAGACCCTATCCTGGCCTATGAGCTATCTAAGCTCTGATACCACACTTTGTCATACCCCAAGTCGACCCCTCCTAAAATCAAGTCAAGACGCGAAGGAATTTCGGCATGGTAACGACTGTAATATGGCCCAAAACATAAAATTTAAACTTGCACAAAAGCATTTCATATAATCCACAACACAAATACTCCAACACAACCAACCAACAATAACCACAGTCACAACCATGGGCCTCTAACATACAACAAAAAGGTAAGCCGTCCATCACAACCACTTCAACATCATCATAGTCACACAAATACAAGCCTCATAATGAAATACATAAGCCTATCCACCTATACAATACAAAAGAGACTTATGAAATTCATTACAGGCCTATTACATTAAAGGTAGACATCTTAACTCAGTATATAAAACATATAGTTAACAAGTCTTCCTAATATCTACAATAAGGATTAAGTACATAAATATCAATAAGGCAAGAAAATCAAGCAACGAGCTTGCCCACAATAGGTTCATCAGGCACGTACTCTACATAAACCACATTGGACTCACCTGAAATGTTAACAAACAAGGATAAGTTTTCACCAACTCAGTGAGGGAGGACAATGTTAACCCTAACCACACATATTGATGCATTAACCAATTAAAAATATATTGGACACCATTTGAACCTAAACAACACATTCACACAAAATAAACATTTTAAACTACATTTTAACTAACTTTAACACTAAAAACACAAGCTAATTAACATTCTTCTTCTAATCAACTAAAGCCCTTATCCTAGCCATATTTCCACCTAACATTTAGAGCAAAAATCTAGCAATTTATATCACATAACGGATATCCCAATGATTGCCCAATTCATGCCCCAAAATCGGCCCAAACTAGTACAAACATGAAAATTTCAGCCGGCACACCAAGCTCATTTTTGCACCATTAAGCATTTTCCAAGCTATTCTACTAAGCTAAGTTGATATATTAGCATGTTTAGACAATATATAAAAGCTAAGAATCAAGGTTTGACATAAATTTAAGCATTTTTAGCATCAAACAAATCAAACTATTCATCTAAAATAAAATATGTTCTAAACAAGTTAATAACTGGTAAACATGTTCTCTACACCCTAAATAGCAAGAATCATAGGTAGATTAAACAATACAAGACATAAATAATGAATTTTAAATCAAAGCTTTGAAAAACCCCTCACATTTTTTTTATTATCTCAAAATGCACAAAACGACTAGTAGATGCGAAGAGGAAGATGAAACAAATTCAAAAATATTTGGGTTGGCCTTTGGAACCTTCTCCTTTACCTCCAAATAGCTAAAATTCAACAAAAATTACTATTCTCTTAGCCCTAAGAGTCTCGGCCCCAGAGAGAGAGAGAGAAGATGATGTTTTGTGCATTTTTTTGCTATATTTTGTGTTTATATAATAAAGTAGGGTCAACTTAAAAGTCAAAGCAAAAGTATATTTAGTGGGAAAACACTATTTAGCTTAGGTAGATATTTTAAAATGCCAAAAGTCTACTTTAACCTTCTAACTTGTTTCTAATTTCAATTTTTCTAAGTCAATGGTCACATAATAATGGTAGACTAGGTTTTTAAATATATAAAAGACTAGTTTTAAAAATTTAGAAGAAAAGTCATCAAATACAATTTTCAAAGTACTTTAAATGAAGTTTTCACTTAGTAACTATATGAATGCACATATATTATGTTCTAAAAGAAATAAACATATAAATTACACATTTAATGACGAATAGCAATTTAGACAAGTAAAAGCATGCAATTACAATGTAAACAAGTAAATGCACATAAATAACAATTTAAAGCACGTGTATATCAAATAAAAGTTTTAAACAAATAGATGCATGTAAATAGAAATTTTAAAAAATGAATATACATAATCTCTAGACCGGGGTCTCACACACAAGATGTAGTAGTGACCAGCACAGGGCAAGGGATTGTCCAAAATTTAAGACCGAATAGGGGTAGTTAGTAGCTAGAGGTAACAAGGGTAGACCGACAGATATGGCACCTCCACAACCACGTGTTCATAGTAGAGCATATGCCATTGATCTTTAGGGACTGTCTCATGAAAAAAGTAAGAATTGTGAGGGCGTAATTATTTTAAGGGGGAAGGATGTGAAGACTCAAGTTTGACCTTTATGTGCAATTATGTGTTTATTTGACTTTTACATGCACATTACATGTTTAATTGACTTTTATGTGCAAAAATTATGTGCTTATTTAATTTGGTACCTAATATGTGCAATAATATGATTTACATAGGTTCACTAGTTCAAATGTGCATTCGAAATCCAATTGAATTGCTAATTGTCGTCTTTTTGTCTTCTTTGACCACGAGGGATTAAAATTGCATATGCTAGTTAAAATTAAGCCTAAGTTAGTCATTTAACACCTTATACATTTGCTAGAGTGTTGGAATTGAAATTAGAAGCAATATAAGAGGTTAATTTAGTCACTTGACCCCTTTTATTTGCATTTGACCCCTTTTATTTGCATTTGACCTTGTTTGACTTGCATTGACTTCTACTTAAGCTAAAATAACACCACAAAGCTCAAAAATCATCCCTTTCTTCTTCCTCTAGCCGAGAGCACCACCAAGCCAATGAATAGTAAAACCTAGCATTTTTTAGCAAAAATTGGGTGTTAAGAGTTGAATCAAAGGTCAAACCAAACGTTTTTGAACTTGACTTAGCATGTTCTACATTTCTACCGATTCATTTTACCTTTATTTTGAAAGAAAGGTGAGAGGATTTTTCTAACCAAGCTTTTAAAGTTGAAGCATTTTGATTATTTATGCTTTATAATGCTATTATGACTCTTGATTCTTGCTATCTAGGCCTTAGAATACCAATTGCTAGCATATGAGCTTGTATAAACTAGAACTTGTTGTAGTTGGATTGTTTGAGTTATTTGTTGAATTATAAGGCTAAATTTGGGTGTAAACTTGATTCACAGCTTTCATAGGATGTCCATACATGTTAATATATCAATGTAGCATAGCGTAATTGCTCTTTTGTGCGAAATGGCACAAAATTTAGGGGGTTGGGATGGCTGATTTTTCCAGCGTTGGACAATGGTCTGTCCAATGCAGGTCAGCCTGTTTTGGGTGGCCATTGGGCTGCCCTTGTGGTGTATTAAATGCATGCTTTGATGTTTAAGTGCTAGGGGAAGGTTGGAGTATTATATGGTTGCGTTATTACATTGTATATTGCTAGAATTGGAGTTGAATGCTAGGAGTTGAGTTGATCGTTGAATTAGTTTCTTTGATTGTTAAAGGTGTTGTCAAGTATTGAAATGATGTTAATGTGGTTAGATTAGATGAAGAGGAGGTGTATATGCCAAATGCGGTTCATATACTTGATTACTTGGTTGATAGCCTATCAAATGAATATGAAATGCGAATATGTTCGGGAAACAACCTACTTTGTTATTTTCTCCATTTGTCTTGAATGCATGAATGCGTGAATGCGTGAATGTGTAAATGCGTGAATGCGATATGTATAGTTGCAACCTTTAAACTAGATGCGGTAGGTTTTGTTGCACTGGGCGGCATAGGCCTTGCCAGGCGATGACAAGGCTACTGATATTCTATTCCCTATCCCAAATGAACGGAGTGTTTCATAAGGGTCTGGTTTGTAGGTTGGTGTACATCTGGAGTACATTTGGTACCTGGGTAGGTTTTGTGATGGTGGTTGAGAAACGACAACAGCAAAACGAGCGTATCCTTACTAAGTGGTTATTTACTTTACGTTTCTCACTTCATATATGCTTGTTGCATATTTATGTTCATGGCATGTTTTCAAAATGAGTTTTTAAAGTTAAAAAGGCTTTTGAAAACCTTCCCTTATTCCCCTCTCACTGAGTTCGTGGAAACTCACCCCCGTTTGCTATCCTTTTAGGAGAGTTTGATGTGGTATATGTGAAATACGTGTCCGATAAACCTATTGTTGATCCTGTTATTGAGCTCAAGACTTAGTTTGCGTTGTGGATGTCTATGTTCTTGGAACTTGTTGTAATTATGATGTGAGACTTATTGCTTTATGTATTATAAGTCAAGTTTAAGATGTTTACTTTTAAGTTAATAGTCTTGCAATGTAAATTCATAAGTCCTTTTTGAAATGTATAGGTGGATAGACTTATGAATTTCATTATAACGTATGTATCTTATAAATATGTTGTTGTGGTTGTGACGGACAACTCATCCTTTGGTTGTATGTTGGAGGCCCACAAATGTACATTTGGCTTATTTGTGGTTATATGTTGGTTATTGTGGCTATATGAAATGTTTGTGTGGCTTATATTTGTGTTTTTTGGGTCATATTACAGATGTTATAATACCGAAATTCTGTCTTTCTGACTTGGTGTTAGGTGGGGTTGAGTTAGGGTGTGACATGAGTTCACACTGTTTTACTCAAAAATAAATCTATTTGGAGTGTGGATGTTCCTATGGATGCCTTGTGGGTTTGGCGGAAAATTCTTTGCATTAGGAAGAAAGAATTCCAATTCATCAAACATAGTATTAGAAATGGTGAAGACTTCTTCCTTTGGTGGGACTGCTAGCATCCAAGAAGTTGCTTGAGAATCAATATTCATGAAGCACTGATTTATGCTTTGAGGTTGGGGTTGCAATGCAAAATTAAAAAGATTATTCGAGTTGGTACTTGGCACTGGCCAAGGAGGTTAGTCAGCCTTAATGAAGTTCTTCTTTCTCATCTGGACCATGATCACAAAGACTTAATTATGTGGATTCTGGGTCTGAATGGGAACTTTACATATGTTACCACTTGGTAGACCAACAGAGACAAACATATCAAAGTTAAATGGGATTTTCTATTGTGGAAAAATCCCAATATTTCCAAGCACTGTTTTTGCACTTGGTTAACAATCCTTAATAGATTGCCTACTAAAGCCAGGCTTATCGAATAGGGTATTCTGATTAATGGCCAATTCGAGCTTTGTCATGTTGCAATGGAAACCAGGGACCATATCTTCTTTGAGCGCTCATTCAGTAGGAGAATTTGGAGTAAATGTATGAAGTTTGCTTCGGCGAAGGTTGGTAGTATTAAGTGGGATAGAACTCTTCATTATGTCATGAAAAACTGCAAAGGAAAGACAGTCAAGGGTGTCATTCTTAAAATCCTGTTCCCTGCCTGTGTCTAGAACCTCTGGAAGGAATGAAACGATAGACTGCATTGGAATGGAGCCTTAACAGAAGAACAACTTGTGTCAAGAATCTTTGAAATTGTTCAAATGAAAATGCTTGCGGGGAAGAAATTTAGTAATACCAATAAAAATAGTACCCTTTGTACATACTGGAAACTAAATGCTACTCCAATACTTTCAAGTTTTTTTGTTAGGTGTTGTTTTTTACCCACAATGTAAAGTGGTTTTCCACAGTTTTTGAAGTTGAAAATTCTTACTGGCTTAGCTAGAAAAAAAATCAATACAAGATAGCTCTCGATTTGGATTATCCAACTAATTACATATCATATCTATAATTCAGTAGCTAAGGTGTTACTTAACCACCAAGACAATACAAATACATATCATTTAATATCAGAACCTGGCAGTATAGTTTAATGGCCACAACAACTAAGTTGTAAAAACTGTTGCACATAAATCTACCCGAGCATGTTATCTCGGCCATCTAGACGAAAAACTTATAGAAACAACAAAAAACAATTCGCCCAAATAGTTGTCTTACATGCACAGGAAGAACACTTATAGAAACCCTAAGCTGATAATCGCCTAGGCAATTATTTTAGCCTCCCGAGTAGAATTCTCGTAAAGAACTCAAAAAAAGAAAACTGCTAGGGTAGCCATCTGAGACTCCTAGGTGAACAACTTATAGAATAAAAAACAAAACTTGCCTTGGAGGACATTTTACCTACCCGTGAAAACAACTTAAAAAATATTTTGCAAATTTAAACCCGGCCTGGTGTAGACATTTTACCCGCTTAGGTGGAAAGCTTGCAGAATCAAAAAAGAACCCACTTGGGAAAATATTTGATCTACTAAAGTGGACAACATGTAAGACCAAAACATTATAATCTGCCAGGACGGTCATTTCTTCCTCCCAAGTGGAATACCTACAGAACATGAAAAAAAGAGCCACTTGGGCAAATACTTACATGCCCAAGTTTGTTAGTCACGTAAAATGAACACAAGAAGTTTGTCAACCAGGTCAGATTGCATGTACCAAAGTAAAAATAACTTACAAACTTTTTACGTCGTACAACAATGTAGTAAAAGTTTCTCTTTGTACAACAACTCATACCTCTCTTATTTCAAATATTACAAAGACTAGTTTTTCACATATAACATACTTAGATACTGAATCTCATATAACATACTTAGATACTGAATCTAAGTCATACAATATCACGGTAAAATTTGAAATAGTACATGTAGGTTCTATTCATAAAATAATAGGTTACTCTACGTTGTATAAATTATACCGTTATTTCTACTATAAATACCACAAAGCCTATTGTGGAAGAAAGCATACTCACTAGTTTGATATTGTATTGGGAATCACATCTTTTGGTGGAAAAAAAATAGATGGTTGGAGTTGCCTTGGGAATCAAAGAACTCATTTATGGTCATTTTACAAGTTATTTTCTTTGAGATGCAATAAAGGTAACAATGTAATTTCAATGTCCTTTAAGGTCATTTCATCCATTTAGGGCCAAATTGCAAGTACTAAACTAGCAGAATAGGGGTAAAAATATAATTTGTAAAACTTATGTACAGATCAAATAAAGATAATTATTAAAAATATTAAGATAACATGTTCAGTTCCATGCAATTTAATAAATGTAATTATTAAAAATAATAAATTAGCCCGTTCAATTTCGGGCCCGGGCTTTTAGTTCGAACAGTAAAACGAATTAATTAAAAGACATGTAAAATAATTTAAATAATTTAAATATTAGATAGTTGTCTCGGGCAAGTCAGTTAAATGTAATTAAATAAATTCAAATAAGATAACACAAACAATGAAAATAATCTATTAATTATTCTATGTAAATCAATTAATTACAACTCAAATAAATATAAATGGTAAAATAATAACAAAAATAATTATTCCCGAGTTCGGGACTTCATAGTTAAATCAATTGAAATGTTAATATGGTAAATTTTAGTAAATAAAATAATTAAATAATAAAATAGTTCAAATACTAAATATGAATACACAATGAGAATTTCAAATATCAACTCCCTGCAAACTATGATACATACATATAAATACCTCCAAATTTCCACTATTCAACATAAACAATTATATTCACACATGCTTCATTATATTCATCAAATAGTTCATTTCTAAAATTCTTACTTGTTTCATGAAGTCCTCCTTACTGGTCAATGATATGAACCCCCGTTTGAATCCGTTGCTGGAGCATTATCCGTAGCGTTAAGTTAATTATCCTGTCCAAAAGTCCATCCCCGAGCACCCTTAAACCTGAGATAGTCCCTGACCTTATGCTGGTCACTACAACATCTAATACATCTGCCAGACTTCCTCTAGCAATTGGTGACATCATGACCCTTATACTTACAAAAGGTACAACTCTGAGGCTGACAAGGTCTTTTGTTCTGCTGACTCGGTCCCGCCTTAATCTCAGTTTTCCTCTTCTTGACTCTAGGTGGCACCATCAAAGTCTCATGCTGGACTTGTTACTTAAGCACTTGTGCCAATTTAGTCAAAGCATATGCCATCTTCTCCAACATCTGCTCCCTGATAAGCAACTGATCCCTCTGTTGATCCACACATTTGGGAGGTCCGCTGCTGGCCATCTTTCTACAAGGGAAAGAGATTACTTATCAATCTAAAGGGTAATGCAAGTATGCAGTTGATACCACATAAAATAGACTCCTCATAACACACACATGTTATATATATGATAAAATTTTAACATGCCATGCAACTAACACATGTGTGCCGTTAATACTTTAAGCTATTATGAAAATCTTAACTATACTAAAGACCAATAACACTTAGTTACAGTAGCAAGTTGTCCTATCACATACAACAACTTAATTCATAGAAGTCATATACACATATTACTATTAACAGTTAGGGCATGCATTGATGCGACCTGGTGGGCGTATGAAAAGTGTGTAAAATAAACCAAGTTAAAATACCCGCAAGTGCACAGATCTTTATAGTGTAGTGTGCTCTGAGTACGGAGTTGAATTCCACAGGGAAGCTTGTTTAGTTAGTTAGTGAAGTAGTGTAAAAGTATTAAAGCGTTTATGTGACAGTTTGCAAAGAGTTTTGAAGTAATGTGCAAAAATGTAAATTATAGTACAACTAACTAAATTATCTAAGTTAAGCTAAGTATTAGTTGAATACGAGGGATAGTGATCTAAGGGTCGAATATGTAAATGAGGCAATTAATCTAGGCTCGACATCCAGATTATGTAATTCTATGCAAGGGCTTAAGCTACAAGCATTCACCCGGTTACCTAAAACCATTAACCTAGTTAATCTACCTAGTTCATTTTAACCAAGTACAACAAGGCAAACTAAACTAAGGAATTAACTTCTCAGGTAGAAACTATGGTACAACCTATAAATTCATGATTAAAACAATTATATGGAACAAAAGTAACGCAATCATAATATCAACTACAAGTATAATATTATGACACAAAAGTAAATCAATCATAACATCTACTTTAAAAGCATTACGTATGAATACTGAATGAAAGCAAGCCATATATTGCAATTTTGAATTGAATAAACTGAATCCGATGCCATATATTAAAACACTGTCATTTACAATATTCTCCCCTAGATATCAATCTACTCAAACATAAATTAATACGAATTATGTAAATAAAAGAGAGTCAAGAAAGGCTCTTCCATATTGACGAACACGTATTTCTGATTCTTGAAATTTGAGTAATGGTCCGACGCAAAATAACTATTCGAGCGGAACTAATTTCCCCTGAATAAGAACTGCTAGGGATGAATTTACCCTGAATAAGAGCATTTCAATAGTTATTATTTAGGCAGAACTTCCCTTGAATAATAACTACTTGGGTCGAATTTCCCCCTAAAAGTAACTATTCGGGCAAAATTTCCCGAATAAGAGCTACCTAGGCAAGATTTCCCCGGTATTTAACTGTTACTACTAAAATTAACTATAAAATAAATTAAAATTAATTCTAAAAATAAATATTTAAACTCAAAAAAACTACAAAATTCTCAAAGGGTTGATGCCCTATTTATAGGCAAAATTCTGAGAAAAGTTGGCTTTTTAAATTTGTTGACTTTGACCAAACTTGACCGAGGCATTTTTGGGTTATTTTTAGCGTCCAAGTCTGATTTCGTGCTACTTTCGGCCAAAATATTTCTCTATGGGCTCTGTTCAACCACCGATTCGCGAAACTTCACGTTCTGACTTCTTGACTTGCAATTTGGAACGTTTCGGGTCTGATTTTCCACTTTTTGGTATTATCCTACATTGCATTGAAAGTATATATGTGTTGCATTTATTCTTAAGTTAAGATGCAAATGTAGTACAAATCCAATGATTTGAGTACTGCAAATACAGTCACATCAACATCCCCAAACTTAAACATTACTTGTCCTCAAGCACGATTGTCTTTAAAATAGATTCAAAGTGAAATTTTCAGAAATTTTTACAAGTCAAAACAAGTGAATGCATCTATCCTAACCTTTTGTCAAAAAATTTCTAACATGAAACATGAGAAGTACAATTCACTATCTTAAACCTATTCAGCAGTTAATGATAAACATGCTAAGAGAACCTTTACATAATTTTCTCAAATAGATACTTTTTTTGGAAATGGACTATTGATTGCTTCGGAGTACATATTTAGCAGTAAACTAAGCAGATTAAGTTCAATCAGTTCTCAACTTTCAAGACATGCAATCAGATTGGACCTTGACATTCTCGCCTTTATTTGTAATCAAACTCTTGATCATGCCTTAACCCTTTTTACATTTACCATAAATATAAAAGTACAGCTTTCTACTATCTCTTTGTAGTGTTCAGTTTCCTTCGCTTTCTGGATATCCCATGTAGCGGGCTTTAAGGCCAATAGTCCCCCGCCATTATGACTGAGGTTACCAGGCTTCAAAGGGACCCCTATGTGCCTTAATCACCCGAGATAACCAGGCTCGAAACCTTACACTATAACACATATCCCAAATTGCAATGTCTAGGATAGTGGTGCTTTAGAGATTTACAACATATTTACACCAAATCTCTTCAAAAGTAAGGGTATGTACATCTCTTTTTCTTTTTCTTTGTTTTTTTGTTTTTTTTTTTCAGATAGTACATACATACAGAGTAACATAACATAATGTACAAACATGACATAAGGGTTCAGGTTTCAATCACAAGAAGTTCTCATAACAAACGGTAATCCTATCTTAGTCCTTTCATAATCACATACCTATCAATTGAAGAAAAGAAGAATAGCTAAGTTTATTAATGAATACAATAACCCAAAGTTTTTCCTATAGAGTTTTTCATAGTATATAGCTAACAGTACAGGTTCTCAAATCATCTAAATCTTTTTTCTCTAAACAAGTATGATAGCAAAATACTCTTCCTTATGAACAAAAATGGTATATTTCTTGCATATTTTGAAAAATATTTTCATGAAATATACGCACGCCCACACCGAAACTTTACTTATCCTCAAACAAATAGTAATGTAAGACAATGAGAGTGTATTATGCAAGTAATATCATAATGACAAATGTTACATTCCCAAACCTATGGTTTGCGTACTTTACAACGCATGTTGATCAGGTATAAAGGGAAATGTAGTAAGGAAAGATATCACCTGATGTGAAGCATTCCTATGTTGATGTCAAAGATTTTCTACTATCTTTTGCCAACAGATGTATCATTCTACATTTAAAGATTAGTAGACTAAACATTTTATAGATTATCATCAACACAACAAAAAAATAGTTAGTTATACTAAATAAATAAAAATAGTCAAACAAATATATAGAGAATAAACCAAAAAGAAATATGGTCATGGAAAATAACTAATACATAAAGAAAATAAATAAACTACCCAGACCGTTTAGACTCTTTTATGGAGTTCTAGAGTTGATACTACTGAACAGACTAACTCTTCCAGAGGTTTCTGTGCTCACGACATCTAGTGCTTTCCTTCGGCACATTTAAGGCCAAAGCCAATTCCACAGGGTCAAGGATAAAACATTGGGGTTTTACATCACAGACGTTACATCTGGTGTATGCTCACACTCCTAACTACCTTATCAAGTAATACCCAACAAACCCAAACTACATTAAGCCAATTAAGCCAATCGCACACAAAAACGTACAGTGACCACTAGTATAATGACACTGGTACCTCTATGAATATTTCTCAGGGCTAAACCCAAACTACCTAAAGCTGGAGAAAGATTCACAGAGTACAAGTAAATGATAGAATTTAAACAAATGTATACACAAAAGAGTACTAGGTTGCCTCCTAGTAGTGCTAAGTTTAACATCTTCAACCAGACTGTTGTACTGATTTTAATGCTATCAACTAGGCAGATTCCGTTTTTATGGAAGGTATTCAGGTCCCGAAGTTCAATGGATTCAACTTCGCAAGGGACCACCTTAGGATTGAATGCATGCTTCAATCGTTGCCCATTGACTGTGAAGATACGCCTATCTGAGGGGTGCTTAATCTTGATAGCTCCAGAAGGATATGCTTCAAGCACCTCATAGGGTCCATCCCACCTTGTTCTCAATTTTCCTGGGAAGAACTTCAATTTTGAATTAAACAACCAAACTTGGTCAGAAGAGGAAAAAGTCTTCCTCAAAATAGATCTATCATAAATTCTCTTCATTCTCTCTTTGTAGAGTTTGGCATTCTCATAAGTTTCGAAGCGAAGCTCTTCCAATTCATATACTGCCAATTTCCTACCTTCACCTGCCTGTTATAAGTCAAATTTCAGGGCCTTAATAACCCACTAAGCTCTATGCTCTAGTTCAACAGGGAGTTGACAAGTTTTACCGTATACCAATCTATAAGGGGACATGCCGATGGGAGTTTTGAAATTAGTATAGTAGGCCCACAATGCATCATGCAAATGACTTGATCAATCATTTCGATCGGGCCTAACCATTTTTTGAAGAATTGACTTGATTTCCCGATTTGACACTTCCACTTGTTTGTAGATGGTAAGGCGTTGCTATCTTGTGGTGGATAAAGTATTTTCTTAATAAGGCTTCGAGTGTCCTGTGATGGAAATTCTGTCCTCCGTCACTTAGAAGCACTCGTGGCAGCCCGAATCGAGAAAATATGTTATCTTTAATGAACTTGACCATGACTTTATGGTCATTGGTTCGGGTTGCCACCGCTTCTACCCACTTAGACACATAGTCCACACCAACAAGAATGTATGTATAACCTGAGGAAGAAAGGAATGGACCCATGAAGTCTATACCCTACACATTGAATATTTCACAAATGAGTATGGGTGTAAGGGGCATCATGTCCCTTCTCGAGATAAAGCCAGCTTGTTGACATTGGGAACAATTTTTGCAAATTTGTTGGGCATCCTTGAAAAGAGTAGGCCAGAAGAACCCACATTGTAAGACTTTGGCAGCTGTCTTTTTTCCTCCAAAATGTCCACCACATGCTTCAAAGTAGCAGAAGTAGAGTATGCTGTCAATCCCATCCTCAGGAATACATCTCCTAATGACCTGATCGGCATAGATCTTGAAAAGATAGGGATCTTCCTAGATAAAGTACTTGACTTGTGCCATGAATTGTTCCCTTTCTCGTTTACCCCAATGAGTTGGAAACTCTTGGGCAACCAGATGGTTGATATAGTGGGCATACCACGGGGTCTTATGTGAGATGGCAAAAAGTTGCTCATCAGGGAACGTATCTCTGATAGACGGAGAGTCAATAGGAGAATCACGTATTAAATGTGATAGATGATCGGCAACAGAGTTCTCGCTTCCTTTCTTGTCCTTGATCTCAAGGTCGAACTCTTGTAGGAGCAATAGCCAATGGATTAGACGGGGCTTTGAATCCTTTTTGGTCAGTAAATACTGCAAAGCAGCGTGATCCGTGTAGATTATTACTTTGGATCCTAAGATGTAAGATCTAAATTTGTCCAAAGAGAAAACTACAGCCATCAATTCATTTTCAATGGTTGTACAGTTCTTTTGTGCATTGTCCAAGGTTTTGCTGGCATAATATATCACAGTAGGTAGCTTATCCCTACGCTGTCTTAATACAGCTCCCACTGCATAGTCGAATGCATCGTACATTATTTCAAAGGGGAGACTGTAGTCAGCAAGTTGGATGATAGGAGCATAGGATATCAAGGATTTGAGTTTATCAAAAGCTTCTGAGCACTTGTCATCAAATTTGAATTTACCATCGTGTGCTAGAAGACTTGAAAGAGGTCAGGCTATATGGCTGAAATCCTTGATAAAATGCCGATAAAAACCAGCGTGATCAAGGAATAATTAGATATCACTTACCATCTTGGGGACGGGTAGCTTTTCTATTAGCTCAACTTTGGCTGGGTCCACATGGATTCCACTATGTGTAACAACATGACCCAGAACTATATCTTGTCTAACCATGAAGTGGCTTTTTTCTCAACTTAGAACCAAGTTTGTTTCAATGTATTGGTCTAGCACTTGTGAATGGTGTGTGAGGCATTCGTCGAAGGTAGTTCCAAAAACTAAGAAGTCATCCATGAAGACTTCAAGGAGCTTTTCCATCATATTCGAGAACATGGCCATCACACACTTTTGAAATGTCGTAGGTGCATTACAAAGACTGAAAGGGATACATCGAAAGGCAAAGGTCCTATAGGGACATGTGAAAGTAGTATTTCCTTGATCTTCAGAAAAGACTGGGATTTGGTTATATCCCGAATACCCGTCCAAAAAGCAGTAGTAGCCTTGTCCGACTACTCTATCTAGGACTTAGTCAAGGAAGGGTAAAGGGAAGTGGTCTTTCCTTGTTTTGGAATGGAGCTTTCTGTAGTCAATGCATACACGCCACCCTGTTGTGGTGCGTGTAAAAATTAGATCACCTTTGTCATTTGGGACCACAGTAATCCTAGATTTCTTCAGTACCACTTGTACCGGACTTACCCATGGACTATCAGAAATCGGGTATATAATACCCGCATCAAGCAACTTAATGATCTCTTTATGAAGAACATCACCTATCTTTGGGTTAAGTCTCCTTTGGAATTATGTGCATACACACAGAAGGATCAATACCTTTCAAGTCAGAAATTATCAAACCTATCACATGTTTATGCGTGCTTAGGACCTTTAATAATCTGTCTCATGCTCGGGAGTCAAGTCCGAGGCTATATTGACTGGCAAGGTCTCACTAGGTCCTAAATAGGCATACTTAAGATGTTGGGGCAAGGTTTTGAGTTCCAAATCTGGTGGAGACTCAATGGGGGGACAATTAGAGACTTTAGGGAAATGAGTTGTTACTTGATCAATCTTATCTAGATTAGCAACAATGGAAGCAGAGGTAACCATTTCAGATGAAATGTCGCATTCATACAAGAGTTGTTCTAACTCTGCTATTTCTTCATCAGGAGTTAGAATCGACTAGGCAAACTCATATATGCATGAGTCAATGGTATCTAGATAGAAGCATTCTTCTTCCTTATCTTCGTTCAACTTGTTGGCTGCATCAGCAACCCTAAGTTTTGCTCTCATGTTCCCAAATGTTAGTTCTATCATTCCTGTCCTACAGTAAATAACAACATCAGCTGTTGCTAGGAATTGTCTGCCTAGTAAAACGAGAGTGGTATTTTTGTTATCAGGGCCTAGGTCCATACTTAACACCATAAAATCCATTGGGAGCAAGAATTCTCCTACTCTAACAATGACATCCTCTACAACACCTTAAGGTCTTCGCTCAGATCTGTCTACCAGTTGAAGGGTTACATTTATCGATGTTAATACTCCAAGATCTAACCTTTTGTAAACTGTGTGAGTGATTAAGTTAACACTAGATCCTATGTCTAGCAAGGTGCTTTCAATGCGTTGGTCATTAATCAAACATGGAATGGTAAAAGCTCCTGGGTCACTACACTTTTGAGGAAGTCCTCTAGTGTAGATGTTATTAACTTTTTCAGTAAGACGGACCTTCTTTGGAATTGAGTTGGTCCGTCTCTTTTTCACACAGATCCTTCAGAAATTTGGCATAGGCAAGAATCTGTTGTATTACCTCAACTAATGGCAAATTAATCTTAATGTCTTTCAGATGCTCTAAGACCTTGAGTTGTTTAGGATCATCAATTGGCTTCGGACGGGGACAGAGCAGTTGGGAAAGGTACTTGAGAGGATGGTTCAACTATTGGCTCCACTGTTGGGTTTTGATTCTTACGGGAGTTATTGACATTGTTGCTTACAATCTCAATCTTAGGTTCCTCTAATTCCTCAATTTCTTTGGGAATATCCCTAACCTTTTCTCTAGCCTAGTTGTCAATAGTTTTCCCACTTCTAAGGGTAGTCAAGGCATTGGCCTGTTCTTGGACAGTACTACACTGTCCTCGTGGATTTGCCACTGTCTGAGACAGAAGTGCACCCTTGTTTCTCTTACTTAGAGTCTGGCCCAACTGCCCAACTTGTCCTTCAAGTTTATCAATAGACTGTTGCTGAACTTGGAACAATTGTAATAATTTGTCAAACTTGTCATTAGATGATGACTGTGTAGGAGGAAGAGAGGGAACATTGTTCCGTTGTGTTCGGAACTGATTTTTTTTGGACTGGGTAAAAACTAGGAGGGTTAGAGTTTTGTGACCTATGATATGGCTGTTGTAGGAAACGAGACTCAAAGTTTCCTTGTTGATTATGATATTTTTGTTGTTGAGGAAACTGAGGCTCTTGATTCCTTTGTCGCCATAAAAATGTGGGATTGTCTCGCCAGCCAGGATTATACGTGTTGGAGTAAGGATCATAATTTCTTGTATATCCTTGGGTGGCATAGACTTGTTATTGCATGAACTTAGGAAATTGTGAACCGATTAGACAGTCCAGAGTAGAGTAATCTACTGCAGAACATACGACTCATATTTTCGTGAACTGAGGGGCTTGTGAAGAAGTAGACCCGAGAGAGATGAATTTTTCTATATGCTGGGCTAGGGCATCTACTTTATCAGTCAAATGGGAATTGGAGTTAACATCGAAAAATACCCTCTTTTGGGGGTTGTGGGTGCTCTTAGTTTTTCTATCTATAGTTGTGTTTTGAAGAGAGTCTTCAGTTATATTTTCTATTCTATCCCAAGCTTCGTCCGTTGTGAGGTTATAGAAACCTCCACTGCTAATTGCATTAACCATCATTTTTTGCTGAGGTGTAAGACCTTTAATGAAATAATGAAAGAGTTCGTGACGTGCAAACCTATGATGAAGATATTGATTCCTAAGATCAATAAATCTTTTCTATGATTCATGAAAGGGCTCTAAGTTCGACTGAACGAATGACATGATGTCTGTTCGCAAAGTAGTGGTCTTGGCCATTGGAAAGAACCTATGTAAAAATTTCTGAATAATTTATCCCCAAGATGTATTAACCCTTGCGTCTAAATGATTTAGCCACTGTTTGGCTTTGTCTTTTAGGGAAAATGGAAACAGACGCAGTTGAATAATCACACGGCTTATGTTAGGGATGTGAATCATAGAACATGCCTCCAAGAACCCCTGCGTCTAAAAGGAAGGAAGATTCAAAATGGTCCCTGTCTTAAGCTCAAAATTGACATTGCCAAGAACTGGTAGGGCTATGGCAAATTCAAGATTGTAATCGCTCGGAGAGAAATGTTGACGAAGAGTCATTGGTTGGTTCACGGTTTGATTAACAGGCTGAGCTATAAGAAGAGGCAGAGGGTTTTGAACATTTGCTTCTTGATTCACTATTGTGAACTGTAACTTCCTACGCAAATTTTTCTGGAGCTCGGGATCAAACGAGGCGTGTTCCAATTTCAAGGAACGACGCTCGTGCATACAACAATTTATAAACTTACATACGAAATAAAACTACAAGATTTATAATATACTTTGCAAATAGTAAAACAATTAAAACAATGTAAAACAAGTATAAACAATATAAACAGTAATTATAACACTTAAAACAAATTCGCAATTACTTTATCAAAAACAAAACTATACCGTGCTTCCCCAGCAACGATGCTAAAAACTTGATGCGACCCGGTGGGCATGTAAAAAGTGTGTAAAATAAACCAAGTTAAAATACCTGCAAATGCACAAATCTTTGTAGTGTAGTGTGCTCTGAGTGCGGAGTCGAATTCCACAGGGAAGCTTGTTTAGTTAGTTAGTGAAGTAGTGTGAAAGTAATAAAATGTTTAAATGACAGTTTGCAAAGAGTTTTGGAATAACGTGCGAAAATATAAATTATACTACAACTAACTAAATTATCCAAGGTAAGCTAAGTATTAGTTGAATACGAGGGGTAGTGATTGTCACGATCCCATTTTCCTAATTAATGTAATAGACTCTGATACCGCATTAATGAAACAAGAAGGATTATATTCAATTTGCGTGGACTTCAAAATTCGAGATCGTGATGCCACTGCTTAAGAAGATCACTCCTCTTAAGTCCATTAAGGCACAATATACTAGCCGAGCTCTAATTTCCAAGAATTTAACATCCAAGTTGCTAATACTATAGTTACATTACCTCTTACAAGATTTCCTCCAACACATATATTATACAAACTTCCTCACTAACAACTAAAGCTACAACCATCAAATACATACTTACAATTTCAAGTCCATCAATTACATCTCCCGAATCTATCCACTATATTAAAGTTCCCCAAAAGTCGGTACCGTTAAGATACAAGCAAATAATCCAAGGGAATTTACAAAATAACAACTTATGCAGTTACATAAAATGTTCTTGTTACAAAGGAAGCTTATTTCCAAAGCAAGTATGTAGACACGAAAGGGGCAAGCTCGAAGTAGCACTTCGAAAGAGCTTTTCAACAACTAGTAGGCTCGACTATACCTGAAATAGTAAAGAAAGAGGAATGAGCTACAACTAGCTCAGCGAGGGTTAAAAGTCACGGGTGGTTTTCGTAAACATTTTTCCATTTAGAAAGCCTTTCTTGAAAACATGATATGCATGAGTGACAATTGAGTACAAGAATTAAATAACAAGTAGTACCACATAACTCTACCCTCCGAGGTCCTCAAGGGCCTAAGCGAAAGTAGTTTTACCATATATCAAAGGAATATAGTTGTTCTTGTAGTTGCTGTAGTCGGCCGAGCTTGAATCAATCTTCATCAATATCCCCAAACCCCTAGGTGATATCCGGATATCCACCGGGGACCATGGTAGTCGAGTCCAATTGGTAGCCCAATGCTACCCAGGAAAAATGAAACCTACTGTAACGCCCCAACTCGACCCCTTCTATAATCAGTCAGGACGCAACGGAATTTCGGTAGTATAACGACAGTAATTAGGACACCGAGGCTCTAAACAAATCTCTTCGCAACTCATACAACCAACTCCACAAACAATTCAACAATTAAACAACACAACCACAATATTCATTAAACATTCTTTTACCATTGCATCCATAGGTTATACGCCTCCGTTCCAACATCATACATTTACTTTATAACATACATTTCCAAAATAGATAATAACCAATCTAGCAATCTAATCATGTTCCAAAACAAAACTACTAAGCTAGCAACATTTGATCCATTATCTTTACAACATCTTATACATCATAAACTTCTAAGTAAATACAAACCAACTAGTTTTAATATACAACATGACAAAAGAGTACAACATCTCAGATATCAAAGACAAGACTCTGGCACATAGGACTCGTCCACATATGCCACATTCTCAGCTTCCTAAGGCACGTACCCGTAATCTTGTTCAATATCACCTGTATGCATGCAATAATTGAGAGTGAGCTTATATAAAACAAGCCCAATAAGGATTCGACAGATCTCTTAACAGTATTTACTATACTCCTTGGAAATCATCCTTTGAGTAGTAAACACATAATAATCATCAAAAACAATATAAGCACATTAGTAATAATAACCAAACAATAAAGGGTACTTTAGTTGGTGTAGCTCCAAACGCCATCACGATCTCAACCATTCTTCTTATAACTCCCCATTACTCAAGCACCCGAGGTACCTCACTAGCCCCATCCCTCCATGGCACCTTCGCCATGCGAGCTCAGGGTAGCCTATGATAGTCATGTTGTTATCAACCCGACAGCCCGACGCTGCCCGAGAGGTAGCACACACATACCAAGACTCATGAAAATAATAATAATCATTCAAATCTCAGGAGGACAACAAAGTAGGTTGCCTATCTCCTAACTTCATCAATAATCAATAATCAATAATCAATAATCAATTAATAACATTTCAAAAACATATCATCAATTAAACAATTAACAACTCAACAACTAAGTTAGATGACAAAGTAGACCATCCAACTTAACATGCATTAATCCACTCAACCAAACCCGACTCCGACCAACAACAACCCATAATTCAACCACTCAAACACTACCCAAACAACTAAAGACATTATCTCAACATTTAAAGAAAGACAACCCAAACTTCTAAAAGTCATAACTTACAATCTACTAATCCAATGACCTCCAAACCGGTTTCTATCACTCACCCACTCAAGAAACTACATTAGTCCTCTTGGAAACCAACCACAATTTATTCAAATTAAGCCCAACAGTCCTAAAACCTCAATGCACCATGGCAGAAATTTTTAGACTTTCACCACGACATCGCAATCAAAATTTTGGCATTACAATATTACTCCCACGTATTTAACAAACTTTTAGAAGCTAACAGCGATCGATTCCAACCACCACAACTCCAATTATTCAACAAATAGCCAACAACTTAATTTTAATACCCAGAAAATAAAAATTCATACTACAACGGTTCAAAACTTATATAAACACATATAATCAATCCTTAGCATCTACTAAGCAATAATATAACATCAATTTAATATTTCAATGGCTAAAAATTCAATTATATGAATTAACATAAAAATGACATTTTGAGATCTATAATTTTTCTCTCACCTTTGATGTTATTTGATGCAAGAAAGGTGTAGAATGGATGCCCAACAAGTGCAATCAAGCTTTGGTTCAAGATTATTGGCTTTGTATTGCAATATCTATTGAAATTTTTGATAAAAAATAAAGCTAAAATGGCCTTTAGAGTTTCGGCCAAGTGTGTGAGTTTTGAGTATGTTTGAGCTTTTGTTTTATGAGTTATTTAGTGTATTATGCATATATAAGCAAAGTCAACAAAATAATAAAAGGTCAAAGGTGAACACTTGTTAGTTTATTTAGTATTTTTAGTCTTTTAATTTAGTTTCTTGACTATTTTTGCTTACAACATGAAATTGACACTTAGACTAATTTAAGTAGAATATTTTTGGGTGACAACAATTTTCTCATCCAAAGACTTTCACTTGACTCGGTTAAAAACGCGATTTTTGCAAAAGAAAGTGTAAAAACCTTTAAAATTCCAAAGCTGATTTAAAATCCATTTTAATCAAACACGGGTATATTAATATCCGAGAATTAGGTTTTAAAACGTTTAAAATACCCGTGTAAAAATTTTAGCGGACGTGTGTTCAGAATACTATTCACAAAAACCGTTAAAATTTCTGATGCTGTTTTTTATGAAAATTTCATGAATGCACACATAGCATGTAATAGGAATATAAATCACAGAATTAGCACATTCTAATTCATATAACACATAAACAGGTCAAAACACGCAAATCGAGACAAAGATAAAAATATGGGGTCTCACACTACTATGCCCATGATTGTGGTTGCAACCCATCGCGCCCATAGTGGTTAACATAGTAACCATAACATGAATAATTACATAGAGGGGAGGCAACAAAGTAGGTTGCTCTAACCCTTATAACAAGCAAGTATATTCGAACATATATATATATGATTCAAGCTTATTCAAGCATATTCATGATTTGAGCATAATCCAAACATGTTCAAACTTATACATGAGCCAAGTTTATTCACGTATTCTAAGCAATTACATGATTCAAGAATGTTCAAGTTTATACCATAGGGCTTAGCAAGTAAACATGTGAACACCTTGCATGTATAAACATTTATAGTACTACAATTAATGCTTCTTAATGGTTATTGATCATGCTAGACATATGATATCAATTCAATACAATAAAACCACAATTAAATTCTAACTTAATAATCTAGGGTTCGATACGGTTCTAACGCATCCGACCGTGCCTCAATCCGACATCGCTAACTTCCGGAATCTCTAAAACAAGATCATTGCAATTTGGTCAATGCTTCTGCATTAGCCTAACTTTGGAGGTAAATTTGTCTTTTTTCCCAAACTCTAATTAATCTGATTTTGGTCTATAATCGAAGATTTTCGAATGTAGATAGTTCTATAATTAAACGGAATACAATTCAAAGTAGCTATTCGAGCAAAATTTCTCCGAATAAAAGCTACCTAGGCGGGACTTCCCTTGTATTTAACTACTACTACTAACATTAACTCTAAAATAAACTAAAAATTAATTCTAAAAATAAATATTAAAACTAGAAAAACCTACAAAATTCTCAAAGGGTTGATGCCCTACTTATAGGCAAAATTCTGAGAAAAGTTGACTTTTTGAATTTGTTAACTTCGACCGGACGTTGACCGAGACATTTTTGGGCTATTTTTAGCGTTCCGAGTTTGATTTCGCGCTAGTTTCGGCCAAAATCTTTCTCTATGGGCTTTGTTCAACCATCGATTTGCTGAACTTCACGTTCTGACTTCTTGACTTGGAATTTGGATCGTTTCGGGTCTGATTCTTTACTTTTCGGTATTATCCTACATTGTATTGAAAGTATATAAGTGTTGCATTTAATCCTAAGTTAAGATACAAATGTAGTACAAATACAATGGTTTGAGTGTTTTAAATACATTCACATCAGGTATCTATTCATATAATTACATAAAAGCTCACATAATCATATGAACGCATATGTCCCGCAATTTTCACATATACACAATTATGACACATAGGTGCACATATGTATTCAAGGACACACAAGTCTCGCATACAAGCACACACATTCATTCAAGATACACTTCATATGCATGCACTTAAGGGTTGCTACCCGACAGCCCAAGGACCTTATCCTAGCTGAGAGCTAACTAAACAAGCTCTAATACCACCTGTAATACCCCAGATCCCTCACGAGATCGAAGTCCCGATCCAAAACCTGAGGTCACAAAAAATGAGAGAAAACGGACGAAGTCTCCCCTATTTATAGGACTAAACTAAAAACCTTGCAGGTAGAGGAAATGGTCCATAACCAACAGTACAAAATTCCTGAGTCTACAAGGCCATCCGAGCTTTCCTACTACAACAACCTAAACATAGAAGCATGCATTTTCGAAAGCAATTGAAACCCTGTGATTATAATTCCAATTATCATACCACTCTAATATTCTCTATTTTTCTTTCTTATATAATCAGTCGACTCACCATGCTCCATTCAAAACATGCAAGCATGCAAATTACCTATATAATAAAGTAAAGTAATAGAAGTTATTACAAGTCCTCTACTATCTAACAAGTCATTCATGACTTTAACTTCACAATACATTCTTCTAAGAGAAACATGATTGCACACATAACCATAGGGTCTCAAAATAGATTACAAGCCATTATTCAACATACTTTACATAATCTCACATACAATACAACTAACTCAAGCTAACTCCACTCAATGTGACTCGCAAGCCTTCTCTTTCTCAATCTCTGAAGGCAATGAACTTGAAATGGTTAGAAAAAGAGGAATGAACAACTATTGTTGCCCAGTGAGGAAGGGGAAACAGATATCCGGGATGTTTTGAAAACCTTTCGTGCAATACAAATAAGTCAGCAAATCCAATAACATCTCTTACTCGAGATAAACAAGTTAATCAATACATCAAAAGAGTTAACTTAACCTATTATATCAAATAAACAATTAAATACTTGTAACAGACTATAGCTTATTAACAAGTTCATATAACAATAGGAAACGAACAACACAATCACTTACAAACCACATCAACACAAGAGAATGAACTAATAACACCAATTACACAACATTAGACTGAATAAAGCAATCATTGGTAATTCTCTAAGGACTTAGAGCCCAAGCGAGAGTTACTCAAAAGGATACGATCTTGATAACCCCAAACATTCCAAAGTTAATCTTCAATCACAAACCTCGATCCACGAACCACGAACTCGATCAATGTGCCGACATAAACCCATAACAGTCCAGTAGGTGTACTCCAGATGTACCCCAAAATCCTACAACCCAACAGTCCCTGACAATCTCTGGACCAGGCGAGCGTGGGACTGGGGACCATGGTAGCCGAGGTATTTTGGCAAGCCCGATGCCGCCCAGAGTTCCCCAACACTACCATGCCCAAATGGTTGCGCAACCACGATACAATTCACATAAGATAACAATAATCGAGACAGTTCAATAAACACATAATCGAGAGACAACAAAGTAGGTTGCTTTCGCACGTATGTTACAATTAACAAGCAATGTAATGATATAATCAAGAGACAAGTATATATTCCCTCAATTCATCCAGGTACACCTAAATATAAGAAATTATAATCAATATAACTTTAAGCATGTTCTAACCCAATTAAATAGCTCAAACACACATTAACCACACAATATTCATTATAACACAAGGTAATAAATCAATTAAAATGCCAAGCAAAATGAATCCCTCACCTCTAGATAGCCAAAGGATGTAAAAACTAGCGTCAATCTACCTGTAAACCCCTTGAATTGGTTCAATGAATCAAGCCCTAGCAACACGTAGCAGAATACATAATAGGTTTACCACACTTAAAACATAGACATTATCATACTATTAATTAACCTTTGTTATCTACCATGTATTTATATACTCATTAACACACATTAATAACACAAAGCTTGCATTATTCACATTAAAGCTAAATGCATACTTTCTTTAATTCAATGTTAAGTAACGTACTATGATATCTCTTATGGTTTCCTAGTATACAACTCTCTCAAGTATAAATAAGCAATTTAAGCTTTTAAACTATATTTAGCCCATGCATATAAACTTTATTTAACTTCCTTGAACCAATCAACTACCACATTATCTAGCCGAACTTAGCCTCTGTGAACATTTGTTAGGCAAATATTGCAATTCTATATTAGTCTATTAATATCTATAGTCAAACTAACATACTAAACACACAATAACCCAAAGAATTCTTCCAAAAGAATTTAAAACCCTTAATTCCCAAAAATTCCAGCCAGCTCCACCTTTTAAAAATTCAATTCTATTTGCATTTCCAAGCCACACGTGATGTTAGGACAATATAATATGGAATAGCAACAACTTAGTTAAACTAGGATACAAGATTTGTATAAAAACCAGCCAAAAGCATTAAACAAATCATGATTCTCGAAAATTTCAGCCAGCATCACCAATTAAAAGTCTTATATCAATTATGTTTCCAAGCTATTATGATAAACTTAACTAAGCTAGAAAACACAGTTTGCATATAAATCAGCCAACTAAAACTTTTAACAACCTAAATCATTCGCCTATGTCGAAATAACATATTATATAAGCTAATTACAAATCGGTGAAATTAATTTTCTATGGCCTAGTGAGCAAGTTTTAGAAGCAAATATTTCAACTCCCTCACCTTGTATTTAGCTAGAACAATAAAATTAGTGCTAGGATCGAGCTAAAGAAAGACCAAAATCTTCTTCTCTTTTTTTTTTCTTCTCGCCGTAGCTGCATCTGCTCCCTTTTTTTCCTTGTTTGGTCCGACAGGTGAGGAAGAAAGGGAATTGAGTGTTCTATATATATATATATATATATATATATATATATATATATATATATATATATATATATTCTTTTTTTTATGTGTGGTGAGTGTTGAGTTGATAAGACATTAATTTTGTTTGTGTGGTTGCATGTGGCGGTGCATGTGTTGTTTTATTTTTATTTTTTATTTTTTAGGATCTAAAGACCTAACTAATATAATATAAAGTAATATCCTTATAGAACCAAAGCTAAAACCATTAGTGGATTACACGGGTCTACTCTACCGATTTCATTCTCTTTTTTATTTTTATTTTTATTTATTTGTTTGTTTGTTTGTTTTCCTTTGCTTCCACCGAATTTGATTGCTTTTCTTTCTTTTGCTTGCTTTATGTTCTAAAGTCCTATGATATCTACTGAGGCTAATAAGACTAATACAAGACTGAAGAAACCAAAGGAGTGACACGTGGACTAGGCTTAATTAGAATTAAGATACTAAAAGCACTTAGGCCCAAACAAAAATAGAAATTAAGCCCGAACAGTTTCACTACCCTCCCGGACATGCTATGCACATAAAGATTTCACTGAACGAATGCACAGATTAAATTAATTAAAGCAAATATGAAAGTAGATAAAATAAATAAAATAAAAGAAAATCAACTCCGAACTTGGAAAAGTCAATTAAATGTAAGCAACTAATAAACATAAGATAATTATTTCTAATAATTAGATGTAATTCTAATAAAGATAATTATTAAAAGTATTAAGATAACACGTTCTGTTCTAGGCAATTTAATAAATATAATTATTAAAAATAATAAATTAGCCCATTCAGTTTCGGGACTGGGCTTTTAGTTCGAATAGTAAAACGAATTAATTAAAATACATGTAAAATAATTAAAATAGTAGATAGTTGCCCCGGGCAAGTCAGTTAAATATAATTAAATAAATTCAAATAAGATAACACAAACAATGAAAATAATCTATTAATTATTCTATGTAAATCAATTAATGGCAACTCAAATAAATATAAATGGTAAAATAATAACAAAAATAATTATTCCCGAGTTCGGGACTTCACAGTTAAATCAATTGAAATGTGAATAAGGTAAATTTTAGTAAATGAAATAATGAAATAATAAAATATTTACACCGGGCAAGTCGATTAAATAGAATTTAAATGAATGCAAACAGTCATTACGCACATTTTTCAAGAATTACGTAATTTAATGAAATAAATATATACAAATTAATATAATGTCTATATGCTAAGTCCAATTGTCATAGGTCTGACTTAGGATGTCATTGGGAGGTTTGACTTAGGATGTCATCGGGAGGTCATTGAGGAGCGGAGGTAAGTCTTCTCATGATGGACCTCCCTCTTTACGTGGTAAACGATGCTTTAAGGGTACATAAGTCTTTTTAGTCGGGGACGGTATTTTTCACCCTTATCAGTGATAGTCTATAATTATAAAAAGTTCCAACTAAACAGACATGGACCAATATTGTAGTACCCCGATTCCTCATGAGACCAGATGTGAGACCCCATATTTTGCTTTATCTCGATTTACGTGCTTTACCTCGTTTTGCATGAATTAGCCTGTTTATGTGCTATATGACTTAGAATGTGCTAATTATGTGATTAATACTCCTAATACATGCTAAGTGTGCATTCATGAAATTTTCATAAAAAACGGAATCAGAAATTTTATCGTCGGTTTTGGTGAATAGTATTTTTGAACACCTGTACGCTAAAATTTTTACAGGAGTGTTTTAAACGTTTTAAAACCTAGTCCTTGAGTATTAATAGACCCGTGTTTGATTAAAACGGATTTGGAATCGGTTTTGGAATTTTAAAAATTTTTACACTTTCTTTTGCAAGGAAACGAGTTTTAAGCCGATTCGGGTGAAACTATTTTAATGTAACCTTCTTTGTCACCTAAAATATAATGTCTAGAATTAGTTTAAGTGTTAATTTAATGTTTGAGCAAGAAATAGTTAAGAAATAAATTAAAAGACTAAAAATAGAATTAAAAGACTAAAAATTAACTTTGAGTTTGCATTTTAATTGTTTGACTTCTACTTATAAGCATCAACACACACTTACAAAGCACAAAAACATCCTAAAAAACACCTACATGACCGAGACATCCATGGGAGAATAAGCCAAGGTTTTCTTCAAGTTTTCAAAGCATTTTTTCATAGAAAAACCTAGTTTTTGTTCGTAAAACTTCGTGCCGAGTTGGATTCCGCTTATTGGGCACGGATTGCACGCATATCTAGGCTTATATCACATCAAAGGTGAGAGAAAAATTCTAGATCTCAAAACTCATATTTTATGTTTTTGCTCATAACTGCATTTTGAACCGTTAGAATGTTAATTTGAAGTTATATTATTGATCAGTGTGTGCTAGGGATCGTTTATGTGTATTACTACGAGATTTGAGCCGTTGTAGCGAAATTATTTATTTTCGGGTATTTAAAGTTGATAGATTGGCTATTTGAGGATTATCTTGAGTTGTTGTTGTTGGAATCGATTGCCGTCGATTTCTAAAAGTTTGTTAATTACGTAGTAACGCTGTTATAATGCCAAATTTTCGATTGCGATGTTTGGGTGAAAATCCAAAAATTTCAGCCTAGGTGCATTGAGGTTTTAGGGTTGTTGGGCTTGATTTTGATGTGTCTTGGTTGGTTTCCAAGAACGCTAATGTAGTTGATTGAATGGGTGAGTGTTTGAAACTGATTTGGAGTGATTTGGATTAGTAGAATGTAAGATATGATTATTTGAAGTTTAGGTTGTCTTTCTTTAAATTGTTGAATTGAGCCTTTAGATGATTGGGTGGTATTTAAGTAATTGAATTGGGAGTTGTTGATGGTTAGATTAGGGTTAGATTACGTGTTTAATGCATGTTAAGTTGGATGACCTACTTTGTCCTCTAACTTAGTTATTTGTTGTTTAATTGATTACTTGATGTTATATTGATGATTATTGAGTTACATTGATGGAAATGGATGATTATTGATTGATGATTGATGAACCGGGAGATAGGCAGTTCTGCTAGGCTGTCCTCCTGTGAATGATGTTTATTATTATTGTTGAGTCTTGGTATATGTGTGCCACATCTTGGGCAGCGTCGGGCTGTCGGGTTGATAACGGCATGACTACCAGAGACTACCTCCAGCTCGCATGATGGAGGTGTCATAGAGGGAGAGGCTAGTGAGGTACCTCGGTTGCGTGAGTAATGGGGAGTTATAAGAAGAATGGTTGAGATCGTGATGACGTATGGAGCTACACCAAATTGAGTATCCTTTATTGATTGGTCATTATAGTTATGTGTTTATATTGTATTGATGTTTATTTGTGTGTTTACTTGCTCAAAGGATCATTTCCAAGGAGCATAGTAAATACTGTTAGAGATCTATCGGATCCTCACTGAGCTTGTTTATATAAGCTCACTCTCTATTATTGCATGCATATAGGTGTCCTTGAGCAAGATTACGAGTACGTGCTTCCAGAAGGGGATAATGTGCCGTATGTGGACGAGTCCTATGTGCCAGAGTCTTGTCCTTGATGCTTGAGATATTGTATACTCTATTATCTTGTATATTAAACTAGTTGTCTTTTATTTTCCTTGTAATTTATGATGTATAAGTTGTAGTAAGATAATGAACTAAATGATGCTAACTTAGTAGTCTTTCTTTTGTTATGATATAGGTTGCTAAGTTAGTTTATAATCTTTTTTGATATGTATGTTAAAGTTAAGGTATTATGTTGGAACAGAGGCGTATAACTATGAATGGATTGTCTAAGAATGATTGTTGTATAATATGGTTATGTTGTATGTTGTTAATGGTATTGAGGAATTGATTGTTGTTTGGTTGAGGAGTTTGATTGTATGATGTTTTGAGAGGTTGGTTTAGAGCCTCGGTGTCTTTATTACTGTCGTTATACTACCGAAATTCCGTTGCGTCCTGATTGATTGTAGGTGGGGTCGAGTTGGGGCGTGACATTTAAGTGGTATCAGAGCACATGTTAGCTGTCAGCCGGGGTATTCTCGGAATATGGGTAACGGTCTTAGCATAAAAGTATGTATGAAGTGAAAGAAAAGTGAACTATGTGTTAATATGGTTAAGTGATTAAGTGATTAAGTGATTTAGTGCTTATGTGATTATGTGATTAATTTGTTTATGTGATTGATACTTAAGTGATTTATGTGTTTATGTGAATTGTTGCTTATCTGCTAATAATTGTCTATAGCCTGTTTACGTGCTATAACCTGTGCTAACTCTTTGATTAGTAGAATGACGGGTAGACCGAGGACCAGAGGTAGGCCTGAGATGACTGATTAGATTCCAAGAAATGTGGCACCAGGCCAAGTTTGGGATGAAGATCATATAGGTGCAGCTTTTGATAGGATGAACGAGATTATGGCTAGTCAGGCACAGTTACTGGTAGGGCAGGCTGCCCAAAATCAGGCATTGCAGAATCAGTTGTTGAATGCACAAGGTGGGTTCCACGGTCGTGGTACACTGAAAGAGTTTTTAGGGTATTACGCACCACAGTTTCAGGGGGAGCCGGACGACAGGAAGGCTGAGGCGTGGATTAGCAAGGTGGAGAAGATTTTTGACCCTCTTGATTATACCGATGAGCGAAAGGTCACTTTTGCCGTGTATTTGCTAGATGATGAGGTAGAAAAATGGTGGGGCATGGTGAAAACTAGCTGGGAGACTCAGGGTATTCCATATGTTTGGGATACCTTTCTGTTATCTTTCTGGGCAAAGTATGTCCCGAAGATCGCGAGGGAGCGGAGATAGGCAGAGTTTCTAGCCTTAGTGCAGGGAGATGCTTTCGTGGCTCAGTATGAGGTCACTTTCACTAGGTTGTCCCGGTATGCACCAGAGTATGTGGCTGTTGAGGAACGTAAGACTCGTAGATTCATGTTAGGATTGAGGCCCGAGATTCAGGATGCAATGGCCCTGAATCGGTATGATATACTTACAGAGGCCTTTAATGCAGCTTCTAGACTGGAGAAGAGAAATGGGGAACAGATTGTATCTAGCCAGCCTAGCAAGAGGCTATTTCAGCCTCAGGGTCAGCAGGGAGTGTATAGGCCTTCAGTACAACAGGTTGTGTACAGGCCGCCAGCTCAGCAGGGTTCTTTCAGGCCACAGGGTTAGCATTATTATTATCGACCGCAGTTTCAGCAAAGGTCCTATCAGGTTCAGTCCCAGTACAGGCCAGCCCAGTCTCAGGGTCAATACAGGCCTAGTTTTGTTAGACCTTAGCAGCAGGCTGGTACAGCTACTTCTTCAGCTTCTGGTTCTTCCAGGGGCAGTGTCAGTGCATCATCACCGCAGTGTACTTATTGCAAGCGCCAGGGCCATGTGGATGCCGAATGTAGGGTGAAGTTAGGGGCTTGTTTGGGTTGCGGTAGCAATCAGCATAAGGCAAGGGATTACCCTAGATATCAGAGGACTGAGGGTCGGGCAGCGACTCAGGGTTATCAAGGTCGACCTGCGGGTAGTGCACCTCAGCAGCAGCGAGTTTAGGCTCGGGCCTACGCAGTTGACTTGGAGGAGATGCCTGAGGAGACTACAGTTGTGGAAGGTAACTTCCTTATACTTGATCAACTTGTCAAAGTGTTGATTGATTCTGGTGCTACGCATTCTTTCATTACTCCTGTTTGTGTGCAACGTGTTAATGTGCAACCTGAAAGACTGCCTTATGTGGTTGAGATTAGTATCTCTTTGACTGATAAGTATATTACTGGCTTAGTATGTAAGGATTGTATAATTCATGTTAAGGGGTATAATTTTCCTTCGGACCTTATCTTATTTCCTATCCGGGGGTATGATGTTATCTTGGGTATGGATTGACTTTCTAAGTATGATGCCCAGTTGAACTGTAGAACAAAGGTAGTACAGTTTCGTTTGCCAGATCAACCAGTAGTTGAGGTAGTAGGGAACCGGGGTGCTAAGACGAGTTTTGTTATCTCAGCAACTAAAGCTGTTAAGTTGGTGAGTAAGGGGTGTTCGGGTTATCTAGCTTATTTGATCAACAAGCTATTTGATAAGCTACAGCTGGAGGAAGTTTCTATTATTCGGGAATATCCCAATGTATTTCCCTAGGAGTTGCCAGGGTTACCACCAGAGAGAGATGTGGAGTTTGTGATTAATCTTGTTCCCGGTACTCAACCTATTTCTAAATCAGCGTACCGGATGGCACCAGCTGAGTTGAAGGAGTTGAAAACTCCGTTACAGGAGTTAATAGAGAAGGGTTTCATTCAGCAGAGTTCTTCACCTTGGGGAGCTCCTGTTTTATTTGTGAATAAGAATGATGGTACCTTGAGATTATGCATTGATTATCGTGGTTTTAATCAGGTGACCATCAAGAACAAGTATCCGTTTCCACTGATTGATGAGTTGTTTGATCAACTTTAGGGAGCCAAAGTCTACTCTAAGTTTGACTTGAGGCAGGGGTATTATCAGCTTCAGATTCGCACGGAGGATGTTCCGAAGTCTGCTTTTAGGACTCAGTAACGGGCATTATGAGTTTGTAGTTATGCCCTTTGGATTAACTAATGTACCAGCAGCATTCATAGACCTTATGCATCGGGATTTTCAGCCGTACTTGGACCAGTTCGTGGTGATCTTTATTGATGAAATCTTGGTTTATTCTAAGTCTGAATCGGAGCACGAGAAACATCTACTGCTTGTTTTACAGAAGCTGCAGGAACATCAGTTGTTTGCGAAATTCAGCAAATGTGAATTTTGGCTGCAACGCATATCTTTTCTTGGTCATGTTATCACGCAGAGCTGTATTTCTGTAGATCCCACTAAGATTGAATCGGTGATGTCTTGGAAACATCCGAAGAATGTTTTTGAGGTTCGTAGCTTTCTTGGCTTGGCAGGTTATTATCGTAGGTTTGTCAAGGACTTTTCTAAGATTGCAGGGCCACTTTCTAAGTTAACTCAGAAACAGACTAGCTTTGTTTGGGATGAGAAATGTGAGAGTGGGTTTCAGGAATTGAAAAAGAGATTGACTACTGCTCTAGTACTTGCTCTACCAGAGGGGACCGATAATATGGTCATTTACAGTGATGCATCCAAGGAGAGCTTGGGATGTGTTCTTATGCAGAATGGTCGGGTTATTGCCTATGCTTTTAGAAAGTTGAAGCCTTATGAGGTGAACTATCCGACTCATGATCTTGAGTTGGCAGTTGTTGTTTTCGCACTGAAAAAGTGGCGTCATTATCTATGGGGCAGTAAGTTCGAGATTTTCACTGATCATAAGAGTCTTAAGTATTTATTCTCACAGAAGGAGTTGAATATGCGTCAGCGGAGGTGGATGGAACTTCTTGGGGATTATAATTGCTCTATCAGCTATCTACCTGGAAAGGCAAATGTTGTGGCAGACGCTCTTAGCCGTAAGGCGAGTGTTTCTTGTTTGGCTGTCAAGAAGTGGGAAGTTCTTGAGGAATTTACTTATTGGAGACCGGAGTTGACTCAGGTTGGGGTGATGTATTCACATCTCTGTATTCAGCCTTTATTGTTGTCTCAGATCAGAGAAGCTCAGCAACTTGATGTTAAACTTCAGAAGATCAAGGATCAGATCACGGATGATCAGTCTGACTTCAAAGTGCACGAGGATGGTATTCTTCAGTTTCGGAACAGGGTTTGTGTTCCCGATGAACCGGGTTTGAGGCGAGGTATTCTGGAGGAGGCTCATAATTCTAAGTATACCATTCATCCTGGTGGAAACAAAATGTATCGGGACTTGAAGCAACATTACTGGTGGAATAATATGAAGAGGGAAGTTGCTCAGTTCGTGTCTAGATGTTTGACTTGTCAGCGAGTGAAAGTCGAGCATCAACGACCTGCAGGTTTGCTTCAGCCGTTGGCTATACCACAGTGAAAATGGGAGCATATTACGATGGACTTCGTTACTGGTTTGTCTAGAACTCCCAGAGGTAACGATACAGTTTGGGTTGTCGTGGATCGTTTGACCAAGACAGCTCACTTTATTTCGATGCGGATGGGAGATAAAGTTGCAAAATTGACGGATCTTTATTTGGATCAGATTGTTAGACTTCACGGGATTCCATCTAGTATTGTCTCAGATCAATATCCTCGATTTACTTCTCGTTTGTGGGAGAAACTTCAGGAGACTTTGGGTACTCAGCTGAATTTCAGTACAACGTATCATCCACAGACCGACGGTCAGTCTGAGAGGACTATTCAGATTCTGGAAGATATGCTCAGGGCTTGTGTTCTGGACTTCGGGAAGAATTGGGAGAAACATCTACCACTTGCCGAGTTTACCTATAACAATAGTTATCAAGCTACTATTGGGATGGCACCTTTTGCAGCTCTTTACGGTCGTAAGTGCCGTTCACCTTTGTATTGGGATGAAGTAGGGAAGATGAAGACTATTGATCCGACTATTATGCCAGAGCTTCTAGAGAAGATCGAGAATGTTCAGTTGATCAGGCAGAGAATGCTTATGGTGCAGAGTAGATTCAAGAGTTATGATGATAAGTGTCGTCGGGACTTGGAGTTTGCAGTTGGAGATCGGGTTTTCTTGAGATTGTCTCCTCGTAAAGGGTTTGCTCATTATGGTAAGGTGGTAAGCTGAGTCCGAGGTTTGTAGGGCCGTTTGAGATTACTGGCAGAGTTGGTAACTTAGCATATCAGTTGGCTTTACCGGAGAATTTCTCTAATGTCCACGATGTATTTCACGTGTCTAATTTGCGGAAATATAATCCGGATCCTTCTCATATTCTTGAGCCAGAGCCGTTACAGCTTCGTGTGAATCTGACTTATGACGAGAGGCCGATTCGTATTCTTGATCAGATGAAACGAGAGTTGAGGTCGAAGAAGATTCTGATGGTCAAGGTGTTGTGGAAGCATCACGGTATCGAGGAAGCTACTTGGGAGAGGCGAGATCAGATGTAGCAGCAGTATCCAAATCTTTTTCGATCAGCAAGTAAGAATTTCGGGGACGAAATTTCTTTAAAGGGGGGAGAATGTGAGACCCCATATTTTGCTTTATCTCGATTTACGTGCTTTACCTCATTTTGCGTGAATTAGCCTGTTTATGTGCTATATGACTTAGAATGTGCTAATTATGTGATTAATACTCCTAATATATGCTAAGTGTGCATTCATGAAATTTCGGTTTTGGTGAATAGTATTTTTGAACACCTGTCCGCTAAAATTTTTACAGGGGTGTTTTAAACATTTTAAAACCTAGTCCTCGAGTATTAATAGACCCGTGTTTGATTAAAATGGATTTGGAATCGGTTTTGGAATTTTAAAGATTTTTACACTTTCTTTTGCAAGGAAACGAGTTTTAAGCCGATTCGGGTGAAACTATTTTAATGTAACCTTCTTTGTCACCTAAAATATAATGTCTAGAATTAGTTTAAGTGTTAATTTAATGTTTGAGCAAGAAATAGTCAAGAAATAAATTAAAAGACTAAAAATTAACTTTGAGTTTGCATTTTAATTGTTTGACTTCTACTTATAAGCATCAACACACACTTACAAAGCACAAAAACATCCTCAAAAACACCTACATGGCCGAGACATCCATGGGAGAATAAGCCAAGGTTTTCTTCAAGTTTTCAAAGCAAATTTTCATAGAAAAACCTAGTTTTTGTCCGTAGAACTTCGTGCCGAGTTGGATTTCGCTTGTTGGGCACGCATTGCACGCATATCTAGGATTATATCGCATCAAAGGTGAGTGAAAAATTCTAGATCTCAAAACTCATTTTTTATGTTTTTGTTCATAACTGCATTTTGAACCGTCAGAATGTTAATTTGAAGTTATATTATTGATCAGTGCGTGCTAGGGATCGTTTATGTGTATTACTACGAGATTTGAGCCGTTGTAGCGAAATTATTTATTTTCGGGTATTTAAAGTTGATAGATTGGATATTTGAGGATTATCTTGAGTTGTTGTTGTTGGAATTGATTGTCGTCGATTTCTAAAAGTTTGTTAATTACGTGGTAACACCGTTATAATGCCAAATTTTTGATTGCGATGTTTGGGTGAAAATCCAAAAATTTCAGCTAGGTGCATTGAGATTTTAGGGTTGTTGGGCTTGATTTTGATGTGTCTTGGTTGGTTTCCGAGAAGGCTAATGTAGTTGATTGAACGGGTGAGTGTTTGAAACTGATTTGGAGTGATTTGGATTAGTAGAATGTAATATATGATTATTTGAAGTTTAGGTTGTCTTTCTTTAAATTGTTGAATTGAGCCTTTAGATGATTGGGTGGTATTTGAGTGATTGAATTGTGAGTTGTTGATGGTTAAATTATGGTTAGATTACGTGTTTAATGCATGTTAAGTTGGATAGCCTACTTTATCCTCTAACTTAGTTATTTGTTGTTTAATTGATTACTTGATATTATATTGATGTTATATTGATGATTATTGATGTTACATTGATGGAAATGGATGATTATTGATGATTATTGATTGATGATTGATGAACCGGGAGACAGGCAGTTCTGCTAGACTGTCCTCTTGTAAATGATGTTTATTATTATTGTTGAGTCTTGGTATGTGTGTGCCACCTCTCGGGCAGCGTCGGGCTGTCGGGTTGATAATGGCATGACTACCAGAGACTACCTCCAGCTTGCATAACGAAGGTGTCATGGAGGGAGAGGCTAATGAGGTACCTCGGGTGCGTGAGTAATAGGGAGTATAAGAAGAATGGTTGAGATCGTGATGGCGTATGGAGCTACACCAAATTGAGTATCCTTTATTGATTGGTCATTATAGTTATGTGTTTATATTGTATTGATGTTTATTTGTGTGTTTACTTGCTCAAAGGATCATTTCCAAGGAGCATAGTAAATACTGTTAGAGATCTATCGGATCCTCACTGAGCTTGTTTATATAAGCTCACTCTCTATTATTGCATGCATACAGGTGTCCTTGAGCAAGATTACGGGTACGTGCCTCCAGAAGGGGATAATGTGCCGTATGTGGACGAGTCCTATGTGCCAGAGTCTTGTCCTTGATGCTTGAGATGTTGTATACTCTATTATCTTGTATATTAAACTAGTTGTCTTTTATTTTCCTTGTAATTTATGATGTATAAGTTGTAGTAAGATAATGAACTAAATGATGCTAACTTAGTAGTCTTTCTTTTGTTATGATCTAGGTTGCTAAGTTGGTTTATAATCTATTTTGATATGTATGTTAAAGTTAAGGTATTATGTTGGAACGGAGGCGTATAACTATGAATGGATCGTCTAAGAATGATTGTTGTATAATATGGTTATGTTGTATGTTGTTAATGGTATTGAGGAATTGATTGTTGTTTGGTTGAGTAGTTTGATTGTATGATGTTCTGAGAGGTTGGTTTAGAGCTTCGGTGTCTTTATTACTGTCGTTATACGGCTAAATTCTGTTGTGTCCTGACTGATTGTAGGTGGGGTCGAGTTGGGGCGTGACACCAGAGCCCCGATCCCAAATCCCAATGTCACAAAAAACGAGAAAAAACGGACAGCGTTTTCCATGTTTTTAGGCCTAACCGATTACCTGAAAACAGAAGATAAAGCTACAAACCACACACTACAACATTTCCAACAACTCCAAACTCCAACCATGCAACTTCTCTAACACTAAGGTCATCCGAGCATAAAACTACAACAATATGAGCATACAAGCATGAAAAGTCAAAACCATTGAATTCCCATGTTTAAATCCCGCTTATCTTACCACTCTAATCTTGTTTACTTTTCTTTCTTATGAATTAAGTCAAACAACCAACTTTCCCCTTAATCCCACACCAGCATGCAAGTTAAACTTAGACAATAAAGTAAAACATTAAAGTTATTACAATCCACCCATAACTACCAATTTATACAAGACTACAAACTTTACATTACATTACAAACTTCCAGGATAGCAGGAATTTACACAAGGTTCTATGACCTCAAGATAGCACACATATAAGTAGCAACTTACATTTTCTGCACATAGACCAGCACATAGCATCCAAACTCAGCGTTTCCTGAAACATGTTGAAAAGAGGAATGAGTAACCAAAGTTACTCAATGAGGGAGGGGATACAGTTTACCAAGAATTTCGTAAATCTTTTCGTGCAATGCAGGAATATTACAAGTAATCAAGTAATTCAACATATCAATCTAATTAAGCAATATATTAAACACATTTAAAAGGATATGGCTTATCTTCTTTGTCTTCGATCTCGAACAACGAATCTCGATCTTCGATAACAAATGTCGGCAACCCACCTTATAACACCAATGGGATACTCTGGATATACACCGATCCTACGACCCATTATCCTGAGGTAGGTCCGTATGTCCCAACGAGGTGAACCATGCCTCTGGGGAATGGGAATATGCCCCAGCGAGAAAAGGGAATAGACACCATGGAAGCCGAGCTAGAGCAACAACCCGATGTTGCCCGAAGTTTCTCGACACTACCTGTACCGTGGACATTCTGGAAACCTGTAAGCATTCAAATAAAACACGAAGCAAAGGAACAACATTTCTAATTGAAATCCCAACTTCAAGGCCATCCGAGCCTTAAGCAACACAAGACAATATAAACACATACAAGCATGCAACGTAGCTAGAAGCAGAAGCATAAGTTATTACATGCCACAATTCCATAACACTTACTACATCCACTTAGCTTTCAAATTGCAACCACTCAAATATATATACATAAGCCCTTAGGCTCCAAAATAGAACATAAAGTAGACAAGCAAGGTCTTCTACAGTTTAGCAAGCAATCACTCCAATCTCAAGTAATAGTACACAGCAACCAAGGCAACTCCTCCAACTGCACCACCTGAAACATGTTTAGCGAGGTATGAGCAATCACAATTGCTCAGTGAGGGATAAGGTCTACCGAGGACGTGCAATGCAGCAACTTAACACAATTAATACAATAGATAAACAGTGAATAACAATTCTAATACCACATTTTAAAAGGATACAATTGATAACCCTTATCACTCCAAATCTTCGATCCCCGATCCACGAACCACGATCTCAATCTCGATATGCCGGCATCCCTTACACCAATGGGTACTCCGGATGTACCCGATCCTACGACCCAGCACCCCCTGAAAATCTCCGGACCAAGCGAGTGAAGGAATAGCAGACGGAGCTAAGGCAACCAACACTGGCAAGCCCGATGCCGCCCAGCGAGGCCATCGCATCCGCTGCGACAATGAGGTTTCGCAACCATGATGCAATGCAAGAATGATAACAATGACAATATAATCAGTAAACACATTTAAGGACAAAAAGTAGGTTGTCCTCGCACCAAGTTACAATTTAGCAACAATAAACATATATCAATTACGCAATTATACTAAACAATATACTCTTTTAGCAAGAAAATAAACTATAATGCACGTAAGGATGCAGGTCCCTCACCTTTTAGGAAGCCAAACCTGCGCGAATTAAGCCAAGAATCCCTCAATATTCTCCAAAAGCATCAATTCCCTTTAATTATCACTACCTAATACAATCAACTATATGCATAAGAAGTGATTTCTTATTCTCAACTAAAACTAGTTCATAAAGCCATTAATTTATCCAACTCTATTTGATTCCCTTTAATTCACATAACTAACAATATATTTTATGGTTTAACAATCATTCTAATCAATATTTGAACAATACATAAACTCAAGTGATCACATATGCAATATTCTTTAATTTCCAAGTATTAGACAAAGACAATAGCACAATAAATAACATATACATAGTCATTCATATAAGTAGAAACACTATATAACATCTAACCAATAAGTTATATAAGCGTATCTTTACACATATAATGCAATTAATAAGGAATATAAACATGTTTACTTAATCTTTAACTAGTATCGATATAACTTAACTCACAACTTCTTCGAATAGATGAACTTGTTACATAAGTACATTTAAACATTTATCCAATCAATCAAGAATCAACTAACAACAATTATTACCATGGTTCATTACTAGTTCCTTTAGTCCATTCTAAATTCATACTCAACCAAATCCATGTAAACCAAGCAACTTAATTCACGAGACTTCACTACTATAATACGTACACTACACAAAGGCATATAAACATTTAATTACTCAATTATAAAGTAATTATCATGAGATTAACTATGCGAACACAAAGGGGTCAATATTATACTTTTCACAAAACTTAACCAAAAGCTCACACATATCTTAGAATAGCATTTAGACACGCTAGGAGCAACTACAAAGCAATACAAGTACTAAAGCAATTAATTCATTCATTTCCCCTTTGTTCAACTAGGCTATTTAGCTTCCTATCGGAATTCAATGATCAAGTTAAGCTAGCTAACCATCCTACCAATTTAAGGATACCTAAATACCTCATTTAGAACCTCCAAATCATAACCTAGAGCACAAGTACATGAAAACACCAAAAATGCCTCTTGTGGGTTTACACTACAAGTATCAATTTCGGAACCCAAACAAGCGAAACGAAAGCACTTCTAAGGTTTCAATACTTAATAAAGATTAGCCATAACCTCGAAACGTGCCCGGATTCAAGTTAAACCCGAAACCCCTTATTAAAGTAGCCTATTTTGATCAAATTTCTCAAATTTTGAACATAGTAAGTACAATTAACATTTTTCCCACGCTTATGGACCTAATTAGCAACTACTAGAAGCCTCGAATCGAATTAAATTGTAACTTTTTTCGGAAACCCTAGTTTAGCACTATTCATCATCTTTCCCAAGTGTCATTTTCATTTTCAAGCATTCAACAAGCATTTTAAACCATCAAACATATTCTATGAAGTCATTAGAGCATATAAGAATCAACGGAACAAGAATTAAACTACTATAATATTAGATCACAAAAATAATAATACAAACTTTAATTGAATTTAATACAAAAATAGAATGCACCCTCACCTCTTTTGAAGATCAAAGAATGGTCTTAAGGTCCTAAGGATGAAGCACAACCAATTTGGGAAGCAATGGAAGCAAGAATGAAGCAAGGAGTAATTCTTTTTTTGAGAAGTTACTATTCCCGTAACTCTTTTTTGGCCTTTTTTTTTATCCTTTTTTTTTTGTTTCTTGGCTTTTAATATTCTCATGAGATGGTCAAATGGTAGGTCAAGCAAATAGGGTATTTTAGTAAGGGTAAATGGGACATTTGGATGATTAAATTTCAGTAAAATAAAATGCCAAAAATATGAAAAATCTGGAAAAATCCCGCTGGTACTATTCATCAGACATTTTGCGAAGTTTTTCCCGTTGATCCCGATATGCAATGCACCCACGGTCAGGGACTATAGTCCCCTAAAAATATGTAGTATTTTATAAAAATATAAAATGCACGAAAAGAAATATTTGAATTTATGGAAATATAAAAAAAATGAAGTAATTAGCTAAATTACATCTAAGTTAACCATTTAATGAATGCAATTAATGAAGTACTTGGTTCGGGGTGTCACATCCTCCCCTCCTTACAAAAATTGCGTCCTCGCAATTTCTTGAGCTGAAATGACTTCCAAGAACTGCAACAGTTTTCGTCGGACTTGAAGTCGAGAAGTGTAATGCCGAAGGAAACTAGGAAAAGCGAACGTCACTGAAGGAAACCCGAGTGGGGTAGCTAAATAAAGGCTCATATGAAAATACCCAATAGGAGTCTGGTAAGAATGTCACACGAGGAGGCCATTCACTAATGCTGAGAAAGAACCAAAAGAAATCCCATTAAGAAGAGTATGCAGCTAATATCCAAAATGCCCGGATAATATCAAGAAATTCCCAAGAAGGAAGTCCGGTGAATCCCAACTCTAACTGTCAAATAAAGGCTCAAGATTGCCAAATAAAGGCCTAATTAGATGTCCAGCTTGGGACTCCGAGAAAATACCACCAATAAATCTGATTAAGGATGTCAAATAAAGGCTCCGAATAAGTATACGAATCCAGAAGTTGGAATAAGAATCTCTCTAATTATGAATCACCATATAAGAATCCCCAATATGCTCGTTATACCAGTAGTCCAGAGGAAATACAAAATAATCTCTAGGCAAGAATACCAGACAAAAATACTGAAGAAAATACCCAATAAGAATATCAAGGTGGTACCATAGGTAAAATTCCGAACAAGAAATCCAAGTGGGAGTGTGCGCAAAGAATACTGACCAATACTCATAAACATGAATTCTTTTGAATAAGAGTATCAAATAAGACCTCCATATATGACGCCAACTAGAAGATCTATCCGAGATTCCCAAATAGGAGTTCCAGCCAAGAAGTACCATTTAAGAAGTGCCAAGAGAGTCCAAATTTAACCTCGGGGCATCAAATCCCTTCACTGATCCCAATAGCCAGTTGAACCATTATTCTCTCACCAGTCAGCATCAATGGCCATCTCTTTCAGGGGAGAATGCTTACTTACCGATTTAAGGGGACAATGCATGAATGCCAAGATATCACCTAATGTAATTGATGTAATGTTCATATATCAGGAGATTATGACTTATATCACACAAGCTATTATATAACCAGAAGTTTTATAACACAAAGTTAATCAACAAGATAGTTCAAATATGAGTCACATGCAATGAATACAATTCACAACACAACTATGCCGAGACACTCAAGTATACACGTTACAATAAATATTTTGAGCAAGTAGCGATTCATAAGATCAATTCGATTCATGATTAGCTATATCACTACACTTGACAAGTATTTAACACATAGTACACATCACTATCACATAGATCACATATTAAGTTCAGGATACAAGATTGCACAAAAGACAATTACATTCTCAAGGCACACGAAGCATACACCTAATCAAGATACATTTCACAAGCATGCACTCGAGGTTCACTACCCAGCAGTCCGAGGACCCTATCCCGGTTGAGAGCATCTAAGCTCTGATACCACCTGTAATGCCCCGATCCCTCACGAGATCGGAGGCTCTAGTAACCATGCTATTCTCAACCGCATCCCAACTTGGGCACATATTTTATGAAAAACGGACAGAGTTTTTCCTGTACCGTGGACATTCTGGAAACCTGTAAGCATTCAAATAAAACACGAAGCAAAGGAACAACATTTCTAATTGAAATCCCAACTTCAAGGCCATCCGAGCCTTAAGCAACACAAGACAATATAAACACATACAAGCATGCAACGTAGCTAGAAGCAGAAGCATAAGTTATTACATGCCACAATTCCATAACACTTACTACATCCACTTAGCTTTCAAATTGCAACCACTCAAATATATATACATAAGCCCTTAGGCTCCAAAATAGAACATAAAGTAGATAAGCAAGGTCTTCTACAGTTTAGCAAGCAATCACTCCAATCTCAAGTAATAGTACACAGCAACCAAGGCAACTCCTCCAACTGCACCACCTGAAACATCTTTAGCGAGGTATGAGCAATCACAATTGCTTAGTGAGGGATAAGGTCTACCGGGGACGTGCAATGCAGCAACTTAACACAATTAATACAATAGATAAACAGTGAATAACAATTCTAATACCACATTTTAAAAGGATACAATCGATAACCCTTATCACTCCAAATCTTCGATCCCTGATCCACGAACCACGATCTCAATCTCGATATGCCGGTATCCCTTACACCAATGGGTACTCCGGATGTACCCGATCCTACGACCTAACACCCCCTGGCAATCTCCGGACCAGGCGAGTGAGGGAATAGCAAACGGAGCTAAGGCAACCAATACTGGCAAGCCTGATGCCGCCCAGCGAGGCCATCGCATCCGCCGCGACAATGGGGTTGCGCAACCACGATGCAATGCAAGAATGATAACAATGACAATATAATCAGTAAACACATTTAAGAACAAAAAGTAGGTTGTCCTCGCACCAAGTTACAATTTAGCAACAATAAGCATATATCAATTACGCAATTATACTAAACAATATACTCTTTTAGCAAGAAAATAAACTATAATGCACGTAAGGATGCAGGTCCCTCACCTTTTAGGAAGCCAAACCTGCGCGAATTAAGCCAAGAATCCCTCAATATTCTCCAAAAGAATCAATTCCCTTTAATTATCACTACCTAATACAATCAACTATATGCATAAGAAGTGATTTCTTATTCTCAACTAAAGCTAGTTCATAAAGCCATTAATTTATCCAACTCTATTTGATTCCCTTTAATTCACATAACTAACAATATATTTCATGGTTTAACAATCAATATTTGAACAATACATAAACTCAAGTGATCACATATGCAACATTCTTTAATTTCCAAGTATTAGACAAAGACAATAGCATAATAAATAACATATACATAGCCATTCATATAAGTAGAAACACTATATAACATCTAACCTATAAGTTATATAAGCATATCTTTACACATATAATGCAATTAATAAGCAATATAAACATGTTTACTTAATCTTTAACTAATATCGATATAACTTAACTCACAACTTCTCCGAATAGATGAACTTGTTACATAAGTACATTTAAACATTTATCCAATCAATCAAGAATCAACTAACAACAATTATTACCATGGTTCATTACTAGTTCCTTTAGTCCATTCTAAATTCATACTCAACCAAATCCATGTAAACCAAGCAACTTAATTCACGAGACTTCACTACTATAATACGTACACTACACAAAGGCATATAAACATTTAATTACTCAATTATAAAGCAATTATCATGAGATTAACTATGCGAACACAAAGGGGTCAATATTATACTTTTCACAAAACTTAACCAAAAGCTCACACATACCTTAGAATAGCATTTAGACACGCTAGGAGCAACTACAAAGCAATACAAGTACTAAAACAATTAATTCATTCATTTCCCCTTTGTTCAACTAGGCTATTTAGCTTCCTATCGGAATTCAATGATCAAGTTAAGCTAGCTAACCATCCTACCAATCTAAGGATGCCTAAATACCTCATTTAGAACCTCCAAATCATAACCTAGAGCACAAGTACATGAAAACACCAAAAATGCCTCTTTGTGGGTTTACACTACAAGTATCAATTTCGGAACCCAAACAAGCGAAACGAAAGCACTTCTAAGGTTTCAATACTTAATAAAGATTAGCCATAACCTCGAAACGTGCCCAGATTCAAGTTAAACCCGAAACCCCTTATTAAAGTAGCCTATTTTGATCAAATTTCTCAAATTTTGAACATAGCAAGTGCAATTAACATTTTTCCCACGCTTATGGACCTAATTAGCAACTACTAGAAGCCTCGAATCGAATTAAATTGTAACTTTTTTCGAAAACCCTAGTTTAGCACTATTCATCATCTTTCCCAAGTGTCATTTTCATTTTCAAGCATTCAACAAGCATTTTAAACCATCAAACATATTCTATGAAGTCATTAGAGCATATAAGAATTAACGGAACAAGAATTAAACTACTACAGTATTAGATCACAAAAATAATAATGCAAACTTTAATTGAATTTAATACAAAAATAGAATGCACCCTCACCTCTTTTGAAGATCAAAGAATGGTCTTAAGGTCCTAAGGATGAAGCACAACCAATTTGGAAAGCAATGGAAGCAAGAATGAAGCAAGGAGTATTTTTTTTTTTTTGAGAAGTTACTATTCCCGTAACTCTCTTTTGGCCATTTTTTGACCCTTTTTTTTCTTGGCTTTTAATATTCTCATGAGATATTTTAGTAAGGGTAAATGGGACATTTGGGTGATTAAATTTCAGTAAAATAAAATGCCAAAAATATGAAAAATCTGGAAAAATCCCGCTGGTACTATTCATCAGACATTTTGTGAAGTTTTTCCCGTTGATCCCGATATGCAATGCACGCACGGTCAGGGGCTATAATCCCCTAAAAATATGTAGTATTTTATAAAAATATAAAATGCATGAAAAGAAATATTTGAATTTATGGAAATAAAAAAAAAGAAGTAATTAGCTAAATTACATCTAAGTTAACCATTTAATGAATGCAATTAATGAAGTACTGGGTTCGGGGTGTCACATACAATGAATTCTAACCATACTCTAATCAATTCAAGCGTTAATTTAGCATATATTATAAACATATATGGCACATGATAGCAACTAGGTTAATCATAGGTTCTGAATACATTCTAGTTCACTTAGACACTCAATTAATAAACAATATAAATTAGACAATTAATAATGTACTTGTAATTTAACACTTAAAGCACTATTATAACACATAAATACATTATATTGCACTAAAGGATAAGAGAACAAAAAAGTAAATTATCTAACTAACTAATGCTTCTAATACTATTAACTTTGAACTTTAAGCTAGAATCATTTCATTAGGAAATTAATAGCCCAAATGGTGGTTAAGCTCAATTAATACTTTATTATTACCAATTAATAACCTAAGCTAGACATTTTACACCTACATGTTCATAGCTAAACTACCACTAAACAACTCTTATCATCTTTTAGTTACTAAGGCCAAGTACTTGCACAATAGCAAACTTATTTCTACTTCAACAATCATTCACAACCACTTGCGAGCTAACAATATCACAATTAGAATTCTAGGACAAATTAAGGCTAAACTAGCAATTCTACATGATTAGATATCACCTAGCAACATTAGATATTAACAATTTCACGAATTAGTAATCCCAATTAACAATATCAAATAATAATCCAACTTAGACCCTTTCCTAATTTCTCTAACAGAAGCTTAATTTAATTAATTTCGTTTCCTATGCTATTGACCTCCAAACTGTCTGGATTTTATGTATAAATGTATCTCTTTGAGTGTAGATAACTTTAGAATCAAACAGTTCCTAATTCCGAGTTAAAATAAGTAAGTTACGACCTTTCCCGTGCAGCCGCGCAAACTGACCAGTAGCAGCAATTTTCAGGATACATTTATAAAATGGCTAAATCGAAGGGCTAAAACGTTAGAATTAGCCTTAGCCCTAGAAATCAACATTTGTTCTAAACTTCCTAATCTAGCTTCTATGTAAATTTCATTAATTTTCAAGCACGTTGACTTTGTCAAAAATCCTCCGAAAAATAGGGGCAATAGGATGTCCAGAATTTTGCTTACTCTTTAACACTTTGTTTAGCTTGTATTCCTCACTTGATTAAGTTGTATTTTAGTTGATAAGCTAAACTAACTCTCCTATAGGCATATAAAAAAACACCTCACATGCAATACACAACCTTCTTTCATCAACAATAACACAACAACCAATCTTTGTAATCTATCAAATATAGTTAGCAACAACACTTTGTATTCATATATTCTTCAAAATAACTAAGCTAGTTAGCTAAGCAAGGCACTTTGTATCTACTTCAACATTTATGTAACCTACAATTCCAAGAAAATTCAAGAAATCACATAAAAATGCAAACCCTCACCTTGTACATGTTGAATATGCAAGAGATTAACTTAGTTTGGCTTGAATTCCATTCTTTCTTCGTCCTTTTTCCTTTTTTTTTCTCTTCTCTTCTTTCTTCTCTCCATGTGTGTGTTGTGTGTGTGTGTGCTGAACCATGTTGTGTGTGTGTGTTTTGTGTAGTTTATTTGTTTTAATTAAAGTCAAAATTAGGTAGGATTATTATAAAAACTCAAAAGTCTATATTGCCCCTTTAACTAATTTGATATTTACTAGTTTGACATTTAGTTGAAATCTAACTAATCTAGTTTCTATTTGTAAATTGATAACACTTAAATAATGTCTACGTTACTTAAAACTCTTAAATGCACGTGAATGCACATAAATTCACATTAACAAGGCAAATGCATATTTTCCAAGAAATATGAAAATTAAAGTTAACCAATGCATGCAACTAATCATAGTAAGCACATAATCATTTATAAACACTTAAAAGAATCACGTAATAATATAGAAATAAGAATATTGGCCATATGCTTGGGTCGGGGTGTCACAAAGATAATAGAAACAATGTTGCCATACTTGTTTTTCTTTTTAGGTTCAGCCACTTCTTTTGCAAGGCTTTGAGGCTATAACAATGACCACAATTACTAACAAGATGGGAATAAGAGAACTTAATATGGTAGTAACAGTCAAGGCAACTTAAATACTTTTCTTTGTGTATGTGTTTTCTAGTATGATAGACACTGAAACCCTAATTCAAACTTGAAACCTTTGATTATAACAGATCAAGCACTATCCAATATTACACCCCATTTTTGGGCTAAGGACAAAACTAGAGCAAACGAGCCTTAACACACACTTTTGAAAAATTGAAAACTTTAGTACAAAATGTTCTTATCACTCCCGGACGTGCCATAATAGAAAAGCATAACATAAAAGTTTAGTTTGATATACATAAGTGTTAATGGTAGAATATTAAAGTAGGAGGAATGACATACCATACCTTGTCATCCAACCCTTGAGCAGAAGTAAGAGCTTGAGCCCTTTAGACTTGAATAGGGCTCAATGTGATGCCTTAAGCTTGAGCCCCGTATTTCTTAACAAGGTACCTTAAACTCCCAACATAGGCTTAATTAAACTAAATTAATGGCTCACTAGTATAATATATTATAAATTAATAACTCCAAGTCAAATAAAGTAATACATTATTCCATAAGATACATAATATATATATATTCCAAAACCAAACACTACTTACAACTAAATAATATATATATAAAACAAACCCAAAGTAAAAAATACAGTATAAATATTCAATACATATACATGTTCATCAAAAAACAAAGTGTTTGAAAAATAAACATTAAATAAATAAATAAACAGAACCCAATAAATTACAAACAAAATATAGATTATATATATACACATACACAAATATAGACTAGTATATTGCACTACCAAATAACATTCTCAAATAAACTAGTATCATTCCATAATACTAACATCGTTGGCCCAATTATTTAACTACTATATTGCACTACCAAATAACATTTCATATTGCACTACTAAATATCACTACAATACAATATTTTTATTTCACACAACATTTATGCCAAATATACTACCAAATATTTATGTCAAATATTATTAAATAAAAATTATAAATAAACATAAAATTAAATACAAAAACTATAGATTGAACTGTTAGGGATATGTCCTAATGATATTGCTTGGATGACCTAATTGGGGTTTTAATAAGAATATATGTGTTTTATACACAATGATGTTTTCGGATATTCATATTCTCTGCTTTGATATGAATGTGTCCCTAGTGTTTATCGGAGAAGTGAGAACATTCTAAAAGGGTTTAGAGTGCTTTGCTTTTTTTACTTCGATATGATAAACATTAAGAATTAAGTCATAACCCTTTAGATTATTTGATCGGGACTAGAATAATCGAGTACAAGTTATCATATGTAATTAGCTTTGATTAGCATAGTGATGTTAATGATAAAGGATGGCATGCGAAGTGTCAGAACGGCATGAGGATGTGGATTAATTAACATATGAGTGATCGTCAGTAGTACAGATCATTGATTGTGATAATAAATAGTGAACTACATGATTACAGGTTAATAGTTTACTATTTAGTTGAGAATTATGCAAATTAATCCTCAGACTTGAGAAATTACGGCTGCCAGTTATATCAAGGGCTAAATATTGCTTTTGGACAATACCCGCCTTTTATAAAGGTGAGTTACGACCTTTTGTATTTTAGTCTTTTGATATAGACTGACAGGTAATTGTCAAGATAGGATATGTTAAACCTCCGGTGTGAGTGGATGTCCTGTGATATCTGAAGTCGGTAGATAAATGAGGAATTCTTTGGCCAAGGCAAGTATGAATCGATGGTAAGGGGTTTTTCCATAGTAGTCATCTCTCGTTTCACTGTTTTAGATCTATTCACGTATCAGAAGTGGACTTAACCTTTTCATGGTCCTTTTTTCGATCGGGACGTTTTAATAGAAGGATCGGACTGCACGGTAATATTCGACAATAAATGGATTCATATTATTTAAGACAAGGTCTTCATTATCGTATACATTTTCATGGTACGTTTGTTGCTAGTGCGTCACTCATGAACATGAGGGTATTTTGGAAAATGGAAGAGACATTTTCGAGATAAGGTCTATCGGTCCCTCATCGATATGCGATTATCAATCTAGAAAGTCACACACTTATAAGCATCATGAATAAGCTTACTGGAAGCTTATATAATGTGGTTGGTGGCTTTAAGGTGTTGAGAGTCATCTACATTGGTGTTCAAGACAAAAGTTTAATTTTGGAAAGTTTTAGGGTCAAATTGTAATTACCAAAACTTTTGGAGCCAAACTGTAAATATTGAAAAAGCTATTTTAATATGATTATTCTAATAGAGATTAGAAATGACAAAAATAATATATATGTATATATATATATATATATATATGTTTGTATTTGAATTGGTGATGTAATTTGTGAAATGCCAGTCATCAATGTCAAGCCACAACTCGACCCCACCTACAATAAGTCAGGACGCAACGGAATTTCGGCAGTATAACGACAGTAATTAGGACACCGAGGCTCTAAACTAACCTCTTCGGAACTCATACAACCAACTCCACAACAAATCAACAATTAAACAACACAACCACAATAAACAATAAATATTCTTTTACTATTGCATCCATAGGTTATACGCCTCTGTTCCAACATCATACATTTACTATATAACATACATTTTCAAAATAGATTATAACCAATCTAGCAACCTAATCATGTTCCAAAACAAGACTACTAAGCTAGCAACATTTAATTCATTATCTTTACAACATCTTATACATCATAAACTTCTAAGTAAATAGAAAACATCTAGTTTTAATATACATGATAACAAAAGAGAACTACATCTCAGATATCAAGGACAAGACTTTGGCACATAGGACTTGTCCACATAAAGCACATTCTTAGCTTCGTGAGGCATGTACCCGTATTCCTGTTCTGTAACACCTGTATGCATGCAATAATTGAGAGTGAGCTTATATAAAACAAGCCCAATGAGGATTCGAAATATCTCTAACAGTATTTACTATACTCCTTGGAAATCATCATTTGAGCAGTAAACACAAAAAAAAAAAAATAACAATATAAACACATAAACTATAATGACCATTCAATAAAGGATACTCTAGTTGGTATAGCTCCAAACTCCATCACGATCTCAACCAACTTCTTATCACCCCCATGAGACACACACCCGAGGTACCTCACTAACCCTGCCTTCCATGGCATCTCTGCCCATGCAAGATGAGGGTAGCCTCTGATAGCCATGCCGTTTTTAACCCGACGACCCGATATTGCCCGAGAGGTGGCACACACATATCAAGACTCAATCAATAACAATAATCAATCATTCACCGGAAGACAATCTAGAAGAAGAGCCTATCTCTGGGTTCATCAATAATCAATATTTAATAATCAATAATCAATAATCAATTAATTATCAATCAATTAATAACATTACAACACAACATCAATTAATCAATTAACAACTAAACAACTAAGTTAGATGACAAAGTAGGCCACCCAACTTAACATGCATTAGACACACAACCAAATCCTAATCTATCAATCAACAATTCACAGTTCAATCACTCAAACACCACCCGATCATCTAAAGGCATATATCAACATTTTAAAGAAAGACAACCTAAACTTCTAATAATCATAACTTATATTCTACTAATCCAAACAACTCCAAACCAGTTCTTATCATTCACTCACTCAAGCAACTACATTAGCCCTATCGGAAACCAACCAAAATACATCCAAATCATGCCCAACAACCTTAAAACCCAAATGCACCATGGCTGAAATTTTTGGACTTTTGCACCGACATCACAATCAAAATTTAGGCATTACAACGGTACTACCCCATATTTAACAAACTTTTACAAATTGACGGCAATCGATTCCAACCACTACAACTCAAAATATTCAACAAATAGCCAACAAGTCAACTTTTAATACCTGAAAATAAAAATTCATGCCACAACGGTTCAAATCTTATATAAATGCATATAAACGATCCTTAGCATGCACTGAGCAATAATATAACATCAATTCAACTTTCTAACGGTTCAAAATTCAATTATACACAAAAACATAAAAGATGATATTTGAGATCTAGAATTTTTCTCTCACCTTTGATGTGTTATGAAGCTAAAAAGATGCTCAATGGATGCTCAAGAAGTGGAATCAAGCTTTGGTTGATGAAGTTTGGCCTTTAATTGCAACTTTTAATGAAAAATCTCTTTGAAAAAATGTTGAAAAAAACTCTCAAGGAAAGCTATGGTGTTTCGGCCACCTTGTGTGTGTACTTGTGGTGTTTTGTGTTGATTCTAATGTGTATTGATGCATATATGCCAAGGTCAAACAAATTTAAAATGGTCAAAGTTAGTTTTATTTAGTCTTTTAATTATTTATATTCTTTTAATTTAGTTTCTTGACTATTTCTTGCTCAAACATTAAATTGACACTTAAACCATCTCAAGTAGTTTATTTTTCAGTGACAAGAAGTTTTACATTCAAACATTTCCACCGAGTAGGCTCAAAACTCGATTTTCGTAAAAGACGGTGTAAAAATCTTTTTAAATTCCTAAGCCGATTCTGAATCCGTTTTAATCAAACACGGGTCTATTGATACCCGAGGACTAGGTTTTGAAACACTTAAAACACCCCTGTAAAAATTTTAGCGGACGTGCGTTCAAAATACTATTCACAAAAATTGACGATAAAATTTTCAATGCCTTTTTTGATAAAAATTTCATGAATGCACACATAGCATGTATTATGAATATAAATCACATATTTAGCACATTCTAACTCATATAACACATAAACAGGTCAAATCATGCAAATCGAGGCAAAAACACGCAAATGGAGGTTAAGATGAAAAGTGGGGTTTCACATTCTCCCCCCCTTAAAACAATTGCGTCCACGCAATTTTCGAACTGACAGACGATTAAATCCTCAATCGTTACACTTAACAATACTTCTTTTAGTTCCCATTTATCTCTTTGGATGAGACCTAACCAAAGACCTCAAAAGAACAAACTCTGTTGACTGCAAGATGATTATCATAATTCCAAGACAATCTTCAATTCATAATTCTCTCCCATCTAATATCATATTGCATATGAAAGAAATCGCAACTCCAAAGTCTTAGCATGATACCACTACTTATCAATCATCCCCTACTATACAAAAAAGCTCTATGAATATCCCGAGAGTTTAAAAACTCATTCACGATAACATGAATGATTATTGATCAAGGAAATATCTCAAAAGTGACATTGGTAAGAATATGGCTATTATGAAATTTACAAGGAAATAAGGATATGGAAAGTCATATTCGAGCCAACAATCAAGGGAACAAGAGGTCAAACAAGTTAGAGAATCAAGAGGCTAATAGTTTAATAACAAGCATGATAACTAAGATAAGGAATGTCTCAACACCTATCAGTTAAATAAGTACGAACAAAGAATGATGACGGATCAAAACAGTGCTGAGTATGTTGAACAAACATTCCTGAACAGGTAAACATTTCAATTCTCGATGATTGTTCAAGGAACCAACAAGTAAGTTGTACTTGAGGCGAAATGAAATTAAGAAATAAGAGATAATTAATTCAATAGAAAACATGAGTGGCAAGAGTATCTCAGCACACAATACCAAAGAAGTACGAATAAGAAATAATAACAACAGGACAGTGTCGAGTACTTGAGTGAGCAATTACAAGCAAAGTAATGCCTCATCATTTAATAATAAAACAATAGGATTAACAAGGATCAACAAGAATGACAATGATGTACTTAGGTAGGGGGTACATCAAGCAAGTGAAATTCGAACAAGTAAAATGGTATACCAAAGGAAAAATTACTTTCAAATGAATAGTAATAGGATGAAATGAAATATATTGAAATCAATGGCTGGAGATATAGAATGAAATATAGAAGTCTCAAACCTTAACTCCAATAAACGACATTGCTATAAGAAGCAAATATGAATGTTAAGAATAGAAACAATGTCAAATGAGTATAGGATCCATTAATTCAATAAGCAAAACTTTCAAGAAACAATTGATATGCTAGAAAGGTATAACTCTCTCTCAAATAAGTGAGAATAGAGTATAAAAGAATAATAAGACCAATAGAATAGGAAGCACAAAAGGGGTGTCCTACCTACACATTTAAATACCAACAAGTCAAATCCTACAATCTATTTTCTTCCCAAACAAGACACTAAGGAGATCTAGAAAATATAAGGAGTCATAACAATCACCAAACAAGATAAATCACTCAAAAATTTTACATTCCGTACCAGACCAATCACCAAACAAGATAAATCACCGATTACCCAACAAGATTAACTAATAAAGACTCCAAAATTTGATAACACAATATAGATTCATACTAATCCATTATAACATAAGAGAATCCCCAATCAGCAATTTAAAAAGTCATACCACCTAGAACTCAAAAGCTTGATGTAGGCAAGTAAATGTTCAGTCACCAAAATGCATTCTTATTTCCTCAAATAATTCTATCTCCCAACAATTACATCTTCGAATAAAGTAACTTTAGTCAGGAATCACTCCAATTGTCTCCAAGGTTTAAAGATCAAAACTCCAAAATATCCATTAATAATATAGCAATCCCAAATAGTAGAAATATTCATATGTTATACCATACTTCATTCCATTCACAAATATAAATCACTAATTCCTCAAATAAATTCATTCTAAAATAATGCGAAACCCCACTTTTCTATCTTATCTCGATTTGCGTGCTTTACCTCATTTTGCGTGAATTGACTTGTTTATGTGCTATATGATTTAGAATGTGTTAAATATGTGATTAATACTCCTAATACATGCTAAGTGTGCATTCATGAAATTTTCATAAAAAACGAAATCAGAAATTTTATCGTTCGTTTTGGTGAATAGTATTTTTGAACACCTGTCCGTTAAAAATTTTAAAGGGGTGTTTTAAACGTTTTAAAACCTAGTCCTTGGGTATTAATAGACCCGTGTTTGGTTAAAACGAATTTGGAATCGGTTTTGAAATTTTAAAGATTTTTACACTTTCTTTCCCAAGAAAACGAGTTTTAAGCCGACTCGGGTGTAATTGTTTAAATGTAAAACTTCTTGTCACCTAAAAATAAACTACTTGAGATATCTTAGGAGTTGCATAATTAGTTTGAGCAATAAATAGCTAAAATGAATTAAAGGACTAGAAATACAAAAAAATGCTAACTTTGACTTTTACTATTTAATTTGACCAAGCTTATTTATGAATAATATATCAATATTGCTCACAAAATAACTCAAAACACACTCATTTCTCACTCACATGGCCGAAACTCCATAGCCTTCCTTGAGGAGTTTTTCAACATTTTTTCAAAGCAAATTTTTCATTAAAAGTTGCAATTAAAGGCCAATCTTCATCAACCAAAGCTTGATTCCACCTCTTGAGCATCCATTGAGCATCTTTCTAGCTTCATAACACATCAAAGGTGAGAGAAAAATTCTAGATCTCAAAACTCATATTTTGTGTTTATGCGTATAAATAATTATTGAACCGTTAGAATGTTAATTTGAAGTTAGATTATTGCTCCATGCATGCTAGGGATCGTTTATATGTATTCTTGCAAGATTTGAACCATTGTAGCATAATTATTTATTTTCGGGTATTTAAAGTTGAGTTATTTGCCATTTCTTGATTATCTTGAGTTGTATTGGTTGAAATCGATTGCCGTCGATTTCTAAAAGTTTGATAATTACGTGGTAGCGCCGTTGTAATGCCGAATTTTTGATTGCGAGGTCGGTGCTAAAATCCAAAAATTTCAGCCATGACACACTAGGGTTTTAGGGTTATTGGGCATGATTTGGATGTGTTTTGGTTGGTTTCCGAGGGGCCTAATGTAGTTGATTGAATGGGTGAGTGATAGAAACTGATTTGGAGTTGTTTGGATTAGTAGAATGTAAGATATAAATATTTGAAATTTAGGTTGTCTTTCTTTAAAATGTTAAATTATGCATTTAGTTGATTGGGTGTGGTTTGAGTGATTGAATTGTGAGTTGTTAATGGTTAGACTAGGGTTAGATTACGTGTTTCATGCATGTTAAGTTGGATGGCCTACTTTGTCATCTAACTTAGTTGTTTGTTGTTTAATTAAATATTGATGTTATATTGACGATTATTGAGTACGGGAATCGGGCACTTTCGTTGCTGATCTCTCGGAATATTGATGATTATTGATTATGGGAATCAGGCACTTTCGTTGCTGATCTCTCAGATTATTGGTTGATTATTAATTACGAGAATCAGGCACCTTCGTTGCTGATCTCTCGGTTTATTTATGTTGAGTCTCATTGTTGTGAGCTTTGATAATGTTGTGTCACCTCGGGAGGCATCCTGGGCTGCGGGCACAGTTATCAAGGCTAATTCCTATCTCGTATGGGCGGAAAGGCCATGGGGTGTGGGTCTAGGCCATGGTACCTCAGGAATTGTGTCATTGAGTTTGGAGGAGTTGTTGAGCATGGAATTGGTGTATGGAGCTTCATCAGTAAATGTATCGTATCCTTATTGTGTGTTTACAGTTATTACTATTGTTGCATTTATAATGATTATTGATGTTTATTTGTGTGTTTATTTGCTCAAAGGATCATTTCCAAGGAGTTTAGTAAATACTGTTAGAGATCTATCGGATCCTCACTGAGCTTGTTTATATAAGCTCACTCTCTATTATTGCATACATACAGGTGTCCTTTCGCAAGATTTCAGGTACGCGCCTCCAGAAGAGGATAATGTGTCGTATGTGGACGAGTCCTATGTGCCAGAGTCTTGTCCTTGATGCTTGAGATGTTGTATACTATATTATCATGTATATTAAACTAGTTGTCTCTTATTTTTCCTTGTAATTTATGATGTATAAGTTGTAGTAAAGATAATGAACTAAATGATGCTAACTTAGTAGTCTCTTTTGTTATGATCTAGGTTGTTAAGTTGGTTTATAATCTATTTTGATATGTATGTTAAAGTTAAAGTATTATGTTGGAACGGAGGCGTATAACTATGAATGGATCGTCTAAGAATGATTGTTGTATAATATGGTTATGTTGTATGTTGTTAATGGTTTTAAGGAATTGATTATTGTTTGGTTGAGGAGTTTGATTGTATAATGTTCTGAGAGGTTGGTTTAGAGCCTCGATGTCTTTATTACTGTCGTTATACTGTCGAAATTCCGTTGCGTCCTGACTGATCGTAGGTGGGGTCAAGTTGGGACGTGACATTTAAGTGGTATCAGAGCTCATGTTAGTTGTCAGCCGGGGTATTCTCGAAATGTGGGTAATGGTCTTAGCATGAAAGTATGTATGAAAAGAAAGAAAAGTGAACTATGAATTAATATGATTAAATGATTAAGTGATTAAGTGATTAAGTGATTTAGTGCTTATGTGATTATGTGATCAATTTGTTTGTGTGTTTTATATGAGTTTGTTGTTTATGTGCTAATAGTTGTTTATAACCTGTTTACGTGCTATAACCTGTGCTAACTCTTTGATTAGTAGAATGACCGGTAGACCAAGGACCAGAAGTAGGCCCGAGGTAGTAGATGAGACTCCTGGTAATGCGGCATCGGGCCGTGATAGGGGTGATGATCGTTTGGGGGCAGCTATGGAGAGGATTGCTGAGTTAGTGGCCAGACAGGCACAGTTGTTAGCAGGGCAGGCTGCCCAGACTTAGGCTTGGCAGGCTCAGTTGTTGAATGTGCAGGGTGGAAACCACAGGCGTAGTACCCTGAAAGAGTTCTTAGGGTATCATCCACCTAGATTTCAGGGGGAACCCGATGATCGGAAGGCTGAAGCGTGGATTAGTAAGGTGGAGAAGATTTATGATCCTCTTGATTATACCGATGAGCAGAAGGTCTCCTTTGCCATGTACTTGCTGGATGATGAGGCAGAAGAATGGTGCTGCACGGTGAGAACTAGCTGGGCGACTCAGGGTATTCTGTATGTTTGGGGTACCTTTCTGATAGCTTTCCGAGCAAAGTATGTCCCGAGGATCGCGAGGGAGCGGAGAGAGGCAGAGTTTCTAGCCTTAGTGCAGGGAGATGATTCAGTGGCTCAGTATGAGGCCACTTTCACTAGGTTGTCCCGGTATGCACCAGAGTATGTGGTTGACGAGGAATGTAAGACTCGTAGGTTCATGTTGGGGTTGAGGCCCGAGATTCAGGATGCGATGGCCCTGAATCGGTATGATATACTTACGGAGGCCTTTGATACAGCTTCTAGATTGGAGAAGAGAAAAGGGGAACAGATTGTATCTAGCTACCCTAGCAAGAGGCCATTTCAGCCTCAGGGTCAGCAGGGAGTGTATAGGCCTCCCGTACAACAGGTTGTGTACAGGCTGGCCCAGTCTCAGGGTCAATACAGGCCTAGTGTTGTTAGACCTCAGCAGCAGGCTAGTTCAGCTGCTTATTCAGCTTCTAGTTCTTTAGAAGGCAGTGTCAGTGCTCCACGCTGTAGTGTGTTTATTGTAAACGTAAGGGCCATCTGGAGGCCAACTGTCGGAGAAAGGCAGGGACGTGTTTAGGTTGCGGCAGCAACCAACATCGGGCGAGGGATTGCCCCAAGTACCAGGGTTCTACGGGTCAACCAGCAGTCCAGGGTTATCAGGGTGGACCTGCAAGCAGTACACCTCAGCAACAGCGGGTTCAGGCTCGGGCCTACGCAGTGGACATGGAGGAATTACCAAAGGCGACAGTAGTGGCGAAAGGTAACTTACTTATTCTCAACCAATTAAATATCATATCTCCTTGAGTGCAACGTGCTAAAATATGAGTAGAGATTTTGCCTTATACGATTAAAGTTAGCACATGCATCATATCAGTTGGCACTGAGTAGTATGTGACGCTGAGGTATGTGGAATTCCGATTAGGGGTCAAGCTACTTTATGACTATACATTGATTATTGGGATTCTTATTTGGTGATTTTATACGGCATTCTTCCTCGAGATTTCTGTATGGAGATTTTTATTCAGCATACTTCTTTAGACATATTCTATGGTATTTTATATGCGGTATTCTTATGTGGAATTCTGATACGGTATTATCCGGAGTTCTGATATTGGTATTATTATTTGGTATTCTCGCTCGGTGATCTTTTTGAAGCTCTTACTTGGTATTCTTGGTTGGTGCTCTATTACGGGATCTATGTTTGGCATTTTCTTCAGTAATTATTTGAGATTCTCATCCGGAAGTCTTAGTCGGTGTTCTTATTCAGCGTTCCTATTCAAGCTTCTTGTTCGGTATTCCTAGTTGGCATACTTAGTTGGTATTCAGAATTTGATTTCAGTCTTTCATTCCGTATGTTTGAGCCAGTAGTACTTGAGTGAAGAATTGCGAGGATACAATTGTTTTAAGGAGGGGAGAATGTGAAACCCTACTTTTCTATCTTATCTCGATTTGCGTTCTTTACCTCGTTTTGCGTGAATTGACTTGTTTATATGCTATATGACTTAGAATGTGTTAAATATGTGATTAATACTCCTAATACATGCTAAGTGTGCATTCATGAAATTTTCATCAAAAACGGAATCAGAAATTTTATCGTCGGTTTTGGTGAATAGTATTTTTGAACACCTATCCGCTAAAATTTTTAAAGGGGTGTTTTAAATGTTTTAAAACCTAGTCCTCGGGTATTAATAGACCTGTGTTTGATTAAAACGGATTTGGAATCGATTTTGGAATTTTAAAGATTTTTACACTTTCTTTCGCAAGAAAACGAGTTTTAAGCCGACTCGGGTGTAATTGTTTAAATGTAAAACTTCTTGTCACCTAAAAATAAACTACTTGAGATATCTTAGGAGTTGTATAATTAGTTTGAGCAAGAAATAGCTAAAATGAATTAAAGGACTAGAAATACAAAAAAAATGCTAACTTTGACTTTTACTATTTAATTTGACCAAGCTTATTTATGCATAATATATCAATATTGCTCACAAAATAACTCAAAAACACACTCATTTCTCACTCACATGGCCGAAACTCCATAGCCTTCCTTGAGGAGTTTTTCAACATTTTTTCAAAGCAAATTTTTCATTAAAAGTTGCAATTAAAGGCCAATCTTCATCAACCAAAGCTTGATTCCACCTCTTGAGCATCCATTGAGCACCTTTCTAGCTTCATAACACATCAAAGGTGAGAGAAAAATTCTAGATCTCAAAACTCATATTTTGTGTTTATGCGTATAAATAATTATTGAACCGTTAGAATGTTAATTTGAAGTTAGATTATTGCTCCATGCATGCTAGGGATCGTTTGTATGTATTCTTACGAGATTTGAACCGTTGTAGCATAATTATTTATTTTTGGGTATTTAAAGTTGAGTTATTTGCCATTCCTTGATTATCTTGAGTTGTATTGGTTGAAATCGATTGCCGTCGATTTCTAAAAGTTTGATAATTACGTGGTAGCGTCGTTGTAATGCCGAATTTTCGATTGCGAGGTCGGTGCTAAAATTCAGAAATTTCAGCCATGACACACTAGGGTTTTAGGGTTTTTGGTCATGATTTGGATGTGTTTTGGTTGGTTTCCAAGGGGCCTAATGTAGTTGATTGAATGGGTGAGTGATAGAAACTGATTTGGAGTTGTTTGGATTAGTAGAATGTAAGATATAAATATTTGAAGTTTAGGTTGTCTTTCTTTAAAATGTTAAATTATGCCTTTAGTTGATTGGGTGTGGTTTGAGTGATTGATTTGTGAGTTGTTAATGGTTAGACTAGGGTTAGATTATGTGTTTCATGCATGTTAAGTTGGATGACCTACTTTGTTATCTAACTTAATTGTTTGTTATTTAATTAAATATTGATGTTATATTGACGATTATTGAGTACGGGAATCGGGCACTTTCGTTGCTGATCTCTCGGAATATTGATGATTATTTATTATGGGAATCGGGCACTTTCGTTGCTGATCTCTCAGATTATTGATTGATTATTGATTACGGGAGTCGGGCACCTTCGTTGCTGATCTATCGGTTTATTTATGTTGAGTCTCATTGTTGTGAGCTTTGATAATGTTGTGTCACCTCGGGAGGCATCCTGGGCTGCGGGCACAGTTATCAAGGCTAATAATCCCTATCTCGCATGGGTGGAAAGGCCATGGGGTGTGGGTCTAGGCCAAGGTACCTCAGGAATTGTGTTATTGAGTTTGAAGGAGTTGTTGAGCATGGAATTGGTGTATGGAGCTTCATCAGTAAATGTATCGTATCCTTATTGTGTGTTTATAGTTATTACTATTGTTGCATTTATAATGATTATTGATGTTTATTTGTGTGTTTACTTGCTCAAAGGATCATTTTCAAGGAGTTTAGTAAATACTGTTAGAGATCTATCGGATCCTCACTGAGCTTGTTTATATAAACTCACTCTCTATTATTGCATGCATACAGGTGTCCTTTCGTAAGATTTCGGGTACGTGCCTCCAGAAGAGGATAATGTGCCGTATGTGGACGAGTCCTATGTGCCAGAGTCTTGTCCTTGATGCTTGAGATGTTGTATACTCTATTATCATGTATATTAAACTAGTTGTTTCTTATTTTTCCTTGTAATTTATGATGTATAAGTTGTAGTAAAGATAATGAACTAAATGATGCTAACTTAGTAGTCTCTTTTGTTATGATCTAGGTTGCTAAGTTGGTTTATAATCTATTTTGATATGTATGTTAAAGTTAAGGTATTATGTTGGAACGGAGGCGTATAACTATGAATGGATCGTCTAAGAATGATTGTTGTATAATATGGTTATGTTGTATGTTGTTAATGGTTTTAAGGAATTGATTGTTGTTTGGTTGAGGAGTTTGATTGTATAATGTTCTGAGAGGTTGGTTTAGAGCCTCAGTGTCTTTATTACTATTGTTATACTGCCGAAATTCCGTTGCGTCCTGACTGATAGTAGGTGGGGTCGAGTTGAGACTCTAAATGTGTCTAATCACAACCTCAAGGAAGTATAGTATGAGTTGAGACTCCAAAAGTGTCTAATCACAACCTTACGGAAACCTCAACTTATGATCCATCTCCAAGTAATAACAAGTTAAACATGGCAACAAAAGTAATTATAATCATCAAGATATATTGCTATTTCCTCAAACAACTTCATTCTCGCTAAAGGAACATTAAGAACTGATCCATTAAACTGAGACTAAAATCCATAAGCATAACAATTAAAATCTCACTGATAAACTACTAGAATAATAATAATTCAAAATCATGGCCTACCTCTATTTCTGAAAACTCTTGCAGTCATCCTTATTTTACCCAAAAGAATCACCCCTAGTTATAGCATATATACAACTATATCTCATGAAAACAAGCACCAACATATTACATGATTATCATATATTACAACATTATCACATAACACACAATGCAACACATAAGAAGCCAACATCACATAAACAGGTTATATCACAGAAGTAAGTTATAAACAATTAAAGTCACATAAGCAACAAACTTCACATAAGACAAGTTGATCACGTAACTCACAATGGTCACTTAAAGAACATTGAGCACCTAAAGCACATTGTTTCACATAATCTGGTTATAAACAATTAACTTCACACAAGACACTTCAATCACATAAAACACATTTGTCACATAATGCACATTAATCACATAATGCACATTAATTACAACACATTAAGTCCATAAGGCACGTTGTCACATAGAGCATATTGACCACATTAGTTCACTTAACACATAAAGCATATTGGTCACATAGAAAGTTAGACACATAAGTAAATTAATCACATAAACATAATAACATATGTTTCACTTTTCTTTCAATTAATACATACTTGCATGCTTAGACCACTACCCACATTCCGAGGATACCCCGACTAACAACTAACCATGCGCTCTGATACCACTTAATGTCACGCCCCAACTCGACCCCACCTACAATAAGTCAGGATGCAATGGAATTTCGGCAGTATAACGACAGAAATTAGGACACCGAGGCTCTAAACCAACCTATTCGGAACTCATACAACCAACTCCACAACAAATCAACAATTAAACAACACAACCACAATATACAATAAACATTCTTTTACCATTGCATCCATAGGTTATACGTCTCCGTTCCAACATCATACATTTACTATATAACATACATTTCCAAAATAGATTATAACTAATCTACCAACCTAATCATGTTCCAAAACAAGACTACTAAGCTAGCAACATTTAATTCATTATCTTTACAACATCTTATACATCATAAACTTCTAAGTAAATACAAAACATCTAGTTTTAATATACAAGATAACAAAAGAGAACTACATCTCAGATATCAAGGACAAGACTTTGGCACATAGGACTTGTCCACATAAAGCACATTTTCAGCTTCCTGAGGCACGTACCCGTATTCCTGTTCTGTAACACCTGTATGCATGCAATAATTGAGAGTGAACTTATATAAAACAAGCCCAGAGATGATTCGATAGATCTCTAACAGTATTTAATATACTCCTTGGAAATCATCCTTTGAGCAGTAAACACACAAAAAAAAACATCAATAACAATATAAACTATAATGACCATTCAATAAATGATACTTTATTTGGTGTAGCTCCAAACGCTATCACGATCTCAACCAACTTCTTATCACTCCCATGACACACACACCGGAGGTACCTCACTAGCCCTGCCCTCCATGGCATCTCTGCCCATGCGAGATGAGGGTAGCCTCTGATAGCCATGCCGTTTTCAACCCGACGGCCCAATACCGCCCGAGAGGTGGCACACGCATATCAAGACTCAATCAATAACAATAATCAGTCATTCACAAGAGGACAATCTAGAAGAATTGTCTATCTCCCGGGTCATCAATAATCAATATTCAATAATCAATAATCAATAATCAATTAATAACATTACTACAACACAACATCAATTAATCAATTAACAACTAAACAACTAAGTTAGATGACAAAGTTGGCCCCCCAACTTAACATGCATTAGACACACAACCAAACCCTAATCTAACTATCAACAATTCACAGTTCAATCACTCAAACACCACCTGATCATCTAAAGGCATATATCAACATTTTAAAGAAAGACAACCTAAACTTCTAATAATCATAACTTACATTCTACTAATCCAAACAACTCCAAACCAGTTCCTATCACTCCCTTACTCAAGCAACTATATTAACCCCCTCAGAAACCAACCAAAATACATCCAAATCAAGCCCAACAACCCTAAAACCCAAATGCACCTTGGCTGAAATTTCCGAACTTTTGCACCGAGATCACAATCAAAATTTTGGCATTACAACGGTACTACCCCGTATTTAACAAACTTTTACAAATTGACGGCAATCGATTCCAACCACTACAACTCAAAATATTCAACAAATAGCCAACAAGTCAACTTTTAATACCCGAAAATAAAAATTCATGCTACAACTGTTCAAATCTTATATAAATGCATATAAACGATCCTTAGCATGCACTGAGCAATAATATAACATCAATTCAACTTTCTAACAGTTCAAAATTCAATTATACGCAAAAACATAAAAGATGACATTTGATATCTAGAATTTTTCTCTCACCTTTGATGTGTTATGAAGCTAGAAAGATGCTCAATGGATGCTCAAGAAGTGGAATCAAGCTTTGGTTGATGAAGTTTGGCCTTTAATTGCAACTTTTAATGAAAAATCTATTTGAAAAAATGTTGAAAAAACTCTCAAGGAAAGCTATGGAGTTTCGGCCACCTTGTGTGTGTGCTTGTGGTGTTTTGTGTTGATTCTAATGTGTGTTGATGCATATATGCCAAGGTCAAACAAATTTAAAATGGTCAAAGTTAGTTTTATTTAGTCTTTTAATTATTTCTAGTCTTTTAATTTAGTTTCTTGACTATTTATTTCTCAAAAATTAAATTGACACTTAAACCATCTCAAGTAGTTTATTTTTAGGTGATAAGAAGTTTTACATTCAATCATTTCCACCCGAATCGGCTCAAAACTCGATTTTTGTAAAAGACGGTGTAAAAATCCTTTTAAATTCCTAAGCCGATTTCAAATCCGTTTTAATCAAATACGGGTCTATTAATACCCGAGGACTAGGTTTTGAAACACTTAATACACCCATGTAAAAATTTTATTGGATGTGCATTCAAAACACTATTCACAGAAACCAACGATAAAATTTTCAATGCCTTTTTTGATGAAAATTTCATGAATGTACACATAGCATGTATTAGGAATATAAATCACATATTTAGCGAATTCTAACTCATATAACACATAAACAGTCAAATCATGCAAATTGAGGCAAAGACACGTAAATCGAGGTTAAGATGAAAAGTGGGGTTTCACAATCAATCCTTGTCATCAAAAGCAAAATAAACTATTGGGTGGAGCTATACATGTGGCGTGTGGAATACCACATGTAGGATGAATGGATTGTCTATATCATCAATCCTAGTCTTTTAATTTGAATTGGATGGTCAAGATTCAATCTAGAATAAAGACAAAAGGATCCTAGCCATAAAGTAAAGAGAGTTGATTTTTGCCAAGTGTCATGAGAGAGAAATGAAAAAGTAGTTTTTCGATTGTAATGATTACAATCCAAGGTCATGCATGACTTTTCTTTCTTCTTGCAACTAAGGAAGCTCTTTTGATTGGCTACTTATATATATAAAGCTAATATATTAATAGAGATTATATATATTAAAAATGCAAGACAAATTCTTTCTTTCCTGGACACTTATTTTCGACCAACCAAAGGAAGAAATAGAAGATATTTTTTTATGCATTAGATTGTAATGATTACAATCCAATGACATGCAAGGTGTTTATCCAATCTAGTACTCTACTTATCTTCATTTTTGATTGGGTGCATTAGATATACATATAATGGTGATTATATAGATAATTACATGAGATCTTCTCTCTCTTAATCCATCTACACATACATAGCACACACTAGAGAAAAGGAGAGGAAAAACTTTATCTTCTATGTGTGTTGGTTTCGGCCATTGAAGGGAAAAATAGAAGCTTTTTCTCTTTTTCTTAGTTACATACACATTAAGCTATATTGTTTGAAGATATACTTGCACCTTTGGTTTTCAAACATTGGGTGAACTATGGATGCTTGGTGGACCTACTAGTGCCTTCAAGTTAGAAGGATTCAAGGACTACATCAATTATGCTTGCATCAACTATTTTGAAAACTTCAAGAGGTATACCTTTATACTTCATATCTTTCAATAGCACATTTACATATATCTTATATATATATATATATATATATATATAAACTAGTCTATAGATATGGATTGAAGATTACATGTTAATTGTTGCTAGAATGCTTGTGAAATTTTTGAAATGCACCATGATTGGTTTGGTTATAGCCAGTAAAACATGTGTATCTCCTTCAGTCTTGGGAATATGATAAGTCGTATCACGTGTCTTTCAAGTGGTATCAAAGCGTGGTTTCGATGTCTATGAAAAACTTGTGTATATATATATATATATATATATATGGCCGAATGGTATGTGTGCAAGAATGAAGTTTTTGTGAAGTTTATTTCTTTGCATGTTCAGATCTTGAGTAGATCTTGACTTAGATGCGTATATATATTGAGTTAATATATGATGTGTTGGACATGCATGCTTAGATCTATACTTCTTGTTGGCCATTTTTCACATGCATGTTTAAAATGTTTCTTGTTGGATTTGTTTATATGTAAAGAAAAATAGTTGATTCGATCTTTACATGATTACATTGTCCTTTGAAGAATATTCTAAAAGATGAAAAACTAAAAGGTTTTTTTTGAAAAGTTCTTTTTAGTCATGTGTAAAGTCAAAATGTTGAGAATGACAAGTCTTGTATTTTTATATACCATGGCCGAACACACTATGTGTGAAGGAAAGTGATTTTGTTTTTGGTTAGACATGAAAAGGTATTGAAGATTGCTTAGTAGTCCTCAAACATGAGTATTATATATATATATGTATATATATATATATATATATATATATATATATATATATATATATATATATATATATATATATATATATATATATATATATATATATATATATATATATATACATATATACATATATATGTGTGTGTGTTGATATTGCATAAGTTGGCATAAAAGTTTAAAAGGCTAGTTTTAAACCTATTTCTACGTTGACAAGTATGTGATTAAAAGGGACTATTTGATGATTAAAAGGTTTAATAGTGAAAAAACAACTTATCTTTATGTCTTGGAATAACCAAAATGCTTACACATAAGAAAAAAGGTCATTTAGTTCTTGATTTGATTTGGAAATAATCTAAATGGGTGTATTTATATATTTCTAAATTTAAATAAAATCAAAAGTTATTATATATTGATATAATGCCATTTAAGATTAACTAATTGGGCTAATTTGCATGTATGGGCCAAAAGGACATATTGATTTGGGCTTGGGCCTTATATGTATGTATTAGTGTTAAAGTTTAGCCTATTGGGCCACATAATATGTTTTGGGCCATGTACTTGTGTTTTTCTATTTTTGGACTTAAGCTTGCATGACATACTATAAAGTGTTATAAGTATATGGGCCAACATGACTTGCATTAATAAAAGGTGTTTTATGATTATGCAATTTATGTGGATGAAGTTTGGTTATTCATATTGATGAGTTAATTAAACTTGACTGCTAGCAAATTATGTGATGATGGTTATATATATTTGATATGAATGATCATACATAAGTATATATTTTGGAAATGGTGAATTTGATCATGGATTTAGGCTTTAGGGTCATTTTATTGGGTTGTAAATTGAGACATAAGTCTCATATTTATTATTCTTGTTTTTGAGAGAATAATGTAGTGAGGACACTTATGTAATTCTTTAAGAGGGATTTTTGCAAGAAGGCCCAATAGACAATCTAAGGAGTTGGAGGCCTAATGAAGATTTCAAGGAGTTGAAGATCTTTGTTAGGGTGGTTTTATTTCTTAGGCGCAAACCCAAGACCATGATGCACCATTTGTGCATTTTTCCATTCACATTCTATTAAATGCTATAATTGTGATTGTTAGTTAGCTAGTAATATGTTGAATGCATATTTATATGATGAGATCGGATTCAAACTTTAGAACTCCCAACGTGTAAACTAATATTAGATTGAAACAAACCGTAAAAGGAGTTTTATCGTAGTCCTCCGCCATCCTAGGTTTTAATAGAACTTGAGTTGAATACATTCCAACATAGCCATAAAGGTTTGAGGAATTGTTTCACAATAAAGTTTATTAAAAGTCGCTAGAATGAAACATAGAGATATGGTTATCTTCCAAAATCTAACGGCCAACATAGCCACAAAGGTTTGAGATTATTGATTCAAGTTTTTGGATAACTAAGTGATGGCGGGTATAATCTAACTAGATCACTTAATCAACATAGCCACAAAGGTTTGAGACCAAAATGATTTAGGGACTAAATTTGACCATAGCCTATTTAGAGAAATAGACAACAAAGGAGTTGCTGATCTTTGGTATTTATATTTCAACATAGCCACAAAGGTTTGAAAAATATGTCATATCATAAGAAATTGGTCATCCCACTTAGAGTCTTTTTAGATTCACCATTTTCTCTTTTAGGGAGTATGAGATTCAAAAGAAATAGTGGGAGTAGCTATTTGATTTGCATAAATTTACAGTCATATTTATATTTTTGTTAGCCTACAATCTTACTAACTGTTACTTTTATTTTATGCAGTTTATATGTTATGGCTTCTTTTACAAATCCGATTGTTTCTATTCTGAACCACGACTACTTAACCGGACCAAACTTTAAAAAATGGTAGAAGAGCTTAAGAGTAGTTCTCCATTTTGAGAGAATTGAGTGTGTTCTAGATTTTGAACCTTTGGCTCCTATTGATGAAACTGCTTCTGAAGCTGATAAGATCACATACGATAGATGGGTTCTTTTGAATATGATTGTGAATATGTTTATATTTTAATTTGAAGTTTTTTTTCCTCTTCTATTTAATGATGAAAGAAATAGTAGTGACTATTTGTTTCAATCTTGTCTTACTGAGAAAATTTTGAATTTATCTTATGTAAGAAAAAGATATGCGTTTTTGTACCACGTTTTATTATAGTAATGAAATCTTCAAAATGCACATCAAAATGGAAAAATGTCTTCAAAATGATAAACTACACAAATAGTCATATTTTATAGCATTTTTGAAATGGCTAGTAATTGAATCTTGATAAATGAAGTTGTCATTTGAATCTTAAAATTTTAAGCTGCTCAAGAGTTAAAGATTTGAACAAATAAAGGGCCAAAATCATTTCTTTTCTATTTAAAAGAGTTTAATATATTTACTATTCTTTTGGTAAAATAGTTTGTCCAAAAGGGATAGTGGGAGGAAATGAAGAACATAATTGTCATATTCCTTGAATCATTGTCAAAAGAAATATGTTGAGTTTTGATGAATGATTACATTTTTCATAGGAGTCAATGATGATAACAATTTAAGTGAAACAAAGAAAAGCACTAAAAAGGATCGATTTGTTTTAAAAAATTGTTGTTGGAAATGAACGGAAGGTTGAAGGATATGTTTGGTTATAAAAGATGATTGGAAAATATCTATTTTGTCACCAAAATATTTCAAACCATTTAGAGCTTATCTTTGATATGACTGTTTTTACCTTTCAAGCCTGTATGCTAAATCAAAATCTTAAAATATTAAGATGAAGGGTTCTAAGAAATGAATGGTTATTAGCCTCTGAGGTGAGACATCCGTCTTTTCTTGTAGACTGCCTTCTGACTTTAGTTAGGATAAGATAATGAAGAGATCGCGTATCTTGCCTTTTTGCCATTTGCAGTCTCCTAACCATGCAAAGCAAGTACATGGCTCACAGTGATATAAAGGGTTGCATCGAGAAGGATCTAAGTATATGTACTGATGATCTTATTGTAATAAATAGTGATTTCCAGTTTTTGGGAATCTTGACAAGTCTGTGGTAATTAGTGAAGTGCTTTTGGAAGAATTCACATGATTAATGGAAGCATTATTAGATTTATTGTTAATGATTGGAAAGAGTTCCAAACAGTAAGTAACCGCTTGTCTTGTTACTTGAGCCGAAAAGTATATCTTACATTATGAATTGTATTTGGATTCAAAATTTAAAGTTGGCTCTATCTATTGTCGGTTATCGATATTTGTATTTGGTAACTGCAATAAAAGTTTTTTGCACAAGCCTATAGAACCCGATCTCATCAATCCAGACAAATATATAAGGATTTTCTCATTTTTTGGGAATTTCTTTTATGACAGAAAGAGAGTACATAGAATAGATCCTATGTATTCATTTATATAGATGACCCACTGATCCTGTAATGTTAATTATAGTAGATTACCATCTTAGAGAAGATGAGTATATGGATACGAACGTACTATGAGTTGATCCTATGGTAGATAGCATTAGTGCAAGTGGGAGATTGTTAGAGATATGCCTTAATGCTATTGTTTGGATGACCTAATTGGGGTTTTATTAAGAATATATGTGTTTTTATACACAATGATATTTTCGGATATTCATATTATCTGCTTTGATATGAATGTGTCTGTAACGCCCTAACCCAACCCTACGTTGGGGTTAAGTCTGGACCCGATAAACAAACAGAGTTTCCTCTGTACCGCGGACATTTGAAAACCTGTAAATGCTCAAAATAGCTACAATATACTAAAACAAGCTTTTATAATTAAAATTCAAAGGTTCAAGGCCATCCAAGCCGTGAAACATACAACTGCTCCGAATCACACAAGCATGCAACTAACTTAACTTTTCATTAAACCATTTTAACATGCCGTTCAATGATAATATTAGAGCAATCTTAGAAGTTGGAATCAAACATGCCTTTAAACATACACCCCCAAGCATGCAAGAACTAAAAGAGAATTAAAAGTTATTACAAGCCATAATATCTCAAAGCTAACATTACAACCAACTAACTTTCAACTTGCAACTACAAGAATATACATAGCCCTAAGGCCATAAAATAGATCATAACATAGTAGTACATGAACACCATAAAATAACAAGAAATCATATCCACCTCAGGCAATAAACACACAGCAACTAGGGCAAAGGGTCAGCCTGAACTTCTTCTTCTTCCACTACCACCTCAACTAGCTGGGGATCACCCTCAGCACTTCCTGAAACATTATATCGAGATATGAGCAACACTGTTGCCCAGTGAGGGATAAGGTCCGGGGGCGTGGAATGCAACAGGTAAAACAGTTAAACTACAATAGTAATTAAACAATTTAAGAAGTAACAATAGCTTAAATAACCACACATTAAAAAGGATACATTTCACATAACCCCTATACTCCAATCTTCACTTGGTCTTTATTCACGATCCACGAACCACGATCACGATCACGATAAGCCGGCATAACCCCAAACACTCCAGTGGGTGTACTCCGGATGTACCCCGATAATTCTACGACCCAACATCCCCTGGCAATCTCTGGACCAGGCGAATGAGGGACTAGGGCACGGAGTTTGAATATCCACCGGCAAGCTCTCTGCCGCCCAGCCGATATTCAACACATCCGTCCCTGACACTATAGTTGCGCAACCACTATGCAATGCACTTAATGATGACAATATATCAATAACAATATAAGCAATAACACGTGGAAGGATCAACAAAGTAGGTTGACCTCGCAACAGAAAGATTAGAAGCAGTTCAATATAAGCAATTAAGAGATTTACAAAGGGAAAAATCCAAAATACACATAGAACTACACTAAAAGCTTCAAAACAACTTGAAACCGCATTTAAACACATATAGAGACATGCCAAGGTCTTAGATGCAAGTGACAAGCGAATTTACCCTTAAACCCCTTAGTAAATCCTTCCGTTTTCCTTCCCAACTCGCATTAATGATTCAAATTCGAGGGAAAGCTATACCAATCTTCTAATTAACCCTTAAGGTACCCTTACAACCTGCAATTATGTTCGATTACCCGCAATTACCCCGAAAGCCCCAATTTTCCTTTCTAGCTTTGAACTACACATACCTCAACTGGGCTTCAACCAAAGATTTGCAAGGCTTCTATAGCACCTAGGTAGCCTAAGAATTCTAAAAGTGAAGCCCGAATCCACCCGGATTCACATTAACCTCGAAATCTCTTTGTTAAAGTCGGTTAATTCACGTTCTATGCAAATTTAGAGCAATTCAATTGCACGGGGCTATTAGACTACCTTCATTAGCACCTAAGGCATCTATTAGAAGCATTGAATCAAGCTAATTCGGCAATTACACAAAACCCTAGAATTTTGTCACTATTCACCTCATAAATCAAATTAACGATTCTAACCGTTTAAAATGCGAACCAATGGCTCAAATACGTTCTCTAGCACTTATATACAATGTATAATAGCATAGGTAAGCATTACATTAGCATTGGAACACATTTCTAACAAATCAAGAAAATATTAACAATTTTAAAATGCACAAAAAGTCATGAAATCCCTCACCAATGCGCGTAGGAACACTTAGGAGGATTGCACACACCCTAATCTACTTGCTGTAGGCTTGGAGTGGCTTGGATTGAAGAGTTGAAGATGAAAAATCCCTCCTTGTGGCTGCTTGAGGCTCTCGGCCTTCTACAGTGAAATTTCAGCTCCTATTTTTTTTTTTTTTTGCAAGTTATGAGCTTAATTGCGTTATGTTGAGTATATATGATAGGTGGGGTCATGTTGGGTGTTTAAGTGGCCCACTAAAAAGTGCGTAGATAGCTTTAAACGAGTCTAAAGTGCAAGGTATAAGTTAGTTAGTTAAAACACTAAGTTATGTTACGTAGCATTATTCATTAATTCACTAAACTATTTTCTAAATGAGTACTCCTATCATTTCTAGCTCAATTGCACATTTTTCCCACTTCTTTAACAATTAATATGATTTAATAAAAATGCTAATTCACGAACATAATACAGTTTGAAAATGGAGTGAATAGTAGCTAAGAAAGACAATAAGTAAAGCACAGAATTAAATGCGCAAATAAGGGATGTAATAGTAAGTTAATGCAAGGCAAAAAGCTCGGGCGTCATATCCTCTCCCCTTTAAACTAATTGCGTCCACACAATTCTTACATGAATTAGCGAATAACTCTGGATATTTCTCTCGCATCTGATCCTCTCTCTCCCAGGTAGCATCCTCTAACCCGTGATGATCCCACAGGACTTTAACCATCAGAATGCTTTTAGTTCTCAACTCCTGAACTTTCTGATCAACAATTCGAAGAGGTTTCTCTGTGTAGGTCAAAGTTTCACTAATCTCTAGTGTCTTGGGCTCAAGAACATGAGAAGGATCTGGTTGATACTTCTGAAGCATAAAAACATGGAAGACATCATAAATTCTGCCCAGGTTAGGAGGCAAAGCTAGACGATAAGCCAAATCACCAACAGTTTCAATTACTTCAAATGGTCCCACGAAACGAGGACTGAGTTTACCTCCCTTGCCATGGCGAATCAAGCCCTTGCGAGGAGAAACTTTCAGAAATACCCGATCCCCAACTGTAAATTTCAGATCACGACGGCGTCTATCTGCATAACTCTTTTGCCGACTCTGTGCTGTAAGCATTCTTTTTTTGATAAGCTGAACATTATCAATCATTCTGTTCATCTCTGGCAATAAAGTAGGATCAATAGATTTTGACTCTCCAACTTCATCCCAATATGAAGGAGATATGCATTTCCGCCCATACAAAGCCTCATACGGTGCCATACCGATAGCAGCTTGATAACTGTTGTTATAAGCAAATTATGCAAGAGGTAAATATTTCTCCCAAATCTTACCGAAGTCCAGAATGCACGCTCGGAGCATATCATCAAGTATTAAGATAGTTCTTTCAGATTGTCCGTCAGTTTGAGGATGATGAGAGGTACTGAAGTTCAATGTCGTGCCCAAAGGAAAGAATCTTCTGCCAGAACTGAGATGTGAATCTTGGATCTCTGTCTGACACAATACTCTTGGGAATTCCATGAAGTCTAACAATATTCTCAACATAAAGTTCAGCCAACCTATCAAGAGATTCAGTTTTCTTTGTAGCAATAAAATGAGAGGTTTTGGTCAATCTATCCACAACAACCTAGACTGAATCATGACCTCTCGAAGACCGCAGTAAATCTGACACGAAATCCATGGTAATGTGATCCCATTTCCAAACAGGAATAGCCAAAGGCTGCAACAACCCTGCTGGTCTCTGATGTTCAGCTTTAACTTTCTGACATGTAAGACATTTAGCAACATAGTCAGCAATCTCTCTCTTCATGTTGTTCCACCAGTAGTTCTGTTTAATATCTCTGTACATCTTGGTACTGCCTGGATGGATAGTATACTTAGAATTATGAGCCTCTGCAAGAATTTCTTTCTTTAAAGCTGGCTCAGAAAGAATACAAATTCTGCCTTTGAACTTAAGAAGACCATCATCATGCAATTTGAAATCCGACTCTCCCCCTTTCGACTTTTCTAAGATTTCCATCAATTGCAGATCAGCTTGCTGAGCCTCTCTAATCCTGGATAATAAAAGAGACTGAATATGCAAACTTGCAAATTGAATACCAGAATCTGAAGTGTTGGGCCTCCATAAACATAATTCCTCCATGAACTCCCAATTTTTGACGATTAGACTAGCAACTGTAGCCTTTCGGCTTAAGGCATTAGCAACAATATTAGCCTTACCTGGCAGGTAATTGATAGTACAATTATAATCCTCAAGCAACTCCAACCAACGCCTCTACCTCATATTCAACTCTTTTTGAGAAAAGAGATATTTCAGACTCTTGTGATCAGTAAAGATTTCAAATTTATTACCCCATAGATAATGACGCCATTTCTTTAACGCAAAGATGATAGCTGCAAGCTCAAGATCATGCGTCGGATAATTAAGTTCATAAGGTTTCAGTTTTCTGGAAGCATAAGCAATAACTCTCCTATTCTGCATCAATACACAGCCCAAACCTTCCTTAGAAGCATCACTATAGATTACCAGATTATCGATACCCTCAGGTAGAGCGAGAATAGGAGCTGTGGTTAATCTCTTCTTTAATTCTTGGAAGCTAGCCTCACATTTCTCATTCCAGTCAAATATAGTCTTCTTTCGAGTGAGCTGAGTCAAAGTTCTAGCAATTTTTGAGAAATCCTTGACAAACCTTCTATAGTAACCCGCTAAACCCAGAAAACTGCGAATTTCTGTAACAGTCTCTGGCCGTTTCCATGCCATGACAACCTCAATCTTTGTTGGATCAACGAAAATTCCATCCTGAGAAATAATGTGGCCCAGAAAAGTGACTTGTCTTAACCAGAACTCACATTTGCTAAACTTTGCAAATAACCGATGTTCCTGAGGAGTCTGCAACACAATTCTAAAATGTTGTTCATGCTCTGCCTCAGATTTAGAATAGACAAGAATATCATCAATGAAAATAACCACAAACTGATCCAGATAGGGGCGGAATACTCTCTGCATCAGATCCATAAATGCGGCAGGTGCGTTAGTTAACCCAAACAGCAGAACAACAATCTCATAATGACCATACTGAGTTCTGAAAGCAGTTTTGGGAACATCATCGGACTTAATCCTTAACTAATAATAGCCCTGCCTCAGATCAAATTTAGAAAATACCCTGGCACCTTGCAGTTGATCAAATAATTCCTCAATCAAAGGCAATGGATATTTGTTTTTGATAGTTATCTGATTAAGACCCCGATAATCAATGCATAACCGAAGAGATCCGTCTTTCTTTTTAACAAATAAGACCGGTGCACCCCAAGGTGAAGAACTCGACTGAATGAATCCCTTCTCAAGTAAACCCTACAACTAAATTTTCAATTCTTGCAACTTAGGTGGAGCCATTCTGTACGGAGTTCTAGAGATAGGCGTAGCCCCTAGTAATAAGTCGATCACAAACTCTATCTCTCTATCAGGTGGTAAACCAGGTAACTCCCCAGGAAACACCCCCAAAAACTCTCTCACGATAGGTACATCATTCAGTTCAATTGATCACCAGGTTAATTAATCAAATAAGCAAAGTAAGCCTCACAACCCTTACCTAACATTTTTGATGCTTTAATAGAAGATATGATAGGAGTTCCCGTAGATTTTCTACTACCAACTATTTTAAGTACGGGCTGGTCGGGCATTTCTAGTTTCACAATCTTCTTTCTACAATCAAGCTGGGCATAATATTTACCTAACCAGTCCATCCCTAATATAATTTCAAAGTCGCGAAAAGGTAGAATAATTAAATCGGCAGGAAAGAGACGACCTTGAATACAGATATTACATGCCTTGCAAATAGACTTGGTGACAAACTTCGGCCCCATAGGAGTGTAAACCACAATATCATGCAACAGTTTATCATGTTTCAACTTAGCATTTTGTGCACAAATAGGTGTAATAAATGAATGCGAAGCCCTGGAATCAATTAAAACTTTAACTGATTGATCATTAAGAAGAAAAGTACCTTCTATTATAGCGGTCGTATCCGGAAGCTCCTCAACATCTAAGGCAAATACTCGGGCCTGACCCCGCGGTACTGGTACTGCAACTGAACCCCTGGTCTGATTGCCTTAACCAGATGTCTGACCCCTGGTATTCTTGAATTTCTGGTAGTCTCTAACCCTGTGTTGATCACTGCCCCATCCGATACATCGGCCTAATTTCTTCCAACAATTCTCCTCAGTATGACCCTGGCGTTGACAGAAGCTGCACTGCTGGTGACATCTTGCAACAGTGCCTCCCGAAGGAGCTCTATAAGTAGAGGTAGCTGAACTACCCTACTGAGAATGAACTACTGCTGGTCGGGTTTGCCCCTGACTCTGACTTTGACTCTGGGCTGGTCGCGACTGAATCTGAACAGGCCCTGTATAACTCTGTGTCTGCCTCAGCTGTGGACTCTGCCCAATTGGAATAGTCTGCCTCTGAGACTGAAACTGCCGCTTACTCGATTGACTAGTCTCTACCAACACGTCTGCCTTGCATTTTTCATACCTCGAGGCGGCTCTGACCACTGCAGCATAGTTAGGGTAATCATTCGCAGACAGATTAAGCATAATATCATTCCTCAATCCCATAATGAACCTCTGCATCTTCATATCCTCAGGTTGTACCAAAGCCAGCACATAACGGGAAAGCCTAGTAAAAGCAGCCTCATATTGATCCACTGTCATATTTCCCTGTTTCAAAGCTATGAACTCTGCCTAACGTCTCTCACGGGCAACCACTGATATATATTTATCTCGGAACTCTCGTACGAAGTCAGCCCACGAATGTTGAACCGCCTCAGCTTCCCATTTCTCATTAATAGTACGCCACCACTCCTCGGCGTCACCCTCCAGCAGAAATGTAGCATAAGTAATCTTTCTCTCATCACTGCACTCTAGAATTGCAGCCACCCTTTCAAATTTCCTCAACCACAATTCGGCCTTCATATCATCAGGTTCTCCAAAGAAGTTGTAGGCCCCGTGCTGTAAAAATCAGTCATACAAATTAACTCCAGCAGCACCACTACCCTCGGCTCTGGCTGCCTGATTACCCCTAGCAGCCCCTGTTTGACCCTGCTGAGTTACGAATTGGGCGATAGTGTTCATAGCAGTAGCCATAGTAGCCAGAATCTGTGCAGTGCTTGGTTCTGGTCCCTGCGGTGGTGCATTCTCTGTTACACCTTCACCCTCTCCCTGTATACCCTGCCTAGGAGCTTCTTCCGGCTCTCTCCCCGGTTTGCCCCTTTTCTTCATCTCAACAGCTAGAATGCAAAGTATTATGATAGGCATTTACCTAAATTACAGGTAAAGCACATATGAAGAAGTTCAAATAAATCCACATAAGTCACATATTACATTAGAAGAATGTTCATATACAAGAGATTCATAGTCACTTAATCATGCTTGACATTCTAGACTTTTCACTTTCAAGCATTAACTCTTAGAGACCTTTCGCATTCCATTATCATGCTAGCATGTTCCTTTCTAATTCAAATTCCACTTAGGCAAATCAAAGGACCACAAATTCATACAATCACAAGGTCACATAACAAATCTCTACCCACAGACTGAGAAATTTAACCCGGCTTCAAGCAATCTATAGTCTGATACAACCTAAAATGTAACCCCCCGACCCAACCCCACGCTAAGGTTAAATCTGGACCCGATAAACGGACATAGTTTCCTCTGTACCGCGGACATTTGAAAACCTGTAAATGCTCAAAATAGCTACAATATACTAAAACAAGCTTTTATAATTAAAATTCAAAGGTTCAAGGCCATCCAAGCCTTGAAACATACAACTGCTCCGAATCACACAAGCATGCAACTAACTTAACTTTTCATTAAACCATTTTAACATGCCGTTCAATGATAATATTAGAGCAATCTTAGAAGTGGGAATCAAACATGCCTTTAAACATACACCCCCAAGCATGCAAGAACTAAAAGAGAATTAAAAGTTATTAAAAGCCATAATATCTCAAAGCTAACATTACAACCAACTAACTTTCAACTTGCAACTACAAGAATATACATAGCTCTAAGGCCACAAAATAGATCATAACATAGTAGTACATGAACACCATGAAATATAACAAGAAATCATATCCACCTCAGGCAATAAACACACAGCAACTAGGGCAAAGGGTCAGCCTGAACTTCTTCTTCTTCCACTACCACCTCAACTAGCTGGGGATCACCCTCAGCACTTCTTGAAACATGATATCGAGATATGAGCAACACTGTTGCCCAGTGAGGGATAAGGTCCGGGGGCGTGCAATGCAACAGGTAAAACAGTTAAACTACAATAGTAATTAAACAATTTAAGAAGTAACAATAGCTTAAATAACCATACATTAAAAAGGATACATTTCACATAACCCCTATACTCCAATCTTCACTTGGTCTTTATTCACGATCCACGAACCATGATCACGATCACGATAAGCCGGCATAACCCCAAACACTCCAGTGGGTGTACTCCGGATGTACCCAGATAATCCTACGACCCAACATCCCCTGGCAATCTCTGGACCAGGCAAATGAGGGACTAGGGCACGGAGTTTGAATATCCACCGGCAAGCCCTCTGCTGCCTAGCCGATATTCAACACATCCGTCCCTGACACTATGGTAGTGCAACCACTATGCAATGCACTTAACGATGACAAGATATCAATAAAAATATAAGCAATAACACGTGGGAGGATCAACAAAGTAGGTTGACCTCATAACAGATAGATTAGAAGCAGTTCAATATAAGCAATTAAGAGGTTTACAAAGGGAAAAGTCCAAGATACACATAGAACTACACTAAAAGCTTCAAAACAACTTGAAACCACATTTAAACACATATAGAGACATGCCAAGGTCTTAGGTGCGAGTGACAATCGAATTTACCCTTAAACCCCTTAGTAATTCCTTCCATTTTCCTTCCAAACTCACATTAATGATTCAAATTCGAGGGAAAGCTATACCAATCTTCTAATTAACCCTTAAGGTACCCTTACAACCTGCAATTACGTTCGATTACCAGCAATTACCCCGAAAGCCCCAATTTTCCTCTTATAGCTTTGAACTACACATACCTCAACCAGGCTTCAACCAAGGATTTGCAAGGCTTCTATAGCACCTAGGTTGTCTAAGAATTCTAAAAGTGAAGCCCGAATCCACCCGGATTGACATTAACCCCGAAATCTCTTTGTTAAAGTCAGCTAATTCACGTTCTATGCAAATTTAGAGCAATTCAATTGCACAGGGTTATTAGACTACCTTCATTAGCACCTAAGACATCTATTAGAAGCATTGAATCAAGCTAATTCGTGCAATTATACAAAACCCTAGAATTTCGTCACTATTCACCTCATAAATCAAATTAATGATTCTAACCGTTTAAAATGCAAACCAATGGCTCAAATAAGTTCTCTAGCACTTATATATAAGGTATAATAGTATAGGTAAGCATTACATTAGCATTGAAACACATTTCTAACAAATCAAGAAAATAGCAACAATTTTAAAATGCGCAAAAAGTCATGAAATCCCTCACCAATGCGCGTAAGAACACTTAAGAGGCTTGCACACACCCTAATCTACTTGCTCTAGGCTTGGAGTAGCTTGGATTGAAGAGTTGAAGATGAAAAATCCTTCCTTGTGGCTGCTTGAGGCTCTCGGCCTTCTACAGTGAAATTTTAGCTCATTTTTTTTTTTTTTGCAAGTTATGAGCTTAATTGCCTTATGTTGAGTATATATGATAGGTGGGGTCATGTTGGGTGTTTAAGTGGCCCACTAAAAAGTGTGTAAATAGCTTTAAACAAGTCTAAAGTGCAAGGTATAAGTTAGTTAGTTAAAATACTAAGTTATGTTACGTAATACTATTCATTAGTTCACTAAACTACTTTCTAAACGAGTACTCCTATCGTTTCTAGCTCAATTGCACATTTTTCCCACTTCTTTAACAATTAATATGATTTAATCAAAATGCTAATTCACGAACATAATACAGTTTGAAAATGGAGTGAATAGTAGCTAAGAAAGACAATAAGTAAAGCACAGAATTAAATGCGCAAATAAGGGATGTAATAGTAAGTTAATGCAAGGCAAAAAGCTCGGGCGTCACAGTGTCCCTAGTGTTTATCGGAGAAGTGAGAACATTCTAAAAGGGTTTACAGTGCTTCGCTATTTTTATTTCGATATGATAAACAGTAAGAATTAAGTCATAACTGTAACGACCCCAACCCGACCCTTCTCAAGATTAGGTCAAAGTGTGCATTTTCTATCATTATGGTCTCATGTATATAACATTTCACAACATTAAAAGAAGTAAAGTATAAAGATCTTTAATAATAACTAGCTATTTAACAATAGTCTTGGTACAAAAGGCGTTACATCAACCGAGACCTGAGAACTATCCGATTGCTTTACAAACTAGGGTTTCAGCACTGCTACCCTTCTACCCAAGATTAATACAAACAAACTCCAATTTTCAAAACTTGGATCTAAACATGATAGGCAACTTTAGCACCCAATGTCAACCCATTTCAAGCTAACTGCACCTGCAAAGGGGGAGAAATAGGGTGAGCTCTGGGGAATCTCAGTGAGGATGGAATAGAAGAGTTTTGAAAACACTTTTGGTCAGGCCCTTTTGAAAATCATGATGCAATTCACGTACGGTAGTAATAACCAACTATCCACATAAGATATAATAACATATGATATCTAGTAAACATTATTATCACATTCGAGTCACGTATTAATAACAGTAACATTTAGTGGCATATACCCACAACACATATCAGCCTACTCTCCAAGGGTGGAATGCCAAGCGAGAGTAGGACTGTGAGGCCCCAAGATGCATCAAACATATTTAAATTGTTCATTTCATTTGCTTGAACTTATCTGTGCATTCAAACTTACATTCTGCACGATTTTGAGTGCATTTTGCCCATAAATTGCTAGAAGGGTAAAATAGTCTTTTCACATTAACCAATCTTCTAGAAAGGGTATAAGGTTCATATGAGCAAAATATGAAGAGTTTCTAGTCATTTACATTTTTAGGGTTTCATCAAGGGTAATTTAGTAATAAGGATGAAAATAGCTAGGCAATTTAGTCATTTTTCACCTAGGTTGTTTGACCCTTCTATGAGATTTTTCTATAAAAATGCATATGGTAATGAAATACAGACCAAGTTTATTTTTATTTGGAAACCTTGCAAGTCACGTTATATTTTCCTCTGTTATAGATCGAATCACACTTCTATAATTAACATTAAAAGCAATCTATTTTGTTCTCCTTAAAGGTTCGTAGACATTTTATGACGCCCGAGATCTTCACCGTACATCTTTTAACTATTGCATCCACTATTTACGCATTTTTATTGTGCATTACTTGTTGTTTTATATGGTTACTATTTATCACATTTTTCAACTGCTTATTACTTCGAATTAGCAATTTTCTTAAATCATATTAATTATTTTAGGTATGAGAAAAATATGCATTTGAGTGATTAGGGTTGAGAGCACCCGTTTAGAAAATGTACTTTTGAACTAGTGAATAGTGTTACGTAGTATAACTTTATATTTTAGTGATCTAACATTTAATTGTACCATTTGACTTAGTTTAAGTTAGTTTGACTCCTTTTAGTAGTCAACAAATGCACGAAAACCTAACACCAACTTAATATATGCTCACATTCACATACAATAGCTCATAATAACACAAAAAAAAAATAGGAGCTGAAATTACTATGCCAAACCCGACAGCCCTTTGTGTACAAATGAGGAGATTTTGACTCTATAACTCTTCAATTCAAGCCAAGCCAATCTAGGTGCAAGTGGTTTAGAGGGTTTGCTAGCATACTACGAGCTTCTATGCGCATTGCCGAGGGATTTGCATGTTTATTTGCATTTTCTAAAATGTTGCAACTTTCTTGATTTCGTAGATTTTCTATTAAATGCTTATTATATGCTTAAATATGCTAATATACATTGTATATAAGTGCTAGAGACCACATTTATACCATTGATTCTCTTTTTAAATGGTTGAAATTGATAGTTTGATTGTAGGGTGTGAATAGTGACAAAATTTTAGGGTTTTGTGAAATTGTGTGATATGGCTTGATTCGTTGCTTCTAATAGGTGCCTTGATGTTAATAAAGAAAGTTTAATAGCCCTGTGACGTTGAATTTCTTGACACTTGGCTAAAACATGAATTAGTCAACTTTTAGAAAAGGATTTCAGGGTTAATGCAAATTCGGGTTATTTTGGCCATCATATTTAGTGTCCTTAAGCTATTTAGATGCTAGGCATACTTTGTGAAACCTCGGTTAAGTCCCGGATAAGGTACTTGTAGTACAAACTCACAAGGGAAAAATTGGGACTTTTGTACTAAACGCGGGTAATTGGGTAGTTTCGAGGGTCTTTGTAATGCCTTAGGGTTAATTAGAAGTATGGAGTAGCCCGTTCGCTTAACTAGAGCATTAACTTGTGTTTGGAAGAAAAATGGCTTAAGTTACAAAAGGGAAAAAGTAAGAAATTGGTTGTTTTGCACTTCTATGGCCTTGTAAATGTTTCTTAAGTTTTTAAAAGATCATGTGAGGCAAGAGTACTTAGTTAGAGTAATTCGTGAATATGCTTATATATTGCTTATATTGTTTATGTATTACTTGTTACGGATTGAGTAAATATGTTTATATCTTGTATAATGTTTATATTACTTGTATATTGTGTTGAATGCGTGAAGTTATACTTAAGATTTGTATCTGGGCTGCTAAAATGATTACTTGGATGGTATGTTTAGTCAAAGTATATAAAGGTAGCTTCTGCTAAAGATAGAATTCTAATAGATATTGTATGCTAAATAAGTGAAGTTATAAGTTAGCTAACCTAGCTGAATAATTAATGAATGTTATAGTTAAAGAGTAATTGAAGTAATGCTTGCTCATAGGTTCAAGGTGACTAGAAATGTTGTGATCCAAACTTACATCTTAGAGCTCGGTAGAGGTGAGGGAGTCTTCATCTTTATGTGCATGATAGTTTATTTACTTGTACCTCGATTATATGCACTTATTGTCTATATATTATGAGTGAGGACAACCTACTTTGTTGTCCATCAATCATGTGTTATTGATTTATTCTATTGTTATCATTTTGAGTGCATTGCATCGTGGTTGAGCAACCATATGGGTATGGTAGTATCATGGAAACCGGGCGGCATCGGGCTTACCAGTCTACCTCAGCTACCATGGTTGCCCAGTCCCTCTCTCACTTGGGATGCTGCCCAGGGAAAGTTGGGTCTAGGATTTCGGGGTACATCCGGAGTACACATATTTTGGAGTTATAAGGGGATACCAGCTTATCATTATTAGTGACATTATTCTTCGGGATTTCTGTTCGTGGTTCGTGGATCATGGTATGAGAATTGGATTAATCAGAGTCATCAAAATATATCATTTTTAATGTGTGGTAACTTGTTGTCTCAATTGCTCTTTGGTTGTTAAATGATTTAATTGTATTAACTGCTGCATTGCACGCCCCGGTAGACTTTATCCCTCACTGAGCAATTGTGATTGCTCATACCTTGCTAAACATGTTTCAGGTGGTGCAGTTGGAGGAGTTGCCTTGATTGCTGTGTGTTATTGCTTGAGATTGGAGTGTTTGCCTGCTAAACTGTGGAAGACTTTGTTTATATTATGTTATGTTCTATTTTGTACTTATGGGTTTGTATATATTTGGAGTTGTTGAAGAATTGTAATAGCCAGGTTAATGTATGACTTTAATGGTAGTATATTGTGATAGTTTATCCTTACTTTCCTCTATACTGCTTGCTTGTGTGTTAATGGAAGTTATTATTCGTTTGGCTTTAGTTTTTAAGAAAGTCTAATGGTCAAAATAGAGTTGTATTTTAAGCGAATTAAAAAAAGATAAGGTTTCAAGGATTGATAAATGCATGCTTGTGTGTGTTTTCTAGGTCTTGCTCAAGGCTCGGTTGGCCTTGGGGCAAGGATTGTTGGGGGAGTTAAAGTTGGTGAATATGGTGGATATTGGATATTGTGTGGTTTGTGACTTCGTTGTCTGTTTACAGGTTTTGATTTGTCCTATAAATAGGGGAGACTCCGTCCGTCTTTCCTAAAAATTTTGTGACCGAGTTGGAATTGGGTTGAAAATACCATGGTTATTAGAGCCTCCGGTCTCATGAGGGATCAGGGCATTACAAGTGGTATCAGAGTTTAGTTAGCTCTCAGCCGGGACAGGGTCCTCGGCCTGTCGGGTAGTAACCCTTGCGTGTGTACTTGTTAAGTGTATCTTGAAAGTGTGTGCCTGTATGTGTGATTGTGTGTCTTGAATTGAATGTGTGCACCTATGTAGTATAGTTATGTGTTATGTGCTAAACAGGTGCTAGTGAAGTAAAGTTGTATCAAATTGACCTTGCGAATCGTTATCTGCTTGAATTATTAATTGTAATGTATGTACTTGAGCATTTTGAATTAAGTTTTGTTGTGAATTGAATTGGTTATGTTATGATTCGTACTTGCATGACTTTGTTGCTTACATTGTTTTATAAGTTCTTTTATGATCATGCTTGCATAATAGCTTAAAGAATGTTTATACATATGCAATATTTTGGCATTCATATATAACCCGTCGAATGGTAAAAAAGACTTCTCCCTCCCTCTGAAGAGAGGTGATTAGTGGCAGGCGTTCCAAGTTATGTTGATTAGTGGGAATGAGAGACATTTGATTAGCCTTTATTTGGGAGTTAGTGTTTATTGTTGGAGCTCGATTATTGGCATTCTATTAAGGTGATCTTTTATGCTTAACGGTAATAAATGAGTAGCTTCTTTTGGGGTTTCTATATGACGGTTCTCTGGAGCATTTTCTTGGTATTTTCTTATATGGTCTTCTTTGGTATTCTTTTGTCGGCATTTCATGGAAGGCTTGGTATATGGGACTCTTTTTAGCCTTATTACACGGTATTATCTACAGTACTCCTGTTCGGGTCTTTTATTGGTATTTTATCACTGCTCTTAGTTGGGATTCTATTTTTCTACAGTATTCGTGCCATCGGGATTCTTATTCGGACTTCTAAGTAACATTTCTATTGGAGCCTTTATTTGGTCGTATTACTTGAGGTTCGCAGGCAATACTACTGGGATTTCTTAATGAGTTCTTACGAGAATTCATATTCGGTATTCTTGCTCCGAAACTGATGATGAATAATCGGAGTTGGTTTTCAGTTGTTGCTGAGTTCTTTTCAAAGAAGAATTGCGTGGACGCAATTTGTGTAAGAGGGAGATGGTGTGACGCCCGAGATCTTCACCTACACAGTTTAACTGTTGCATCCACTATTTGTGCATTTTTATTGTGCATTACTTGTTGCTTTATGTGGTTACTATTCATCACATTTTTCAACTGCTTAATTACTTCGAATTAGCATTTTTCTTAAATCATATTAATTATTTTAGGAATGAGAAAAATGTGCATTTGAGTGATTAGGGTTGAGAGCACCCGTTTAGAAAATGTCTTACTAAACTAGTGAATAGTGTTACGTAGTATAACTTTATATTTTAGTGAGCTAACATTTAATTGCACCATTTGACTTAGTTTACGTTAGTTTGACTCCTTTTAGTAGTCAACATATGCACTTAAACTTAACACCAACTTAATATATGCTCACATTCACACACAATAGCTCATAATAACACAAAAAAAGGAGCTGAAATTACTGTGCCAAACCCGACAGCCCTTTGTGTGCAAAGGAGGAAATTTTGACTCTTCAACTCTTCAATTCAAGCCAAGCCAAGCCAAGCTTGGTGCAAGTGGTTTAGAGGGTTTGTTAGCATTCTACGAGCTTCTACGCGCATTGGTAAGGGATTTGCATGTTTATTTGCATTTTCTAAAATGTTGCAACTTTCTTGATTTCGTAGATTTGCTATTAAATGCTTATGATATGCTCAAATATGCTAATATACATTGTATAAGTGCTAGAGACCACATTTATGTCATTGATTCACTTTTTAAACGGTTGAAACTGATAGTTTGATTGTAGGGTGTGAATAGTGACGAAATTTTAGAGTTTTGTGAAATTGTGCGATATGGATTGATTCGTTGCTTTTAGTAGGTGCCTTAGATGTTAATAAAGATAGTTTAATAGCTCCGTGACATTGAATTACTCGAAACTTGGCTAAAACATGAATTAGACGACTTTTAAAAAGGGGTTTCAGGGTTCATGCAAATCCGGGTTATTTTGGCCATCATATTTAGTGTCCTTAAGCTAATTAGATGCTAGGCAGCTTTGTGAATCCTCGGTTGAGTCCCGGATAGGGTACTTGTAGTACAAACTTACAAGGGGAAAATTGGGGCTTTTGTGCTAAACGCGGGTAATTGGGTAGTTTCGAGGCTCCTTGTGGTGCCTTAAGGGGTTAATTAGAAGTATGAAATAGCCCGCTCGCTTAACTAGAACATTAACTTGTGTTTGGAAGAAAAATGGCTTAAGTTACAAAAGGGAAAAAATATGAAATTGGTTGTTTTGCACTTCTATGACCTTGTAAATGTTTCTTAAGTGTTTAAATGAACTTGTGAGGCAAGAGTACTTAGTTAGAGTAATTCGTGAATATGCTTATATATTGCTTATATTGTTTATATATTACTTGTTATGGACTGAGTAAATATGCTTATATCTTGTATAATGTTTATATTACTTGTATATTGTGTTGAATGGGTAAAGTTATACTTCAGATTTGTAACTGGGTTACTGAAATGATTACTTGGATGGTATGTTTAGCCAAAGTATATAAGGGTAGCTTCTGCTAAAGATAGAATTCTAATAGATATTGTATGCTAAATAAATGAAGTTATAAGTTAGCTAACCTAGCTGAATAATTAATGAATGTTGTAGTTAAAGAGTAATTGAAGTAATGCTTGCTCATAGGTTCAAGGTGACTGGAAATGTTGTAATCCAAACTTACATCTTGGAGCTCGGTAGAGGTGAGGGAGTCTTCATCCTTATATGCATGATAGTTTATTTACTTGTACCTCGATTATATGCACTTATTGTCTATATATTATGTGTGAGGGCAACCTACTTTGTTTTCCCTCAATCATGTGTTATTGATTTATTCTATTGTTATCATTTTGAGTGCATTGCATCATGGTTGCGCAACCATTTGGGCATGGTAGTATCGTGGAAACCGGGCGGCATGGGGCTTGTCAGTCTACCTCGGCTACCATGGTTGCCTAATCCCTCTCTCACTTGGGATGCCGCCCAGGGAGAGTTGGGTCGTAGGATTTCGGGGTACATCCGGAGTACACCTATTTTGGAGTTATAAGGGGATGCCGACTTATTGTTATTAGTGACATTATTCTTCAAGATTTATGTTCGTGGTTCATGGATCATGGTACGAGAATTGGATTAATCAGAGTCATCAAAATATATCATTTTTAATGTGTGGTAACTTGTTGTCTCAATTGCTCTTTGGTTGTTAAATGCTTTATTTGTATTAACTGCTGCATTGCACGCCCCGGTAGACTTTATCCCTCACTGAGCAATTGTGATTGCTCATACCTCGCTAAACATGTTTTAGGTGGTGCAGTTGGAGGAGTTGCCTTAATTGTTGTGTATTATTGCTTGAGATTGGAGTGTTTTGCCAGCTAAACTATGGAAGACTTTGTTTGTATTATGTTATGTTCTATTTTGTACCTATGAGTTTGTATATATTTGGAGTTGTTGAAGAATTGTAATAGCTAGGTTAATGTATGGCTTTAATGGTAGTAGATTGTGATAGTTTATCCTTACTTTTCTTTATACTGCTTGCTTGTGTATTAATGAAAGTTATTATTCATTTGGCTTTAGTTTTTAAGAAAGTCTAACGGTTAAAATAGAATGGTATTTTAAGCGGATTAAAAAAAGAGAAGGTTTCAAAGATTGATAAATGCATGCTTGTGTGTGTTTTCTAGGTCTTGCTCAAGGCTCGGTCGGCCTTGGGGCTAGGATTGTTAGGGAGTTAAAGTTGGTGAATGTGGTGGATATTGGATATTGTGTGGTTTGTGACTTCGTTGTCTGTTTACAGGTTTTGATTTGTCCTATAAATAGGGGAGACTCCGTCTCTTTCTTAAAATTTTGTGACCAGGTTGGAATTGGGTTGAAAATACCATGGTTATTAGAGCATCCGGTCTCGTGAGGGATCGGGACGTTACACATTTCGTGGCCATTTGTAACGCCCTAATCCCTCACGGAATCGGGACTTCTGTTAACCAAACTATATTCAACCCAAATCCAAACCCGGTCATAAAATTTAGGAAAAATGGACGGAGTCTCCCCTGTTTATAGGACTAATCAAAAACTTGCGAATAATAGAATACAACTACAAAATCATAATCCAACATTCTCATATACTTCAACTTCAACCACTAAGCTATGCCTCGTCTCAAGGCCATCCAAGCCTTAGACTCAACAAAATAGGTACACAAACATGCATAGGCCTCAAATATTGAAATACTATGTTATAAAGTCACTTATCATACCATTCTAACTTTATCTCTTCAATTGTCTTGTTTATTAATCTAGCCTACTACATTAACCCAAGCTAGCATGCACGACAATTAAAAAATAACATAGTCCTTTAAGCTATTACAGGCCACCTACGAACCAAATACAAACAAGATCCAATACAATTACAAGCCGAGTTTTTTTTATAGTTCCAATCAAATTACAATTCAAACCACTTTACTAATTCACATAGATTTGTAGGTACTAATAATGAAAGCCAACACAACCAAACACGGTAACTCTCGAGCTTTCCCCGTATCACCTTGCGAAGGTGCTGAACCTGAAATGTGTTAGAGACGAGGGTGAGTATACAACCGGTATACTCAGTGAGGGAGGTGATGCAACATACCGGGCATGCAACATGATATGCAACAGGATAAAAGCATATTCAACATAAAATAATACCACCAAGTAAACAAGTAATTAACCACATATAAAAAGGATACGGTTCATTTCTTGTCTTCAATCTCGAACCACGAGCCACGACTTCACGCAAGTGCCGGCAAACCCTTACTCTTCCAAATTGGGGTACTCCGGATGTACCCTGATCCTACGACCCAACTCTCCTGAGGTAGATCCATATGCCTTAACGAGGTGAACTACGCCTCTGGGGTAGATGAGTATGCCTCAACGAGAGAGGGACTGGGAAACCATGGTAGCCGAGGAGCACAACAAGCCTGATGCCGCCCGTGTTACTCGACACTACCATGCCCAAAAAAGTTGCACAACCCCGAGTAACAAATCACGAATCTCATTTTCAAATCAAGTGGTGAGGTAGCAAAGTAGGCTAGCCTCACCCCATACATATCATATAACACATTTGATAACCAAAGAGAACAATTATAGCAATATAAACAATTACCCTTGCAACTAATTCAAGTAATTCGCAAGATAGCATGAAAATAGTACATATAAACTTTATCCATTTAGATTAAATCATATAATAAAATAAGATAATATGCACAAAAGGAATGAAGACTCCTTCACCTTTTTAAAAACAAACCTGCGAGAATTTAGCCAAATCTCACCAATACTCTCCGAAAGCACCAATCTCTTTAATAGCCACTCAAAACCACTACCTAACACAACAATGCTATTTAACTTAAAGAAAACTCATTCACATTAAAACAGTTAATTTGCGTGCAATAGTCACATTTTATATAATCATCAAGATATAGCTCAATTAGCATGATCTAAGAACACTAAACATGCATATTTCACGCTAAGGCTAAATGATGTGCTTACTTTAATCAAAAGTTAATTAACAAGCTTGAAGGCAACATTAACTTTCATAATTCCACTAACCATGCACTAGACTACTTTGAACTCCTAAACACGTTATTAAGACACTCTTATATTCATTAACTTGCGTTTATTCACAAACATTCCATTAAGTAGCGCTAGTTACACTAAGTTAAAATAAGAATTCTAACATATAGTAGAACACTACTTATCACATGAAATTCCGTATATATTATTCATAGTCAATACAATAAAGTTCACATTATATAAGCAACTTAGCAATATAGTAAGAATTAGACAATATTCTTTCAAAGTAACTAAATCACACAATTCACAAACTTCGCTAATAGAATACAAAAGCTATCCAAATGCATTTAAACTCTCAAATAACTAACTACAAGTCAATTACTAATATTAAACTTAACTTTAACACTTTTTCCCCTTTCTCTATTAATACAATTTGAAGCACAAACGAAACACAAGTTACATAATTTACAAGCTAGTTATTCTACACTTCTAATGACACTTTATGACAGCACTTAGAACTATGAAAGCCCGTTTTTAACCACATTTACCATAAAAGCCCTAAAAGCCCCGTGTGCATTTGAACTACAACTACCTAAACCATCCCTTAAATCAATGCCATAAAAGCATTTTAGGCACTACCTAACATAATAAACACTAACTATGGCAACCAAATAACAAACCTATTCACAACCCCTTTAGTGATCAATCCAATTTTAGCAAGTTCAATCAAGTTTTAACCACTTAAAACTCTATCTTAGGTACAATAACACCTATGGAATCATTTAAAGTTTAATATACTTCAAAGAATCAACTCGATTAACCACGGATACGCTCACATACTAATTCAAACAAGGTTCTTGTAAGAATAGCACCATAGGCTCGTGACAATTAAATATCACATAACTAATCAACTCACTTAATTAACACATTAAATAACTCATTAGACATCTCATAACCATCAATTAGTTCAAATAACCTCAAAACTCCAAACAAATCAAGCAAGAACTTTACAAAAGCATACCCTTTCCCTATTTCTAACAGAACCCTAAATTAATCAGTTTGGTTACCTATACTAATTACCTCCAAAGTTTCTGATTTTTATGTATAAACGTAGCTCTTTGAGTGTAGATGACTTTAGCCTCAAGAGGAACTCAATTCTGACCTAAATTCCACAAGTTATGACATTTTCCGTGCAACTACGCGAACTGCCCCTGCACCAGCGACTTTCAGACACATTTCGGAAATAGCTAAATTGCGGAGTCAAAATGTTAGAATTTGCCTTAGCTCTAGAAATCCACATTTGTTCTAAACTCTAATCTAGCTGCCATATAAATTTGGTTCAATTGTAAGCACGTTTACTATACCAAAACTATTTCGAAAGTCAGGGGCAGTGCAGTGTCCAAATCCGAATTTTGCTTGCTTATCATCTTCTTGTTATTTCTTGCATTTAAGCCAACAATAACCATTACTTTAGCCTATATAACATTCCTACACTTCATTTAGCACATTTAACAAACACCTAAACTACACAATTACACTTAGTTAACAAAGCAACTCTACAACTAAAGATAGCATGCAAGAATTCATTCTATGAGCACTAGAGAGTTCCTACAACCTTTAGCATACTAATACTTTAGCTAAACATACATTTTCAACATCTTTGAACACTTACATAAAACATAGCATGCATACATATAGCTGAATAATCCAAATAGAATCCAAATAATATGAATTCCCTCACCTAGACATGAAGAATGGCATGAAAATTGACTTTACAAAGCTGATTTCTTCTTCTTCTTCCTTATTTTCTTCTTCTCTTCTTCTTTCCTTTCTATCGTGTGTTGTGTGTGTGTGCTGAATTTGTGTGTGTGTGTGTGGAAATCTGATTTTTGTGTGTGTTTTGTGTGTTTGTGTGTGTTGTAGAGTATTAGTAGGTGTAAATAATAAAAGAAAACAAATCAAATGACCAACATGCCCTTCAACTAAATGCTATTAACTAGTTTGTCATTCTAGTTTAATTCTAACTAATTTAGTTGTTCCAATTCCTAATTATCTATGTTAATTATTTTCTACGATTCCTACGATTTTCCAAAGTGTTCGTGAAGTCCTAAAATTGCATGTAAAATGAGAATTATGCACATTAATCAATTAAACGTGCCTACTTATATAAGAAGGCATTTTTATTGATACAATATATGTTAATAGATGAAATTTCTTATTAAATTAGATGTATGCACATAGTTTGAGATAAATGCACGTTAAACGAAATAGATGCACATAACCCAAAAATATGATATTTTATGCAAACAAATATACGTAAATAATTAAAGTAGACATATAAATATATGCACATCAAAAAAAATAATTATATGCACGGGTCGGGGTGTTACACCATTGGCGATAGATTGTCTATGGACACATAGAAGTCCATAGCCATTCCGCGGCCCTTGGCTACATAGGCTACATAAATTTAGTAGTATTTATCTTTAACTAGTAAATAAATAGAAAAAATGTATAAAAATGTATTAATATCTACATATTTTGCTTGTTTATGAAGATCAAACCAAATGTGAGAATTTTTAAACTACTAGATTTAACGTTAATTTACATTAATGTAATGTCTAATGGAAACATATTAAGTTTGATTTAATTGATTATTCAATTTCTATGAGATTTTTCTATAAAAATGCACATGGTAATGAAATACGGATCAAATTTGTTTTTATTTGGAAACCTTGCAAGTCATATGACATTTTCTCTGTTGTAGGTCGAACCAGACTTCCATAATTTACATTAAAATCAATCTACTTTGTTTTTGTTTAAAAGTCTGTAGCTATTCCGTGGCCCTTGGCTACAAATTGGCTGTGAACACATAGAAGTCCATAGGCCACGGAATGGCTACGACAATTGGCTACATATTTTTAATAGTATCTACATTTAAGTTGTTAATAAATAGGAAAAACATATGAAAACGTGTTAATATCTTCATATTTTTCTTTTTATGAAATTCAAACGAAATGTGAGACTTTTTAAGCTGCTAAGTTGAACATTAATTTACGTTAACACAATGTTTAATAAAAACATATTAAGTTTGATTTAAACGGTTATTCAATTCTTTTAATTGTTTTTTTTATAAAAATGCGCATGGTAATTAAATATTAACCAAGTTTGTTTTTATTTGGAAACCTTGTTAGTCATGTGACATTTTCCTCCATTGTAGGTTGAATCACACTTTCATAATTCACATTAAAAGTGATCTAATTTATTTTTATTTAAAAGTATGTAGTCATTCAGTGGCCGTTTGTGACAGATTGGTTGCGGATACATAGAAGTCCGTTCTACGGATTGACGACGGACACATAGAAGTTCATAGCCATTTCGTTGTCATTAGCTACGGAAATTTAATAGTATCTATCTTTAACATGCCAATAAATAGAAAATACGTATAAAAACGTTTCATTATCTTCATACTTTGCTCTTTTATGAATTTCAAACCAAATGTGAGAGTTTTTAAACTACTAGATTGAACGTTAATTTAGATTAACGCAATGTTTAATTAAAACATGTTAAGTTTCATTTAAAAGGTTATTCAATTTGTATGAGATATTTCTATAAAAATGCGCATGTTAATGAAATACGGACCAAGTGTGTTTTTATTTGGAAACCTTAAAAGTCATATGACATTTTCCTCCGTTGTAGGCTGAATCACACTTCCATAATTCGCATGAAAACCGATTTACATTGTTTTTGTTCAAAAGTCCATAGTCATTTCGTAACCATTAACAACGGATTGGTTGCGGATACAACGAAGTTCATAGCCATTCCATGGCCATTGGCTACAGATTGACAATAGACAAATAGAAGTCCGTAGCCATTTTGTGGCCATTGGCTACAGATTGGTTACATAAATTTAATAGTATCTATATTTAACTTGTTAATAAATAGAAAAAATATATAAAAGCGTGTTAATATCTTCATATTTTGCTTGTTTATAAAATTCAAAAAAAATGTGAGAGTTTTCAAACTGCTAAATTGAACATTAATTTATATTAATGCAATGTTTAATGAAAACATGTTAAGTTTGATTTAAAATGTTATTCAATTCCTATGAGATTTTTCTATAAAAATGTGTATGGTAATGAAATACGGACCAAGTTTGTTTTTATTTGGAAACATTGCAAGTCATATGCCATTTTTCTCCGTTGTAGGTCGAATTACACTTCTATAATTCACATTAAAAGCGATCTACTTTATTTTTTAAAAAAGTCAATAGTTGTAACACCCCGATCCCTCACGAGACCGAAGACCCGTTCCAATCCCCAAGGTCACAAAAACGAGAAAAAACAGACGGAGTTTCCCTTGTTTCTAGACCTAACCGGTTACCTGCACTTAGAAGAAATAACAACAAAACTATAAACAACATTCACAACCAACCCCAACTTCCAACATCACAGCATTCATCAATCCTTAAGGTCATCCGAGCCTTTCTACTATCACAAAATATAACCTATAAGCAAGCATTTCAGTTAGATGTTGAAAACCCATAATTATAAATCCGATTATCATACAACTCTAATATTTCATATCTATCTTTCTTATATTTTAAGTCCTCCAACCACATTCCACTAAACCACACAAGCATGCAAACTATTAGGCAAAACGATAAAGCAATAAAAGTTATTACAAACCCACTACTAACTATCCACTCATACAAACTTTAACTTCATATTACACTCCTTATATCAACCAACATATATACAAGGCATGCAGGCCGCAAAAGAAACATAACTATCACAAACCAAAATAGAACAATTAACTAAGACTAGAACATTCAATCCAAGGGTCTCTTGAGCTTTCTTTCCTCAGACTCCAAAGGCACCGAACTTGGAAGGGTTAGAAAGAGGGAATGAGCATACTAACCACCTACGCCCAGTGAGGGAGGGAACAAGAAACCAGACACTTTTCAAAAAAGGGTTTTCGTGCAATGCATATAAATCCTAAAATCAAATAACAAAATAATTACTCACTCAAACAGTAGTACAAAGTAACACATTTAGTTAGCCAAACACAAACAATAACAACATAAAAGCATTTAAGCACAAGCAAGGCAATCATATGAGTATCACATTATCACAAGAGAACCAAACAATTTCACGAATTTAATAACACATAAATAAGAATACACTCATATGTAACTCTCGAAGGACTTAGAGCCTAAGCGACAGGTACATACAAAAAGGATATAAGATAACTCTCCAAGGACTTAGGACCCAAGCGAGAGTTACACAATAAAAAATACCAGTTGACCTTGAACTCATACCACAAACCACGAACAGAAACCCCGATATAATAATGACACTGATAACGATAAGTCGACATACCACCTTATAACTTCAATGGGTGTGCTCCGGATGTACCCCGATCCTATGACCAAACTATCCCTGGGCGGCATCCCAAGCGAGAGAAAGACTGGGCAACTATGGTAGCCGAGGTGTACTGACAAGCCTGATGCAGCCCGGTTTTCCCGACACTAGCATGCCCAAATGGTTGCGCAACCATAATGCAATGCACTCAAGATGATAACAAATAAGATAAACCAATAATCACATAATTGAGGGACAACAAAGTAGGGTTGCCCTCGCACATAATATGGTAATCAATAAGCACACACCACTTTAACAATTATACTAAATCACACAATTTATGAGCAAGAAAATAAATTATTATACACATAAGGATGAAAAAACTCCTTCACCTCTACCAACCTCCAAGATGCAAGATTGGCTTCACATCACTCTTAATCACCTTGAACATAAGGTCAAACATTACTTCAATTATTCTTTAACTACAACAATCATTAATTATCTAACTAGGTTAGCTAACTTATAGTTTTATTTAATTAATATACAACATCTATTAGAATTCCATCCTTAGCAAAATGTCACAATTTATACACTTCAATTTAACACATAATCCAAGTAATCATTCAAGTAGTTAAGTATACAAGTCATAATCACAGCCTTACACAACACTACAATTAACAATAGTATAAACAATATAATCAAGATATAAACATGTTCACTCAATCTTTAACAATTAAATATGTAGTTCAATTATCACCCCCCAACTCGACCCCACTTACAATCAGTCAGGACGCAGCGGAATTTTACCATTATAACGTCTGTAATACGGACATCAGGGCTTTAAACCAACCCTTTAAAAACATAACACAACCAACACCAAGTTCAGCAACAACTCCAACATCCATTCAACAAATACAAAGCCATTCATTTAAGATCCATATGACATTCCAACAAAAGTCATAAGCCTCCGTTTCAACAACATACCACAAGTTATACTATACATTTGCAAAATAGATTATAAACTAGTCTAGCAACCCAATCATATTCAAAAGGAAGACTACTAAACTAGCATTACGTAAACCATTATCTTTGAGTAAATTATACAATACAATATACTATAAAAACTAAGACAAAAACACAGAGCATTTCAACATAACACATGGATAAGACTCCGACACATAAGACTCTTCCACAGAAGGCACATACTCAGCTTCCTGAGGGACGTACCCAAAGTTTGGCTGAGTTATACCTGATGACAATAAACGAATGAGCGTGAGCTTATATATAACAAAGCTCAGTGAGGATTCGAAAGATCTTTTGAAAACATTTACTTTACCCCTTGAGAAATCATCCTATGAGCAATAATAACAACAAACTTCATTAACATCAACATTTCAATTCAACCACATATATAACCATTCAATTGTGAAAGGATACTGTAGTTGATGTAGCTCCATACACCATCACGATCACAATTAACCCCATACACCCATTGATACACTCCGGAAGTACCCCGTTCTAGACCTACACTCCATGGCATCTTCGCCCATGCAAGATTTATCGCACATGATAGTCATGCCGCTATTAACCCAACAGCCCGATACTGCCCGAGAGGTGGCACACACTATTATGACTCACAACAATAACATTACATTTTCTGAGAAGACAACAAAGTAGGTAGTTTTTCAGTACAACAACAATCATCAATCAGTAGGCCACCCAACTTAACACACATTTGAACATGCATTCAATTCCGAACCTAATCAACAACAACCCAAGAATCAACTACTCAAACACTACCCAAACAACCAGAGACAACATTTCTACATTTTAAAGAAAGACTACACCAACTTCTAAAAGTCATATCTTACAATCTACTAATCAAACAATCCCCAAACCTTTTCCTATCACTCCACCACACATGCAACTACATTAACCCCTTCAGAAATCAACCATAAACCATCCAAAACAAGTCCAACAACCCTATTTTGGCAATGCTCCTAGGCTGAATTTTTTGGACTTTTGCTACGACATCCAAATCAAAAATTTGGCATTACAACATTACTACACAATAATTAACAAACTTTTAGAAGCAACAAGCAATCAATTCCAACCACTACAACAACAATTATTCAACAATGAACCAATAAACCAATTTTAATACCCGAAAATTAGAAATACATGCTACTATCGTTCAAAATAGCTATAAATACATATAAATGGTCCTTGGCAACTACTGATCAATAATCTAAATGCAATATAACAAAACATCGGATAAAAATGCAAATATGAAAATTTGACAAAAAATAGCATTTCTAGATCTATAATTTTTCTCTCACCTTTGATGCCAAATGATGCTAGAAAGATGTAGAATAGATGCCCAACAAGTAAAATTTAGCTTTGTATGAAGAGATTTGGACTTCAAATGAGTTTTCTAAAGAAAAATTGCTTTGAAAAATAGTTGAAAAATCTCCTTTTCTTGCCTATGGAGTTTCGGCCATGTGTGTGTGTGTGTGTTTTGTGTTTTGAGCTTTGTTTTATTGTATAATGTATGTATTATGTATATATAAGGTTAGGTCAACAAAATTAAAAAAAGTCAAAGTTGAAACACTTAGTCTTTTAATTATAATTATTAGACTATTTTGCTTATATATATATATATATATATATATATAGATATAGATATATATATATATATATATATATATATATATCTAACACTTAGACTATTTTAAGTAGTATATTTTTAGTTGACAACAATAGATACGTACATACATATACATGCATAGAGTTATAAAACTCAATCTTTTGCAAAAGGTGTAAATCCTTTTAAATTTCTAACCCGTTTTAAAATCTATTTTTATCAGACACGGGTCAATTAATATCCGAGGACTAGGTTTTCAAATGCTTAAAAGACCAATTTCAAAATTTTAGTGGACGTGTTTCAAAAATACTATTCACAAAACTCGACGATAAAATTTTCAATGCCGATTTTATGAAAATTTCATGAATGCTCACATAGCATGTAATAGGAGTATAAATCACAAAATTAGCACATTTTAATTCAAATAACACATATACAGGTTAAAACACACAATTTTAAATAAAGAGGAATTTTGGGATTTCACATTCTCTCTCCCTTAAAGAAATTTCATCCTCGAAATTCTTACTTACTGCTCGGAATAAGTCTGGGTATTGTTGCTGAATCTGATCCCTTCTTTCCCAAGTAGCTTCTTTGATCCTGTAATATTTCCACAATACCTTAACCATCAGAATCTTCTTCGACCTCAACTCCTATTCCATCTGATCCAGAATACGAATCGGCTGCTCATCATAAGTCAGATTCTCATGAAGCTATAACGGCTCTGGTTCAAGAATATGAGAAGGATCCGGAAAATACTTCCTCAAAATAGACACGTGGAAAACATTATGAATATCAGAGAAGCTCTTCGGTAAAGCCAATTGATACGCCAACTTGCCAACTCGGCCAGTAATCTCAAACGGCCCCACAAACCTCAGACTCAGCTTACCACCCTTACCATGATGAGCAAAACCCTTACGAGGAGACAATTTCAAGAAAACCTGGTCCCTGACTGGAAAAACTCCAAATCCCGATGGTGTTTATCAGCATAATTCTTGTATATGCTTTGCGCTATCAACATTCTCTACCTGATCAATTGTAAATTCTCAATCTTCTCTAGAAGCTCTGGCATTATAGTCGGATCAATAACCTTCATCTCCCCTACCTCGTCCCAATACAAAAGTAATCGACACTTACGGCCATAGAGAGCTGCATAAGGTGCCATTCCAATTGTCACTTAATAACTATTGTTATAGGCAAACTCGACAAACGGTAGATGTTTCTCCTAGTTCTTCCTAAAGTCCAAAACACAAGCCCTGAGCATATCTTCCAGAATTTGAATAGTTTTCTCCGACTAGCCGTCGGTCTGAGGATGATACGATGTGCTGAAGTTCAATTGAATACCCAAAGTTTACTAGAGTTTTTCCTAAAGTCGAGAAGTAAACCGAGGATCTCGATCAAAAACAATACTAGCTAAAATTCCGTGAAATTTAACAATCTGATCCAAATAATGATTTGCCAACTTTGCAACTTCATCTCCTAACCTCATCGAAATAAAATGAGCTGTCTTTGTCAAACGGTCCACAATAACCCATATCGTATCACAACCACTCGGTGTTCTAGGCAAACTAGAGACGAAGTCCATCGTAACATGTTCCCATTTCCACTCTGGTATAGCCAACGGCTGAAGTAACCTTGTGGGTCGTTGATATTCTGCTTTCACCCGCTGACAAGTCAAACATTTGGACACAAACTGAGCCACCTCCTTTTTCATGTTGTTCCACCAGTAATGTTGTTTCAAGTCCCGGTACATCTTGTTTTCATCGGGATAAATAGTGTACTTAGAATTATGAGCCTCCTCCAGAATATCTCTCCTCAAACCTGGTTCATCGGGAACACACACCCTATTCCGAAACTGAAGAATACTATCTTCATGTACTTTGAAGTCAGACTGATCATCCATGATCTGATCCTTGATCTTCTGAAGTTTCACATCAAGTTGTTGAACTTCTCTAATTTGATATAGCAATAAAGGTTGAATCCGGAGATGTGAACACATCACTCTAACCTGAGTCAACTCTGGTCTCCAATAGCTAACTTCCTCAAGTACCTCACATTTCTTAACCGCCAAACAAGCAATACCTGTCTTTCGGCTAAGAGCATCTACTACAACATTCGTCTTCCTAGGCAGATAATTGATAGAACAATTATAATCTCCTCGAAGTTCCATCCACCTCCGTTGACGCATATTCAACTCCTTCTGTGAGAACAAGTACTTCAGACTTTTGTGATTAGTGAAAATCTCGAGCTTACTGCCCCATAGATAGTGCTGCCACTTTTTCAGTGCGAATACAACTGTTGCCAACTCAAGATCATGAGTCAGATAATTTGCCTCGTATGGTTTTTACTTTCTAAAAGCATAGGCGATAACCCGACCATTATGTATAAGTACGCAACCCAAGCCTTCCTTGGATGCATCGCTATAGATGACCATATTATCGGTTCCTTATGGCAAAGCAAGTATTTGAGTGGTAGTTAATCTCTTTTTCAACTCCTAAAATCCACTCTTATACTTCTTATCCCAAGTAAAGCTGATTCGTTTTTGAGTTAGGTTAGAAAGTGGCACTGCAATCTTAGAAAAGTCATTCACAAACTTGCGGTAATAACCCGCCAACCCAAGGAAGCTGCGAACCTCCGAAACATTCTTTGGCCTTTTCCAAGACATCACCACTTCAATCTTAGTGGGATCTACTGAAATACCATTCTGAGTAATCACATGGCCAAGAAAATATATTCATTGTAGCCAGAATTCACATTTGCTAAACTTCGCAAACAACTGATGCTCCTGAAGTTTCTGTAGGACAAGTCGTAGATGTTGCTCGTGCTCTGACTCAGTCTTAGAATATACCAAGATATCATCCATAAAGATTACCATGAACTGGTCCAAGTACGACTGAAAGACTCGATGCATAAGATCCATGAATGTTATCGATGCGTTAGTCAGTCTAAAGGGCATAACTATAAATCCATAATGTCTGTACCGAGTCCTAAAAGCAGACTTTGGAACATCCTCCGTATGAATCCAAAGTTGATAATACCCCTGCCTCAAGTCAAACTTAGAAATACTATGAGCTTCCGGATTACAATGGGATCTTCGTAAAGTTGATCATTATGAGTGTTACGACGAATTTGATTAGGAGGTTCAGTGGCAAAAAGAGGGGGATTGATTAGCTCGTTATTTAATACGAATCAGTGAAATGATAGAATCCATAAAAATTATTCAGCAAGCTCTAGAAGGAATCCCAGGGGGCCCCTATGAGAATTTAGAAATCCGACGCTTTGATAAAATAAAAGATCCCGAATGGAATGATTTTGAATATCAATTTATTAGTAAAAAACTTCTTCCGACTTTTGAATTGTCGAAGCAAGAACTTTATGTGAGAGTCGAAGCCCCAAAAGGATAATTGGGTAGACTTTGGCTCCCTGAAGTTGATCAAACAACTCGTCAATTAGTGGCAAATGATACTTGTTCTTGATGGTTACTTGATTCAAATCACGATAATTGATTCATAATCTCAAGGTATCATCATTTTTCTTCACAAATAAAACGGGTGCTCCTCACGGTGAAGAAATTTGTTGAATGAAACCCTTCTCTAATAACACCTGCAATTGAGTTTTCAGCTCTTTAAGCTCAACCGGTGTCATCCGGTATACTGATTTAGAAATAGGTTGAGTACCAAGAATTAGATTGATCACAAACTCAATATCTCTCTTTGGCGGCAATCCTGGCAACTTCTCGGGAAATACATTGGGATATTCCCGAATTATCGGAACTTCCTCCAGCTTTAGGTTATCAGATGACTTGTTGATCAAATAAGCTAGATAACTTGAACACCCCTTACTCACTAGTTTAATAGGTTTAACTGATAAAATAATGAAACTCGTCTTAGCATCCCGGTTCACCGCTACCTCAATCACTAGCTATTCTGGCAACCGAAACTGTACCACCTTTGTTCTACAGTTTAATTGAGTATCACGCTTGGCAAGCCAATCCATACCCAAGATAACATCATACCCTCAGATAGGAAATAAGATAAGGTCCAAAAGAAAATCCTGACCCTTAACATGTATTTTACAGTCTTTACATACTAAGTCAGTCATATACTTATAGTCAAAGAAGTACTAATCTCAACCATATAAGGTAACTTATCAGGTTGCACATTAACACGTTGCACAAAGGTAGGTGTAATGAAAGAATGTGTAGCACTAGAATCAATCAATACTTTAACAAGTTGATTGAGTATAAGAAAGTTACCTTCCACAACTGCTGCTGCCTCAGGTATCTCCTCCAAGTCTACTGCGTAGGCCCGAGCCTGAACCCGTTGCTGTTGAGGTACACCACCCGTAGGTCCACCCCAATAACCCTGGCCGACCCTTAGACCTCTAATATTTAGGACAGTCCCTCGCCCTGTGTTGGTTTCTGCCGCAACCTAAATATGTCCCCGCCTTCATCCGACAGTTGGCCTCCAAATGGCTCTTACGCTTATAATAAGCATAATATGGTGACGAAGCACTAATACTGCCTCCTGATGAACCAGAAACTGAATAAGCAGCTGTACTAGCCGGTTGCTAAGGTCTTGCAACATTAGGCCTATACTGACCTTGAGACTAGGCTGGCCTATATTGTGACTGTGTCTGGTAAGATCCTTGCTGAAATTGGGGCCTAAATGAACACTGCTGCCCCTGAGGTATGAAAGAACCTTGCTGCACTGGGGCCCTAAAACCACTCTACTGCACCGCAGGCCTATAAACAACCTACTGACCCTGAAGCTGAAATGGCCTCTTACTGGCTTGGCTAGAACCAACCTGTTTCCATTTCCTCTTTTCTAACCTAGAAGCCGCATTAAATGCTTAGAAAACTCATCATACTATATCAAGGTCATCGCATCCTGAATATTGGGCCTTAGACCTAAAATGAACCTCCGGGTCTTCCTTTCCTGATCTGCCACAAACTTTGGTGCATACCGAGACAACCTGGTAAAGTTGGCCTCATATTGAGCCACTGTGGAATTACCCTGAATCAAATAAGTGAACTCATCATCCTGTCGTTCTCGGGCAATCCTCGGAATATACTTGGCCCGAAACTCCCGAAGAAAGGTAGCCCAAATATAGGGAGTACCATAGGCTTCCCAATCAGATCTCACCGTACGCTACCATTCCTCAGCCTCATTGTCAAGTAGATAAACTACAAATGTAACCTTCCTCTCATCAATGTAACCAAGGGGATCAAATATTTTTTCTATTTTACTGATCCAAGCTTCGGCCTTCTGGTCGTCAGGCTCACCCTGAAACCTCGGTGGAAAATACCCAAGAAATTCCTTCAATAGACTACCTCCCCAGTAACCACCCTGAGCATTCTATAACTGAGTCTGCACATTCTATGCCTGAGCAGCTTGCCCTGCTAAAATCTAAGACTGCCCTACTATGACCTCAATCATTCTGTCCGTAGCCATAGTCAAACGATCATACCCCTAATCACGGCCCGATGTCGCATTCCCCGGTGCCTCATTAACTTCCTCAGGCCTACCACGTGTTCTTGGTCACCCAGTCATTCTACTATCAAAGAGTTAGCACATGTTATAACACATAGACAGGCTATAGACAATTTATAGCACTTAGGAAACAACACTCACGTAAGGCACATAAGTCACATAAGTATTAGTCACATAAACACGTAAACAAGTTAATCACATAATAACATAATCACTTTTCTTTCACTTCATACATACTTTCATGCTAAGATCACTACCCACATTCCGAGAATACCCCAACTCACTGCTAACATGCTCTGATACCACTTAATGTCACGCCCCAACTCGACCCCACTTACAATCAATCAGGACGCAATGGAATTTTGACATTATAACGTCTGTAATACGGACATCAGGGCTCTAAACCAACCCTTTAAAAACATAACACAACCAACACCAAGTTCAGCAACAACTCCAACATCCATTCAACAAATACAAAGTCATTCATTCAAAATCCATACGACATTCCAACAAAAGTCATAAGCCTCCGTTTCAACAACATACCACAAGTTATACTATACATTTACAAAATAGATTATAAACTAGTCTAGCAACCCAATCATATTCAAAAAGGAAACTACTAAACTAGCGTTATGTAAACCATTATCTTTGAGTAAATTATACAATACAACATACTATAAAAGCTAAGACAAAAACACGAAGCATTTCAACATAACTCATGGATATGACTCCGGCACATAAGACTCCTCCACAGAAGGCACATACTCAGCTTCCTGAGGGATGTACCCAAAGTCTGGCTCAGTTACACCTGATGACAATAAACGAATGAGGGTGAGCTTATATATAACAAAGCTCAGTGAGGATTCGAAAGATCTTTTGAAAACATTTACTTTACCCCTTGGGAAATCATCCTATGAGCAATAATAACAACAAACTTCATTAACATCAATATTTCAATTCAACTACATACATAACCATTCAATTGTGAAAGGATACTCTAGTTGATGTAGCTCCATATGCCATCACGATCACAATTAACCCCATACGCCCATTGATACACTCCGAAAATACCCCATTCTAGACCCACACTCCATGGCATCTCCGCCCATGCGAGATAGGGGACAACACATGATAGTCATGCCGTTATCAACCTAACAACTCGATATTGTTCGAGAGGTGGCACACACTATCATGACTCACAACAATAACATTAAACATTTTATTTTCTGAGAAGACAACAAAGTAGGTTGTCTTCTAGTACAACAACAATCATCAATCAGTTAACAATATTCAAAATAACATAACAACAATTAAATAACTAAACAACTAAGTTAGATGATAAAGTAGACTACCCAACTTAACACACTTTTGAACATGCATTCAATCCCGAACTTAATCAACAACAACCCAAGAATCAACTACTCAAACACTACCCAAACAACCAAAGACAACATTTCAACATTTTAAAGAAAGACCATACTAACTTCTAAAAGTCATATCTTACAATCTACTAATCAAACAACCCCTAAACCTTTTCCTATCACTCCACCACACGTGCAGCTACATTAACCCCCTCGAAAATCAACCATAAACCATCCAAAACAAGTCCAACAACCCTATTTTGGCAATGCACCTAGGCTGAATTTTTTGGACTTTTGCTACGACATCAAAATCAAAAATTCGGCATTACAACATTACTACACAATAATTAACAAACTTTTAGAAGCAACAACCAATCAATTCCAACCACTACAATAACAATTATTCAACAATGAACCAATAAACCAATTTTAATACCCGAAAATTAGAAATACATGCTACTACTGATCAAAACAGCTATAAATACATATAAATGGTCCTTGGCAACTAGTGAGCAATGATCTAAAGGTAATATAACAAAACATCAGATAAAAATGCAAATATAGAAATTTGACATAAAATAGCATTTTTAGATCTATAATTTTTCTCTCACCTTTGATGCCAAATGATGCTAGAAAGATGTAGAATGGATGCCCAACAAGTGAAATCTAGCTTTCGATGAAGAGATTTGGACTTCAAATGAGTTTTCTAAAGAAAAATTGTTTTGAAAAATAGTTGAAAAATCTCATTTTCTTGCCTACGGAGTTTCGGCCATGTGTGTGTGTGTTTTTGGTGTTGAGTTTTGTTTTATTATATAATGTATGTATTATGTATATATAAGGTTAAGTCAACAAAATAAAAAAAGTCAAAGTTGAAACATTTAGTCTTTTATTTGTATTTTTAGACTATTTTACTTATATATATATATATAACACGTAGACTATTTTAAGTATTATATTTTTAGTTGACAACAATAGATACATACATACATATACATACATATAGCTATAGAACTCAATCTTTTGCAAAAAAAAATGTAAATCCTTTTAAATTCCTAACCCGTTTGAAAATCCGTTTTAATCAGACACGAGTCCATTAATATCCGAGGACTAGGTTTTCAAATACTTAAAAGACCAGTTTCAAAATTTTAGTGGACATGTTTCAAAAATACTATTCATAAAACTCGACAATAAAATTTTCAATGCCGATTTTTATAAAAATTTTATGAATGCTTACATAGCATGTAATAGGAGTATAAATAAAAAAATTAGCACATTTTAATTCAAATAACACATATACAGGTTAAAACACACAATTTCATATAAAGACGAATTTTTGGGTTTCACATCAGATCAAGAACCTCTCTAAAAAGATAAATATATTATACAAGTATAATTAAAAACTTATCTAATTAATTAAAAGTCAATTATCTACAACTATTACCATGGTTCATAACTAGTTCCTTAAGTCCCATTCAAGCTCATACTAAATGGAACCCAAGCTAACCCAACCTAATCATTCTATTCCTTTAATTACACTTTATGACACCCCTACAAACCATGAAAACTCACTTTTAATTATAGTTACTACAAAAACCCCAATTGTCCCTTAATCACTTTGAACTACAACTACTAAAACCGTTGATTAATTCAATTACGTAAAGGTATTCTAGGCTCTATCCTATATATATAAGACTAATTAGCACCTCACCCCTGATCACCACATTAATAGGTCACTATTTATTATGAAATTAAGACCTCAAAATTTAACGTTATCAGAATTTAATAAATTTTATCGAGTAACTATTTTAGCATCATTAGAGTCCGTATAAATTGTCAAATCGAGTATCGGGTCACAATTCGATGGTCCTGAGTGAATAGTGTCTGTTATCTATCTTTAGTATAAAGATCTTGCAATTTAAGTATTTCCAAACTATTTGAGGCTCTAATCTAGGTTCATTAGCACCTAATGCTTCATTAATTATCATAGAATCAAGCTTAGAATCAATATTTCATAAAACCCTAGAATAGCTACTATTCATCTTCTTGTTCAAATTGCATTTATCCAGTTCAACCATTAATATTGCTAAAAATTCATAAAAACATGTTCTATTAACATAAGATAAGACATTTGAAGTATAAACAAACATTTATAAGCATTATAAAATTGTAGGCATATTTGTTCTAATGCAAAGATATGCATGAATCCCTTACATGGCTAGAAGAAAAGGCTTGAGAAAGACTCATGAATGGCTTAAAGAACTCCCAAAGCAAGCACAAGGGTCAAATTTTGAGATTGAAAGATGAATTTTCTTTCTCTTTTCCTCATTTCTTTTCCACAGCTTTGGCCTTCTTTTTTTTTTCTTCTTTTGTTTTGTTTTTCTTGCTTTGTTTAGCTTATAAAAAAAGATGTCAAGGTCAAAGGGTAAATAGGTTGGTCAGTGGGTCAAACACTTGGGTTATATTTAGTGGCAAATGGATCCAATTCAAGTTTAAACAATTCAGTTCAATTGAAAACCATACTAAAAGCTGAAAATACTATTCACTTGGGGACACTCGAAACAATTCATTATCTTTCATTTCCGACATGCTATGCAATTAAAAATTATGAACATATGCCAAAAAATAAGTGTATAATAAGGGAAAAATACAAATTCGGTAAATAATATACTTTAAGTTTTACCCCGGCTTAGGGCTCGATTTAAAATGATGAAAATAAGTCTATTAAATATTAGAATCAAATGATGAAAATAAGTCTATTAAATATTAGAATCAATCTCGTATAATTTAAATGTCAAAATAGTAGTTAAAATATTTTTATTTGAATTAGTAAGTAATAATGTCCCCGTTAAAAGAAATAAGAAAAGTAGAAGAGAAATAAGACTTCCATATAAATCTATATACTAAAATTAAGCACATAACACATATAACACTTAAACTGGCACACATTTATATGCAATTAAATATTTTAATCTATATGCTGGGTCCGGGTTGTTACACTATCCCCTCCTTAAGAAAATTGCGTCCTCGCAATTCCTTATTCTCAAAAGAACCTCGCATGAACTGTAGCAACTCCAGTCAGATTTGTGGCCAAAGAAGTGCACTGCTAGGTTTACCAAAAGAAATACCCATACTATTACCACTGAGAAATCCACTGAAGATACCAAAAGCTTTAAAAAGGAATCCCGAGTAATGTAGCAAAATAAAGGCTCTTATGAAAATATCGATTAGAAGTCCTAATATGAATACCATATGAGAATCCCATTTAATAGTGCCAAGGAATACCATTAAGAAATCTATAGATATAAATTCCAGAATAGAAGATAAGTAGGGCCCAATAATAATCTCCGCATACGATTGTCATCGAGAAGTGACCAACAGAAATACCATAAGTGAAGTCGCGATTATGAATTCCAAATAAGAAGCCATGTTAAGTATGTTGGCAAAACATCTATAAATGTGAATTCTTCCAACTATAAGTACCAGACAAGAATTCCATGTATGAATACCAAATAAAAAGTCCAAAAGATCCATTCAAGATTCCCAGATGATACTACTGATAGAAATGCCACTAAAGACCACTGTTATCAAACAATCCCGACAAATGCCAAAGTATATATTCCTCAAGAAGCTCAACCATATATAATATATCCCCGTAGGTCACAAGTTATATATATATATATATATATATATATATATATATATATATGATTCTAGATGCCTTAATCTTATAACACAAATATAATCACATAAGAATATCAGTTGCGGTGACATAAAATAATTCATTCCTATCCTTACTTGTTCTATGAAGTTCTCCATGTTTGTCAAGCTGCTGAGTTGGATCATCATCTGCAACTCTAGGTTGACCACCCTATCCGAAAGTCGATCTCCTAGCACTCTTAAATCTGAGGCATTCCTTAACTCTATGTTGGCTACTGCTGCATCCCGTACATCTACCAGTCCTCCTCCAACAATTGATAACGTCATGACCCCTACGGTTGCAAAAAGTGCATCTCTGAAGCTGACGTGGTCTTTTACCTCTTTGATTCGATCCTGCTTCACTCTCAACTTTCCTCATCTCATCTCTAGGTGGTACTATCAAAGTCTCACGCTGAACTCGCTGCTCAAATGCTTGTGCTAATCTAGTCAAAGCATCTGCTACCCTTAAAAGGGTAATACATGTATGCATGCAATGATGAACATATAAGGTACTTAAAAAAAACAAATATACCACATAAACATTTTTCATATTTCACATAAGCAAGTCACGTAGAACACATTTTTCTTTCAAATCACATATAATCACATAGTTATTCACATCACATAATCTTTCTATTTCAAGAAATCTAATCCATAAGAACACATTTTCACTCAATTAAACACAAACCCACATGCAAGCACATACTTATTCAAAACTCATTTCATATCCACGAACTCGAGGTTTTCTACCCGACACACCGAGGACCTTGTCCCAGTTGAGAGCATCTAAGCTATTATATGAACTGTAACACCCAGATCCCCCATGAGACCAGAGCCCCGTTTCAATACCCGAGGTCACAAAAAATGAGGGAAAATGGACAAAGTTACCCTTGTTTCTAGGCCAAACCAGTTACCTGTACTTAGAAGAAATAGCAACAAAACTATATACCAACATTCACAACCAATCCCAACTTCCAACATCACAACATTCATCAATCCTTAAGGCCATACGAGCCTTTCTACTATCACAAAATATAACCTACAAGCAAGCATTCCAATTAGCTATTAAAACCCATAATTATAATTCTGATTATCATACCACTTTAATATTTCCTATCTATCTTTCTTATATTTTAAGTCCTCCAACCACCTTCCATTAAACCACACAAGCATGCAAACCTTTAGGAAAAAAGGTAAAGCAATAAAAGTTATTACAAGCCCACTACTAACTATCCACTCATACAAGACTTTAACTTAATATTACACTCCTTATATGAACCAACATATACAAGGCATGCAGGCCTCAAAAGAAATATAACTATCACAAACCTACATAGAACAATTAACTAAGACTAGAACATTCAATCCAAGAGTCTTTTGAGCTTTCTTTCCTCAGACTCCGAAGGCACCGAACCTGGAAGGGTTAGAAAGAGGGAGTGAGCATACTAAACACGTACGCCCAATGAGGGAAGGAACAAGTAACCGAGGGGTTTTCAAAAAGGATTTTCATGCAATGCATATAAATCCTAAAATCAGAAAACAAAATAATTACCTACTCAAACAGTAGTGCCAAGTAACACATTTAGTTAGCCAAACACAGACAACAACAACATAAAAGCATTTAAGCACAAGTAAGGCAATCATATGAGTATCATATTATCACAAGAGAACCAAACAATTTCATGAATTTAATAAAACATAAATAAGAATACACTCGTATGTAACTCTCCAAGGACTTAGGGCCCAACCGAGAGTTATACAATAAGAAATACCAGTTGACCTTGAACTCGTACCACGAACCATGAATAGAAACCCTGATATAATAATGACACTGATAACGAAAAGCTGGCATACCACCTTATAACTCCAATGGGTGTACTTTGGATGTACCCCGATCCTACGACCCAACTCTCCCTGAGCGACATCCTAAGCGAGAGAGGGACTGGGCAACCATGGTAGCCGAGGTATACTGGCAAGCCTGATGTCGCCCAACTTCCCGGATACTACCATGCCGAAATGGTTGCGCAACCACGATTCAATGCACTCAAGATGATAATAGATAGGACAAACCAATAATCACATAATCGAGGGACAACAAAGTAGGGTTGCCCTTATACACAATATGGTAATCAATAAGCACACACCACTTTAACAATTATACTAAATCACACAATTTATGAGCAAGAAAATAAACTATTATGCACATAAGGATGAAAAAACTCCCCCACCTCTACCAAACTCCAAGATGTAAGATTGGTTTCACATCACTCTCAATCACCTTGAACATAAGGTCAAACATTACTTCAATTATTCTTTAACTACAATAATCATTAATTATCTAACTAGGTTAGCTAACTTATAGTTTTATTTAATTAACATACAACATCTATCAGAATTCCATCCTTAGCAAAATGTCACATTTTATACACTTCAATTAAGCACATAATCCAAGTAATCATTCAAGTAGTTAAGTATACAAGTCATAATCATAGACTCACACAACAATACAATTAACAACAATATATACAATATAATCAAGATATAAGCATGTTCACTTAATCTTTAACAATTAAACATGTAGTTCAATTCACGAACCTCTCCAAAAATATAAATATACTATACAAGTACAATTAAACACTTATCTAATTAATTAAAAGTCAATTATCTACAATTATTACCATGGTTCATAACTAGTTCCTTAGGTCCTATTCAAGCTTATACTAAATGGAACCCAAGCTAACCCAACCCAATTATTCCATTCATCTAATTACACTTTATGACACCCCTACAAATCATGAAAACTCACTTTTTATTGCATTTATTAAAAAAGACCCAATTGCCCCTTAATCACTTTGAACTATAACTACCAAAACCGTTGATTAATTCAATGACATAAAGGTATTCTAGGCTTTATCCTACATATATAAAACTAATTAGAACCTCTAATCTCACCCCGGATCACCACATTAATAGGTCACTATTTATTATGCAATTAAGACCTCAAAATTCAACGTTATCGGAATTCAATAAGTTTTATCGTGTAACTATTTTAGCATCCCTAGAGTCCATATAAATTGTCAAATCAAGTATCGGTCACAATTCGATGGTCCTGAGTGAATAGTATCCGTTATCTAACTTTAGTATAAAAATCTTGCAATCTAAGCATTTCGAAACCATTTGAGACTCTAATCTAGGTTCATTAGCACCTAAAGCTTCATTAATTAGCATAGAATCAAGCTTAGAATCAATATTTCATAAAACCCTAGAAAAACTACTATTCATCTTCTTGTTCAAATTGTATTTATCCAATTCAACCATTAATATTGCTAAAAATTAATAGAAACATGTTCTACTAACATAATAGAAGACATTTGAAGCATAAACAAGCATTATATCAACAAATAGTATAAATTAAAGTTGTAGGCATATTTTTTCTAATGCAAAAATAAGCGTGAATCCCTCACATGGCTGGAAGAAAAGGCTTGAGAAAGACTCATGAATGGCTCAAAGAACTCCCAAAGCAAGCAAAAGGATCAAATTTTGAGATTGAAAGATTAATTTTCTTTCTCTTTTCCTCATTTCTTCTCCACGGCTTTCGCTTTCTTTTTTTTTCTTTTTTTTGTTTTTCTTGCTTTGTTTTACTTATAAAAAAATGACAAGGTCAATTTGAGACCCCAGACCCGCATGTATGTGCATTTACTACCTTAGTGTCAAATTATGTGCATTTATGTGATGTTACTTAAATAATATAAATAAGTAATATTCACATTGGGTTTTCGACTATTTTGTTTCTCTGATTTTATATTTTTCTTATGATACTTGTCATTTAGGAGACATGAAAAAAATATAATTATGTGCATTGCATATCCGGAGAATGCATTAGGAAAATGATTTTTGTACCAAGTGAATAGTGAAAACCATGCATATGTTGGACCAACTACTTTTAAATTGAAATTTGGGCTTGAATGAACCTAACATACCTTATTATATATGGCCTATTTGCATAATATATATCCTATATACTACACATGCATTACATACACATTAAATAACCAACAAAACAATTGTAAAAATGACCCTTATGCCCCCCTTTTGGCCGATTTTCATAAGGAGAAAAAAGAAGCCAAAAATTCTTCAAATCTTGCCATTTTGAGCTTGTTCAAGTCTTCTTCAAATGCAATCAAGTTCTCCCTAGCATTCTCCTAGCATCTCCAAGCTTCATAGGTGAGGGAAAATTTCATTTTTGTGCTTTTGTTAGTTAGGGTTTACTTTGAAATTTTTGATTTATGGTGTATTGAATTATCTACGCTTAATATGCTCTTTATTATGCTTGTGGAACATGCTTTTGAGAGTAGATAGCTTTGTTAATGACTAATTGATTAATCTTACATTTAAAGAAGATTTTGAATAGTAGAAATTGGGATTTTGCAAACACTTGTGTTCTAGCTTAATTAGTTGACATCTAAGCATGATTTAGGAGTTGTTAAACCTAGATTAAAGCCTCTAATGACTAGGAATTGCTAGAGTTACAAGAACTTGAATTTAAAGTAAGTTAACGGGTACTATTCACTCAAGACCATCGAATTGGTACCCGATGCTCGATTTAATAATTTATATGGACTCAAGGGATGCTAAAATAGTTGCTCGATAAAAATTATTGAATTCCGAGAACAATGATATTTGAGGTCTTAATTGCGTATAGAATAGTAACATATTGATGTAGTGATTCAGAGTGAGATTAAAGGTGCAAAATAATCTTATACATGTTAGATAAAGCCTAAAACACTTTTATGGCATCAAATTGATCATCGAATTTGGTAGTTTGGTAGTTGTAGTTCAAAGCACCTATGGGGCTTTCGGGACTTTTATGCTAAACATCGTCAAAAATAGAGTTTTGTGGTACTGGAGTAGGTCATAAAGTGTAACTAGTAGTGTAGTATAGTTCGTTCGTGGATTACTTGTCTCATGTTTCGTACGTGCTTTGAATTGTGTCTTGAGCTAAAAAGTAATATTGTGTAGTCAAGCCTATTACCTCAATTGTTTTGTATTGGTACTTAATATGCTAAATATATGTTTATTAGCTTACTCGTAAATTGGTACTTGCATATGAGGGCAACCGACTTTGTTGTCCCTCAGTTATATGTTGTTGTATTATCTTGCTATCTCGTGGTTTCTCGCATATCTTGAGATTTCTCATGTTTATTTGTGATTATCTCATTATATCGCGTGATTCTTGAATTTGTATCGTGTTGCGTAACCTTTCAGATGTGGTAGTATCAAGAAACTCCGGACAATATCGAGCTGTTGGTCTAGGTTCTCTCTCTTGCTGAGGCATACCCACATACCCCAGAGGCGTGGTTCACCTCGATGGGGCATACGGATCTACCACAGGAGTGTTGGGTCATAGGATTCGGGGTACATCCGGAGAATACCCATCGAGACTAAGGGGTTTGCCGGCAATCGATATTGATATTCGGAGTTCGTGGCTCGTAGATAGAGATTAAGTAGAATTGTATCTTTTTTCATATGTGGTTATTTCATTATCTTGTTATCTAATTCTTTCGTTACTAGAATGTATTGTTATATATTTTACTCATTACTTGAGTGTTTTTTAGTTTCCTTACTTGTATGCTATCTTGTTTCGTGTGCTTGTGTATTATTTAGATTCGTATACTTGTGTGCTAACTAGTCTGATAATCTGGTATGTTATCTAGTTTACTACTTGTTTACATGCATAGAACGAAAGGTTTTCGAAAACTTCTCGATTATATGTTCCATCCCTCACTGGGCATACGTATTTTGTATGCTCACCCTCGTTTCGAACGCTTTCAGGTTCAGGGCCTTCCGCGGTTGTTAAAGGGAAAGTTTGAGAGTTACCGTGATTGAATGTCTTGGCTTGGGTCATTGTCTATTGGATTCTTGAATGTAATTGTAATTGGTCTTGGATGTATTTGAGTTGCTATAGGGGAATTGTATTGTAAAATTTAAAGTTTGTATGAATTGATAATGATAGGTGGCTTGTAATAACTTAATGAACTATTGTATCATATATCAGTCTTGCATGCTTGCTTGGGTTAATGGAGCTATTTGGCGAACTCATTAGATAAGAAAATTGAATAGACAAGATTAGAGTGGTATGATAATCGAGTTATTGCTATTAGAATTTCAATAAGCGAATAAAATGCATGTTTGTATGTGGATAGAAAGACTCGGATGGTCTTATAGGCTTGGAAGTCATGATATAAATGGTTTATCTTGCTATGGTGGTGATTTCTTCTGAGTGCAAGATTTTTGGATAGTCCTAGAAACAGGAAAAAATCCATATGTTTTCCTCGTTTTTCGTGTTGTGGGGTATTAGAGCGGGATCCCGATTCTATGAAGGGTCAGGGCATTACTAGTGGTATCAGATCTTAGAAGCTCTTAGCCGGGAAAAGATCTTCGGCCTATTGGGTAGTGACCTTGATTGTGTACTTGTAAAGTGTGTTACGTGGATAGAGTGATATACGTGACTTGTGTGCTAAGTTTGTTAATGTGTTATGTGCTCGGAATGTGTAAAGTTGTGTACTAATGTTAGCTTTATGTTATTGTGTCTATTTTATGGTTTAAAAGGCCTTGTATGATTATACGATTGTGTGATTGTTTAATTGACTGGGTATAAGATTGTCTAAGTGAATAACATGCTAGCATGAAAGTAAGAATGTGAAGAGTCTATTGCATAAGTTGTGAAATGTCTAGATTGTCATGTAAACTAATAGTATTATATATGATTATGTGAACACGATATCTTGAATGTAAATTTTTTGCCTTTATGTGTTATATGTCTACCTGTTATATTACTGCTTCTTCTGGTACGGAGGTAAGGATAGGAAGATCCAGTAGGCAGTTAGATGAGGCTCCGAGGCAAAATACTGGGGTAGCAGGGAATGAGATGTAACTGTTTACCTTGATAAATAACTAGTTGCATGCATCTTTATCCATTGTCTAGGTTAAAGAGAATAAGCTTGCTTTAGTCAATATCATCTAGCTAAGTAAGAGGAAAACCATCATTTGTGCATTATGTTGATGAGTTAAAGCTAGAGTAAATGTTAATTGCATGTTGTTAAATGATATTTGAGCTTATATGCATGTTTACTTAGTTATCCAAGTTGTGTAAGTAATCTTTTGATTCAATCTTGCTTGAGTGACTAGGTTGACACTTAGCTGTTTGAAATTGATTTAAGAATCTTATGTTGCATATAAGTGTTTAACAAGTTGAATAAAGTATAGCATTTGAGTTAGATTTACATGCTAGAAAGAGTTAATCTTGAATGTATGTGTATGTATGTGAGACTTGTATGTTCTTGAATGAAAATGTGCACTTAAGTGTCCTACTTGTGTGAAACTGTGAAAGATGTGCAAAATGTGCAGTTATATGGCTATAGGTGCATATATGTGAGCTAACTGTACAATACGTGAAAGAATATATAATATGTGTCAGTGTATGATTGAGTGTACATTTAGTTAAATTACATATCTTATTTGTTGACAATAACATGTATGATTTAACTTCACAAGTAAATTGTCATTTATGTTAGGATAATATGTCAAGTAAAAGTAGGTGATAATGCATCCTAGTATATATAGTGGTTGCATAATAGTTTGAGGTACTAACTATGCCTATGTGATAGATACTTGACATGCGAGAATTACATTCAATAAGTTGTGTATGTGTTAATACGTGTATACATTATATGAATTTGACTACATGCACACATATTACCCTTCGAATGGGTAAGTGATCTCTCCCCTCTATAGTATGATAGTCAGCAGGTGATTAATTGTCTATCAATGATTAGTGAAAGATACTTAGCACACGGAGTTTGATGTTCAACAACTGGCCGCTAGTATTTCTTTCGGTATTTTCAGTCAGAATTCTTAATCGGTATTCACTTTGATATTTTGTCGGGGCTATTTGTCGACAGTGGTCTTTAGTGGCATTTCCATCAGTAGTATTACTTGGGAATTTAGGGTGAACCTTTTATTTGGCATCATATATGGAATTCTTGACTGGTATTTATATTCAGAAGAATTCACCCTTATAGATGTTCAGTCAGTGATCTCGACATAAGCTCTTACTTGGATTCCTTGTTCGAAACTTCACTTATGGCGTCTTCTCGATATTCCTATTGGGTGACTTTCAGTAATGTTTATATGCGGGAATTACTATTGGATTTCTATTCAACTTCATCTTCAGTATTTATATGTGGGTTTCCTCTTGGTATTTTCATGGTAATTTCTAACTGGTATTTTCATAGGAGCCTTTATTTGGCTACCTTGCTTGGGATTTCGTCGGTGGAATTCTTCTAGTATTCTTACTGGACTTCTCGATGATATGATTGTGGGTATCCTTGCTAGCATGTTTGGGTATTGTACTTCTTTGGCTTCAAGTCCGACTAGGGCTACTGTAGTTATTAATGATTTCCTTTAAGCATAAGAAATTGCGAGGATACAATTTTTGTAAGAAGGGGAGTATGTGAGACCCCAGACCCGCATGCATGTGCATTTACTACCTTAGTGTCAAATTATGTGCATCTATGTGATGTTACTTAAATAGTAGAAATATGTACTATTCACAGTGGGTTTTCGACTGTTTTGTTTCTCTGATTTTATATTTTTTTTTATGATACTTGTCATTTATGAGACATGAGAAAAATAGAATTATGTACATTACATGTCCAAAGAATGCATTAGGAAAATGATTTTTGTATCGAGTGAATAGTAAAAACCATGCATATGTTGGGCTAACTACTTTTAAATTGAAATTTGGGCTTGAATTAACCTAACATACCTTATTATATATGGCCCATTTGCATAATATATATCCTATATACTACACATGCATTACATACAAATTAAATAACCAACAAAACAATTGCAAAAATGACCCATATGTCCCTCCCCTTGGCCGATTTTCATAAGGAGAAAAAAGAAACCAAAAATTCTTCAAATCTTGCCATTTTGAGCTTGTTCAAGTCTTCTTCAAGTGCAATCAAGTTCTCCCTAGCATTTTCCTAGCATCTCCAAGCTTCTTAGGTGAGGGAGAATTTCATTTTTGTGCATTTGTTAGTTAAGGTTTACTTTGAAAATTTTGATTTATGGTGTATTGAATTATCAATGCTTATCAATGCTTAATATGCTCTTTATTATTCTTGTGGAACATGCTTTTGAGAGTAGATAGCTTTGTTAATGGCTATATTGATTAATCTTACATTTAAAGAAGACTTTGAATAGTAGAAATTTAGATTTTGCAAACCCTTGTATTCTAGCTTAATTAGTTGACATCTAAGCATGATTTAGGAGTTGTTAAACCTAGATTAAAGCCTCTAACGGATAGGAATTGCTAGAGATACAAGAACTTGAATTTAAAGTAAGTTAATAGGCACTATTCACTCAAAACCATCGAATTGGTACCCAATACTTGATTTAATAATTTATATGGCCTCTAGGGGCTAAAATGGTTGCTCGATAAAAATTATTGAATTTCGAGAACGATGATATCTGATGTCTTAATTGCATATAGAATAGTAACCGGTTGATGTAGAGATCCAGAGTGAGATTAAATGTGCTAAATAGTCTTATATATGTAGGATAGAGCCTAAAAATATTTTATGGCATCAAATTGATCGTCGGATTTGGTAGCTGTAGTTCAAAGCACCTATAGGGCTTTCGGGACTTTTATGCTAAATATTATCAAAAATAGAGTTTTGTGGTACTAGAGTAGGTCATAAAGTATAACTAGTAATGTGGTATAGTCCGTTCATGGATTGCTTGTCTTGTGTTTCGTACATGCTTTGAATTGTGTCTTGGGCTAAAGAGCAATATTGTGTAGTTAAGCCTATTTCTTTAATTGTCTTGTATTGGTACTTAATATGTTAAATTTATGTTTATTAGCTTACTCATATATTGGTACTTGCATATGAGGGCAACCTACTTTGTTGTCCCTCGGTTATATGTTGTTGTATTATCTTGTTATCCCATGGTTTCTCGTGATATCTTGTGATTTCTAGTATTTATTTGTGATTATCTCGTTATATCTCGTGAATTCTTGAATTTGTATCGGGTTGCGCAACCTTTCGGACATGGTAGTGTCAAGAAACTCCGGACAGTATCAGACTGTCGGTCTAGGTCGGCTACCATGGTGTCAATTCCCTCTCTCACTGAGGCACACCTACCTAACCCAGAGGCGTGGTTCACTTCGTTGAGACATACGGATCTACCTTAGGAGTGTTGGGTCGTAGGACACCCATCGAGAGTAAGGGGTTTGCCGGCAATTGATATTGATATTCGTGGTTCGTGGCTCGTGGATTGAGATTAAGTGGAACCGTATCTTTTTTTCATATGTGGTTATCTCGTTATTTCATTATTTCGTTACTGGAATATATTGTTATATATTTTACTTGTTACTTGAGTGTTATCTAGGTTCGTTACTTGTGTGCTATCTCGTTTCGCGTGCTTGTGTGTTATTTGGATTCGTATACTTGTGTGCTAACTAGTCTCATAAACTGGTGCACTATTTAGTTTACTACTTGTTTACATGCATAGCACGAAAGGATTTCAAAAACTCCTCGATTATATGTTCCCTCTCTCACTGGGCATACGTGTTTTGTATGCTCACCCTTGTTTCTAACACTTTCAGGTTCAGGGCATTCCACAGTCGTTAAAGGGAAAGTTCGAGAGTTATCGTGATTGGATGTCTTGGCTTGTGTCGTAGTCTATTGGATTCTTGAATGTAATTGTAATTGGTCTTGGATGTATGTGAGTTGCTATAGGGGAATTGTATTGTAAAATTTAAAGTTTGTATGAATTGATAATGATAGGTGGCTTGTAATAACTTAATGAACTATTGTATTATTTATCAGTCTTGCATGCTTGCTTGGGTTAATGGAGTTATTTGCCAGACTCATTAGATAAGAAAATTGAATAGAGAAGATTAAAGTGGTATGATAATCGAGTTATTGTTATTAGAATATCAATAAGTGAATGAAATGCATGCTTGTATGTGGATAAAAAGACTCGGATGGTCTTATAGGCTTAAAAAGTCATGATATAAATGGTATATCTTGCTATGGTGGTGATTTCTTCTAAGTACAGGGTTTTTGGATAGTCCTAGAAACAGAAAAAACTCTGTCCGTTATCTCTCATTTTCTGTGTCGTGGGGTATTGGAGCGGGAACTTGATTCCGCGAAAGGTTAGGGCATTACAATCAAAGGTGAATGTGTTGGTCAATTGGTCAAACACTTGGGTTATTTAGATGGCAAATGGATCCAATTCAAGTTAAAACAATTCAATTCAATTAAAAACCAAACTAAAAGTTGAAAATACTATTCACTCGTGGACACTTGAAACAATTCATTATCTTTCATTTCCGATATGTTATGCAATTAAAAATTATGAACATATGCCCAAAAATAAGTGTATAATAAGGAAAAAAATACAAATTCGATAAAATAATATACTTTAAGTTTTATCCCGGCTCAGGGCTCGATTTAAATTGATGAACATAAGTCTATTAAATATTAGAATCAATCCCGTATAATTTAAATGTCAAAATAGTAGTTAAAATATTTTTATTTGAATTAGTAAGTAATAGTGTCCCTTTAAAAGAAATAAGAAAAGTAGAAGAGAAATAAGACTTCTATATAAATCTATAAACTAAAATATAGCACATAACACATATAACACTTAAACCGATACATATTTATATGCAATTAAGTATTTTAAGCTATATGCTGGGTCCGGGTTGTTACAGTAGCCATTCTGTGACCATTGGCGACGAACACATAGAAGTCTGTAGCCATTCCGTGGCCATTGGCTACGGATTGACAATGGAAATTTAATAATAATTATCTTTAACTTGTTAATAAATAGGAAAAAAGTATAAAAGCGTTTTAATGTCTTCACATTTTGCTTGTTTATAAAGTTCAAACCAAATGTGAGAGTTTTAAACTACTACATTGAATGTTAATTTATATTAACACAATATTTAATGAAAACATATTATGTTTCATTTTAACAGTTATTCAATTCCCATGGGATTTTTCTATTAAAATGCGCATGATAATGAAATACAAACCAAGTTTATTTTTATTTGGAAACCTTGCAAGTCATGTGACATTTTCTTCTATTGTAGGTCGAATCACACTTCCATAATTAACATTAAAAGCTATCTATATTGTTTTTGTTTAAAAGTCCGTAGCCATTCCGTACCCATTGGCTACGGATTGGCGAGAGACACATAGAAGTCTATAGCCATTTCATGGCCATAGGCTACAGAAATTTAATACCATATATCTTAAACTTATTAATAAATAGGAAAAACGTATAAAATTGTGTTAATATCTTCATATTTTGCTTGTTTTTAAAATTGAAACCAAATGTGAGAGTTTTAAACTACTAGATTAAACGTTAATTTATATTAATGCAATTTTTAATTAAAGCATGTTAAGTTTTATTTAAACAGTTATTCAATTCCTATGAGATTTTTCTATAAAAATATATATGCATGGTAATGAAATACAGATCAAGTTTGTTTTTATTTGAAACACTAGTAAGTCATGTAACATTTTCCTTCATTGTAGGTCGAATCACACTTCCATAATTAACATTAAAAGCGATCTACGTTATTTTTGTTTAAAAGTTCATAGCCTTTTCGTGGCCATTAACGAGGGATTAACTAGGAACACATAGATGTCAGTAGTCATTCCTTAGCCATTGGTTATGGATTGGGTACGGAATTTCAATACATATTTATTTTCTAATATTAATACTTTGTTACCTATTAATAAAAAAATATAAATATAAATAAAAGATATATTTCATCGCTAATCCATGGCTAAATTGCGATGGAATGGCCATGAACTTTGTTATTTTAACTTTTTCTATTTAATTAAAAAATCCGTTGCCATTCCGTAGAAAACTTGCTACAGCGAGGCTACAAAAATCTATATTTTAATTTAGTATGTCGCTAATCCGTAGCTATTTGGACACCGAATGACTACGAATATTGTTTTTCTTTTATTTTTTATAATTAAAATTATTTTTCATCGCCCATATGTCGCCACTTCACCACGCCTAATTCGGCCACGGAAAGGTTACAAACTTCATTTTTCCATCGCCTGAGAGTTGTTCTCTTGTAGTAATGGGATGGCGACGAATTCGCAACAGAAATTGGCGTCGACTTGGTGACGAAAGTTAATAAAATAATTAAAAATAAAATAATAATATCGCAATGAAAGGGCAACAAAAATTAATAAAATAATTTAAAATAAATATTTAATTTGGCGACTAATTATTTACATAAATTAATAAAATAATTAAAAATTAAAATAGCGACGGATTGGTGACAGAGTAGGAAAAATAAATATTTATTATTTTTTAAGTTAGTGACAAATTTTTAGAGTAGTCACAAATGATGAGGCGAAGGATAATTTTTTCTCGCCTGCGTTTTGTAGGAGACGAAAAGGCGACGGATTTTGCCGTCGCCCGAGCCTTTTTTTCTTGTAGTGCTCGTTTATTATCTCCTATTTGAATGCTTAATTGGCAGACTTAAATAATAGATAGAATTAAAAAAATATATTATTATTTTAGCATACCAATTAAGTGTTCATATAAAAGACAATAAATAAGTAAAGAAAATAGGGTAGTATATAACAATACTCTAGTCGATAATTGCAAGGCATGGCATATGGTTTCAGTGTGGTCATAAAAAACACTGGATGGAGGCACCTCAACTGTCTCGGAAGATAAACCATGACCATCACGACCCGACATAAATTATATATTTTGATAGTAGAATTAGCGTAGTACAATATATAGCGGCATAGATGTGTCTAGTAAGATATAAGACTACTCTCTTGAAAGAATATGTTAAAACTTGTATCCTGACCTCAATCCTTGATTAGCCGACTCTGGACTATGATATCATTTCAGTCCAGGGGTGTGACTGTGAGAGAAGAGATAAGTCTCATATTTCTTGAGGTCTAGAAAGTCTGAACATCATATCCAAGAGTTCTCCATTGGACTAATAAAAAGATTAAGACACATTGCTGAAATAAACAGTAGACTAAGAGTCGCCACAACCCACAAAATGGAACAAGAAAAAGAAATGTCTAAGCTACTGCTAGAAGTAAACGTACAATTTCCTAGAAGAAAAAAGAGTAATTACAATATCATTATCTATTACAGGCCGGGAAGGAAAAATGAAGCAGAAATGAAACAGCTAAAACATCAAGAAAGTGACCAAAACACAAATTTGCGGATGAATGACATCTCACCCTAATCAACCTAATCCCTTTTCAAATTACGCGTCAAAATTGTTACGCAATCATTGAAAACGCTCGTGCTCTAATCTCTTTACGCTAGAGTCATATTGGATGATACGGAAAGCAAATCACGAGTGTGGAGAAAGATAACTAATAAAACAGTGAAGATCATTATTAATATATATAAAGAATTAAACACGAGGTAGGTTGAGCACTTGTTTCATATAAAAAGGGCATTCTTCTCTTTGTTTCTTCACCGCTCAATTTGCTAAACTTTCTCACTTGACCATGGCACGTGCTGTTCTCTTGCTGGGATACGCTTTGGTTCTTCTAGCTTTTGGATGTGTTTCTGCTGAAGTTGTCGAGCATACATTTCACGTAACCTCTGCTACCTATAAAAACCAAGCTCATACTTGGTGTTATATATTATGATACCTCAATTTTATACTAGTTTACCAAAATTGCATTATTTGTTTCCAGTACTTTATGAGATCCAAAGCTCATAAACCCTAATAGAGCCAAACCTCCACTGCTCGCCAGAAAACTCATTTTCTATCTTTTTCTCTTCTTTTTTCCCAGGAGAACTTGTGTTTTTTTTTTGTTTTTCTGTTTTTTGTTTTTTTTTTTGTTTTTTGTTTTTTTTTTTGTTTTTTTTTTTTTGTGTTTGTGCGAAGCTCAAGTTTAAGTGCTTAACATTTCCCAAAAATACCAAAAAAAAAATAAAAGGGCTAACCCGTGAAGACATTAGCCGCAGTTCTCTCCTTTTAATTCTTTGCCTTTACAAATCACAAATATCCGCTTCCAAAAAGAAGAAAAAATAAAACAGTAAATCATGGATGACACATGCACAAAATTTATGTATACCTCATATAATTATAGCTCTTTCTTTCTTAAATAATATTTTTCACACTACAATTTTGATACTCATGGTAAAAGCTTTTAATTTGTACTATAGGTGCAAAATTTGACTATTCAACCGTTATGTCAAGAACGAGTGATTACAGCAGTAAATGGAAAACTTCCAGGTCCTAATATATATGTCAGAGAAGGGGATACTCTCGTCGTTCATGTCTTCAACAAGTCTCCTTACAATATGACTATTCATTGGTAAGTCAAGAAAATTAATTAGAGCAAGGGTGATTTCTTGTATTGTATATAGCAGACAATTAAATTAATTTGTTGCTTTTCATTCTGACAATGCTTTGTAATTAGTACTTTGACCATAGTCACAATTTTGATATATCACCTAATACCTGCTTTGCTTAGAAAACTCTTTCAAAAAATTTAAATTAATTGATCAGTCAGATTTTTACTCACAAAATATGGAGGGCCACACACATGTAGGAATCATTTCATATGAGTAAAAGTCATGATTGACCAATCAGTCTAAACTTTTTAAAACGTTTTCCTCTTTGCCTTTGGTTGTACGGTTATATGTCAAATCCACTCTTTCCAGCATACTACTCTATTTTCCAGAAAAAAAACAAGGGAAACCAAAATTATATTAGACACTTTTTAAAAGTTTTACATAGTATTTTAATTTGATAAAGTCAAAACCTATTGAACGCCAAATCGGTAGAAATAAATTTATTCACCAATGCAGGAATCAGTCTATACCTTCATCTTTCTTTTAATTACAACACTAGCTTTTCGCTAAGCCAAGGTCCTAAGAAATTCTATTCTTCTTCGTGTTTGGCTTTTACTATATGTAGGCATGGAGTTTTCCAATTAACAAGTGGTTGGGCTGATGGACCTGAATATGTAACACAATGTCCTATAGTTCCTGGAAATAATTACACTTACAAATTTAATATTATTGGACAAGAAGGAACGCTTTGGTGGCATTCACATAGCTCTTACCTCCGAGCAACTGTGTTTGGGGCAATTATAATTCGCCCTAGAGCTGGTCGCTCTTATCCTTTTCCAAGACCATACAAGGAGGTTCCAATTCTATTAGGTAAACTCCCCAAGTTTGAAAACTCTTTCAATGACATATATCGGAACATTCAAGTTTGATCATAACCAGAATGTCTTTTTTTCTTTTCTATACATTATTTTATCTCTATATCAACGTTTCTACGATGGAGTTGGTAAGTGATATAATTTCTTTGCTACAAAATGGAGGTCTAAATTTAAGTAGCTTGAGGTTTGAAATGAGATATTTGAAATTTATGTTGTTGAGAATGATCAAACCTGAAGCAAATGAGTTTGATATAGTTTTTTGAACATTATTGGAAACAGTGGACTTAAATAAGATTGTTTGTGTTTAGGAGTAGACATGAAGGAGGTAGTATTATAATGTATTAATGATGAATAATCTTTTAAAAGATGATCAATTTCAATTTTTAAGAACATTAATTCTATGTTGGAATGGTAATCTAAAGAATGAATTAGTTAGTAAGACCAATCTTGGTAGGAAATATAAAGATACTAATTTTAACAGAGTGAATTATAATAACATGGGGATTAGGTGAGGGCATTTGTGATTGACATGAATAAGTTAGACTCAGTACAACACAGTTTGCAATAAATTTTCATATATTTACTAACGTTATCACTTGTTAATAATAAAGACATATACACGCACATGTACGTTTAGCAATCTAACCCTGGGAACTGAAAGAAAAGGTTCAAATTGAATTGGAATTGCTCTGGCTACTATATTTCCTTGTCGACCAGAGAAGTTAAAAAATATGAAGAGTAATTAGCCTGATAGGTTTTAAAACGTTTATCTTTAATAACGTAGTTAAAATGAAAAGACATAACGATTAGATCAAGTTGTGATACCAACAACCGTGATAATATATGATTTCAGGAGAGTGGTGGAATGCAAATGTTGTTGACGTTGTGAATGAAGCGAACGCCACTGGTCGGCTACCTAATATTTCCGATGCTTTTACTATCAATGGCAGTCCAGGGTATCTCTACCCATGTTCTTCAAAGAGTAAGTATAAATTCTTAATTACTTTATATGACTTGTATGATAAGTACACAACAGTTACACCTCAATGTTCTATTAAATTATTTAGGTTGAAGTGCATAGGACTCCTTGAACTTTTGTAAAATTACACAATACACCTTATGGTTTTAAAAGTGTACGGTACTTTCCTGTATTTTCTGAAACTAAGCACAATAGTCCCTTGTGGTTTTAAAAGTGCACGGCACCCCCTGTAGTTTCTGAAACTATGCACAATAGCTCCCCTCTGTCAAAAAATTAGTCTATTTTAATGAAACATGTGATGCACACTCGTCAAATGCGATTATTCAAGATTTTTTTGCTTAAATTATTAATTATTTAGACAAAAATACCATTATATGACACATATTTTTTTCTTTAGGATTTGGAAAAATGGATTTTTTTGTCCAAACAATTAATAATTTAAGCAAAAAAAAAAGCGCATTTGACTCAAGTGCATCATACTTTCTGTTAAAATAAACTAATTTTTTTACGGAGGGGGTTGTTATGCTTAGTTTCAGAAATCACAGGTGGTACCTTGAACTTTTAAAATCACAGGAGGTATTGTGCAACTTTACAAAAGCACAAGGGGCTCTTGTGCACTTCACCCAATTATTTATTCCATTTTATTTTACAAGAAAATATTTATTATCATGTATAAATTTTTGTGACTTGCTTTAAATATGTGATTTTTTTTGTTAGGCACATATATGTTGAATGTGAAACAAGGAAAAAGATATCTCCTTCGTATCGTCAATGCTGCAATGCAAAGTATACTTTTTTTCAAGATAGCCAATCATAAGATGACAGTTGTCGCAGTGGATGCTTCGTACACTAATCCTTACATCACTGATGTTGTTGTGATTGCCCCTGGCCAGACGACTGATGTGATTTTGGTAGCAGATCAACCTCTGGCATCATATTATATGGCAGCACGTGTTTATCAAGGCTCAAGCCAGGTAATAATTGATAATACAACAACAACTGGGATAGTTACATACGATGGTTCCAAATCCTCGATACCTCTAATGCCAAGCCTCCCCGCATTTAATGACAATTCAACGGCCCACAAATTCTTCACTAATCTAACTGGGCTAACTACTGCGCCGTTTTGGAAACCAGTCCCAAAGAATGTGGATGAGCGTATGTTCATAACAATAGGGCTAGGTTTAGTTCCATGCGGTGGACCAGGGAATGCAAGTTGTGAAGGCCCATTTGGACAACGATTTGCTGCTAGTATGAATAATGTATCCTTTGAGCCCCCCACAAAGTTATCAATACTACAGGCGTTTTTCTACAATGTTGAAGGAATTTATACAACTGATTTTCCTTCTGAACCACCCTTGAAATTCAACTATACAGATCCTAACAACAGTATGAATCAGGCCCTCTTGATGACGACAAAAGGAACAAAAGTGAGAAAATTCAAGTACAATAAAACAGGTGAGATTGTGCTGCAAAACACTGCTTTGGGTACAGTTGAAAATCATCCTATGCACTTGCATGGATTTGATTTTCATGTGTTGGCTCAGGGGTTCGGTAACTATAACCCTCAAAGAGATCAAATGAAGTTTAATCTTATAAATCCACAACTTCGTAACACCGTTGCTGTTCCTATCGGAGGATGGGCTGTTATTAGATTTCAAGCAAATAACCCTGGTGTGTTCTTCCATCTTTTCTTATCATAATTTACCTTTGATATGAATTATATATTAATTTAAACATGAAAATCAACATATTATTCTAATTGAAAGCTGATGTTTCAATTTAAAATTGATATGCTTAGAGAAAAAGATAAAGCATTACAAATTTATCTCCTTGTTTAACCCTTTTGCTAGATCTAAAAGATATTATCTCAACAGGTGTATGGTTCATGCACTGTCATGTAGAAGTTCATTTGCCTTGGGGTCTGGATAGTGTTTTTATTGTTGAGAATGGACCAACTGCTACAACATCTTTGGCTCAACCACCCCCAGATCTTCCACAATGCTAGATATCCTTAAAAGTGTTATAATTTATTGTCTGACATGTGATTTATTGTTCTTTATCAAATCATTGTATTTTGTTCTCCTAGTTTGCTAGGGAATTGTAAATAAGAATGTGCTACTATTACAATCATGGCAACAATATTGTATGTATTCATATTTTATAAGTGGAATAAATTGTTTGTGAGAATTGTCTCAACTGGTAAATTATCTAAACATATATTTTTATCGTTTGATATATCCCAAATTTCTGTATACTCGATTTCCATTTTATATTTGGGTTTGCTCTTTTGGAGAAATTGAATCCTAGAAATTGTAAATATTCGAAAATAAAAATTCTCAAGAATTCAAATTCAAATGTTTATGAAGTTAGTTAATTTTTTTTCCGGCTTAGGTGTCTTTGAATTAAAGTAAATAATATTTTGGTATTTACTTGTAGGAAAATTTCTCTATTAGTCCTTATTCTTTAAACTAATTTCATTTTACTTCCTAATTCCAAATGTCCATAAGTAGTCCTGGATGGTTCACAAAAATTTCAATTTGACTGTCAAATATGAAAGAAAAACTAGTCACGAGTATATGTTCATATAGTTTTTTCCCAAAGACAAAATAATAAAGTAACTATTTTTCCACAAAATAATAAAGTAAATATTTTTCCTTTTTGTCTACTTTTTCCTTCCATTTCTTTTTTTTTTCTTATCCACTTTACTTTCTTTCTCATTTAACAAATTCACTACAATGTTGTTCACCAACCTTTTCATTCCCACCTCCTTCTTGTCTTCTTTCTCTCTTCTTATCATCTTATTTCTAGTATGTTATTTAGTGATTGAATCAAACATGAAATAATATTTTTTTTGAGTGAATTACTTAAACAATAAATGATACTAGCTAATTAAGTACACATAAGTCAAGTATTACTAAAAAATGCACGAGTGTTGCTGTAACTGTAACACCTCGATCCATCTCGAGACCGGAGTTCCCGGTCCCAATACCCATGTCATGAAAAATGAGAAAAAACGGACGGAGTTTCCCTTGTTTCTAGGACTAACCATAACCTACCCCACAAAACCAAAATCCAACATTCTCAATCATTCCCATCCTCTGAAACCACAACTTCCTTCAATCTGCTAAGGCCACTTGAGCCTTAAGACTTAGCAAAAGTTCACAAATAACCATTCATTCCATAAGCTATTAAAACTCCAAACCTTACTACTCTAACTTTAACTACAAATCTTACCTATAGAATAAGTTCACCTTTCAACTTACATTACCACAGACAAGCATACAAGTCCAATAGGCAATAAGGCAACTCACCAAGTTATTACAAACCATTTACGACTATCCAGTTTTACAAGCCTTAAAACTTTACAAATACATACATAGCCAAATAAAATTACATCCAAAATTTATATGGCCTCAACTAGTTACAAATCAAGCCACTTAACTAATTCGCACAAAAGCACATGTATAGACAATGGAGGCTAGCACATCCAATCACAGTAACTCCCGAGCTTACTTCATCTTATCACATTCTGAATACATAGAGCTTGAAATTGTTAGAAACGAGCGTGAGCACACAAAACGCGTATGCCTAGTGAGGGAGGGAACAATAAACGGGGAGGTTTCGAAAAGATTTTCATGCAATGCAATAACTATTCACATATTCGAATATAACAATTTAATACTTATTCAATAAGCTAAATAATACACTTTAACTAATATTCGATAGCACTTACACAACAATTTCAAGATGACATAGGATGCCGATAAAGTTGGATAATATACATATGCAAGACATATGATGGTAACATTACAAAACCAATACGCAACTACACAGTTAAACAATCTATACGAGGTAACATCAGGTATACAAGCAATTAAAGACAAGTCTATCAAGCAATTAAAGCAATAGTTATACAAACAATGAAAGTAGTAAACTAAATAACACACGAGGTTACGATACTAGGAAACACGTAAGCATACGAATCTGGATATCACACAAGCACGCGAGACTAGTTAGCACACAGGCATACGAGTCTAAATAACACATAAACACACGAGACGAGGTGACACGCAAGTAATAAGGAATACATTCGAGTATACGGACTAGCTATCACCTATAAGGAGGTGCAATCACAAGTAACTCTCCTGAGGTAGATCTTTGTGCCCCAACGAGGTGAACAAACCTCTGAGGTAAAAGACTATGCGCCAGCGAGAATTATCGACCACGAGCACGAATAAGATATATGACTCCATTCTCCCAGGGTAGATCTTTATGCCCCAATGAGGTGGCCAATCCTCTGAGGTAGGAGATTATGCCCTAGCGAGAGGGATAGGAAATCATTATAGCCGAGCTAGACCGACAGCCTGATGCTGCCCAGAGTTTCTCAACACTACCATGATCGAAGGGTTGCGCAACTCGATGTACGAATACGAGAATTCACAAGATAAGACAAGATGACCACAAATAACATGAGGAATCACAAGATAATGACATAACTCGATAACACATAAACGAGCATATAACAATACAAGAAAGTTAATTAAGCAATATATCAGAAATTTAACTACAATCATTCAATCCCATCTAGACACTTAATTAGTAACAATTACAAAATTCGATAAATACTTAATTCAATAAGCACACAAAGAGGACAACAAAAGAGGTGGTCTTCACGCATAAGCTATAGCAATTAGGAAACCTGGCTACATTCAATTAAAGTAGCAATAAATTTCCAGTAACTATCACATAGTTAACACCACACACTTAGGCAATTAGTCTTGATGGTTAAGCTCGCAATTTCAATTAAATCCACCTAATCCTAATCATACATTAGCATAATATTGACGTTTTTCCCTTAACTCATTCAAGTAGCATTTAACCACATCCAATTCAATCAATAACAATCAGTTAACATGCTTTAGCTAGACTTTAACTTTACCAACAATTATTCAATTCATCTTCTTTATATGACCATTTGTAAACTTTAACTAACAAATTGTAATAAGGCTAGAATACATGTATATATACTTAGAAAACACTATAGTACACATCATCCATTTGCTAACACCATATATTACTTAAACATTAGATTACAAAAGCTTAGCAATAGGTTTAAATGCACATATAGATGCATCCCTCACCTCAAGAAACCACGAACTCTTCTCTTCCAACCTTCTCATCTTGCGTCAAAACTAGCAATTCGCAGAGGTTCATAATTTAGAAACTATCACAACACAATTAAGCATTTTATAACAAGTAGCAACATAACATTTGATATCAATGTAAAGGTCACATACAAGTGACATACCAACTCCTAAGCTACCCAATCCTCAACTCAACCACACCAATCACTCCCAAACACCTTACGACACCTCTCAACCACGTGAAACCACACTTTAACCCAAGTCTAACCTTAAACCCCAACTAATCCCTTAGTCCAATTCAAGTTTACACTAACCAAAGCCACATAAACCACATTCCAATCATTCAATCATCCTAATAATACTCTAGGAACTCCTTTTAAACCAACAACATCCAACTTTAACCATTTCCACCTTAAAACCCCTTTACACCCCATAACTTCAAAACTTGTCATATAATCACGGAAACACACTAAAAGCATTCTATCTACTTCACATTCACTTACGGACCACAACTAAGCTATCCAAAGCATCATAAGACATGTACGACCAACACCACCAAAAAGGCCTTTTATACCAAATCAACTCTTTCCAAATCCTAGTCACATTCTAATCATTTCAAACATCAAATTAGCCTTTGCTACACTTATGACACCTACCACAAGCATCAAATGAACATTTGACCATCAATTCACCAAAATACTATTTATTTGGCCAACTTTCTGAAGCTATCCTCTTCAATCGAGACACGAGACTTGCAAACCAACTTCACCACTCATTCCTAGACACTTTATGGCACGCTTTGACTACATGAAATTACGCTTTAACCTACATTTACTATAAAACCCCGATTTGCCTCTTAGCCCGTTTGAACTACAACTATCTCAATCGAACACCAATTCAACGCCATAATTGCATTTTAAGTACTTCTACACCTAATAAACACCAACCATATCACTCAAATACACCCGGTTGATCAAACTCCATAAAACCCTTTTTGAATTCAAGCCAATTTAACATCGCAACTCCAATTCCATTCAAAACAATCACATTTAATCATCAACCTAGGTTCATTAATACCCAAAGCACCTTTAGATACCACCAATTCAAGCTCATAACACAAAATTAACCAGAAACTCCAAAATTCAAGAAAAATACTATTCATCGTCTTCTTTAAATGTCCAACCACCATTTTCAACCATTCAAAATGTTATCTAATCACAAAAGAATGTTGTATGATCATAATAAGGAGTAATTGAAGCACAAACAAGCATATACAAGCAATATATTAACAAATCTTAAAATTAAAGTTTACATGCAAAACTTTTAAATACCAAAAATAAGATGAAAACCTCACCAAATACAAGTTGTAGAAGCTTTGAAAAAGGTTTTTGATGGATTGAAACAACTTGAAAGAGATTGGAAGATCAACTTTGAGGATTTTGAGAATTTTTATTTTTCTCCTTATTTTTTTTTCTTTGGTCGTCCACTTCTTGGCCTTTTTATTTATTTTTTATTTTTGTTTTATGATGTTTTATAAGTGAAGGTTGGGTATATGGGTTAGGTTTAGGATTTGGGTTATGGGTTTGGTTGGAAAAATAGGTCAAAGTTGGGTTATTTTGTCAAAAATGCCACTTTAAAAGTTACTATTCATACGATAGAAAAATAAATTTTTATTTCACTCTTCCCGAGATGCTATGCACATAATTATATTTTTTTTCATGCCTTATGTAAGTCACGTAACTTGAAAAAAATGCAAAATAAAAAAAATTCAACAGTCGAAATTTTATATGAATAGTAACTATTTCAAAATAAGAGTTTAATTAGCTAAATGCACAATTTAATGCACAAATTGTATGCAATGGATGACAAATGCATGTTCTAGGTCTCGAGCATCACAGTAACACCCCATTCCCTCACGAGACTGGAGCCCGATCTAAAACCCGAGGTCCCAAAAAATGAAGAAAAACAAATAGAGTTTCCCCTCTTTCTTGGACTAATCACATACCTGCACTCAAAAGAAATAACCACAACAACAAAATACAACATTCATTTCATAACTTTCCAAGACTGTAAGGCCATTCGAGCCTTTCTATTATAACATATAAGTATGCATTTCATTAGCTATTGAAATTCTAAGGTCAAGGTTTCGATTATCATACTACTCTAATCTTTTCTATTTAACTTTCTTAGATATTAAGCCAACCAACCATCATTAACTTAGTCCATACAAGCATGCAAACCACTAGGCAACCAAGTAAATCATTAAGTCATTATATGACAACTAAATCTATCAAATCATACGAGACTTTAATACAATCCTCCAAACCAAATACAATTACATTCAAGACCTTTATGATCTCAAAATAGATTATAATCCAAGCTTTTCAATTCTTTACATAAATTCACACATAACAACCAACTAAAGCTAAACATCCACTCAAAGAGACCCCCGAACCTTCTCTTTCTCAATCTCCGAAGATGCCGAACCTGAAATGGTTAAAAAGAGGGAGTGAGCAAACAATGTTGCTCAGTGAGGGAGGGAACAAATAGCCGGGGAGTTTTGAAAATGGTTTCGTGCAATGCAAATTGGCTAATGAAGTTATTAACATAATAAACTTTCACTCAAGATAAACAAGTAATCAACACATTTAAAAGAACCAAAATCAATCAATTACAACAAATAAACAATTAAAGACTTGTAATGGACTATAGCTAGGTAACAAACTATGTAAAAACGATAGAAAACGAACATTACAATCGCATAGGAACCATGTCAACACAAGAGAATCAACTATTAACACAAATTTATTAACACTTAAACAAATAATGCAATCATTGGTAACTCTTCAAAGACTTAGGGCCCAAGCGAGAGTTACTCAAAAGGATACAATGACGGTCATGAGCACGAGCCACGAACCACGAACCACGACCATGATAAGATAATGATAACGATAACGATAAGCCAGCATCCCTTATAACTCCAGTGGGCGTACTCCGGATGTACCCAAATCCTACAGCCCTACTCTCCCAGGGCGGTATCCCTAGCGAGAGAGGGAATAGCTACAGAGGATGAACAACCACTGGCAAGCCCATTGCCGCCCAGTGAGTGGCTACCACATCCGTGCTTACGATAAGGTTGCACAATCATCGATACAATAACATGATATAGTACACACAAATAACAATTTAACAATTCGATAGCACATAAGAGGAACGATAAAGTACGTTGTTCTCGCACAAACATTAGAAAATAGCAAGCACATAACTCAAACAATTATACTAAATCATACAATTAATTAACAAGAAAATGAACCAAAATGCACAAAAGGATGAAAATTCCTCACCTCTAAAAAGCCAAACCTGCTGGAATCTAGCCAAGAACCCCTCCGAAATATCTCCAAAAGCACCAATTCCTTTCAATTACCATTACATAATACAATCAACTATATACATAAGAAATTATACATGCAATTCAATTCATCAATGATGCTAAACAATAAAATATGATTACATTCACCTAATTCCTCATTCCTATATTATTAGCATTCCCCAATAATCATTACCAATCATTACATTCCACTCTATTGGCAACTAACCACTCCGATTTCCACTCAACTACTAAAGCCACACATGAACCACTCTTTAGACATCATTGACCTTAATCAACTCACGCATTTCAATCATTTCTACCCCTCTGATTAGAATACATAAAGAGTAGCATTAAAACCATTCTATTCATGCTCAAATAAATAATCTATATACTTAAATTAACAATCAATAATACAACACACATATGGCCCTCTTTGCATTACTCATTCACACATTAATTCTAGCTTTATTCTAGGTAATTCGAGCACATATCTAGCTTCATAATCACTTATGGCACCTAACTAGTAAACTCAATTCAATTACCAACAATCAAATCAACTTTCTTTCAAAAGCCCTTTACACACAATCAACTCTCTACAAGTTCTAATCAAATTCTAGCAATTCCAAGCATTAATCTAGTCATTCTACCACCTATGGCACCTACTAGGAGTATCGAACAAGCATTTAACCATTAATTCAATAAAATACTATTTATTTGGCCAACTTTCTTAAGCTACCCACTCCATTTGAGATATGAGACTTGCAAACCAAGTTCACCACTCACATCTAGACACTTTATGACGTGTTTCTATGCTACAAAATCTCACTTTAACCCACGACTAACATAAAATCCCAAAATGACCCTTTGTCCGTTCGAACTACAAGTACCCAAACCGACCATCAATTCAACGCAATAAACGCACCACAATCATTCTCTAGCCTATTTAAGACCATAAAATTCACTTAAACGTGCCCGGTCAACACTTCGTTCTATTGGCCCATTTGGTCCAAACTCAAGATTTTCCAATTCTAAACATGTTTTAACCAATTTAACATCACATTTAGTCTCAATATCATTTATGGCACCTAGAAAAAGCATTAAAACACAATTTAAATCAAAACTCCAAATTATGAAGCTTTTACCACTCCACACTATTCATCTTCTTCCTAAATTGTCCAAACATGATTTACAACCATTACAATTGCTAAATAACTATAAAAGATTGTTCTACGAACTAATTAATGAGTAATAAAAGCAATTTGAACCAAGTTTAACATCAATTAAAGTAATTTAGGCATAAACCCAATTACTATTCACTCTAAAAATAAAATACGTTAAAATTAAATTCTAAAACGGTAGAAATATGCCATAACACGTAGATAACAAGGTTTAAAATACTATTTTAGACATACAATGCAAGAATCATGTGATATAAAGCGATTTTAAAAAGGGCCCTCACAAAATTTTTGTTCCGAAACAAGAAAAACAATCAGTAGAAAGGTGAAGCACGTCGAGACGAGTCCGAACGTGTTTGAGTTGGCTTGAGCAACCTTCGTCTTGACCTTGAAAGAACAATTTTTGTATGAAAAATACTTTTCCCGTATGTAGGGTTTTTGGCTGATTTTGGGCCTTTTTTGATCATTTTTTGAGCAATTTTGACTATTTTTTGTCCATGTATACTTTAAGTGAAAGTCAAACTTAGTCAATGGAAGACTTGATTGGAGATTTTTCACTATTTTTCTTTGAAATGCTACTTTTTCTTGAAAAGTATACTTTAACTTTTCGGTTTGTTTCTAAAATAATTTTACGAAGTCATGGGTTAAATAATAGTAGTAGACTAATTTTTAAAATATTTAAAAGACTCGTTTTGAAATTTTTAAATGAAAAGTCCTCAAATGTAATTTAAAAGTTCTTTTAATGAAATTTTCACTAAAAATATTTATGAAATTAATATGAATGCACATATATCAAATACTAAGATAAATAAACATATAATTGTACATAATGTGATAAATAAACATTTAAAGCAATTAAATGCACATAAATATATGTATTGAAATAAAATATGAATGTACTTGGGCTTGGGTGTCACAGTTGCAGTGTAATATGTTAAAGGGTAAGATCGTGTCCATAAAGAAATGGCAAAATTTTATGAATAGTGTGAATATGCCTAAGTGACTGTAAGAATTTTTTTGAAGATTGGTATATGTACTAACAAATCAAAGCAAATAAAAGAAAAAACAATGAAATGAAGCTTGACTTAAACTCAAGAGATAGAGTGTTCTACGGTAAGGGTGGCAGTCGGTAGGATTTAGCTTCAATCCTGATGGGTATCTGACTATATATATATATATATATATATATATATATATATATATATATATATATATATATATATATATATATATATATATATATATATATATATATATATATGTGTTAGGGATATGCCCTAATGCTGATGATTAGATGACCTAATTAGGGTTTTAACAAGAATATATGTGTTTTATAGACAATGATGTTTTCGGATATTTATATTCTCCGCTTTGATATGAATGTGTCCCTAATTTTTATCGGAGAAGTGAGACCATTCTAAAAAGGTGTAGAGTGCTTCGTTGTTCTGCTTCGACATAATAAATATTAAGAACTGAGTCATAATACTTCAGATTGTTCGACCGGGACTAGAATAATCGAGTACGAGTTATCATATGTAATTACCTTTGATTAGCATAGTGATATTAATGATAAAGGATGGCATGCGAAGTGTCAAAACGACATGAGATGTGGACTAATTAACATATGAGTGATCGTCAGTGGTACGGATCATTGATTGTGATAATAAATAGTGAACTACATGATTCCAAGTTAATAGTTTACTATTTAGTTGAGAATTGTGCAAATTAATCCTCAGACTTGAGAATTACAACTGCCGATTATATCAAGGACTAAATATTGCTTATGGAAAATACCCAACTTTTTGTAAAGGTGAGTTACGGCCTTTCGCATTTTAGTCTTTTGATATAGACTGACAGGTAATTGTCAAAATAGAATCTGTTAAACCTCCAATGTGAGTAGGATGTCTTGTGATATCTGAAGTCGGTAGATAAACGAGGAAGTCCTTGGCCAAGACAAGTATGAATTGATGGAAATGAGTTTTTCCATAGTAGTCATTTCTTGTTTCACCATTTCAGATCTATACACTGTTGGTATATGTCAATATCCACCTCCTCATAATAAGTATCGTTAATTTATGTGGTAGCATAAATTAATGATTCCGACTTTAAATGTCGATGAGGTCAAAAGAGACCGCAATGGCTACAAGAAAGAAGTTCGGGAATTTGGAGTTACCAAAGATGACTTCGGGATGATGCAATGCTAAAGTTAGCAAATTTGACCAAAGAAAGCTTTTTATAAGTTGGCTTGGATACTAGCCACCCATATGGTCAACTGTAGCCACCCATGTGATAAATATTAGTGGTCAATACTTTGAACATGGTTGGTAAAGCCAACCAAGATAGAAAATGTTTGATAAGAAGTCTCCTATGGCGGGCTAGCTGAATTCTATAAATAGGCATACATTAGTTCATCATATCCATGTACAACACAACTCCAAACATAAACCCAAAGTTAGTTTTTCTTTCTTGTATTCTTCTTGTAAGTCCAGAAGCCATTAAAGCTCTAATCTTGAGAGCGCACGGTAGGACAATTATCTTGTAAGTGTTATATTGAATTGTTATAAAGAGTAGTGTTGTCTGTCTACTGGATTGTTGTTAAGACGTTTCTGAGAAATTTGTTATATTCTTACATGGTATCAAGAGCTTAAGGGGCTCTTAACAACAATCTTGTCTAATAAAGCTCAACAACTATGACTACTCAAGGTGCTAGTTCTTTTTCTACCAATTCTAGTTCTGGTTTAGTACCGATAATTCGTATCTGTCCCCCTACCTTCATAGAAGGAAAGCTTGATAACACAAACTACCTATTGTGGAAGTTCAAAATCACTACGGTTCTGGACTCCTATGAACTCCTTAATACAGTGTTAGGCACAGATGCAGAACCAATTGTAGTCCGTGCTGAAGATCATACAAAAAAGATCTCTCCTCCAGATCCTCAGCTTGTGAAAGAATGGAGGAGGTGAAATGCTGATGCACTTTGTGCAATTGTCACAAGTGTTCAAGATTCCTTCATCACTCTTATTCAACACACAACCATAGCATCTGAAGCTTGGAACATACTGAGAAATAGTATGAAACAAAGAATCAGATTCGCATTCAGAACTTGGAGAATCAGTTAGCTGCTGAGAGATTAAGTGAAGATGAAGCAGCTGAGTCATTTATCAGTAGAATGAAAAACCTACGTGATCAAATGGCTGTAGTTGGTATTGCCAAATCAATTGAGGAACTAGCTCGAATGTGCATTAGAGTGTTGCCTCCAAAATTTGACGGCCTTGTGACAGCACTTAATACATAAGTTCACATTCTTCCTTTGTCATTTGAAGAATTCACTACCATATTGATGGAAGAAAAAATGAGTCTAAAAAGCAGAGAAAATCAAATTGACTCTGCATTTACAGCCAAGGTGAGGAGTAGCGAAGAAGAAAAGAAGAAAGCAAAGTTGAAGACATTCTCTGGATCGTCCTACTACTGCAATAAGAAAGACCATGCTATCAAATATTGCAGAAAACGAATCCATGACGAGAAGAACGGAACTCTAAAGCCAAATTGGAGAAATAAAGAATTTGCCAATATGGCTAAAACAGAAGTACATCTGTTTACTATAACAGATGTATCAGAAGAAACGTGTACTAGCACATATATACATCAAACAAGTGCATGGGTGTTAGATAGTGGAACTTCTCGACACATGACTAGCAAGAATGAGTTATATGACTTCATAAAACCTTTACAAGAACCAATGAATGTTGTCGTCAAGAATAATGCTAGGTGTCCTGTTGAGGGCACTGGAACTATCTCGCTCGTGTCTAAAGATGGAGGAAGCAAGAAGCTATCCAACGTACTTTTCGTACCCCAGATGACCAGAAATTTGCTATTTGTAGCTGCTATTTTAGATAATGATCTAGAAGTACAGTTCAAGAAGACGGAAGCTTTGATTCTTGACAAGGATCAAAATATAGTAAGTAAAGGTATTTTCAAAAATAACCTTTATGAAATCAGCTCTCTTTCTACCGTCGTTGATGCCAAATCAAGTCAACTTTGGCATGAAAGGTTCAGGCACATTTCTTATCCTATGTTAAAGGAAATGCAAAAGAAGAAGATGGTGGCCGACTTGCCTTCAATTGAAAAAGTTAAAGGATCATGTGAAGCTTGTATGCTGGGTAAGCAACATAGACAGTCATTTCTCAAAGAGAGTCCTAACTGATCAAAGGCTCCTCTAAAGTTGGTACATGCTGACCTCTGCGAAAAAATGACTACCACGGCGTTGGGAGGATCTTCCTACTTTATGCTGTTAGTCGACAATTATAGTAGGAAGATGTAGGTGTATTTCTTTCGAGACAAGGCTGATGCTCTTGAAAAGTTTAAAGTGTGGCACAAACTTATGACAAATGAGAACACAACTCAGTTGAAGAAACTTCATACCAATCGTGGAGGGGAATTCTGTTCTACAGAGTTTACCAACTACTGCAACAAGCTTAGGATTAAGCGCCAGTTGACTGCTCCATACACACCACAACAAAATGGAGTTGTGGAATAAAGAAATCGAATAATTGTAGAAATGGCTCGATGCATGTTGAAAGGTACTAGCCTACCTGACACATTTTGGGCTGAAGCAATCAACACAGTGGTATACATCCTCAATCGGTGCTTAACTTGGGCACTCAATGATAAGACTCCTAATGAGGCTTATTATGGTACGAAACCTTCTGTGTCTCATTTAAGAAAATTTGGGTATAAGTATTTTGTACACGTCCCAAATGAAAATAGAAAGAAATTAGATGACAAGAGCAAGAAGGGCATTTTCTTGGGATATAGTGAAGAGTCTAAAGCATACAGACTCTATGATGTAGAAGCCAAGAATGTGATCATAAGCCTAGATATAGTGTTTAATGAGCGACTACACTCAATAGAGGATAGCGGTACTGTCATTTCGTCATCAACCGATAAAGTAATCCACCAAGTATCTAAACAATAACCGTTTAACAATGAAAAAGTCTCTAATGATGAAGAGACTGAAGACTAACCTATTGTATCCACAAGGAAGCCACAACCAAAATGGGTCCAACAGATCTTTGATGGAAGAAATTCAGGAGTTACTAATGATAGTCCACGTCCTGATGGACTAAGACGATCAAAGAGAATAGAGGAGCAGAACAGATCTGGACAACAGTTAGTAAACATGGCTTTGATGACCCACATCATCAAGACGGTAAAAGAACCAGTAACTGTAGAGGAAGCCATGTCAGATCCAAATTGGAGAGTAGCTATGCAAGCCAAGTATGATAGTATCATGAAAATGATACTTGGAAGATCGTTGAAAAGCCACCGAACAGAAAACTCATCGGCACCAAATGGATCTGGAAAGTGAAGTACAAGGCGGATGGAAGTCTTGAAAAATACAAGGCACGCCTTGTAGCACAAGAATTTTCACACGTCGAAGGTTTCGATGTATATGAAACCTTTTCTCCAATAGCAAAAATGACAACAATCAGGTTAGTTGTTGCAGTTGCTGCACATGATGGATGGATTGTACATCAAATGGATGTCAAATCAGATTTCCTTAATGGGCAACTTGAAGAAGAAGTCTACGTTGCACAACTCCCTGGCTTCCAAATACCAGATGAAGAAGAAGAAGTCTACAAATTGAAGAAGGCTTTATATGGATTAAAGCAATCACCACGAGCTTGGTACAAATGTATAGACTCTTTCTTCTTGTAGCATGGTTTCTGTAGAAGCAGATCAGAGGCCAACTTGTATGTTCTAAATGAACAAGGAAAGAAAGTAATTGTTGTCCTATATGTGGATGATCTTGTAATCACTAGTGACCATGAAGATAATATTCGGAAGACGCAAGAATGGTTGAGCTAAGAATTTCAAATGACAAATCTTGGTCTTCTTCATTATTGCTTGGGAATCGAGGTATAGCAAAAACCTCATACTATCTTCATCTCGCAGCAATGATATGTTCGTGTGCTCTTGACTGCATTTGGTATGTCCAAGTATAAGCCAGTTGTCACCCCGATGGAAGTGAGTACAAAGCTATCAGTTGATGATCCTTCAGAACAAGTTGATAACAAGCTCTACAGAAGGTTAGTAGGAAGTTTAATATTCCTTTGTAACATAAGACCTGATATTAGTTATGATGTGAGAGTTCTTAATCGGTTTTCAAATAAACCGAGACAAAGTCACTGGCATACAGGGATCCGAATCCTCAAATATCTCAAAGGCATGTTGGAGTATGGGATATCATACAAGTCTGGAGATACTTTATCTAGGTACTGTGACTCAGACTGGGCTGGTGATATTGACTCAAGAAAATATGTTACAAGCTATGTATTCATTTTCGGTGGTGGAATCATCTCATAGGCTAATAAGAAGCAACCCACCATTGCACTTTCATCATTGGAGGCAGAATACAAGGTTGATTGTGCAACATCATGTGAAGCTGCTTGGCTTTGACGTATCTTGACTGATATAGGCATTCCAATAGAGGAAGCAACAATGATGAAATGTGACAGTCAGAATTGTAGCCACCCATGTGATAAATATGGGTGGTCAATACTTTGAACATGGTTGGTAAAGCCAACCAAGATGGAAAATGCAAAATTGATAGGAAGTCTCATATGGTGGGCTAGTTGAATTCTATAAATAGGCATGCATTAGTTCATTATATTCATCCACAACACAACTCCAAACACAACCCCGAAGTTAGTTTTTCTTTCTTGTAAGTCCAGAAGCCATTGAAGCTCTAATCTTGAGAGCGCACAGTGGGACAATTATCTTACAAGTATTATATTGAATTGTTATAAGGAGTAGTGTTGTCTTTCTACTTGATTGTTGTTAAAATATTTTTCAAAAATTTGTTATATTCTTACATACACAGCATCAGATGTGGACTTAACCTCTTCATGGTCCTTTCCCAATCGAGATGTTTTAGCATGCTAGTGCGTCACCCATGAGCATGAGGGTATTTCGGGAAATGGTAGAGATATTTCTGAAATAAATAATGAGGTATCGGTCCCTTATCGATACACGATTATGAATCTAGAAAGTTACACACTTATAAGTATCATGAATAAGTTCACTGGAAGCTTATATAATATAGTTGCTGACTTTAAAGTGTTAAGAGTCATCTATAGTGGTGTTCGGGCTAAAAGTATAATTTTAAAAAGTTTTGAGGTCAAACTGTAATTACTAAAACTTTTGGGGTCAAACTGTAAATATTGAAAGGTTGTTTCAATATATTTAATCTAATAGATATTAGAATGGGCAAAAGTAATATATATATATATATATATATATATATATATATATATGTATTGATGATGTAATTTGTAAAATGTCACGTCATCAATGTTGGTATATGTCAATGCCCACCTATAATAAGTATCGTTAATTTATGTGGTAGCATAAATTAATAATTCCGACTAACATGTCGATGAGGTCAAAAGAGACCGCGATGGCTACAAGAAAGAAGTTCGGGAATTCGAAATTACCTAAAATGACGTCGGGATGATGCAATGCTAAAGTTAGCAAATTTGACAAAAGGAAACTTCCTAGAAGTTGACTTGGATGCTAGCCACCCATGTGGTCAATTGTAGCCACCCATGTGATAAATATGGGTAGTTAATATTTTGAACATGGTTGGTAAAGCCAACCAAGATTGAAATGTTTGATAGGAAAGTCTTCTATGGCGGGCTAGCTGAATTCTATAAATAGGCATGCATTAGTTCATCATATTAATCCATAACACAACTCTAAACACAATCCTTTAGTCTTTCTTTCTTGTATTCTTCTTGTAAGTCCAGAAGCCATTGAAGCTTTAATCTTGAGAGCGCACGGTGAGACAATTATCTTGTAAGTGTTATATTGAATTGTTATAACGAGTAGTGTTGTCTTTCTACTTGATTGTTGTTAAGACATTTTTGGAAAATTGGTTATATTCTTACATGGTATCAAGAGCTTAAGGGGCTCTTAACAACAATCTTCTCTAGTAAAGCTCAACAACTATGACTACTCAAGGAGCTAGTTCTTCTTCTACTAGTTCTAGTTCCGGTTTAGTATCGACAATTCGTATCCGTCCCCCTACCTTCACAGAAGGAAAGCTTGATGGCACGAATTATCTTTTGTGAAAGTTCAAAATCACTACAGTTCTGGACTCCTACGAACTCCTTGATACAGTGTTAGACACAGATGCAGAACCAGTTGCAGTCCGTGCTGAAGATGACACAAAAAAGGTCACACCTCCAGATCCTCAGCTTGTCAAAGAATGGAGGAGGCGAAATGTTGATGCACTTTGTGCAATTGTAACAAGTGTTTAGGATTCCGTCCTTACTCTAATTCAACACACAACCAAGGCAACTAAAGCTTGGAACATACTGAGAAATCAGTATGAAACAAGGAATCAGACTCGTATTCAAAACTTGGAGAATCAGTTAGCTGCTGAGAGATTAAGTGAAGATGAAGCAACTGAATCATTTATCAGTAGGATGAAAAACCTACGTGATCAAATGGCTGCAGTTGCTATTGCCAAATCAACCGAGGAACTAGCTTGAAGGTGCATTAGAGTGTTGCCTCCAAAATTTGATGGCCTTGTGACAGCACTCAATACACAAGTTCGCATTCCTCCTTTGACGTTTGAAGAATTCACTGCCATGTTGATGGAGAAGGAGATGAGGCTGAGGAACAGAGAAAATCAACTTGACTCTGCCTTTACATCAAAGGCGAGGAGTAACCAAGAAGAAAAGAAGAAAGCAAAGAAGAAGACGTTCTCTGGATTATGCTACTACTGCAATAAGAAAGGCCATGCTGTCAAAGATTGCAGGAAACAAAATCATGACAAGAAGAACGAAACTTTAAAGCCAAATTGGAGAAATAAATAATCTCCCAATACGGCTGAAACGGAAGTACATCTGTTTACTGTAACAGATGTATAAGAGGAAACGTGTACTAGTGCACATGTACATCAAACAAGTGTATGGGTGTTAGATAATGGAGCTTCCCGACACATGACCAGCAAGAAAGAGTTATATGACTCCATAAAACCTCTACAAGAACCAATGAATGTTGTTGTCGGGAATAACGGTAGGTATCCCGTTGAGGGCACTGGAACCATCTCACTCGTGTGTAAAGATGGAGGAAGCAAGAAGTTGTCCAACGTACTCTTTGTACCCCAGATCACCATAAATTTGCTATCTGTAGCTGCTATTACAGATAATGATCTAGAAGTGCGGTTCAAGAAGAAGAAAGCTTTGATTCTTGACAAGGATCAAAATATAGTAAGTATAGGTATTCGCAAAAATAACCTTTACGAAATCAGCTCTCTTTCTGCCGTCGTGGATGCTAAAACAAGTCAACTTTGGCATGAAATGTTTGGGCACATTTCCTATCCTGTGTTAAAGGAAATGCAAAAGAAGAAGATGGTAGCCGACTTGCCTTCAATTGAAGAAGTTGAAAGACCATGTGAAGCTTGTATGTTGGGCAAGCAACATAGACAGTCATTTTCCAAAGAGAGTCATAATCGATCAAAGGCTCCTCTAGAGTTGGTACATGCTGACCTCTGCGGAAAAATGACTACCACGGCGTTGGGAGGATCTTCCTACTTTATGCTGTTAGTCGACGATTATAGTAGGAAGATGTGGGTGTATTTCCTTCGGGACAAGGCTAATGCTCTTGAAAAGTTTAAAGTGTGACATAAACTTATGACAAATGAGAACACAACTCAGTTGAAGAAACTTCGTATCGATCGTGGAGGGGAATTCTGTTCTACAGAGTTTACCAATTACTGCAACAAGCTTCGGATTAAGCACCAATTGACTGCTCTATACACACCACAACAAAATGGAGTTGTAGAATGAAGAAATCGAACAATTGTAGAAATGGCTCGATGCATGTTGAAAGGTGCTGGCCTACCTGACATATTATGGGCTGAAGCAGTCAACACAGCGGTATACATTCTCAATCGGTGCTCAACCAGGGCACTCAACGATAAGACTCCAAATGAGGCTTATTATGGTACGAAACCTTCTGTGTCTCATTAAAAAAAAATTGGGTGCGAGTGTTTTGTACACCTCCCAAATGAAAATAGAAAGAAATTCGATGACAAGAGCAAGAAGGGCATTTTCTTGGGATATAGTGAAGAGTCTAAAGCATACAGACTCTATGATGTAGAGGCCAAGAAGGTGATCATAAGCCGAATTGTGGTGTTTAATGAGCGACCACACTCAATGGAGGATAGTGGTCCTGCCATTTCATCATCAACCGATGAAATAATCCACCGAGTGCCTGAACAACGACCGTTGAACAATGAAGAAGTCTCTAATGATGAAGAAACTGAAGACCAACCTGTTGTATCCATAAAGAAGCCACAACCGAAGTGGTTCCAACAGCTCTTTGATGGAAGAAATCCAGGAGTTACTGATGATAGTCCACGTCCTGATGGACTAAGATGATCAAAGAGAATAGAGGAGTAGAATAGATCAAGACAACAGCTAGTAAACATGGCTTTGATGACCCAAATCATCAAGACGGTAAAAGAACTGGCAACTGTGAAGGAAGCCATGTCAGATCCAAATTGGAGAACAGCTATGCAATGCGAGTATGATAGTATCATGAAAAATGATACTTGGGAGATCGTTGAAAAGCCACCGAACAGAAAAATCATCGGCACCAAATGGATCTGGAAAGTGAAGTACAAGGCAGATTTTCATCTTGAAAAATACAAGGCACGCCTTGTAGCACAAGGATTTTCGCAAGTCGAAGGTTTCGATGTATATGAAACTTTTGCTCCAATAGTAAAAATGTCAACAATCAGGCTAGTTATTGCAGCTGCCGCGCATTATGGATGGATTGTACATCAAATAGATGTCAAGTCAGCTTTCCTTAATGGGCAACTTGAAGAAGAAGTCTATGTTGCACAACCCCCTGGCTTCCAAATACCAGGTGAAGAAGAAAAAGTCTGTAAATTGAAAAAGGCTTTATATGGGTTAAAGCAGGCACCACGAGCTTGGTATAAACGTATAGACTCTTTCTTCTTGCAGCATGGTTTCTATAGAAGCAAATCAGATGCCAACTTGTATGTTCTAAGTGAACAAGGAAAGAAGGTAATTGTAGTCCTATATGTGGATGATCTTGTAATCACTGGTGACCATGAAGATAATATTCGGAAGACGCAAGAATGGTTGAGCCAAGAATTTAAAATGACAAATCTTGGTCTTCTTCATTATTGCTTGGGAATCGAGGTATGGCAAAAATCTCATACTATCTTCATCTCGCAGCAACGATATGTTCGTGAGCTCCTGACTATATTTGGTATGTCTGAGTGCAAACTAGTTGTCACCCCGATGGAAGTGAATACAAAGTTATCAATTGACGATCCTTCAGAACAAGTTGATAACAAGCTCTACAGAAGGTTGGTTGGAAGTTTAATCTTCCTTTGTAACACAAGACCTGATATTAGTTATGCTATGGAAGTTCTCAGTCGGTTTTCAAATAAACCAAAACAAAGTCATTGGCAAGCAGGGATGCGGATCCTCAAATATCTCAAAGGCACGTTGGAGTATGGGAAATCATACAAGTCTGGAGATATTTTATCTGGGTACTGTGACTTAGACTGGGCTGGTGATATTGACTCAAGAAAATCTGTTACAAGTTACGTATTCATATTCGGTGGTGGAATCATCTCATGGTTTAGTAAGAAGCAACCCACCGTTGCACTTTCATCAACGGAGGCGGAATACAAGGCTGTTTGTGTAGCATCCTGTGAAGCTATTTGGCTACGACGCATCATGACTGATATTGGCATTCTAATAGAGGAAGCAACAATGTTGAAATGTGACAGTCAGAGTTGTATAGCCATGTCAAAGAATCCGATATTTCATGCTAGAACAAAACACATAGAGATTCAATATCACTATGTGAGAGAACTGATCGAGGAAGGTGAAATCTACATGGAGTACTGCCCTATAGAAGATAATTGTGCAGATATCTTCACCAAAGCGTTAGGGAGCGTCTAGTTGAGCAAGCATCTTCAAACATTGGGTGTTGGCCCAATAGCTTAGTCAACATGAGGTGAACATTGATGGGGGGGGGGGGTGTTGGTATATGTCAATGCCCACCTATAATAAGTATCATTAATTTATGTGGTAGCATAAATTAATGATTCCGACTAACATGTCGATGAGGTCAAAAGAGACCGCGATGGCTACAAGAAAGAAGTTCGGGAATTTGGAATTACCTAAGATGACGTCGGGATGATGCAATGCTAAATTAGCAAATTTGACCAAAGGAAACTTCCTAAAAGTTGACTTGGATGCTAGCCACCCATGTGGTCAATTGTAGCCACCCATGTGATAAATATGGGTGGTTAATATTTTGAACATAGTTGGTAAAGCCAACCAAGATTGAAATGTTTGATAGGAAAGTCTTCTATGACGGGCTAGATGAATTCTATAAATAGGCATGCATTAGTTCATCATATTAATCCATAACACAACTCTAAACACAATCCTAAGTTAGTCTTTCTTTCTTGTATTCTTCTTGTAAGTCCAAAAGCCATTGAAGCTCTAATCTTGAGAGCGCACGGTGGGACAATTATCTTGTAAGTGTAATATTGAATTGTTATAACGAGTAGTGTTGTCTTTCTACTTGATTGTTGTTAAGACGTTTCTTGGAAATTGATTATATTCTTACAATCAATCCTAGTCACCTATTTTTGAATTGGATGGTTTAGATTTAGTCTTGAATAAAGACAAACGAATCTAGGCCATTAGCTTTTGATGATAGTTGCTTTTTGCCAAGTGTCAAGAGAGAGAAAAAGAAAGTTGAAAAGTAGATTTTGGATTGTAATGATTACAATTCAAGGTCATGCATGGTTTCTCTTTCTTCTTACAACTAAGGAAGCTATTTTGATTGGCTACCTATATATATAATATTATTAAGTGAATAGATATTATATATATATATATATATATATATATATATATATATATATATATATATATATATATATATATATATATATATATATTTGCAAACCAAATTCTCTCTCCTAAACCCACCTATTTTTGGCCAACATGAGGAAGAGAGAGAAGATGGTGGTATTGCCATTAGATTCAAATGATTGCAATCTAATGACATGCAAAAAGGGTAACTTTGTCTTCTATTCAAAATAAGCCTATTTGATTGGTTATCTTTTACATGTCATTTGATAATATAATAAAGATTATATTAATCAAATGGATGACAACACTCTCTCTCTTACTCTCTCATTTTCGGCCATCTAAAGTAGGAAAGAGAAGATTAATTTCATGCATTGGATTGTAATGATGACAATCCGATAACATGCAAGTTGATTATCTAATTTAACACTCAACTTATCTCCTTTTGATTTGGTGTTTTAAATTAGATAATAGATATATTATAGTGATAATATTGAAGTTAATCTATGTCTCTCTCAGCTTACACACAGACGGCTAACACAAGGAAAAGAAAAAAGAGAAACTTCTTCTTCTTCAAGAGGTAACTTTCGGCCATTGAAGAAAGAAGGAGGAAGCTTTGCTTTTGCTAAAAACTAACCATACATATAGCTTGGTCTCTTGAATACATTACTAGCACTTTAAGTCTTCAAGAGGGTTAGTGATCTTTGGATGCTTGAGTCCCTACTAGTGCCTTCAAGTTAGTAGGATTCAAGGAGTTCAACACCTAGCTTGCATCTAATTTTGGAAAGCTTCAAGAGGTATACCTAATACTTCTACTCTTTCCTTTTGGTACATACACTTGATGCTTACACATATATGTATATAGTTTTATGAACATATCAAGAAGATTGCATGTTGAATCTTGCTATTTAGCTTGTAAATTTTTGAAATATACCTACATTAGGTTCGGCCATGGCAATGTATTCATGCTAATCTTCCTAGATCTTGGTCTATGATAAGTTGTATCATGGTTTCTTTCACTATAGTGGCTAATGTACACAAATATTGCAATGATTATGTAATTTTAGTTTAAATTTTATTGTCATATTATGTTTCTATTTTAGTTCATTTTATTTTAGAACTTTTTTAACATTTAAATTAAATTTTGTTTTATACTTTTTAGGTTAGTTTTCTATTTAAAATATTTCTTTAATTTTTTTTATAAGTAAATGGTTACGAATATGATTTTTTGGATACTTTACAATTATGATTATTGATAGTGATTTTCAAACTTGTTGGGTTTTTTTCAAGGTTTTGGTTATAAGTTATGCTAAGTGGTTATGATTATGGCTACTATGGAAATTGATCATAAGTAAGACTATTGATCTAGGCATGTATTTAGAACTCTTTAATTTGGTCCCAAGGTTGATCAACAAGCTAACCTTATTAAGTACCTAAGATCAATTAATTATCATTCTAATACCCTAATTATAGGTCAATTCTATCTTCAAATTATTTATCTAGCTAAAGTATAGCTTTGTTGAAACAACCCAAAGTAACCAAGATAAGTGACTAACGAAGGTAACCAATGGGTTTAAATATAAAAATGGGTTAATACTTGCCATAGTCCCCTGGACTATGGCACAGGGGAACTTTTCGTCCCCTGACTTTCAAAATGAATGTTTGAGTCTCTAGAGTTCTAGTTTGTCACCGTTACTACTTTGTGCAATTTTTGTCAAAATTTTAACAGCAAATGCACGAGATTGTTACGTGCTTTGTAATTTTGCATCAGATTGAAGGGAATTTTTGGTATGCTCTATGTCAACGGCTTTATATCCACAACGGCTCATGAATTTTGTTCTTATATCAAATATCTTACCCTTATTTCAACCACAAAACCTTAACCAATTTTTATCCTTTGACTTTGGTACAATGAGCTTTAATTTGACCATGGAATCATTCTATCATTGCAATAAACCCACCAAAATGCTCACATCGTGGACTAAATTCAACCCTGATAGCCAGTTTCTTGGCTATGACAAATTTGGAGATGGTGAATCATACGGATATTTTGTTTGGGTTGATCTTCTTGTGTGTAAGCGTAGTAAGTGGCTGATGCCTGGATTACTTTGATCCATGGATCAGAAAGATAATGAGTTGGCCAATCTAAAGAGGCGGGTAAAGATGATAATGATGGTGATAATTTTCATGTTGTACTTAGTGTTCGTGATAGTGTTCTTTAGAAAAAGATGGTCTAGATGTCAAGTAGTATTTGTGATGGTATTCTTCAAAAATAGTTGGTTTGTATGTGTTTGTAATGTGGTAGGTGGTATAAGTTGTTTTAGATGTATTGTATGTGTTTGTAATGTACTTAGTAGTTTAAGTTGTTTTAGGTAGTATTTGTATATAGCTATTTTGTGAAGTCTGTAATTTCATTTTTTTCCTCCTTTGTTGTAAGATAGGTCATGGTGGTTGTATCCCAACTTTTGTTGTTAATATAACATGATTTTATGTTCAGAATGCAAAACATTGATTTTTGTTTCCTCATTAACTAATATGCATAATCTGAAAAACAACAAATGTTCCATTTGTGCAACCTAGGTAAAATGAACTACTATGCTTAATCAGAAAAACAACATATGTACCATTTAGTAACCTGGGCAAAATGAACTAATATGTATAATATGGAAAGTGTTCAATACATTAAAACAACATATGCACTATCTAGAGAAAACATACAAACTGAACCATTTGCATTACATACAAGCTGGAATTTCTTCCAGTAATTGTTCCACATTCGAAGGCATTAAAGTAAATGTACCATCTACATTATATCCAAACTGTAATGTACTTGTACTAATGTTCAGTACTAAGGCATTAAAGTAATTATTTGAAACTAAATTGTACATAGACAATCATACAATCATGTTCAAATACAAATCTTTTATAATTATTCCATATTCACCTTCTTAGTGGTATGGAGATTCTTCTATGGATACAAAATCTCACTCTTTGCATCTTAAGTTTCACTCTTTGAATTGGTTGATAGTGCACCCAATAACGAACCAAGGTTCACACAACTCTGCCTCTTCTATGTATATAGAGCTTCTTTTAATGTACTCGACCCAATATTAACTAAGGACTTGTTTGTTGTACATGTTGATGGAGCATGAATATGGACTCTTAGACCAGCTGGTATAAAGGGTGGTTTCTTCTATTCATTAGGCAATTTAATCGCTTGAAATATACAAATTGTTGGACTAGTACCTAATGGGTTAGTAAGGCTAGTACCTAGAACTATCTTAGATGTAGTAGGGTCACTAATAAATAAACCTCCTTGTCTTTGTACTCAATTGCATAAAATAAAAAGATGTGAAGCATTGTAAAAGTGTTGCATGTAATGGTTCATCATAGTAAAACTCTTTATCCTAATGCCCGTGGATGTAAGCTTCAAGCCGAACTAAGTTAAATCCTTGTGTCTAATTTTTATATCTATTTTTGTTCCAAACACAATCCCGACCACCTTCAAAATTATAACAAATTGGTATCTAAAGCTAGGTTAAATGTGGAACTTTTCATTGGATTCGTATGTTGCTTTTGTTGCATTACTGTGGCAATTTTGTCGCCGAAATTCTTGACAAAACAAACAATGAACAACTGTTGGAAATTGCTCAAAGAATGTACTACTTAAACAATTGGGTTTGTGCCATTTGTGTTGTTGGACCTCTTCAAGAATACCAATCATTGCAAGGAAAGAAGTTCAATCATGGTTGTGTTGTCACGATAGGATGCTGGAACTGGCTAAAATTGGAGGTTGAAGGTGACTAACGTTGGGATGGCAGTTGACATAGATTGATGTGTCCAATCCAAAATTCGAAGGTACTGTTGTGATCCCTAAGCTGAGATATAGCTACCTGTTTGTGGTACGCAGCTTGAGATCCACTAAAAAAGGTTTTGCCATTGACAACAAAGAAAGCTCGTGTTTGGATCAAAAAAAAAAAAAATTGGTGAGCAAAACTTGACAAATCATATACTTTTAGACTTATTTTTAGGCTGAAATTTCCGAACTTTCACACCGACATCACAATCAAAATTTCGGCATTACAACGGCACTACCCCGTATTTAACAAACTTTTACAAATCAATGGCAATCGATTCCAACCATTACAACTCAAAATATTCAACCAATAGCCAACAACTCAACTTTTAATACCCGAAAATAAAAATTCATGCTACAACGGTTCAAATCTTATATAAACGCATATAAACGATCCTTAGCATGCACTGAGCAATAATATAACATCAATTCAACTTTCTAACGATTCAAAATTCAATTATACGCAAAAGCATAAAATATGACATTTGAGATCTATATTTTTTCTCTCACATTTGATGTGTTTTGATGCAAGAAAGATGTAGAATGAATGCCTAAAAAGTGAAATCAAGCTTTGAATGAAGTGATTTAGACTTGAATGGCAAAATTTATGTGAAAAATGCTTTGAAAAACCTTGAAAATGCCTTCTTTCTTCTCCCTCATGGATTTTCGGTAATGAAAATTTCATGAATGCACTCATATAATACTTAAATAGGTCAAATCACACAAATCGAGATAAAGACACGCAAATTGAGGTAAAGACAAAAATTGGGGTTTCATAATGATCGTCTGGCTATGGCTATGGACAGAATGACTGAGGTCATTGCAGGGCAGTCTCAGATCTTAGCAAGGCAAGTTGCTCAAGCACAGAATGTGTAGACTCAGTTACAGAATGTTCAGGGAGGTTACCGGGGAGGTAGTCTATTAAAGGAATTTCTTGGGTATTTTCAAGAAATTGGGAAAGCCAAGTCTTGGATCAACAAAGTAAATATTTGACCCCCTTAGTTATACAGATGAAAGGAAGGTTACATTTGTAATATATCTATTGGATGATGAGGCTGAGGAATGGTGGCATACAGTGAGGTCTAATTGGGAAGCTCATGGTACTCTTTATATTTGGGCTGCCTTTCTTCGGGAGTTTCAGGCCAAGTATATCCCGAGGATTGCCAGAGAATGACGGGAGGATGAGTTCACTTCTTTAGTGTAGGGTGGTTCCACAGTGGCCTAGTATGAGGCAACTTTACTATACTATCCCGATATGCACCGAAGTTTGTGTCAGATCAAGAAAGGAAGACCCGGAGGTTCATTTTAGGTCTAAGGCCCGAGATTCAGGATGCGATGGCCTTGATACAGTATGATGAGTTCTCTGCGGCCTTTAATGCGGCTTCTAAGTTGGAAAATAGGAAATGGGAACAGGCTGGTTCTAGTCGGGCCAGTAAAAGGCTGTTTCAGCCTCAGGGTCAGCAGGTTGTTTATAGGCCTACAGTGCAACAGAGTGGTTTCAGGGCCCTAGTGTAGCAAGGTTCTTTCAGACCTCAGGGACAACAGGGTTCATTTAGGCCCTGGTATCAGCATAGATCCTACTAGATGCAGTCGCAGTATAGGCTGGCCTAGTCTCAGGGTCAATACAGGCCTAGTATTGCAAGATCTCAACAGCAGGCTGGTACAACTGCATATTCAGTTTCTGGTTCAACAGGAGGCAGTATTAGTGCTCCGTCACCGCATTGTGCTTATTGTAAGCATAGGGCCATTTGGAGGCCGACTGTCGGATGAAGACGGGGACATGTTTAGGTTGTGGCAGTAACCAACACAGGGCAAGGGACTGTCCCAAATATTAGAGGTCTGAGGGTTGGCTAGCGACCTAGGGTTATCAGGGTAGACCTGCGGGTAGTGCACCTCAGTAGCAGTGGGTTCAGGCTCGGGCCTATGCAGTAGACTTGGAGGAGATACTTGAGGTAGCAGCGTTGTAGAAGGTAACTTTCTTATACTTAATCAACTTGTTAAAGTATTGATTGATACTGGTGCTACGCATTCTTTCATTATACTTACTTATGTGCAACGTGTTAATGTGCAACCTGAGAAGTTACCTTATGTGGTTGAGATTAGTACTTCTTTGACTGATAAATATGTGACGGGCTTAGTATGTAAGGATTGTAAAATACATGTTAAGGGTCAGAATTTTCCTTCATACATTATTTTATTTCCTATCCGGGGGTATGATATTATCTTGGGTATGGATTGGCTTACCAAGTATGATACTCAGTTAAACTGTAGAACAAAGGTTGTACAGTTTCAGTTGCCAGAACAGCCAGTGGTTGAGGTAGCGGGGAACCAGGATGCTAAGACGAGTTTAATTATCTCATCAACTAAAGCTATTAAGTTGGTGAGTAAGGGGTGTTCAGGGTATCTAGCTTATTTGATCAACAAGCCATCTGATAAACTAAAGCTGGAGGAGGTTCCGATAATTCAGGAATACCCCAATGTGTTTCCCGAGGAGCTGCCAGGATTGCCGCCAAAGAGAGATATTGAGTTTGTGATTAATCTTATTCCTGGTACTCGACCTATTTATAAATCAGCATACCAGATGGCACTAGCTGAGCTTAAAGAGCTAAAAACTCAATTGCATGAGTTATTAGAGAAGGGTTTCATTCAACATAGTTCTTCATCATGGGGAGTACCCGTTTTATTTATAAAGAAGAAGGATGGTACCTTGAGATTATGTATCAATTATCATGGTTTGAATCAGGTGACCATCAAGAACAAATATCATTTGCCAGGGTATTATGAGCTTCGGATTTGTACGGAAGATGTTCCAAAGTCTGCTTTCAGGAATCGGTATAGGCATTATGAATTTGTAGTTATGCCCTTTGGATTGACTAACGCACCGGCAGCATTTATGGATCTTATGCATCAAGTCTTTCAGTTTTACTTGGACCAATTCGTGGTAATCTTTATTGATGATATCTTGGTATATTTTAAGACGGAATCGGAGGACAAGCAACATCTACGGCTTGTCCTACAAAAGCTTCAAGAACATCAGTTGTTTGCGAAGTTCAGCAAATGTGAATTCTGGTTACAACGAATATCTTTTCTTGGTCATGTGATCACTCAGAGTGGTATTTTAGTAGATCCAACTAAGATTGAGGTGGTGATGTCTTGGAAAAGGCCAGAGAATGTTTCGGAGGTTCGCAACTTCCTTGGTTTGGCAGATTACTACCGTAGGTTTGTGAAGGACTTTTCTAAGATTGCAGGGCCATTTTCTAAGTTAACTCAGAAATGAATCAGCTTTACTTGGGATGAGAAGTGTGAAAGTGGGTTTCAGGAGTTGAAAAAGAGATTGACTACCACTCCAGTACTTGCATTGCCAAAGGGAATCGATAATATGGTCATCTATAGTGATGCATCCAAGAAGGGCTTGGGTTGCGTACTTATGCAAAATGGTCGGGTTATCACCTATGCTTCTAAAAAGTTAAAATCGTATGAGGTAAATTGTCATGCCCCAACTCGACCCCTCTTACAATCAGTCAGGACGCAACGGAATTTCGGCAGCATAACGACAGTAACATGAACATCAGGGCTCTAAACCAACCCTTAATAACAACATACATCAAACTCCACAAATCACCAACCAACTCCACAATCAAATTAATAACATACAACGCAACCATTTCATACATTAAACATTCTTTCATCAACTCATTCATAGTTATGCGCCTCCGTTCCAACATAATACATTAACCCTTAATATACAATACAAAAACATATTGAGCCAATCTAGCAACCTAATCATAAACAAAAGAGAAGCTACTAAGACAACATCAACTAATTCATTAACTTATCAACATCTTATACATTATAAACTATAAAGCAGATAAAAGTCTACTAAGTTAATTTACAAGATAATAAAACATGTACGACATCATGGATAAGACTCTGGAACATAGGACTCATCCACGTAAGACACGTTTTCCACATTCTCCTCTTCAGGAGGCACGTACCCGTAATCCTGTAAAAGTACACCTGTATGCATGCAATAATAGAGAGTGAGCTTATATAAATAAGCCCAGTGAGGATCCGATAGATCTCGAGCAAGGTCTACTAAACTCCTTGGAATAATCCTTTGAGTCAGTAAACACACAATAACATCAATAATACTATCATCACATAACTATATAACCATTCAATAAAGGATACTCTATTTGGTGTAGCTCCAAATGCCATCACGATCTCAACCATTCTTCTTATAACTCCCCATTACTCACGCACCCAGGGTACCCTCAATAACATCTCCCTCCATGACACCTCCGTCATGCGAGCTGGAGGCAGTCTCTGATAGTCATGTCGTTATCAACCCGACAGCCCGATGCTGCCCGAGAGGTGGCACACACATACCAGAGACTCAGCAATAAATATAAACATCAATCATCAATATTCCGAGAGATCAGCAACGAAAGTGCCCGATTCCCGTACTCAATAATCAATCAATATTATGAGAGATCAGCAACGAAAGTGCCCGATTCCCATACTCAATAATCAATCAATAATCATCAATCATCATATTATCATCATCAATAATCATATCAATAATCAATTTAACAACAATTAACTAAGTTAGATGACAAAGTAGGCCATCCAACCGGACATGCATTAAACACACAATCAAACCCTAGTTTACCCATCAACAACTCATAATTCAATCACTCAAACCACACCCGATCAACTAAGGCTCAATTCAATAATTTAAAGAAAGATAACCTAAACTTCAAATGATCATATCTTACATTCCACTAATCCAAACAACCCCAAATCAGTTTCAAACACTCACCCATTCAACCAACTACATTAGCCCTCTCGAAAATCCACCATAACACCTCCAAATCATGCCCGATAACTCTAAAACCCTAGGATATCTTGGCTGGATTTTCCGGACTTTCACACGAACAATGTAATCAAAAATTCGGCATTACAACAGCGCTAACACGTAATTATCAAGTATTTAGAAATCGATGGCAATCGATTTCGATCATCACAACTCAATTAATTCAACATTGAACAATTTAATCAAAATTTAATACCCGAAAAATAAAAATTATGCTACATCCGACAGAAACTCGTAGTATTACCACTAAACGATCCCTAGCATACAAGGAGCAATAATCTAACATCAGATTACAATTCTAACGGTTCAATAATCATTTATACGCATAAACACAAAATATGAGTTTTGAGATCTAGAATTTTTCTCTCACCTTTGATGTGTTTTGATGCAAGAAATGTGTAGAATGGATGCCAAACAATCAATTTCAAGCTTTGAATCACTCAATTCGGCTTTGAAACGCAAAATCTGTGAGAAAAATGCTTTGAAAATGCCTTTATCTTTCTCCTCCAAGGATCCACGGTTTTGTGTGTGTTTTTGGTGGTGTTTTGCTTTGTTTTCAATGTGTGTTGATCATATATTAAGCTAAGGTCAAATAAATAAAAGAAAGTCAAAGTGGAAACTAATTATTTTTAGTGTTTTCTTGACTTTAAATGCATTTTCTTGATCACCAAAGTTCAAAACAATTATTCAACACCCAAGCTAGCTCAAGTAGGTTATTTTTAGGTGACAAGAAGTTTTACAATCAAACAATTCTACCCGAGTCGGCTTAAAACTCGATTTTCGCAAAAGTCAGTGTAAAAATCCTAATAAATTCCTAAGCCGATTTTAAAATTGTTTTAATCAAACACAGGTCTATTAAAGTCCGTGGACTAGGTCTAGAAGGGTTAAAAAGACTAGTTTCAAAATTTTAGCGGACGTGTTTCGAAAACACTATTCACTGAAAATCGACGATAAAATTTCTGACTCCGTTTTTTATGAAAATTTCATGAATGCACATTTAGCACGTATTAGGAGTATTGACATCAAAATTATAACATTCTAGGTCATATAGCATATAAACAAGTCAAATGCACGCAAAACGAGATAAAACACGTAAATTGAGTTAAAGCAGAAAAGTGGGGTTTCACATAAATTATCCGACTCATGATCTTGAGTTTACAACAGTTGTATTCGCACTGAAAAAGTGGCATCACTATCTGTGGGGTAGTAAGTTCGAGATTTTCACTGATCACAGAAGTCTAAAGTACTTGTTCTTACATATGGAGTTGAATATGCGGCAATGGATGTGGATAGAACTTCTAGGATATTATAATTATTCTATCAATTATCTGTCGGGGAAAGCAAATGTTGTAGCATATGTTCTTAGCTGAAAGATATGTATTGCTTGTTTGGCAATTAAGAAATGGGAGGTGTTTGAGGAAGTTAGCTATTGGAGACCGGAGTTGACTCAGGTTGGGGTAATGTGTTCACATCTCCTGATTCAACATTTATTGTTGTCTCAGATCAGAGAAGCTCAACAACTTGATATGAAACTTCAGAAGATGAAGGATTAGATCACGGATAATCAGTCTGATTTTAAAGTACATGAGGATGGTATTCTTCAGTTTCAGAACAGGGTGTGTGTTCCTGATGAACCGGGTTTGAGGAGAGGTATTTTGGAAGAAGCTCATAATTCTAAGTACACCATTCATCCCGGTGGAAACAAGATATACCCGGACTTGAAACAACATTACTGGTGGAACAACATGAAAATAGAGGTTGCTCAGTTTGTATCCAGATATTTGACTTTTCAGCGGATGAAAGCAGAAAGTCAACGACCTACAGGGTTACTTCAGCCGTTGGCAATACCGGAGTGGAAATAAGAACATGTTATGATAGACTTCATCTCTAGTTTGCCTAGAACACTGAAAGGTTGCGACGCGGTATAGGTTATTGTGGACCGTTTGACGAAGACAACTCATTTTATTCTGATGAGGATGGGAGATGAAGTTGCAAAGTTGGCAGATCTTTATCTGGATCAGATTGTTAAACTTCATGGAATTCCAGCTAGTATTGTCTCTGATCGAGATCCTCAGTTTACTTCTTGACTTTGGGAGAAACTCCAGGAAACTTTGGGTACTCAGTTGAACTTCAGCACTGCGTATCATCCTCAGACCGACGGTTAGTCAGAGAGAACTATTCAAATTCTGGAAGATATGCTCAGGGCTTATTTTTTGGACTTTGGGAAGAATTGAGAGAAACATCTACCGTTAGCCGAGTTTGTCTATAAAATAGTTATCAAGCGACTATTGGAATGACACCTTATGCAGCTCTCTACGGCCATAAGTGTCGATCACCTTTGTATTGGGACGAGGTAGGGGAGATGAAAGCTATTGATCTGACTATAATGCCATAGCTTCTAGAAAATATTGTGAATGTACAGTTGATTAGGCAGAGAATGTTGACACCGCAGAGCAGATACAAGAGTTATGCTGATAAACGCCGTCGGGATTTAGAGTTTGCAGTCAGGGATCGGATTTTCTTGACATTGTCTCCTCGTAAAGGTTTTGCTCATCATGGTAAGGGTGGTAAGCTGAGTCCAAGGTTTGAGAGGCCGTTTGAGATTACTGGCCGAATTGGCAAGTTGGCATATTAGTTGGCTTTACCAGAGAACTTCTCCAATGTTCATAATATTTTTCACGTGTCTACCTTGAGGAAGTATTTTTCATATCCTTCTCATATTCCTGAACCAGAGTCATTACAACTTTGTGAGAATCTGACTTATGATGAGCAGCCGGTTCGCATTCTGGATCAAATGGAACAAAAGTTGAGGTCGAAGAAGATTCCAATGGCTAAGATATTGTGTAAACATCACGGGATCGAAGAAGCTACTTGGAAAAGAAGGGATCAGATTCAGCAACAATACCCAGACTTATTCCAAGCAGCAAGTAAGAATTTCGAGGACGAAATTTCTTTAAGGGGAGAGAATGTGAAACCCCAAAATTCCTCTTTATGTGAAATTGTGTGTTTTAACCTATATATGTGTTATTTGAATTAAAATGTGCTAATTTTGTGATTTATACTCCTATTACATGTTATGTGAGCATTCACAAAATTTTCATAAAAATCGGCATTGAAAATTTTATCGTCGAGTTTTGTAAATAGTATTTTTGAAACACATCTGCTAAAATTTTGAAACTAGTCTTTTAAAAATTTGAAAACCTAGTCCTCGAATATTAATAGACCCGTGTTTGATTAAACGGATTTTAAAATAGGTTAGGAATTTAAAAAGATTTTACACATTCTTTTGCAAAAATTGAGTTTTGTAACTATTTGTATGTATATATCTATTGTTGTCAACTAAAAATATACTACTTAAAATATTCCAAGTGTTAGATATATATATATATATATATATATATATATATATATATATAAGCAAAATAGTCTAAAAATACAATTAAAAGACTAAGTGTTTCAACTTTGACCTTTTTTTATTTTGTTGACTTAACCTTATATATACATAATACATACATTATACAATAAAACAAAGCTCAAAACATACTCATTTCTCACACATATGGCCGAAACTCCATAGGCAAGAAAGGAAGGTTTTTCAACTTATTTTCAAAGCAATTTTTCATTAGAAAACTCAATTTTTGTCCAAAACTTTTCATTCTGAGTTGGATTCCGCTTGTTGGGCATCCATTGCACGCATTCCTAGTATTATTTCAGATCAAATGTGAGAAAAATTATAGATCTAGAAATGCTATTTTATGTCAAATTTCTATGTTTGCGTTTTTATTCGATTTTTGTTAAATTGCTTTTATATTATTTCTCAGTAGTTGCCAAGGATCGTTTATATGTACTTATAGCTGTTTTGAACGGTAGTAGCATGTATTTCTAATTTTCGGGAATTAAAATTGGTTTATTAGTTCATTGTTGAATAATTGTTGTTGTAGTGGTTGGAATTGATTGGTTGTTGCTTCTAAAAGTTTGTTAATTATTGTGTAGTAATGTTGTAATGCCGAATTTTTGATTTGGATGTCGTGGCAAAAGTCTGGAAAAATCAGCCGTGGTGCATTGCAAAATTAGGGTTGTCGGGCTTGTTTTGGATGGGTTATGGTTGGTTTTCGAGGGGGTTAATGTAGTTGCACGCATGGTGGAGTGATAGGAAAAGGGTTAGGAGTTGTTTGATTAGTAGATTATAAGTTATGACTTTTAGAAGTTGGTGCAGTCTTTCTTTAAAATGTTAAAATGTTGTCTTTGGTTGTTTGGGTAGTGTTTGAGTAGTTGAGTCTTGGGTTGTTGTTGATTGGGTTCGGGATTGAATGCATGTTCAATTGCATGTTAAGTTGGGTGGCCTACTTTGTCATCTAATTAGTTGTTTAGTTGTTTAATTGATGTTATGTTATTTTGAATATTGTTAACTGATTGACGATTGTTGTTGTACTGGAAGACAACCTACTTTGTTGTCTTCTCAGAAAAAGAAATGTTTAATGTTATTGTTGTGAGTCATGATAGTGTGTGCCACCTCCCAGGCAATATCGAGTTGTCGGGTTGATAACGGCATGACTATCATGTGCTATCCCCTATCTCGCATGGGCTGAGATGCCATGGAGTGTGGGTCTAGAATGGGGTACTTCTGGAGTGTATCAATGGGCATATGGGGTTAATTGTGATCGTGATGGCGTATGGAGCTACATCAAGTTGAGTATCATTTCACAAGTGAATGGTTATTTATGTGGTTGAATTGAAATGTTAATGTTAATGAAGTTTGTTGTTATTATTGCTCATAGGATGATTTCCCAAGGGGTAAAGTAAATGTTTTCAAAAGATCTTTTGAATCCTCACTGAGCTTTGTTACATATAAGCTCACCCTCATTCGTTTATTGTCATCAAGTGTAACTGAGCCAGACTTTGGGTACGTCCCTCAGGAAGTTGAGTATGTGCCTTTTGTGGAGGATCCTTATATGCCAGAGTCATATCCACGAGTTATGTTGAAATGCTCTGTTTTTTGTCTTAGCTTTTATAGTATGTTGTATTGTATAACTTACTCAAGAATAATGGTTTATATAATACTAGTTTAGTAGTCTTCCTTTTGAATATGATTAGGTTGCTAGTCTAGTTTATAATCTATTTTGTAAATGTATAGTATAGCTTGTGGTATGTTGTTGAAACGGAGGCTGAGGACTTTTGTTGGAATGTCGTATGGATGTTAAATGAATGGCTTTGTATTTGTTGAATGCATGTTGGAGTTGTTGCTAAACTTGGTGTTGGTTGTGTTATGTTTTAAAAGGGTTGGTTTAGAGCCCTGATATCAGTATTATAGACATTATAATGCCAAAATTCTGTTACGTTCTGACTGATTGTAAGTGGGGTCGAGTTGAGTTGGGGCGTGACAGTGGCCAAATGAATTTGTAATTCATACAGATCATGAATCCTTGAAGCATTTGAAAGGTCAACAAAAGCTAAACAAGAGACATGCTCAGTGGGTTGAGTTCATTGAGGCTTTTCCATATGTCATTCACTATAAACAAGGTAAGGAGAATGTGGTTGCGGATGCACTTTCACGAAGGTATGCCTTAATCTCTACTCTTGATGCTAAATTTCTAGGTTTTAAGCATATTAAAGACCTTTATCAAGATGACCATGACTTTAGTGAAGTTTATAGGGCTAGTGAAAAATTTGCAGAAGGTAAGTTCTATAGGCATTAAGGGTTTTTGTTTAGAGAAAATAAGTTGTGTGTGCCCAATTGTTCTTTAAGAGACTTGTTAGTTAGGGAATCCCATGGTGGTGGTTTAATGGGACACTTTGGGGTTGCTAAAACTTTAGCTATTTTGCAGGAGCACTTTTATTGGCCACACATGAAAAAGGAAGTTGAGAGAACTTGTGGAAGATGTGTCACTTGTAAGCAAGCTAAATCTAGGGTTCAGCCACATGGATTTTACATACCATTACCTATTCCTAGCTCACCTTGGATTGATATTTCTATTGACTTTGTTCTGGGTTTACCTAGGAGTAGGCGTGGAAGGGATTCAATTTTTGTTGTTGTAGATCAATTTTCTAAGATGGCTCATTTTATCCCTTATCATAAGACTGACAATGCTTCACATATTGCAGATTTATTCTTTAGGGAAATTGTGAGGTTACATGGTATGCCTAGGACAATTGTTTCAGATCATGATACTAAGTTCTTGAGCTACTTTTGGAAGACATTATAGGGTAAACTAGGAACAAAACTTTTGTTTTCTACTACTTGTCACCCACAAACTGATGGTCAAACAGAAGTAGTTAATAGGACTTTATCTTCATTGTTAAGGGCTATCATAAGTAAAAACATTAAGACTTGGGAGGATTGTTCACCACATGTTGAGTTTTCTTATAATCGTACTACTCATTCTACTACTAAATTCTTACCATTTGAAATTGTTTATGGTTTTAATCATTTAACTTCATTGGATTTATCACATTTACCTGTTTCTGAGCATGTGAACTTAGATGGTAAGAAAAAGGCAGAATTGGTGAAACAACTCCATGAGAAGGCATGACTCAACATAGAGAGAAAGACTAAACAATACGCCAAGCAAGCTAACAAGGGACGTCGCAAGCTGGTTTTTGAGCTTGGAGATTGGGTATGGGTACACATAAGGAAAGAAAGATGCCTATCTCAAAGACGTTCTAAGTTGCTGCCTTGAGGAGATGGTCCTTTTCAAGTCCTAGAGCGGATCAATGACAATGCCTGCAAACTTGATTTACCAGGTGAGTACAGTGTTAGTGCTACTTCCAATGTTACTGACTTAAGTCCTTTTGATGTAGGTGGCGATTTGAGGACAAATCCTTCTCAAGAGGGGGAAATGAAGAGGACATCAAGGTTGAAAGGACAATTCAAGATCCAATTCAAGTTCCAGTAGGTCCAGTCACGAGGGCTCACGCTAAAAGGTTCAAGGAAGATCTGAATAACTTGGTTCAGAAAGTTCTACAACAAGGGAAAACGTGTTGGCTAGTAGGGGAAAAGAAATACTGGTTGTACTCATCCAAGTAGACCCAAGAAATAGCCCAGGACCAGCCATGAGCGTCCAAGTTCAATGAAGAATTTATTTGGGCAAATTTTCCAGCAAAACATCAATCACGATTCTGTTTTCAAGATTCAAAAAATTCAAGATTTTTCAAGAAGCTTGGAAGATTTGGTCAAGATTTGATTTCTTTGTAACTCTATCTTAGTTTAGTTTCAGTTTGATTTAAATTCTAGTTTTATCTCTAGAGTCCACTATGACCGAAAATTAGGTGATTGGATAACTCTAAATCCAATCTTGAGTCAAATTCACAAGAGGAAAGCGTCTTTCTTGGGCTCCAAGTCTACTTCCTTTGACCTAGTTACTATTCACATTTTTTCCTAATTGGGATAAGGTTTAGGAGTTCTTTTCCAAATAGGAAACTTATTTGTTCTTTACCTATATAAGGCTGATTTTTGTGAAATAAAATATATACGTTTTTAACTAAATTAAATTGTGAGATTATTCTTCTTTGAGTTCCTCAAGAAACTCTCCCGAACTTATCAAGGTTTCCTTGTGGCGTTCAACCTCAACTTACCAAATGGATTTTCATCCCCGTTTGTGGCGTTTTCCTTATACCAAGGTTCTTGCCTTGCTGGGCAAAAAGTCGCGGTTTCCATCCATTCTTGAAAGATCTAGGGTTTGTTTTACCACTCTTAGTGTTGGGTCTCGACATATGTTGACCAAGTTCTTATCACTACTAAGTAGAATAACCATAATACCCCTCCATGTAACATTCACAAACAATAACGACTTTTCATGTACTATTTCTTTTTTGATTGCATCTTCTTCTTGAGACATCTAAATCCTTTAAGTAACCATCCACTGGATAAGTAACATTTAATCTAGGGAGCGACCCTCAAGCCAAATATCTGACATACTCCTAGAGTACATCATTGAGCTAAGATTAGGACGATCTACGTGATAATCACAAGTGAGAGATTATCCGTCATGCGACGGTATGAATTCTCTATTACATACGCACGTCCCAACTAGTCAAACTTATATGCCCAACACACAGAGCTATTGATCTACAATTGAGGTCTCACCCATAGTGCATCAAAGCATATGAACCTGATTTCGTCAGTTTATCCATATATGCTCAAGATTAAGAGTATTGATCACTAAATAGCATAAGGTATGTATTGATCTCTATCTTCAATAGTATCTCTAGGAGAGATCATACCTAAGTGGTCCGTTCAATGTGTGACGCACACACTAGTGAGTCTTAGCTTGGAAACCTACCAACGACCAAGGTAGGCCACCCTTCACAATAGACTAACTCACTACAACCTAGGCCTTGATGAAGCGCCCAACTCCATCAATCGGTTATGAACTGATTCTAGAACCAAATGTCTGTGATTTAAACCTTCTGTGCTCGAACACTGTGCATCTAAGTCATTCACTATGGATCAAGGGCCTCTATACAATACAATTACACATAAATAAGCTAGAGAGAATATATATGAATGTAACCATTAATTATAAACAATCACAATATGTATTCATTCACTGAAATGCATGTGCTTGTGATCTTTTGGGCATACTATTCCTAGCAGTTCTGTCGCCTAATTTGTCTTTTATTTTATCAAGTTCTGTCACCAATCCATTGCCAAATTAATACTTTTATTTGTAAATAATTTATTAATGTCCGTCGTCATTTCGTCGCCATATAATTTTTTTCTTTTAAATTATTTTATTAACGGTCGTCGCCATTCTGTCGCTCATTTTTTGTCGTTATTCTTTTAAATCCTATACAAAAATAATATTTAAGATTTATAAAAAAACCTAAAATGATCTATTGATTTTCTTCCTAATCTTGCTCACGTGGTGGACGGTCTGCTTTTTGCTTGTTGATCTTCTTCTACATCTATATCATGAGCCCACGCACTATTGTACCTGACAACGGATGGTTTGTATCCTCAAGATGCTGCTTCACAATTGTCATCAGCTGACTAATATCTGCATCGACGTCCTATTGTGTGAGAGCGACGACTTTAATGGTAGAAACATAGTATGCTTCCCCACCAATGTGGACCCATTGTGAGCTGAGTCCATAGACGCACCCTTTCTCGGACCCACCAGTTTCCTCGTAAAAGACCTCATCAATGTTAACGGACAACGCTGTGGGATCAACTTAGCTTGTAGCCTCACGTTGTTGCTTGTAAAAATAAAGTTTTAAAATTTTTAATAATCTTGTTATGTTAAATATATGTGTAGTTTAATACACTTATAAATACTTACTATCATTTCAACATCCTTTAGATCAGAGTATTAGAGACCATTATCCTCTCCTTTAGTATAGGCCGCCTTGAAAACCTCATCGTAGAACACCTTGCAGCCTTCTCTCTCCTCTTGCATTATTAACTTCGTAATTAGTACTACATATATTAGACATAAAATAAACTAATTTTTTGTTATTGAATTTAATTAGTTAATTAGTTTACATACCATCCTCCACTCTGTACTCATGAAAGGGGGTGGCACCTGTGACGCCCAAGTTTTAGCCATGCATTCAATTACTGTTGCATCCCTTGTTTGCGCATTTCCTTCTGTGCATTATTAACTGTCTTCTTAAATTACTATTCACTCCATTTTTAACTTCATGCTATTAGCGAATTAGCATTTTTATTAAATCATATTAATTGTTAGAGTAGTGGGAAAAATGTGCATTTGAGCTAGAGGCGATAGGAGAGCTCGTTTAGAAAATGATTTTTGTAGTTGTATGAATAGTGTACGTAACATAACTTAGGGAATGAATTAGCTAGCATTCATTTTACTATCTAGGCTCGTTTTAAGCTAACTAAGCGCATTTAGTGAACCATTTAAGCAAGCAACTTAGCCTCATTTAATATATAACTCACACAACACACACATTAGCTCCTAACTTAGCAAAACAAAAAAAAACAAAAAAAGAGAGCATGCTGAAAACACTGTAGCAAATCCGAGAATTGCATAGGAGAAGAAATAGAGTTTTTTTGCTCAACAAATCCTCATTCCAAGCCAAGCCAAGCTAGGTGCAAGTGGTTTAGGGTGTCTACTAGCCTCCTAGGAGCTCCTACGAGCATTGGTGAGGGATTTCACGACTTATTTTCGCATTTTAAAATAGTTGCTATTTTCTTGATTTGTTGAAAATGTGTTCAAATGCTATTGTATTGATTATCTATGCTATTATACCTTGTATATGAGTGCTAGAGAACATATTTGAACCATTGTTTCGCTTTTTAAATGGTTGGAATCGTTAGTTTAATTCATGAGGTGAATAGTGACATTTTTCTAGGATTTTGTGTAATTGCTCGAATTAGCTTGATTCAACACTCCTAATAGATGCCTTAGGTGCTAATGAAGGTAGTCTAATAGCCCCGTGCACTTGAATTGCTCTAAAATCGCATAAAACGTAAAATAGTGGACTTTAATAAAAGGTTTTCGGGGTTAAGACGAATCCGGGTGGATTCGGGCTCTACTTTTGGTATCCTTAGGCTACCTAGGTGCTATAGAAGATTTGCTAATCCTTGTTTGAAGCCCGGATGAGGTAGGTGTAGTGTAAAGCTATAAGAGGAAATTTGGGGCTTTCAAGGTTATTGCGGGCGTTTGAATGTGTTAGAGGGTTGAAAGGGTTCCTTGAGGGTTAGTTAGAAGGTTGGTAGAGTTTCCCTTTAAATTTGAATCATTAACTTTGGTTTGGAGGAGAAATAGCTTGAATAACAAAGGGGTTTAGGTGCAATTTCGGTTGTCTCGCGCTTCTAAGACCTTGGCATGACTTCTTGAATGTTTAAATGTAGTTTCAAGTTGGTGTGGAACTTTTGATGTAATTCTAATTATATCTTGTATATGCCCTTTTGTAAAACTGCTTCTATTTTAACTGCATTGAGGAAACTTCGAGCTTAAAACTGTATTAATTGGAGAAGGATTAGGGGTTGAATTATATACCATTAGAAAGCCTTACGAGTCTAGTTTCTACAGCTTTTTACGGTGCATTAATCGGAGTTGTCTAGAGCAAGTTATGATCATTTTGGTGAGATGTGTCAGAAATGCCCTGTTACGCGAGAATCTGAATTTTGTTGTTATTTTGCTATAGTAATGATATAATTCAGTTCTAATTGGATGTATTCGATCAAGACCTTATTGTGTAGTGTCCTTGGATGATTAATAACGTAATGGGGCTCTTATAGTTATGTTGTTTTCATGAATTGTAATTGAAATCTAATTGCTAGTAAAGTTAATTTAAATTGAAAGCTATTCTATTCGACTGTGAATGAGAAATGCTAGTAGAGTTGTGATGGTCACCACCTTTAGACATAGGTAATGTTTCTATATAAGCTAAACAATTCAACTGTTAGAATTAGTTGTCGTTATCAATGTGCAACTAGTGAACACTTAGAAAGGTCAAGTAAACTATGTGGAAGAATGTGTTTAATACTTTTTGAAACTACATGTAAGGTTAATTGTGAGTTGATAGTTGTCTATTATATGTTAAATGTAATTAACTTAAGTTAATACTACTAGTGATATGTTAGAATCTTAGCTTGAAGTATAGTTATTTTACTAAAATAGTATGTTAGTTATTAAATGGTTGATAGTTAACTTTTCTATTAGTTGATAAATGCATTTCTTTCCCTATGTGCTAATGTTGGGCTATCTTCATAGAGATATTACTAACTATTGTAAGTAAAGTAGAATATGAATTAGAAGTTCATTAAAGTAGTAAAAGACTGGGTAGTGTCATTGTGAATGAATGTGTCATTTGAACATTAAAGTAACCTAACCTTTATTATCTATATATCCTTTGGAGAAATTCTTTGAGTTGAGTTAATGGCTAGTTTATTGTTATGTGGAGTTAATTAATTTCTTGTACAAGTTATTAACTAAAGTAAAATGAGAAATAGTATGAGTAGCTGCAGGCTCATGTGTTGATTTTAGTTAAACTAAATTCTAGCTCGATTTATATCTAGTTATAGCATGCTGGTTGAATCATTCTCATTTAAGTTTTTGAACTATCTTCTTAATTAACTTGTAGACTATTAAAAATATGGAATATATGTTAAGTTAAAGTATATAAAAGTGGTATTTTGTTAAAAATAGAATTTTAATAGATATTGTATATATGCTAAATAAGCGAAGTTATAAGTTAGCTAACTTAGAATGAATGTTGTAGTTAAAGAGTAATTGAAGTAATGTTTGCTCATAGGTTCAAGGTGACTGGAAATGATGTGATTCAAACTTACATCTTGGAGCTCGGTAGAGGTGAGGGAGACTTCATCCTTATGTGCATAATAGTTTATTTACTTGTACTTAGATTATGTGCACTTATTGTCTATATATTGTGTGTGAGGGCAACCTACTTTGTTGTCCCTCAACCATGTGTTTATTGATTTATACTATTGTTATCATTTTGAGTGCATTGCATCGTGGTTGCGCAACCATTCGGGCATGGTAGTGTCGGGGAAACCGTGCGGCATCGGGCTTGCTGCTCCACCTCGGCTCCCATGGTTGCCCAGTCCCTCTCTCGCTTGGGACGCTGCCCAGGGAGAGTTGGGTCGTAGGATTTCGGGGTACATCCGGAGTACACCCGTTTGGAGTTATAAGGGGATGCCGGCTTATCGATATCAGTGTCATTATTACATCAAGATTTCAGTTCGTGGCGTCGCTGGTGTGCCTCTGCCCTTCGGGGTATTCGCTTAGCCGGGACGTTACAGAAGTCAAAGTGTATCGTATCCTTTTTAATGTGTAGTAACTTGTTGTTTTAATTGTTCTTTGGTTGTAAAATACTTTATTTGTACTAACTGCTGCATTGCACGTCCCCAGTAGACCTTATCCCTCACTGAGCAATTGTGATTGCTCATACCTCGCTAAACATGTTTCAGGAAGTGCTGAGGGTGAACCCCAACTAGTTGAGGTGCTAGTGGAAGAGGAAGGAGTTCAGGCTGAGCCTTTGCCCTAGTTGTTATGTGTTTGTTGTCTAAGGCGGATTTGCCTTCTTGTTGTTACATGGTGCACTTGTATTGCTATAGCATGATCTATTTTGTGACCTTAAGGCTATGTATATTCTTGTAGTTGCAAGTTGAAAGCTGTTGGTTGTAATGTTAGCTTTGAGATATTATGGTTTGTAATAACTTTTAATTCTCCTTTTAGTTCTTGCATGCTTGGGGGTGTATGTTTAGAGGTGTTGATTTCAACTTCTAAAATTGCTCTAATGTTATCATAGGATGACATGTTAAAAAGGTTTAATGAAAAGTTAAGTTGGATGCATGCATGTGTGATTTGGAGCTGTTATTTGTCTCCTGGCTTGGATGACCTTGAACCTTTGAATTTTAATTATAAAAGCTTGTTTTAGTATATTGTGGCTATTTTGAGCATTTACAGGTTTGAAAAATGTCCGCGGTACAGAGGAAACTCTGTCCGTTTTTTCCCAAAAATTTTGTGACCGGGTTTGGTATTGGGTTGAGAATAGCATGGTTATTAGAGCATCCGGTCTCGTGAGGGATCGGGGCGTTACACACCCGTGTAGTATTTTGAAATAGTTTTCTCTTGTTGTCATTGTTTGTTATAGATTTGCAAACCTACTTTGGATCGCACCATTTAATCAGCATTTGCTCACAATTTTTAGCTATGGCCTAAGAAGGAGGCTTGTTAAATATACACACCTTGGCTAATTGGTCCCTCAAACCCTCTCTATCGCCTTTTGATGGAAATACTACATTATTGGAGCGGTTTCACAAGGGTACCACTTGTAATCTCTCTACAACCACAAAGAAAAAAAACACGTGCATGAGTTAATATAACATTTATGTATAAATAATATATATAAAATATAATAAATATTTATTGCTTTCAGTATTATATATACCTCCAACGTGTGAAACTATCACTCCTTGATCTCTGGTGGAACCTCTTTGTAAGTAATCCATAGGCCCGTGTACCTGCCTACAAAAATGGTCTTGAACTTTCAGATGCTCGCAGTAGGTACAAATCTATTAACCATTATAACAACAACATATTATAACTTGTTGAATAATGAAGAATTAAAGTAACTACTCTATATATTTGTAGAATTTAATTTTTACCCATTGTAATATAGTCGAATATGTGTACGCATATCTTCCAGTCATGTCGTGTAATCATCTTGTGACTGGAAACCATTGTCCACCAGTTTGTAGTGCCATCTACATATCTTGATGACTCTAGTTGTATAGGGTGGTGCTCGTGGCTGGTAGTGAGCGTGGCAGCAACAATATATGTGTGTCGATCCTCATTGCACACACGGATGTCAGAGAGGGATACAGATAATCAAATAAAACGAACTGAAGTCCCAGGGGTGCTAGAGGACTGTCAATCAGCATCACCACATGTTGCGGATGATGAAGATGATGGTATATGGGATCGTGACTGTTGTTGGCCTCTGCCTCTACCTCTACCTCTAGGCAGGAGGATTGATTTAAAAGTAACATAAGATACATAAAAATATATACATTATATTATATAAATGTAGAGAAATTATAAAAACTTTCCATTATAACTTTTGAATCTATACTATACAATTTGCATACAAAAGATTAAACTTATTAATACAAATTTCAATTAGATAATTCATTTTCTTCAGATTTTGTGTCATTATCGGAGTCACTTTCGTAATCTTCATCATCACTGTTGCCATAGTCTTCGTGCTCTTCTTCAACATCTCTACTTATCCAAATGCATTCACTTGACTTATGACAATGCATGACCACATTCATTATCATCCGATTGTACAAATGATATGTCTATCTCATCCGCCTTAAAAGCTAAGTGTTCATTTATATCATTCTCATCCTTATCCCTGGAAACATCATATTGGTTCCTTAGTCTAATCTTGCATACAACCCACCAATCTGCTTGGGGTCTCTTAGAACTAGGATACTAGGCATAGTAAACTTGGTATGCCTATTCAACTAAGTAAAATGATTCATACTTTGGGTACATTTTCTTCACATTTATATCAGTCAACGAATATTTCAAATGAACCTTTATCCTATTGTCATTTTGAGAATTGTACCACTCACACTTGAAAATGACAACTCTTGTACCTTTTAGAGTTCCATTATGGTATTCTAAGTCAATAATATTAGTTAATAAACCATAATAATCACTATTTTTTGTACTATACATTTCCTCTTTTACCAAGCCTCCATTAATTCAAAAGGGGAACATCAACCAATGCCACTAGGGCAAGCGTCCCTAAGTACAAGTGGTCTCAACCAAGGGAATGACACTAGACCACAAAGGGGGGAGGGACCCAATCCGAATTGCATGAGCAACCCAATCTGCCATCCGATTGGCTGACCACGAAAACGTGCCGAAAGGAGTAGCCAAACTTGGTGGAGAGGGAAGAAAGAGAATTATGGACTATGGAGATGAGCCTCCAATCACAATTGGGGGAACCCCTTAAAGCGCCTACAATCACTTTGGCATCTGATTCAATGATCGCAGAGTGAAGAAGGTAACAAGAAAAAATCGTCACACATGCACTGACAGGCTCTAGCTTCAGCTTGGGATGCCGACGAGCAACGAACAATCCGTACCCTGCCATCGACAATCGATCCAGTAATATCCCGGCAAACAACAGCAATACCCGTTGGTTGATGATCCAAAATAAAATAGGCATCACAGTTAAATTTGAGCGACCTCGATAGAGGGGCCACCCACAGCTCCTGATCAAAAGAGGTTTTCGGCAGACACAGTGGATAGGACAATTCGCAACTACGAAATGCAATATCCACTGAATGAGCTTCTGCTGCAGTTCTTCTATCAAACTTTAATCACATCACATATAGTTGTTCACATACATTTTCTTCATAATACGTAATATCAGACAACAGATTACCATGTTCCTTCTTCCATGTATCGCTTCGTCTTACTTGATCAATTAGTCTCTTGCAGTCTTGCTATCAATGAGAACCTTGATGTTTCTGAAACTCCTTGGCACAACCCATTTGATAGCCATGAAAAGAAAAAAGCCTTAGTCTCTAGCATGTCCACTTGTTGATGTCGTACACCTTCTCATAAGCAGCTCCTTGATCGATATTGTCAACATTTTGTAGCTGCTATGCAAAATTTCGATTGCTCCACACTGCAACCACATTGCTTTTAGTATCCTTTTATTGGTGGAAGTAATGAACTGGTTGATCTCGCCTGCTTTGTTTTGTCTGAATTCCTTGGCGCATTCCCCTGTAGAGGAATGATATTAATAAATTGAATCTCATCATAATTAATTCTCTTTCCATCTTGCAGCATCAGTAATTCCCTGAAATTAATTTGGGAGTCTCATCAAACAAAACTATCCTTCTAAAAAATACCTATATTCTTAGCTTGCCACATAGTCCATAAGATGATTATTCACTATTGGATATCTTCAACCTTTGGAGGTTGCTTAACCCACTCAGTAAATCATTCCTTCAAACAGGCATTCCTCTTTCTAAACCAAAACCCAGCCTTAACCATCTCAAAATTCTAGCAGAATATGGACAGTAGAGAAGTGCATATTCCTGATTTTGCAGGAATTTCTTGCACATTACACACAATCGATTGGTATTTATGCCTCTTGATTACATTATGAGCCACAGGAACGATTTTTATTATTGCTTTCCAAATAAACAAAAACACTCTTCGTGCTAAGTTGACATTTCTAAATTTTATTCAAGATAAACTTCAAAGCAGGGTTCAGTAGTCCTGCCAATATTTTATTTACAGATTTAATGGCTTCCTGGTATCCTCACTTGACAGAATAAACCCAATAAAGATCATCGTCTTTCTGTAATGAGGAATTTGTATTAGCTCTAGTTTCTCTTTAGACTTTCACCGGGAAGGAAAGACTCAACAAATTCTTTATTTATTTGGTGGCGGAAAACTAAAGCATCACGAAATATTAATATCAGTTTTATTATGTACGTTAAATGTTCAAAAACCTCTATACCTTGTCCACTTAGCCATATCTAAATTTTGGATACTTTCAAACAGTGCCACCATATCTTTAAACTTATGTGCTTAACGAAGTCTAACACTTGAGGGAATTGTTGAAGAACTCATTTCTTATGTCTGCACCTGAGTCAAACCATACGCAAATTGTGTAAGGTAGAATACAAAACAAGGGGCAAAATTGGTTTTCTATGTGAGCAAGTTCTGAAGCAGAAGCAGAAGTAGCAGTGAAACAAATTTAATATCTAATTCTAACATATTGCACGAGTTAGTAAGGAATTCTTATATCTCTAGGTGTTGGGGCATTTATTTTATTGCTTTATTTGTAGCACTTGTAGTCAAAAGGTTCCATTATTACTTATTTAGTGTTATTTTAGTCTAAAGAGGAGTTCAGACAGCAGAGTCAAATTTTTCTAATTTTACAACCCTTTTTTCCTTTTATTTTTTGAATCATGTCTGACGAGAATTAATTAAGAATCCTGTAACTAAGTAGTGATTCGACACACTAGTGATGATTGTATGATTTGGTCTGAAGCTTGAAGAATTCTAGGTAGAATTGCCAGAGACAATAATCTAGACAATAATACTCAAATCCAAGAGACAACCATTACAAATATTTCTTTCATCTTTGAGTCCAAAATCCTCTCCATATATGCATCCTTGTACTCTCTCTCACTTGCAATGTATTTGTTACATTTAAGCCCAGCTCATCACAGAATAAATTTCAGAATTTCAATTCTTCTCATACAGTAGTGTGTAGAACCATTTTTAAACCATTTGTAGGACCATTGACCCACTAATTGTCCAACACCAACACGCTAATAACTTTTGAATACAGCAGTTTGTTACAGGCCAACGTGTAGAACATTATGTGCTATCCTATTTGCAACAAAGGTCAAAAAGTGATCAAAAGATATGTAACTTATTACTAAACACATAAGGGGGACAAAAAACCAAGTTGTGGCAGCAATTCAGCTGGACCTGAGAATTAAATGGACTTCCATTCTGCCAAAAGAAAATACTTGAGAGGTTTTTATTTCACTAATTCTATCTGTTCAATAAGTTTCTGGATTTCGGTAAACAAAGCATTTATAAAAAGTTTGTGCTTAACTCCTTCTGTAGTCATGGACGGTAACATTTCGAGTCTTCATGTTTTTCTCATTAATTACAGAATGAAAATGGAAGTGGCAGTAAGAGCCAAAGAATTACTAGAATTTATAATATTCGTTTCTGATGATATATCAAGTTAAAGTGAAGAATAAAAGGAGCATAAGGCTTGTCAAATACATTGAAACTATAAGAGAAAGGCAAACAAATGATGCAATAGTTCATCATCTTTGCTTAATAACAAGGAAAAGAAACTTGAGAATGTCCCTTTTAAAAGTTATGCCCAGAGCACTGCTATTCGTATCTACAACCTTAGCACTGAATCCAGCATGTTTTTACTGGGTCCAATATTGTACCTAACAAGCAATCCCAAAAAAGGAAAAAAGAAAAAAACTAAACCGAGAGCACTGAATCCAGCATGTTTTTACTGGGTCCAATATTGTACCTAACAAGCAATCCCAAAAAAGGAAAAAAGAAAAAAATTAAACCGAGAATTCCTTCACAGAAGGAGATATGTAAAATCATATTCAGTACGTAAGCATACCAGTTATGGGAAGCATTTTTGGTAGTGCCAGACAGAATCTGTGAAGTTGCCAACTGACATCCAAAATAGCAGATCGGAAGTTAACTGGACTACTAGAGAGTAGCACCATGATCAGGTATGGAAATGACAGCCATGAAAGACAGACAATGAAGAAAGCAGAACTTGCTTTAACAGAATTGGTCTTGGCAGGCTAGCGATATTGTTGTCGTATGTATACGTCTCACAGTGTGTAACTGTTTCAAGAGTAAGTGGCTTCATTAAAAGCATTTCTACATACATTCATACATATATGTATATATAATGATCAATAGAAGAAGTTCAAGATTGACTTAGTATAACCTTCGAAAAGTTGGAAAACCATAAGATCCTTTTCAATATGTTCTTTTGTTCTTAATGAATAGACTGAATACTACTTGTACGAGGCCTTTAGGCATATGAGCAATACTCAATTATGAAAGGATACATCAATTATTCACTCATTTGGTTGTAGGTAGAACAGATATTGTGTAAATGGCATTGTCGAAATTATGAAGTTGAAACAGTTAAAACAGTTGGACAAGGAAAACTGTCATTGTGAAATTCAAATCACGACCAAGAATAAGCCAAACAATTAGCAATGATGTTTATACCTTGTTAGATGAGGCAAGAACCAGAATCAGCTGGCGATGAAGCATGCTCACTGATACGATTGTCCATCGCAAAATGATAAAAATGAGAAGTGTAATGGAAACTTATCAATATCCTGACCCAGTTTTGTAGTATCTTCAAATACATAAAGCCATGTAAAGTCATAAATCCCTGAGGTTTAAAACTGATGGAATTGGGCTGAATAAAATTAGCCCTTCAAATCAGGTGATGGGTGTAACTCCATTATATTTTCAACTTCCGAAGTGCTAAGATGTATAGGAATGCTGCCCTCAGCAATGAGAGACTTGATATTGGATGAGGTCTTTGGGTCTTTGGACAAGAAAATTATTGCATCTTTAAGAATAAGATGGTTCTTATCATTTGAATCAGGGAAATTCTGGTTACGCACCATCTCCTTTAATAAGTCATAAGCCACAGATGGGTTCAAATTTGATATAAAAGCATCAATTAGAGATATAAAGATAAAAGCATCAGCTGTCATGCCATTCCTCTTCATTTCGCATAAGTATTCCATAGCCTCATCTGGCTTCCCACACTTGCAAAGCCCATTGATGAAAGCAATAAATGCAATTCTATTTGGAGAACATCCCTTTAGGTTCATCTCAACCCATAGTTTCTGAGCATCATGTGGTCTTCCAGCATTGCAAAACCCATCTATTAAAGTTGTATAAGTAATGACATTGGGCTCCCTTTCTTCCTCAACCATCAGTGAAAGACATTGGATTGCCTTTTCCATGTCACCAGCTTTACACCACCCGTCAATAAGTAAGTTGTAGGTAACTACTGACGGAACAAGCCCCTTCTCGAGCATCTCATTTAGAACATCCTGGGATTCTGCTAACCTTTTTGACTTGCACAGCCCATTTATAACAATATTATAAGCAACAACATCAGGGCAATAACCACAAGAAGAGAGGTCCCTAAATAGCTGCAAGGCTCGTTCTGGTTCATGAATCTGGAAAAGACCATAAATGGCTGCAGAATAGGCAATCACATCAGGAAGGAAGCCTACTTGGACCATTTCAGAAAGAAAATTACAAGCTTCAACAGCTCTCCTATTTTTGCACAGTTTATCAATGAGAAGCGTGTAATATTTAATCCAAGGATCATGTCCATGACCACGCATCTCCCCCAACATATAAACGGCCCCTGCAACGTCCTCTCGCCTGCATAAGCATCCAAATATGGAGTTGTGAGTGAAATGTGTTGGCTGAAATCCTGAATCTTTCATCTCGCTCAGAAGCACACAACACTCGCTCAATCTATCAGAACTGCTCAAGCAATCTATTAAATTATTGTACAGTAATACACTTCGTCTGCAACCAATTCGATCCATATCTTGGAAGAGGTCTAGGGCTATATCTAACTTATCAGCCTGGCATAAACCATTAATAACTGTTTCAAAAGAAGTGGTATCTGGTCTAACAAGTTCTTCATGCACAATGAGTTTGGTTATGTCAAAATCACAATTTGGTCCATCTCCCATTGCTGCCTTCAGCAGATTATAAGCTTTATCTACTGAACCATTATTAACAAAACCTTTCAGAACAGAATTAAACAACAGAATCCTAGCTTCGTTGTCTAAATCTTCCTGCTTTGCTTCAACTAACCGAATCATGTCTCCCTCTTCAGGCACACATGATAGAAGCTCAGAAAGTATTTTCACATCGGGGTGAATTCCCAACTCACTCATTTGCCAGCACAACTGTACAGCTTTCTCGAACTCCTTATTCTTACACAGACCGTCGACTAAGACACCATAGATTGAAATGTCAGGTTTATAACCTGCTTTCCGCATTTTATCCAACAATTGCATTGCCTTATCTACTCCACGCTCCTTCACAAACCCATGAATCAAAATATGATAAGTCTTTTCATTCAAGAAAATGTTTCTATCCTCCATGCTCTCAACCAACTCGAACGCCTTATCCACCTCTCCCCACTTGCTAAAAGAGACAACCAATATCGACAACACATATGCATCAACCCAACCTTTCTCATACATTTGATTAAATACATCCAGAGCTTTGCCAAACTCCCCAGCATTGCAGTAACAATGCAACACAGGAGTCAAAGCATACTTATCGAGCACGAATCCAAGACCGCACATCTCATTCAATCTAAACTCAATCAAATCAACATTACTAGACTTGGCAATAGACTCCAACAAGCAATTGTAGGTATAACAATTCGGCACGCAGAGATTCAAAGTTTTCACTTGATCAAACAACACATTGACTTCTTGAACCAATCCTTGGCTACCCAAACACCTAATAAAGAAACCCAACGCACCTGGTGTCATATAACACCTTGAATTCACAATATCTATTGCTAAATCTCTCAGTGAGGCATTTTGTCGAGCACGTGATAGTATCGAAGCCATTGTATTATATGTATAGCAGTTGTGCTTGTAGCCATGTTGATTTGAAGACCATTTAAAGAATTCTTGAGCTATTTTCCAATTCTTGAAGCTTTTCAAAACAGTTTCAACAATGTTGGTATTGAGCTCTGAGCCCAAGTGTTTGAGTTCTTGGCTTTCTATTGGAAAGGGTCGCTTTGTGAAGATGGAAATAAGGTTGTCAGCTATTGTTGAATTGTCTGAAGCATTTGTGGAAATTGGTTTTGAAAATGGTGTGTGGATTTTAGTGAATAGGTTTTGTCGTTTGGTTGATTTGAAGAGGAGAATGTAATTGAGAGTTGTTGTTCTAATGCGTCTTGATAGTATCATTGTGGGCTTAGAAAAAATGGTCTAAAGCTTTGAACAACACTAACTGGTTTGTTCATTTGAAAAGACCATATAAGTTTTCATCGTTCCAAAAGTCAGAGAACTTAGATGAGATTTCTCGTGAATGAAGTTAATAGAGAATATAACTCGCAATAGAAGTGGGTGTGTAATCAAATCCATATAGTAATGCTACCTAGTCTACTAGACTTTAGTTTGATTTAGTTTGGATGTTCTATTGGATTACAAGACTATGATACAGGAATCAGATTTTGTTTTATTGAAGGAACAGACACCACGTTAGATAAATAAATAGATAGGAACTGTATAAGAAAATGATTGATTAATAAACTAATTAACAAAAATAGGTTCGAGATCAACATTTATAAATTGAAAGGTGTGAATGGTTAACTTTACAATCAGTTGTTAGAACAACAATCACATGGTGTTATCAAATTATACAAGTTTTGGATAAAAATTTATAACGTATTAAAACATTCTTGTTAATGATCCCTTACTCCAACAACATTTAGGGGTTTTTCGAATAATGTGTTAAATTAAAAATAATTAATAATTAATAAAAATGTATAATTTGTAAATAAGAATAGTTATACTCACACAAATTTTCTTATTTTTTTGTTCTTAAAAACTGTTCTACAAAACCAAAAAATAAAAATATTTTCTGATGTGAATATTTGCAAGTGCACAAAATCGAACAACTAATAAAAGTATGTGAGAAGAGTGTCGTACACAAGGATTGATTAATTCAACTAAGTACAAAAATTGACAATTGTAATTCTATTTAGAAAATCGAATATGGTGGATGTTGGTTTTTAGGGTTGGGTCACTCAATATAAGTTGACTTGATCCGGATCCATTTTGTATGGGTCAATAGAGGTTACAGAAAATTATTCTCATAACTCACACATTCTAATAAAATTGAAGAAAAAAAAATGTTTTTTTTCTTCAGATGTTGAAAAACAAAATAAAGAGAGTTGTCTTCTTCTCTGTTCTCTCTCTCAATCTCACTCCTATTTTACTATGTGTAAAACACCCATATCAAAAGGGCTCTTAAGTTGTGGCAATTAATCCACTCCCTCGTGGTATGGGTTCCGATTCGCAGTAATTTAACGTGGAACTAACGTGGCTTTTTACTACAATCCTTCCGCTGTCACTATACGGTAAGTATGCTTTATGGAATTATATTAGATACGTATGTTGTGTATTTAATTCCAACAGTGGTATTAGAGCCATATCGTTGGCTCTCCGTTAAAATTATGCGAATTTATGAGATTTATGTGATGAATATTGTGAATGATGATTTTAATGTATAAGTGATTTTATTTATGTTAAAATCATGAGAATTTGTTTTTTTAATCACTGGTATATAATCTATGTGATTATACTTGAAAAAAATGGATAAACCAATTGTTTAGCACATTTATTTTTATAATTTTCGTGAGTGTTTTTGGATTTTTTTGTATCTGTAACATGCTCCAAAAATTGTGATTTTGGTATGTATGGAACGGGCTTGTCGAAACTTTTCGGTGCATATATGGATCATTAAATTTGGCCTTAAAATGCGAAAGTTATGATTTTTTGAAATTTTTTTATAAATCTGAAAAATTTTGGGCTAGTGTGTGTTCTTGGTGTAGTGTGTGTGCGTTGAAAAACATAAAACATAGCTGAACATGGATCTGAACATGGGGGACTAAGTGGGCCAATCAGGGGCCGCCACGTGGCCATGATTGGTGGTGTTATTATTTTAATATTTATTTAATTAAATATCAAATTTTGAAATTTTGAAATTAGTTTTCTTTAAAAAATTCAAAAATTTCATCTAACCACCATGCCACATGGCACGTAGGGCCAGCCACCTGGCGCCACATGACAATAACTTTGTGTTATTTATGGGTTGATCCTATAACTTTGTATTATTTATGCTTTGACTCAATAACTTTGTATTATTAACGATTTAACCCCATAGCTTTGTGTTATTAACGGTTTGACCCCAGAATTTTGTGTTATTTACAGTTTGACCCCATAACTTTGTGTTATTTATGGTTTGACCCCATAACACTGTGTTATTTATGGTTTGACCCTATAACTTTATATTATTTACGGTTTGACCCCAAAACTTTGTATTATTTATAGTTTGATACCATATCTATGTATTATTTTTGATTTGGTCCATTACCTTAGAGGTAATTTAGTTTTTTACCTCATGTTCTTCTTTTTGCCTATTATCTTTGAGATAATGTTATTTTAGAACATTATCTTTGTGATAATGTCATTTTTGCCCATATGTTCTCAATTAAGGTCATTATCTTTGTGATAATTGTATTTTTGGCCCCTATTTCTCGCAAAGCAAGTACATAATTTAAATTAATTTCAATTTAGACATGAAATCATGAGTGATTTCATTTAATTGCCCAAATTTCTTTGTGATTCAATTGTAATTATTACAATATAGGCATGAAATTTTTGTAATTTCATATAAATGCCTAAAATTTGTGTAATTTCCTTGTAATATTTACGATTAGGGGCATGAAATTTTTATAATTTCATTTAAATTCCGAAATTTGTGTAATTACGTTGGAATCTTTGCAACAAGTGACATGAAATTTTTGTAATTTCATTTCATAGTATGAAATTTATATCATTTCATCATACAACTTGTTGTGTACAATATTAATAGATGCTATGTGCACTATTAATTTTTGAAATTAATTGATTGGACCATTATGTACTAAAGTTATTTATTTTCCAGAGGACTTTAATGGTCATTCGAGGATTGTGCGAGTTAAACAAACCGCGAGAAATATTTCCAATACTACTGACCATATGAACACACATTGTTGTGGCCCAAAATGATTATCTCTTAAATATGTGAAGAGAATTGAATATGTTAATTCTTGTGGACTGGACTGAGTTATGAACGGATGGAGAACATTGAGGAGTGCTTAATTATGTCTAACATTATTAGTTATTTATATGTTAAATACTTTTTCATGTTCATCTTATGATAATATTTGTATTTATCATCATACTCTTATTATAATCTTGTACTGCATATGTATTGAATTAATAATTAGTTTATTAATCCTTTATCTGAGTGAGAGTTCTATGCATGTTAATCTGTGTGGTTATCATATGGAACTTGGTTTTCCTAAAAATGTGAATTTGAGTAATTCAGTTTTTGGGAATGTTATTTTGCTAGGGTGAGTTTAGTTGTACCTTTTAGATACCTAATTTATAGATGATAGCAAATCGTACTACGATCAGCTGATTTTATATCTTGTATCTATTAGTTATATTTAACACTTGACCTAACAAAATTATTTAATATGTGCTAGTATTGAACATCCAATCGTCTATGTTAAGGTTATTAATAGTAATAGCCTAAATATCATTATTGCCCTTCACCAAAGGAAAAAATGAACGGTGATGATTGCAGTGGCATCATAAAGTTCAGAATATCCTTGAGGAACAACTAGATGCTTGAATCACTGAGTTGTGTAGTGGTGAACCAAGTGGGTGTAACACTACTCAGCATAAGAGGTAGAGATCTATCAAGTTGGAAAAATACCATTGCTCGTATTACGTTGCTGGGTATCGTGCATAATGCCTTATTGCTTGTTACGAAATTTGACCTATTAATGTAGGGATTTCAAAAGCTTGAAAGAGAAGTTAAGTGGAATTTCTATTTTTAAGCTAAGTCAGCTTATATTAAGTTCGACACATGCCACGAAAGTCTCAATGCTGCTGAGTGATAGCATTTATGAGATGTCGAACATAATTTGAGAATTGAAGGCAATTGGCCACATTCTCATTGATGGTCAACAAACGTATGTTGTTAACATATCATTACCATCTGAGCTAAGTGCACATGATTGTCATCTTGACACGAAAAGGAAATGTTAACATATTCCAAACGTTAAGCGTCAATTGGAGGTGGTGTAGAATGCCTTTTAGCCAGAAGGGCTACTGGTCAAGCTTATGTAGCTGAGACCAATAAGCAAGGATCATGTAGGTCCAAGTATACCACTGAGAAAACCAAAGAGAATAGACGTATTTGTGATAATTGCACTTTAACATTGTGATACTTATGTGCTACAATTGTCACAAAAGGATCACTAAGCTCGGGATCGCCCTAAGCTAAAGATCAAACATTTGTCCTCATGTCTAAAAATGTAGGAGCTTTTGTAGGATACCATTTGATTTTCATCAAATCATGGTTACTTTCGTAATAACTCAAGAGTTGAATTCAAGGGCATTGACTCTTGATAAGTACCACTATATGATAGTCAAACTCTATATTTTTCCACAATGTGCTAGAAGCTCCAGTTTTTCAAATCAACTTGGTTTGTGCCTTAAAATCCCTTTAGCATTAGGTCTTATACTTTATGAGCACTCAGTTGAATAGTTAGGAACAACTCATCATAAATCTGGCTACATTGTGGATGGCTTCCTTGTTCTATGCGCTGAATATCAAGACCCTTGTGTTATTTATGCTATATCTTTGAGATCTGTAGCATAGCAAGCTAGGCATATACATACGAAATATAATGAACAGACTCACAAGAAAATGTCTTTTGAGACTGTGATTAGTGTAATTATACCTGCCCCTGTGTGAAATTTGTCTAGCCGATAACACCACAATAAATATGTAAGCTTGCGCTCTAGTTTTCCATTGAAATTAATTCATCCCAAAATTTCTTGGTTCAAAGAATGTTAGGGCAAGGCAAGAGGCCTAATATTTTATTATTAACAATTTCATTAGTTGTGAGCTTGTCCTTTCTGTTTTTTCACAAGTCCAAAGCTTTTATTTACTTTGGAAGTAATTTTAAACTTGTGAGAATCCATGAGACAGAAAATGAAATCGATAACTGATTGTGGTCAAGTATATCTATTTGATTAGTTCAAAGTCTTGTAATGAAAGAGGTATATCACGAGAGCTAACTATTCCTAGAACTTTGCAACTATGAGATGTTGTAGAAAAATGAATAAAACTTCATTGGATATGGTTATGTATATGATGTGTCATGTGAATTTCTCAATTTTGTGTTGAGAATACGCAATTCTAATACATATACTTAACCAAGTGCCCTTATAATTAGACACTTCAAGACCCTATAAGTCATGGACAAATAGTAAACTAATCCACAATGACTAACGACTCTGAGAGTTGGCTACTTTGTTCATAATATTTCTCATAAGTATGAGAAACTGAAATCGAAAGGAAATGCAGCATTTCCATTTGGTACATTGAACGCTCCAAAAGGGAATGTTCATTGATGAACAAATAGTAGGAGTGTGTCTAAACTCAACATTCTTGGACAAAAGAATTTTCTAGTGAGAGACTCAGTTATTGGAATTGAAGACTCCTAAGGGTCCTAATTCTCACAATCTTTCAGTAGGACTGGAGAACTTGTTTCCGTTCACTAATCCAAATGGGAGATAAACACCGGTTGATCAATATGAATTTGTTTCATATAGCAATATGAATTTGTTTCATATATGAGTTTTTGATCAATATGAATTTGTTTCATATTGCAATATGAATTTGTTTCATGTATGAGTTTATTTCGCAATCAATGTGAGTTTGCTTCATTAACCGGTTTGTAGATCATGTTCACTTGCAACAGTAATACCGGTATGGTCAACTAGAACTTGTTTCATGATCAATGTGAATTTGTTTCATTGTCGGGCGATTGTGAAAATAAGTTTTTCATAAGATTACTAGTTAAGATGATGGTGAGAAGTTGAATGAAAGCAACGAAAAAATGATTGTATTCAATATGAGATATTAAGCTCGCTAGGGGCTAAAAGTTGTAATCCAATTAAAGGGTAAAACTTATGAGCAAACCTTCTTTCGTTGTTAGTAGGGGTGTGCAGTGAAACCGCCAACTCGTCCAAACCGCCTAACCCAACCAAAACTAACTCACTTTTGGTGGTTTTTTAAAAATTTCATTGGTTATGGTTTAAAATTTTATAAAAACCCACTCTATGGATTGGTTTATGGTTTTTAGCATTGAAACCGATAAACCCAAACCGCCCCAAATATATATATATATAGGCCCAATACAAGTACTGATTTTTTTCATTGCTGCACTTTCCTTTGGTTCAAGTGCTGATTTTTTTCATTTTGTGTTTGGTTATGTTTTGTTATTTTGGAAATTACTAAAATATTATAGTTATTTTATGTTATGGGAAGAACTATTTTGATTTTGAGGTCAATGTAAAAATTAGTTTGTGGTATTTTGACATAGACAAATATGTTGTTTCTTTTTGTTTGTTATTCCTATTTACAATTTTAATATAAGCAATTATATTAGCAGGTAGTGACAAATACCAACCTGACAAACCGAATCAAACCGAACCAAACCACTCTAATGGTTTGGAACCCATCCAACCTTGTGTGGTTTTGATAAATGTATTGTTTGGTTTTGGTTTCAATTTTTTCAAACCGATTGTATTGGTTCGATTCAAAAAATATCCTTCAAACCGCCCAAATCGACCCATGCACACCCCTAATTGTTAGGATTATATCTGTTTATCGATTTCTGGCCATGTCATTTAGTTGAACCTTAACTTACATCAGGTGGATGATAAGATGACATTCATTTGTAGAGAAATGCATGAAGAATTCATTTTGTATGATCTTTAAATGGTTCGAGAAGATATTTTGTACATGTCACTTAATTAGGGAGTAGATATGTGATTCTACCAGTGACGCCCGAGCTTTTTGCCTTGCATTAACTTAATGTTGCACCCTTTATTTGCGCATTTCCTTTTGTACTTTATTAATTGTCTTCTTTAGCCACTATTCACTCCATTTTCAAACTGCACTATATTTGTGAATTAGCAATTTTATTAAATCATATTAATTGTTAAAAGAATGGGAAAAATGTACAATTGAGCTAGAGGCGTTAAGAGTACTCGTTTAGAAAATATTTTTAGCAAACTATGAATAGTGTTACGTAACTAACTTAGTAATTTAATTAGCTAGCCTACACTTTACACTTTAGGCTCATTTTTAAGCTATCTACGCGCATTTTAGTAACCCTCCTAAGCACCCAAGCATGACCCCACCTTTACTTACTCATCATATAGCCTTATAAGCTCATAAAATGCAAAAGAAAAAAAAAATAAAAGCTAAAACAGGAAGCAGAAAAGCCGACAGCAGCTAGGGAAGAAAATGAAAGATTTTGCTCATTCAACTCTTCAATCCAAGCCTCTCCAAGCCTTGAGCAAGTAGATTAGGGTGTGTGCAAGCCTCCTAGGTGTTCCTACGCGCATTGGTGAGGGATTTCATGACTTTTTGCGCATTTTTAAATTGTTGCTATTTTCTTGATTTGTTAGAAATATGTTCAAATTCTAATGTAATGCTTACCTATGCTATTATACCTTATATATAAGTGCTAGAGAACGCATTTGAGCCATTGGTTTGCATTTTTAACGGTTAGAATCGTTAATTTGATTTACGAGGTGAATAATGATGAAATTCTAGGGTTTTGTGTAATTGCGCGAATTAGCTTGATTCAATTCTCCTAATAGATGCCTTAGGTGCTAATGAAGGTAGTCTAATAGCCCCGTGCATTTGAATTGCTTTAAATTTGCATTGAACGTGAATTAGCCGATTTTAACAAAGAGATTTCGGGGTTAATGTGAATCCGGGTGGATTCGGGCTTCACTTTTAGAATTATTAGGATACCTAGGTGCTTTAGAAGCTTTGCCAATCCTCATTTGAAGCCCGGTTGAAGTATGTGTAGTTTAAAGTCATAAGAGGGAAATTGGGATAATTGCGGGTAATTGCACATGTTTGAGTGTTGTAGGGGTGCCTTAGGGGTTACTTAGTAGATTAGTATAGCTTCCCCTCAAATTTGAAACCTTAACTTTGATTCGGAAGAAAAATAGCTTGAATGACAAAGGGGTTTAAGTGCAAATTCAGTTGTTTCTTGCTTCTAAGTCCATGGCATGGCTTCTTATGTGTTTAAATGTGGTTTTAAGTTGATTTGGAACTTTTGGTATAATTCTAAATGTATCTTAGATATGCCCCTTTGTAAAGTTGCTTATTTGCTTGTATAAACTACTTTTAATCTATCTATTATGAGGTCAACCTACTTTGTTGATCCTCTTATGTGTTATTGCTTACATTGTTGATATTGACTTGTCATTGTTAAGTGCATGGCATAGTAGTTGTACAACCATAATGTCAAGGGCGGATGTGTTGAATATCGGCCGGGCGGTAGAGGGCTTGCTGGTGGATATTCAATCTTCGTGCCCTAGTCCCTCATTCGCCTGGTCCGGAGATTGCCAGGAGATGTTGGGTCGTAGGATTATCGGGGTACATCCGGAGTACACCCACTGGAGTGTTTGGGGTTATGCCGGCTTATTGTGATCGAGATCGTGGTTCGTGGATAGTGAATGAAGACCAAGTGAAGATTGGAGTGTAGGGGTTATGTGAAATGTATCCTTTTTAATGTGTGGTTATTTAAGCTATTGTTATTTGTTGAATTGTTTAATTGCTATTGTTGTTTAACTGTATTACCTATTGCATTGCATGCCCCGGGAGACCTTATCCCTCACTGGGCAACAGTGTTGCTCATACCTCGATATCATGTTTCAGGAAGTGCTGAGGGTGATCCCTAGCAAGTTGAGGTGATAGTGGAAGAAGAAGAAGTTCATGCTGAGCCTTTTCCCTAGTTGCTGTTTGTTTGTTGTCTAAGGTGGATGTGCCTTCTTGTTGTTAAATGACGTACTTATATTGCTAGAAGCATGATCTATTTTGTGGCCTTAAGGCTATGTATATTCTTGTTGTTGCAAGTTGAAAGTTAGTTGGTTGTAATGTTAGCTTTGAGATATTATGGCTTGTAATAACTTTTAATTCTCCTTTTAATTCTTGCGTGCTTAGGGGTGTATGTTTAGAGGTATGTTTGATTTCAACTTCTAAGATTGCTCCAATGTTATCATAGAATGACATGTTAAAATGGTTTAATGAAAAGTTAAGTTAGGTGCATGCTTGTGTGATTCGGAGATGTGTGTTTCAAGGCTTGGATGGCCTTGAACCTTTGAATTTTAATTATAAAAGCTTGTTTTAGTTGTTGAGGCTATTTTGAGCATTTACAGGTTTCCAAAAATGTCTGCGGTACAGAGGAGACTCTGTCCGTTTATTGGGTCCAGACTTAACCTTTAGCGTGGGGTTGGGTCGGGGCGTTACATTTTTGGTGGTATCAGAGCTATAGATTGCATGAAGCCGAGTTAAATTTCTCGGTCTATGGGTAGGGGTCTGCTATGTGATTTTGTGATTGTATGAAACTGTAGTTCTTTAATTTGCCTAAGTGAAATTTGAATTGGGAATGAACATGCTAGTATGACAATGGAATGCGAAAGGCCTTTAAGAGTTAATGTTTGAAAGTGAAAAGTGTAGAATGTCAAGCATGATTAAGTGACTATGAATCTCTTGTATGTGAACATTCTTCTAATGTAATATGTAACTTATGTGGATTTATTTGAACTTCTTCCTATGTGTTTTACCTGTAATTTATGTAAATGCTTATAATAATACTTTGCATTCTAGCTGTTGAGATGAGGAGAAGGGGCAGACCGGGGAGAGAGCCGGAAGAAGCTCCCAGGTAGGGTGTACCGGGAGAGGGTGAAGGTGTAGCAGATAATGCACCACCGCAGGGACTAGAACCCAGCACTGCACATATTCTTGCTACTATGGCTACTGCTATGAATACCATTGCACAGTTTGTAACTCAGCAGGGTCAGATAGGGGCTGCTAGAGCTAATGAGGCTGCCAGAGCCGAGGGTAGTGGTGCTGCTGGAGTTAATTTGTATGACATATTTTTACATCACGGGGCCTACAGCTTCTTTGGAGAACCTGATTATATGAAGGCCGAATTGTGGTTGAGGAAATTTGAAAGGGTGGCTGCAATTCTTGAGTGCAGTGATGAGAGAAAAATTACTTATGCCACATTTCTCCTGGAGGGTGACGCCGAGGAGTGGTGGCGTACTATTAATGAGAAATGGGAAGCCGAGACGGTTCAACATTCGTGGGCTGACTTCGTTCGAGAGTTCCGAGATAAATATATATCAGTGGTTGCCCGTGAGAGACATCAGGCAGAGTTCATAGCTTTGAAACAAGGAAATATGATAGTAGATCAATATGAGGCTGCTTTTACTAGGCTTTCCCGTTATATGCTGCCTTTGGTACAACCTGAGGATATGAAAATGCAGAGATTCATTATGGGATTGAGGAATGATATGATGCTTAATCTGTCTGCGAATGATTACCCTAACTATGCTGCAGTGGTCAGAGCCGCCTCGAGGTATGAAAAACGCAAGGCAGATGTGTTGGCAGAGACTAGTCAGTCGAGTAAGCGTCAGTTCCAGTCTCAGAGTCAGGGTTACCAAAGGCAGACTATTCCAGTTGGGTAGAGTCCACAGCCGAGGCAGACACAGAGTTATACAGGGCCTGTTCAGATTCAGTCGCGACCAGCCTAGAGTCAGAGTTAGAGTCAGAGGCAGACCCGACCAGCAGTAGTTCATTCTCAGCAGGGTAGTTCAGCTACCTTTACTTACAGAGCTCTTTCGAGAGGCACTGTTGCAAGACGTCACCAGCAGTGTAGCTTCTGTCAACACCAGGGTCATACTGAGGAGAATTGTTAGAAGAGATTGGGCCGATGTACTGGATGCGGCAGTGATCAACACAGGGTTAGAGACTGTCAGAAATTCAAGAATACCAGGGGTCAGACATCTGGTCAAGGCAATCAGACCAGGGGTTCAGTTGCAGCACCAGTACCACGGGGTCAGGCCCGAGTATTTGCCTTAGATGCAGAGGAGCTTCCGGATACGACCGCTGTAGTAGAAGGTACTTTTCTTCTTAATGATCAATCAGTTAAAGTTTTAATTGATCCGGGGCTTTGCATTCATTTATTACACCTATTTGTGCACAAAATGCTAAGTTGAACCATAATAAACTATTGCATGATATTGTGGTTTACACTCATATGGGGCCGAAGTTTGTCACCAAATCTATCTGCAAGGCATGTAATATTTATATTCAAGGTCGTGTTTTTCTTGCCGATTTAATTATTCTACCTTTCCGCGACATTGAAATTATATTGGGGATGGACTGGTTAGGTAAATATTATGCCCAACTTGATTATAGAAAGAAGATTGTGAATCTAGAAATGCCCGACCAGCCCGTACGTAAAATAGTTGGTAGTAGAAAATCTACGGGAACTCCTATCATATCTTCTATTAAAGCATCAAAAATGTTAGGTAAGGGTTGAAAGGCTTACTTTGCTTATTTGATTAATCAACCTGGTGATCAATTAAAACTGAATGATGTACCTATCGTGAGGGAATTTTCGGGGGTGTTTCCTGAGGAGTTACATGGTTTACCACCTGATAAGAGATAGAGTTTGTGATCGACTTATTACCAGGGGCTACGCCTATCTCTAGGACTCCGTACAGAATAGCTCCACCTGAGTTGCAAGAATTGAAAATTTAGTTGCAGGGTTTACTTGAGAAGGGTTCATTCAGCCGAGTTCTTCACTTTGGGGTGCACCGGTCTTATTTGTTAAAAAGAAAGACGGATCTCTTCGGTTATGCATTGATTATCGAGGACTTAATCAGATGACTATCAAAAAAAATATCCATTGCCTTTGATTGAGGAATTATTTGATTAGCTGCAAGGTGCCAGGGTATTTTCTAAATTCGATCTGAGGCAGGGCTATTACCAGTTAAGGATTAAGTCTGATGATGTTCCCAAAACTGCTTTCAGAACTCGGTATGGTCATTATGAGTTTGTTGTTCTGCCGTTTGGGTTAACTAATGCTCCTGCCGCATTTATGGATTTGATGCAGAGGGTATTTCGCCCATATTTAGATCAGTTTGTGGTTATTTTCATTGATGATATTCTTGTCTATTCTAAATCTGAGGCGGAACATGAACAGCACCTTAGAATTATGTTGCAGACTCTTCAAGAGCATCGGTTATTTGCAAAGTTTAGCAAATGTAAGTTCTGGTTAAGGCAAGTCACTTTTCTGGGCCACATTATTTCTCAAGATGGAATTTCTGTTGATCCAGCAAAGATTGAGGTTGTCATGGCATGGAAATGGCCAGAGACTGTTACAGAAATTCGCAGTTTTCTGGGTTTAGCGGGTTTTTACAGAAGGTTTGTCAATGATTTCTCTAAAATTGCTGGACCTTTAACTCAACTCACTCAAAAGAAGACTATATTTGACTGGAATGAGAAGTGTGAGGCTAGCTTCCAGGAATTAAAGAAGAGATTAACCACAACTCCTATTATCGCTCTACCTGAGGGTACCGATAATTTGATAATCTATAGTGACGCTTCTAAGAAAGGTTTAGGCTGTGCATTGATGCAGAATGGGAGAGTTATTGCTTATGCTTCCAGAAAACTGAAACCTTATGAATTAAATTACCCGACGCATGATCTCGAGCTTGCAGCTATCATCTTTGCATTAAAGAAATGGCGTCACTATCTTTGGGGTAATAAATTTGAAATCTTTACTAATCACAAGAGTCTGAAATATCTCTTTTCTCAGAAAGAGTTGAATATGAGGCAGAGGCATTGGTTGGAGTTGCTTGAGGATTATAATTGTACTATCAATTATCTGCCAGGTAAGGCGAATATTGTTACCGATACTTTAATCCGAAAGGCTACAGTTTCCAGTCTAATCATCAAAAGTTGGGAGTTTATGGAGGAATTATGTTTATGGAGGCCCAACACTTCAGATTCTGGTATTCAATTTGCAAGTTTGCATATTCCGTCTCTTTTATTATCCAGGATTAGAGAGGCTCAGCAAGTTGATCTGCAATTGATGGAAATCTTAGAAAAGTCAAAAGGGGGAGAGTCGGATTTCAAATTGCATGATGATGGACTTCTAAAGTTCAAAGGCATAATTTGTATTCCTTCTGAGCCAGCTTTAAAGAAAGAAATTCTTGCAAAGACTTATAATTCTAAGTATACTATCCATCCTGGCTGTACCAAGATGTACAGAGATCTAAAACAGAACTACTGGTGGAACAACATGAAGAGATAGATTGCTGACTATGTTGTTAAATGTCTTACATGTCAGAAAGTCAAAGCTGAACATCAGAGACCAGCAGGGTTGTTACATCCGCTAGCCATTCCTGTTTGGAAATGGGATCACATTACCGTGGATTTTGTGTAAGATTTACCGCGGTCTTCAAGAGGTCATGATTCAATCTGGGTTGTTGTGGATAGATTGACCAAAACCTCTCATTTTATTGCTACAAAGAAAACTGAATCTCTTGATAGGTTGGGTGAAATTTATGTTGAGAATATTGTTAGACTTCATGGGATTTCCAAGAGTATTGTGTCAGATAGAGATCCCAAATTCATATCTCAGTTCTGACAGAAGATTCAGAAAGCTTTGGGCATGACATTGAACTTCAGTACTTCTCATCATCCTCAAACTGATGGACAATCTAAAAGAACTATCCTAATACTTGAGGATATGCTCCGAGCGTGCATTCTGGACTTCAGTAAGAGTTGGGAGAAATACTTACCTCTCGCAGAATTTGTTTATAACAACAGTTATCAAGATACTATCGGTATGGCACCGTATGAAGCTTTGTATGGGCGTAAATGCAGATCTCCTTTATATTGGGATGAAGTTGGAGAGTCAAAATCTATTGGTCCTACTTTATTGCCAGAGATGAACAGAATGATTGATAATGTTCAGCTTATCAGAAAAAGAATGCTTACAGCACAGAGTCGGCAAAAGAGTTATGCAGATAGACGCTGTCGTGATCTGAAATTTGCTATTGGGGATCGGGTATTTCTGAAAACTTCTCCTCGCAAAGGCTTGATTCGCCATGGCAAGGAAGGCAAACTCAGTCCTCATTTCGTGGGACCATTTGAAGTAATTGAAACTATTGGTGAATTGGCTTATCGACTACCTTTGCCTCCTAGCCTGGGTAGAATTCATGATGTCTTCCATGTTTCTATGCTTCGGAAGTATCAGCCAAATCCTTCTCATGTTCTTGAGCTTGAGCCGGTAGAGATCAGAGAAACTTTAACCTACACGGAGAAACCTCTTCGAATTGTTGATCAGAAAGTTCAGGAGATGAGGACTAAAAGCATTCTGATGGTTAAAGTTATATGGGATCATCATGGGTTGGAGGATGCTACTTGGGAAAGAGAGGATCAGATGCGAGATTGATATCCAAAGCTATTCGCCGAATCATGTAAGAATTGCGTGGACGCAATTAGTTTAAGGGGGAGAGGATGTGACGCCCGAGCTTTTTGCCTTGCATTAACTTACTGTTGTACCCATTAATTCTGCATTTCCTTCTATTCTTTATTAATTGTCTTCTTTAGCTACTATTCACTCCATTTTCAAACTGCATTATATTAGTGAATTAGCAATTTTATTAAATCATATTAATTGTTAAAAGAATGGGAAAAATGTGCAATTGAGCTAGAGGCATTAGGAGTACTCATTTAGAAAATGTTTTTAGCAAACTATGAATAGTATTACGAAACTAACTTAGTAATTTAATTAGCTAACCTACACTTTACACTTTAGGTTCATTTTTAAACTATCTACACGCATTTTAGTAACCCTCCTAAACACCCAAGCATGATCCCACCTTTACTTACTCATCATATAGCCTTATAAGCTCATAAAATGCAAAAGAAAAAAAAAAAAAAAAGCTGAAACAGGAAGCAGAAAAGCCGACAGCAGCTAGGGAAGAAAAGGAAATATTTTGCTCATTCAACTCTTCAATCCAAGCCTCTCCAAGCCTTAAGCAAGTAGATTAGGGTGTGTGCAAGCCTTCTAGGTGTTCCTACGCGCATTGGTGAGGGATTTCATGACTTTTTGCGCATTTTCAAATTGTTGCTATTTTTTTGATTTGTTAGAAATGTGTTCAAACGCTAATGTAATGTTTACCTATGCTATTATACCTTGTATATAAGTGCTAGAGAACGCATTTGATCCATTGGTTTGCATTTTAAACGGTTAGAATCGTTAATTTGATTTATGAGGTGAATAGTAATGAAATTCTAGGGTTTTGTGTAATTGTGCAAATTAGCTTGATTCAATGCTCCTCATAGATGCCTTAGGTACTAATGAAGGTAGTCTAATAGCCCCGTGCATTTGAATTTCTTTAAATTTGCATTGAACGTGAATTAGCTGACTTTAACAAAGAGATTTCAGGGTTAATGTGAATCCGGGTGGATTTGGGCTTCACTTTTAGAATTCTTAGGATACCTAGGTGCTTTAGAAGCTTTTCCAACTCTCATTTGAAGCCCGGTTGAAGTATGTGTAGTTTAAAGCCATAAAAGGGAAATTGGGGCTTTTGGGGTAATTGCAGGTAATTGCACGTGTTTGAGTGTTGTAGGGGTGCCTTAGGGGTTACTTAGAAGATTAGTATAGTTTCCCCTCAAATTTGAAACCTTAACTTTGATTCGGAAGAAAAATAGCTTGAATAACAAAGGGGTTTAAGTGCAAATTCAGTTGTTTCTCGCTTCTAAGTCCATGGCATGGCTCCTTAGGTGTTTAAATGTGGTTTCAAGTTGATTTGGAACTTTTGGTATAATTCTAAATATATCTTATATATGCCCCTTTGTAAAGTTGCTTATTTGCTTGTATAAACCGCTTTTAATCTATCTATTCTGAGGTCAACCTACCTTGTTGATCCTCTTATATGTTATTGCTTATATTGTTGATATTGACTTGTAATCGTTAAGTGCATTGCATAGTAGTTGCGTAACCATAGTATCAGGGGCGGATGTATTGAATATCGGCTGGGCGGCAGAGGGCTTGCTGGTGGATATTCAAACTCCGTGCCCTAGTCCCTCATTCGCCTGGTCCGGAGATTGCCAGGGGATGTTAGGTCGTAGGATTATCAGGGTACATCCAGAGTACACCCACTAGAGTGTTTGGGGTTATGCCAGCTTATTGTGATCGTGGTTCGTGGATCATGAATGAAGACCAAGTGAAGATTGGAGTATAGGGGTTATGTGAAATGTATCCTTTTTAATGTGTGGTTATTTGAGCTATTGTTATTTCTTGAATTGTTTAATGGCTATTGTTGTTTATCTATATTATATGTTGCATTGCACGCCCCGGGACCTTATCCCTCACTGGGCAACAGTGTTGCTCATACCTCGATATCATGTTTCAGGAAGTGCTGAGGGTGATCCCCAGCTAGTTGAGGTGATAGTGGAAGAAGAAGAAGTTCAGGCTAAGCCTTTGCCCTAGTTGCTGTTTGTTTGTTGTCTAAGGTGGATGTGACTTATTGTTGTTACATGGCGTACTTATATTTCTAGAAGCATGATCTATTTTATGGCCTTAAGGCTATGTATATTCTTGTAGTTGCAAGTTGAAAGTTAGTTGGTTGTAATGTTAGCTTTGAGATATTATGGCTTGTAATAACTTTTAATTCTCCTTTTAGTTCTTGCATGCTTGGGGGTGTATGTTTAGAGGTATGTTTGATTTCAACTTCTAAGATTGCTCTAATGTTATCATAGAATGGTATGTTATAATGGTTTAATGAAAAGTTAAGTTAGGTGTAGGCTTGTGTGATTTGGAGCTGTTGTGTGTTTCAAGGCTTGGATGGCCTTGAACCTTTGAATTTTAATTATAAAAGCTTGTTTTAGTTGTTGAGGCTATTTTGAGCATTTACATGTTTCCAAAAATGTCCGCGGTATAGAGGAGACTCTGTCCGTTTATCAGGTCCAGATTTAACTTTTAGCGTGGGGTTAGGTCGGGGAATTACACTATCTCTCTAGATGGATGACATATTGTTGGTCAGAAATGACAAATAGTATATAATCACTATTAGTAAGTGGTTGTCCTGAACTTTGTGGATGAAGGATAATGGTAGAGTAGTTTATATGTTTAGAGTCAAGATCCAGAGGGGTCGATCTAAAGATTTTTTTGTGTAACAAGAGTCATGAATCAAGAATGTTCTTGAATGACTCTACGTATAAGTTTACAAACCTTTATATACTCTTGTAGTTAGAGGTGAAAGTCTAAACTAAAGGATTATATCCCTAAATGCCAGAATAGGTTGATGAGATAAAAATGTTTCCTATTCAATCACCATAGAGACCTAGTATATATTGTGGTATATACGTGGCTAGATATTTGATATTGTCATGAGATTAGTAAAGTGTTATCAATCAAAGCTTTGATAAGTTCTTGCATCATTGTCAAAAGGATCGTGAGGTATTAAAGGGCAATTTAGTTTTTCCTATGCCGTTGAAGTGCTGATCTTTGTGCGAAGATATCCACATACGCTAACTTGGGTGGTGACCCAAATGAGCGATAAGATACCTCTTCGTCCATGCTTTCTTGCTGATTATTGGCACTAATTCGTGGAGTAGCAAGAAGCAAAAATGCATAGTATTATGGAACTCTGAAATTGAGATGTGTGGCATGCTCAGCAACTATGCAAAAGACAGTATAGCTCGGGAGATTATGATGGACTTGAAATGAGTCAGTTGCTAGGCGGGCAATGACGATCTGTTGTGTCCACTAATTATCCGTCGCCTATGCTAAAGATCTTAAATTTCATGATAAGATCTGGTAGATAGACGTTAAGTATGACTTTGTGTCATAAAAGGAAGTGATTGTAGATCACTTACCTATGCATAAGATGACAATGACCTCCTTCATAAGCCCATCTCTAGAGATATGCATTTGTTGCAGTAGAATCTCTAGGGTTGCGTAGGATTTGATATTGATGTTTAGTAAAGTAATGTGCAATTACTAATGTACTCATCGTGGTAAGTACTTGATGCCAGTTCTTAGTGAACAAATTCTCTTCATATGTTTGCTTAGTGCCTTATCTTTGTGATGAGCTTTGAAGAAATTGAGTATGACTATACTAGCACATATTGGCATCAAAAAGTATGTCGACAGGTTGATGAGATTGGCTCTCTCACACGAGCAATTGTCTCTGGTGCAATGAGAGCGTGCAGAGATGAGACGATATGAGTTAGTTAGTATTCATCGGGAAATACTATACTTATATAAGATACGTCGCCTTAAGTATTAGTCTAGAATTAGTTTTTATGACATTATTAAGATGAGACCTCTTAATTATATATGTTATAATTAAAAACTGATATAAGGTCGATATGGATTCCCATGATCCATATAACCTGTGAATAGCCAGATGTGAAACCTCGATTACTGTGTGTATTAGGTTCGAGGATTCAGGTTGGTTACTAAGTGAAAACTGAACCAAGATCTGTATGGTGTTTTGATCTAAGTTAAGACATATGCTTCTTTTATAAGGGAAGTCACACCATAACACATGTTTTATATCATGTGTGCTTTGCGACCGTATAAGAAAGTGTGTGAATGGATCCCTGCTTCACCATTGTGTGAGTCCTTAAAGTAATAGATGCTTCTCTGAGATACCCTTAGTGACCTACGCTCATATTCTAATAGGTCAAGCTCAATGTTTGCTACTTTGGTATGTCACTTAAAGATCACAATAATTCGATCATATGGGACATATCCAGGAAAGCGGTTGACTTGATTTAGAAGGATATTGAGCGAAATGAAGACTGTTCACATCTAGTGCTACATGTGTTCATTGGTGCACCAGTTATGCAATCTTTGTGATTGAACAATCTTTGTGATTGAACATAACTATGAATTCATGTTTGAGATTTAAAGGTCAAACATAGCCTACGAGGGATAAGGTGTGTATCGACTAATGTGAACTTAAAACTGGTCTAGGGTACAACGAGACTTTTTCTTCTGTTGAAGACCGTATCTCCCATGTCATCCTAATAGGTGCATGGTTTGAGCTTGCACTTGTTGTGTGATCGCGGGTCGCACGACTTATTTGCCCGTATGAATTTGATAATAGTTCCCGACAAAGTCGTAGAGAGAGATAGTGGTGGATAAGGGTTTACCCATCTTGTGCGAGTGAGAGATGTTGGTTTTTGGGGTCGGGTCGCCCAATATGGGTTGAACCGGCCCGGACCTATTTTGTATGGGTCAATAGAAGTTATGGGAAGTTATTCCCATAACTCCCACATTCTAATAAAATTGAAGAAAAAGAAACATTTTTTTCTTGTTTCTTTTTCTTCAGACGTTGAAAAATAGAATAAAGAGAGTTGTCTTCTTCTCTGTTCTCTCTCTCAATTTCATTCATATTTTACTATGTGTAAAACACCCAAATCAAAAGGGCTCTTAAGTTGTGGCAATTAATCCACTCTCTCGTGGTTTGGGTTCCGATTCACAGCAATTTAATGGTGGAACCAACATGGTTTTTTCCTACAATCCTTTCGCTGCCACTATGAGGTAAGTATGCTTTATGGAATTATATTAGATACATATGTTGTGTATTTAATTCCAATAGTGGAAAAGATGAAATTAAAACTAGAAAATATAAAGACAAAACATAAATTAAATATGATATTAGAACAATGATAATAAACACTAGAGCATCCGATTTCACCATAAGTAATTCATATTGATTCAGCAAAAAATGTCAAACAGGTCTAATTATTCATGTTGATGATTAAGATTCCCTATCATATTTAATAATCTCTTTTGTCCATCTTCAAAATTGCTTTTATATATTAACCCAACATATATCTATGTGAATTTAAATACACAAAAGTACATTACGCTCTATGGAATCTTCCAGTAAATAACCACACAAATCATGCAGTACATCTCTGTCATGCATTCAATTTATGGAATTCATCTCAAGAAGCAAGTATTATATCTCACATGTCGGTCTCAAAATAACCATCAATTCATTCAAATATTGGCTAGATATTCAAAAGCATTAAGAACAGTGATAAACACTGAACATAGAATAATCAAACTTACATAAATCACGAATTCAATACTTTATAATTAGGCTACATCGTAGCTCTAGCAAAGTAATTTAGTTCATAATAAAAACTAAAAACAATAAAAATATAGAATTCAACATTGAAAACAAGAGAGAAAAAGAAAAGAAGATAAAACTAGTTTGTAGTCCGTCGTTGTTGACGAATCTCGCACGTAGTTTCCACCTTCAAGCTTCTTCTTCTACCCTCCTATGTATTATGTATATTATGGGCTTTGTTAAGTTGGGCTTAGTTTTGGGCTTAGCTTGGGTTATTAGTTGGGCTTAGGTAGTTTAGTTGATTTAGTTTAGTTAAGATATGTTGGCCCAGTGATAATTTAAGTTATCTAATAACCCAATTAAAAAGTTTACGAGAGTTACTATTCATGCAAAAAAATGTTTTCACTAAAACTCACTCTGGTAATGCAATAAACATAATTTTTGATGTATGTAGTTATGAAATGATTTAAGTAGGTTAATTAAGTGAATAGAAAAACTAAATAAAATGGATGAATATCTATCTTGGCTCGGGCTCAATCATAATTTATGAAATCTACGTTACTACTTGTAAATGAATGGTTTCAAATAAATTTAATATGATAATGGTCTCAAGTAGATTATTTAAACATGATTTACTTATGTTATGAGAAATGTAATATTATGTGAAGAATGAAATTAAATTTACCAAAGTAGGCACATTTGCACATATAATTACTTAAGATATTGCGTTATCATATGCAAATGAGTATGATACACCACGTTAATATGATTGGCGTGTCACAATAACCCCTCGGATGTTTGATAGATCGATCTGCCAATTATAATGACACTGTGGTTCCCTTTAGTTCACCAAGACCAAGTTTACTAAAAACATAAAAAGACATCAAATTCACATTTGTACAAATATCACATAAGGATTTTTCAAAGTAAAAATTGCCAATGGTACATGGGATGTGAAACTACCTGTGTCACGCCCCAACTCGACCCCACCTACGATCAGTCAGGACGCAACGGAATTTCGGCGGCATAACGACAGTAAACAGATTTCCGAGGTTCTAAACCAACCTCATTAAACATCATACATCCAATAATTCCTCAATACAAACGATAACATACAACACAACCATAATATACAATAAAACATCTTCGTTATACGCCTCCGTTCCAACATGACATACAATACCTCAACTTTATCATACATTTCAAAAGTAAGTTGAGACACAACTACAACTTAACCACAGACAAAAGAAAGCCACTAAATTAACATCATTTGGATCATCATCTTTTCAACAACTATTACACTAAGAACCGTAAAGCATATAAGAGTCTATTAAGCTAATATACATGACGTTTAACAACATAGAATCATGGATAAGACTCAGGGACATATGACTCATCCACGAAAGGCACGTTTTCCACATTCTCCTCTTCAGGAGGCACGTACCCGAAATCTTGTGAAAGTACACCTGAAACATGCATTAATAGAGAGTGAGCTTATATACATAAGCCCAGTGAGGATCCGATAGATCTCGACAGTATTCACTATGGTCCTTGGATTTAGTCCTTTGAGCAAGTAAACACACAATAACACAAATAATACTATCATCACATAACTATATAACCAATCAATAAGGATACTCTATTTGGTGTAGCTCCAAACGCCATCACGATCTCAACCGTTCTTCTTATAACTCCCCATTACTCACGCACCCGAGGTACCTCACTAGCCCCTCCCTCCATGACACCTCCGTCATGCGAGCTGGGGGTAGCCTATGGCAGTCATGCCGTTATCAACCCGACAGCCCGACGCTGCCCGAGAGGTGGCACACACATACCAAGACTCCATATTCATCAATCACACATCAATCAATCAATCAATTGGGAGATCAGCAACAAGAGTGCCCGATTCCCGCATTCAATAATAATCAATCAATAACATCAATATAACATCAATATTAAATTAAACAACAAACAACGTAGTTAGATGACAAAGTAGGCCATCTAACCGGACATGCATAATATACATAATTAAACTCTAAATTACTCAACAACAACTCACCATTCATCACTCGAACACTACCCAACCATCTAAGGCATCGTTCAAGAAATTAAAGAATGACAACCTAAACTTCTAAAATTCATAACTTACAATCTACTAATCCAAACATTGCCAAATCAGTTCCTATCACTCACCCATTCAACCTACTACATTAGCCCTCTCGGAAATCCACCATAACACCTCCAAATCATGCCCGATAACCCTAAAATCCTAAGATGTCATGGCTGGATTTTTTGGATTTTCACACAAACAATGTAATCGAAAATTCGGCATTACAACAGCGCTAACACGTAATTATCAAGTATTTAGAAATCGACGGCAATCGATTTCGATCAACACAACTCATTTAATTCAACTTTGAACATTTTAATCAAAATTAAATACCCGGAAAATAAAAATTATGCTACATCCGACAGAAATTCGTAGTATTAGTATATAATGATCCCTAGCATGCAAGGAGCAATAATCTAACATCAGATTTCAATTCTAACGGTTCAATCTTCATTTATACGCAAAAACACAAAAATGACATTTTGAGATCTAGAATTTTTCTCTCACCTTAGATGCGATATAAGCCTAGGAATGCGTGCAATGCATGCCCAACAAGCGGAATCCAAGTCGGTGCGAAGTTTCACGGACAAAAACTAGGTTTTTCTTTGAAAAATTGGATTGAAAAGCTTGAGTTTTCTCTTCTCTTTTTCTCCCTCTTTTCTCTCGGCAATGTGTGTGTGTGTGATGGTGTTTTTGTGTTGTGTGAGTGTGTGTTGAGGACATTAGCTTATATGGTCAATTAATTAATTAAAGTCAAAGTTATTTTAATAGGTATTTTTGTGTTTTTAATGACTTTAATTGCATTTTAGTGCTCACCAAGTTAAAAATAAATATGCAACCCCCAAGATATCTCAAGTGGATTATTTTTAGGTGACAAGAAGTTTTACAATCCAACAATTTCACCCGAGTCGGCTTAAAACTCGATTTTCGCAAAAGTCGGTGTAAAAACCCTAATAAATTCTTAAGCCGATTTTAAAACCGTTTTCATCAAACACAGGTCTATTAAAGTCCGTGGACTAGGTCTAGAAGGGTTAAAAAGACCAGTTTCAAAATTATAGCGGACGTGTTTCGAAAACACTATTCACTGAAAATCGACGATAAAATTTCTGACTCCGTTTTTGATGAAAATTTCATGAATGCACATTTAGCACGTATTAGAAGTATTGACATCAAAATTATAACTTTCTAGGTCCTATAGCACATAAACAGATCATATGCACGCAAAACGAGGTAAAGCACGTAAAACGAGATAAGCAGGAAAGTGGGGTTTCACATTCTCCCCCCCTTATAGAAATTTCGTCCTCGAAATTCTTACTTGATGTACGGAATAGATCTGGGTATTGCTGCTGCATCTGATCTCGTCTCTCCCACGTAGCTTCCTCAATGCCGTGATGCTTCCACAACACCTTAACCATCAGAATCCTCTTCGACCTCAACTCTCGGTCCATCTGATCTAGAATACGAATCGGACGCTCGTCATAAGTCAAATTCTCTCGAAGCTGTAACGGCTCTGGCTCAAGAATATGAGAAGGATCCGGATTGTATTTCCGCAAATTAGACACGTGAAACACATCGTGGACATTAGAGAAGTTCTCCGGTAAAGCCAACCGATATGCCAACTTACCAACCCTGCCAGTAATCTCAAACGGCCCAACAAATCTCGGACTCAGCTTACCACCTTTACCATAACGAACAAACCCCTTTCGAGGAGACAATCTCAAGAAAACCCGATCTCCAACTGCAAACTCCAAGTCTCGACGACGCTTATCAGCATAACTCTTGAATCTACTCTGCGCCGTAAGCATTCTCTGCCTGATCAACTGAACATTCTCGATCTTCTCAAGAAGTTCTGGCATAATAGTCGGATCAATAGTCTTCATCTCTCCTACCTCGTCCCAATACAAAGGTGAACGGCACTTACGACCGTAAAGAGCTGCGAAAGGTGCCATTCCAATAGTAGCTTGATAACTATTGTTATAGGCAAACTCGGCAAGTGGTAGATGTTTCTCCCAGTTCTTCCCGAAGTCCAGAACACAAGCCCTAAGCATATCTTCCAGAATCTGAATAGTCCGCTCAGATTGACCGTCGGTCTGTGGATGATACGCTGTACTGAAGTTCAACTGAGTACCTAAGGTCTCCTGAAGTTTCTCCCACAAACGAGAAGTAAATCGAGGATCTCGATCAGAGACAATACTAGATGGAATACCGTGAAGTCTAACAATTTGATCCAGATAGAGATCCGACAGCTTTGTAACCTCATCTCCTAACCTCATGGCAATAAAATGAGCTGTCTTCGTCAAACGATCCACGACAACCCAAACTGCATCATTACCCCTCGGTGATCTAGGCAAACCAGTGACGAAGTCCATCGTAATATGCTCCCATTTCCACTCTGGTATAGCCAACGGCTGAAGCAAACCTGCTGGTCGTTGATGCTCGGCTTTCACTCTCTGACAAGTCAAACATCTAGACACAAACTGAGCAACCTCCCTCTTCATGTTGTTCCACTAGTAATGCTGTTTCAAATCCCGATACATCTTGGTTCCACCGGGATGAATAGTATATTTAGAATTATGAGCTTCCTCCATAATACCTCGTCTCAAGACCGGTTCATCGGGAACACAAACCCTGTTCCGAAACCGAAGAATACCATCCTCATGCACTTTAAAGTCAGACTGATCATCCGAAATCTGATCCTTGATCTTCTGAAGGTTAACATCAAGCTGCTGAGCTTCCCTGATCTGAGACAACAATAAAGGCTGAATACGGAGATGTGAACACATCACCCCAACCTGAGTGAACTCTGGTCTCCAATAACTAAACTCCTCAAGAACCTCCCACTTCTTGACAGCCAAACAAGAAATACTAGCCTTCCGGCTGAGAGCATCTGCCACAACATTTGCCTTTCCAGGCAGATAATTGATAGAACAATTATAATCTCCAAGAAGCTCCATCCACCTCCGCTGGTGCATATTCAACTCCTTCTGTGAGAATAAGTACTTAAGACTCTTATGATCAGTGAAAATCTCGAACTTACTGCCCCACAGATAATGACGCCACTTTTTCAGTGCGAAGACAACTGCTGCCAACTCAAGATCATGAGTCGGGTAATTCACCTCATAAGGCTTCAACTTCCTGGAAGCATAGGCAATAACTCGGCCATCCTGCATAAGAACACATCCCAAGCCCTCCTTTGATGCATCACTGTAAATGACCATATTATCGGTCCCCTCTGGTAGAGCAAGTACTGGAGCGGTAGTTAACCTCTTTTTCAACTCCTGAAATCCACTCTCACACTTCTCGTCCCAATTAAAGATAGTCCGTTTCTGAGTCAACTTAGATAGTGGCCCCGCAATCTTTGAGAAGTCCTTGACAAACCTACGGTAATAACCCGCCAAGCCAAGAAAGCTACGGACATCAGTAACACTCTCTGGCCGCTTCCAAGACATCACCGACTCAATCTTAGTGGGATCTACAGAAATACCACTCTGTGTAATAACATGGCCAAGAAAAGAAATCCGTTGCAGCCAAAATTCACATTTGCTGAACTTGGCAAACAACTGATGCTCCTGCAACTTCTCTAATACAAGCTGTAGATGTTGCTCGTGCTCCAATTCAGATTTAGAATAGACCAAGATATCATCAATAAAAATCACCACGAACTGGTCCAAGTACGGCTGAAAGACTCGATGCATAAGATCCATGAATGCTGCCGGTGCATTAGTCAAACCAAAGGGCATAACAACAAACTCATAATGCCCGTACCGAGTCCTGAAGGCAGACTTCGGAACATCGTCTGAGCGAATCCGAAGCTGATAATACCCCTGCCTCAAATCAAACTTAGAGTAGACTTTGGCTCCCTGAAGTTGATCAAACAACTCATCAATCAGTGGCAAAGGATATTTATTCTTGATGGTCACCTGATTCAAACCACGGTAATCAATACACAATCTCAAAGTACCATCCTTCTTCTTCACAAATAAGACTGGAGCTCCCCAAGGTGAAGAACTCTGCTGAATGAATCCTTTCTCCAACAACTCCTGTAACTGAGTCTTCAACTCCTTCAACTCAGCTGGTGCCATCCGGTACGCCGATTTAGAAATAGGTTGAGTACCGGGAACAAGATTAATCACAAACTCTATATCCCTCTCTGGCGGCAATCCTGGCAACTCCTCGGGAAATACATTAGGATATTCCCGGATAATAGGGACTTCCTTTAGCTGTAGCTTAACAGATGGCTTGTTGATCAAATAAGCTAGATAACCCGAACACCCCTTACTCACCAACTTAACGGCTTTAGTTGCTGAGATAACAAAACTCGTCTTAGCACCCCGGTTACCCGCTACCTCAACTACTGGCTGATCTGGCAAACGAAACTGTACTACCTTGGTTCTACAGTTCAACTGGGCATCGTACTTAGAAAGCCAATCCATACCCAAGATAACATCATACCCCCGGATAGGAAATAAAATAAGGTCCGAAGGAAAATTATGCCCCTTAACATGTATTATACAATCCTTACATACTAAGCCAGTAACATACTTATCAGTCAAAGAGGTACTAATCTCAACCACATAAGGCAATCTTTCAGGTTGCAATTTAACACGTTGCACACAAGCAGGAGTAATGAAAGAATGCGTAGCACCAGAATCAATCAACACTTTAACAAGTTGATCAAGTATAAGAAAGTTACCTTCCACAACTGCAGTCTCCTCAGGCATCTCCTCTAAGTCAACTGCATAAGCCCGAGCCTGAACCCGCTGCTGCTGTGGTACACTGCCCGTAGGCCTACCCTGGTAACCTTGAGTCGCTGCCCGACCCTCAGTCCTCGCATACTTAGGGCAATCCTTCGCCCTATGATCGATGCTACCACAACCCAAACATGTCCCTGCCTTTACCCTGCAGTCGGACTCTACATGCCCTGGGCGCTTGCAGTAATTACACTGCGATGATGTGGCACTAACACTGCCCCTAGAATAACCAGAAGCTGATGAAGCAGCTGATACAGCCTGCTGCTGAGGTCTCACCACACTAGGCCTATACTGACCCTGAGACTGGGCTGGCCTATACTGAGTCTGAACCTGATATGGCCTCTGCTGAAACTGAGGCCGATAGTAACTCTGTTGACCCTGTGGCCTATAAGAACCCTGCTGGGCTGGTGGCCTGTAGACAACCTACTGTACTGGAGGCCTATATAAAACCTGCTGGCCCTGCGGCTGATACGGCCTCTTACTAGGCTGACTGGAGACAATCTGATCCCCTTTCCTCTTCTCTAACCTAGAAGCTGCCTCAAAAGCCTCAGTGAAAATATCATATCGATTCAGAGCCATCACATCCTGAATCTCGGGCCGCAACCCCAACATAAACCTGCGAGTCCTCCGCTCCTCGTCTGCCACATACTCCGGTGCATACCGGGACAATCGAGTAAATGTGGCCTCATATTGAGCCACTGTAGCATCTCCCTGGACCAAGGCTAGAAACTCGGCCTCTCTCCATTCCCTGCAAATCCTCGGGACATACTTTGCTCGGAAAGCCATCAGAAAGGTACCCCAAACATAAGGAATACCCTGTGCCGCCCAGCTAGTCCTTACCGTGCGCCACCACTCCTCTGCCTCGTCATCTAACAAATACACGGCAAAAGAGACTTTCTGCTCATCAGTATAGCCAAGTGGATCATAAATCTTCTCCAACTTGCTAATCCATACCTCCGCCTTCCTATCATCCGGTTCCCCCTGAAATCTCGGTGGGTGATATCCTAAAAACTCCTTCAGGGTACCACGCCCGTGGTTACCACCCTGAATATTCAGAAGCTGAGCCTGCATAGCCTGATTCTGGGCAGCCTGCCCTGCTAATAACTGTGCCTGACTAGCCACTAACTCTGCAATCCGCTCCATAGCTGCTCCTAATCGGTCATCACCCCCGTCACGGCCGGGTGCCACGTCCCTCGGAGTCTCATCAGCCATCTCAGGCCTACCTCTGGTTCTCGGTCGACCGGCCATTCTACTAATCAAAGAGTTAGCACAGTTATAGCACGTAGACAGGTTATAAACAACTATTAACACATAAATAACAAACTCATATAAAACACATAAACAAATTGATCACATAATCACATAAGCACTTTAATCATATAATCACTTATCACTTAATCATATTAACACATATTTCACTTTTCTTTCTTTTCATACATATTCCATGCTAAGACCATTACCCACATTCCGAGAATACCCCGGCTGACAACTAACATGAGCTCTGATACCACTTAAACTGTCACGCCCCAACTCGACCCCACCTACGATCAGTCAGGACGCAACGGAATTTCGGCGGCATAACGACAGTAAACAGATTTCCGAGGTTCTAAACCAACCTCATTAAACATCATACATCCAATAATTCCTCAATACAAACGATAACATACAACACAACCATAATATACAATAAAACATCTTCGTTATACGCCTCCGTTCCAACATGACATACAATACCTCAACTTTATCATACATTTCAAAAGTAAGTTGAGACACAACTACAACTTAACCACAGACAAAAGAAAGCCACTAAATTAACATCATTTGGATCATCATCTTTTCAACAACTATTACACTAAGAACCGTAAAGCATATAAGAGTCTATTAAGCTAATATACATGACGTTTAACAACATAGAATCATGGATAAGACTCAGGGACATATGACTCATCCACGAAAGGCACGTTTTCCACATTCTCCTCTTCAGGAGGCACGTACCCGAAATCTTGTGAAAGTACACCTGAAACATGCATTAATAGAGAGTGAGCTTATATACATAAGCCCAGTGAGGATCCGATAGATCTCGACAGTATTCACTACGCTCCTTGGATTTAGTCTTTTGAGCAAGTAAACACACAATAACATCAATAATACTATCATCACATAACTATATAACCAATCAATAAGGATACTCTATTTGGTGTAGCTCCAAACGCCATCACGATCTCAACCGTTCTTCTTATAACTCCCCATTACTCACGCACCCGAGGTACCTCACTAGCCCCTCCCTCCATGACACCTCCGTCATGCGAGCTGGGGGTAGCCTATGGCAGTCATGCCGTTATCAACCCGACAGCCCGACGCTGCCCGAGAGGTGGCACACACATACCAAGACTCCATATTCATCAATCACACATCAATCAATCAATCAATTGGGAGATCAGCAACAAGAGTGCCCGATTCCCGCATTCAATAATAATCAATCAATAACATCAATATAACATCAATATTAAATTAAACAACAAACAACGTAGTTAGATGACAAAGTAGGCCATCTAACCGGACATGCATAATATACATAATTAAACTCTAAATTACTCAACAACAACTCACCATTCATCACTCGAACACTACCCAACCATCTAAGGCATCGTTCAAGAAATTAAAGAATGACAACCTAAACTTCTAAAATTCATAACTTACAATCTACTAATCCAAACATTGCCAAATCAGTTCCTATCACTCACCCATTCAACCTACTACATTAGCCCTCTCGGAAATCCACCATAACACCTCCAAATCATGCCCGATAACCCTAAAATCCTAAGATGTCATGGCTGGATTTTCCGGATTTTCACACAAACAATGTAATCAAAAATTCGGCATTACAACAGTGCTAATACGTAATTATCAAGTATTTAAAAATCGACGGCAATCGATTTCGATCAACACAACTCATTTAATTCAACTTTGAACATTTTAATCAAAATTAAATACCCGGAAAATAAAAATTATGCTACATCCGACAGAAATTCGTAGTATTAGTATATAATGATCCCTAACATGCAAGGAGCAATAATCTAACATCAGATTTCAATTCTAACGGTTCAATCTTCATTTATACGCAAAAATACAAAAATGACATTTTGAGATCTAGAATTTTTCTCTCACCTTAGATGCGATATAAGCCTAGGAATGCGTGCAATGCGTGCCCAACAAGCAGAATCCAAGTCGGTGCGAAGTTTCACCGACAAAAACTAGGTTTTTCTTTGAAAAATTGGATTGAAAAGCTTGAGTTTTCTCTTCTCTTTTTCTCCCTCTTTCTCACGGCAATGTGTGTGTGTGTGATGGTGCTTTTGTGTTGTGTGAGTGTGTGTTGAGGACATTAGCTTATATGGTCAATTAATTAATTAAAGTCAAAGTTATTTTAATAGGTATTTTTGTATTTTTAATGACTTTAATTGCATTTTAGTGCTCACCAAGTTAAAAATAAATATGCAACCCCCAAGATATCTCAAGTGGATTATTTTTAGGTGACAAGAAGTTTTACAATCCAACAATTTCACCCGAGTCGGCTTAAAACTCGATTTTCGCAAAAGTCGGTGTAAAAACCCTAATAAATTCTTAAGCCGATTTTAAAACCGTTTTCATCAAACACAGGTCTATTAAAGTCCGTGGACTAGGTCTAGAAGGGTTAAAAAGACCAGTTTCAAAATTATAGCGGACGTGTTTCGAAAATACTATTCACTGAAAATCGACGATAAAATTTCTGACTCCGTTTTTGATGAAAATTTCATGAATGCACATTTAGCACGTATTAGAAGTATTGACATCAAAATTATAACTTTCTAGGTCCTATAGCACATAAACAGATCATATGCACGCAAAACGAGGTAAAGCACGTAAAACGAGATAAGCAGGAAAGTGGGGTTTCACAACCTGGATCTTTCAATTTTAGCTGCATTTTTTTTCGCAAGATTGCACTACACTTCTCTGTTAACATGACTATTTCATGTTCTTCCAACTTTTGCTTCTTGGACAAAATTTCTTTCATGAATTTTGCATAGTTGGGAATTTGTTCCACCGCCTCTGTGAAAGGGATATTAATATGTAATTTCTTAAAGATTTCAAGGAATTTTCAAAATTGCTTATCTAATTTATTCTTTCACAGTCGTTGTGGAAAAGGGACCGGTGGAACATAAGGTTGTGGTGGAATGTATGATGGCTCTGCATCGGCCACTTTATCAGCACATGGTTCAGTTGGCTTGGTTGCTCCCTATCAACCACTTCATCGTCTTTTGGGGCACTATGATTTGCATTAGCTTGGAGTTTTTGTTTCTCCACTTGTTCTCCATTTCGTAGTATAATTGTCTTCACTTTCTCTTTTGGATTTGTTTTAGTTTTTGTTGGATTTTCGGGTCGGGTCACCCAATATGGGTTGACTCGGCCCGACCAATTTTGTATGGGTCAACAGTGGTTATGGCAAGTTATTTCCATAACTCCCACATCCTAATAAAAAGAAGAAAAAGAAATGTCTTTTTCTTCAGATGTTAAAAATAGAAGACAGAGTGTAGTATTCTCCTTTGATCTCTTTCTCTCAATATCTATAGTTGTTTACTATGTGTAAAACAACCAAATCAAAAAGAGGGCTCTTAGGTTGTAGCAATTAATCCACTCCCTCGTGGTTTGGGTTCCGATTCGCAGCAATTTAACGGTGGAACCAACGTAGCTTTTTCCTACAATCCTTCCGTTGCCACTATGAGTTAAGTATGCTTTATGGAATTATATTTGATATATATGTTGTGTATTTAATTCCTACAGTGGTATCAGAGCCATATCGTTGGCTCTCCGTTAAAATCATGCGAATTTATGAGATTTATGCAATTTGTGTGATGAATATTGTGAATGATGATTTTAATGTATAAGTGATTTTATTTATGTTAAAATTATGAGAATTTGTTTCTTAATCACTGGTATATAATCTATGTGATTATACTTGAGAAAAATGCATAAATCAATTGTTTCACACATTTATTTTTCATAATTTTTGTGACTGTTTTTGGGCATTTTTGTATCTGTAACATGCTCCAAAAATTGTGATTTTGGTATGTGTGGAACGGGTTTGTCGAGTGCTTTCTGTGCATATATGGATCATTAAATTTGGCCTTAAAATGCGAAAGTTATGATTTTTTTGAAGATTTTTTGTAATTCTGGAAAAATTAGGGCTAATGTGTATTCTTGGTGTAGTACATGTGCGTTGAAAAACGTGAAACATGACTGAACATGGATCTGAACATGGGACTAAGTGGGCCAATTAGGAACCGCCACATGGCCATGATTTGGTGATGTTATTATTTTAATATTTATTTTATTAAATATCAAATTTTAAATTTTTTTTGAAATTAGTTTTTTTTTAAAATTCAAAATTTTTAACTAACCACTAGTGCCATATGGCACGTAGGGCCAGTCACGTGGTGCCACATGACAATAATTTTGTATTATTTACGGTTTGACCCTATAACTTTGTGATATTTACGGTTTGACCCCTTAACTTGGTGTTATTTATGGTTTGACCCTAAAACTTTGTATTATTTATGGTTTGACCCTATAACTTTGTATTATTTATGGTTTGACCCTATAATTTTGTATTATTTAAGGTTTGACCCCATAACTTTTTGTTATTTATGCTGTGACTCCATACCTTTGTTTTATTTATAGTTTGACCCCATATCTTTGTATTATTTACTGTTAGACCCTATAACTATGTATTATTTTTGATCTGGCTCATTACCTTAGTGGTAATTTAGTTTTTTACCTCATGTTCTTCTTTTGGCCTATTATCTTTGTGATAATGTTATTTTGGACCCCATGTTTATATTTTAGACCATTATCCTTATGATAATGTCATTTTTGATCCCCATGTTTTCAATTAGGGCCATTATCTTTGTGATAATTGTGTTTTAGACCCCTATTTCTCGCAAAACAAGTACATAATTTAAATTAATTTCAATTTAGACATGAAATCATGAGTGATTTCATTTAATTGCCCAAATTTCTTTGTAATTCAATTGTAATTATTACAATATAGGCATGAAATTTTTGTAATTTCATATAAATGCCTAAAATTTGTGTAATTTCCTTGTAATATTTACGATGAGGGACATGAAATTTTTGTAATTTCGTTTAAATTCTGAAATTTGTGTAATTACGTTGGAATCTTTGCAACAAATGACATGAAATTTTTGTAATTTCATTTCATAGTATGAAACTTATGTCATTTCATCATACAACTTGTTGTGTACAATATTAATAGATGCTATGTGCACTATTAATTTTTGAAATTAATTGATTGAACCATTATGTACTAAAGTTGTTTATCTTCCCGAGAACTTTAGTGGCCATTCGAGGATTGTGCGAGTTAAACAAACCGCGATAAATACTCTCAACACTACTGACCATATGAACACACATTGTTATGGGCCCAAAATGATTATCCCTTAAATCTTCTTATTTTTATAATTATGTGATGGGATAATTTGATGAGCATGTGATAGTCATATGTGGTTTCATGCATAATGTCAGGACGCACCCTTATTTCTCCTAACACGTAGAACCAAAATGTGTCTTTTGGATCTCAATAAGTTTGATATAGTTTCTACGTGTCTAATAGTCATAGTCTACATGTGTGAAGAGAATTGAATGTATTAGTTCTTGTGGACTAGACCGAGTTATGAACGAATGGAGAACATTGAGGAGTGCTTTATTATGTCTAACATTATTAGTTATTCATATGTTAAATACATTTTCATGTTCATCTCATGATAATGTTTATATATATTATCATACTCTTATTATAAGCTTGTACTGCATATGTTATTGAATTAATAATTAGTTTATTAAACCTTTAACTAAGTGGGAGTTCTATGCATGTTAATCTGTGAGGTTATCATATGGAACTTGGTTTTCCTAAAAACATTAATTGAGTAATTCGATTTTTGGGAATATTATTTTACTAGGGTGAGTTTAGTTGTACCTTTTAGATATTTGATTTATAGATGATGGCAGATCGTACTACGATCTGCTGATTTTATAACTTGTATCTGTTAGTTACAATTAACACTTGATCTAGCAAAATTATTTAATATGTGCTAGTATTGAACATCCAATCGTCTATGTTAAGGTTATTAATAGTAATAGCCTAAAATATCATTATTGCCCTTCACCAAAGGAAAAATGAACGGTGATGATTGCAGTGGCATCATAAAGTTCAGAATATCCTTGAGGAACAACTAGGTGCTTGAACCATTGAGTTGTGTAGTGGTGAACCAAGTGGGTGTAACACTACTCAGCATAAAAGGTAGAGGCCTATCAGGTTGGAAAAATGTCATTACTGACATTATGTTGCTGGGCATCGTGCATAATACCTCATTGCTTATTGCGAAATTTGCCCTATTGATGTAGGGATTTCAAAAGCTTGAAAGAGAAGTTAAGTGAAATTTCTATTTTTAAGCTAAGTCAGCTTATATTGAGTTCGACACATGCTGCGAAAGTCTCAATGCTACTGAGTGATAGTATTTCTGAGATGTCGAACATAATTTGAGAATTGAAGACAATATGCCACATTCTCATTGATGGTCAACAAACGTATGTTGTTATCATATCCTTACCATCTGAGCTAAGTGTACATGATTGTTATCTTGACACGAAAAGGAAATGTTAACACATTCCAAACGTTAAGCGTCAATTGAAGGTGGTGTAGAATGCCTTTTAGCTAAAAGGGTTGTTAGTCAAGCTTATGTAGCCAAGACCAATAAGCAAGGATTATGTGGGTCCTAGTAAAAAAAGGCAATACCACTGAGAAAACCATAGAGGACAGACGTATATGTGGCAATTACAATTTAACATTATGATAGCTATGTGCTACAATTGTGACAAAAGGATCACTAAACTCGGGATCGCCCTAAGCAGAAGATCAAACGTTTTTCATCTTGACTAAAAACGTTGGAGCTTTTGTGGGATACCTTTTGATTTTAGATCAAAATATGGTTATTTTGTAATAACTCAAGAGTTGAAGTCAAGGACATTGACACTTGATAAGTACCATTATGCGATGGTCAAACTCTATATTTTTCCACAATGTGCTAGAAGCTCCGGTTTTTCAAGTCAACTTGGTATGTGCATTAAAATCCCTTTGCGATTAGGTCTTATACTTTGTAAGTACTCAGTTGAATTGTTAGGAACAACTTATCATAAATCTGGCTACATTGTCGGTGGTTTCCTTGTTTTATGCGCTGAACATCAAAACCGTTGTATTATTTATGCTATATCTCTGAGATTTGTAGCGTAGCAAGTTAGGCATATACGGGTGAAATATAATGAACAGACTCACAAGAGAATGTCTTTTGAGACTGTGATTAGCAATTTTACATGTCTTTTGAGACTGTGATTAGTGTAATTCTACCTGCCCCTGTGTGAAATTTGCCTAGCCGATAACACCACAATAAATATGTAAGCTAGCAAGCTAGTTTTCCATTGCGATTAATTCATCCCGAAATTTATTGGTTCAAAGACTTTTGGGCATGATAAGAGGCCTAATATTTCATTACTAACGATTTCATTAGTTGTGAGCTTGTCCTTTCTGTTTTCTCACAAGTCCAAAGCTTTTATTTACTTTGGAAATAATTTTAAACTTGTGAGAATCCATAAGACTGAAAATGAAATCGATAACTGATTGTGGTCAAGTATATCTATTTGATTAGTTCAAAGTCTTGTAATGAAAGAGGTATATCACGAGAGCTAATTATTCCTAGATCTTTGCAACTATGAGATGTTGTAGAAAAAGAAATAAAACTTTATTGGATATGGTTATGTATATGATGTGTCATATGAATTTCTCAATTTTGTGTTGAGAATACGCAATTCTAATACATATACTTAACCGAGTGCCCTTATAATTAGACACTTCAAGACCCTATAAGTCATGGACAAATAGTGAACCAATCCGCAATGACTAACGACTCTAAGAGTTGGCTACTTTGTTCATAATATTTCTTATAAGTATGAGAAACTAAAACCGAAAGGAAATGAAGCATTTCCATTTGGTACATTGAACGCTCCAAAAGGGAATGTTCATTGGTGAACAAATAGTAGGAGTGTGTCTAAGCTCAACATTCTTGGACAAATAATTTCATAGTGGGAGACTCAGTTATTGGAATTGAAGACTCTTAATGGTCCTATTTCTCGCAATCTTTCTGTAGAACTGGAGAACTTGTTGTCGTTCACTAATCCAAGTGGGAGATAAACACCGGTTGATCAATATGAATTTGTTTCATATATGAGTTTATTTCGCGATTAATGTGAGTTGCTTCATTAACCGGTTTGTGGATCATATTCACTTGCAATAGTAATACTGGTATGGTCAACTAGAACTTGTTTCGTGATCAATGTGAATTTGTTTCACTGTTGGGCAATTGTGAAAATAAGTTTTTCATAAGATTACTAGTTAAGATGATGGTAAGAAGTTGAATGAAAACAATGGAAAAACAATTGTATTCAATATGAGATATTGAGCTCGCTAGGGGCTAAAAGTTGTAATCCAATTAAAGGGTAAAACTTATGAGCAAACCTTATTTCGTTGTTAGTAGGGGTGTGCAGTGAAACCGCCAACTCGTCCAAACCGCCTTACCCAACCAAAACTAACTCACTTTTGGTGGTTTTTTAAAAATTTCATTGGCTATGGTTTAAGATTTTATAAAAACCCACTATATGGATTGGTTTATGGTTTTTAGCATTGAAACCGATAAACCCAAACCGCCCCAAATATATATATATATAGGCCCAATACAAGTACTGATTTTTTTCATTGCTGCACTTTCCTTTGGTTCAAGTGCTGATTTTTTTCATTTTGTGTTTGGCTATGTTTTGTTATTTTGGAGTTTACTAATATCTTATGGTTATTTTATGTTATGGGAAGTACTATTTTGAATTTGGGGTCAATGTAAAAACTAGTTTGTGGTATTTTGACATAGACAAATATATTTTTTTTTTGTTTGTTATTCCTATTTACATTTTTAATATAAGCAATTATATTAGTAGGTAGTGACAAATACCAACCCGACAAACCAAATCAAACCGAACCAAACCATTCTAATGGTTTGGAACCCACCCAACTTTGGGTAGTTTTGATAAATGTATGGTTTGGTTTTGGTTTCAATTTTTTCAAACCGATTGTATTGGTTCGATTCGAAAAATATCCTTCAAACTGCCCAAACCGACCCATGCACACCCCTAGTTGTTAGGATTGCATCTGTTCACCGATTTCTGGCCATGTCATTTAGTTGAACCTTAACTTACATCAGGTGGATGATAAGATGACATTCATTTGTAGAGAAATGCATGAAGAATTCATTTTGTATGATCTTCAAATGGTTCGAGAAGATATTTTGTACATGTCACTTAATCAGGGAGTAGATATGTGATTCTATCTCTCTAGATGGATGACATATTGTTGGTCAAAAATGACAAAGAGTATATAATCACTATTAGTAAGTGGTTGTCCTCAACTTTGTGGATGAAGGATAATGGTAGAGTAGTTTATATGTTTAGAGTCAAGATCTAAAGGGGTCGATCTAAATATTCTTGTTGTGTAACAAGAGTCATGAATCAAGAATGTTCTTGAATGACTCTACGTATAAGTCTACAAATCTTTATATACTCTTGTAGTTAGAGGTGAAAGCCTAAGCTAAGGGATTATATCCCTAAATGCCAGAATAGGTTGATGAGATAAAAATGTTTCCTATTCAAGCACCATAGCGACCTAGTATATATTGTGGTGTATACGTGGCTAGATATTTGATATTGTCATGAGATTGGTAAAGTGTTATCATCAAAGCTTTGATAAGTTCATTGCATCATTGTCAAAAGGATCGTGACGTATTAAAGGGAAATTTAGTTTTGCCTATGCCGTTGAAGTGCTGACCTTTTTGGGAAGATATCCACATACACTAACTTGGGTGGTGACCCAAATGAGCAGTAAGATACCTCTTCGTCAATGCTTTCTTATTGGCAATAATTCATGGAGTAGCAAGAAGCAAAAATGCATAGTATTATGGAACTCTGAAATTGAGTTGTGTAGCATGCTCAACAACTATGCAAAAGACAGTATGACTCGGGAGATTATGATGGACTTGAGGTGAGTCAGTTGCTAGGCGGGCAATGACGATCTATTGTGTCCACTAATTATCCGTTGCCTATGCTAAAGATCCTAAATTTCATGGCAAGATCTGGTATATAGATGTTAAGTATGACTTTGTGTCATAAAAGGAAGTGACTGTGGATCACTCACCTACGCATGAGATGACAGTGACCTCCTTCATAAGCCCATTTCCAGATATATGCATTTGTTGCAGTAGAATCTCTAGGGTTGCGTAGGATTTGATATTGATGTTTAGTAATTTAATGTGCAATTACTAATGTACTCATAGTGGTGAGTACTTGATGCCAGTTCTTAGTGAACAAATTTTCTTCATATGTTTGCTTAGTGCCTTATCTTTGTGATAAGCTTTGAAGAAATTGAGTATGACTATACTAGCACATATTGGCATCGGAAAGTATGTCGACAGGTTGATGAGATTGGCTCTCTCACACGAGCAATTGCCTCTGGTGCAATGAGAGCGTGCATAGATGAGACAATATGAGTTGGTTAGTATTCGTTAGGAAATACTATACTCATATACGATATGTCGACTTAAGTATTGTTTGGAATTAGTTTATGTGACAAGATTAAGATGAGACCTCTTAATTGTATATGTTACAATTAAAGACTGGCATGAGGTCGATATAGATTCCCACTGTCCATATAACCTGTTTGTAGCTAGATTTGAAACCTTGATTACTAAGTGTATTAAGTTCAAGGATTCAAGTTAGTTTCTGAGTGATAACTAGACCAAGATCTGTACGACGTTTGATTTAGGTAAAGACATACACCCCTTGTAAGGGAAGTCACACTGTAATACATGTTTCATACCATGTGTGCTTTGCGACCGTAAAAGGAAGTGGGTGAATAGATCCCTACTTCACCACTGTGTGAGTACTTGAAGCAATAAATACTTCTTTGGGATGCCCTTAGTGACCTATGCTTATATTCTAATAGGTCAAGTTCAATGTTAGCTACTTTGGTATGTTGCCTAAAAATCATGTTAGATTTGATCATATGGGACATGTCTAGGAAAGCGGTTGACTTGACTTAGAAGGATATTGAGCGAAAGGAAGACTGTTCGCATCTGGGCCCGCATGTGTTCATTGGTCAACCAGTTATACAACTTTTGTGATTAAACAATCTTAGTGATTGAACATCACTATGAATACATGTTTGAGATTTAAAGGTCAAACATAGCCTACGAGGAATAAGGTGTGTGTTGACTGATATGAACTTAAATTGGTCTAGGGTATAGCGAGACCTTTTCTTCTGTTGAAGACCGTAGCTCCCATGTATCCCTAACAGGTGCATGGTCTAAGCTTCCACTTGTTGTGTGCTCGCGGATTGCACGACTTATTTGCCCGTATGATTTTGATAATGGTTCCCAACAAGGTCGTAGAGAGAAATAGTGGTGGATAAAGGTCTACCTATCTTGAACGAGTGGGAGATGTTGGATTTTGGGGTCAGGTCGCCCAATATGGGTTGACCCGGCCCTACCCGACCCATTTTGTATGGGTCAATAGTGGTTATGGGAAGTTATTCCCATAACTCCCACATCCTAATAAAAAGTAGAAAAAGAAACGTCTTTTTCTTCAGACATTAAAAATAGAAGACAAAGTGCAATCTTCTTCTATGCTCTCTTTCTCTCAATCTCTATATTTGTTTACTATGTGTAAAACAACCAAATCAAAAAGAAGGCTCTTAGGTTTTGGCAATTAATCCACTCCCTTATGGTTTGGGTTCCGATTCGCAGTAATTTAACAGTGGAACCAATGTGGCTTTTTCCTACAATCCTTCCACTGCCACTATGAGGTAAGTATGCTTTATGAAATTATATTAGATACATATGTTGTGTATTTAATTCCAACAGTGTTGCTTGGCAAAACTCCTTGTGATCTTCCTGAAATCATATTCGCTAGCTACTTACTTGAACCTCTAAATTGTGAATTGAGGCTGCTTGATTCTGAAAATTGCTCCTTGTTTTTGCCATGAATTGGTTAGTATTAACAATAAGTTGAGTAAGGGCCTTTCCAAGATTTACCTTTTTCTCTTGAGGCTGCATTTGTGGTGTATTCAAAGCATTTTTTGGTTGTTGCTCGAAGAGAATATTGGATGGTTCTTTAAACTCGGATTGTAGGTGTTGAAGTGTGGTTAATTCTGCCTTTGAAAATTGGACACAAAGTGTGCTTTCTCAAAATAAGAAGAAGAAGAAAAAAAGAGTGCTACCTACTTGGCAATCAATATTAGTGTGTGGCCCTCCATAAGTTTCACAAGTTGCATTTTGGGTGTGAACAACATTAACACTTGAGTTCTCCAATCGCTTCGTCAGTAAAGCGATTTGTGCAGTCAAAGCACTAATGGCATCCACCTCATAGACACCTGATGGAAAGTTTCTACCTGCAGCCAAGTTGGCAAGCTATGATGTAGGCATTTGCGGAGTCGATCTTTGTATCTTTCACATGCTTCATAGAGAAACTTTGACTCAATTTGAGTGAATGTGGTGATGTCAATCTTCATCTTTACTATCTTAGCTAGTGGAAAGAATTTTGCAAGGAATTTCTATGCCAGATCGTTCCATGTGGTAATTGTACCTAGAGGAAGTGAACTTAACCAACTTTTGGCTTTATCCCAAAATGAGAATGGAAAAAGCCTCAAGCGGATTGTGTCATCTGAGACACCGTTGTGCTTGAAAGTGTCACAAATCTCCAAAAAATTGGCAATATGAGTATTGGGATCATCATGAGGTAAATCTCCAAATTGCATTGATTGCGCAATCATTTGGATGAGAGTTGGCTTGATCTCAAAGTTATTAGCTTGGATGGCAGGCCGCCTAATGCTTGCGATATGGCCACTGACATATGGAATTGTATAATCTCTCAAGGCCTTTTGATCTTCGACTTCTTTAATGGCGTTATTCATAGTGTTTGGTGCACTAGTAGAAACCACTTCTTTTTTTTCTTTGTTTAAATGCCGCAATGTCCGATTTATCTTTGGATCTAAAGGCAAGATATCAAGACTTCTCAAACGTGTCATGCACCAAACAAAAAACGTATTAGCCTAAAGGCTTTTACCCTATATTTTGATGTTAACTAAATCCTAATTATTGACTAATCTTGCGTTGTCTAAGTAATTTGCTTAAGGATTAATCAAGCTCAAGGAGATTCAAACAATGATCAAACATGAAGAAATGCTTGGAAAAGTAGAAGGTAGCTCAAGATTCAAATGATGAGTTCGGTAAAGAGTTCATCCGTGAAGCTCTCACCATATGAAGAATGAAGAATGAAGATGAACTTGATGAGAGAGTCATAAAGAAGGAGAAGTGGCGTCATAAGAGTACCAGTTAGTTCTTGTGAGATACCTAAGCTTTGTCTTGTGTTATGTTCAAGATGTCACACTTTTCAAAACTTTGCTTTCAAATTACCTTTGGTCGTTTTCTCTCAATAGAATTGAAATGGGTTTCAAAAAGATTTTGAACAATTAATCTTTCATGGCAAAAGTGTGTTTTAGTTCAAAATCTTTTTTAAAAAATCGTCTCGGATCACATTGTAAAAGTAGCAAGTGCATTAACAGTGATCCAGATGAGGGACCCAATCGAGGATCCCCTCGATCGGATGAAGCTGATTTTGAAAAAAACTAGCTGCTATTTTATCCGTTGGGGCTTTTCTTTAAAGCTACGACCAAGCTACGACCACCCCCTATTTGCAAAATAACTCTTTCAACTTCAAGCATTCAATACTAAGCTATCAAAAGGCTTTATTACTCATTTATTGCTAGAAATCTTGAGCTAACACTTGTAAATCATTGAGAAATTAAAGAGCTTTACTTGGATTATCCAACTTGTGAGGAGCTAAACTTTGTACTTACTTTTTACATCCTTCAAAGCTTGTATACGCTTTAGATCTATAGCCTTGAGAGATTCATTGTATAAAGAGTGTCCATATCTTCTTTGTGGATTCAAAGAAGGGAAGAAGTTCATACAACTCTTGTGGATTCAAGAGAATTTATATTGTTGGTTTGTGTTTCATCAACTTTTGATGAAGTAACTCTAGTGGAGCTAGTAGAAATACTAAGGGGAGGAGACCTTAGGTGGTGGATGTAGATTAGCGAACCACCATAAATCATTGTGTTCGTTCTCTATTTGTTTTACTCTTCTTGTATTTATTACTTGTGCCTTCTACATGTTTGATATATTGTCTGATTGAAGTGCAATTGTTTATATTGAAATTTTAATTGGTAGTAATTGGTCAAATACTTAATTTACCACCCTCTTAAGTATATTTGCCTTAACAAGTAGTATCAGAGCTAGAACTCTACATATAGTCTAACAACTAATAGAGAATCAAAATGGAAAATATATCAATGTCTACCATAGTTGAGAGCCAATCTTCCACTCGATGACCATTGTTTAGTAGAACCTACTACTCTTTTTGGAAAACTAGAATAAAGATCTACATTCTTGCTAATGACATTAGAGCTTGAAAAGTAATAAGCGATGGACCAATCACTCCCATGATAACTAAGACGAAAGTAGACGAAAGTAGACGAAACCACTACCATTTTCAAATCGGAAGAAGACTATGATGATAATGATTTTAATATTGTTGAAAGGAACTATAAAGCTATGAATATGTTATATCTTGCTTTAGACTCAAATGAATTCAATAATATTTCTAGGTGTAAGAGTGCTAAAGAGATTTGGGATCAATTAAAATTCACATATAAAGGAACTAATCAAGTTAAAGAAATTAGGATTCCCATGCTTGTTCACAAATACGAAATGTTTAAAATGTCACAAGATGAAAGTTTTGAACAAATGTTTTCTAGATTTACGGATATTGTGAATGCCCTTAAATCACTTAGGAAAGAGTATTCTAATGCAGAAATGGTGGGAAAATTGCTTTGAAGCTTGACCAAACCATAGGAAGCAAAGGTGACAACAATTAAAGAGGCAAGAAATCTCAAAAATCTTACCATTAGTGAGCTCATGGGATCTCTCATGAGTAATGAGTTGAAGAACAAGGGCTGAGAAAAAGAAAAGAAAAACAACAAGAAAACACTTGCACTACTTGCACCAAAAGCACATTCAAGTGATGAAAAAGAAGGTGATAATGAAGAGGGTAATGATGATAAGACGGCCCTCCTCGCAAGGAACTTGAAGAAATTCCTCAAATACAAGAAGATAAGAAGAAAAACTTCATCAAACAACAACTTGAGGAATAAAAGCAAAGACAAACCAAAAGAAGAATCAAGATTCTTTAATTGTAACAAACCAGGGCATATAAAAGTAAATTGCCCAAGGATCATCAAAACCAAATGAGGAAAAGTTATAAAGGCAAATTACAGTGAAAACAACTCAACTGATGGAGAAAGTAAAAAACAAGAAGAAGTTGCCAACACTGTATGCCTTATGGCAAAAGAGGATAATGAGGCATGTTCATCTTCTAGTTCTAGTTCTTGTTCTAGGTCCATATAATTCCATGATGAATGTTCATTTGAAGAATTACAAAATAAATTCTCAAAAATGCATGAGAACTTTTAAATTGTTCTTTCAAAAATCAAAGAACTTCAAAAAGAAAAAGAAGATTTGAAAATTTAAAAGAGAGACTTGAAGAGGGTCATAATTGTGCACATAACAAGGCTCGTCAATACTACAATTTGAAAGAAGAATTTCAAGAAAAAATTGAAAGACTTGAAAAAGAAGTTCAAAGTTTAAAAAGAGCTTAGCAAAATTTACAAAAGGAAAAGAAACTTTGGATAAAATGCTTAGTTCACAAAAATTGGCATTTGATAAAAATGACATTGATTATGAACAATTTACAAAACAAAAATCTTTCAAAAGCTACTTTGTAAAACCATCTGCTTCCTCAAATGAAGATTCAACATCAAGAGGATTTCAAAAAGTATGAACATATTGTGAAAAACATAGACATATTACATCACACTATAGATATAGAAACATGGTAGGTAGAGATGCTAGAATTCTTTCTTGGCTTAAGCCCAAATAACCTAAGGAAGTCCAATTCACTTGTATGGGTGATGGTTGAATGAATATGAATAATTCATCAGTGGGGCCATTAACAACCACTACATAGAACCAATGCCAGTAAAAGAAATAACAATTTGGCAACAAGAAAGAATGTCTTAGCAATGAATGAACAAGTCCAATAGACAAAATTAAAGTGAACATCAAAGAATATAAACAACGACAACGAGTATAAAATCTACTCTTCCAATAGTCTAAACTAAACTTGAAGATGAGGAAAAGTGAGATATCAGGAAGGTCCAAATTGTTCTCAAGAAGCAACAAAGGGATGAAAGAGAACAGTAAATGCCAATAGAATCAATCGAATAAGTGAATAAATAATTATAAAAGGAATAAATTTTTCAATAACAGGAAAATATACCTAATATAAAAGGAGAATATCGATGTCAAATTTATATGCCTCAAACTCAGGCTTTGGAATATACGATACATACCTCATACATGATAATCATTATCATAGTAGGAATGGAATTAATGATTTGAATAATCTAATTCAACTGTTCACCTTAAATAGCCTCAAGAGTGGTTTGATTAATTCCCAAGACCTTTAATCATATAACACAAGTAAGACAACTTATATAACTAGGAACCTCAACTCTTTAGCACAATATAACATCACAGTTCTCCAAGTAACATCTAAAAGTCAAACCCTAGCTCAAATCATCACATAAAACAAAAGCATCTCCAATAACATCTATATCATAATCAATAAGAAATCACAGTACAGGTATAAGTTTCAACATACAAGAGTAGCACATAATGGCTGAGGTTTCATTCGAGTCCCAAATTCACGTATATTACTTCATGCCTATTATCCCTTAAGCTGTCCTAGTACGGGTAACATCTTAGCACCTATATATGAAAGTCTTGATCGAGGATATACGTAGGCCCTCATATTCACTTATTAACCCTTTTGTACATAACTTATACTCCTAAATGCATTGCAATACTAGTCTATGCTAATGGCTCAAGTCTTAATCATATCAGAACTAACACTAAGCACTTAATGTATATCATATATCTTAACCAACACATGCTACATAAACTCTTCTTTTACCAATATTCCAAACTCTCTAAATAGTTTAAACAAACACACTTTTTTATGCAACATCCCATAACTAATGCCTCAAGGTGTTGGTGGTCATGGTGTTTCGAGTGGTCCCAGTGGATCGAATCAGATGCCTCAAGGATTGTTTGATGAAATGCTTCAACAAATGCGTGAGATGAATATGAGGCAACAAAACATGGAGAAACTTCTCAAGGATCATCAACAAATCACCACTCGAGGCTTTGTAAACTTGTCTAAACAAATTAGACAGTTGCAAAAGATCGTCACAAAAGACTTGATGGCATTGAAGGACAAGTGAAGCCAGTCTTCACCTATATGCCAAAGAATAAATGATTCTCATGATTGTCTCTTGATCTCTTTTTGCTCACTATGAACTTTTCAAGACTATGTTTTTATCTTTTCAAGACTATGCTTCATTAAGTCTAAACTTGGTTTTTGGATTTCTTCTTCTCTTTTGGATTTTCAAACATGTACTTCGAAACAGGGAGCCTCTCTTGTTTTCATTTTACTATGCATGATTGATTGTAGCTTTCTTTTTCTCATGTTTATATTGCTTTTACTTGCCCTTAAGTATGCCTCTATGTTTTGACTCTACTCTTTAATGGCATTGCGTATATGAAAAATAACATTGGAATAATATTTTGGTGAAATCCCACTGTAGTGATATTTCCTCTTGTCTCTCCTTTGATGATGCCAAAGGGGGAGAAATCGAAAGAATAGCATATAAGAGTAGCAGGTAAATTTGAAGAATAACATTGAGAGTAGCATGAAAATTTGATATGCATATAGTAAGGGGGAACATTCTCTTTCCTTACCATATCTTACTAATACCTTTATATCATTCTTGAGTTTGTAAGATTTTGTCATCATAAAAAAGTGGCAGATTGTTAGCCTGAAAGCTTTTACCCTAGTCCTAATCTTATGATTAAAATTTGAAGGGTTGAATCTGATATGCCATTATTCAATTCATCTAGAAAAGAAGAGAATTAAAAAAGGAAAGGACCCGAGAAACAAGAAATAGAAGCAAGCAAATGAAAGAATAAGAGATGTAAATACTACTACAAACTACATCTAAACACTAAATCTATACCTAAAAAATGATAGGGAAAATCTCACTACAAGTCCCCATTGTTTCCTTTTGTCCCAAACTAGTCTCCATTATTTTTTTTATCCCAAACTAGTCCCTATTATTTTAACTATCCCAAACTAGTCCCTAATGTTTCGAAAAAAGTGCTAAGTTAGTCCCTTCTGTTAAACTAGGTGTTTAACTTAATAGAAATTAATAGTAATAAGGGGGTAAAAGGGTAAAATCATCCATCTTCTTCTTAATGCTACCACCACTACTATCACCCACCGCCCGTGCTACCACTACCCATCGCCTCTACCACCATCAACCACTGCCCCTGCCACAACGAACACATAAAACACACATAAATCACACACATATGTACACATATATTCACACAAATCACATACACAATGTACATATTCACACAAACTATATACACAATACACAGACATACACATACCACACAATCACCGCTGCCCACCAACCATCTCCTAATTCAGCACACACATACACACAATACACATATATAAAACAAATACACACAACACACATATATACAACACACACACACACAACCCACATATATACAACATATACACATAACACACATATATACACTCAAATAACATATATAAATCACACCACACACAATATACATACCTATTTTTTGGTTGTTTTTATTTTTTTTGGTCAGATAGGGATGAGGCAGCGGGATGGGGGTAGTGGGGGTAGGGGAGGGGGGATGAGGAATAAGGTAGCGGGTTAGGGGTTGAGGGATAGGGCAGTGGCATAGGGAGGGGGTATGGTTTTTTTTCTTTCTTTGGGAGTGAGATTGAGGGTGAGATCAGATGGGTAAAGGGTAGGAATAGGGCAGCGGGATGGGGGTGGGAGGATGAGGTATTTGTTTTTCTTTAGGAGTGGGGGTAGGGATCAGATGGGTAGAGGAAGGGGGTTTAGTAATTTTAATTAGGTATTAAGGGTATTTTAGTTATTTAATAGGTTATCAGTTATATTTATAACAGAAGATACTAACATGGGACTTTTTTTGAAATATTGGAGACTAGTTTGGGGCAAATGAAACAATATCTCAATTTTGAAGGACTAAAGCTACTATCAAAGAAGCATATGGTCAAGGGATTACCTTCCATTGATCATCCCGATCAACTATGTGAAGGATGTCTACTTGGCAAGCAATTCCGAAAAAGCTTTCCACAAGAGGCATCATCAAGAGCAAGGAGGCCATTGGAGTTAGTTCACACCGATATGTGCGGCCCAATTAACCCAGCATCATTTGGCAAAAACAGGTACTTAATTCTCTTCATTGATGATTTCAGCAGAAAAACATGGGTATATTTCCAAAAAGAAAAATTAGAGGTCTTCAATGCCTTCAAGAAATTCAAGACTCTTGTGCAGAAACAAAGTGGACATACAATAAAGGCGATGAGATCCGATAGAGGGGGAAAATTCAACTCACAAGAGTTTAAGACATATTGTGAAGAAAATGGAATCAAATGTCCACTCACTCTTCCATACTCACCACAACAAAATGGAGTAGTAGAAAGGAAGAATAGATCCATCCTCGACATGACAAGAAGCTTGCTCAAGAGTAAGATATTGCCAAAGGAATTCTGGGCTGAAGCTGTAGATTGTGCAGTGTATCTATCAAATCGTTCTCCCACAAGGAGCATTGGAATAAAACATTCCAAGAAGCATGGAGCGGGTACAATCCAAGTATTGCACACCTACGAGTATTTGGAAGCATAGCCTATGTACATGTTCCGGACCAAAGAAGAACAAAGCTCGATGATAAAAGCGAGAAGTACATCCTCATTAGCAATGACCAAAACTCAAAAGGATACAAGTTATACAATCCAAGTACAAGGAAGTCCACCATAAGCAGAGACGTGGAGTTCAATGAGAAGAGCTCATGGGACTGGAGTAAAGAAGAAAATGAGCAATACATGTTCTTCCCAATGTTCGAAGAAGAACCGCCAAGAATTGAAGAAGCAACCAATCATGAGACTTCGCTTTTATCACCAACAACACCACAAGAAACAACATCATCATCAACGGAGAGCTCGGATGCAAGACCTCACTGAGTAAGGACTCTACATGAAATTTATGAGGTAACAGAGAATCAGAATGACCTCACTCTATTCTGTCTCTTTGCTAATTGGGAGCCCCTCAACTTTGAAGAAGCAGCAAAAGGTAAAGAATGGAAAAAAGCTATGGATGAGAAAATTAAAACAATCAAGAAAAATGACACATGGGAGCTAACAACCTTACCAACGAGGCACAAGGCAATTGGAGTAAAATGGGTCTACAAAGCTAAGAAGAATGCCAAAGGAGATGTTGAAAGATACAAAGCAAGATTGGTGGCCAAAGGATACAAACAAAGAGCTGGCATTGACTATGATGAAGTCTTTGCCCCAGTTGCTCGTCTAGAAACAACAAGATTGCTGATTTCAATAGCATCTCAGAAGAAGTGGAAGATCTATTAGATGGATGTTAAATCAGCATTCCTAAATGGATTTCTTGAAGAAAAAGTATATCTTGAGCAACCCGAAGGTTACATTGTTCGAGGCCATGAAGACAAAGTCTTGAAGTTGAAAAAGGCTTTGTACGGGTTGAAACAAGCTCATCGGGCATGGAACACCAGAATCGACAAGTATTTGAAAGAGAATAATTTCAAGAAATGTCCTCACGAGTACTCATTATATACAAAAGTGGATGAAAAAGTGGATATCATGATTGTCTGTTTGTACGTGGATGACTTGATCTTCACTGGAAACAACCTAAAAATGTTCGAAGACTTCAAGAAGGCAATGGCACAAGAATTTGAAATGACGGACATCGGACTCATGGCATACTATCTCAGAATTGAAGTGAAGTAAGGGGATGATGGAATCTTTATATCTCAAGAAGGATATGCAAAGGAAATTCTCAAGAAGTTCAATATGAACAACTTCAAGCCAATAAGTACCCCAGTAGAATGTGGAGTAAAGCTGTCTAGATATGACGAAGCTGAGAAGGTGGATCCAACATTGTGCAAGAACCTGGTCAAGAGTCTACGATATTTGACATGCACAAGACCAGACATCCTATTTGGAGTGGGATTCATCAGCAGGTTCATGGAGACTCCAACAACTCATCATTTCAAGGTTGCAAAAAGAATCATTCGATATATAAAAGGCACTAGTGATTACGGTATCCTCTATCCCTCTACAAGCAACTTCAAATTAGTGGGATATAGTGATAGTGATTGGGTTGGAGACATGGATGATCAAAAAAGTATATCAGGGTTCGTATTCTACTTTGGAAACACAGCATTCACATGGACTTCAAAGAAGCAACCAATAGTCACATTATCGACATGTAAAGCTGAGTATGTAGCCGTTACTGCAACTGTGTATCATGCGCTATGACTATGAAATTTGATTAAGGAGCTCAATTTTTCTCAAGATAAAGCAATAGAAATATTCATAGACAACAAGTCAGCAATTGCGTTGGCAAAGAATCCTATATTCCATGATAGAAGTAAGCATATTGATACCAAACATCATTTCATCAGAGAATGTGTGACAAAGAAAGATGTCCAGATAAAGTACATGAAGTCGCAAGACCAGGTAGCGGATATCTTCACTAAGCCTCCCTCAACTGAAGGCTTTCTCAAACTGAGATCTCGCCTTGGAATGACAAATTCAAGTTTAAGAGGGGGTGTTGGAAAGTAAACTTGAATTTAGGCTAAGTATTCATGATCAAGTATTGGACTAGTTATAACATTTATTTGGTCCAAAAGAAAGAAAATGTTGGTCCAATTGAGAGCCCAAGTTAGAAACTTATCTAGCCCAAATTCTAGAAGAAGTCTTGAAGAATATCTTACAAATTTATCTAGAAGAGTCTAGGAGAAAATTAATTTATTCTAAATATCTTTGTCTACCTAAAAGGATCTAGGAATATTACCTAGAATATTCCATGTACTTTCAAAAATCTTGTGTAGAATGCTCCTTAAACACCTATAAATAGGGGGCAACTCCAAGCATTTGTAACAATGCCAAAATCAAAATATTCTCTTCAATACAACTTCTCTAGTTCCTCCAAAATTCTCCTCTTCCACTTCTAAAAATATTTTCTACATAAGTTCTTGTTCTCTAAATTAGTCTAGGCCTATCACAACAAATTTTGTTAGCCTTTTTCTTTTAGGTCTACTTTCTCCCATAATCGTGCAATATGTTCGCACCCATCTATTTAAAAAATAATAATAATCTCATCTTTTGGTTAAGATATGTATCGATTCTGTACGTGGATTTTGTCACTAAAGCCTTTTTATGTTTGAGGCCAGTGATAGGGGGTTGAATTATAGAATGAATATGGGCACCAGAACTAAAACGGAGGTTAGAGTGCTTAACAAAAAAAATAAAGGGTTTTGTATTGCAAAAGGTTCAGCCGATAGTTACTGTAACGCCCTGATCCCTCACGAAATCAGAACCCCTATTCACTCCACTAACATTAACCCGATCCTAATCTCGGGTACGAAAAATGAGAAAAAGTGGATAGAGTTTCTCCTGTACTTAGGCCTATCCACAAACCTGTACGCAAAAAAATGAATAGAAAACAATATCCCGAAACATATATATAAGGTTCTATCTCCAATTCATAAGACTATTCTAGCTTTCTTTCCTTAGACAGGTACATACAAGCATCAGATTTAAACAAAACTAACCTAATACAAATACTAGCTTATCATACCACTCTAATACTTTAAATTAAATTTATTACAAATTCCTACTTACAACAAATATAAACCAGGTCAACAAAGCAGAACATATAATTAAATCACTAAATACACCTTATATATATATTACTTTACATTTCAACTAATAGTTCACACATGGCAACTACTCCCAAACAACGAGCTATCCACGAATTCTCGAATTTTCCTTCTATCTTTGCAATACCTGAAAGGTGGTTGAAGAAAAAGGGTGAGCATACACTTATGCTTAGTGAAGGAGGGATAAATGGGACGATTTTTGAAAACCTTTTGTGCAATACAATTAAGACATTTAAATAACATTTAGCTAAACGTTATAAATTGTACGGGAAAGTAACACTAACATGATAGGCATTAAAGCATTAGAAGCATTAAATAAACACTTTAAAAAGGATATTGCTAACCCCATGGAACGCTCCGTCCATGCAGGTTCACTTCTCTTCCACTACTCTTCTCTTCACTTTATTTTAGTGCCAACAACCCCTATACGCCAATGTGCTCCTGGTGCACCTATAATCCTATGACCCATGCCCATGGAACGCTCCGTCCATGCGATGAGAGAATACTCCACGGAGGGTTAGCACCTATAAGCAAGCCCGTTGCCACCCAGTGGGTGGTTACCACTTCTAGGCCAACACGATGGTTACTACCATGAAAATACGAAAACATTAGAATTCTTGTTAGCTCAGTTAGTTTGCTAGAGACAGTTTATAGCACATAACACGTAGTCACGTTGAAGCACTTAGACATTTGAGTATAATAAATGCACATAAGTGAGAAGTGACAAAGAGGCCACTCTCATGCACATATCATTCACATGCTCTATAATCAATAAACGTGAGCTACAAAGTTTTAAACCACATAGCATGCCTTGATAACACCCTTTAGTTCACATAATTTTCATTCATTCTTGAACCTTTCACTTAACATACACGGGGTTCTATTGCATTTAAACTTATTAAACACACTAATTTCACTTTAGTTACTAAGTTAAAACATTCTAATTGCTTAATGACAGCTCAACTAAGTCATGCTCAACTTCTAACAACATTGCATTTCTTCTTAACACTAGAATGTAACCACTTCTTAATGAATGTCAAATTAAGTAAACACAATTAAACCAACTTGTTCCATTTCTTATGTAAACAACTACTTTTCATATAAATAACTCTCAGAGCAATAAGTTAAATACAACAATACCAAATTCCACTAGTTACTCTCGCAACAATTGACATTAACTCCAAGGCTCATATACAAGTAGTATGTAACATTTAAGCCACTCAACTCACCACCTAACTACACCAACTTTATAAAGGCACTTTATGACACCAATAAACATTAAAAAACCATACTTTAACCTACAACTAATGCTTAATCTGTACCATCCCGATCCCTCACGAGACCAGAACCCTAACCCAAAACCCGAGGTCACAAAAAAAGTAAGGGAAGACGGACGGAGTCTCCCTTGTTTATAGGACAAACCAAAACCTGCAAACAGAATATAAGTGGACCAGTATCGTGTCCAACACATTCAACAACTCTTCAAGGCCATCCGAGTCTTGGTTCTCAACAAACAAACCCAAGCAATTATATAAATCCAAATTCAACAACTACCCTAACTCTTTTTCTGTAGACATGTACACTCATATTTGAATTGAAATAATACTAGCCTATTACATAAGCTATGTTATCATACTACTCTAATGACCTAATTAAACTTAATTTACATTTCTTTATTCATTGAATACATACAACTCAAAAGTAAACATCTTTACAACCCATGCCACATAATACATTGACTCCCAAGCAAAGACCAAGCACCGCAAGCACGAACATTTCTTCTAACATTGCAATACCTGAAAGGTGGATAATGAGGAGTCAGTATACAATCATGTATACCCAGTGAGGGAGGGAAACAGTATATGGGAAGTGTTCATAAAGGAATTTGTGCAATGCAACAGTTATGTACAACTAACAATCTGAGTAATATACGATATTAAATATCACAATAAGGCAACATAAACAAGTAATGAGTTCATGAAATAACCACTTATAAAAAGGATACAGTTCCACGAAGTCTTGATCCACGAGCCACGAACCAAAAATCTTCAAAAATAAGTGCTGGTAAACCCCTTATTCTTCCAATGGTGTATTTCGGATATAACCCGATCCTACGACTCGTTCTCCTAAGGTAGGTCCATATGCCCCAACGAGCTGAACCACGTCTCTGGGGTAGTAGAGTATACTCAGTGAGAAAAGGAATAGGCACCATGGTAGTCGAGGGAGACCGAAAGCCCAATGCTGCCCGGAGTTTCTCGACACTACCATGTCCGAAAAGGTTGCACAACCCGATATGAATTCAAGAATTCACGAGATATGATGAGATAATTGCAAATAAATACAAGAATTCACAAGATAGCAAGTAAATAGTACATATAAACTTTATCAATTAAAACTAAACCATACAATCTAAAAGCAATAAGATAAGCTAAGATGCACAAAAGGAATGAAGACTCCCTCACCATGGATCAAGCTACATAAGCTAGAGAAAAGCTATATTCACTCCAATCTTCCTATAATTAGCTCGGAAGTGTAAACCCTAGTTTCATATAAGTATATCCTTTAGCAATTGTTTTTATCAAGTCTATTCACGAAACACAAATTCACAAGTTCATAAAACCCTTTGGAAACTCAAAGATACTCAGCTAACTATAACTAATCAAAATTACACTTAACATATAAATTAAATGTCCATTACACATAGCTCAACTTATTAACACATAAGAAGTTTCAACAAGCTATATAGCAACGTACACAAGATATAGTCATATTCCAAACAAATAGTCTAGTCATTCAATTCATGAACTTTACCAAAAGAATAAATACTCAATGCAATACATCTGAACTCTTAACTAAGTAATAGAAGTTTAAGGCACGAAACTACAAAAATACTATTCATAACCCCAACTAGACACTTAACACATAAAGACTCCATCAAGATAAGAACCTAATTCTACAACATATTGCCTCAAAACACATTCATATAAGTAAATTTTTTAAGGGATACACCATATGCAACAAATTAGATTCAAACCACAGAAAGTCCACAAAAATTTCTATTTCAAATATTGGCATTTTAGACTATAAACTTCATATAAGCTACGAAACCCGAATCTAACTATACCAAACTACTACACATACTTTATGACACCTTTTAATCACACAAGCTCACACTTTAACCCTTATATACCGCAAAAGCTTGAAATGCCCCTTTACCCATTTGTACTACAGCTACCCAACCCAATTATCCATTCAACGCCATAACCACATTATAAACATTCCCAAGCATCCTAAAGACTACTTCAACCTTCAAACCAAGCATAGAAGTCCCAATTACAATAGTTTGTCATAACATCAATGCCTGCAACTACCCTAAAAGAGTGTTCTACTACATTCATAGACACAATATATAGGAATATTAAGGTTTATAATAAGCATATATAACATTTACAACATTTGTCATAATGTAAAATATGAACTAAAATGCAATTTTTTCAAAAAAAACCTCACCAAAATTGAGTTGTAGAAGCAAAGGAAAGGCTTTTGGTTGGTTTGATGCTCCTCAAACAGGCTTGGAAGATTGGATTGAAAGAACCCTAGAATTTCCTATTTTTTCCCATATTTTGGCCCTTGGCCGATGTTTCTATCTTTTCCTTTGCCTTTGTTGTTTTTTTGTTTTATAAGTATATGTTTGTATAGGATAGTTATATGGGTATATGGGCTTGGGTAATAGGCTTGGATAATTGGGTAATTGGGTTTAGTTAGTAACATTGCAAGAAACTAGTTTAAATGCCCAAAATGTATAATAGATTTTACTATTCAATATTTTTGTAACTAATGCTCCCGATATGCTATGCACCTAAAATTTATTAACGTATACCCAAAAATAACTATATATTAAGGGAAAAATATAGATTTTGCAAAATAAAATACTTTAATTTTTTATATGTGCTCAGGACTCGTTTTAAAATCATAAAAATAAGTTCACTTGTATTAAGAATGATCCCGTATAATGTAAATGTCAAAATAGCAGTTAAAATATTTTTATTTGAATTAATAATACTAGTGTTCCCGATTGAAGAAAATAAGAGAAATAAAAGAAAATAAAACTACTATTTAAATCTTAAATGCAAAAATAAACACATTCACACATATAACACTTCAATTGGCACCAACTTATATGCAATTAAGTATATTATACCACATGTTGGGTCCGATTCGTCACATAATCCCCAAAAGCCCATTTGTCACTTTACACTACAACACCTTAATCCACATATTAAAACAACGTCATAATCATACCATAATCACTACCTAACACATTTAACACTATCCAACACACCCGGTTAACAAAGCACACAAATGACCCCTTTTATGTTCAAGCCAACATCTCTAGGTTTTAGTGAATGTCTACCCATTTTAAGCTTTAATCTAGTATAACATTCATGGCACAAGAATTAGGCATTAAACCAAGCATTTAACTCATAACCTACAATTACCCCTTTGTGATCATGTTAATATTACTAGGTTCTAATCAATATCCTCTTATTTTAGGCATCAATCTAGTCCCTATAACACTTATGATACGAGTTATAAGCAATAAATTAAGCATTTACATCATATAAACACAAACAAATATAAGGGTTACTATTCATCTTCTTCTACAAATGACCTTTTTTAAAATTTAGCTAATCAAAGCATTAAAGGCTATTAAACATGTATCTACAACTAGCAAACACTAAATCATACATTATCCAAGCATAAAACCATCATATATCATCAATACATTAATTTACATAAACATAGCACAAACTTTAAAAGGCAAAACAATGCAATCCCTCACCAATACAAGTGGAAAATGCTAGGAATTAGCTTGGAGTGGCATTGAATCAACTAAAAATGGCTTGGAGATCACCCTAGAAGCAAACCCTAGTTGCAAATTTTTTTTTTCCTATGGCCGTTAGCCTCCTCATGCTTTTCTTGGTTATTTTTTTGCTTTTATGTTATATGTATTAAGTGTGTGTATATAGTATATAATATAGATGTATATATATAAGTTAAACTATTGTGGGCTTAAGTTGGCTCAAGAAAATGATTTTGATCTAAATAAAAGCCCAATGACTATCCTAGAATTCATTTAGCCCAAAATACAACTAGTTTACTACTATTCCTACGGTACCCAAAATATTTTTATAACTCACACTCTCGATATAGTATGCACGTAAAATTTGTAAACGTATGCCAAAAAATAAGTGTATATTAAGGAAAAAATATGAGATCCGTAAAATAAAATACTTTAATTCTTACCGCAGGCTCAAGGCTCATTTTTAAATAATGAAAATAAGTTTATTAGATATAGAAAATACTTTCACATAATATAAATGACAAAATAATAGGTTAATTGTATATATATAAATTAATTAAACTTAGTTTTACTCATTTTTCCAAAAAATGCAAAAAGTACTCTAATAAGTGGATACAAATTATTAAGTAAACAAGTATCAGATATCAACACTTAAATAACACATAAACATACGCAAATAAATGAAATATGCATGCATTAGGGTTCGGGCGTCACAATTACTGTTAAGATGAATGTTGTACTCAGTCGACCAGTGAATGACTCTGAAATCGAAAGGCCGCATTTTCGATTGGGCCAACGAAGGCGCCATGGCCTGATGGGTTTACAAGCCTCTTCTTCCAAAAGTATTGGGCAATCATCAGCCCTGTTGTTTGTGTCGTAGTTTTCACTTTCCTAGACACTAGCTTGTTCTTAGAAGAGATCAATGCGACACAGGTGACCTCATTCCTAAATCTCCTATGGGTCCACTAGGTTATATAATTTGTGACAATGGTCTCATATAGGGTTTTGTTCAGTGGCAAGTTACACCCACAGATCAACCCACCCAAGGTCTCCGTCAGGGTGACCCTTTGTCCCTTTTGTTGTTTTTTATCTTGACATAGGCTTTGTTAATTACAGTACAGGCTCGAATTAGTGCGAGTCACTAACAGGGGACTGAACAAGATGCTTTATGCCTTTAGGATATCTGTACTACTACTATTGTGTATCTGGGCAGACAATCAGTTATGCCAAGTCAGGCATTACCTTCAGTGCTAACACCCCTATTTTGGTGCAACAAGCTATCGAATCTATTCTGCATACTCACAAACTTGCAGACCTGGGAAACTATTTGAGGTTACCAACAGTTTGGGGCTAAGAGTTATCGGGTTTGGTCCCGTATCGCTCAAGTGTGCGAATACAAGTTCTTTAATTCTATGACCCTTCCAATTTCACAAGCTAATTTTAGTTTAAGTTCACCTAAATCATGTTTTGTGCAAAAACTGCATGTCTAAATAGGGAAGGATTCAAAATTTTTATTCATGTGGACTAAATTGATATTTACATTTGTGTAAATCTTTTCTGTAGGGCTAAATTAACTTTTTAACCTAAAAAATATATTAAAAAATATATAATTAAAAAAAATACAGCTTCAACTCATTTCTTAATAATTTTGTTCTTAATCAACTGTGCTCCATAAAGATAAATCCGCCAACGTGGGTAACGTAAAACCCTCAAACTCAATTAAGTTCTTAACGTGGAGGTGAGGTGGGCAATACCATGATGAAATATGTTATAAGAATCAATTTTAATAGTACCTATGCCTTGTCACTCTTTTATATTTCATCATGCTTGAAAATCTTGATTATTTTATATTCTGCAATAAATATTTATGGAGCGCTTGATTTGTAAAGTCCTTTAAATAATTAGTGGACATATGCCCACTTACTGTGCTCTTAATCGACCACAGTGATGCATAATTAGTAGAAAGATGCATTCGTTTCAGTATCAGCATATATTGTGGATCATTGATTTAGTACTTGTCTTCCTATTAAGTTTTAAAATACTAGTGGCCAGACAAAAGCCCGAGAAAATATCTCTTTTTTTTTTTTTTGCAACACATACTAAAAAATATTATTTACAAGCATTGATTTTAAGTTTTTTTTCACATTTACAACTAGAAGTATACTACTAAACCAAAAATCGGATTCTAATTAATTAGCAAATTGCGATTTGCTTAGAGTGATTGATTTATCGAATAATTCTCAAAACAAAAATATCTCGTGGCATTACTAAAGAATCTGATCGTCACTCTGAACCTAGCACATTGAACTTCCCACAATAGGTTATCGGTTTTATTCTTGAAGAAAAAAAAATAAAAATTTGCAAGATGAAAAGATCGAGGCGAGTGTAGTCTCCGTTGACTTCAAATTTCTATTTAAAAAATGTGTATTTTGAATATGTTTTTAGTCTACAAAAATAATTTAGTTCAAAAAACTCTTTTATCAGTTCGTGATAGAAGAAGTGAAACTTACATGTGTGTAGAGTCCACCCTATTGTTAGGCAACATACTAGGTATTTAAATTTTTTATAATAACGTAGCAGAATAATCTAATTAAATACTAGTATGCGTTCATGGCTTAATATGCAAATTTAATCAAAAAAATAATTATCACATAATTATTATTAGAGATAGACAATTTGAATACCTCTACGAAGTCGGTTCTGATGCGGATTCTGATATGCTAAAATTCCCATGTGTGAAGCCTCCAAAAGTATCTACATGATGCTCTCCAATTAATCAGCTAAATCCCCCACTAAAGATTTTAGAGAAAAAGAGAATTTTATGACAAATTGATTTTGTGCTAGCTATCAGGTTTGTCATAACCTCATCATATATATAGGAATCTCCCAGCCAGTCAGGTTTGACTTATGGGCCAATCTCAAACACTGGTATTGGATTATAACACTGATCAGTCTTGAACCCAGTTTCAGTTAGACTTATAATCCAAATCAATTAAATTAATTTGGACACTCCAATTTAATTAATTTCTTTTTCTCGCTAATTAATTATCAAACTTCTATGTGTGTGACCTTTCGGGTTCATGATTAATTGCTAGTGGAAATTCATTAATCTAATTAATCATTTAAATTAGAACCTTTCTAATTAATTATTTCCACAAATTAAGAGTGACACTTAGTAATATATCGTAATTTCCCATTTAATGATGAAGTGGAAATACGAACCCAAGACATATAATAAATTTCTTCCATCAATCTTGTCCCGGTTAAGTATGAGCCTTGGAAGGGAAGTCAAAATCACGGTCTTAACCAAATGACTAAATTTAATTAATTCAGCAATCTACAAATAAGTCATGGAACAGTTTCCATTAATTCACCCCGGCCAAGGATTTCTGATTGCTTAATTAATTAAAACTCATAGAATCCCTTAGTGGACAGAGACCCTTAATGGATAATCACACGCCTCCATGCACTGACGAACCATAACCACTAATCACTTAATCTCACCTATGAATAGAATCAGATTATTTTGTAATTGCAAATCATGGCGTCACATGCATGAGGCGACCATGATACCTCAAGTCTAAGGAATTATCATACATGCTTGTTACAAATATGTATATATATGGATCATTGACCAACCATGTGATCTTATATATAACAACGGTCAAGTCCAGTTGCATATTCACCAATAGTACTTTCGCACTTGCTAAAACAACATGAGTCTCATTGTCCTTTCTTCTCATTGACAATCAAGGTAGCAACGTGTGGACTGATCTATCTGAATGAGTCAATGCCCAATTAAGTCATTCTATGATCAGGAACATTTTCTAGAATTTATGAATAAATTGTAAATTTCGACTCTCATATTCTTAACCACTTTAAGAATGAAATCCACTTGATAATTCTATGGACTTTATTTAACAATTAATATATTTAATCATAATTAAATGAAATTGTCCATTCATTAAATAAAATAAATGAATAAATAGATAAGACAATTAATATGTCCCAAAATTAATTGACTTTTAGGGCATAAACTCTAACAAACCACAACTTGCACTAAAGTCAATTACTATAGTATCTCATACCTATCTTCTCAAGATGCTGCTCAAGGGATTGTAATGCTAAGGCTTTAGTTAGTGGATCAGCCATGTTGTCAGCTGATGCTATTTTCTGCACTATAATGTTGCTTCTTCCTACTATATCACGAATGATGTGGTACCGCCTTTCAACATGCTTGGACTTTTTGTGAGACCTGGTTTCCTTAGCTTGAACTATGGCTCCATTGTTGTCACAATATAAGGGTAATGCTGACTCAATGGAAGGAACCACTTCTAGTTCTAATATGAACTTCTTTATCCAGACAGCTCCCTTTGCAGCATCCGATGCAACAATATATTCAGCTTTTGAAGTAGAATCAGTAGTCGTACTTTGCTTTGAGCTTTTCCAACTGGCTGCCCTTCCATTACATGTGAAGATGAATCCTGATGTGGACTTCTGATCGTCCACGTCAGACTGGAAATTTGAGTCTTTGAAACCCTCCAACTTTAATTCTCCTCCTCCATAAACCAAGACCATATATCTTGTTCTTCTTAAGTACTTGAGTATGTTTTTGACTGTTATCCAATGTTCTTCACCTAGATCTGATTGATATCTGCTCGTAACACTTACAACGTGTGCGATATCAGGTCTTGTACACAACATGGCATGCATAAGACTTCCAATCGTCGAAGCATATAGAACCTTATTATCCTTTCCCTTTCTTCAGAAGATTTAGGCCTCATAGCCTGGGAAAGATGAATGCCATGTGTAAAAGGTAATAATCCCCTTTTAGAGTTTTGCATGTTGAACCTTTTCAACACCTTGTCTACGTACGTGCCTTGAGAGAGACCTATTAACCTCTTTGATCTATCTCTATAGATTCGTATTCCTAGGATATAGGTGGCTTCTCCCAAATCTTTCAAGGAGAAAGTGTTTGATAACCAGACCTTTACGGTTAACATCATGTCGACATTATTTCTTATTAGAAATATGTCATCTACATAAAGCACAAGGAAAGTAATTTTCTTTTCGTTGTCCTTTTTGTATACACATGGTCCATCTTCATTCTTAATGAATCCAAACGACTTTATCACTTCATCGAATCGAATGTTCCAACTCTTAGATGTTTGTTTTAGTCCATAAATGGATCTATTAAGCTTATACACTTTATGGCTTTCATCATTGGATTCAAAACCTCTAGGTTGTTCCATATAAATGTCATCTTCAATTAATCTATTCAGGAAGGCCATTTTGACATCCATTTGCCATATTTCATAGTCATAATGTGCAGCTATGGCCAATAAAATTCTAATTGATTTAAACTTGGCCATTGGCGAGAAAGTCTCCTTATAGTTAATCCCTTGTCTTTGACGATAACCTTTTGTTGCCAGCCTTGCCTTATAAGTCTCAATCTTTCCATCTGTACCTCTTTTTCTCTTGTATACCCATTTGAACCCAATAGGTACAATACCTTCAGCAAGGTCTACAAGGTTCCAGACTTCATTGGTGTACATGAAATCCATTTCTGATTTCATGACTTCAATTTATTTTCTTGAGTCAACATCTGACATAGTTTCTTCATAGTTGGCCGAATCATCCATATGATCACCATCACCCACAGCAAACAACTCTTGTGCTGAATCATGAAGATAGCTATATTGAGCTAAAGGTGATACGAATCACGCCAACATGCGACGCAACCAAACACCAACTATGGAAAACGACCCCAAAACCTTTCAGGAATGGATGGAATTGCGACCCTATGCTTAGCAAAGCTAGAACCTTAGTATGGTGAAGACGCCACAAACGGGGATGGAAATCCGCTTGATAAGTCAAGGTTGAACGCCACAAGGAATCCCTTGATAAGTTCGAAAGAGTCTCTTATAGAACTTAAAGGAGAATAATCTCACAATTTAATAGTAAAAAACGTCTAACTTTTATTTCATGAAAATCAGCCTTATATAGGCAAAGAACAAATAAGTTTCCTTTTTGCAAAAGAACTCCTAAACCTTATCCTACTAGGAAAAAAAACATGAATAGTGACATGAATAGTATTTTGTGAATAGTGAAATGAATAGTAACTAGGTCAAAGAAGTAAACTTGGAGCCCAAGAAAGACTCATTTCCTTGGAGCCCAAGAAAGTCTCATTTTTTTGAAGCCCAAGAAAAACTCATTTTCTTGGAGCCTAAGACTCATTTTCTCGTCCATAGTGGACTCTAGAGAATAAACTAGAATTCAAATCAAACTGAACTAAAACTAAAAACTAAGATATTGCAAAGAAATCAAATCTTGACCAAATCTTCCAAGCTTCTTTAAACTTCTTGAAGAATCTTGAATTTCTTGAATCTTGAAAAATGTAATCTGGACTTGAATCTTTGCTAGAAAATCTGCCCAAATAAATTGTTCAATGAACGTGGACGGTTCAATGAATGTGGACGGTTCAATGAATATGGACGGTTGATTCTTGGCTCTTTCTTGAATGGTTCGTCCAGCCTTGATGTCTTCATCATTCCCCCTCTCTTGAGAAGGATTTGTCCTCAAATCCTCTAGGTTCAAAGACTAGCCTAAGTGGTAGACCATGTGGTATGTCCTTGGGAAACACTTCCCCAAAATCCTGCAAGAGAGAAACAACAACACCAGGCAATGTAGAGTCAAGTTGGTTAGTGTTTAAAAGAGCCTCTTTGTACATAAGTACAATCATTGGCCGTTTTGTCATCAAAGCTCTCTTAACCTTACTTGCTTTTGCATAAAAATTTCTTTGCTTTCCTTCTGTTTTTACCTCATTGGCCGAATTTTTTTCTCTCCTTACTACCTTTCCAGATTCGGCCTTGCTTTTTTTATTTTCACTCTCAATCTTTTGCTCACTCAAATTCTTTTGATCACTCAACTTTTGTAACCTTACTTAATCCTCATAAACTTGTTTTGGTGTCATTGGAACTAGAGTAATTATCCGTTAATTGAACATGAATGAGTACTTGTTGGTGAAACCATCATGCTACACGCGTCGATCAAATTGCCATGGTCTTCCCAAAAGAAAATGTCCAGCATGCATAGGTACCACACGCACAATACTTCATCCTCATATTTTCCAATGCAAAACGGCACCACAACCTGTTTTGTAACCCTTACCTCACCACAATCATTCAACCATTGCAGCTTGTATGGACGTGGATGCTTAATTGTTGTGAGCCCTAGTTTTTCAACCATAGAAGCACTAGCAACATTAGTACAATTACCACCATCAATAATAACACTACATACCTTATCTTTCACGTGGCAACGAGTATGAAAGATATTCTCACGTTGCACTACTTCTTCCTCTTCTTTAGCTTGCAAACTTAAGGCTCGTTGTGCCACTAATCCAAGCATCTCTCCATAGTCTGCCCCAAACTCTTCTTCTCCCTCTGCAATGTCATCTAGTATGGGCATGTCATCAGAATGTGTATCATCTTTGGATTCAATCTCCCCACTTTTCAAAACTACCATTGGTCGCTTGTTTGGACATTGGCTCGCTATGTGACCTCGTCCCTGACATTTAGTGTACTTAATATCACTAGAACGAACTAGAATAGAAGCTAATTTACCTTGAGAGGTCGTGGCATTAGTGGCTGGTTTAGGCTCGAGCTTGGCCTTGGAAGTAGACGAACTCTCCTCCTTCTTTGGGTAACTCGATCTCCAAGGTGATGTACTCGAGTGTTGCGGGGCTGGTCTTGGTCGTGAACCAGCCCTCTTCAATTGCTTTTCCACCTTAATTGCCATATGCACAAGATCTTCTAACTCAACATAATGATGCAACTCAATGGTGTTAGCAATCTCTCGATTCAGCCCATTCAAAAATCTAGCCATTGTCGACTCCCAATCTTCATCTACATTGGCCCTAATTATAGCCATCTTTATCTCTTTATAGTACTTATCAACACTCTTATTACCTTGATGAAGACCTTGTAGCTTGAGGTACAAATCTCGATAATAGTGGCTTGGTACAAATCGCCTCCTCATCACTCTCTTCATCTCATTCCAAGTTGCAACAGGACGTTCTCCATTCTGCCTCCTATTAATGCATAACTGATCCCGCCAAACAATTGCATAATCAGTAAATTCAATTGTAGCAACCTTTACCTTTTTTAACCCGGAATAGTTATGACAATCAAACACCAACTCGATCTTCTTTTCCTACTCAAGATAGGCTTCAAGATCACTCCTTCCTTGGAATGCAAGAATCTTCATCTTGATGCTACCTAAGTTGTTATCAACACGATCAAAACGATCCCTAGCATCTCTACCTCGACCATGTCTTCTGTTTGCTGCCCGTATACATTCTATCAATCTCCTCATCTAAACCTTCCTCATCAACATCTTCAACTTCCCTTCTCGACACCATGTTTCTCCTTTGTACGTTTTGGGCAACTTGTGGCTGCCCTTGCTGTGCCCTATATTCTACTCTATCCAACCTCATATGTATTTGTTCCAATTCAGCCCTTATCATCCATCTCATATCCCCCATCAATGCCTGCATCTACAAATTATGGACTACGGGTTGTTGACCTTCTACATTGATGTCATCCTCTTGATTGTGAGCCATGATTGAAATTTCACTCCCTCACGTGTTTCACTCAACTCACTTTGGCTTTTTATCCTCTATTAATCTCACACACTCTGCCTTTTTTCCTCTCGTATTCTCCCTTTAGTTCATTTGAAACTAATCAACACTATCAAGAAGAACCAAGCAGTGAAACAATTTTGTCACGGAATCTGAATTTTCTCTTCTTTTTTTTTTGATAGACCTCTAAGACTCTGGAACAAGGTTAGACAAAGAAAATTGAACAAAACCTGAAGAAAGAAACCCTAGAAAAATAAGAAAAGTTGAAAAAAACCTATTCGAAAACACAAAAAACGGCAAAAACTCATAGCAAATGATGGAATTTGGCCCTAAGAGGGTGGTACCCATATATTATTATGGGTTATGCTCAGATTGTCGTTTCCCTTTAGAAAAGTTTGGCCTCGTAGGCTAATTCCCCCAAAAAAAAAATTTATTGTTCACGATTTTGCTTTTTTTGACATTTCCAGCTCTAAATAATTTTTTTCTCTCTCTTTTCTTTCTTTTTTGACTTTTCTTTTCTTTCCTTGATGTTTCTTTTCTTTTCTTGATGTTCTTTTCTTGATTTTTAGAAACGAAAACAATGATTAAGTAACCAAAAATTCGGATTTGAGCACACAACCAATTAAGGTTTTGTCCTAATTGAAAACCCTAACCCTACCCACGGATTTGATAAGAAAACAAGAAAAAGATTTCAACGACATAAATGGATTCAAGCAAGAAAAATAGATTTGAAGACGAGACTCAACAAATGAAATTAAAAGAGCAAGAACAGAATCAAGACACAACCAAGAAAACGAATTGGAAGCAAGACACAATTAAGAACAAAGAAATGAATTAAACCTAGACCTAGACTCACGGAATTAACCAAGAAAACAAGAAAAGGATAGGCAAACCTGATAAACCTAAGCTCTAATACCAACTGATACGAATCATGCTAACATGCGACGCGACCCAACACCAAATATGGCAAACGACCCCAAGACCTTTCAGCAATGGATAGAACCGCGACTCTATGCTTAGCAAAGCTAGAACTTTGGTATGGTAAAAATGCCACAAATAGGGATGGAAATCCACTTGATAAGTCAAGGTTGAACGCCACAAGGAATCCCTTGATAAGTTCGAAAGAGTCTCTTGGAGAACTCAAAGGACAATAATCTCACAATTTAATAGTAAAAAACGTCTAACTTTTATTTCATGAAAATCAGCCTTATATAGGCAAAGAACAAATAAGTTTCATTTTTGGAAAAGAACTCCTAAACCTTATCCCACTAGGAAAAAAAACATGAATAGTGACAAAAATAATAATAGGTCAAAGAAGTAGACTTGGAGCCCAAGAAAGACTCATTTCCTTGGAGCCCAAAAAAGTCTCCTTTTCTTGGAGCTCAAGAAAGACTCCTTTTCTTGGAACCCAAGACTCATTTTCTCGTCCATAATGGACTCTAGAGAATAAACTAGAATTCAAATCAAACTGAACAAAAACTAAAAACTAAGATAGAATTACAAAGAAATCAAATCTTGACCAAATCTTCCAAGCTTCTTGAAACTTCTTGAAGAATCTTGAATTTCTTGAATCTTTGTTGGAAAATCCGCCCAAATAAATGGTTCAATGAACGTGGATGGTTCAATGAATGTGGACGGTTCAACGAATGTGGACGGTTCAATGAATGTAGACAGTTCAATGAATGTGGACGACTGATTCTTGGCTCTTTCTTGGACAGTTCGTATAGCCTTGATGTCATCATCAAAAGGACGTGGAGTCCTCACTGACTTCCGAATTGGTACTAAAACCTCTTATTTTTCTTGAATGGGTTTGTTATCCTGAAGTTGTTTGGTCGGTGGTTCAGTGACCTCTTCACTAAGCCTTACTTTTCTTCCTATTCCTCATTCTTGAATGAACTGTTCTTCCAAGAACAAGGCGTGTCTACTTATAAACACCCTTTGATCAGTAGAGGAGTAAAAGTTGTAACCTAACAATTCTTTAGGATAACCAATAAATCTGACCTTGTTAGATTTTGCCTCCAACTTATCAGATTTCAGTTTCTTGACGAATGCAAGACAACTCCATATCCTAACATGTTTAAGACTAGGTTTCCTGTTGTACCATATCTTATATGGTGTGCTTGAAACTGATTTAGAGGTAACCCTATTCAAGATGTACAGTGCTGTAAGAAGGGCATATCCCCACAAACTAATGTGGAGATCTGTATAACTCATCATTGATCAAACCATGTCCAACAAAGTTCGATTTCTTCTTTCGGAGACTCCATTAAGTTCTGGTGTTGCAAGATGAGTTAATTGAGTGACAATGTCATTTTCTTTGAGGTAGGTTTAGAATTCATCACTGAGTTACTCGCCTCCACGATCTGATCGTAAAGCTTTAATTATCTTCCCAATTTGATTCTCTACTTCTGCTTTGAATTCTTTGAACTTTTCGAAAGACTCAGACTTTTGTTTCATTAGATACAGATACCTATACCTTGATAAATCGTCGGTAAAGGTAATGAAGTAGTTAAAACCTCTGCGAGCTATTTCACTAAATGGCCCATACACGTCAGTGTGTATTAATTCTAAAAGATTTGTGACCCTTTGACCTTGTCCTTCAAAAGGTGTTTTTGTCATATTTTCGAGATCGCAAGACTTACACGTTGGGAATTGATCTGACCCACAATTGTTGATCAAACCCTTTTTCACTAATTGGTCAATCTTTTTTTTTCCTATGTGTCCTAGCCTTAGGTGCCATAATCTTTTAGGATTAACAGGATCTTTGGGTCTTTTAATAGTATTCACATTCATATATTGCACATTGATTTTGCCATCATGCTTCACATCAAGTATGTAAAGTCCATTCACTAGTTTACCAATCCTAACACACTTATTTCTAATATAAATCATGCATCCATTTATTGTAAAGCCAAAATGATAACCATCCAAAACTAATGCAGAAATAGAAATAATATTTCTCACAACACTCGGTAAAAACAAACAATTGTTCAATACTAATGAATAACTAGATGGCATAATAATACAATATATCCCAATAGTATGTACAGTAACTGTTATTCCATTACCCACTTTCAAGATGACATCACCCTCTTTTAGAAATCTACTTCTCTCCAGATCCTATACAAAAGTAGAAATATGAGAAGTCACACCAGTATCTAACACCTATGACCTAGAATCAGTGTTAATCGAAAGATTGGTTTCAAACATAAGCAAATGTGACATACTTGATAGAGCATTTCTCTTTCCCTTCAGACTCTTGAGGTACTCAGGACAATTCTATTTCCAATGTCCCTCATTCTTATAATAGAAACACTTTCATTGCTTGCCTGATCCCTTCTTTTTCTTGGACACACCTCTAGTAGGCTTGCCTTGAGGATCTTCTTGTTCTTCTTCTTTTTCGGCTTCTTAGCTAAAGAAGAAACCACTGCAAGAACCACCTCCTTTCATTTCCCCTTGTTATGCCCCTGATATATAACCAGCATGTTTAGGAGCTGGGGTAAAGTACGCTCGATATCATTCATTTGAAAGTTAACAATAAAAGGGTGGAATGATTATGGTAAAGACTGGAGTATCAGATCTGTCTACAAGTTCGAATCCATCTGGAATTCTAAGGATTCAAGACTCTCGATTAAACCGATCATCTTAAGAATATGTTCTTTCACATCTGATCCTTCAGTCATTCTCATTTGGAACAATTCCCTAGATATCTCATATCTAGCCACTCTATTTTTCACACCATACAACTCTTGCAAGTGCGTGATGATGGCAGTGACATCCTCCATGTCCTCATGCTGGTGTTGGAGCTTATTCATCATGGAGGCCAAGACATAGCTTCTAGCCTTTAATGCATCATCCCGCCATTTAATGAATGTTTCTATTTCCTCCTTAGTCGTCTCCTCAGGCAACTCAGTGGGAACTGGACCATCAAGAACATACTCAATTTTCTCAGAGGGCAAAATTATTTTCAAATTGCGAAACCAGTCAACGAAATTTGGTCTAGTCAAACAGTTCTTATCGAGGATGCTAGCAAGTGGATTCATATTAAATAATATAGCTGCATAAAATATTTAAAGATTTATTAGAAACTTTGTACTATTTATAACAATTTGATTTCGGGCTTTAAATCAAATAGTGCCCCCACTAAATTTTTTTGAATTTCATACTTCCCTAGTGAGATACAAAAAACTACGTCCAGTCTTCTTAGTGGGATTAAGGGCCCATCTATTTTAGGTCTACCTCACTCAATTGATTATTGGTAAAACTAAAACTGACAGGTGAATAACACTTATCCAATGTATCTTATACAAATTCCAACTATTCTTGCCTCTAATACACTTGACCTCACACAACAGATTATTGGCCTAGTGAGATTGGTTAAGTCACACCCCATTTAAAATTACATAAAACCCAAAAATAAATAAATAAATATAAACATCTATTCAATCATTCATACATGCAGGACTAGCACATAATCATCCAAGTACGACATAAAATAGTAAATTATGAGTACAACACAATTAATCATATTAGAGAATCCAATTAATAACTTTTTATTAATTTTGTATCCCTTTTAATTTTATAATGAAATCTAATTCCATTATCTTTAAATCAACAAACAACTTAATTAATTTATAGTGCCAAAACTAATATTGGGCCTACTAAATAACCCATAATTTAAAAACATTTTGAATAAAAACCATAAGCCCAAAGCATGCTAATAAAGCCCAAAATAACTTTATTTTGAGCAGCCCAAAAGAACAGAAAAAACTTTTAGATCCAGATCCATCAAACATGGATCCTGGATCTAGGGTCCAGATTCAGACCAGACCCGAATTAGGTCTTAACCTGAATTTGGGTCGGGTCTGGAAACCCTACCCAGATACCCCCAATTTTTTTTTATTCTTTCTTCCCGCGGCCACCTTGCCTCTATGGTTACACCTTTGCAGCCACCACCACCCAAGTAGCAAAGCTCATTGGGCATCTAGCATGGCCGCAACAGCCTAGGTATCGCAGCCTGCACAGTCGCGACAGCCAGGCTGTCGTGGCTGCTGCGGCACAGAGTTACGAGAAGCACCTCGCGATTCTGCGTCTTCGAAATGCGAGGGCCACATGTGAGACCCTGAATTTTCCCTTATGTGCAATTACGTGTTTTCACTTGTTTATATGTTATTTGAATTTATTTATATATATATGCATATATGTGATTTTCTAAATGATATTAGGGTTAATATGCATTTTAAAGTCATTTGATTAACATTTTTGATGACTTTTCATCTTCTTTGTCAAAACTATGCATTATACTTTAATTATATGAAATAATATGCCTAAATAAATACTTTGTCATCTAAATTAATCCTACGAAGGCAAAATTGAAGTTAGAAACAAAAACTAAGGCTAATTTAGACTTTTGTCTTTTAAAAACATAAATTAAACCAACTTTGACTATTCTATCTTGCTTTGACTTTGCATGTAAGTTAATTATACATACAATACAGGCACAAAACACCAAAAACACACACACACAAACTCGTGAGCTCCCAAGGAAGAAAGAAGAATAGTTTTCTAGGTTTTCAAACATTTTTTGAAGAAAATACTTGATTCCAAGCTAAATCTTCCCATTCAAAGCTTTATTTTGCTTATTCAACTTGTGTTCTTCCTATTTGCAACCTTTCTTTGCATCAAAGGTGAGGGAAAAACAAGATCTTAAAATTAAAGTTTATGTCAAAGTTTTGAAATTGCATATATAGTTGTTGTATAGTTATATTGGCTCGTGATTGTTGTTAGTTAGGTGTTGTAGACTAACATAGTATGATTTTAGCTAATTTAAATGGTAGATTGTTATAGTCTTATTTTATATGTTTTATTTTTATTATTTAGCTAATATTTAGTTTGATTCTTGTTGTATTAGTTGTGTATAAGTTGTATATGCTTGAATGTATTTGTATAGCATAGAATCGCAATGTTATAATGCAAAAATGATGAAATGATAGTTGGTTTAGTGGCTGAAAATTCCAGCCGCCTATGCATTGGGTTTCCGGGCATGTTGGGCTTGTTTTGGATGTCTTTTAAGTTGATCTCTAGGTGGTTTAGGTGCTTGCTTTAGTGGTTAAGTGATAGGAGAAGGTTCGGGGGTTGTTTGGTTGTTAGATTTTGAGTTATGTTGTTGGGAAGTTAGGTTATGTTTCTTTGAATTAGTTGAGTGTTGTTTTAAGTTGTTTTGCATTGTTTTTGTGGTTGAAACTTGAGTTGGTGTTAAGTAGGCTCGGGTTTGGTTAAATTTTGAAGTGTGTGTTGAGTTTGGATGGCCTACTTTGTCATCTAACTAAGTGTCCTTAAGTGTTTACAAGTGTTAAGTTGATTAATTGTTGAAGTGTTGTTTAGTTGGTTGTTAAATGTTAATGTGTTGGGAGACAACCTACTTTGTTGTTCTCTCGGAATATTAAGTGTTAAGTGATAAATGTTGTGAGGCATGATAGGGTTGTGTCACCTCCAGCAGTATTAGGCTTGTCGGGTTGCATTGGCACGACTATCATGTTATATCCTCTATCTCGCATGATCAGAGAATGTTCATGGGGTGTGGGTTTAGTTTGGGTACTTTTGGAATGTATCAGTGGGAGAAATAAGAAGTTGGTTGAGTTCATGATGGCGGTATAAGGAGCTACATCAACAAGTGTTATCGTATCCTTATTGTTTGGTTACCTATATTGTTATATTGTTGATGTTGTTGTTTAATTGTCATCATTGTTTCCAAGGGTGTTTTCGAAAGGGTTTTCATGAAAATGATTTCAAAACTCCTATTGAACCCTCACTGTGTTGGTGGAAACTCACCTTATTTGCTAACCTTTCAGGTAAGCTTGACCAGGACCCTGTGTATGTGCCTCAGAAAGTTGAGGTTGATCCTTATTTGGACGAGCCTTATGTGTTGAAACCCCACCCTTGAGTGCTTGTTTGGGGAAGCTCATATGTTGACTTTATGTTTATGTTTATGTTGAATATATGAAAGACTTAAAGTTTGTAATGTATAATTTACCTTTAATTAGTGGATTGTATAATGCTAGCTTACAATCTTTCTTTTCGGGTTATGTATAAATTGATAGGCTAACTTGATATCGATTTTGAACATGAAATGTTTTAGTTGTCTTGTGGTTTATTGAAGTTGTTATTGGTTGTGGGTTGTTTGAAGTTGAACCAATTTAGGATTCTGTTGTCCATATTATAGATGTTATAATGCCGAAATTTTATCGCGTCCTGACTTGGTCATATGTGGGGTCGGGTTGGGGCATGACACCACAGGGCTCCTCGCGACTGCCATCCTCGTGACCTCGAGAAGTCACCACTCCTCGCAGCTGCTTAACGCAGAGTCGCGAGAGCCCAACAACTCTTGCTATGGCGACAGCCGCGAGAAGTCATTCTCACTGTTATGGTCTATGAGAAACCCGGTTGTCCTTGCAACCCTGGCTTGCTGCGGCAGCGACAAACTACAATGGTGGGGCCGCTGCGTGGCTGAGGAAGATGGGGTTTTGAAATTTTTTTTTTTACTTTTAATAAAACTATTTTTTAGAAAATAAACCAATTTTATTTTATGAAAAATTCTTTTTAGGCAAAACCAAAAACAAAAATAATTTCATTGGAAGATAACAGGACCTTTAATCACATTAAAATATGAACATCATAATATAAAAATATTAGATCTCTTGGCACTACGATTAACTGTGCTATAAATGTTTAAATTGCATGTAAGGCATGAACAGTGTCTTTGATACCACTGTTAGGAAACATACTAGGTATTTAAAATTTTTATAATAACGCAGCAAATAAATCTAATTAAATACTAGTATCTGTCCATGGCTTAATATACAAATTTAATCAAAAACATAATTATCACATAATTATTATTAGAGATAGACAATTTGAATACCTCTACGAAGTCGGGTCTGATGCAGATTTTGATATGCTCAAACTTTCCACGTGTGAAGCCTCCAAAAGTATCCACACGAAACTCTCCAATTAATCAGCTAAATCCCCCACTAAAGATTTTAGAGAAAAATAGAATTTTATGACAAACTGATTTTGTGCTAGCTATCAGGTTTGTCATTATCTCATATATATAGGAACCTCCCAGCCAGTCAGGTCTGGCTTATGGGCTAGTCTTAAACACTGGTCTTGGATTATAACACTAATCAGTCTAGAACCCATTTTCAATTAAACTTATAATCCAAATAAATTAAATTAAATCGGACACCCCAATTTAATTAAATTTTTTTCTCGCTGATTAATTATCAAACTTCTATGTGTGTGACCTTTTGGCTTCATGATTAATTGGTAGCGTAAATTCATTAATCTAATTAATCATTTAAAACAAAACCTTTCTAATTTAATTATTTTTCACAAATTACGAGTGACACCTAGCAGTATATCGTACTTCCCCAATTAATGATGAAGTGGATATACGAACCTAAGACATATAATAAATTTCCTCTATTGGTCTTGCCTCGGTTAAGTATGAGCCATGGAAAAGGAGTCAAACTTATGATTAATTGGTAGCGTAAATTCATTAATCTAATTAATCATTTAAATTAGAATCTTTCTAATTTTATTATTTTCTCAAATTACGAGTGACACCTAGTAGTATATCGTAATTCTCCAATTAATGATGAAGTGGATATATAAACCTAAGACATATAATAAATTTCTTTTATCGGTCTTGTTCCGTCGGCCAAGTATTTCTGATTGCTTAATTAATTAAAACTCATAGGACCCCTTAGTCGACAGATCCCTTAATGGATAATCACACGCCTCCATGCACAGACGAACCATAACCACTAATCACTTAATCTCACCCATGAATAGAATCAAATTATTTTGTAATTGCAAATCATGGTGTCACATGCATGAGGCGACCATGATACCTCAGGTCTAAGGAATTATCATACATGCTCATTACAAATATGTATATATATAGATCATTGACCAACCATGTGATCTTATATATGACAACGATCAAGTATAGTTGCCTATTCACCAATAGTACTTCCATACTTACTAAAACAACATGAGTCTCATTGTCTTTTCTTCTCATTGACATCAAATGTCAATCAAGGTAGCAACGTGTAGATTGATCTATCTGAATGAGTCAACACCCAATTAAGTTGTTCAATGATCAGGAACATTTTCTAGAATTTATGAATAAATTTTGAATTTCGACTCTCATATTCTGAACCACTTTAAGAATGAAATCCATTTGATAATTCTATGGAGTTTATTTAACAATTAATATATTTAATCATAATTAAATGAAACTGCCCATTCATTAAATAAAATAAATGAATAAATAGATAATACAATTAATATATCCCAAAATTAATTGGCTTTTAGGGCATAAACTCTAACACCTATAGAAAAGAACTGATGTTAATTTGGAATGATTAAATAACAACCACTCATTGAATAACTTTTTTTCATATATGATCAACATCAAATTGTGTTTCTTAACACCCCCATTGAACAAAACTCCTAAACTCGGGTCCACATCCTCTCATATTGACTTCCTTCTAATATTATTATGAGAGGATAATCTCAGTGGTCTATATTATTATAAAACATCTTAGTCATTTATTTAAATCAAACCTTAAAAAGAAAAAAAAATTATTCCCAAAATACTTCTTTAGTCTTTTTTAAGTTCCTTAAAACTCAATGAAGGAAAATTCGCTAATAAGAAAATTACAAACGAAAAACAAATCTAGCATTGTAAAAATGAAAAAAACAATCGCAAAGTATCGAAGTTATTCTTCGTTGAGAACTTTTGTTCTTCGGCAAAAATGGTATATTTGAATGATAAGAGGGTGGGTAAAATGAGAAACATAGAGATTAGAGTTCTTTTTTGTGTGAAAAAATATTTTGGATTGAACTCTATTTTTTGTAGGTTTGTTTAAATGAATTGTTAAGATGTCTTATTATAATATAGATGGTGGAGATTCTCCTCTCATAATATTATTAGATGGAAGTTAATATAAGAAGATCCAAATCCCCTAAACTCACCCTGCGAAACGTATTGTCTTATTATTAAAAGAGAAAAGAAGAAAGAAAGAAAAATATATTCGTAAAGTATTTGAGAGTTCATATTCCTATATTAAATGGATCATAAGTAGAATAAAGCACCATATTGTCTTTCGTAAGGGTCCTAATAGCTATTCTAGCTCTTTTGTACTTTTTCTTTTCATTCCTTTTTTTGATTTAAGGGTAACCTAAGCTATACAATATGTCATTCACGAGAATTGATTTCGTAATCTCTTGCACTTACAGCAAAGAGAGTACCTCTAAACCAAATACTTGTTGGTTCTTTTCGATTTTCTTAACAGAAGCAAATGCATACTTGTTAAAATGCGTAACTGGTTTACTGCGGACATTTACAGACAACTTTACATAAAGAAATCCTTTTTTCCCCCCACTTTTATTTATGAAGGGAAACAAAGTATAGCTTTTTTTTACCTAAAGAACATAATATCACAATAAAGAAAACTTTATGCTAAACTAGATTTACTGCACTATCTCCTTTAGCAACTTTAAGTCAGCTTTGAGTAAAGCTTTTTCGCTAAGTACAAACATTTGGGTGCATAAATAATATGTGACATGGATATAGAGAAAGGACATGAAGTATTAAATGAATGATAATAAAAATAAGGGAAAATATCACATAACCCCCCTGTGATATGTGAAACTATCATCCTACCCCCCTGTGTTCCTAAAACATCAAGAATGCCCCCTGTGTTATTAGAAAGTCATCACACTCTTCGTGTCTTTTTTAAGCTATTAAATGTCAGTTTTGCCCTTTTATAATACATATATTTTTTTTTTCTTTCATTTTTAATTATTTACAACTAAATAAAAAAATAAAAAAAAAATATTCATCTTCCCCACCACCCTTCCCCATCCCCTACCCCTTGCTGTTGCTGCTTCGACGAGCAGTAGCAGCGTGGTTTCCGCTGCTCCGACGAGCAACAACCACGCTGCTCCATCGGAGCAACAGTGTGGCTGTCGTTGTTGCTCCGACGAATAGCAGAGGCCACGCTACTACTCGTCGGAGCAGCAGCTTGGCTGCTCCGTTGGAGCAACAGTGAGATCTGCTACTCCAACGGAGCAACAAAGTGTAGGAGGGGGAGGGGGAGGGGGAGGATGAGAAGGGGTGGGCTAGCGGGGAGGGGGGTAGGGAAGATGAAATTTTTTTTTATTTAATGGTAAATAATTAAAAATGAAAGAAAAAAAAAAGAAAAAAAATATATGTATTATAAAAGGGAAAAACTGACATTTAATAGCTTAAAAAAGACATGAAAGGGGTAGTGTGATGAGTTTCTAATAACACATGAGGCATGCTAGAAGTTTTAAGAACATAGGGAGGTAGGGTAATAGTTTCACATATCACAGGGAGTTATGTGATATTTTTCCTAAAAATAAATCAATTATTTAAATGTAGAAATTTTTCTCTATTTTTGTTTTTCCAATATATACATGAGAAACATGATTAGAAAATGTATTATTTTTGATCATGTGTATTTTGAAGCGGTGAAATCATGAAAGGTAATATAAAACATTACTTTATACAATGGCTTCCACGTATTGCACATAAATCACAAGCTTTATTTTTTTTTATATCGAAAATCACAAGCTCATAATGTCATATATATGTTATAAATCATTGTGAAAACAAGAAAGAAAAGTGCTCTAATATCATTAAATTCGAAAGTTCTTTTTATCCTTGGAAAGATTAATTAGACTATAATTTTCATAGAAATAATTAGACTATTTAGGCTATGACTTTACAATTAATTAGACTTTTTATCCTTCGAATGTACATTTCTAATTCATAATCAGTTGGTTAAAGTATTAATTGATCCCGGTACTACTCATTCATTTATCCCTTTGTGTACAACGTGTCGAATTAAAACTTGAGAAGTTGTCATATAAAATTGAAGTAACTACACCCATGGGTACGAAATTTGTCACTAAGTCTGTGTGTAAAGCATGTGAAATACATATAAAAGGCCAAAATTTTCCTGCCGACCTTATTTTACTCTTATTTCAAGACTATGAAGTCATTTTGGGTATGGATTGGTTAGCAAAGTACCGTGCACAGATTGATTATAGAACTTAAGTAGTAAAGTTTCAAATACTTGGCCAACCAGTGTTAGAAGTTGCAGAAAATCATAATTCCTTAGGGATTCCTCTTATTTCTTCAAATAAAGCTTCTACAGTGTAAAGGTTGTTATGCTTACATTTCTTATTTGATTAATCAACCATCTGATAAACTGAAGTTGAGTGAAGTTCTAGTTGTTAAAGAGTATCCAGGTGTGTTTCTGAAGGAATTACCAGGGTTGCTACCCGAGCGGGAAATAGCATTTGTAATTGATTTGGTTCTAGGGACTTTGCCTATATCTAAAGCACTGTACAGAATAGCTCCTACTGAACTCCAAGAGTTGAAAGTTCAATTGCAAGGATTACTAGATAAGGGATTCATACAGCCAAACTCTTCATCGTGGGGTGCGCCCGTGCTATTTGTGAAAAAGAAAGATGGTATAATTGGGTTGTGTATTGATTACCGGGACTTAAATCAAGTAACGATTAAAAACAAATATCCTTTATCTCTAATTGAGGAATTGTTTGATCAGTTACAGGGTGCGAAGATATATTCTAAATTTGGTTTGAGACAGTGATATTATCAACTCTGGATTCGTAAAGAGGATGTACTGAAAACTGCATTCTAGACCAGGTATGGCATTATGAGTTTATTGTGTTGTCGTTTGGCTTGACTAATGCTCCAACTGCTTTCATGGATCTTATGCATTGGGTATTCCGACGGTATCTAAATCCGTTTGTGGTGGTATTCATTGATGATATACTTGTATTCTAAAATTGAGTCTGAGCATGAACAACATCTGCATTTAATTCTACAAACACTTCAACAACATCAGCTATAAGCCAAATTTAATAAATGTGAATTTTGGTTGCACCAAGTTACTTTTATGGGCCATATCATTTCTCACTAGGGTATTGTAGTTGATCCCACAAAAAATTAAGGTAGTTTTATCTTGGAAGAGACTTGAGAATGTAACTGAGGTACGTAGTTTCCTTGGCTTAGCTCGGTATTATCGCAGATTTGTTAAAGATTTCTCCAAGATTGCAGGTCTTCTAACCAAGCTTACTTAGAAAAAGACCAGTTTTATTTGGGATGACAAATGTAAGAATAATTTTCAGGAGTTGAAGAAAAGATTGACCACGGCTCCCATTCTTGCATTGCCTGAGGGAAATGAGAACTTCGAAAGAAGGTTTGGGTTGTGTACTGATGTAAAATGACAGGGTAATCGCCTGTGCTTCCCAGAAATTGAAACCATATGAAGACAATTATCTAACTCATGACCTAGAATTAGCTGCTATTGTATTTGCACTGAAAAATGGCGCAATTATCTATGGGGTAACAGATTTAAAATATATACTGCTCACAAGAGTTTGAAATATCTGTTTTCGAAGAAAGAATTAAATATGAGACAAAGGTGTTGAATGGAGCTATTGGATAATTACAATTGTGCTATCAATTATCTATCATGAAAAACTAATGTTGTTGTTGATACACTTAGCCGGACGGCAAGTGTTACAAGTATACTAATCAATAGTTGGGAGCTAATTGAGGATATTAGTTTATGCAAGTCAGAACCTACTCAAGCTAGGATTCTGTTTGCAAATTTGCAAGTCCAACCCTTATTATTATCTCAGATTCGTGAAGCTTAACAGAAAGATCCACAACTTCAGAAAATTCAGGAATGAATCCAACGGGGAAAGTTGAAATCAAAGGTCCATGATGATGGTATTCTACGCTTCAGAAACAAGGTTTGTGTCCCTAATGATCAAAACTTGAAAAAGGAGATTCTTAATGAAGCTCACAATTCTAAATATACTATTCATCTAGGTGGCACTAAAATGCATCGGGATCTGAAACAACACTACTGGTGGAATAATATGAAGATGAAGATTGCTGAGTTTGTATCTCGATGCTTGACTTGTTAGCGAGTTAAAGCAAAACACCAGAGACCAACAGGTCTGTTGTAACCTTTGGCTATTCCTAGATGGAAATGGGAACATGTTACAATGTATTTCATTATAGATCTGCCAAGAACACTGAGGGATTTTGATGTTGTTTGGGTTGTGACAGATAGACTAACGAAGAACGCTCATTTTATTCCAATGAACAAGCATGACAACCTTAAGAAACTTGAGGATTTATATTTGCAAATATTATGAAACTTCATAAGATGCCGGCGAGTATTGTATCAGATAGAGATCCTCGATTCACATCTCGATTTTGGCAACGGTTACAGATGTCATTGGGCACTAAACTGAGTTTCAACACAACTTATCATCCTCAGACTAATGGGCAATCAGAGAGAACTATCTGGTTACTATAAGATATGTTGAGAGCTTGTGTTCTGGATTTTGGGAAAAGTTAGGAGAAACATTTACCTCTAGCGGAGTTTGCATATAACAATAGTTACCAAGCTACTATTGGCATGACTCCCTATAAGGCTTTATATGGACGTAAGTGTCGATCTCCTTTATGATTGGATAAAATTGGTGAAATAAAAGCAATTGATCCGACCGTGTTGCCTGAACTTTTGGAAATGATTGAAAATGTGTAAATCATCCGTAAGAGAATGCATACAGCTCAAAGCAGACAAAAGAGTTATACTGACGGGTGCTGGCGGGATTTGGAGTTTGTTATACGTGATCAAGTTTTCTTAAAAATATATCCCCATAAGGGTTTGGTATGACATGGTAAAGGTGGAAAGTTGAGTACGAGATATGTTGGACCCTTTGAAATCATTGAAAGAGTTGGTAAATTAGCATATCACTTGGCATTGTCTCCTAGCCTTTCAAAGCTTCATGATGTGCTTCATGTGTCCATGTTATAGAAGTATCATTCTGATCCGTCACATGTGCTTGTGCCAGAGCCATTGCAGTTCAATGAGAACTTGTCTTATCAGAAGAAACCTATTCGTATTTTGGATTAGAAAGTTCAAGAGTTGCGCACAAAGGACATTTTGATGGTTAAAGTAATATGGAATCACCATGGGATCAAAGAGGCTACTTGGGAAAGGCGAGATCAGATTGAGCAACAGCATCTCGAGTTATTTCGAGAATCAAGTAAGAATTTTGGGGACAAAATTATTTTAAGGGGGAGAGAATATGAGGCCCGGATTCAATAATAATTATTTTATTCACTTGCATTTATTCGTTTGCATTAATTGACTTATTTTTTTTTTGTTATTTGAATCAATGAATGTTTGCATGATATTAAAAGTAAGTGGAATTAGTGATATATAGCAGAAGATTATATAGACATTGGCATAATAAAGTATTTTAATAGGCAATTAGACAAGAGAAAGCCCAAGATAAATTGTGGGCCTAATTTAATTGTTTTTAAATTATGATTAAAGGCCCAATTAAGTCCATTAAGCATATAAGTGAGAGGTTCATGTTTTGTGCATAATTATTGTTGTATTGTTAGTGGTAAGTTTGTTAATATGTAGTGAAATGATAAATTTAGCCATGAAAGGCATGCTAAGTTGATTGTTGAGTGGAAAAAGTGAAGTATACGTGTTGTATGCCTTCTGTAGTTAAAGCTTTGAATGTAAATATTGATTGATACTTGTTGTTTGAGTTAATTGAATAGATTGGGGTTTGAGTGTTTGATAGAGGTTTCAATGAATGAATTGGCTTTATTTTAATTACTCAACACCTATATAAATGCTAAAGTAGGTAAAATAGTGGTTAAAGAGTGAATCTAGTGCATCATATGTAGGTGTGTGTATGTGGCTGCTGATTACCAGCATCAGATGGCTGCCTACCACGCTGGTCAGTCACCGGTATGCTGCCGTCGGTAGTGGCGCAACCATTGGGCAGCAGCAGCTGAGTCCCCTTCCCTTGTCCCTTTCGTGCCTATGATATTTCCCTTTAGTTAGTTAAGTAGTGTTTGGTAATAGCTTGTAACTTCTTGGTTTTCTAGTGGTACTTTAGCTTGTTTATGAGTTAATTGGTTAACATTATTAATAAAAGTTGTTACATGACTTTATAGCTTGCTTTGTTAACGTTAAGTGCGTGAATGGTTATGAGTTATATTGGTTGCTTAAATATTTTAATGCTTGAGGGGCAACCTACTTTGTTGTCCCCTCATCCTACGTGCTTGTTGAATGCTTGTGTCAATGATTGACTAAGTGAATTATCAAGTGTTATTGAAGGTTGCAACCTTTGGCACGGTAGTATCGTATCTCTACTAGGTGGCGGCGGGCTTACTAGCAGTTGGTTACACGACCTCCGCGTCCTATACCCTCACTCGCTTGGTCGGTGAAGGCCTCGGGGTGTTAGGTCGTAGATTATCGAGGTACATCTGGAGTACACCAATTGATGATATAAGGTGATTATCGATATTGTAAATGCATTGGAGCAAAGGACGTGGGAGTGATAAGGTGGATCGAGAATCGTACCCTTTTTTCAAGTGTTTATATAGTTTCATAAAACTTGATTGAATACTTATTGCTCCATATTATCGTGTGGTGTCTATTTAAAGTTTATCTATTGTTGATACATGCAACTTGGCTTACGTGCATCATGAAAAGGGTTTCAAAAACTTCCCTGTATTTTTTCCCTCCCTCACTGAGCATATGGTTGCTCACCCCGTTTGTTTCATCAATTTCAGGCGAGGCTGAATGGCCCCTCAAGAAGAAGACTGAAGCTAGGTTCCTTGCTAGCTTGAGAAGTTGGATAGTGTTTTTGTTATGATCTAAAGATATGAATTATGATGTGCCTTGCAAGTTTTATAGCCTACCTTGCATCGGAATTCCATTTTGCACATGATAGATCATAGTTTTGTCTTAATGTTGTCAAGAGAATGTTGCAAGTTTCAAGTCATTTTGAAATGTATCTAATGTAAACTTAGTCTATTTTGAACTTGGTAAGTTTTGTCTATGGTTGTACTAATTTGGGGAAACTTGTAACTAAAGTCAAAGCTAGCTAGTGTCGTAGGACTTAGAAGTTCTCTTGGTCGTGCTTCCATTTACTTATGCTTGCATTGCAAAGGTTTAACATAAGGAATGTTGTGTTTTATATGCTATGCTTGAACTGGACTTCGAAAAAATGTATTCTTGTACAATTGTTGTTGGCAATGTGTATACTTGTTCAGGTGATGGAATGACCGTAGTACAGGGGAGACTTTGTTCATTTTCCCTTGTACATTGCGTCCAGTCTCAATTTCTAGGTTGGGGTTGGGTTGGGGCGTGACATAAATAGTGCATCTATTACGCCTTATGTATAATGGTAGGACTCCAGGTTGTTTTGTGTAAAATCTATTAATTGTTAAATGTAGTAATGGTACTGGTGATATAATGATTTAGTGCAATTGCATCCAAACTTGGTTCCAGGTTGGGTCGAGTGGGGCGTAACAAGATCAATTTTATTCCACTACTTAATGAACCCGTATCCTCGTAGATGTTAGGGATGTTTTAGACCAAAAACTTCAGCACATGTTTCATTTTGCAAGTTGAATAGCTCCCAAAATTGGTAAAGAGTTTTGACGCTGCATATGCAATACAAGTAGTGCTAAGACATTTTAACACATCAAGATTTCAAGCTCCCAAAACTCCATATAACAAAAGATAGAAAACATCACTTAAATAGTCATCAAGTTGATAAGCTAATGATTATTGCTTAAAATGTTTAATAAACTCACTTGCAGACCTACAAAATCTAGTAGTATTCTCCAACCTAAAATGTTCCTAAAAGGCTAGCATCTGACGATTATTTAATGCTTTGAAGAATAAAAGTCATGAAAATTTTTGGACTTTAGATCAAGACACTTGATCAATCTTACTGCAAAGACTCCGCCCTCTTGTTGAAGCCCAATTTCATGCCCACAGCTACCAACAGTAGGATACCATTCGTATTGATACCTACCTAAATGAATTTTTATCATTATTTTAGAGGTGGTAGAAGATGCTAATAAATTTGTGTGTCTAAAAGTAATGTATGAATATAACATTTTCGAGAGGAGAAAATATATTGAGAAAACAGTTTATGCAAGTGATATTGTATATGTAAATCAATATAGAATGAATAGGGAAGCTTTTGTATGTTTGTGCTCTAGGCTTCAAACAACTAGTAGATTATCCCCTACAAAGAATATGTTAGTAGATGAAGAAAATAATAAGTTAGTGGATGAACAAGTAGCTATGACCTTACATATATTAGCGCATCATCAGAAGCGGAGAGTTATAAATACCAATTTTGAAAGATCTGTTGAGACCATTAGTAGGTATTTTAAAAACGTAATAAACTCTATTATTAGGCTTCAAGGTAAGTTACTTAAGAGACCATAACCAATACCTGGAAATTCTACTGATGAGAGATGAAAATGGTTCAAGGTAAGTTACTTTATTTATCATTTTATAGATAAACTAAAAAATATAGTATAAATTACTTTATTATTATTTTCTTAATGATAAGGATGTTTAGGAGCTCTAGATGGTACCTTACATAAAAATATGTGTCTCTCGAGGACAAGCCAAGATATCAAACGCGAAAAAATGAAATCGCTACCAATGTCACGGCCCAACTCAACCCCACTTAAAACCAAGTCAGGATGAGACAAAATTTATGCATTATAATGGCTGAAATATGGACTACCAAATAAATAAACCTGCACAAAATACTTCATATATCCACAAACAACCAACATTCAACCACAACACAAGCCTTCTGTCACAATACCATATCGTGATCATCAAATTACAGGCCTCATAATGAAATACATAAGACTATCCACCTATACAAAACAAAAGAGACTTATAGAATTCATTACAAGCCTATCAAAATGAAAGTAAACATCTTGAATTTAACATTAATACATAAAGCTAACAACCTCCAAAATAGTAATTACAACAACTTCATAAACATAAACATCCACAAGGCAAGCAAACTAAGCCTCGGGCTCAACCACGATATCAACTACAGGATCAACATTCACATACTCCATATACTCGACCACCTCAGTCTCACCTGAAATATTAGCAAACAGGGTGAGTTTCCACGAACTCAGTGAGTGAGGAATAAGGAAGGTTTGGAAAGCATTTATGGGTTTTGAAAACTCATTTCAAAAACAAGACATGAACAAGAACATACGACAGTTATAAAGATGCGAGAATATAAATAACCACATAAGGAGGATACATTCGTTCTGTTGATGTTGATCCCCTATACGCCAACATAAACTCTTCCCTTATACGCCACACATAACACATTCATGCATCATGACAAATAAGGGAGAACAAAAAAGTAGGTTGTTTCCCCAAACACTTACGCATTTCATAATCATTTCATAAGGCATCAACCAAGTAGCCAAGGATCTAAACCACATTTAGCATGAACACATCCCTTTTGTCTAAGCAAATCCCATTGACATCAATGCATTAATTAACAACACATTTAACAACCAAAGGAACTAAATCAACATATGACTCAACTCCTAGCAACAATCTAATCCAAAACTAGCCACAATTAATGCCATAATACAGCCACATTTTTCCCAAATCATCATCTAGCATAAAACCAACATAGCATGCCTTAAATATACCACAAGGGCAGCCCAAAAGCCACCCAAACCTAGTTGTCCAACGCTGGAAAAATCATCCAACATAAGCCTCCAAAGTTTGTGACATTTCGCATTATCAAGCTAAATTGTTGTGCTAGGATGATATATAAATGTATATGAACATCAAATTAAAGCTAAGAAACAAGTTTAAGCTCAAATGTAGGCATAGAATTCATCAAATAGCTCAAACAAATCAACTATAACAAAATAAGTTCTACACAAGCTAATATGCTAGCAAAATGTTCTTCACGGCCGAAATAACGTTATTTATGAACACTAATAGCATATATAATTGAAATAATACAAATTTGAAAGATTAGTTAGAAAAAGCCCCTCACTTTTTTTGCAAAATAAAAGAAAAAGGAACTAGTAGAAATGTAGGAGACGTTAGGATAAGCTCAAAATCACTTGGTTTGGCCCTTGGTTCCACTCCTAACTCCCAATTTTAGCTAAAATGACCTAGGTTTTACTATTCATTATTTGCTTGGTGCTCTCGGCTGGTTGAGGAAGAAGATGATGAATTTTGAGCTATTTTGTGTAATATTTAACTTAAGCAGAAGTCAAACTTAGTCAATGCTAGCTCAATTGCAATTAAATGGTTCAAATGACTAAGTTAGCCCTCCATAACGCTTCTAAATTCATTTCTAATGCTCTAGCAAATATCTAAGATGTTAAAAAAAAACTAACTTAGGCATTATTTTAGCTAGCACATGAAATTTAACGCTTACATGGTCAAAGAAGATAAAAAGATGACACTTAGGAATTCAAACGAATTTCAAATGCAATTTTAACTTACTAAACTTAAGTAAAACATATAATTACACATATTATGTAGTAAATTAAAAAACATATAATTTTTGCACATAAAAAGAAAATAAACACGTAATTAACAAAACAAAAGAGACTTATGGAATTCATTACAAGCCTATCAAAATGAAAGTAAATATCTTGACTTTAACATTAATACATAAAGCTAACAACCTCCAAAATAGTAATTACAACAACTTCATAAACATAAACATCCACCAGGCAAGCAAACTAGCCCTCGGGCTTAACCACGGTGTCAACTACAGGATCAATATTCACATACTCGACCACCTCAGGCTCACCTGAAATGTTAGCAAACGGGATGAGTTTCCACGAACTCAGTGAGTAAGGAATAAGGAAGGTTTTGAAAGCATTTTTGGGTTTTGAAAACTCATTTAAAAAACATGATATGAACAAGAACATACAATAGCAATAAAGATGTGAGAATATAAATAACCACATAAGGAGGATATGTCCGTTCTGTTGATGTCGATCCCCTATACACCAACACGAACTCTTCCTTTATACGCCACACGGATGTACTCTGGATTGTACATCAAAAACCTACGACCCAGACCCTGTGAATTCTCCATTCACAACGGTATAGGGATTAGAACCCCTGTAGTCATGTCATCTCTTGGCAAGCCATATGTCACCCAGTGCAAGATGAACGCTACCATGTCTGTTTAAAGGCTGCAACCCTTCGTATTTATGCATCATGCATTCACACATCATGACAAATAAGGAAGAACAACAAAGTAGGTTGTTTCCCCGAACACTTACACATTTCATAATCATTTCATAAGGCATCAACCAAGTAGCCAAGCATCTAAACCACATTTAGCATGAACATGTCCACTTTGTCTAAGTTAATCCCATTGACATCAACGCAAGAATTGACAGCACATATAAATTCCAAGTGAACTAATTCAACATATGACTCAACTCCTAGCAATAATCTAGTCCAAAACTAGTCATAATTAATGCCATAACACAACTACATTTTTCCCAAATCATCACATAGCATAAAACCAACATAGCACGCCTCAAATATACCACGAAGGTAGCCCAAACGCCACCCAAACCTAGCTGTCCAGCATTGGACAGCCCACTGTCCAACGCTGGAAAAATCAGCCAACATAACCCCCTAAATTTTGTGCCATTTTGCATTATCAAGCTAAATTATTGTGCTAGGATTATATATAAACATATATGAACATCAAATTAAAGCTAGGAAACAAGTTTAAGCTCAAATGTAGGCATAGAATTCATCAAATAGCTCAAACAAATCAACCACAAAAAAATAAGTTCTACACAAGCTAATATGCTAGCAAAATGTTCTCTACGGCCTAAATAATGTTATATATGAACACTAATAGCATATATAATTGAAATAATGCAACTTTGAAAGATTAGTTAGAAAAATCCCTTCACCTTTTTGGAAAAATAAATGAAAAAGGAATTGGTAGAAAAGTAGGAGATGTCGAGACAAGTTCAAAAATGCTTGGTTTGGCCATTGGTTCCACTCATAACTCAATTTTAGCTAAAATGACCTAGGTTTTACTTTTCATAGCTTGCTTGGTTCTCTCGGCTAGTTGAGGAGGAAGATGATGAATTTTGAGCTATTTTGTGTAATATTTAACTTAAGTAGAAGTCAAACTTGGTCAATGCTAGCTCAATTGCAATTAAATGCTTCAAATGACTAAGTTAGCCCTTCATAACACTTCTAAATTCATTTCTAACATTGTAGCAAATGTCTAAGATGTTAAAACAACTAACTTAGGCATAATTTTAGCTAGCACATGCTATTTAACCCTTACATGGTCAAAGAAGATGAAAAGATGGCATTTAGGAATTCAAACGAATTTCAAATGCAATTTTCACTTACTAAACACCTTAAGGAAATTTCATCCTCAAAATTCTTACTTGTTAGTCGAAACAACTCCAGTAATTATTGTTCAATCTGATCTTTTCTTTCCCAAGTAGCTTCCTCAATGCCATGATGATCCTATAATACTTTTACCATTGGAATCTTCTTTGATCTTAACTCTCGATCTTGATAATCTAGGATACGAATTGGTTATTCCTCATATGACAAATTTTTACCCAGCTGCAAAGGCTCTGGCTCTGACACATGAGAAAGATTGGGATGATACATTTTGAGCATAAAGACATGGAAAACATCATGAATTCTAGAGAGACTAGGTGGTAAAGCCAAGCAGTATGCCAATTTGCCAACTCTGCCCACAATCTCAAATAGCCCAACGAACCTCGGACTCAACTTTCCGCCCTTACTATGTTGTACCAAGCCTTTATGATGAGATATCTTCAAAAACACATAATCACCAACCTCAAATTCTAACTCCCGTCGACGTTTATCAACATAACTCATGTGTCGGCTCTGGGTTGTCAGCATTATCTGCCTGATTGGATGTACATTCTCAATTTTATCCAGAAGTTCCAGCATCAAAGTTGGATCAACAATCTTCATCTCCTTGACTTCATACCAATACAATGGCGATCGATATTTACTCCTATATAAAGCTGCATAAGGTGTCATCCCAATAGTCGCTTGTTAACTATTGTTATAGGCAAACTCGGCTAGTGGCAAATGTTTCTCCCAATTCTTCCTGAAGTCTAATACACAAGATCTCAACATATCTTCCAAAATTTGAATTGTTCTCTCTGATTGACCGTCGGTATGAGGATGATATGATGTGTTGAAATTCAATTGAAAACCCAAAGCTACTTGTAGACGCTGCCAAAATCGAGAAGTAAAACGAGGATCTCTGTTTGATATAATGCTCACTAATACTCAATGAAGTTTCACAATGTTCGCAACATAAAGATCCACCAACTTTTCAAGGTTATCCTACCGATTCATCAAAATAAAGTGGGCAGCCTTGGTCAATCTATCTACCACAACCCAAACCGCATCAAACCCTCTCGGTGATCTTAGCAAATCTGTGACAAAATTCATGGTGACATGCTCCTATTTACATTCAAGTATTGCCAACTGCTGAAGTAACCCTGCTGGTCATTGATGCTCTGCTTTTACCCGCTAACAAGTCAAACATCTAGATACAAACTAAGCAATGTCCTTCTTCATGTTGTTCCATCAATAATGTTGCTTCAAATCCCGATACATCTTGGTTCTATAGGGATGAATTGTATATTTAGAATTGTGAGCTTCTTCAAGAATTCCTCTCCTCAAATTTGGATCATCGGGAACACACACCATGTTCCGAAATCGTAGAATACCATCCTCATGTAATTTGAAACCTGATTTATCATCTTTGATCTGATCTTTGATTTTCTGAAGCTGTTTATCAAGTTGATGATCTTCTCGAATCAGAGGCAACAACAATGGTTGAATCTGCAAATGTGCACACACCACGCCAACTTGAGTCAATTCTGGTTTTCAAAAACTAGGCTCTTCAAGCAACTCCCACTCTTTGACTGCCAACATCGTGATGCTCGCCTTCCGGCTAAGAGCATTCGCACAATATTAACCTTCCTGGGCAGATAATTGATAGTAGAATTATAATCATCAAGAAGCTTCATCCATTGCCTCTGCCTCACATTCAATTCCTTTTGAGAGAACAAGTACTTCAAGCTTTTATGATCAGTGAAGATCTTAAACTTATTACCCCGAAGATAGTGGCGCCATTTCTTCAAAGCAAATACTATGGTCGCCAACTCCAAATCATACGTCGGATAGTTCTCCTCATATGGCTTTAGCTTCCTAGAAACATAAACAATTACTCGACTATGTTGCATAAGCACACAACTCAAGCCCTTTTTACATGCATCACTGTAGATAACAAGATTTTATGTTCCCTCTGGCAAAGCAAGTATTACAATTGTAGTCAACCTCTTTTTCAACTCCTGAAAACCATTCTCACACTTCTTATCCCATACAAAGCTCGTCCTCTTCTGAATAAGTTTAGAAAGTGGCCCTGCAATCTTCAAAAAGTCCTTTACAAATCTGTGGTAGTAACCCACCAATCCAAGGAAACTACGAACCTGCGTCATGTTCTCTAGTCTTTTCCAAGACATCACAACCTCAATCTTTGTGGGATCCACTGAAATACCCTATTGTGAAATCACATGACCCAACAAAGATATTTGTTGCAACCAGAATTCACATTTACTGAACTTTGCATATAATTGGTATTGCTGAAGCTTCTGTAGGACAAGGCGCAGATGTTGCTCATGCTCGGATTCAGTCTTAGAATACACCAGAATATCATTAATGAAGATTACCACGAACTGATCCAAGTATGGTTAGAATAGTCGGTGCATAAGATCCATGAATGTTGTAGGTGCATTAGTTTCCAAAGGGCATAACTACAAATTCATAATGCCTATACCGAGTCTGAAACGCATACTTCAGAACATCCTCTTTACGAATCCAGAGCTGATAGTACCCTTGCCTCAAGTCAATTTAGAGTAAATCTTAGCTCTTTGCAATAGAACAAATGTTCATCAATAAGTGGCAAAGGATACCTGTTCTTGATCATCACCTAATTCAAACCCCGATAATCAATGCACAATCTCAAGGTGTCATCTTTCTTTTTCATAAATAATATAGGTGTTCCCCATGGTGATGAACTCTGTTGAATGAAACCTTTCTCTAACAATCCCTGCAACTAAATTTTCAACTCTTGAAGCTCTACTGGTGCCATTCTATATGGTGATTTAGAGATAGGCTAAGTACCTGGAAGCACGTTAATCACAAACTCTATTTTTCTTTCCAGCGCTAGTCCTGGCAATTCATCAGGAAATACATTTGGATATTCCCGAACTATTGGAACTTCCTCAAGCTTTAGCTTATCAGATGACTTGCTAATCAGATACGCTAAATAACTTGAACACCCTTTTCTTACCAACTTGATAACTTTGGTTGACGAAATAATGAAACTCCTTGAAGCATCTCGGCTACCTACTACCTCAACCATTGGATGACCCGGCAACTGAAACTTCACAAACTTTGTTCTACAATTCAATTGGCCATCATATTTGGCAAGTCAATCCATACCTAAGATAACCTCATACTCTCGGATATGAAGCTTTTAATATGGATCTTACAATCATTACACACCCCTTCAATTATAAATTTAGTGCCGATAGGTGTACTAACTTCAATCTTATAAGATAACTTCTTAATTGGCATATTTACACGTCACACACAAGTAGGTGTAATAAAAGAATGAGTAGCACTAGAATCAATCAATACTCTAACCAACTGATTAAGAATGGGAAAATTATATTCCACAACCACTGCTGCATCTAGCACCTCTAACTAGTCAATGACATAAACACGAGCCTGCACTCACTGCCCTAGAGCATTGCCTACGGTCTTGTTCTGCTGACCTCTGCCTTCAATCTGAAACCTCAGGCAATCCTTCGCCCAATGCTGGTCACTACCACATCTAGTACATTTCCATGACTTCTTCTAACAGTTAGCTTCAAAATGACCCTTCTTTTTACAGAAGGTACAAAGTAAAACTGGGATAACAACGGTACTACCAACTGAACCCTGGGATGAAGATGTTACGGAACTACTCGATTGAGTCCTCACAAATATCTATTTGTATTGACCCTGAGGCTGACTCTGCCTCTGTTGGGACTAGACCTATACAAACCTCAACTGGCCTTGTGACACAAACGGCCTCTTGTTAGGCTTGCTCGAACTGGCTCCTACCTCCCTCTTTCTTTTCTCAATCCCGAAAGTTGCATTGAAGGTCTAACTATAAATGGAAAGCGCTAGGGGTGACATGAAATCCTGTATCTTGGGCCTCAACTCTCTAATGAACCTATGGACCATTTAGCTAACCTTTTGCACTACTGCAGGTGCATAATGTGATAGCTTGTTGAACCGTGCCTCATACTGTGGCACAGACATGGAACCCTGGCTGAGAGACATAAACTCCTCCTCTCATCTCTCTCTTACAATCTCAGGTACGTAATTTTTCCTTAAGGCTCGTACAAAGTTCTGGCATAGATACGGGGTCTGCTGTTGCTCCCACTGCAATCTAACGGTCCTCCACCATTGCCTGACGTCCCCGTCTAACAAGAAGACTGCAAATGTAATTTTCTGATCATCTCTATAGGCAAGTGCATCATATATGTTCTAAACCCTCTCTAACCAATCTTCGGTCTTCTTATCATCCGGCTCACCAACCAATCCTAGAGGATGATACCTGAGCAACCCCTGCAATGCACTATCTCCACTATCACCATTGCTCCCATTGCCTCTGTTGCCTCCATTACTGCCCTGGTTATCCTGATGGTTCTTATTGTTACTCGGGTTGTTCTAATGGTTGCCTTAATTGTTCTGATTCTGCTGAAGCTGTTCACTCTACCTTTCTATAACCTGAGCCATTCGAGCCATAGTAGCTGCAATCTCTCCCAAAATCGAATCACGCACCGGCAGTTGTTCCCTCTATTCACCACCACCATTTCTACAGGGTTTTCCCCTAGGGTTCACCATCTTTTCAACCAAAACAGTAATCACAGTTATATCACATAACAGTTATAGGCAGTTAATAGCACATAAAAAACAACTTCATATAAAGAAAATTAATCAAGTAACTCACATTAGTCAAATAAAGCACGTTGAGCACATAAGCACGTCGTTCACATAAAACACATTGACTTCAATTAGTTCACCTAACACATAAGACATTCATACATGCTTTTAAGACACATTCATGTTAAGACCTCTACCCAACAGTCCAAAGGTCATAACTCGGCTAATGTCAATCATGCTCTAATACCACTCAATATCACGCCCCTACTCAACCCCACCTAAAACCAAGTCGGGACACGACAGAATTTTGGCATTAAAACGGCTAAAAGATGGACCACCAAATAAATAAACCTGCACAAAACACTTCATATATCCACAAACAACCAACATTCAACCACAACACAAGCCTTTCGTCACAATACCACATCATGATCATCAAATTACAAGCCTTATAATGAAATACATAAGCCTACCTACCTATACAAAACAAAAAAGACTTATGGAATTCATTACAAGCCTATCAAAATGAAAGTAAACATCTTGACTTTAACATTAATACATAAAGCTAACAACCACCAAAATAGTAATTACAACAAGTTCATAAACATAAACATCCACAAGGCAAGCAAACTAAGCCTTGGGCTCAACCACGTGATCAATATTCACATACTCCACATACTTGACCACCTTAGGCTCACTTGAAATGTTAGCAAATAGGGTGAGTTTCCACGAACTCGGTGAGGGAGGAATAAGGAAGGTTTTGAAAGCATTTTTGGGTTTTGAAAACTCATTTAAAAAACATGACATGAATAAGAACATACAACAGTTATAAAGATGCGATAATATAAATAACCACATAAGGAGGATGCGTTCGTTTTGTTGATGTCGATCCCTTATATGCCAACACGAACTCTTCCATTATACGCCACATGGATATACTCTGGATTAAACATAAAAAACCTACGACCCAGACCCTGTGAATTCTCCGTACACAACGGTATAGGAATTAGAACCCCGGTAATCATGTCATTTCCTGGCAAGCCATATGTCGCCCAGTGCAACATGAACGCTACCGTGTTTGTTTAAAGGTTGCAACCCTTCGCATTTACACATCACGCATTCACACATAACTCATTCACACATCATGACAAATAAAGAAGAACAACAAAGCAGGTTATTTCCCCGAACACTTACGCATTTCATAATCATTTCATAAGGCATCAACCAAGTAGCCAAGCATCTAAACCACATTTAGCATGAACACATCCCCTTTGTCTAAGCTAATCACATTGACATCAATGCAAGAATTGACAACACATTTAACAACCAAATGAACAAATTCAACATATGACTCAACTCCTAGCAACAATCTAGTCCAAAACTAGCCATAATTAACGTCATAACACCACATTTTTCCCAAATCATCACCTAGCATAAAACCAACATAGTACGCCTCAAATATACCACAAAGGCAGCCCAAAGGCCACCCAAACCTAGTTGTCCAATGTTGGACAACCCACTATCCAATGCTGGAAAAATAAGCCAATATAACCCCCCAAATTTTGCGCTATTTCGCATTATCAAGCTAAATTGTTATGCTAGGATGATATATAAACGTATATGAACATTAAATTAAAGCTAGGAAACAAGTTTAAGCTCAAATATAGGCATATAATTCATCAAATAGCTCAAACAAACCAACTACAACAAAATAAGTTCTACACAAGCTAATATGCTAGCAAAATGTTCTCCACGATGTAAATAACGTTATTTATGAACACTAATAGCAAATATAATTGAAATAATGCAACTTTGAAAGATTAGTTAGAAAAATCCCCTCACCTCTTTTGCAAAATAAATGAAAAATGAATCAGTAGAAAGGTAGGAGACGTCGAGACGAATTCAAAATCGCTTTGTTTGGCCCTTGGTTCCAAACCTAACTCTCAACTTTAGCAAAAATGACCTAGGTTTTACTATTCATAGCTTGCTTGGTGCTCTCGGCTGGTTGAGGAAGAAGATGATGAATTTTGAGCTATTTTGTGTAATATTTAACTTAAGTAGAAGTCAAACTCAGTCAAAGCTAGCTCAATTACAATTAAATGGTTCAAACAACTAAGTTAGCCCTCCATAACGCTTCTAAATTCATTTCTAATGCTCTAGCAAATGTCTAAGATGTTAAAACAACTAACTTAGGCATTATTTTAGCTAGCACATCCAATTTAACCCTTACATGGTCAAAGAAGATGAAAAGACGACACTTAGGAATTCCAACGAATTTCAAATGCAATTTTAACTTACTAAACTTAAGTAAAACATATAATTGCACATATTAGGTAGTAAATTATATAAACATATAATTTTTACACATAAAAAGTAAATAAACACGTAATTAGCACAAAAATAAAAATCAGGTCGTCACAACCAATGTATTAAGAGTGTGCTCAAAAGATATACAATTCATCTATGTATTGTTGGGTTGGCAAGGGTCGGCAGTTGATGGTAGATTGTTAGAAGATGCATTGGATAGGAGGAATGTAACGCCCCGATCCCTCACGAGACCGGATGCTCTAATAACCAAGCTATTCTTAACCCAATTCCAACCCAGTCTCAAAATTTTAGGGAAAAACGGACAGAGTTTCCTCTGTACCGTGGACATTTTTCAAACCTGTCAATGCTCAATAAAACCAAAACATAACAAGACATTCATTTATAACTAAAGATCTTAGCTTTAAGGCCATCCGAGCCTTAAGACATACAAACAGTTTAGATACAGACAAGCATGCATTCATAACTTCTTTACAAAACCGCTTATCATGCCACTCCATGATAGCTTTTAAGTATTCTTAGAAATTGAAAACAACCAGTCATTCACTCCCAAGCATGCGAAGCAGCTAATAGCAGAAATATAAGTTATTACATGCCATGGTTCTAAATCTACCACTACAACATCTATCCCTCAATTTGCAAACTATATAATATACACATATCACTTAGGTTACAAAATAGAACATAAAGTAAAGAAAACAAGTCCTACTCTCATCAACAAGAACATAGTCCACCTCAAGCAACTAGACACAGCAACTAATGCAACTCCTCCAACTGCGCCACCTGAAACATGTTAGCGAGGTATGAGCAACCACTGTTGCCCAGTGAGGGATAAGGTCCCAGGGTGTGCAATGCGACAAGTAATACAGTTAACAACAATAACAATTGAGCAAATCAAGAAACAATGATAGCTTAAATAACCACATATTTGAAAGGATACATTTCTCATAACCCCTATACACCAATCTTCACTGGTCTTCATTCACGATCCACGAACCACGATCACGATCACGATAAGCCGGCATAACCCCAAACACTCCAGTGGGTGTACTCCGAATGTACCCCGATAATCCTACGACCCAACATCCCCTGGCAATCTCCGGACCAGGCGAATGAGGGACTAGGGCACGGAGATTGAATATCCACCGGCAAGCCCTCTGCCGCCCAGCCGATATTCAACACATCCGCCCCTGACACTATGGTTGCGCAACCACTATGCAATGCACTTAACAATGGCAAGTTAATAGCAATAATATAAGCATTAACACATAGGAGGATCAACAAAGTAGGTTGACCTCGAGGCAGTTAGAATATAAGCAATTATATAAGCTAATAAGCAGTTTTACAAAGGGACATTTACAAAATAAGCATAGAATCATACCAAAAGCTCCAAATCAACTTGAAACCACATATAAACACTCAAGAAGTCATGCCATGAGTTTAGAAGTGAGAGTCAACCGAAATTGCACATAAACCCCTTTATTTTTCAAACTATTTCTCTTCCAAACCAAGGTTAATGATTCCATTTTCAAGGAAAACTCTCCCAACCTTCTAACTAACTCTCAAGGTACCTTCTCAACCCTCTAACTCATTCAAACACCCGCGATTACCCCGAAAGCCCCAAATTCCCTCTTATGGCTTTAAACTACACATACCTTATCCGGGCTTCAAACAAGGGTTATCAAAGCTTCTATAGCACCTAGGTAGCCTAAGAATACTAGAAGTGAAGCCCGAATCCACCCGGATTCGCATGAACCCCGAAACCCCTTTGTTAAAGTCGGCTATTTCACGTTTTATGCGATTCTAGAGCAATTCAAGTGCACGGGGCTATTAGACTACCTTCATTAGCACCTAAGGCATCTATTAGGAGTGTTGAATCAAGCTAATACGTGCAATTACACAAAACCCTAGAAAAACGTCACTATTCACCTCATAAATTCAAATGACGATTCCAACCGTTTAAAATGCGAACTAATAGCTCAAATGTGTTCTCTAGCACTTATATACAAGGTATAATAGCATAGATAAGCTTTGCAATAGCATTTGATAACATTTTCAACAAATCAAGAAAAATGTAACATTTTAGATATACATAAAAAGTCATGAAAACCCTCACCAATTGCGCGTAGGAACTCTCGGGAGGCTAGCAAACACCCTAAACTACTTGCTCCTAGCTTGGCTTGGCTTGGCTTGAAGATTTGATGAGCAAAATCCTCTCATTCTCCTCCTACACTATTCTCGGATTTGCTACAGTGATTTGTCAGCATTTGCTCTCTTTTTTTTTTTTTTATGGCCTAAATGGTCATGTGTTGAGGAGATATACTAAAAGGCATAGTTGGGTGACTAAATGGAGTACTAAAATGAGTATTGTTAACTTTAAAGCGAGCCTAAGGTGTGAAACATAGGCTAGCAAATTAAATCTCTAAGTTATGTTACGTAACACTATTCATTGAACTACGAAAATCATTTTCTAAACGAGCGCTCCTATCGCTTCTAGTTCAATTGCACATTTTTCCCACTCCTTTAACAATTAATATCATTTAATAAAAATGTTAATTCACTAATAGAATGTAGTTTGAAAACATAGTGAATAGTAGCTACAGAAGTCAGTTAGTAAAGTACAGAAGTAAATGCGCAAACAAGAGATGCAACAATAATTGAATGCATGGCTAAATCTCGGGTGTCACAAGGAATAGGTTAGTCGTTCCTCGTTATAAGAATTTTTAATCACAATTGCCCGACAAGAAAAATTAAATATATAAATGACCTACTAATTTAAATATTTTACTATGCAGAGGTTTTTACTATCTTGTTGATGTTGGATATACAAATGGTGAGGCATTTCTTGCTCCATATCAAGGACAAAGGTATCATTTAAATGTGTGGAGACATGGGCATCAACCTATTAATGCTAAACAATTTTTCAACAATAAATGTAATAGAGAGGTATTTTGGTATTCTAAAAAAAAGTTGGAAAATTATTAGAAGTCAATCATTTTATCCTATCCACATCCATAATTTCATTATAATGGCATGTTGTTTGCTTCATAATTTCATAAGACAAAAGATGAATGTTGATCCATTTGAGAGCCTTCACATACTGGAAGACTAAGAAGATGATAAAGAACAAGTAAATAATGATGATGAAGTGGATGCAGTATCTTCAGTTGCCACATCTGAGGAGTAAACTCTGTTTAGAGATAATCTTGCTCTGAACATGTTTGATGCATGGAGATCATATAGAAATACTAGCAATGTTGTTTTTGTTTTATGATTTTACCATTATTAACAACACTGGTATTTAAAACATTTTTTCCCGGTAAACACAAAACTGTGTTTTAATTATGAAAATGTTTCATTATGTTGTATGGTCTAAATTCTCTTATAATTTTCTCTTTATATGTATATTGTTTAAACTATAGGATTGTGATTTTGACACAAATATTATCATTATCAAGATTAGATATTTATTTTTATTATTGCAGTAACATTTGGTCGTACTATCATCTTATAATGTAATATATATGTAGACAAATGGAGAGAGAATCTTAAGATAGTAGAGGGCCTGGTAAGAACAAAATGAAATAAGGGTAACAATGAGGATTCTACACTTGTTGACATGGTGAATTGGGGACTATTCAAAGTTGATAATAGATTCAAGCCAGGTTATCTGGATTATCTTGAGAAAAAGCTACAAGTTTCTTTGCCTACTATAGGTCTAAAAGCAAGACCACACATTGAGTCAATAATTAAAGTCTTAAAGAGGGAATTTTGCATTGTTTATGACATGATTTATGGCCAGCATACTAGTGGATTTGGTATGGTCCCAATAAAAAATGTCTTATTACTGAAAAATAAGTTTGGGATACATATTTGCAAGTTTACAGTTTGGTTGTTTCTTGTAATTTGTTGCTTAAGTACAATTGCTTGATTCTGCAATGTTTATAGTAATTTGTTGTTTAATCTTTAGACACTCAAATCTCTTTTACAATGTCATCCAAGGCTGCAATTTGGAAAACTAAAGCCTTTCCGTTTTGGGATGAGTTGATAGAGGTTTTCGGGAAGGAACGTACCACAAGAGAATATACTGGAGGACCTACTGAGATGATGGAAGAAATTGAAAGAAAAAATATTGAGAATGAAATCAACAATTGTGTTGAAGGTGCAACAAATGGTGGGACTGATATGGTGACTTCGCAATCATTCATGGATATGCAGCCTCCAAGAAGTGAGGAAGTTTTTACCCAAAAAAAAAAAAAAGAAGAAGTGACGATCACGTAACAACTATGATGAATGGAATACAAAGTGCAGCTTATGTAATTGGGAATGAAATAGCTAAAGCTAGAGAAGTTTTCAACAAAGCAATTGAGGTTGACGCTATGATTTTAGAAAAAAGACAACAAATTCATTCGGAAGTATGCAAAGTGCCAAATCTTGCTCCTCGTGATGTCATTAAAGTTGTATGTTACATCGCACGTAACCACGAGCTAACTGATGTGTTTTCAGCATGATTAAAGAAGACCGAGAAGAGTTGGTTAGAGTTATCTTAGTTGGTGATGTCTAAAGTTTTGAAATAGAAGTAATAGCATTAGCTTTATCCAACTGATGTGTTTTTATGGATGTTATCATGCTTTTATTTGTTACGTGAGAAACGAAGTTTATTTTGCTGCAAGAGAAACAAAGTTTGTTATGTTACCATACATTTATGCAACTGATATGTTTATGTGGACATTTTCTTAATCTCAAAACGTCAAAGAAGTAAATAAAAATCACATGCAGTTTAAAAATAAACATAATAGTAATATTTATTAATATTATATTATCATTTTTAGAATTATCGTTATTAATGATAATTTCTATTAAAAGTAATAGAATTATTATTATTACTTTCATTATTTAATAAGATTATTATGAAAATGTAGTATTATCATTGTTTTTATTATTATTATACTGCAATAATTATAATAATATTATTATTATTATTATTTATTATTATGTTTGTGTTGTTTACATTCATGATCATGTTTATTCTTATTTTTAATGCTATAATAATGATAGGGTAATTTTTTCATATTATACAAGTAATTTCTATTACTACTTTTATATATTGACTACCAAACATGGGTTTGAAATCAATATATTTATTTCTATTTTTATTCTTTGAACATACCTAGTATGTCATTCATATTTTCAAATTCATTTCATTCCTAGTCCTATTTCATTCCTTAGCTCATTCCATTTCTGGCCAAATTCATTTCAATGTATTAATCACTACCTAAGTGATTTAAGTAGGTTCTCGAAGATGGAATGGTAACTCAATTCCTATGTTAAAATCAAAACTAGAAAGTGGGAAAACAATACGAAAGCTTTTTGTTTTTTTTCCATATTCGATAATAAGAATATATCAAATTCACATAGGGTAATAAACAACAAGTATAGTGTAACAGATAACCAACATATTACTGTTAGAGTCCATACTCCACCAACTTACAACTGAGTTGCTATGCTTAGGACTCTTTGTGTGTTAGATAACTCATTGTATTAGATAATTCCTATCAGATCTGTTGTAATCTTGATCTGTTGCAATCTTTTTTGCTCTTTTGCACATAGCTTGTAACCTTATATATTCAGATGAATGGATCAATGAGAAATGTCTTCATCTGCCATTCCATTTTACATGGTACCAGAGCAGGGTTATCAGAATCGATAATCTGCTTAAGCCACAAACACTAAAACACCAAACACTAAACAGTTAAACCTTTCATAATGTCTGGATCGTCTTCTACCTCAACCATGGCAGGAGACAAAACACCTAGTAAAGAGGAGATGACACCAGAAAACGCAAATCGAACCTCAGTCTTAGGGGATGTAAATTTCCCCTATTACCTTCAGCCTTCCAATCATCCGGGGTTGGTATTTGTAGTTACTCCGCTAGACGAAAGTGGAGAAAACTATTTTACTTGGAGATGAAACATGATTAGTGCTCTAGATTCAAAAGCCAAAACAGGATTTGTAGATGGCTCAACAAAGAAACCAAATCTAGATGCACAAGAGTTGTCTTTATGGACCAAATGCAACGCGATGGTGATTTAGTGGCTGGTCAATGTCGTAGCAAAAGAATTATAGGGCAGTATTTCCTACGCCGAAACAGCCAGCGAGATTTGGAAGGACCTTGAAGAAAGGTTCTCACAAGGAAATGCGGCAAGAGTTTATGAACTAAGGCATGGAATTGTTCTTCTTCAACAAGAAAAAATTATGGTTACAGGATACTATGGGAAACTTCGCAGTTTATGGGATGAATTACAGGTAGCTAACCCGTTACCCATTTGTTCTTGTGGATGTCATTGTGGAACAGTCAAGAAACTACAGACAATGCAAGAGAATGAGAGAGTATATAACTTCTTGATGGGGCTTGATAGCAACTTTAACAGTATACGATCTCATGTCCTAAGCATAGACCCTTTACCTAGCCTTGGGCATGTTTATGCACTAGCAACACAGGAAGAAAAACAGCAACTCGTTGCTGCTACTAGGATGCCATCAATTGATACTGCAGCGTACTTGGCTAGCAAAACAATGACAACTAATACTACAACTACAAGTAGCAAAGGGATAGCTGGATGGAAAAAGCTTGTTTGTGACCACTGTAAAAAGGCTGGTCATGTCAAAGAAAAATGCTTTGAGATTATCGGGTATCCTCCAAACTGGCGTAAAAAGGAGAGAAGAGGACATGGCAAACCAGCCATACAAACAAATTATGGAGGGATGAAGAATTTCAGTGCAGTGAATGTAGTACAACTAGAGGCACAATGCGTGATGAAGGACCAACCACAAACACAAGCAGAGTCGCAATCATATATTCCACACCTAACAGAGGCACAACTACAACAACTTATGAGTCTCGTAAGCAATAATGTCGCAATGGGAGCAGGTGCAGCGGCTAATATGGCCAATATTTATGGTATTATTAACTCACCAATATCTTGGGTCATCGACTTAGGTGCAACTGATCATTTTACCTGCACGGCGGAATTATTCACAAATACTATTTCTAACCCAAATATCTCACCAGTTCGAATTCCAGATGGGCGAACTGTGACTGTACAAAATTTTGGAAATATGGCATTGGGAAACAACCTCAAATTAAATCGAGTGATGGCAGTCCCAGAGTTTAATTGCAATCTTTTGTCAGTACATAAATTAACGAGAGACTGGAATTGTGCACTGATATTTTTTTTGAACTTTTGTGTTATACAGGATCTAGCCTCGAGGAAGCTGATTGGAGTAGGTAAAACGAGGAATGGCTTGTACTATTTGGAGGCAAACACTAAAAGGATGACAATGATGGCTAATAGAGAGAAGGATGACATATTATGGCATCAAAGATTGGGGCATTTACCGCTTGATCGCTTATCTTGCATTTTTTATTTTCTTTCAAGTAGCAATCAGAGGAATTATGTTTGTGATGCATGTTGTCGAGCAAAACAAACTAGATTATCCTTTCCTACAAAGGCAATAAAAGTTTTGAGATTTTTAATCTGGTCCATTGTGACATTTGGGGACCTTAGAAAACACCCTCAAATACTCATGCAAATTATCTCCTGAGTCTCCTTGATGATCACAGTAGGGCAACATGGATTTATTTAATAAAATTCAAGTCAGAAGCAAGCTCTTTACTCATACATTTCTTTAACTGGATCAAGACCAAATTCAATCGATCAGTTCGTATTTTAAGAACAGACAATGGAAAAGAATTCATGCACAAAGAGTTGCTCGCATATTATCTTGAAAATGGAATTGAGCATCAAACCACATGTGTTTATACTCCACAACAGAATGGAACAGTGGAACAGTGGAACATAAACACAGACACATTTTGGAGGTAGCTAGAGCGTTACGATTTCAAGCAAATTTCCCGATCAATTTTGGGAGAGAATGTGTTTTAACTACAACTCATTTGATAAATCGTATGCCGACCCCAGTATTGCAAAATAAAACACCCTATGAAGTACTCCATGGGACAACACCAACGTATGACCATCTACGTGTGTTCAGGTGCTTATGTTATGTCCATGTTCCGTCTAAGGTTCGAGACAAATTCGCAGCAAGGTCACGACCTGGAGTCTTCATAGGATACCCAGCTAGTACCAAAGGGTATCGAGTCTACGATCTAGAAAGCAAGGAAATTTATATATCACGTGACGTGATCTTCTATGAAGAATGTTTTCCATATAACAAAGACAATGAGGCAGCAGCACGCACAAGAAATGAACATAGTTTTTCAATAGCAAATCCTATGACCATACACCAGCCTTCACTTGAACTATCTCAAAATATGGCATCATATGAGCAACCATCATAAATGGAAATTGACTCAAGTATTGGTGTAATGGGGCAGTCTAAAATGGACACAAGTACAAGTGATGAAGACACACACAATATTCCAGTTAGTTCGCCCCAAGAAAGCTACCCAAATTCAGAGGCTCAAGGACAAGTTATGCGTCCACAGCGAACAAGAAATGCTCCGCGACAGCTTGCGGATTATCACTTTGTTTTGCCTCCATCGCTACAGCCATCCTCCTCAACTCCTCCTTCGGCACACTCGACGGTATATCCACTTCAATCTTGTCTCTCTTACTCTAAATTTAGTAAAGCTCACAATGCATTCTTTGGGGCCATCACTTCTCATGATGAGCCAAAAACATTTGCTCAGGCTGTAAAGCTTCAACATTGGAGAGAAGCTATGTCTAAAGAAATCTCGGCACTAGAGGCTAACCACACTTGGACTTTGGAGCATTTGCCACCTAGAAAACATGCTATTGACTCGAAATGGGTATATAAAATCAAATATTGAGCAGACGGCAGTTTGGAAAGGTACAAAGCGCGTTTAGTCGCGAAGGGATTTACATAAGTTGAGGGAATTGATTTCCATGAGGCCTTCGTACCGGTTGCCAAACTTGTCACCGTCCGATATTACGAAGGGATTTACACAAGTTGAGGGAATTGATTTCCATGAGGCCTTCGCACCGGTTGCCAAACTTGACACCGTCTGATGTCTATTAGCCGTGGCAGTGATAAAGAAATGGGAATGACACCAACTTGACGTTCATAATGCTTTTCTGCATGGTGATTTACACGAAGAGGTTTACATGAAATTGCCGTAAGGATTTTCCCGAGAGGGGAAGCAAAGAGTGTGTCGTCTGCGAAAATCACTATATGGGTTGCGTCTGGCCTCACGCAATTGGAACCAAAAATTCACTACATTACTGTCAAGTTTGGGTTTCAAGCAATCACAATGTCTTGTTCACATGTCTCAAAGGACCTACGTTCACTGCTTTGCTTATTTACGTAGATGACATAGTCATAGCGGGAAATGATCCAGTTCATATTTCTTGGATTAAGCAGCGCCTAAATGATGCTTTTAGAATTAAAGATCTGGGTAAATTAAAATATTTTCTTGGCTTAGAAGTTGCAAGATCTCCGGATAGTATTGCATTGAGTCAACGAAAATACACATTGGACATGTTAGCTGAATGTGGTTTATTGGGTTCACGTTCCAGCAAGTTTCCAATGGAACAACAACACAAATTGGCAGCCGATTTCAGAATTCGTTGTGAGGATCCCAGTTTGTACCGTCGTCTCATAGGAAAATTGCTTTATCTCACAATTACAAGGCCTGATATTTGTTATGCAGTACATGTACTTAGCCAATTTATGCAAGAACCGCGACAGCCCCATCTCAAAGCCGCTTATCGAGTCTTACGTGCTTAAAGGAAGTCCAGGCCAAGGACTACTCTTTCCAGCTACTAGTTCTCTTCAGTTGAGAGCATATTGTGATGCAGACTTGGCAGGATGCCCCACCTCTAGGCGATCAACCACTAGTTATGTCATTTTCTTGGGTAATTCTCTAATTTCTTGGCGCTCAAAGAAACAAACCGTGGTATCACGTTCATTAGCCGAGGCAGAATATAGAAGCATGGCAACTACAACTAGTGAAATTATATGGATTCAGCGATTGTTGGAAGATTTACAAGTGTCACATCCTATACCAGTGCCTCTCTTTTGTGACAATCAAGCAGCGTTACACATTGCTGTTAATCCTGTTTTTCACGAAAGAACCAAGCATATCAAAATTGATTGCCACTTCATTCGCGATCATGTTCAATCTCAGACTTTACAACCACAAGCTATATCTACTAATCACCAATTGGCCGACATCTTCACAAAGGCTTTGGGTTCGGACCATTTTCACCGTCTTTTGGGCAAGTTGGGCATTTCACTTCTCCATGCACCATTTTGAGGGGGAGTATTAGAGTCCATACTCCACCAACGTACAACTGAGTTGCTATGCTTAGGACTCTTTGTGTGTTAGAACTCATTGTATTAGATAATTCCCATCAGATCTGTTGTAATCTTGATCTGTTGTAATCTTTTTTGCTCTTTTGCACGTAGCTTGTAACCTTATGAGGGCGTTTGGTTCATGGATTGATTTTTTATTTTTTGGAATAATATTCCTGAGAATGATATTCACAGGAATGTTATTTCTGGAAATGTGATTAAAACTGTTTTGTATGTTAAAAATATTCCTAAAAATATTTTGTCAAATTTCTATGAATATTTTTTTGCTATGTTTGGTTAGACTCAATATTCCTAGGAATCTTGAGCAATTTTCTAACAACGCCCATAACTCAAAAAAATAAACTAATAATTTTAATTTATTTAATTTATTTTTATTTTTATTTTATTATTTTCTAAATATTTTTTTTATTTACTTTTATTCTTATTAATTTATTTCATTTTATTCTTATTTATTTTATTTTTTATACTTCATCTTAAATTATTTTATTTTTAATTTTATTTTATGTTATTTAATTTTTTATTTAAATTATAAAATGTTAGTTTAGCTTAATATTTTATTTTTTCTAAATATTTTAATTTTTTACTTTAATTTTATTTTATTCTTATTAATTTTTTTATTATATCTTATTTTAATTACTAATTTAATTTTTATTATTTAATTTTAATTTTTTTATTTTATAATTTATTTTATTTTATTTTATTTCATTTTATTATTTATTTTTATCCTATTTTTATTTTATTTTTATTTAGTTTTTATATTTTTATTTGATTTTTTATATTTTTTTTTATTTTTTTTATTTCATTGTTATGTTATTTGTTTTAATTTTGCATTTTTTAATATGAGTATTTCTGTCTTTTGCTTTTTCCAAAACATTCTCACTACTTGGGAATGTAAGATTCTCACCCCTTCACATGAGAATAGAAATTGAGTAAATCATAAAAATATTATAATTCCAAGAATGTGATATTCTCAGGAATATGATATTCTCGGAAATATTTTTTTATTCTGTGAACCAAACATGAGAATAACATATTTTAGACTTCATATTCTTAAGAATCCCATATGATTCTCCGAATCAAACGCTCCTTATATATTCAGATGAATGGATCAATGAGAAGTGTCTTCATCTGCTATTCCATTTTACAATTACGAAAGTCAAAAGGTTATCGATCGATGTCAGTCGTTGAATTATTTGCTGAATACCAAGTTGATTGGAATATAAAAGCATATCATTACTTGTGTCATTAACAGGATAAAGAATGTAGCAAAAATATAAAAAGAAATAGAGATATATATTTATTTTTATATAAGAATACAAAATTACAAAATTTTGATAACGGTAATAGAGGAAGCAAAAAGGCTCTTACAAATCCTTCCTTTCCGTTTCCTTTTTTTATTTTTGTTTTTCAATATATATATATATATTTTGTTTTTCTTCTTATAACACTCGTAATTAAGATGGGGAGAGGCCTAATAATCATAAGATCGATCAGGCATCGATTTTAGCGTGCTTGTGACCTTGAAGTCCAACAGCATCATCAGCAATGTATTTATTCCAGAACCAGTGAGATTTCCATACTCTATTCATTTCTTCAATTGGAACACCGTTTGTCTCGGGCAAGAAGAAGTAGATAACAAGAGTCATTACCAAAACCCATCCTGCGAAGAAGAGGAATAGACCAAATTTCAAGTGGCAAAGCATTGTGAGGAAGACTTGACCAATAATGAATGTGAAGAACATGTTGACACAGACGTTGATAGATTGCCCTGCTGATCGTATCTCCAAAGGAAATATTTCACTAGGCACCAACCACCCCAATGGTCCCCAAGACCAAGCGAATGCTGCTACGTAGATGCAAATGAATAACACTGCTAAATTGCCATTTGTTTTTGTGAAGCTTCCTTCACCTGTTACCCCAAAGGCGTTGTAAACCAGCATTCCAACAATCACCTGGCAAATCAGCATCTGAACTCCACCTTCAAGGAACAGTATTCTCCTTCCGAATCTGTCAACTGTGAAGATTGATACTACAGTAGCAACGCAATTGACAACGCCACCAATGACCGCAGATATGAGAGCTGCTTCATCACCAAAACCAAGAGTTTTGTAAAGGACTGGTGCATAGAAATTGATCACATTGATTCCAGTGACTTGCTGGAAGAATGGGATAAGAATAGCAAAAGTTAATTGAGGCCTGTATTCTCGCTGGAATATATTCTTCCATGGATTCTCAACCAGTTTGGAAGCCTCACTTGCATCCACAAGGTCCTGAAACTCCACGTCAACGTTGTTTGTTCCACGAATTTTCTGCAACATAGCTTTGGCCTCTGTGGTTTTGCCTCTCTGGATGAGGGAGTTAGGAGTATCCGGGAGGAGAATAGCTCCAATAGTCATGACAACTGCAGGAACCCCGGCGAGAGCCAGTGAAACTCTCCACCCGTTTGCCTTCATGGTTGCTGTTCCATAGTTAACAAGATTGGCAGCAAAGATACCGATTGTTGTTGCCATTTGGAAACCAATGTTGAGCGCACCTCTTAATTTGGCTGGTGCCATTTCTGATAGGTAAACAGGTACTGCCTGGTTAGCAAATCCTATACCAACACCAAGCAATATACGTCCGATGATGAGCATTTCAACATTCATGGCAGCACCATTTAGAACAGCACCTACTAGGAAAATTACACCACCAATAGCCATGGATATTTTACGTCCGAAGGCTCTTGTGGTTGCAGATGCAGCGAAAGAAGCCAGTAGTGCGGCCAAGTAAAGTGATGAGGTGAAGAGCGTTAATAGGTGGTCGTCGAATTTGCAGTACTGGCTTTCTTTTCCAGACAAGTTTTTCTCCTTTTTGTATACGTCTGGGAAGAATTTAATCAAAAATTCATCCATAGATGTAACTCCACCTGCGCATATTATATATAAAATAAGTATTAATTTAGATATATATAGGAAACAGATATAGAAAGAAATTTTTTTTAAAAAAAATAAGATCCAATTAATTAATTAATTAATTAATTAATTAGGAATTAAGATCATATATATAGATGGATGATCAAGTACAAACCTGAGATACCAATATCATATCCAAAAATGAGACCACCTGTGGCCGCACCCAAACAGGTAATAATAACAAATCCGGTGAATTTGCCTTCATAATCGCCCGTAGGCCCCGTAACAATAGCTCCTCCAGCCATCTTGTAACAAAAATTAACTAGCTAGTTAATAAATTTTCTTTTTTTTTTTATATAATTATAAGTTTTTTTGCTTTTTTCTTTTTGTCTCTTTTTCTGATATGAGGAATAATCGAACTCCAAAACATCAATTAAGAAACAAAGGCCACCAACCCAACTCTTTCTGTGAGCTAGTATAGCTAGCTAGCTAGCTAGTAATTTCTGAGCGACCTTTGAATCCTTTTTATTGGATGTTTTTGAGAAATTGAAGTTTCTTTCCTTTGCTACATCAGCACGGCAACCTTCAGTTGCCTGTGTGTTCGTCTTTCCTGCTTTTGTTCTCAATCCAAGTCTTTATATAGCCTTCATCAGTTTGTTATTTCTCCCGTAAACTAAGGAAAAAAAGTGTTCGATCCTCTCAACAGACACAACTTGGATCTCTGAATCCGCTTTCTTCGTTCAAACTCATTACTCAAATCCATAAAACACTTTGTGGCTTATATAGTTTTACTCCATTTCAATGATCCACAAATTATCCTTATTAATTAATTATATATTATCTACAAAAGATAGAGAAATTTTATATATCACTACTCTTACGTGGCATGCATTACTCTCATACGCCCGCCACAAATATCACACTCTTTATTTTTCTAATTAAAACAAAGATTGTTCATACGTATTATAGCCAAATAATTAAAAAAGAAACAGAAAATTGTAATTTATAAGATGAATATGGTACGGTATCACAAATGGACAACTGTATACATATTTTTCTATCACACATTGCAATTATTTTGCTTTACTAATAATACAAATTTTGAGGTTACAAAATAAGAAAAATAATATATTTTTATATATACCTATCATCACACATATATTTATATACACACTTGCCCGGAGTCAAACATATATCTGAAAAAATAAATGAATACATGCATATTCGTGTTAATTAACGATCGATATTCGAGAAATGATAAACGTACGAACAATTCTTTTGCTAGCAAACACTTGAGCCACAGACAAGTTTGTTGATCAAAGAATTCAATGTATTTTGTTTTAGATTAAAGGTGCATCTTTCTGGTCAATGTCAAGGGTCATCAAAGATGTTTCTAGATCATATCAGTCGTGAACAACCACAAGAGGCCTTTGATTAGCAAGTAACTGTAAAATCAAATGAAAATTAACAACCACAAATCATTAAAATCTCCAAGAATATAAAACGCGTAATTAATGCACTGATCAAAACAAAAGAAAGATTGGGCAAAATTTTATGAGTAATCATCATTTTTTTGGTTAGATTTTTAAATTAGTCGTTATCATTAAATGAAGTTTCGGAATGAGTCGCACCTCTAATCGTTTTTCACATTAACGGGCTTAAATTAGCCGTTATTATTACATAAAGTTTAATGTTTCATTAAGTCTCAAATTGGTTTCCTGTTATCTTGTCACGAAAATGTGATCAAAAGACCAACATGATGACGACATGGCAATTTTTGGAAAATATTGAACCGATTAAAAATAATAAACACTCGTAGTGTGAGTTTTGTAACAATGTTTCGTGAGAGTACACTCAAATTGGCCCCAAGGTATAAAATGAAAAAAAAAAATTAAACTAAAATAAAATCATATAATCAATTAAAACTGAATCTTTGATTATCAAAAGTTCTAAAAATATTAATCCTACAAACAAAAATTCCATCAATGATTAATCAAACCCCACAAATTTTAATTCCACCCAAAATTCAACTAACATAATTCGATTCTAAAACCCCAGCAAAATGGTTCTTGTAAAAATTGAAACTTCAAAACCAGAGACGCAGAAACAACACCGTACTACAGATCACTTGTCGTCGTCGCCGTCGTTGTGGTGGCGCTTCGTGAACCAGCTGCCATATTTCTCTTGGAGTTGCACGATCAATAAGCCAGTGTTGAAGAGCTTACGGATGTTTGGTACATCATAGTTTTGAGTTACGTAAACCCCAAAACCCGTGCCTGTAATGAATGATAAGCTGCTTTTGATGATACCCATTTGCAGATTCAACCTTGAAGTTGCCAAAGATTGCTGCCTTTTGTTAAGGACACAAAATATACACATGTAGCTACTATTGTACGTATATGAACAGGGATTTATAAAGGTTTGTGTTGCGTTCACTGTCTTGACCCCTTTTGCAAGTTAACTGTTAACTTGCCACGGAAGATTTTACGTGGGACCCACTGTGAGGACAGGCTGGCAGATGATAAAGCTTGGCTTTCTTGGGATTGTCTTGTATGCGGCCACTTTTTGGTCTACCACACAGTAAATTAATCAATTCTTTTAATACACAAATTGCTAATTGTTGCATAATTACTATTTACCCTTAAAAATAATTTTTTTGCAAAATGTTTTTTTACCCTTTTTATGAGGGGTATGTGTTACAAATAAAAAAAATACCTCTACGAGAAAATACAAACATACCCCTTTGCTCTTCTTCTCTTTTCACATTTTCCTCTCCCGAGACATCCTGTAAGCAGAGAGATCTAATGTGGACCTCTCTACTTGTAACAGATAATTTTATTGATAAGTATGAAATGAAATTACAGGATATATTGTAACGTCCCAAACCCAACCCTACACTACAGGTCAAGTCCGGACTCGTTACACGGACATAGTCTCCTTTGTACCATGGACTAACTGATACCTGCACATAACCACATTCAACCACCAAGCTACAAACCAACATTTCATATCAACCCATCCTTCAATGTTAACATATTCAACGAACTCCTCAAGGCCATTCGAGCCTTGGAACCACAAATTATAACATGCAAGCATACAAGGCATACCTTTAAAACCCTAAGTCGTAAGTAACAAGCTTTACATATAAGCTAAGTTCAATATTCTAACTACTTACCACACAATCATGCAAACAAAAGTTGTAAAGTCTAATATCAGTTATTACATGCCAACTACCACGCCAACAAGCCATACAAGATTATAACTTTGCTACTACCACCAAATCTAACATCAATACATACAAGACCACAAGGGTCTCAAAATATAGAACAAACAATATCTTCACAAAGACTGCTCACAGCATCCAACCTTAACACACAAGCAATCAAGGAAGTTGATCTACGTGAACTTCCTCCTTTTCCTCTACCGCTACAAGCTAGGGATTCACCTTAGCTTCTCTTGAAACATGTTAAATGAGGAGTGAGCAACAAAGTTACCCAGCGAGGGAGGTGATGCAACATACCGGGGAGTGCTTTCATGAGATGCAACAAAGATAGCAATATTAATAACACAAATAAGCAACTAATGGAACAATTAACTAAACACATATAAAAAGGATACGGTTCATCTCCTTGTCTTCGATCTCGAGCCACGAGCCATGGAACCTCAAGTAGATGCCGGTAAAGCCCTTATTCCTCCAAATGGGATGCTTCGGATGTACCCCGATCCTACGACCCATATCTCCCGAGATAGGTCTGTATGTCCCAACGAGGTGAACCATGCATCTGGGGTAGAGGAGTATGACTCAACAAGAATGGGAATAGGAACCATGGTAGTCGAGGGAGACCGACAGCCCGATGCTGCCCGGCAGGGGCAGAGGCACCTTAATAGGGGTGTACGCCCAGGCGTACACTGGAAATAAAAAACCAAGGGTATTTTAGTAATTTTAGTATTTAATTATTAAAAAAAAAATAAGAGCTAGTTTTTTTCCATTCTCACTTTACCTTTCGACTTTTTCCCACCGACCACCCGATCAACCTCATCTTCATCCTTACAATTCAAGCTCAAAAAAAAAAAAAAAAAACCTTGATCATCAGCTTTACAGCCTTGTGCCACTGCCAGGTTTCTTTCTTTATCACTTTCTAAATGGGTCACTATTACTTTTATTTTTTTCTGTTTGTTTGCTTCTTATTATTTACTTGTTTATTTCATCTACTTATTATAGTAGAAAAAAAAAAGATCAGAGTGAAGATTTAAACAAGAAATGGCTTTGCGTATAAAGATGAGTACCTTGGACGATCTAGACACTGTTAGAACTTGGAGCTCATAAATATGCACGGCACCACCAAAGAAAATGATTACTATTGATATCTCATTTTAAATAATACGAAATACATGAATTTTTTGAAAATTCTATAACCTCTCTAAATGAAGAGGAACTAGATAATAAATCGAATTTAAGGAATTGAACTGATTAAACACTAATCTTTATTATATACCTTCATGATCTTTAGAAGATTTTTTTTTTTTTTTTAAAGTCAGTGTTTGGAATTGGTTCGGTGATGTTCATTGTTTTCTAAAGAGGTTTAATTACTTGGAAGATTTGATTAAGTAATAATTTTTTAAAGATGTATTAAAAGGAGTATTTTAGTAATTTTATTCCCTAAATTTTTCATGATTGGTCAACCAAATAAAAACGTTTAGCAAAGAATAATAACTCGAAGAAGTTAGAAAATAATAGAACTATAATTATAAGCTTACTTTCACATAATTGTTGTCAGCTAAGAAGATGACATGAGGTTATGAAATATGCTTATTTTTTATTGACGCAATTATTGTTCTTATGTATAGGTTGTTTTTAGGAAAATTAATTTCTATATATTGATGGACAAATTTCTAAATAAAAAGTCAATTTTTTAGGAACAAATTTCTTCGGAATCTAAGGAGGTGAGTAGTAAAGATGATGGGCAACATTGTTCAAAGCAACCTCGAATTGAGATCAATTTAGAAGATTTATCAACAGATCCTGGATTACGCACGAAAATTACATCTTACAATCCGAATGATCGAGATAAAGTACGAAGATACTATTTGCAAAAAGGGCCTTGCCAACACCGTAATCATGATTTTCCCAAAAGAAAAGTGGGGGATAAGTTTAGAAGATTTTGTCCATCTTGGTTTAATGAATTTGGCAGTTGGTTAGAGTATAGCATAGAAAAAGATGTTGCATATTGTTTGCATTGTTATCTTTCTAGGCCTGATATTGGAAAGCAGTCAGGTGAAGACACATTTGTTACAGATAGGTTTATGAATTGGAGTCATAAAAATAGATTTAACACTCATGTTGGAGGTCCGAATAGTGCGCATAACATAGCGTACAAGAGGTGTCAAGACTTGATGAAGCAAAGCCAACACATCGAAACTGTTATCTTTAAGCAATCCGATCAAGTTCGTGAAATATATCAAATTCGATTAACTGCTTCAATTGATTACATTCAATTTCTTTTGAAACAAGGATTACCTTTCCGTTGTCCTGATGAATCGGAGAATTCTACTAATCAAGGTAATTTCTTGAACTTCTCAAGTTTTTTGCTGATCATAATGAAACCGTCAAAATTGTGTGTTGTAAAATGCTCCTGCTAACAATCGGTTAACTACCCCGGAGATTCAAAAAGACATTGTCAAAGCTGCTGCATTTAAGACTACTAAGGCAATTATAAAGGATCTTGGAGATGAACATTTTGCTATTACAGTTGATGAGTCGTGTGATATATCAAACAAAGAATAAATGGTCATTGATTTGCGTTATGTGAAGCACAAAGGAAGTATTGTTGAGCGTTTTCTTGGTATAATGCATGTCAGTGATACTACTGCTTTATCCTTAAAAAGAGGAATCGAGTCATTATTTAACATACATGGATTAAGTGTATCAAGAATCTGTGGACAAGGCTATGATGGTACTAGTAATATGAAAGGTGAATTTAATGGTCTTAAAAGTTTGATTTTGAAAGAAAATTCATTTGTTTTTTATATCCATTGCTTTGCTCATCAATTGCAACTCACACTTGTTTCTGTAGCAAAAAATCATGTTCAAGTTGCTACCTTTTTCGAATTAGTTGTTACTTTACTAAATGTCATTGGAGGTTCATGCAAAAGACATGACATGCTTCGTGAAAATCAAGTTGCTATAGTTAAAGAAGCATTAGAAAAGGAAGAAATTCATAGCGGACGCGACATGAATCAAGAAATTGGTCTCAAATGAGGTGGTGATACTCGTTGGGGTGCACATTATCGCAGTTTAATAAGTTTGAGTCTCTTGTATTCCTCAGTGATTGATGTACTTGAGATTATCAAGGATGATGGATTGAGCCCAGAGCAAAAAGGTAAAACTAATCTCCTCTTAGACACGTTACAAACATTTGATTTCGTGTTTATTTTGCATTTGATGAAAACTGTGCTGGGAATCAGTAATGAATTATCACAAGCATTGCAAAAGAAAGATCAAGATATCATTAATGCCATGGGATTAGTTAAGCTCACAAAGCAACTTTTGCAAAATTTGAGAGATAGTGGATGGGAATCTTTGTTGAATGAAGTCTTTTTGTTTTGCATAACTCATGACATTGACATTCTTAATATGGAATAGATGTTTTTGTTCAAAGGACGATCATGACGTAGAGTTGAAAAGATTACGAATTCATACTATTATCACATTGATTTGTTCTATACTATTGTGGACATGCAACTTCAATAACTTAATGACCACTTCACCGAGACAAATACTAAGTTGCTTCTTTGTTTGACATGCTTGAATCCGGACAACTACTTTATTGCATTTGACAAGCAAAGGTTAATTGAATTTGCTAAGTTTTACCCAAATGATTTTTCTCCCATTGATTTGGTAGTTCTTGAAAATCAGTTGGAGATATATATTCTTGATATGCGAAGCAATGACGAATTCTCTGAGTTAAAAGGGACTGGTAACCTTGCAAAGATGCTAGTTAAGACTGGAAAGGATCATGTTTATCAGTTGGTGTATACACTTATTAAGTTGGCATTGATTTTACCTGTTGCTACAGCCACTGTGGAAAGAGCATTTCCTGCAATGAAAATTGTAAAAAATCAGTTGTGGAATCGAATGGCAGATGATTGGCTGAATGATTGTTTAGTCACTTACATAGAGAGAGATGTATTTCATGACGTCGGCAATGAGCTGATTATTCAACGATTTCAAACTATGTCGAGTCATCGAGGACAATTATAAAAGGTACTAATTTGCATTTTAACTCAATTTCGGGCAAATCAACTACACGTGAGCATTTAACTAGTTTCAAATACATCTAAAGCACCTAATTGAAGCATCAATTCGTTCCAAATATCAACCTAAAGCCAAACCCTAATTTTCGTCACTATTCATTGTCTCTTTCATACAACTCAAGCATTCAACAATGGTAAAAGCTATTAAACTACTTTAGCATAGTCCACATAGCATGTAAGGCATATATATCATAATATTTAAGCATTTTAATAGTTAATATCAACAAATAATGAAAACTCAAAAGATGACATAAACTTTAAAAGGCTATAAATGCAAACTCCCTCACTTGTACAAGGTTTAGGAGGCTTGTGGATGTACTAAATGCTCCAAAAACACTTCAAGATCAAGCTAGAAGTCCAAGTTTGCAAGGATTGGAGATGAATTCTTCTCATTTCTCTCCTAGAAGGCCATCGGGTTTGGGGGGTATTTTGGGAATTGTTTGTTTTGTTTGTGAGCAATTATGTATGAGTATGTATTATTAGGTGATATATGTATGAGTATGTGTTAGTAGCATAAGTCAAATGCTAGTATTATTTATTTATTTATTTTAGTCAAACTAAGTTAAAACTCAAATTAAAAGATTACTAAATAACTATGTTACATTTCTACTATTTCTTCATTCAACAAGACATGAATCATTTTCCGAATGCATGTTCCCGGCCTCCAAAGCCCAAAACCACAAGTTCTCGATTCCTTTTATAAGTCATACTACCTAGGAAAAATATTAAACTGAACAACTTAGACAGTCGAATTTTTTTATGAATAGTGACCATCTAGTGAAACATAGAATCAAGAAAAGAAATGCACATTGAAATGCTCAAGGAAATATGCAACAGTTACGTGTGATCGTGATGAGAAATCTCGGGCGTCACATCCTCTCCCCCTTAAACTAATTGTGTCCATACAATTCTTATATGATTCAGGAAACAGCTCGGGATATCTCTCTCTCATCTGCTCCTCCTGCTCCCAAGTGGCATCTTCAACTCCGTGGTGATCCCAAAGAACTTTCCCCATCGGAATGCTTTTAGTTCTGAGTTCTTGGATCTTTCTATACACAACCCGAAGTGGCTTCTCTACATAGGTCAAAGTCTCACTAATCTCTAACGGCTCCAACTCCAATATGTGCGAAGGATCTAGATGATAGTTCCTCAATAATAACACATGGAACATATCATACACTCTGCCCAAACTCGAAGGTAATACCAATCTGTAAGCCAAATCATCAATTGTCTCAATAATCTCAAACGGTCTCATATATCTCGGACTGAGTTTACCTCCCTTTTTATGTCGAATCACACCTTTACGCGTAGAGACTTTCAGGAACACTTGATCACCTACCGCAAACTTCAAGTCACGCCGACGTCTATTAGCATAATTCTTCTGTCGGCTCTGAGCTGTAAGCATTCTCTTTTTAATAAGTTTCACATTGTCAACCATTTTTATCATTTAGGTAGAATAGCTGGGTCAACAGTTTTCATTTCTCCTACCTCATCCCAATACAACAGGGATCTACATTTCCGCCCGTAAAGTGCCTCGTACGGCACCATACCAATGGTAGTTGATAACTGTTATTATATGCAAACTCTGCCAGCGACAAATACATTTCCCAACTTTTACCGAAATCTAGAATGCAAGCTAGCAACATATCCTCCAATATCCTGATCGTCCTTTCAGACTGGCCATCTGTCTGCGGGTGATATGCAGTGCTGAAGTTCAGATTAGTTCCCAAAGCCTTTTGTAGTTTCTGCTAGAACTGTGATGTGAACCTAGGATCTCTGTTTGACACTATACTAGTTTGAACCCCGTGTAGTCTCATCACAATGTTTTCAACATACAACTCAGCTAATTTATCAAGAGTGTTTGTCTTCTTTGTAGCAAAGAAATGTGAGGTTTTTGTCAACCTATCAACCACAACCTATGCGGAATCATTACCTCGCGGTGACCTCGGCAAATCAAACACAAAGTCCATAATAACATGATCCCATTTCCACACAGGAATCTCCAATGGTTGCAACAATCTCGCAGGTCTCTAGTGTTCAGCTTTAACTTTTTGACAAGTTAGACATTTAGCCACATAATCTGCTATTTCCCTTTTTCATATTGTTCCACCAGAAGCTTTGTTTCAAGTCCCTGTACATCTTGGTGCTACCAGGGTAGATAGTGTATTTAATACTGTGAGCCTCAGCAAGAATTTCATCTTTCACAACTGAACCACTAGGAATGCAAATTCTATTCTTATACTTGAGTAATCCATCATCAAGTAGCTTGAAATCGGACTCTCCCCCTTTTGATTTTTCTAGAATCTTCAATAACTGAGGATCTGACTGTTATGCTTCCCTAATTTTAGACAGTAGTAAAGACTGGATTTGTAAGCTAGCAAATTGGATACCTATTCCTGAAGCCCCTGGTTTCCATAGACACAACTCCTCCATAGTTTCCCAGTCCTTTATTATCAAACTGGCCACAGTAGCTTTCCAGCTCAATGTATCTGCAACAGTGTTAGCTTTGCCTAGCAAGTAGTTAATAGTTCAATTATAGTCATTCAACAACTCTAGCCAGTGCCTTTGTCTCATGTTTAAATCCTTTTGAGAGAATAGATATTTCAAACTTTTATGATCAATAAATATTTCAAATTTATTACCCCACAAGTAATGTCGTCATTTCTTCAATGCAAAGCAACAGCAGCAAGCTCAAGGTCATGTGTAGGATAATTAAGCTCATAGGGTTTTAATTTTCTCGAGGCATAAGCTATCACCTTACCATTTTGCAAAAGAACGCAGCCCAAACCTTCTTTCGAAGCATCACTGTAAATCACCAGATTATATGTTCCCTTAGGCAGTACAAGGATAGGAGCAGTAGTAAGCCTCTTCTTCAGTTCCTGAAAACTCGTTTCACATTTATCATCCCAGTTATACACGGTTTTCTTTTGAGTTAAAGAAGTCAATGGTCTAGCAATTTTAGAAATGTCATTAACAAATCTGTGGTAATAATTAGCCAACCCCAAGAAACTATGAACCTCAATAACAGTTTCGAGTCTTTTCCACAACATCACTACTCAATTTTTGCAGGATCAACAGAAATCCCTTCCTGTGAGATTTTATGGCCTAAAAGTGCAACCTGTTTCAACCAGAATTTGCACTTGCTAAATTTAGCAAATAGTTTATGTTCCTGCAAGGTTCACAACATAATTTTCAAGTGTTCTTCATACGCTGCATTAGACTTAGAGTACACCAGTATATCATCAATGAAAATTACAACAAACTGGTCAAGGTACGGTCTAAACACTTTCTACATTAAGTCCATAAAAGCGGTTGGGGCATTTGTCAATCCAAATGGCAGTACAACAAATTCATAGTAGTCGTACCTGGTTCTGAAAGCAGTCTTGGGCCCAATTTGAGTTCCAAGGCTCATATTAATCTTCACTAAGAAAAACAATCTCATCTAATCTTATTAGACTAAAGCCCACTGATTTTCGAAGCCCATTGGACTTAACCAAAGTCAAACCAAATTAGTCATGGCTTTTAATTTATGACCCATCATAAATCTGCTGCACAAATACCAACTATTTTGACTCGTTTAGCCTACCTACAGTTCTCCAAAAATTCTGAAATTTTTTAGAGACGTATCTTTTCGAGTTTAGATAGTTTTAGAATCAAACAGAACTCAATTCGGAGTTAAATTGACTGAGTTATGCCCTTCGGAACACAACTGCACAAACTGTCCAGCTTTACGCGAGAATCAGTGAACTTACTGATTTTGATTTTTTTGAAACCCTTAGCCACGAAATTACGATATGCATATTAGAGGATGAAATGTTCTACTATCTCTATAGCATAACATATCCAAAAATCAGCCAAATCTAACAACATTTACTATGCCAAAATAGTCACGTAAAAATAGTGGACAGAAACATTTTCAGAAATGTTGAAACTCTTTCCTTGTTCTTTTGTGCTCAAGACTTTAGAAAATTAAGCAAACACATATGTAATCACATGAACATCAAGTCCTTGCTCTGATACCACTTGAAAGGATCTTGTATATTTAAAGCTATGAACATCATCTTGCTAAGAATCGAGCGGAAGCGAAAACATGACATTCAAAAAAATTTCAGGAATTCAAAGCAAATGTTCATATGAAACTCTAGTCTTGATATCATGTGATTAACATATGCAAAACATATATATATAGCAAATATATATATTGACAAGAGATAGAAGAAAATGATACCTCTTGTAGACAACTCAAGGAAGCCACAAATCTGAAATTTTGCTCACTTGATTGAAAACACCACCCCTTGAAAGCATAAGGGCTCTAGTCCGTCCACACGAGCAATGAATAGCTTCTCCATTTCCGTGGTTGTTTTGTGCTAGATCTACCATGGAAGATTTATGAGCTTGTTGGTGAAGAAGAGAGCAAAACCATTTCCTTCTTCTTCCTTGTTCATGGCTACGTTTTGGTGAAGAAGAAGAGAAGACAACTTCATCTCTTTTGCTTCATTTTTCAGCCATGTATGATGAAGATAATGAAGAAGATAAGGCTTCTTCTTCTCATTATTTGCTGCGTTTTTCTCTGATTTTTAGCCATGGAGGCTTAGCAAAAGAAGAAGAAGACAACTCTTCTTCTCTCTCTTGTGTAGTCTCCAACGTGTGGAGAGAAGAGAAAGATGACAAGCCCTTGTCATCTTTTTTCCTTCTTTTCTTATTCTTGTCTCCTTTTTGAAATAAAAGAGAAGACAACCTTCCTTGAATTAAGGTTGTGTTGTCTCTTTGTTAGAAAAGAAAAGATGACAAACCTTTGTCATCTTTTGTTTCTTTTATTGTAGTATTTTTCCACTAATGTATTTAAATATTCAACCTAATCACAATTAGTTGAAATTATGAAAACAACCTTTTTCATATTTTCACATTAGCCCCAATACTTAATAATAATTGCATATTGACCCCAATGACTTTTAACAGGTCAATTATACCATTGTTAACTCCTTAACAATTACACAATTATTAACTCCTTAACAATTACACAATTGTTAACTCCTTAACAATTACACAATTGTTAACTCCTTAACAATATAAGAGAAATAAAATATAATTGTTAACACTTTAACAATTCAAGAGAAACTAAACGAATTGTTAGCACTTTAACAATTCAAGAGAAACTAGACGAATTATTAACAATTTGATAATTCAAGAGAAACTAAACGAATTGTTAACACTTTAACAATTTAAGAGAAAATAAACGCAATTGTTATACTTTAACTATTTAAGAGAAACTAAATCAAGCTCAATAGAAAAAACATTCACCATGCTCTATTGTGTGTGACTTTCTAGATTCACTACTATATAGCACTGAAGAAACGCTGAACACTTTCAATGTTAATCGAGCTATTCAATTTGTTTAGAGAATGTCTCCCGTCATTCTCAAAATACCCTCAGAGTTCTTGAGTGACGTTCTAGCTACCAACGTATCAAGACAGTTTATAAAGCAATGAAGTCTTATTCATGTGAATCTATTTATGGTCGCCGATTATCGTACAATTCAATCCTTCAATTAATTATCCCGTCGAGCAAGAACCATGATCCGATTAAGTTCATAGACTCGAAACGATGCATAGATCCAAATGGTGGAATGAGAGATGACACATGGAGAAACCCATTTCCATCATTCATGCCTTGGCCAAGGACTTCCTCATTCAACAACCAAACTTGGATCGCACAGGACATCGCCTCACGTCGGAGGTTAACGGATCCTCTCTTGACCACTACTTGTCAATCACTATACCAGACGAATGAAACTGCGAGAGGACGTATCTTATCTCGTTTGTCGAAACAATCATTGTCCAAACGCTAGAATCAAACCTCAATACATATGACAACCGTAATGTCTCAAGTCTAAGGATTACATGCACAATCGCAACGATTAACAAATTATTAATCCAAAGTCATGTAATTTGTTATTCACGTCATATTCAATGATCTATTCAACTAATAGTCATCCACATGTTTATAAGTCGCATCGCTATGCTGTTATGGCACGTGGCTCACCATCCTTTATCATTAACACCTCTATATTAATCAAAGGTAACAACACATGTGATAGTCCGTAATTGATTATTAAAGTCCCGATCAAATAATCTAAGGACTATGAACACTTTAAGTATTTATCATATTAAAGAAATACGCCAATATATTCTAAATGCTTTTAGAATACATTCCTCTAATAAAAATACTAGGGACTCATTCATACACGTAAAGAAGGAGAATATGAATGTCCTAATTATGTCAATATGTAAACGAACATATAAACACTAATGCCATAAGTAAATGTCAAAATGCCCCAATATATGTCATCCAAATATGTAGCATTAGGGCATATCTCTAACAGTTGATTCCTCAAACCCATGATGATTCCACAGAACCTTTACTAATGGAATACTCTTTCTGCGAAGCTCCTGAACTTTCCGATCCACAATTCGAATTGGTTTCTCTTCATAAGACAACTTTTCTTCAATCTGCAAAGGCTCTGGTTCAAGTACATGTAAAGGATCTGGATGGTATTTCTTTAACATAGACACGTGGAACACATCGTGCAGTCTCGACAAGCTCGGAGGCAAAGCTAACCGATAAGCCAAATGACCTACCTTTTCGGTGATCTCATACGGACCCACATACCTAGGACTAAGTTTCCCGCTCTTACCGTGCCGAATCAATCCCTTCCGAGCAGAAATCTTAAGAAACACCCAATCTCCCAAATCAAACTCAAGATCCCGACGGTGCTTATCCGCATAAGTCTTCTGACGACTCTGAGCTGTCAGCATACGCTGGCGAATAAGGTGAACATTATCCACCATCTTAATCATCTCAGGTAACACAGTCGGATCAACTGTTCTCATCTCTCCAACCTCTTCCCAATACAATGGGGATCTGCATTTACGACCATACAACGCCTCGTAGGGAGCCATACCTATAGTAGATTGATAACTATTGTTGTAGGTGAACTCCGCTAAAGGCAAAAACTTCTCCCAATTTTTCCCAAAGTCTAGCACACATGCTCGAAGCATGTCTTCCAAGATCCTAATAGTTCTCTCAGACTGGCCATCAGTTTGTGGATGATATGCAGTGCTGAAACTCAACTTAGTTCCCATGGCCTCTTGCAACTTCTGCCAAAAACGAGATCTGAATCTGGGATCCCTATCTGACACTATACTCTGTGGCACACCATGCAATTTCACAATATTAGCAACATAAAGCTCAGCTAACTTATCAAAGCTATCATGTTTGTTCACGAGAATAAAATGTGTAACTTTAGTCAAGCGGTCCATAACAACCCAAACAGAATCACATCCTCTCGGAGATCTAGGAAGATCGGTCACAAGGTCCATTTTTATATGTACCCACTTCCATTGCGGAATCGACAACGGCTGTAGAAGTCCGGCTGGCCTCTGATGCTCAACTTTAACCCTCTGACAAGTCAAACATCTGGATACATACCCAACAATCTCCCTCTTCATATTGTTCCACTAGAAGTGTTGTTTCAAGTCTCTATACATTTTTGTACTGCTCGGGTGAATCGTATATCTCGAATTATGTGCCTCAGACAGGATCTCATTCTTCAAAGTCGGATCACCAGGAACACATACTTTGTCCCTGAATCTAAAGATACCATCTGCATGTAATTTAAACTCCGACTCTCCCCCTTTAGCTTTTTCTTGGATCTTCAAAATGTAAGGATCAGTCTTCTGAGCCTCTCTGATCTGTGCTAGCAACCCTGACTGAATCTGCAAACTAGCAAATCGAATCCCTACCTCAGTAGCTTCTGGCTTCCATGAACAAATTTCTTCCAAAGTCTCCCAATCCTTGATAATTAAGCTTGCAATAGTAGCCTTTCGGCTCAAAGCATCAGTAACAACATTTGCCTTACCTGGCACGTAGTTAATAGAATAGTTGTAACCACTTAACAGCTCTAGCCATCTCCGCTGCCTCATATTCAAATCTTTCTGTGAAAACAAATACTTGAGACTCTTGTGGTCAGTAAAAATTTCAAATCTGCTACCCCACAAGTAATGACGCCATTTCTTCAAAGCAAACACAACTGCAGCTGACTCAAGATCATGTGTAGGGTAATTGACTTCATATGGTTTCAACTTCCTAGAAGCATAGGCAATCACCTTACCATTCTGCATTAAAACACAGCCCAATCCTTCCTTAGATGCATCACTGTAGACAACGAAGTTCTCTGTTCCCTCAGGTAAAGCTAGTATAGGAGTTGTAGTTCATCTCTTCTTCAATTCTTGGAAACTGGATTCACATTTAGCATCCCAGTTGTAAGCAACTTTCTTTCGAGTCAACTGGCTCAAAGGTCTAGAAATTTTGGAAAAGTCTTTAACAAACCTCCTGTAGTAACCTGCCAATCCAAGAAAACTCCGAATCTCTGACACTGTCTCAGGTCTCTTCCAAGATGAAACAATTTCAATCTTAGTTGGGTCTACTGAAATCCCTTGATCTGAAATGGTATGGCCTAGAAAAGATATTTGATTCAACCAGAATTCACACTTGCTGAATTTAGCAAAAAGCTTGTTTTCCTGCAAAGTCTGTAGCACAATCCTCAAGTGTTGTTCATGTTCAACCTCGTTCTTCGAGTACACTAAAAAGTCGTCAATAAAGATTACTAAAAACTGATCAAGGTAAGGTCAAAAAACCATCTGCATCAAATCCATGAATGCGACTGGTGCATTCGTCAATCCAAACGGCAATACAACAAATTCATAGTGGCCATATCTAGTCCTGAATGCCATCTTTGGTATATCGTCACTCCGAATCCTAAGTTGATAGTAACCCTGCCTCAAATCAAATTTGGAGTAAACACTCGCACCCTGCAACTGGTCAAACAATTCTTCAATCAACGGCAAGGGGTATTTGTTCTTAATCGTGACTTGATTAAGTCCCCTGTAATCAATTCATAACCGTAGCGTGCCGTCTTTCTTCCTCACAAACAACACAGGCGCACCCCACGGCGAAGAACTAGGTTGTATAAACCCTTTCCAAAGCAAATTTTGAAGCTGAATTTTTAACTCCTGAAGTTCAGCCGATGCCATTCTATAAGGACTCCTAGAAATTGGCGCAGTGCCTGGCACAAGATCAATCACGAACTCAATCTCCCTATCCGGTGGTAAACCCTGTAATTCCTCAGGAAATACACCAAGGAAGTCTCTAACAATCGGAACCTCATTCAAACTCAACTTATCAGTAGGCTGATTGATCAAATAAGCTAAGTAAGCTTCACAACCCTTATTCAACAACTTAGAAGTCTTGATCGCTGATAACAGAGGAATTCGGGTAGCCCTGCAGTTCCCAACAATCTCCAATACCTGTAGGTCAGGAACCTGAAGATAAACAATCTTTGTTCTATAATCCAACTGAGCATAGTACTTCCCCAACCAGTCTATTCCCAAAATGATTTCAAAGTCACGGAATGGCAATATAATTAAATTAGCAGGAAATTTACGGTTCTCAATGCATATACCACAAGATTTGCAAATAGACTCAGTAACAAATTTTGCACCCAAAGGCGTACTAACTTCAACTTCATGAGGCAATTTATCAATGCAAACATTCACAGATCGTGCACATGCAGGAGTTATAAACGAATGTGTAGCTCCGGGATCAATCAAAACTTTAACTGGCTGAGTATTGAGAAGAAAGGTACCTTCCACTATAGCTGTGGTATCGGGTAGCTCCTCTGCATCCAGTGCAAAGACCCTAGCCTGAACCCTTTGTGCTGGACGTGCACCTGCAGCCCTATTCTGAACACCCTAGCCTCCAGTACGGCCCTGAACATTGTTATACTTAGGGGAATCTCTCACCCTATGGTCATCACTGCCACAACCCGTGCATTTACAGACCCAAATTCAAAAAAAGGAGATGGGACATGTTCACTTTGTTAAAAAATTATTAGGCTGTAAGTTTTAATCTATCAGTAAGAGTCAAAATTATAAAATATACATTCCTAGAGCTAAGATTGTTCAAACTAAAAATAAACATCATCACACACCAAACACATGAAAGTTAAATTGTTCAAGCGATAACCAGACAATGTTAGTCAGAAAACATAATACGCGATAGAGTTGTAGCTATTGCCCCAATGACGCCACAAATCAAACGCCAACTATGGACTCAAACCAGCCTCTAGAAGCTGGGATTTACATTTCGACGAGGCCAACAAAACATTTGGTTTCATTAAGAATGAAGACAAACCTTGTGTTTACAAGAAAGTCAGCGATAATGCAATTATGTTTCTCGTCTTATATGTAGATGACATATTGTTGATAGGGAATGACATTGGGATGATATCATTAGTCAAGGTCTGGTTATCAAGAACATTCTCCATGAAAGACTTAGGAGATGTCATATATATCCTAGGGATTCATATCTATATAGATAGATTGAAGGGATTAATAGATCTCTCCTAAAGTATGTACATAGAAAAGGTGTTAAAGAGGTTTAACATGCAAGATTCTAAAATGGGACTGTTACCTTTTAGATATGACATTCATCTCTCCAGAGCCATGAGCCTTAAAACAATCGAAGAGAGATAAATAATGAATAAGGTTCCATATGTTTCAACAATTGGAAGCCTTATGTACGTCATGCTATGTACAAGGCCTGATATTGTGCATGTTGTAAGCGTTACAAGCAGATATCAGTTGAATCTAGGCGAGGAACACTGGATAGTTGTCAAGAACTTCCTTAAGTACTTGAGAAGGACTTAGGATATAGTCTTGGTATATGGAGGAGGGGAGATGAAAATTAAGGGCCATACAAACTCGGATTTTCAATTTGATATAGATGATCATAAATCTACATCCTGATTCATCTTTGTCTATAATGGAGGAGCAGTCAGCTGGAAGAGTTCTAAACAGAGCACGACTGCATATTCCACTATAGAAGCTGAATACATTGCAGCATCGGATGCAGCAAAGGAAGCGGTTTGGATCAAGAATTTTGTCTCAAAACTTGGGGTGGTTCCTTCCATTGAGTTCGCAATACCGTTGCACTATGATAACAATAGAGCAATAGTGCAAACTAAGTTACTAAGGTCTCACCAAAAGTCCAAATATGTAGAGAGGCGCTACCACATTATTCAAGAAATTATGGGAAGAGGTGATATCATTATGCAGAAAGTAGAATTAGTAGATAACACTGCTAACCCATTGACCAAAGCCTTATCCAGACAGTCTTTAGATCGGCATCTTGAAGGGATGGGTATGAGATACTATTCAGATTGACTTTAGTAGAAGTGAAGGATTGTTAGACTAAGTGCCCTTAAAAGCCAATTTAATGTATTTTAGGAAATGGATAATGTATTATTTATTTGTTATTTATTTAATATGGGCATTTTATTTAGATTATATTAATGTGAATAATTATTTAAATAAAGTCCTTAGAATTATATTTATAGACTCTATTCTTAAGGGGTTAAAAATATGAGTGGCGGAATCTATATATATATATATATATTAAAAGAAGTTCTCGATCATAGAATAAATTAATTGGACATTAATTTATACAAATAAATTGGATTACAGTCTACTAGCCAAATTAATATGAGATATTAGTTTGAGCGATCAGTCTCCTATCGTAGGAGTAGATGTATAAGTACTTGTTGAGAACAAATAACTGGACATGACCACTAATACAATGAATTACATAGATTAGTCAATAACTTGTTGTATAATGTAATAGTGTAATTAGTCATTAGACCTGAAACACTACGGTTATTTTGTGTAAAAGATACCATAATTTGCTAGTGCAAATAATCTAGTCCTAATCAAGGATTTGACAATGTACTCAATAGCTATGATCTATTATTGCATGGAGATATGTGTGTGTAATTATAGAATCTGTCAATTAGGGATCTTATGCAATTTACTAATCAAGTAACTAGAAATCCTTGGCTAAGGTACGTAGAATAGTGGAAGTTGTTCCACAATTTATTCATAAGCTACTAATTAATTATATTTGGTCATATGGTTAAGTAAAAGAGTTTGACGACCCTATCCATAACTCTGACTTAATCGAGATGATTTAGATAGAAGGAGTTGATTGCATAAGAATTACATATTAAAGGGTTCGTATATTTGCACTTTATTATTAATTGGGTAATCGCGACATATTGGTAGGTGTTACTCACGATTTGCAAAATTAATTAGAAAGGGTTTTAATTAAATATTAATTGGATTAATATTCGTTGTTGATTAATTATGAACCCAAGCGATCACATACAATAGAGATCTGTGAATTAATTGGATAAGAGAAATTGATTAAATTAATTTTAGGACTGTCCTAATATTAATTTAACAAAAGGCTTGTAGTAATTAGATAGATGATCTGATTAAGTTGAGTCCAAGTAGACTGACCAATAATAACCTTAGGTCATTAAGAGATTCCTATATAATGGGATGTTTTGTATGAAAAATAGCTAGCACACAATTTTTCATTCATACAAAATATTACGAGTTTTCTCTAAGAGCTCTGATGGGGACTTACATCCAATTGATTAGCGCGTATCTCATGTGAATTATTTTTGGAGGTTTCACACTTGGAAAGTTCGTCTCAAATTCATACCTTGGTTTTCCGCGTTAGAGGTAATCCTAAAATTTCATGTAAATTTAATTTAGATTAAATTTAATGCATGTCTATAATTTGTGTTAATAACCATGAACGGATATATGATTTTATTACGCTGTGTAATTTTAATTTTTAAATTATCATGTATGTTTCTCAACACAAGAATAGTTTATCACCTATTTCTTAAGTGACTCGAACTCGATGCCATTTAAATTTCAAATGAGGACTACTCCTACTAAACTTAACCTTCTTGTCCACTGAAATACCAAACTTGCGAATAACAACATGAATTTTATTTATCATTTTGTGGAAGATTTTTATATAAACGTGACAAAAAATGACATCCTTGTCCAAATTGATTGTGTAAAGATAAGCATGTTGCATTTTTTAAGGAAAGATTTTGTAACACCCGTCCCACATTGATTGTTAACGCAGTTCTATACTCATTTAGCAGAGTTGCTAAATAAGTCACATCACCAACAAAAAGCTTTATATAACTGCCGGAATAACAGCAACAAGCTGAATCAAAGCTGAAAATATTGTTGATTCTTCAAAGCTTTATAAGTAGCCTTTTACCTATAGATTCTTGAACCCCAAAGCCGTAGGTTTTACTTCAACAGCAAAAGAGCAAAATTTATGGACGAAGCAAACTACAAATTACATTAGCTCTCAACTATAACACCAACAGTTTTAGGGACTTGTGTATCATCTTCTCCGTTTTACGTTTCACCATTGTGGCATGAATGAAACAGACGAAAAGAAATGAGAAGAAGACTCCAATATCAAGAATCAGGACAAGAAGGATAGAAGACTCAACCACCATTTCTTCTAAGACGAGGCATGATTTAAATCACCAAAATCATCTTTAGCAGTAAGCTAAGATGGATAAATCAAGCTCAGGTTTGTTTTTGTCTTGATTGTGAAATTCATTCTAGATTACTGCATACACACAGTACATAATTAAATATGAAAAATTTCACGCATCCACAGGTTTTCATGTGGTGCCAAGCTTCCGTAAAGAATTAGTTAACAAATTCATTACCTTGTATTTTGGAATCCTGTAATGAGATATTTATGAATACCTACAACTTTTAGTCCCTGCATACATGTTTTACTGATGGAATTAGCAGAATCACATGAATTACCAGCTCGGTACTCTAACGTGTTTTAAGCTCACTGCAAATTCCCAAAATTCAGCTGGCCTAATCCAGAACAAAACTTTCTGTCTGTACCCACAATGACCTGAATGCGTCTATCAATAAAACCACCACAGAGATCTATTTAATAGGATTGCTGTGTCATTCAGGAAGAAGGACATCAGACGATCAGTTTTTGAAGATGGAGAACAAGTGTCTCATTATGGATCTGCAGTTTCTATGAAAAGCTTATGATTGGATTGTTATAGTGTATATATATACATATATCATTCAGATATTAACATTTGATAAAGGAAGTTCTTTAGTCAAGAGGTAAAATTTTGATTACAGCTAGCTTATAATGGAGCTGTCCTGTAATCATGAATTTCCCCAATTCACCAAGGCCACCTGAACTTATCAGCCCTCGAACATGCACCAGAAAGGTCATGTCAGCACAAATCGGATAAACTAAACACCAGAACAAAAAATGAATCATGCACAACCAAAGAAATCTTTGATAAGATCAATGAGAAGTAGAAAGATAGCCTCTCACATGGATTGTCTGATTAAGCCACAAAATTCAATAAAAATTTGGTCCCAAGTATGCAAGTGTATTCATGCACATACAGGGTACATCACAGGCATGTAATGTACATTTTAACTACATTATGCTCTTCAAAATCGTTGATGTTCATATCGATTGATCTTTTTATTTGTAGGGGGGAAGGGAGTAGGGGGTTTTAAGTAGTACAATCATACAAAGAGTATAGAAACATAGGTCCTATTGTATTAAAAGAATAAAAGAGACGAGAGAATGGATTTCACCTTTTTACCTACCTACATATATATGAAGACAATCATCAATACTATCTAGTATTTGCAAGATTTAGGCAACAGAGACCGACTGCAGAAGTGCATCAACATACTCTTTCAGTTTTACTTTTGTTATTGCACCTTCCCTCCTGCTATCTGGAACTTCCTTTCCGTCTTTAAAGAGGATCAGTGTCGGCAATCCATAAACTTTGTATTCCTCAATAAGCCGAGGATTGCAATCATGATCAATTTTTACAACTGTGAGTTTTTCTTCATACTCCTGCAAGTTAACAAATAAGAGTGATAATTTAGGGCAGAAATCAACTCTTATCTCGAGGAAGTTAAATATTAGTTTACTTGTAAAGATTTCCATTTGATATTTTCCACAAGATGAGTGTGGAAGTAGAAGGGAGTGCAAGTCGTGAGGTTTTCTCAATAGGCCAACATCACTTTGGACAAGAGTTTTTAACAAGAATAAAACCTCCCTGTCTTCAGGATTCAACTTGCTAAATCTCACTAGAGAATTTCTCATCAAATACATCAAACAACAATTTTAGAGAAAATTATTTTTCTAACGGAAAAACGAGCCGCCCTGATTATCAATATAATCTAAATTCATTAACCCTGTCAAATTCAACAAAGGAAGACATTACTATATCCTTCTAACTCCTACATTATACTTCTCACCAAAAAAAAAAAAAAAAAAAACTTAACATTATACAGACGTACAATTCCAAAACCACAAGACTTTCAAAAGGCCATACAATTCCAAACATATCAACAAACAAAAACTTTCACTAAATGTAATGATACTCAATCAGTTGTAAATGTTAATAAGACTGTCACTCTGACTTGTCAGTTTGCCCATTATGAATTCAAAAACTAAATTAATCTTTATTGTTTCTTCTATCACCAGTAGCTATGTTAGTCATAAAACACAAGTGCAAAAAGACAATTCTAAAAATGTTGGGCTCTTCACTTCGCTTTCCCGTTTCCCTTTTTACTTCCTAAATAACACACCAGCTATTTTACAGACGTACAAAATTTCAATAATACAATATGCCGACCATCTCTTAGCATTAACCCAATAAATGTTTGGAAATGTCAAATTTGTATAAACAATTAATCTTCTTATATGAAACATATGGATAAAACAATTAAAATTCAAATAGATATCTAACTTGAGTTGTAATTTTTCTCAAGTGCATGACAATCAAAAAGAAAAAACGAGAAAAAAAATATATAAGGGCAAATGGGTCTTTTAACAAGCTTAGTTATCTACATTGACACAAAAGTAGGTTGTTCACCCTCTATGTTTTCGTCTGATTTGGACGAAGCATATGAAAATTATTCTAATCTCACCTTGAAATTTGAAGCCTAAAGAATGGCGGCATACTCATGGGTAACATGCCTATTTTTCATCTCATTAGTGACAACTTTAAACACTTAAACGCTATCCTTATCAAAGTTTTAGAACCTCTAAAATTTTTAAAATTTGAAAATTTTTAAAGGCTTAAACTTCAAAAAAATATTATTAATGATTTAAATATACATAAGAACTATTATTTTTCACAATTTTGAGGTAAAATAGAGATTGAAGACCAAAATAGAGACTAAATCTCTATTTTGTCTCAAAAATTATAAAAAATGATAAATCCTATATATATTTAAATTATTAATAATATCTTTTTAAAAACTGAGTCTATAAAAAATTTTAAATTTAGAAAGTTTTAGAGGCCTCTAAACCCTTGATAAGATAGCCTAGTAAACATTGGAGACTAAATTTAACAAGTGGAATTGGTACCTGAGCAAGGGATTCAACAGCCGGAGCAATCAGACGGCAAGGACCACACCACGTGGCAACGAACTCAACGAGTACCGGACGATCCGACTTCAAAACGACGTCGGAGAATTTCCCCTCATCTATCTCCTGAACTACCCCGCACCTTATCCTCCTCGTCTGCTGCTGTTTTTTCCTTGAATTTTGCGAAGCGTAGAGAAGAGACAAGTTTCGAAACGATGTACTAGTATAACTGCCTGCCCAACTTGTACTACTACTACTACTACTACTACATGTTAAATTACCACCAACCGGAGAGTGTGGCAAAACGTAGGGAAGTTTCCAAGCTGAAGTAAAAGCTACCGTATTCATTTTGCGGAGGATATCAAACATTTTTCTTTTTCTTTCAGCTTTTATTTGACTAAATAGCTTGTCTCAGAAGAGATAAAGTATTATCCAATAAGGAGATGCCACGTCAAGCAATGCTTTGGTGGATGTCCCAATTTATTATCATGTGTTTTTAGTTTTCGTGGATGAGGAGCAGTTGCAATTTACGTTGTGGATATGGAATACTGGATTTTATGAATTTTTGGGTTGATATTCGCGTGTGTTTCCGCGGCTACGATTTGCTTGGCCAAACTTTTTGATATGTATAAAATTCCTGAACTTTTACAAAATTACAAATTGACGCAAGTTAGCTCGAATTAAAAATGAAGAGGGGTCCAACGATAAGGTCCGAGGTCCAACGAGTTTATGAAACAAAGCATACCAGTACAAAAAAGTTAACTCAGACAGCTCTACCTCACTTAGCCCCAAAAAAGTCTCTCCGCGCACGACAATCCAAGTCCGAAACCTCGAACTTGTTCCAGAAAAATCGTCTGAGGTCCACAGCTAATCTCCCACTAAATCATCTAAACAATTGTCCATTGGCCCTTTAATAATCCACACATGTTTGTAATGATGATCCACTACTGCACCTTTAATCTTTTGACTCAGCTGCAATGATAACATCTCTTTTGTGACTCAGCAACCATGTGACTTGTCTTTTAAACCATAAGCCAAGATGCCTATAAAAGGCAGTAGATTCAGTAAGGAGGGGGGACTTCTGATACACACATTAATACATACATATATTCTTCTTTTTCTGTCAAAGCACCAAGCTAACTTAAGTATCGGAGTGCTAATGCGGGCAAGACCCGCCAAGCCCTCTTTGTTTTGCAGGCGATCAGCAGCGCGTGAAGGACACTTGCGACACGTCATTTTTCTACCTTAACACTTTTTTTTTTTTTTTCGTTAGTATAGATACAGTAAAGAGTACAAGGTTCAGTCAATTTCATATGTTAAAATATCTTACTGAATACACAAAGTCAGTAAAAAAAAAGTTAAAGGAAAAAAAACTAATTATAATTGCTGAAGTAACTCAAATTGTCACATAGGTGGCTCATAAAAGGAGTTGGGAGTAGTCAAGTGAGAAAGATACACAAAGCCAGTAAAAAGAAAGTTAAAGGAAAAAAATCAATCATGGGAAGGGAACCTATCATAATTACTGAAACAACCCAAACTGCTACATGGGTGGCTCGTAAAAGGAGGCGGTAGTGGCTAGACGAGAAAGATAGACAGAACGACAAATTGTGAACAAGGGAAAAAATGCTCCTATCACAATTCCAATAATCTCGAGTAGCATCCAAAACCAGTTGTGCGCTAGAGGGAAAACCATAAAGAGTTAGTTTACACACCACAAATTAACGAAAGAAACTGTACAGAAAATTGGACCATACAACACCTATCAACAAACCAAAACAACCATGGCCCAATAGCAAAAACACACATAAGGAAAGAAAGCAAACATCACACAACTAATAAAAGGAGTCAGTACCAAACCAAGCAAAATATAAATAAAAAAGTCACAACAAAAACAAACAAAAACAAAACCAAAATAACCTTCAACAAAAGGAGAAGGATGAGGGAGAAAACCCTCACATAAGGGTTTCTTTTGAGAGTTGACCAACTGGACAGCGGCGAGAGACCCGAGCCATGGAAGAAGGGAGCGATGAGAGGAGGGCTTAGATGCTTAGAAAAGAAGAAAAGGTTGAGGCAGAACGTGATTTACTGGAGTTGACATATCAATTCATGGAGAGGATCACAAGTTGGATCGAAAGATCATATATCTTAACCATATATAAAAGAATATGCAGGGGTAATTGATTTGGTTATAAATGTTCTCACATGAATGTAGCCTTAGAAAGTGTTTCAAAGTATGAACTAGTTAAGTACTTAGTACAAAATTACTAACTATTAGATTTTAAGTACTACGATGGCAATTGGTATGCTAGAGTATTTCTAGTTTCATTTTCATTCCACGCTTTGTATGAAGCAATGAACCTGAGAATCTCATTCCTTAGGTAATACGATTCCTCCCAATTTAGAATTAGTCATTCATCACAAAACTTATGAGATTAGCCCATTTTCATATTCATGGGATTGAACTCATTTATCAAATGATCAAAATACGCTTTTAAACTATATGACATGTATATAATAATAATAGAGCAATCATCATCATCATCATTTAGGAAAGTTTTATTTTATTTGTTAATAATAGTAATAATAATCAAAATAACCTTTCAAAACATAACATCTATATTATAACAAAAAGGTAATTCTTATTATTGACAAAAGAGTCACCCCTTGCACAACTTCTACAACTTTTTTATGGACAAAAGATCGTAAAAATATCCACTATAGTATCAACTTTTTGCTTGAGAAATTCATGATAGTTTCTTCCTTAGCGAGAATCTCCAAAAATCATCACTTCAACTTCACAGATTGTTGACTTCTCTTCAGTTACAAATCCATAAATCAAGCAATCCATATTGAATTATGGAGAACTGACCTCAAAATCAAATTCAAACATCTAGAATCCTTGGAAGACACCTCGGTCAATGCAATCAAATCCTATAGTCAAACATGATGTGTTTGTGTGTTTTCGGTTTAATTACATGCATCTTTAGGAGGTTTTGTGCTTATTACAATGCATTAATTAGTCACTTTCAATTAATATTATTGATAAACTGGTCTTGACATTTATAATGCCCACATACATTAACTGCACACTAACTCATATGCATACCACAGTCATTCAACGCAAAGACCATCCTTTCTTTGTTTTTGGCAGAAACAAGCATTAATATTCACAAAAACTCATAAGATTACAAGAAAGTGGGCCATAGTCGAAAGAGAAAAAATATAATAGGCCCAACAAAACACACCACACATGGGCCCAATAGTGAGCAAAAGAAATAGAAACCCACATACACAAGAACACATGAACTGAGGCCCAAAACCAACACAAACAGAATATACAAAGCTCAAGCCCAAAAAGACTTCAAACCCTAATACCATAAACCGTGCTAGCAAATTAGAAGGTCGATCGCCGAATCGCAAGTAAGAAAAAGCCCCATCAACAAAGAGAAGAGAGAAACTCATGGCATTGCACCGATCAGTTGCCATAACTCACCACCATCATTAAATTATAACCATCCTTGACCACCTCATTCACAACTGTACCACCATCGTACCATCTGCATCAATTATAATCCCAATTTTATCATATTCTTAATGTGCCAATGTTGAAGTTAAATCGTAAATTGAAATTTCTTGTTTTTGATCCGGAGATCTTTTTGGGTCAAATTTATGTGTGTAGGGAAAAAATCCAATCTTTTTTGTTTTTTTTCTCATGTGTAGAACCCAACCGGGCAAGCAAAATGCATTCGGAGAAAATGTCTCTTTGTGAGACATGTGGCATCAGTTGTGGATTCAGACATCGAAATTTAGTAGGTATACACGTACTATAAGAAAGGTTATAGAGTGTCATCATACAATAAAAGTGTCTAATATAATAATTTTTTTGAAAAAAAAAATCAAAAAAAAAATTTTTATTTTCCAAGTTGAGGATGCACCCCTCAATCTTATGTATGTCCGCCAATGCATGGCATCCTTTTTATTGGCTTGTATTCACAATAATTTTTCTATATAAGAAAAAAGGCAAAAGTGCCCTTATAGTGTGTTTGGATTGAGGGGGAAAAATTTATTAAAGGAAATAATCATAAAAGAAAAGAGATGAGAAAATTAAATCATGTTTGGATTGAATAATTTGAAGAAAGGAAAGTGTTATAAAGGAGTATGAGTGTCTTTTATTTGGATTATGAAGAAAATAAAATGGAGTAATAAATTTTGTGTAAAATAACTTTTGGAGACTTACTCTCCCTTTTCTCTATTTTGTTCCAAATTGGAGAGAAAAAAAAAAAAGTGAGTTTGGGAGGGGTTTATTTTGACCCTCCCACTTCCTTTTCCCTTGAAAAACTTCCAAAACAAACAAGGGAGAGAACTTTCTAATCTCTCCCCTTACCTCTCCTTCCCCCATTCTCTTCAATCCGAACAAACCTTTAATCACTAACAATTCCTAACTTCGTTAATTTTCATGGGAGAATGTGGGCAGTGACAGAGTTAAGACCCAAATGATAGAGTATGCATTCATACAGTAAAAGTGGTTATGTTGTGCACTAATATTGTGAGTGGGTTTAATATAGTGGTTTGTTTTACAAAAAAAAAAAAATATTTTGCCAAGAGTGCACACCCTCTTTAAAAAGTAACTTCCCACTAAATATGGATATTTGTAAATGGTCATGGAGATATTTGAGATTTTAGGTTACAAACTGTTTAGAACAAATGAATTTTATAAAATTTATTTGCAAAATCAAATTTTGGTGTTTGAAAGTACCCTTTTAAAAAATTAGAAATTTAAGATTTGCAAATCTTAGATTTTTTTTTCCCAAATCCTTTTTCAAGAGGTGAAATTTACAAATCTATATTTTTCAAATTTGTTACTCATCTTCTGAGGATAAAACTATCCCTAAGTTTAAGATATGAACTTTGGCTAGAGTACAAAGATAAAATAAAAATAAAAAATCATTTCTTCTCTCCCTGTTTCTCTTTCAACCAAAAAAAAAAAAAACCAACTCCTCACTCTCACCATTTCTTTTAAGATTATTTTTTCATAATAAATTTACGGTTAAATTTAATATTATTTTGCTACGTGAAATGTAAGTTTATTTTGTAATCTTGAACTGATATTGAAGTTATGATTATTTTGTATTGTTTAATTTTATTAACAAAATTTTTTCGTTATTTTTTTTACTTTTTTTTGGATAATTTTATGATAATAACAATAATCAATAATGAGGTTAAATGATAACCTATGACAAGTCTAATTTTAAAATAATAAAAGAGTATTTAAGTAAAATAGAAATATTAATTTCAATTCTATATGTATTTCAAACACAATTTGTATTTACAAATAATAAAATTAATTTAATACTATTTTATAATTTCAAAAAAAAAATATTTATAAATATAAATTCGCACAAATTTTATTTTAAAATTTCACAACTCAAATATTTCGAAATTCTATATTAAACTCACGGGGATTTTGGCCGTGAAAAAATAGGCGTGTCTAACCGTTTTTAAGACGTGACTTTCTAAAAGATATTAGCAAGCATCAACGTCAAAGAGACCTGCTGGAAAATATCTTCGTCCAAAAATTATCATATCTTGAAATAAAAATGTTAGGTTGCTTTTTTCAGTTCTTCTTTATCCGACGGGACGAGCAAAATGCATTCTCCTCCTCTAACTCCATACACTCTCACTCCTTCTATCATTACAACGAAAACAATCACAAGCATTCGCACTGCATATGTACGCAAGTTTCATCATCATGGCAATTCTATTACGTGCAAATCTTCTAACTCTTCATATTTTTCAATTACAGACTTGAACTTATATGATCTTTTAGGCGTTGATAGCTCATCTGAGCAAGCACAGATCAAAATGGCATATAGGGCACTGCAGAAACGGTGCCATCCTGATATAGCTGGCCCTGCAGGCCATGATATGGCTATCCTTTTGAATGAAGTATATGCTCTTCTATCTGATCCCAACTTACGTGTGGCATATGACAAGGTCAGTGTTGATACTTTCCCTTTTTTGTTAGGGTTAATATCCATTTTGGTCCTTTATTTTTGATTTTATTTTTAAAAACGATATACTTTATCTTTAAAAATGATACATTTCAGTCAGTTTATTCTTTGTCTGAGTGACACCATTAATTTTTTTTAGTAATTTTGTTAAAAAATTGACAAAAAATGTACGTGATTAACACATTTCTTATTTTCTCCAAATTGCACGTCATAATCACGTGCGTTTGTTTGATTAAACAAATGGTTCGTTTGTTTGTCATGACCATAGAATAGGAATTGTTGTTCCGTAGAAAACATATCTCAACTTTGAAATAAGAGACAGCCTCGATGACTGAGAGACAATTGCCTTATAAACAGACGTGCGAAATACCCTTCTTCTTTCTGAAATTAATTGCTTTAGGTGCTGCTTCTGATTTTATGGGGATCACATTCTTGCATAGAGCAAGAAAACTTGTGAGATTCTGATAAAAAGAAGAAGGAATTAGAGATATTATAGAACAGTCTTGACTATTTAAACCTTTCTGTGATGTAATGCTATTTGTAGTCCCCGAATTACGAAAACATTGTGATCATCCTCAGGGGCAGATAAACTAGCATGTGTGTTATGCCGAATCATTTCTCCTTTTTGTTCTCTTCTACAAAAATAAATATAGCAATGAAAAATGCTGCAGGAGCAAGCAAAATTTGCAGATTTACAAGGATACACAGGGAAGCCTATATATTCAGCCTGGCTTGGATCAGAGAGTGAGAAGAGAGCGGTTTTTGTTGATGAAGTAAAATGTATAGGTTGCTTGAAATGTGCCTTACTCGCTGAAAAGACGTTTGCTGTTGAATCGGTTTATGGAAGAGCTAGAGTCATTGCTCAATGGGCTGATTCAGAGAAGAAAATTCAAGAGGCAATTGATTCCTGTCCAGTAGATTGCATCTCGTAAGAACATTATTTCTGCAACTTGTTTTCTGAACACAGAATCTAATAGAATGAGCTAAGTATATCCTTGAATTTGTAGTAGATCTATCACATTGCCACCATTTTCAAGCCAAGCTTCTACTCTTCCCCCCTCCTCTCACGTGGTGAACGAACAAATGCATCAATTGACCAGTAGATAGAATGATAGATGCCATAGTAATAATGTAGTACTCATAAATCGTATGCAGTAATTAAGAATTTTTAGCAGTTAAGACACGCATGATCCTTAGCAGTGAAACAATTGACATTTGAAGCTTTTTCATTTGGTAAAATACTTTGAAATAAGAAGTTGGTAATTATGCTTACTACATGCACAATTCAGTATTAATGACAAAATCTCCCTTTAGCTTCATTCACTCAAGTCTCCCAATTCTTCCCTTGACATTATCTGATAGTCCCTGAATACCATTAACGTTTCACTTTTGGTATGACTAATTTAGTATGTGAACCTACTCATAAAGAACATCAGGATTTACAATACATTGTTTGCAAAGGAACCAGTTTACTTTAATCCTTTTTCTTTTACACCTTTTTCACTAATCAGACTGATTAATTTGTTATCATCACCAAGGCACATGGGTCCTGTAGACCTGTGTGCAGCCATGTCGGTTGTGCGGGAGGGTGCCGAGGGATGGGAAGGTGGAGGGGCATCGGATTTTTGATGAAACAAAAAGAGAGAGAAAAGCGAGCATACTTCCAGAATCTTTTGCAGTGACAAATTTAGTCTCATGTCAATAACCAAGCCAAGTTTTGTACTTGCGATCTACAAAGATTTGACAACAGAGTAGTTTCTTACATGTCTATCTCTGCTTTCCAAACAATTCTTCATAGGGTCATAAAGAAATCAGACTTGGCAGCCCTTGAATTCCTGATGTCAAAGAAGCCACGAGGCAATGTTAGAATTGGTACAGGAAATACAGTTGGAGTGCGTGCCTCAGATGTCTTCCAAGATTTGGAGAAGTTTCAGGCTAGATATCAAGATGTTATGAAGAAAGGTTCTGCAGATAATGATCAGGTGAGTGCTATTTCCATCACTTGTAATTGATTTTGCATAATATGTGGGCTCATGCAAGGTAAACTTCTGCTACATGGCCAAAAGTTAACATCATATATGGAAGTTGCACATCAATGATCTGACTTCTTTCACTTCACCTCAATTGTTTTTCTTTTTCATTTTTCCGCTTAACAGAACGAGTATCCTTTCTGTATTATATTGTTGTATTCAAATATTAAACTTATTTGACCCAAAAAAAAGAAAAAAAAAAAAATCTTAAACTTGTTTACAGTAGTCCTCTCAGTAAGCACAGCAGACTTCGCACATCCAGTATAAGTAAGTTTGCCTGGTGTATTAGGATATATTATCTAATCTGATTTTGGAGGTTTGTCGATGTGGAAGAGATGAATTCCTTTTTCTTTCATATTGAACTACAATAGTAGCAGTTGGTAATTTTTTATACGCGTTGCAGATATTGGATGCCCAAAGAGCGGCTAGAATCTCAGCAATTCAAGCAATTAGAACAATATCAAATTGGTTATATTGGAAGTCACCTATGTCAGGAAATACAGCAGAAGTCCACCAGAATATGAAGCTCATTTCCGAAAATTCCACTGAACAGAATATCCAAAAGCTCAGAAATGCTGCTGCAGCAAAACAAGCAGCAAGCCAGAGGATACAACCTACTGAAGGATTATCCTCTAACGATATTTATAATGATGAGTATTGGGTTCCATCGACACTTGTCCTTCCAGAGCCACAAGCCAAGAATCACTCTGATGTTAAAGCTAGAGCCACAAAGTTGAAGGAAATAAAGGAAATTGATGAGGAGGCTTCAAGCGAAGTGAATTACCAAAGCAACCCCATTTCCTGGGTTGTACCAATGGCAACAGCAACAGTGGCAGCCGTTATAGTTCGTTTAGAAGTGGGAGAAGGGGCATCGGGAGACCTAAAAGAGCATTTTGGTGGTTCAATAGCACTAAACGTTGTTAATAGCTCCTGGTTACAAGTCATTCTAGCAGGTGTTACATGGTATCTAATTGGTATGGCTGCAATGGAACTAATGGAAGCCATTCAGAATAAGGTCAGAAAGCTTGGGAAATAGGAAAAAACTATTAACCCATTAATAGAAGATTATAGAAACAAAAAAATTGTATATACTAAGACTGGCATGACACTTTAAATTGAACACACAGTCGTCTTCATTCTGTATACAGATGGTTTACAGTACTTTAAATGAATTATCTGCGATCTCAATCTAATTTAAAGCCTAAATAATACTTCTTCATTTCTTTCATATATTTTTTCTCTTCATAATTGGATTGCCAGCAGTCACCTCAACAAGAATATAATTTGTGGCAATGCTCGTAGAAATCAATCCCTGTCCACTATACCAGGTTGGTTCTCTCTCATATACTTTACAAGCAATGTACAACTTGTCCGTTAAGTTATATTTCTCTTTCCCTCCGTTGATGAAAAAGCTTGTTGTAGGTTTAACCGAGTGTTTTCTAAATGATTCTGCATCAAAAAAAAATCAGTTGAACTAATTTTACACATTTTCTGGAATTTCTTGGAATATAAGTTTCTTACACTTTCCGGATACTTCCAGCAATAATTAAGACTGTTTCTGATGTTGGATAATGCAGCATTTACTTAGGTTGTCTACATTTCTGGAGCTTGAAAGTAGATGGTAGTGAAAATCAATTTATTGGATGTGATTTTTGAGTTCCATATTCCAAGATCCTTCTGTAGAAACACAAGTTCAGTGTCTAGGGATTTTTGTTCTTATGCATGTGGCCACTTAAGTACTTTTACAGTTCTGCTAAATTGAAATTGATTAGAGATCAAAAGCACCATCACCATGATTATTAAGCATGGTGTTACCAAAGGTATGCATTACAAAGTTATCTCTTGTGGATTATTTTTGGAAAAAATTTCGATTGAATTTGACGTACCTTGTGAGCTATCTAGCCTTTCATCTCATTTGGAGAACATATGCACATGCTCAAGCTTAAATTGTGAGTCATATTGTGATGCATAGACGAAGTAAAACGAGTACGAAAAAGATCATAAAACCAATTGCAAAAAGGGAGTCGCAAACTATTTATCCGTTCCTACTTTTTTTATATCAATGTTATTGACTGAAGAACTCTTTTCAATGACTCTTGGGGTGAGAGTTAAATTCTCCAATCACAATACAACAAAAATAAGATATCTTCAACTAGTACTGCTTCATTTGCAATTAGGCTAGCTAAAGGTTTAGATACTAGATAGAATGGCCTACTCAAACTGCACTACGAGGCACAATAAAAAATAATTGAAAAATACAAGTAATTGGGTCCAAAACATGAATCAAATGCAAAAATATTCCCAGTGGCGGTACTAGGGGGGGCTAGCAGGGGCCACAGCACCCCTTCCCCCCCCTTCCCCAACATTTTAATTTTTTTTAAAAAAATTTATATAATATCGTTAAAAAAAATTATCGGCCCTCTTATTTTTAAAAAATTCTATATAATATTATTAAAAAAATAATTTGGCCCCCAATATTGAATCCCTAGCTCTGCCTCTATTGCCAACTCAAGCGTAGATGGATCTCTCCTATAATTGACAGTGGATCAAAAATACAATATGATCAGGGGCGGATCTTGGGGGGGGGGGGGGGGGGGGTGGTAGAAAATATTTATATATATTTAATGTCTTTTTTTTTTTTTTTGAAAACAGGTTTGGCCCCCCTTATATATTGTAAAAGTTGTTAGGCGTGAGTTCGAGTTCCAGTGACATAATTTCTTTTTGAAAAGAAAGATATTTTTTCTTTTCCCCATGCTCCCCCGCTCCCTCCTCCAAGAATCGAACACTAGACCTCCCAAGACCAAAATAATAGCTCTTATCACTAGACTATCACTTAATTCTCTAATAACAATACATTATTTTAAAACAAAACTACATCTTTCTTTTTTTTTCATTCTTAAAAATAAAATTATGTATGCAAGTGATACTTGGATATGTGTGGATTACTTTCCTCTTCGTTCACCATCTTTCATCAAATCTTTTTCTTCCAATTTTGTTTTATTTTGAAAACTTTTTGCACTGGTCTAAAAATATTATACAAAAAAAACACTGTACAAAAAAAAAAAAATCTCGGCCCCCTTAATTTTTATTTCCTGGATCCACCCCTGAATATGATGCCATCAGAAACCACATGCAACAATTAGTGCCCTCAATGGTCAAGTAATTAGGGGCAATCATCCCAAAGCAGGTTTAGGATGTTGAAACCTTGGGACAAGCTTTTCTACAGAACAATAATTTAGCATAAATCATCTACTTTAGTTCGTCAGCTGGCCCAACTCTCCAAATATTGATATTGCTTAGTAACAAATTTTATTGAATATAATTTTCTATAGTCTATCATCATTATAATGGGGATCAGTGTTGCAATTTTTGTTATATTTTTTTCTATAATAAATAATTTTAAAATATTAAAATTAATGTTAAAATTCGAATGCAATCAAACACTATTGATCAAGTTTGCCCTTCTCTTGAGTAAATTCTTACACTTTTCTGAAGCAACACTCTCCGACGAAGTAATTTGGGGCAACCTAAATTAACATAGCAGACCCCCTTGCTCTACTTCCTTCACAAAGAATCTAATTGATAAAGTTAATGTCCCATAAATATCATAAAAGTGAAATTTTCAACATATTTTTGCCCCGTAAAGAAACGAAAATGACAAACATCAAGTAGACAAAGACGATAAGGTGAACATAAAAAAAGGGCATTTTATAAATCTCCATGTCTAATATCGTTCAAAAAATGCTTATACCAAGTTGCAATAGTTATATTTGAGTACTTACCGCACAAATTAAAGGCGGATGCTGAGTTCAAACACATCCTAAAGTCCAACCTATTCCATTTAGAGAGTTTATTTGAACAAAGATGTTTTAAGAATACAACCTTACATAACTTGTTCAATCAAATACAATGTTAAGGTGCAAATTCGCGTTGTCCAACCTGAGCTCGTGATCTGCAAAAAAACAAAGGAATCATGGGGGTTATTTCTTAAGTACCTCCTCCGAGATCAAGTCAGTTATGGGTATTGAGTATTAAGTAGGAACAATATGAAAAAAGAATGTATAGCTATTTTGGGTAAAGAAATGAGTTACATTTTTACTATTGTTCATGTGTTATTTATAATACTTGATAGTGGATCTTTAGAGATATGCAATGGTCCCTGTAAATCTGAGAGAATCTCTTTGTGAACACGTCACCATAAGTTAGTTAGGATAGGTCCGGCATACTTTTGTCCCAAGGACACTCGATCCTGAGCTTGAGATATCATATTATGCTCTATCTATAATTTGGGTCCTGCTGGGAATAATACACAGGTCAGAGCTCATGCCTCGGGTCAGTGGCTTACCTATATCACTTGCCCTTTCAACTACTCGGGGCTCGCTCGAAATTTGAGGAGTTGCAATCTGAGTCTTCCTAACCATTATTGACATCTCGACTATCGCACTATGTCAGTTGTCATTAATTAGATGTAAAGTTTCGGTTCTCGAAGCTAAGATTGGTCCGTGCATCGAGATTCCCCTGATATTTGCCTATAAATAGTTGACTAGCTCATTCTCATCTATCTTTTAGTAAATCTTTCCCAAGAACTCTTTCTTTTCACCGCAACTTTAGTGCTCAGCTTGAAAAACATCAATCAATTTCTTTGCATCCTCAGGTCGAGCAGGCCCATCACTTTCTAGGTACGTCCTCGTTCCTTAATTTCTCTTCATACTTTCTTTTTGCTTAATGGCGAGGTCGGGCATAGAATCAAACTCTCAAAATAAGTCTATCCATTCTTATGGCTAGGGTGAGGAAGAGGACACAGAGTCAAATTCCGAAGGCATGCCCTTGGTTAGGAATGAGGATACTGAAGTGGCAGAGAGCTCAAGCAAAAGGGAACGATGAAGAAGTAGAGGAGGAAAAGCCTGAGAATAAGGAATTAAAGGGTTTCACTGATGTTGAGGAGTACCACAGATCAGGTGGTTCACCATTAATCGGTCTAGCAAATGTCTAACTTCACACAATATCAATTACCAATCCCTTCCTAGCTCCTAGGTTACACTCAGGACAAAATAGATCATGATCCATCCAAACAAACCACAACGCGACCACAACTGAAAACATTGAAGTAAATGCTCCAACTCCTACCTCGGGAATGGGCAACAAGAAGATCTTTGTTTTTTATAAGAGAGTGTGCCTCTATTTTCAAAGTGTATTCAGTTGGAAAAGGAGGAAGAGGGGCTCTACCTAGGGCTTGAGGAATTGAAGAGAAAAGACTCAATTTTGCTTAGCTCTTGTTTGTTCTTGCATCAATCTTCATCTAAGGTGAGGGAATTCTAACTATTTTCAAAGTTTATGGAGTTTTAAAGCTTGAATGTTAAGTGTATGCTGCATGTTCTATATTCCATTTCAAGATCGGACGAAGATCCGGTTGAGTGACTCGACCGGATGACTCGTCTGGATATCTCTGCCTTTCGTCCAATCGAGTAGATTTGGTCGAGTCACTCTAGCAAATAAAATGCATTTTTCTGTGTTTTATGTTGTAATTGTGATTAAATGCACGCATGATTATTTGTTAGGGTGAGTTATTAATGAATATAAATGTATGTGGAAATGGTATGGTGGCCTACTTTGTCACCTACCAAATGTGTTATTAAAGTGTATTGAATGAATGATTTAATGATCGATTGTGTGTTATCGAGAGGTTGTAACCTATTATCGAGGCACGGTAGTATTGTGTCTTCACTGGGTAGTAACGAGCTTGCTAATGATTGGTTACACGACATCCGTGACCTAGTCATTCACTCGCATAGTCAGTGAAAGCCATGGGGTGTTGGGTCGTAGGATTTTGGGTACATCCGGAGTACACTCATCGGTGTTGTAAGAGGATTATCGATATCACAAGCACATTAAAGCAAAGGAAGTAGGAGTGATAAGGTGGAATAGAAACCGTATCCTTTTCTTGTGTGGTTATATCGCTTTAATGTGACTTGATTAAGTGTTTACATGTTTTATAATAATGTCTAATGCTTACTTATTGCATCGCTTCATGTTTCATGTCAACCTTGCACCATGACAAGTTTTTCAAGTTTCCCATGCCCCGACTTAAATGTTCATTGTTAAACGCTTTTATATGATATCAATGTTTATGCTACTGTTATTGTTGGCTTATTAATGACATTTTTAAACAATTTTCAAAAGGGTTTTTCCAAAGCTTGGGTTTACTAATGATATTTTCAAATGATTTTCCAAAGGCTTTCTAAAACTCCCTTTCACCCTCCTCATTGGGCTTTACAGCTCACTCCTCAGTTTTATAAAATGTTTTCAGGTGAATGCTTTGGATTCAGGGATTAGCACTGTCGAGAAGATTCGAGAGATCCTCTGGAATTGTATAGCTAGTTAATTTATGAAATCTATTGTATTAAAGAATTGTTGTAACGAGTTATTGTAATGGATTCTTGAACTATATTAAATGTAATGGAAGAATTTTAGTTGCTCTAATGTACTATTTTATAGATATTAGTGAGCGGGCTATTGTATTGTGCCTTTGCGGACTTAGGAGGAACGATCTTCTTAAGCCCGTGACATCACGATCCCGATAGTGTTTTGTGAATTTTCAGATATTCTATAGTATCAAAGACTTCATTGATAGGAGGTCGTGACAAGTAGTATTAGAGCTACAGGTTGTGAAACCTTGGGATAGAGTTGGTTATGATATTATCGTATATATATATATATATATATATATATATATATATATATATCTTGATTCCTTGAGCCGGGGTTAAAGATTGTGATTCCTTGAAAACTTGGGATTAAAGGTTGAGTTAAAGGTTATGACTCCTTGGATAAGAATTTGGCTATAATATCATTATGTACATATGAGTTGCCTTGGTTTTATGAATTAGAGTTATTAGGTTATTGATTGATAAGATCTTAGTACGGACAGGTAGACTTTTAATTGATTGACTTTATGTAAATAGTTATAATACTGGGTTGTTAGTAAGATGATTATGAAGTAGTAGTATGATTACTTCAATCTCCTAAGACCCCTAGCGTATAAGGATGAGGTTGTAGCATAAGGAATAGATCATGTGAGTTGATTTAAAGGCATAGAAGTATGAAAATTGGACTCTCTTTCGTGTATCGCTTCCTTCCTCTCTAATGTTTCACTATTCAATGTATTTAGTATCTGTTACTAGCCCGTTTCCTTTCTTGACGCTCCTTTCGGCTTCATGTATTTGGTTTCATTTATTCAATGTTAAAGTATTTCTTCTTTTCGAAGTTGTTGTTCCCTTGTTGGTTTATTATCACATGGAATCCTCAATTCCTTGGTTTTTTTTAGAAATGCTTAATGAATCCATTGGCTTTACTATTTCTTTTTTATTCTGGTGTTGTTTGTTCCTTATCGAATTGTTAGTATTTTGAATTTCTAATTCATTGGACTTCCTATAATCATGATCATTGACATCTCCTTGTTGACTATTGACGACTCCTTACTCGGCACACTATTTCTAGAATGAAATCGGATCGTCATCATTCTTCATTCCTTCTTGTTAAATGTATTGTCCAATTATTGAGTATCAAAGCCTTTGTCTTGTTTATAACTATTCGCTTAATATGCTTAGTACTTTTGTCGTTGCCATTCTTTCTTCATCGTATCTGTTCCATTGTCGGGTACTGAGATATTTATTTAATTTGTACTCATGTCTTTCCTATTGGACTACTAGCTTATTGATTGTCCAAAATTCATTTGGTTCCTGAATAATTGATTGTTAGCTTTACTCAATCCTCTTTATCTTTGCTCATTGTAATTCCTCATAAGTCATAAAGATTTAGAATTCTTAAGTGGACTACTTGCTTTAGTAGAAATATTGTAGTAATATTGTTATCGGGGTTACTATTATTGTTATTATAGGGGAATGTTATTATTGGAGATTGCCTTCAATGAGGGATTATATTCAAAGTTATGTTTGCAGCGATTAGAAGACCCTATTGATAGGAAGTATTGATTCTTCTAGTGATTGAAATCATGTATCATGTGCTGAGAATGTTAATTGGTGTTTGAAGTTCTTGTGCAATTGGTTGTCATGTTATATTTGGTTATGAAAATGGAGGTGCATCAATTCCTATCAAACTAAGTCTTACAAATATCATTTGGCAATTACCTTATTAGGTAAGTGAAAATGGGTATAATTGTTTATGACCTCTTGACAGAATAGAAGTGAAAGATCTTACTTGGTTTTGGGATTCTTGAATTAGGCTATAAGTTTGGCAACCATGTTGGATATATAGTACATTCTAGAGGTTATGATTCTGCACATGTGTCTACGGTATTTCAATTTTAAGGATGACATCTATTGAAGGACATTTAAACGACATGATTTCTGATTATCTAATTTCCTTAGAATGAATGAATTCCGAGGACAAAATTCTTGTAAGAAGGGAAGGGTGTAATTCCCGTGGCAGAGGCGAGTCAGAATAAATCTATAATTATTAAGAAATATCCCCATAATGTTTAAAAAGTTTATGAGTGATGTAGAATGTGTTAAAGTGATGCCGGGACATTTAAAATGGATATTGAGTTCAATCAAATAAATTTTACTCGAAAGTTACGAATCAGTTTTGGGTCAACTTTGGAATTAAAATTGTATCGATTGGGGAAGAGTTAGTTGGCAAATTATATATGGTTTGAAAGCTCTACAAGTCTAGTTTCTAACACTTCAAACATTTCGCGAATTGGGGTACTTTAGCATAAGTTATGATCATTTTAGTAAAATGTGTCAGAATTGTCTCTGAGACGCGAAAATGCAACTTTGACCTTTTTTTCGTTTTGAATATGACTTATTCAACTTTGATTGGATTTATTGGGTCAAGATTAGTTGTAATTGTACACATGTTAGTAGTATTTTAGCATTAGAGAGATATTTTTACCTAACAAACTATTACAAGCTTCTAGAAGGCGACATATGGCATTAAAAGAAATAAAGGAAGAAAGAGATGAAGAGATAAAACAAACAACACACACATACATACAAGCTAGACCAAAATGATCAGAAGAGAAAGAAAGGGAGAGAGAGAGAAAGAGAGAGTCGACCAAGTGAGAAAGAAAAGAAGAAAGGAAAGAAGAAAGGAAGAAGAAGAAGAAGAAAATAAATGAGGTTTTGGCCATGCTTGAGCATCTTCAACCAATCTAGGTAAGGATTTTTGGTTATTTTGCAAATTTTAGAGTTATGGGTTTTTATGAAGGTTGTGTATATGCCATGGATGGTTTGGATAGTTGATGTTTCCTTGCTTTAGAACTATAATAAGTGATGATTTAAGAGTTCTATTGTATATTTGAACATGTAAGCTTAAGTTATGTATGGTGGTAATCTCTTGACCTAGTGTTTGTTATGGTTCATGAAAGAATTGAACTCTTGGTGTTACAAGAGTGCATTTATGGCTATATTGACATGGATTTTCTTGTTATTGGGTTTAGTTGTTGGAGAATGGTATTAAGTTGGAAAAGGAGGAAGGGGGGCTCTACCTAGGGCTTGAGGAATTGAAGAGAAAATGCTCAATTTTGCTTAGCTCTTGCTTGTTCTTACACCAATCTTCATCTAAGGTGAGAGGATTCTAACTATTTTCAAAGTTTATGGAGTTTTAAAGCTTGAATATTAAGTGTATGTTACATGTTCTTCATTCTATTTCAAGACCTAACGAGGATCCGGTCGAGTCACTCAACCGGATGACTCGTCCGGATACCTCTTGCATTTTTCTGTGTTTTATGTTGTAATTGTGATTAAATGCATGCATGATTATTTGTTAGGGTGAGTTATTAATGAATATAAATATATGTGGAAATTGTATGGTGGCTGTGAAATCCCAGTTTTCGTCTTTACTCTGATTTGCGTATTGTTGCCTCAATTTGTGTGATTTGACCTGTTTATGTGTTATATGAGTTAGAATGTGCTAAATATGTGATTTATATTCCTAATACATGCTATGTGTGCATTCATGAAATTTTCATCAAAATCGGCATCAGAAATTTTATCGACGATTTTTGTGAATAGTATTTTAAACACCTATCGGCTAAAATTTTTACAAGGGTGTTTTAAACGTCTTAAAACCTAGTCCTCTATTATTAATAGACCCATGTTTGATAAAAATTGATTCTGAAACGGAATAGTAATTTAAATAGACTTTTCGGGCGAAAAGTAGCATTTTTGAGCCAAATAGTAATTTCTTCTAAACCCGATTCTTGCATTGACTTTCATTGACCTAGTATATATTAATATAAATGTATTTATATGTGGTATTAAATAATTTTAGATTAATTGTGCATTCAAAAGACATTTGAAAATAAATAATATGACTTTTCACCTTCTTTTGCAGAAAATTGAGTTTTAAGCCAACTCGGGTGAAATTGTTTGAATGTAAAACTTCTTGTCACCTAAAAATAAACTACTTGAGATAGTTTAGGTGTTGCATAATTAATTTGAGCAAGAGTAGTCAAGAAAATGAATTAAAAGACAAGAAAACACTAAAAATAATTAGTTTCCACCTTTGACTTTCTTTTATTTGTTGACCTTTGCTTAATATATCACCAACACACATTAAAACAACACAAAACACACTCATTTTACACACACATTACCGAAATTCCATGAGGGAGAAGAAAGAAGACATTTTCAAAGGTTTTCAAGCATTTTTCACATAGATTTTGCAATTCAAGTCCAAATCACTTCATTCAAAACTTGATTTCACTTGTTGGGCATCCATTCTACATGTTTCTTGCATCAAAACACATCAAAGGTGAGAGAAAAATTCTAGATCTCAAAACTCATTTTTATGTTTTTGCTCATAACTGTATTTTGAACAGTTAGAATGTTAATTTGAAGTTATATTATTGATCAGTGCGTGCTAGGGATCGTTTATGTGTATTACTACGAGATTTGAGCCATTGTAGCGAAATTATTTATTTTCGGGTATTTAAAGTTGATAGAATGGCTATTTGAGGATTATCTTGAGTTGTTGTTGTTGGAATCGATTGCCGTCGATTTCTAAAAGTTTGTTAATTACGTGGTAACGCCGTTATAATGCCTAATTTTTGATTGGGATGTTTTGGTAAAAATCCAGAAATTTCAGCCTAGGTACATTGAGGTTTTAGGGTTATTGGGCTTGATTTTGATGTGTCTTGGTTGGTTTTCAAGAAGGTTAATGTAGTCGATTGAATGGGTGAGTGTTTGGAACTGATTTGGAATTGTTTGGATTAGTAGAATGTAAGATATGATTATTTGAAGTTTAGGTTATCTTTCTTTAAATTGTTGAATTGAGCCTTAGATGACTGGGTGGTATTTGAGTGATTGAATTGTGAGTTGTTAATGGTTAGACTAGGGTTAGATTACGTGTTTCATGCATGATAAGTTGGATGGCCTACTTTGTCATCTAACTTAGTTGTTTGCTGTTTAATTAATTACTTGATGTTATATTGATGTTACATTGATGAAAATTGATGATTATTGATTGATGAACCAGGAGATAGGCAATTCTGCTAGATTGTCCTCCTGTGAATGATGTTTGATTATTGATTGATGATTGATGCCGGGAGATAGGCAGTTCTGCTAGACTGTCCTCCTGTGAATGATGTTTATTATTATTGCTGAGTCTTTGGTATGTGTGTGCCACCTCTCGGGCAGCATCGGGCTGTCGGGTTGATAACGACATGACTACTAGAGACTACCTCCAGCTCGCATGACGGAGGTGTCATGGAGGGAGAGGTTATTGAGGTACCTCAGGTGCGTGAGTTTATGGGAGTCACAAGAAGGCTGTTATGATCGTGATGGCGTTTGGAGCTACACCAACTAGTGTATCCTTTATTGAATGGTCATTATAGATTATGTGATGATAGTATTATTGATGTTATTGTGTGTTTACTTGCTCAAATGATTATTTTCAAGGAGTATAGTGAATAATGTTAGAGATCTATCGGATCCTCACTGGACTTATTTTATATAAGCTGACTCTCTATTATTGCATGCTTACAGGTGTACTTGAACAGGATTACGAGTACGTGCCTCCTGAAGAGGAAAATGTGCCTTACGTGGATGAGTCTTATGTTCCGGAGTCCCATCCTTGATGTTTGATGTGTTGAACACCTTATTATCTTGTATATTATCTAGTTAACTTTTATATGCTTTGTAGTTTATAATGTATAAGATGTTGAAAAGATAATGAATTAGTTGATGCTATCTTAGTAGTCTTTCTTTTGTTTATGATTAGGTTGCTAGATTGGTTCAATATATTTTTGTAATGTATATTAAGGTTCATGTATTATGTTGGAACGGAGGCATATAACAAAGAAAGATTATGGTGTAATATGGTTATGTTGTATGTTGTTATTTTATTGAGGGGTCGTTTGTTGTATGGTTTATGGAGTTGAGGTATGATGTTCTAAAGAGGTTGGTTTAGAGCCTCGGTATCTTATTTACTTTCGTTATACTGCCGAAATTCCGTTGCGTCCTGACTAATTATAGGAGGGGTCGAGTTGGGGCGTGATAGTGGCCTACTTTGTTACCTACCAAATGTGTTATTAAAGTGCATTGAATGAATGTTTTAATGATCGATTGTGTGTTATCGAGAGGTTGTAACCTTTTATCGAGGCATTGTAGTGTTATGTCTTCACTAGGCGGCAGCGAGCTTGCTAGTGATTGGTTACACGACCTCCACGACCTAGTCCTTCAGTCGCATGGTTGGTGAAGGCCATGGGGTGTTGGGTCATAGGATTTCAGGGTACATCCGGAGTACACCCACTGGTGTTATAAGGGGATTATTGATATCACAAGCATATTAGAGCAAAGGAAGTGGAAGTGATAAGGTGAAATGGAAACCGTATCCTTTTTTTGTGTGGTTATATCGCTTTAATGTGACTTGATTAAGTGTTTACATGTTTTTTAATAATGTCTAATGCTTACTTATTGCATCACTTCATGTTTCATGTCAACCTTGCACCATGAGAAGTTTTCCAAGTTTCCCGTGCCCCGACTTAAATGTTCATTGTTAAATGCTTTTACATGATATCAATGCTTATACTACTGTTATTGTTAGTTTATTAATGACATTTTTAAACGATTTTCAAAAGGTTTTTCCAAATCTTGGGTTTACTAATGATATTTTCAAATGATTTTCCAAAAGCTTTCCAAAACACCCATTGATCCCCCTCACTGGGCTTTACAGCTCACCCCTCGGTTTTATAAATTGTTTTCAGGTGAACGCTTTGGATTCAGGGATTAGCGTCGTCGAGAAGATTCGAGAGATCCTTTGGAATTGTATAGCTAGTGAATTTATGAAATCTATTGTATTAGAGAATTGTTGTAACGAGTTATTGTAACGGATTCTTGAACTATATTGAATGTAATGAAAGTGTTTTAGTTGCTCTGATGTACTATTTAATAGATATTAGTGAGCGGGCTATTCTATTGTACCCTTGCGGATTTAGGAAGAGAGATCTTCTTAAACCCATGGCATCATGATCCCGATAATGTTTTGTGAATTTTCAGATATTCTATGCTATCAGAGACTTTATTGATAGGGGATCGTGACAGAGAGGGAGTGAATAGTAAACCCTTGTATTTTTTAGCAAAAATTGAAGAAGAAGAAGAACATAGAAGGCTATTGGACTCAAATTGGAGCTAGATCTTGCATATTCTAGGTGCATTCATCATATTTCTAGCATTTTTAACTACTAAGGTAAAAGGTTTTTCTAAATCTTAAAGTTAAAGTTGAGGTTTTGTTTATGAAATTGCATATATATGTTATATATTGTTGTATATGCATGTGTAACTTGCTAGATATTGTCTTGAGGGTAACATATGTGATTTTTGGCTTGATTGATCCATGGGTTGTTGTAACTTGCTAAAATGAGTTGTAAATGGAGTTCTATAGCTAGAAATGAGTTCAAATCTTATTCATAGCATAAACAACAAATTTATACGCATATATATATGTTCATAGCATGAATTAGGAGCTTGGAAGTAAGGTAGAAGGTTGAATGAAATGTGGTTTGTGGGCTGAAGTTTTCCAGCGAATTAGGCAGCCACTGTAGCAGTCATTTGGTTGCTTTTTGCGTGATTAAAATGCTTGCTTTGGTCCTTAAATGTTGTATAAAAGTTGGGGTATTTGCTTGGTGTTGTAAGTTAGGAAATGTGTTGATTAAAGTGTGGTTAAATGTGGTCGCAAGTGTTGTTTTGGAAGTTGATTGTGGATCACTACAAGAAAATTGGTATGGGGCGACGAAGTTTTCTCGTCGCGCTTAGGTCACCTATCCTTATTGAGCTACCAAAAACGTATCGTCGAGAAAACCCTTGTCGCCATTAAGTCATTTGGTCACATTTTGGTGGCCAAATTAAAAAAAAAAAAAAAAGTATAATTTTTTTTATATTTTGTAGCCCCTTGGTCACAATTTTTAAAAAAATTAATTATTAGTTAATTTTTATAATTAACAATTTTATTAAATAATTCATTGATTTTTGTATCAATTAATTATGCATTTTCGTCCCATGGTGGCCAATTATTTTAAATATTTTTTTTATTAATTATTTAATTTCGTCGCTATGTGGTAGCCAATTTTCTTAGCCACAATTTGGTGGGTGTATGGTAGCCATACTTTCGTCACCTTAGGTAGCCAAATATTTTTAATTTTTTTTATTAATTATTTTCTTTCGTCGTCATTTGGTAGCCAATATTTGTAGCCGCATTTTAGTGTCCGTATGGTAGCCATTTTATCGTCGCCACTAGGAAGCCAAATGTTTTAATTTTTATTTATTTATTAATTTTTGTCTCTATGTGGTAGCCTCTTTTTGGTCGCCTTTGCGTCACCACAAATTTTTTTTAAAATAAAATTTAATTTTAATATTTAAAAAAACAAAAATAAGGTAAGCTTGATAAAAAAAATTAAAAAAGCGTAAAATGCAAACAAAATAAAATAAAATCTGAAAATAAAAAAAGATAAAAATGAAAATAAAAAAAAGATAAAAATGAAAATAAAAAAAGGAAAGACATAATATATATATATAGTTTAATTATATCCATGGAATTTAAGGTTCAATAGATGTGAGAACAAATGATAATATTTGAAGAATAAATTTCCTACATTCATAATAATGAATCTAAGAAAGAAAGCAGATATAAGCTGCTTACATACCGAAAACTACAAAGTATTTTAACTTTATAAACCTTAAAGCATAGAACATATTATATTAAAGACAATAGAGACATTGGTTCTCATAGGACAAAGGGATACTACAAGTTATTAAGATAATTGAGAAGTTATTCTAAAAATGAAGATTGATACTTTCTAAATTTAAAAATGAAAGAAACAAACACAGGGGCACACAACATTTATATGCCCTACCATCATAAGAGAGAAAATAAGTGTTTGATATCATTGGATTGAAGCTCCTATGTAGCAAGAATTAGAACAGAGCCTCCACCTTCACAGGCAATGCAAAGGAAATCCATATGCTCTCAACAAAATTTCTCTGTGTAAAAGAATATATAGACATGATTATACTTTGATCAAGTTATTGCTGAACAATTGTACTCGCACTTCTACAGAAATTGTATTTTATGCACCAATTGCTTCATTAGTTATCATCATAATGTCACAAGATTTAGTAGAAAACAATAGCAAAGACATGAGCTCACTTGGAAACGTTCCCCCATATATATTCTCTCCATAATTCCCTGCATTGTAGTAAATGACTGTAAATTTTTTAGTTAAACAAAAGACTAGTGTATGTCAAAACTAGCATGCCATCAACCCGTCGTTTTCTCTAATCTCTAGGTACAAACACATTTAAGATGGCATTCTTGATCAATACTATATATTAACATCCATATGGCATACACGTTTAGACTATTAAAGATAAGAATGAGAGACAGAGTATACTGGTTACTATAGTTTCATGTAAGTATGCAAGGTCCTATAGAAGATAACCACTGCAAAGAGAATGATTCTACCTGAAACTGCGGATAGTCGGGAGCACTAAATAAGATAATGAGTTTTCCAGAGTTAACAATGTGATCAATAGTATAACCCTTCACTCATTCCTCCTAGTCCTTGTGAGACCCCATATTTTGTCTTTACCTCGATTTGTGTGTTTTGTCTCGATTTACGTGTTTTGACCTGTTTATGTGTTATATGAATTAGAATGTGCTAAATATGTGATTTATACTCCTAATACATGCTATGTATGCATTCATAAAATTTTCATAAAAAACGGAATCAAAAATTTTATCGACGGTTTTTGTGAATAGTATTTTGAACACCTGTCCGCTAAAATTTTTACAGGGGTGTTTTAAACGTTTTAAAACCTAGTCCTCGGGTATTAATAGACCCGTGTTTGATTAAAATAGATTTTGAATCGGCTTTGAAATTTTGAAGATTTTTACACTTTCTTTTGCAAAAATTGCATTTTTAGCCGAGTCGGGTGAAAGTATTTGCATGAGGAAACTCTTCTCACCTAAAAATAAACTACTTAAAATAGTCTAAGTGTCAAATTAATGTTTTGAACAAGAAATAGTCTAAAATATAATTAAAAGACTAGAAAAGAAATTAAAAAACTAAAAAATACTAAATTGCTCAACTTTGACTTTGCATTATTTTATTTGACTTGCCTTATATATACTAAATAACTAAAAATAGCTCACAAACAAAAGCTCAAAACACCACAAACACACACACACACACATGGCTGAAACCATCAAGGCCATTTTGCTTGAATTTTGATCAAAATTTTCATTAGATTTTGCAATACAAAGATTTTGTACTTGAATCAAAGTTTGTTCTAGCTTGTTGGGCACGCATTGCACGCATTCATAGCCTTGTTTCGGATCAAATGTGAGAGAAAAATTCTAGATCTCAAAATGTCATTTTTATGTTTTTGCATATAATTTAATTTTGAACCGTTAGAATGTTGAATTGATGTTATATTATTGCTCGGTACATGCTAAGGATCATTTATATGGGTTTATATCATATTTGAACCGTTGTAGCATGAATTTTATTTTTTCGGTATTAAAAGTTGACTTGTTGGCTATTTGTTGAATATCTAGAGTTGTGGTGATTGGAATCGATTGCTGTTAGCTTGTAAAAGTTTGTTAAACACGTGGTAGTAATGTTGTAATGACGAAATTTTGATTGTGATGTCGGTGTAAAAGTCCAAAAATGCATTAGGGTTTTAGGGTTGTTGGGCTTGATGTGGATGGTTTATGGTTGGTTTACGAGGGGGTGAATGTTGTTGATTGAGTGGGTGAGTGTTAGAAACTGATTTGGAGGTTATCGGATTAGTAGAACGTAATTTATGACTTTTAGAAGTTTGAGTTGTCTTTCTTTAAAATGTTGAATTATGCCTTTTGGATGTTTGGGTAGTGTTGAGTGATTGAATTGTGAGTTGTTGATGGTTAGATTAGGGTTTGGTTGTGTGGTTATTGCATGTTAAGTTGGATGACCTACTTTGTCATCTAACTTAGTTGTTGTTTATTTGATTAGTTGTTGTTATGTTGTTGAATTAATGATTATTGATTGATTATTGTTGAACCGAGATATTGGCAACTTACTTTGTTGTCCTCCTGTGATAATTGATTATTGATGAACCGGGAGATAGTCAACGTGAAAGATTGTCCTCCTGAGATTTGAATGATTATTATTATTGTCATGAGTCTTGATATGTGTGTGCCACCTCTCGGGCAGCGTCGGGTTGTCGGGTTGAAACCGGCATGACTATCATAGGCTACCCCTAGCTCGCATGATGGAGGTGTCATGAAGGGAGGTTGCTCTGTTTGTATCCAGATGTTTGACTTGTCAGCAAGTAAAGGCCAAACATCAATGACCTGCAAGGTTACTTCAGCCGTTGGCAATACCACAGTGGAAATAGGAGCATGTTACGATGGACTTCGTCTCTAGTTTGCCTAGAACACTGAGAGGTAACGACGCAGTTTGGGTTGTCGTAGACCGTTTGACGAAGTCAGCTCATTTCATTCTGATGAGGTTGCAAAGTTGGCAGATCTTTATTTGGATCAGATTGTTAGACTTCATGAGATTCCATCTAGTATTGTCTCATATCGAGATTCTCGGTTTACTTCTCGTTTGTGGGAGAAACTTCAGGAGACTTTGATAACTCAATTAAACTTCAGTACCACGTATCATCCGCAGACCAACGGTCAGTCTGAGAGGACTATTCAGATTCTAGAGGATATGCTCAGGGCTTGTGTTCTGGACTTCAGGAAGAACTGGGAGAAATATCTACCACTTGCCGAGTTTGCCTATAATAATAGTTATCAAGCTACTATTGGGATGGCACCTTTTGCAGCTCTCTACGGCCGTAAGTGCCATTCACCTTTGTATTGGGATGAAGTAGGGGAAATGAAGACTATTGATCCGACTATTATGCCAGAGCTTCTAGAGAAGATTGAGAATGTTCAGTTGATCAGGCAGAGAATGCTTACAGCGCAGAGTAGATTCAAGAGTTATGCTGATAAGCGTCGTTGGCGTTTGCAGTCGGGGATCGGATTTTCTTGAAATTATCTCATCGAAAGGGGTTTGCTCGTTATGGTAAAGGTGGTAAGCTGAGTCCGAGGTTTGCAGGGCCGTATGAGATTACCGACAGAGTTGGTAAGTTAGCATATCAGTTGGCTTTACCGGAGAACTTCTCTAATGTCCACAATGTCTTTTACGTGTCTAATCTACGGAAGTATAATCCGGATCCTTCTCATATTCTGGAGCCAGAGCCGTTACAGCTTCGTGAGAATCTAACTTATGATGAGAGGCCGATTCGCATTCTTGATCAGATGGAACGGGAACTGAGATCGAAGAAGATTCCGATGGTCAAAGTATTGTGAAAGCATCACGGGATTGAGGAGACTACTTGAGAGAGGCGAGATCAGATGCAGCAGTAGTACCCAGATCTTTTCTGTTCAGCAAGTAATAATTTCGGGGATGAAACTTCTTTAAGGGGAGGAGAATGTGAGACCCCATATTTTGTCTTTATCTCGATTTGCGCGTTTTGCCTCGATTTATGTGTTTTGACCTGTTTATGTGTTATATGAATTAAAATGTGCTAAATATGTGATTTATACTCCTAATACATGCTATGTGTGCATTCATGAAATTTTCATAAAAAACGGAATCAGAAATTTTATCGACGGTTTTTGTGAATAGTATTTTGAACACCTGTCCACTAAAATTTTTATAGGGGTGTTTTAAACATTTTAAAACCTAGTCCTTGGGTATTAATAGACCCGTGTTTGATTAAAATAGATTTTGAATCGGTTTTGAAATTTTAAAGGTTTTTATACTTTCTTTTGCAAAAATCGCGTTTTTAGCCGAGTCGGGTGAAAATATTTGCATGAGGAAATTCTTGTCACCTAAAAATAAACTACTTAAAATAGTCTAAGTGTCAAATTAATGTTTTGAGCAAGAAATAGTCTAAAATAGAATTAAAAGACTAGAAAATAAATTAAAAGACTAAAAATATACTAAATTGCTCAACTTTGACTTTGCATTATTTTATTTGACTTGTCTTATATATACTAAATAACTAAAAATAGCCCACAAACAAAAGCTCAAAATACCACAAACACACACACACATGGCCGAAACCATCAAGGCCATTTTTGCTTGAATTTTGATCAAAATTTTCATTAGATTTTGCAATACAAAGCTTTTACACTTGAATCAAAGTTTGTTCTTGCTTGTTGGGCACGCATTCATAGCCTTGTTTCGGATCAAAGGTGAGAGAAAAATTCTAAATCTCAAAATGTCATTTTTATGTTTTTGCATATAATTGAATTTTGAACCTTTAGAATGTTGAATTGATATTATATTATTGCTCAGTGCATGCTAAGGATCGTTTATATGTGTTTATATAAGATTTGAACCGTTGTAGCATGAATTTTATTTTTCGGGTATTAAAAGTTGAGTTGTTGGCTATTTGTTGAATATCTGGAGTTGTGGTGGTTGGAATCGATTGTTGTTAGCTTGTAAAAGTTTGTTAAATACGTGGTAGTAATGTTGTAATGTCGAAATTTTGATTGTGATGTCAGTGTGAAAGTCCAGAAATTTCAGCCTTGATGCATTAGGGTTTTAGGGTTGTTGGGCTTGATGTGGATGGTTTATGGTTAGTTTCCGAGGGGGTGAATGTTGTTGATTGAGTGGGTGAGTGTTAGAAACTAGTTTGGAGGTTATCGGATTAGTAGAACGTAAGTTATGACTTTTAGAACTTTGAGTTGTCTTTCTTTAAAATGTTGAATTATGCCTTTGGATGTTTGGGTGGTGTTGAGTGATTGAATTGTGAGTTGTTGATGGTTAGATTACGGTTTGGTTGTGTGGTTATTGCATGTTAAGTTGGATGGCCTACTTTGTCATCTAACTTAGTTGTTGTTTATTTGATTAGTTATTGTTATGATGATGAATTGATGATTATTGATTGATTATTGTTGAACCAGGAGATAGGCAACCTACTTTGTTGTCCTCCTGTGATAATTGATTATTAATGAAGGGGGACATAGTCAACGTGAAAGCTTGTCTTCCTGAGATTTGAATTATTATTATTATTGTCATGAGTCTTGGTATGTGTGTGCCACCTCTCGAGCAGCATCGGGCTGTCGGGTTGAAATCGGCATGAATATCATAGGCTACCCCCAGCTCACATGACGGAGGTGTCATGGAGGGAGGGGCTAGAGAGGTACCTCGAGTGCGTGAGTAATGAGAAGTTACAAGAAGAACGGTTGAGATCGTGATGGCGTTTAGAGCTACACCAATTAGAGTATCCTTTATTGATTGGTCATTATAGTTAATGTGCTTATATTGTTATTGATGATTGTTGTGTGTTTACTGCTCAAAGGATGATTTCCAAGGAGTATAGTAAATACTGTTAGAGATCTATCGAATCCTCACTGGGCTTGTTTTATATAAGCTCACTCTCAATTATTACATGTATACAGGTATTACCGATCTAGATTACGGGTACGTGCCTCTAGAAGAGGATTATGTGCCATATGTGGATGAGTCCTACGTTCCAGAGTCTTGTCCTTGATATCTGATGATGTACTTTTTATTATCTTGTATATTAAAACTAGTTGGTTTGTATTTATTTAGAAGTTTATGATATATAAGATGTTGTAGAGATAATGGATTAAAAGTTGCCAGTTTAGTGGTCTTGTTTTGGAATATGATTAGGCTACTAGATTGGTTATGATCTATTTTGGGAATGTATATTATATAATAAATGAATGATGTTGGAACGGAGGCGTATAACCTATGGATGCAATGGTAAAGAATGTTTATTGTATATTGTGGTTGTGTTGTTAATTGTTGAATTATTGTGGAGTTGGATGTATGAGTTTCGAAGAGGTTGGTTTAGAGCCTCGGTGTCCTAATTACTGTCATTATACTACTAAAATTCTGTTGCATCCTGACTGATCGTAGGAGGGGTCGAATTGGGGCGTTTGTAACTCCCCGATCTCTCACGGAACCGGGACTTCTATTAACCAAACTATACTCAACCCAAATCCAAACCCCGGGCACGTAATTTAGAAAAAACGGACGGAGTTTCTCCTATTTATAGGATTATTTGGAAACCTATAAACTACAAAATACAACCACAAGACTATAATCCACAACTTTAATTTGTTTAATCCCTATCAGCATGCAAGTCAACTAAACAGAAGAGTAAACAATTGAAGTTATTACAAACCACTAGTACCTAATCATCAAACAAAATTAAAACTTTAATATTACATTCCTTAATATAACATAAATATCAAGATATGGGCACAAAGTCTAAAATACAATACAAGCATATCATGATCATATTCTTCCATGTTTGACACACTGATAGAGCAAGCAGGTCACACAGGAGGCAATCTAATCTTCAGCTTTTCCTGAAATATGTTGAAAAGAGGAATGAGTAACTAGGTTACTCAGTGAGGGAGGTGATGCAACATACCGGGTGTGCATTATGATATGCAAATACAAGAAATCATATATATAACATAAACAACAAGATTCAATAACAAGTAGTTAACCACATTAAAAAAGGATACGGTTCCACTTCAAGTCTTCAATCACGAGCCACGAACCACGAACTTCACGCAAGTGCCGGCAAACCCTTACTCCAACAAGTTGGGATACTCCGGATGTATCCCGATCCTACGACCCTTTCTCCTGAGGTAGGTCCATGCCCAGCAGGTGAACCACGCCTCTGGGGTAGTGGAGTATGCCTCAGCGAGAAGGGAATAGGCACCATGGTAGTCGAGGGAGCACGGCAAGCCCGACGCCGCCCGTGTTTCTCGACGCTACCAAGTCCGAAAAGGTTGCGCAATCCCGAGACAAGATCACGAGAATCAAGAATATCAAAGATCACACAAAAGGGACGGCAAAGTAAGCCGCCCTCGCAATTGAACACAAATAATACGAGAAAACACATGATAGTGAGTAAGTAGTACATATAAATTATTTCAATTACTAATCATACAATCTATAACCAATAAAATAAGTTAACATGTACAAAAAAGGATGAAAACTCCATCACCTTGGATTAGGTTAATTATGCAAGAGTATAATTAGATTCACTCCAGCCTCCTTGAATTAGTTCAGATGTGTAAACCCTAGTTGTTCATATAAGTATAACATTTAAAAGAATTAGGCCAATAGCAAGTTATCCTTAACTATGACTTTTAACCAACACATAAAGCACTATTATAACACAGAAATACATTATATTGCATTAAAGGGAAAGAGAACAAGAAGATAAGTTAACTGATTAACTAATGCTTCTAAAATTATTAACTTGAACTTCAATTTAGAGTTATTTAATTTGAAAGCTAATAGCCAAAATGAAGGTTAGGCTCAATTAATACTTTTATCTTTTAACCTATTAACAACACAATGGGAAAACATTCGCTAAACCCATCAATAATATAAATTAAAAGCCTTACAACACTTTACTACACAACAATGATTAGAGGATTAGGGTCATTATGTATAGCAAGTAAAAATGTTAAAATACTCCTTTACATAATTCCTACGTAACCTTCTTCTATGGACACCAGTAACTCCTTGATATCGAATACTACCTTAAATCTAACTTATTAGCTACTCAAGAAAAGATATATTCAACTAGTATACTAGAATTTAAGTGCAAGTTAAGTTTAATTATAGCTTACTACTGCATGATTATGAAATACACATGCATTATTCTCTTCCAAAGGCCATAACTTGTACCTAAATGAAGCTTAGCAGCATTCTTCCTTGGGCTAGTTAATAACTCCATTAAACTATCATAATTCATTAGATTCATTAGCTAAATATAAAGTTAAGAAAATTCATAAACCAGACTAGCATAACAAGCTCTAACAAAATTTATAGTTCAATATTTCACAAGTTGGACAAGAAGTAGATAAACTTATCTATCAACAATTTTAACACTGACTTGATAACAACTCAAAAATAAGATAATCCTATCTCAACGCCCACAACAACTCAAGTTAAAGAAAACATTTCACAAGTCAATACTAACTTTTATCAAGCTAACACATTTCCTATATTACCAATATAATTAAAAGAAGAAGAAAAGGAGTATGACAACTCAACTGGCTGCCCTCACATAAACTCATTATAACCAACGTATGCACGAGATAACTATATAATCCCAAAAAGAGGCAACCAACACAACTTCACCTAAAATCCAATTCAAATAGCTCAATTAGCTTTAGATAAACACAATAGTATGTGACAACACAATAGTAAGCTCCAGGTACGCCAAAGAAGCCAATTACTACATTTTCCCCCTTTCTTAACCAAGTTTTTCTTCTCCTAAGTGCATTTCAACGTTACCAACCCACAACCTAACCATACTACATTCCCAACCAAGCCAAGAGACACTTATTAAGATCATAAAAAACCCATTTTAGAAGCAAAAACTCGGAAAGGCCCCGAGCGGGTTTTAACTACAACTATACTAACCGAACCTCAATTTCGCGTAACGAAAGCACCAAAAGTGCTTCCTTACCCCAAGGATATCCAAACCATAGCCCAAACTTGCCCGGATTGTACAACGGAAAAAGTCCTCTTTTAAAAGATTACTAAATTTGCATTTTAGCACATTTCTGAGCAATTCAATCTCACGTGAGCCTATGACTAGTTCCATTAACGTCTAAAGCACCTAATTGAAGCCTCAATTTAACACACATACACGTACACATGGTGTAGTTAGTTCATTTACTCGAAATTCCAATATATATAGTGAGAGCTAACTAAAACTCCAATCTTGTATATTTTTATGAACATACATGCTAGCTAATTTCTTCTTGAGCTCCCATAATCTTCTTACAAGCATTCTTTCAAACATTGAACATGCAATAGCTATTATCCCCCACTCCTAACACAACAACAACCACAACACTAGAATTCTCATTTAACTAACAATCAACACCAAAATACCACATTGTTACCATAACACCTAATAAATCATATTGAATATCTTATAACCATCATTTAACTCCAATATACACATCTACACAATGAGAATCCATAATTTTACTATTTAGCAATCACAATCATTAATGTCAATCATCAACTAGCTAAAACATCTTTCAATTTCTTGCAGATGCTTAACTTTGTTTATTCAGTTACCTATGCTATAGTCCTCCAAACTGACTTATTTTTCTTTATAAACGTAGCTCTTTGAGTGTATATGACTTTAGCCTCAAGAAGAACTCAATTCCGATCTAAATTCCACAAGTTATGACATTTTCCGTGCAACTACGCAAAGTGCCCCCTGCACCAGTGATTTTCAGACACAATTCGGAAATAGCTAAATCGCAGGGTCAAAACGTTAGAATTTGCCTTAGCTCTAGAAATAAACATTTGTTCTAAACTGTCTAATCTAGCTGCCATATAAATTTCGTTCAATTCTAAGCACGTTTGCTATACCAAAACTACTTCGGAAGTCAGGGGCAGTGCAGATGTCCAAATCCGAATTTTGCTTGCTTATCATTTTCTTGTTATTTCTTGCATTTGAGCCAACAATAACCATTACTTTAGCCTATATAACATTCCTACACTTCATTTAGGACATTTAACAAACACCTAAACTACACAATTACACTTAGTTAACAAAGCAACTCTACAACTAAGATAGCATGCAAGAGTTCATTCTATGAGCACTAATGAGTTCCTACAACCTTTAGCATACTAATACTTTAGCTAAACATACATTTCCAACATCTTTGAACACTTACATAAAACATAGCATGCATACATATAGCTGAATAATCCAAATAGAATGCAAATAATATGAATTCCCTCACTTAGACATGAAGAATGGCTTGAAAATTGATCTTACAAAGCTGTCTTCTTCTTCTTCTTCCTTGTTTTCTTCTTTTCCTTCTCTCCCTGCGTGTGTGTGTGCTGAATTGTGTGTGTGTGTGCTGAAACATGTTGTGTGTGTGTGTTTTGTGTAGTTTATTTGTTTTAATTAGAGTCAAAATTAGGTAGGATTTTTTTTTAAAGGCTCAAAAGTCTATCTTGCCCCTTTAACTAATTTGATATTTACTAGTTTGACATTTAGTTGAAATCTAACAAATCTATTTTCTATTTGCAAATTGATAACACTTAAATAATGTCTACGTTACTTAAAACTCTTAAATGCACGTTAATGCACATAAATGCACATTAAACGAAATAGATGCACGTAATCCAAAAATATGATATTTTATGCAAACAAATATATATAAATAATTAAAGTAGACATATAAATATATGCACATCAATAAAATAATTATATGCACGGGTAGGGTTGTTACAGCGTTACAGTCCTGGCCTCCTTTCCCTTGTATCAGGACCTTCATGTGACTTGATTATCAACGGAGGTAGCAGCAATGGAAAACAGAAAGTTACTACTATATGCAGGAGTAATCATCATATTCGAATTAGTAAACACTTTTAATAGCAAGTATTATATTCTAATGGCTTGTAATAACTGTGTCAGGGCATTCTGCTACATACCGAATAAAGCTAATAATGCATCACTTTCCAATAACAGTAAGAATAAAGGACAGTGGTAACCATTACCAAAACTCACTCCTCAAGACAACATTGAATTACAATTTCAATCAAGAGTTACCATAAACAGAAGGTTGTATTCATTACATCACCTTCAACTTGAACTTCTTCAAAAATTCTTTGGTACATTCAGGACCCCACAAGAGACCGATGCCTTTTTCCTTATTTGGGGAAAGACCAGGTTTCATCGAGGGATCTGACCATAGGACATCACCATTAATTAGATTTAAGCCTTCCCAGGGAGGATCAATAACTGATCTCCTTACTTTTAATAACTCTTCTAATGAACCAAGCGACAAAGAATTTGTATCAGGGCTGACTATTATTTTACGATTCTTCTTTCCTTTAGCTCTTTTTGATGGTGTGATGGCAATACTGCAGAAAAGCCTACAATGTACAGTGTAGACACGTCCAGCTATTATGGAAGCAAGGGGAAGTCCTTCAAAACACCCAAGACACTTCCTGTAAACATGCTTTCCTTTGTCCCCATATTTGGTCAAAACTTCCTTCTCAAAGCCATAAACCGATGTACAGTATTTTGATTCATGGTTTCCACGGAGGAGATATACCCTATGTGGCAGACGTACCTAGGATAAACAGATTATTTCATCAAAATGTGGCAAGTTAATAAAATAAAATACTCGCATGCTTTCTAATTAAGCTAGAAGTAATCAAAAATACTTCCGTCAATTTAGGAAATACTAGATCAACTGAATATAATAGGAAGCAACTAATAGGTCACAATTATCCGATATAGAAAGGCAAGTAAAATCCAGTAGCAGCATAACTACACGAACACGATCCATCATGCGATCTTAGGGAAGGCTCTTCCACCACATTTTGGGGAAAAAGAAACCAAATTATCTCAAATGCTTACAACTCTAGCGCAAAATTGTTTGATAAGCTTCAGCTCTTTTTTACAATGTAATCAAAGCACTTACTAGCAAGACATTTTCGCATCTAACAAACTTACTTTCTAGCCATAGGAAACCCATTCCACTAATCAACTTGTCTATGAAAATTCCTTCCATGTTTTCATCTTGTCTTTAATTTGTTAATATTTTCTTCTAGTTTCAGATTAACATAAGAAATATAATTATGTAAATAAAGAAAGGAAAAGGTCTCGCAGAAGTAAAAAACCTCAAAAACATGAGATGAATACAAAATTCAGAAAGTTATAAGAAGTAAATGCAAAAGAAGCATTCTGCCATATAAGGCCTCACAAATACAATAAATGCATAGTTATTCCCTTCCATCAATTTTCACAAAGCACTGAAGAGCAAAGATGGTGGTTCTAAGTCTCCCACTAGTAGGATACTAGAACTTGCAAGTATATTATAAAACTTCAACTTGCATGACTTAACTACACAATAAAGCCAAATGCGTGGATTTTGACAAAGCCTAAGCATGGAATGAAAAGAATCTATTACATCATGGATGACTATAAAGTAGTGGAATCGAAAAGACCTGTGATACATCCATCCAGGTAGGATGGGACAAAATTGTCACACTTGAAACTAAGGGTCTGTATATCTTCCAATCTTAAACTCCTATCATCTTACCCAGCGAACATAGTCATAAAATCTTCCTACAGAGAAGACACCGAATAATTCTGACTACTCAAAGAAGCAAATGATTAAACCATCTTACTCAAAGAATTCAATCTTTATTCTCTAATCCCCAAAACAGCAGAATCACACAGACTCGAGTTAAAAATTAATATAATAAACACCACGATTCATAGTTTATAAATAATCCCATACTTAATGTAACGCCCCGATTCAACCTCACGCTATAGGTCAAGTCAGACTCGATAAATGTACATAGTTTCCTTTGTACCGTGGACTAACTAATTACTTGCACTCAAAAGAAATCCCAACAATAAAACAATATACAACAATACCTCATTCATGTATATTACTTTTCAAGTTCATAAAGTAGTACTAGTCTTTATACTTAGCCAATATTTACCATGCATACATTATAGCTAACATTCATAAACTAAAGCCATTAGAACTACTTATACATGCCACTACTATCTAGCTATACATGAACTTAATCAAATTCATAAGTAGCATACATGACAAACCACTAGCTAGTTAAAACATTAGATTTGTCACACCCTAAACCCGACCCTATGGTAGGCAATCAGGGATGCGATGACACACGGACATTATAACGGCGGAATTACAGACATCCAATAAGAAACAGAAATCCCAACCACATTTTAATAAAAGTCTACATCAAAGTAGATAAGACAACCAACATTTATTCTCAACAAGCACACTTATAGACTGAACGTGATCATGAATCCAAACATGACCAACCTTACATACAGTCAAAACCATCTAGACTCCAAAACAGGTATGTAACTAGTATTCCAAACATAAACTAAAACATGTATTTATTACAACATACTACTGAAAGCCATCTAAACATTCTTCAAATCCACACAAGCTAAGCATGATTCTCATTCCATGGTTCCTCAACAGTTTTCTCGTGTACATAATCATTATCATGTACACCTGCAACATGCATCACCGATGGGGTGAGCTTATATATAACAAAGCTCAGTGGGGAGGGGTAACAGTAAAGATAACACTTAAAGCCAAAATCCAAAAGAACCGTTGAACACGTTAGATACAACATATAATTAGAGTAATAAACCATAAATCACATTGTATGGATACCGCTAATCACATGTTGATGTTAATCCTTATAACTCCCGCACGAACTCTTCACATTCATTTATCATGACCCCCTTTTCATTCCTAATATTGGTACTCTGGATGTACCAACCTAAACACCCTACTCTCCATGGCCTTACACCGATCACAAGGGAGTAGTGTTTGACTATGGTAGTTGTGTTATTAATCGCAAGCCTTTTGCCGCCCGGCACAACACTACTCGACTAAGCCCCTTACAAGATTGTAACCTATCGAATCATGGGTATTCACCCAACGCTTCACATAACATCAAACACATACACATATTCACATTAACCATTTAACACATATTCACACCACTTTGAGAGAATAACAAAGTATGTTTTCTCTCTACACATTCAACATGTAATATCATATTTTCATTTTGTAATTACATATTCAGTAATTGATAATTCACATTTGGATAACAAGGTAGGTTACCCAACCGATAGTAAATACTCGAGCATTCATTAATCGCACTTACCACGAAAAGATTACGATCACATTCAAATAAATGGGCATCCAGGTCGAGGCTCTCGTCTAGATCCCTAGCCCGGATCCCTCGCCCGGACAGAGTCTAATGACTTTCCACACGAGCCATCCAGTCGAGGCACTAGACCGGATCCCTCGCCCATGTCACGCCCCGGGACCAAGACTCGCCGAGGTTAAGGTCGGGACGCGACGGGTCAAAGCCTTGGTACCTGAGAGTCAATCATTTCATAACCTAAACATTCATTATCAAGTCACAAGTAGCTTCAAAAGTTTGCTCGAGGCATTTGACATTAGAAGGCCACACCATCATATTTTATAATTACAAGACCTAGATTCATTGTTTGTACTTCATACGTGTCCAATAAAGGCGTCTAGGCCTCAAAAGAATAGTAGTTAAACTTAATTACAACCCAAGTATCCAAAAGAATATTACAAATCATAAAGTATTCAGATGTAATCATTATATACCTTCTTCTAGTTCAAAAGTTACATCTTCAAACACAATCATGAAGACCACAAAAGACAGAAATTGGTCTCATCAAGTAAAATAGTTTCACCCTCAACCTGTACGGTTTCCTCAGGCTTGGCTTTACCTGTAATTATCAAGCAAGATGTGAACTACACTTAGCTCAGCGAGGGATAAAGGGAATGAGGATTTTCACAATCGTTTTTATCATTTCGCAAACCTTTTGAAAAGCCATGCTATGCATATACGACATTTAGCCAAAAATATCAGGAATAGAATAGTCATAATAACAATCAAGCAACTCTATTCTCTTAGGACCTCAAGGGACCAAGCAAGAGTAGGAACCATATAGTAAAATGATACAATTTCACAAACTTTGTTAGAAATGGCCAGTCTTGAAGTTTCCTTGTCAAATCTTTCCTAATTCACCAATTAGGAGGGCACTCCAGAGGCAACCCAACCATAGTACTCGGGCCGTCTTGGCAAGCCCAATATTACCCAAGCGGAACGAAACTTCTACCATGGGGTTTACTAGATTCTATGAACCATTCACTATTTGAACATGTCCTAACTCTCCAAGGAAACACACAAAACAAGAGAGGGAACTAACAATAAGAACATATTTGGAGGTCAACAAAGTAGGTCATCTCCGTCAAGCAAGTATATTCCACACAATAAGATCAAGCAAGCTCATAATGGTTCAATATCTCATCGAGCAAAACTCAATCAAGCTAGACTTCATGTGCAATGCAAGTTCATCAAGTACATGTTCATTACAATGCCACAATAACCTCTTTTATAATGCCATATTCATACCTAAGTACATAACTCATCTAAGCCTAAGGTGGCCTCAAATAAGCCCATAATTAGTTTAGGAAGTAAGAGAAAAATAGGTAAGTCTGGAAGTGATGTCCGGTCATGTTGATCACGACCGAATTTTTGGTCAGTCCACTGATAATCTGTCCGGTTGTGTTATCCGGTCGTGGTCGTGACCGGATATCACCCCCGGACAGACACGATTCTCACACCAAATTTTGCTTCAATCTTAAATCTAGCTCTATTTTGCCACCACCCTTGCAACTCTTAAGCTCACACATAATACCCAATCAAATACTACATCCAGGGAAGCTTGTTAAACAACATAATAAGCCAAGAACATGTATACAACACAAATGAACCAACAACAACCAAACAACCATCAAGAACATCAAAAAGGTGCCAGAATGTTAGATTCTTGGTTTCAATCTTTGCACCTAAGCTAACCTTTCACCAACACAAGTAAGAACCCTCATTTAACTCATGCCATAACTTCTCAACATATCACGAATCAATAGGAGCTAGTTATACAAAGCCCTAACTCTACAACAAATAGTAATGTTCCAATCCTTCATCAAATCCAATATAGATATATATATATATATATATATATATATATATATATATATATATATATATATATATATATATATATATATATATATATATATATATATATAAGCAAGAAGAACACCTTACATATATCATATCATCTTGAATGAACTTAGGAAAAACCTTTGAAAGAATTCATCACCTTAGCTTTTGAGTTTGTAAGCAAATGGTGCAAGAAAAGCTCTTGAAGATGGCCTAGAAACACAAGAAAATGGTTGAAGTTTCTTCCCCTTCCTTTCTTTTTTATTCTCTTTCTCTTTTTTTCTTTTTCCTTGGCTTGATCGTGTAGTGTGTGTGTGTGTGTGTGTGTGTGTATAGATTGTGTATATGTGTGTGTGGTAGTGTAGATGGCTAGCTCAAAATAGTATTTTTAGTCAGGTAAGATATTTTGCAAAGTGTTCAAAAGACTAGAGTGCCCCTCAACTTGCTTATGTTTTACTAACTTGCCATTTTAGTTGTTTTCCAACTATTTAGTTGCTAGACTTAGTTCAGTAATGTTGACTTAGTTCATTAGTGTTTAATTAATTCCCTACAATATCTAAATCATATAATTACACGTAAGCAACATAATTGTACGTAAAACGATGCGAATGCACATAAAATCATTCAAATGCATGTAAACCAATATAAACACATTTTAAATGATATGATATGCATATGGGGTTTTGTGCGGGGCTTTACATTTTTCCCCCTTAAAAGAATTGCATCCTCGCAATTTTCTTCTTACCTTGCAAATAATGTCGGGTATTGCTGCTTTATTTGATCACGTCTCTCCCACGTTGCTTCTCCAATCTCATGATTGTTCTAAAACACCTTTCCCATGAGAATACTCTTGTTGTGCAACTCCTGATCTTGCTCACCTAAAATCTGCATGGGTATTTCCTCATGAGACAAACTCTCCCGAAGTTCTAGCAGTTCTGGTTCTAGGATGTGAGATGGATCGGAATGATACTTTCTTAGTATCGAAACATGGAATACAATATGAATGTTAGAGAGATGTTGGGGTAGATCTAACTGGTATGCCAATTTGCCGACTCTTCCTATGATTTTAAATGGTCTCACATACCTCGGGCTCAACTTTCCACCTTTACTGTGCCTAATCAATCCCTTGCGAGGCGACAACTTCAAGAACACCCGATTATCAACCTCAAACTCTAAGTCTTGCCTTTGCTTATTCGCGTGACTCTTATATCTGCTTTGGATCGTGAGCATTCTTTTCCGAATCAAGTGCACATTTTCAATCTTCTCCATCAACTCGGGCAATATAGTGGGGTCTATTGCCTTCATTTTACCGACCTCATTCCAATACAAGGGTGATCTACACTTCCTACCATACAAAGCTTCGTATGGTGCCATGCCAATCATTGCTTGATAACTGTTATTATAAGCAAACTCTGCTAGAGGCAAATGCTTCTCCCAACTACTTCTGAAGTCCAACACACATGCCCTCAACATGTCTTCCAAGATCTGGATGGTCCTTTCGGACTGCTCGTCTGTTTGAGGGTGATATGCCGTGTTGAAACTCAATTTCATCCCCAAGGCTTCTTGCAACTTCCGCCAGAACCGTGATATAAAACTTGTATCTTTATTTGATATAATGCTAGCTGGTATACCATGCAATTTCACCATATTAGCTACATATAATTCAGCCAGCTTCCTCAAATCATCCTTCTTATTCATTGCCAGGAAGTAGGCGGTCTTTGTCAACTGATCTACAATAACCCAAACTATATCACATCCTCGAGGAGACCTCAGCAACTCTATGACGAAGTCCATAGTTACATGTTCCCACTTCTATTGCAGAATCTCCAAAGGTTGTAAAATCCCTACGGGTCTTTGATGTTCGGCATTCACCCTTTGGCATGTCAAACACGAAGTCATAAACTTTACAATCTCCCGATTCATATTGTTCCACCAGTAGTATTGCTTTAAATCTTGGTACATCTTTGTACCTCCTGGGTGGATTGTATATCTGGAACTGTGGGCTTCTTAAGTATCTTCCTCTTTAACTTTGGATCATTTGGCATACAAATCCGGCTTTTGAACCTCCAAAGACCATCTTCAGGCAATTAGAAATCCGGATTGTCATATTTACCTTATGAAATTGAGGATCTTGCTGCTGAGCTTCTCGGATTTGCGATAGCAATGTAGATTGTACCACTAGATTAGCAGTAAAGGACACACTACTATCTGTCAACTCAGGTCCCCACTGGCTTGTTTCTTCAAGCATTTCCCATTCTTTAATCTCCAATCTTGCTAAACTTGCCTTCTGGCTCAAGGCATCTGCTACCACATTTGTTCTCCTGGGCATATAGTTGATTGTACAATTGTAATCATCTAGGAGCTCCATCTATCTCCTTTGTCTTATATTCAACTCCTTTTGGGAAAACAAATACTTCAAGCTCTTCTGATCAGTGAATATTTCGAACTTGCTTACCCATAAATAATGCCTCTACTTCTTCAATGCAAAGACAATTGCCGCAAGTTCCAAGTCATGTGTTGGATAATTCATCTCATAAGGCTTCAACTTCTGTGATGCATAGGCAATGACTTGGTTGTTTTGTATCAATGCACATCCCAAACCTTCCTTTGAGGCATCATTATAGATAACAAACCCTTGACTTCCCTCAAGCAAAGGTAGAATAGAAGCAGTTGTCAATCTTTTCTTCAACTCTTGGAAACTGCTCTCACACTTGTCATCCCACACAAAACTAATCTTCTTCTGTGTGAGCTTTGTGAGTGGCCCTAGAATCTTGGAGAAATCCTTCACGTACCTTTGATAGTACCCTGCCAAGCTGAGAAAACTGCGCACGTCAGTGACATTCTCTGGCTTCTTCTATGATTGTACAACATTAATCTTCGACGGATCCACTGCAATCCCTTCTTGTGAAATCACATGTCCCAAGAATGCCACCCGCTTGAGCCAAAACTCACATTTACTGAACTTGGTGTACAACTAATGCTCCCTCAATCTTTGCAACACCAAATGCAAATGCCGCTCATGCTCCTCTTCAGTCTTGGAATACACCAAAATCTCATCTATAATGATGACCACAAACTGGTCCAAGTACGGCTGGAACACCCTGTGCATCAAATTCATAAAAGCAACAGGAGCATTCATTAGTCCAAACGACATCACCACAAATTCATAATGCTCGTACCTTGTCTCAAATGCTGATTTAGGCACATCCTCTTGGTTGATGCAGAGTTGGTAGTAGCCCTACCTCAAGTCAAACTTTGAATAGACTTTGGCTCCTTGAAGTTGATCGAATAACTCATTGATCAATGGCAATGGATACTTGTTCTTAATGGTTACCTAGTTCAACCCTCTGTAGTCGATGCACAACCTCAAAGTCTCGTCCTTCTTCTTCACAAATAGAATTGGTGCACCCCATGGAGATTAACTAAGCTGTATGAATCCTTTCTCTAACAAACCTTGTAGTTGAACCTTTAATTCTTGCAATTCGGTTGGAGCCATGCGGTATGGAGCCTTAAAGATAGGCTGTGTACCCAGTAGCGTTTCAATTACGAACTTAATTTCCCTTTCGGGTGGCAACCCTGACAACTCCTCCGGAAACACATCAACATACCCTTTAACCACCGACACCTCCGCTAACTTATTTTGATCTATTGGCTTGTTGATCAGATAAGCCAAGTATCCACTATAACCCTTCTTCATCATTTTCACGGCCTTGATTGAGGATATCATGACCTTTCTCGATAAGTCACAATTTCCCTTTACTCTAATCACAGGTTGCCTCAGTACCCTGAAGTTCACAACCTTCGTTCGGCAATCCACTAGGCATAGTTTCTAGCCAACCAATTTATTCCTAAGATTACATCATATTTTTGGAAGAGAAGTACAACAAAGTCGGCCAAGAATTCCCGGTCCTTTATTCAAATCTTACAAGCCTTACAACCAAACTTAGAAACATACTTAGTACCTATAGGAGTACTAACTTCTACATGACATGGCAATGGTTCAACTTGCAATTTAATGCGATGCACACATTGTAGGGTAATATATGAATGTGTGGCTCCGAAATCAATAAGCACCTTAACCCATTGATTTAGAATTAGAAAGGTACCTTCAACAACAGCTGCATCATTTGGGAGTTCTTATTGATCCATGGCATGAACACAGGCTTGGACCCTTTGAGCCGGTGCACTCATAGTGGGTTGATTCTGGGCATCTTTGTTCTGCCACTTCGGGCAATTTCTGGCTAAGTGTTGATCATTCCCATACCTAATACACTTGTCGTTCTTCCTCTAACACTGGGCTTCAAAATGTCCCTTCTTGTTACAGTAGTTGCATGTGACATTTCGGGAGGTAGCTGTACTCCTTGACGAACCACGGGCAGACTGAGCAGCTGAGGTACTCAGTTGGGATCTAACAACAGTTGGCCTCACTTGGCTTTGGCCTTGACTCTGGGCCGGATAGGATTGTTGTGGTGCTTTAGATAGAAATGGCCTCTTGTTAACTTGACTCGATACACATCTCATATCAAACTTTCTCTTCTCAACTCAAGCTGCAGAATCAATCATTTCGGCATAAGAAGTGAAGCGATGGGATGCTAAGAAGTCTTGAATCTCATGCCTTAATCCCCGAACAAACTGTTTAATCCTTCTATTCTCTGTCTAGACTAACTCTGGAATGTAACAAGATAGCTTGTTGAATCTAGTTTCATACTGCACTACCGACATTGTTCCTTGCCTTAAAGTCAAGAACTCTTCCTCTTTCTTCTCCCGAGCTACCTCTGAAATATAGTTTTCCTTGAAAGAACTCACGAAATTAGCCCAAGTGGTAGGTATATTACGTTCCTCCCAACGGAGCTTCTCTGTCTGCCACCATTGATCCGTATATCCCTCTCATAAGAAGGCCACAAATACCACCTTCCTCTCATCATCATAGTTGAGGGCAACATATATCTTCTCAACCTGTATAAGCCAACCTTCTACTTTCTCATCGTCAGGCTCACCTTGAAATTTGGGAGGTCCATAGCTTAAGAAGTCCCTTAATGTTCCATCCCGGTTTCCTTTATAGCCACCAGTAGTATTACTACCAGTACCATTGTTATTATTGTTGCCTGCACCAGCCATTGCTGCTTATTCTATTATATGGCTCATCCTATCCACAACAGTCACCATCAAGCTAAACGCTGCCATTCCGGGGTTGGTTGGGTTGGCATTCTCAGCTTCTTGTGTTCCTGTATTCCTACATGTACTAGGTCCTTCTATCTATAGATATAGGCACCATTCACGGTTATATGGCGTTTATGCATTATATGAGACATAAACAAGCGCACCTTTAATATTCCTAATATACGTGAAATAGGGGTGTATCTAACATGTAAGTTCCACATAAGTAAGAAGCAATTATAACACGTTAGCACATATGGTTCCCACATATGCATATAAGTCTTATAGTTACGCACAGTCTCTTAAGACTTATTCATGTCAAAACACCTACCTAGGGACCTCATTCAAAACCCGGACTGCGCTAACTAAGGTTAACTCTGATACCACCTAAATAGGATGTCATGCCCCGGGACCAAGACCCGCGGAAGTTAAGGCCGGGACGCGACGGGTCAAAAGCTTGGTACCTGATAGTCAATCATTTCATAATCTAAACATTCGTTATCAAGTTACAAGTAGCTTCAAAAGTTTGCTCGAGGCATTTGACATTAGAAGGTCACACCATCGTGTTTCATAATTACAAGACCTAGATTCACTGTTTGTGCTTCATACGTGGCCAATAAAGACGTCTAGGCCTCAAAAGAATAGTAGTTAAACTTAATTACAACCCAAGTATCCAAAAGAATATTACAAATCATAAAGTATTCAAATGTAATCATCATAAACTTTCTTCTAGCTCAAAAGTTACATCTTCAAACACAAGCATGAAGATCACAAGAGACAGAAATCGGTCTCATCAAGTAAAGCAGCTTCACCCTTAACTTGTACAGTTTGCTCGGGCTCGGCTTCACCTGTAATTATCAAGAAAGGGGTGAGCTACACTTAGCTCAGCGAAGGATAAAGGAAACGGGGATTTTCACAATCGTTTTCATCATTTCGCAAACCTTTTGAAAAGCCATGTTATGCATATACGACACTTAGCCAAAAATATCAGGAGCAAAATAGTCATTATAACAATCAAGCAACTCTACTCTCCGAGGACCTCAAGGGACCAAGCAAGAGTAGGAACCATATAGTAAAATGATACAATTTCATGAACTTTGTTGGAGATGGCCAGTCTCGAAGCTTCCTTGTCAAATCTTTCCCAATTCACCAATCAGGAGGGCACTTCAAAAGCAACCCAACCATAGTAGTCGGGCCGTCCTGGCAAGCCCAATGTTGCCCAGGCGGAACAGAACTTCTACCATGGGGTTTGCTAGATTCCATTAACCATTTTACCATTTGAACAAATATGTCCCAACTCTCCAAGGAAGCACACCAAGTGAGAGAGGGAACTAACAATAAGTACATATTTGGAGGTCAACAAAGTAGGTCGCCTCCGTCAAGCAAGCATATGTTAGCGATATGCCCTAATACTATGTGGTTAGATGACCTACTTTTGGCATTTTATGTAAACTTGTATATTTATCAATGGCAGTTTATGGATATTCATATTCTCCGTTTTTATATTATATGAATGTGTCCCCTGATATTCTCGTAAACGAAATATATTCCAAAATGAGTTGGAATATCTTGGCATGTTTCTTTCATATATAGAATATCTAAAACTATTCGTAGTCCTTAGATTATTTGACCGGGACTAGAATAATCTATTATGGACTATCACGTGAATTGTTACCTTTGATTGATATTAGATATTAATGATAAAGGATGGTGAGCCATGAGCCATAATAACATATGATGCAATTAACAATCACGTGAATGATTATTAGTAGAATAGATCATTGAATGTGACATGAGTAACAAACTACATGACTTCGGATTAATAGTTCGTTATTCGTTGCGAATGTACATGTAATCCTTAGACTTGAGAAATTGCGGCTGTAACATATATTGGAATTTAATATTAGCACTTGGACAACACTTGTCTTTGACTTGTCAAGATAAGTTACGACCTATTGCATATTATCTTTCTAGTATAGTGGTTTACAGGTAATTGTCGAGAAAGGATCTAATAACCTCCGGTATGAGGTGATGTCCTATGCAATCTAATTTCGGTTCTACAATAAGGAAGTCCTTGGCCAAGACATGGATGATGGAAAAGTGTTTCCATGAATGTCATCTCTCATTCTACCTTATTAGATGTTTGTATCGTTATCGAGTTTATAGACTTAATCTATTCATGGTCTTTGCTCGATCGGGACATATTAATAGAAGGATTAAATTGTATGATAATTCGCGAATATAAATAGATTCATCTGTTTGACTTCATTGCTATATAAATTGTCTTGATACGTTGTTAGACGTCACTCTAGAATGTGGGGGTGTTTTGGGAATGGCGGAGATATTCCTAAAATATATTAAAGTCGTTTAATGTTCTCTCATTGCTATATGGCGGTGAATCTAGAGAGTCACACACAAAAAAGCGTAATTGAATGAGTTTCGGATAAGCTTGAATTTGGTTTTGGAACGTTAAAGTGTTAATGTTGGCGATGCTCGGCCATTAAGTAGTAATGGATCGAATGTGTAATTATTTATAAGTGTTGGGGCAAAAGTGCAAATATGAAAAGTTGGTTTCCTTAATTTAAACATAATGATTAGATTAAATTAAATGTACAAATACAAGATTAATGAAGTATATATACATGTATATGATATGTATATATACATATTAGTCTTGAAAATCAAGATGCCATATGGATGGCTAAGATTGTTCTACATCATCAAGTTGACCATTATTTTTGAAATCAATGGTTAAGATAAAAGAAGAAAAACACATGTTTTGATGCATTGAGAAGTGCAATTGTTGTCTTCTAAATACACTACATACAATGCATAAAACAAGGAACACATTACACAAGGCATGCATAGAAAAACACAATGCATTGAGAAGAATAATTTTGTCTTCTCTTTTATTTGTGCAATTTTCGTCCATAGCATGGGCAGCCCAAGAAGAGGTTTCAATTTTTCAGAAACAAACTCTTATTCTAGCTTAAAAACATCCCAAAGAAGACTAGCACAAAACCTTTGGTGATTAAGGAACTCATTCAAGCTTGTGTGGACAACCTAGAGCTCTTGCATTTGTGGGAGGACTTGTCAAAGCTTGTTCATCATCTTCTTCAACATCTTTGCAAGATCTACAAGAGGTATATCTATATCTACCTCTTTACTATATAGATATATGGCTGAATATATGCTTACCATATGTTAACCACATGAAATCAAGGGTAGAGTTTTTGGATGAATATAGACTTTGTTATAGAAATTTTTGAAATTCTAGCCATGGATTTCTCTTGGTTTTAATCTATATGATTCCATAACTCTAAAAGAAAGATTCTTTCAGCATATTCTATGCAATAAGATCAAGCAAGCTCATAATGGTTCAATATGTCGTCAAACAAAACTCAATCAAGCTAGACTTCATGTGCAATGCAAGTTCATCAACTACATGCTCATTACAATGCACAATAACCTCTTTTATAAAGCCACATTCATACTTAAGTACATAACTTATCTAAGCCTAGGGTGGCCTCAAATAAGCCCATAGTTAGTTTAGGAAGTAAGAGAAAAACGGGTAAGTCCGGAAGTGATGTCCGATCGTGTTGATTATGACCGGATATCACGACTAGATTTTTTATCAGTCCACTGACCATCTGTCCGGTCTTGTTATCCGGTCGTGATCAACATAACCGAATATCACCCCCGGATAGGCACGATTCTCACACCAAATTTTGCTTCAATCTCAAATCCTGCTCCATTTTGCCACCACCATTGCAACTCTTAAGTTCACATACAATACCCAATCAAATACCACATCCAAGGAAGCTTGCTAAACAACATAATAAGCCAAGAACATGTACACAACACACATGAACCAACAACAACCAAACAACACTCAAGAACATCAAAGAGGTGCTAGAATGCTAGATTCTTAGTTTCAATCTTTGCACCTAAGCTAACCTTTCACCAACACAAGTAAGAACCCTTATTTAACTCATGCCATAACTTCTCAACTCATCAAGAATCAATAGGAGCTAGTTATACAAAGCCCTAACTTTACAACACATAGTAATGTTCCAATCCTTCATCAAACTCCAATATAAATATATATATAAGCAAGAAGAACACCTTACATATATCATATCATCTTGAATGAACTTAGAAAAAACCTTTGAAAGAATCCCTCACCTTAGCTTTTGAGTTTGTTAGCAACTGGTGCAAGAAAAGCTCTTGAAGATGGCTTAGAAACGCAAGAAAATGGTTGAAGTTCCTTCGCCTTCCTTTCTTCCTTCTTCTATTTCTCTTTTCTTCTTCTTCCTTGGCTTGATCATGTAGTGTGTGTGTGTATACATATCGTGTATGTGTGTGTGTGGTGGTGTAGATGACTAGCTCAAAATAGTGCTTTTAGTTAGGTAGGATATTTTACAAAGTGTCCAAAAGACTAGAGTGCCCCTCAACTTGCTTATGTTTTACTAACTTGCCATTTTAGTTGTTTTCCAACTATTTAATTGCTAGACTTAGTTCAATAGTGTTTAATTAATTCCCTACAATATCTAAATCACATAATTACACGTAAGCAACATAATTACATGTAAAACGATACGATTACACGTAAAATCATTCAAATGCACGTAAACCAATATAAACACATTTTAAATGATATGATATACATATGGGGTTTTGTGCGGGGCTTCACAGCCCGAGTCCAAGGCAGTGACTTCCGGACGAACCATCCGGTCGAGGCACTCGATTGGATTCCTTTGCCTAAATCCATGGCAGTTATAATTCTAAGTTAAATCCTACACTCATGTTTTTGCTTTTCTCATGCAAACACATATGATTATTAGAAGAAGACCAAAACAAGCTGCTAACACATGACTCAACTCCATGGAAACATTCTATAAGTGTTTACATAGCAACAACACATTTTATTCCATATAAACCATGAAACAAACACTAAAATAACATTTTTTTGCATTTAAGAAACTTTCAAACATAACACAAGCTTACAAGCACATATAACTTGAACTTCACATGGAGTACAAGAAATTTCTCAACTTAGATGTTGATAGATGCTAAAATATGCAAGGAACAAGAAAGATAGAAAGAAGCTATGCCAAAAACCAACTCCAAATGCTTGAAAATGCTAGATTTGTTCACCGAAATGACAAGTCTCAAAATAGCAATATTTCTTCTCTTCATTTCCCCTCTTGGCCGCCCAACATAGCTCTCCCTCTTGAAATTGCTAACTTATGCTTAAAATGAAAGAAAAAAGATTATATACTAGGTCAAAGTTGAGTCAAAATATCCTACAAGCTAAAATAACTAAGTTACCCTTGCAATCTTGTTTTAATTGCAATAATACTAAGCTAGAAGATATTAAATAAGGTAAAGACCATTGTACCCCTCAACTCATGCATAAATTACAAGTTAACCCTCCTAGGCAAATATAGGATAAATGCAAGTCACATTGAAATTAAATGCAATTTGAAATGCACAAGTAGATTTGATTGATAGAATATGTAGTTAATGTAACGCCCCGATCCCTCTCGAGACTGGAGTTCCCAATCCCAATACCCAAGTCACGAAAAACGAGGGAAAACGGACGGAGTCTCCCTATAGGGCTATCAGTTCACTTGCAAACAGTAAATTTATCCTCAAAGCCACAATCCAACTCCAAGATACAATCCCATCCTCTAATGTCATCATATACAACAAACTCCTCAAGGTCATTTGAGCCTTAGAACCCAATATAATAACACAAAAGCATGCAAGGTTAAAATTCATTGAAATCTTATCTTTTAAATCCACTTATCATACCACTCTAATTCTAATTACCGTACTTACTTAAATATTAGGTCCATCACTCAACTTCCTTTAGCATACAAGCATGCAGTCAAAGGCAGAGGGACATGATTCGTACTAAGTTTAATTAATTTGCTAGTATAACACAGTGATGTAGTTGTCTGCCAAAATCTAATGGCCAATTATAGCCACAAAGGCTTGAGGCTATTGATTTAATTTGTGGGATAACTGTGAGATGACGGGTTGGATCTAACTAAATCACTTAGTCAATTATAACACAAAGGTTTGAGACCGAGTAATTTAGGGACTGGATATGACCATAACCTATTTTGTGAAATAGACAACAAAGCGTTGTTGACTCTTAATATTTATATTCCAATTATAACCACAAAGGTTTGAGGATACAAATTGTTGAGAGAATTTGGTCACCCACTACCGGATTCTAACGGATTCGCGTTTCTCATTTTTGGAGTATGAGATTAGATAAAATTAGTAGGAGTTACTATTTTTGTAAAGACTATACTTAAATAGTTATGCATTTTTTACATCAACTAGCAGTCTTACTTTCTGTACTATTTATTTCTGTAGTACTTTTATAATGGCTTTTATTTCAAATCCCATTACTCGTATCCTTGATAAAAATACTTTAACCAGACCAAACTTTCCCGATTGGTTTTGCAATCTTAAAATTGTTTTGGGATTGGAAAAGATTGAATATGTTCTAGATAAGGCCCCTCCTGCTACCTTTCCTGAAACTGCAACTGAAGAAGAGCAAGAAACATATCGGCTCTGGGTTGAACATGACTTGAGGGCAAAGGCTTACATCCTTGCTTCAATGTCAAATGAACTGCAAAAGCAGCATGAGAATATGTCTGATGCTGCTAGCATGATTCTGAACTTGAAAGAGTTGTATGGTGAGCAAAGTGATGTTACCAGATATGAACTGTCAAATGAGTTGTTCAGAGCTAGATTGGAAGAAGGTGGTGATGTCAGCAAGTAGGTTCTCAGGATGATTAATCTGATTACTCAACTTGAGATGCATGAGTTTGACATGGACTGTAAGCTGCACACAGACCTTATTCTGCAGTCCCTCCTACCTTCCTTCAATCAGTTCATAGCGAACTTTCAAATGAACAAGCTCTCTGCTTCTCTGCCTAAGCTGACCAATATGTTAACCACTACGCAGTCACAGTTCAAGGGAAAAGGTAAGAAGACTGTTGATGTGACTGTATTTGCAGCACTCAAACCATGGTATTTGTACTGCATTTGCATCTTAACTCTGGAATAAATGCAAAACTTTGATACTTTCAATGCAATGTAGGAAAATACTGAAAAGTGAAGAATCAGGCTCAAAATGATCCAAATTACAAGTCAAGAAGTAAGAATGGGAAAGCATGAGAAGCGGTTGAAGAATGAAGCTCATAGAAAAGAAACTTGGCTGAAACTAGCACGAAATCAGACTCGGAACATTGACCCAGATGATCTCAAATAGTGACCCATGTCCGTTTTTGGCAAATCATATCAGTTTTTCGGGTAGAAACAGCATTCTGAGCACAACGTAGGACTTTGTCCTACGCACGGCGTGATTTTAGCCAAATTCCATCGTTTGGAGGGTCAAAACAGTGAAAAAGGCCAAAAAATGCTATGGTCAACAATCTGGTCAAAGTCAACAAACGGAAAAAAGTCAACTATTTCAGAATTTTGCCTATAAATAGAGCTTCAACCCTTTGAGAATTCTGGAGTTAATTTTGGAGTATTATCAATATTTTTTATATAATTCCGAGTTAATTCTATTTAGTTTTAAATTTTAGTTTTAGTTAATTAAGTAGTAGTAGAATACGGGGGAAGTCCTGCCTAGGTAGCTCTTATTCGGGAAAATTTTGCCCGAATAGCTACTTTTAGGGGGAAGTCCGACCCAAGTTGTTATTATTCGGGGGAGGTTCTGCCCGAAAGCTTTTAATAGGAAAGCTCTTATTCGGGGGAAACTCATCCCTAATAGTTCTTATTCGGGAGAAATTAGCTCCGCCCGAATAGCTATTTTGCGTCGGACCTCTGCTCAAATTTTGGGAATCAGAAATACGCGTTCGTCAATATGGGGGAGCCTTTCTTGAGTCTCTTTTATTTACATAACTTGTATTCATTTATGTCTGAGTAGATTGATATCTAGGGGTGAATATTGTAAATGATCGTATTTTAATATATGGTCTCGGATATAGTTTATTCAATTCATATTGCAATGTATGGCTTGTTTTAATTAAGTATTTCATACGTAATGCTTTTAAGTAGACGTTATGATTGCTTTACTTTCACTTCATAAATATTATACTTGTAGTTAATATTATGAATGCATTACATTAGTGCCATATAATTGTTTTAATCGTGAGTCTATAGGTTGTACCATAGACTCCATGAAACTATAGGTTGTACCATAGTTTCTATCTGTAAGGTTAATTCTTTAGTTTAGTTTGTCTTGTTGTACTTGGTTAAAATAAGCTAAGTAGATTAACTAGGTCTATAGCTTTTAGCTTAATCAGGTGTATGCTTGTAGCTTAAACCCTTACAGAATTAGATAAACTAGATATCGAGCCTATATTAATTGCCTCATTTACATGTTCAAACCCCTAGATCACCACCTCTCGTATTCCACTAATACTTAGTATAACTTAGATAATTTAGTTAGTTTAATTTAGTTTACATTTCTCGCACGTTACTCAAACCTACATTGCGATTTGTCACTTAAGCGCTTTAACACTTTCACACTACTTCACTAACTTAAACTAGTGAGCTTCCTTGTGGTACGATTCCGCACTCAGAGCACACTACACTACAAAGATCCGTGCACTTGCGGGTATTTTAACTTGGTTATTTTGCGCACATTTTAACGCACAACCTGATCACATCAAGTTTTTGGCGCCGTTGCTGGGGAAGCACGGTATAGTTTAGTTTTTGATAAAAGTATTTGTGAACTTGTTTAAGTGTTTATTTTATTTGTTTTATTTAAAAATAAAAAATTAAAAAATAAATAATAAATAATAAATAAATAAAATAAAATAAAATAATATATATATATATATATATATATTTTAAAATTTTTTATTTTTTTTTTATTTTATTTTTTTTTTATTTTTCAAAAAAATTATTTTTATTTTTGTTATTATTTTTTTTAAAAAAATTATTTTTTTTTTTTTTAAAAAAAAAAATTTAAAAATATATATATTTAAAATTTTAGGAATTTTCATTTATTGGAAAATGAGTCATTTTAATGATTCATCTAATCAATGAGCTTTTATCTATTACTGCTTGTAAATTATATTAGTATTTTTTAATCTTGTAATTTTATTTCGTATTTAAAGTTTATAAGTCGTTGTATGCACGAGCGTTGTTCTTTGGATTCAGAACTTCCCCCGTTTGATCCTGAGCTTGAGAAAAATTTGCGTAGGAAGTTAAAATTCCCAATGGCAGATCAAGAAGTAAATATCCCGCCTCTTCCTATAGCTCAGCCTGTTAATCAACCTGTGAACCAACCGATGACTTTACGTCAACATTTTTCACCAGGTGATTTTGACCCTGAATTTGCCATAGCCCCACCGGCTCTTGGCAATATAAATTTTGAGCTCAAAACAGGGACTATTTCAATGCTTCCTTCCTTCTATGGAAAAAGCAATGAAAATCCTCACGCTCACATCGTGCAATTCATTGAAGCATGCACAACGCTTCACATTCCTAATGTGAGCCGTGAAAATATTCACCTGCGTCTGTTTCCCTTTTCATTGAAAGATAAAGCCAAACAATGGCTAATCATCTAGACGCATGAGTGATCACTTCTTGGGGAGAACTTATTCGGAAATTTTTACATAGGTTCTTCCCAATGGCTAAGACTACTACTCTGCGAACAGGCATCATGACATTCGCACAGTCAGACTTAGAGCCATTTCATGAATCATGGGAAAAGTTTAACGATCTTAAGAATCAGTGTCCTCATTATGGGTTTGATCGTCCCGAACTCTTGCGTTATTTCTTCAAATGTCTTACCCCTCATAATAAGATGATATTCAATGCAATGAGCAATGGAGGTTTCTATAACCTCACAGCGGACGAAGCTTGGAGAAGAATAGAAAATATTGCTGAAGACTCTCTCCAAAACACTACTGATGATAGAGAGAGTAAGAGCACCCAAAATCCCCAAAAAGGGGCATTGTTTGAAGTTAACTCTAGTTCTAATTCCCAATTGACTGACAAAGTAGATGCCCTAGCTCATCAACTAGAAAAATTCATCTCTCTAGGGTCTTCTTCTTGTTCAGCTCCTCAGATCACGGAAGTTTGTACCGTATGTTCTGCAATAGATCACTCTACTCTAGACTGTCCAATCGGTTCACAATTTCCTGAATTCATGCAAGAACAAATTTGTGTCACCCAAGGATATACAAGGAATTACAATCCGTATTCTAACACGTATAATCCAGGCTGGCGAGACAATCCCGCATTTTCGTGGCGACAAGGGAATCAAGAGACTCAGTTTCCTCAACATCAATATCAAAAAAGACAAGGAAACTATGAGCCTCATCAACAAAGTCAGTAAGGAAATGTTGACAATCGATTCCCTCAACAGCAATATCAGAGGCCACAAAATAATAACCCTCCTGGTTACTATCCAGTCCAACAGGACAATCCGTTCAGAACACAACGGAACAATGTGCCAGCTCTTCCTCCTGCACAGTCATCATCTGATGACAAATTTGACAAACTTATGCAAATGTTTCAAGTTCAACAATAGTCTATTGCTAAACTTGAAGGACAAATCGGGCAGATGGCCCAAACTTTAAGTAAGAGAGACGAGGGTAAGCTTCCATCTCAGACCGTGGTAAATCCACGAGGATAGTGTAGTACTGTCCAAACTGAGACAGTACAAGAACAGGCCAAGGCTGTAGTTACCCTTAGGAGTGGGAAAACCATTGATAACCAGGTTAGAGTAAAGGTTAGGGATGTTCCAGAAGAAATTGAGGAATTAGAGGAATCTGAGATTGAGGTTTTAAGCAAAGATGTTAAAGATTGCCGTAGGAATAAAAACCTAACGGTGGAGCCTATAGTTGAACCATCCTCACGAGCACCTTTTCCCACAGCTCTGTCCCGTCCAAAGCCGACTGATGATCCTAAACAACTCAAGGTCTTAGAGCATCTGAAAGATATTAAGATCAATTTGCCATTAGTTGAGGTAATACAACAGATTCCAGCCTATGCCAAATTTCTAAAGGATTTATGTGTGAAAAAGAGACGGACCAACTCCATTCCTAAGAAGGTCCGTCTTACTGAAAAGGTTAGCAATATCTGCACTAGAGGACTGCCTCAGAAGTGCAGTGACCCAGGAGCTTTCACCATTCCATGCTTAATTAATGACCAACGCATAGAAAGCGCCTTGCTAGACTTAGGATAACCTCATCCCTCACACAGTCTACCAAAGGTTAGGTCTTGGAGTGTTAACACCGACTAATGTGACCCTCTAATTGGCAGATAGATCTGAGCGACGACCTCGAGGTGTTGTAGAAGATGTGATCTTTAGAGTCGGAGAATTCTTATTCCCAGTGGACTTCATTGTGTTAGATATGGACTTAGGCCCTGATAACAAAAATACCACTCCCGTTTTACTAGGCAGACCATTCCTAGCAACAGCTGATGCTGTTATCTATTGTAGGACGGGTATGATAGAACTAACATTTGGGAACATGAGAACTAAGCTAAGGGTTGCTGATGCAGCCAACAAATTGAATCAAGATGAAGAAGAAGAATTCTTCCATGTTGATACCATTGACTCATGTATAGATGAGTTTACCCAATTGATTCTAACTCCTAATCAAGAAATAGCTGAGTTAGAACGACTTTTGTATGAATGCGACATTTCTCCTGAAATGGTCGCCTCTGCTTCCATTGTTGTTGATCCAAATAAGGACGATTAAGTAACAACTCATTTCCCTGAAGTTTCAGAATGTCCCACAATTGAGTCCCTACCCGTTTTGGAACTCAAAACCTTGCCCCAACATCTTAAGTATGCCTACTTAGGACCTGATGAGACTCTTCCAGTCATCATTGCCTCGGATTTGACTCCCGAGCATGAAGATAGACTGTTAAAAGTCCTAAGTACCCATAAACAGGCAATAGGTTGGACGATTTCTGACTTGAAAGGCATTGATCCCTCTGTGTGTATGCACAAAATTCATCTCGAGGAAGGAGTTACTCCTTCTCGAGAATTTCAGAGAAGACTAAACCCAAAGATGGGTGATGTCGTCCACAAGGAGATCATTAAGTTGCTTGATGCGGGTATTATATACCCAATTTCTGATAGTCCATGGGTAAGTCCGGTACAAGTGGTACTGAAGAAATCTGGGATTACTGTGGTTCCAAATGATAAAGGTGAGCTAATTTCTACACGCACCACAACAGGGTGGCGTGTATGCATTGACTATAGAAAGCTCAATTCCAAAACAAGGAAAGACCACTTCCCTTTACCCTTTCTTGACCAAGTCCTAGATAGAATAGCCAGACAAGGCTACTATTGCTTTCTGGATGGGTATTCGGGATATAACCAAATCCCAATCTTTCCTGAAGATCAGGAAAAGACTACATTCACATGCCCTTATGGGACCTTTGCGTTCCGACGCATGCCTTTCGGTCTTTGCAATGCTCCTGCGACGTTTCAAAGATGTGTGATGGCTCTTTTCTCAGACATGATCAAAAAGTTCATGGAAGTCTTTATGGATGAATTCTCAGTATTTGGAACTACCTTCGACGAGTGCCTCACATACCTTTCTCTAGTGTTAGACCGATACGTTGAAACAAATTTGGTTCTAAGTTGGGAAAAGAGCCACTTTATGGTTAGGCAAGGTATAGTTCTGGGTCATGTTGTTACACATGATGGAATCCATGTGGACCCAGCCAAAGTCGAGCTAATAGAAAGCTGCCCGCACCCAAGACGGTGCGTGATATCCGATCATTCCTTGGTCACGCCAGTTTTTATCGACGTTTCTTCAAGGATTTCAGCCATATAGCCCGACCACTCTCTAGTCTTCTAGCAAATGATACTGAGTTCAAATTTGATGACAAGTGCTCAAAAGCTTTTGAGAAACTTAAATCCTTACTATCCTCTGCTCCTATCATCTAAACTCCTGACTACAGTTTCCCATTTGAGATAATGTGCGATGCATCAGACTATGCAGTAGGAGCTGTATTAGGACAGCGTAGGGATAAACTATCTACCGTGATATATTATGCCAGCAAAAACTTAGACGATGCACAAAAGAACTATACAACCACTGAAAAGGAATTGCTGGCTGTAGTCTTCTCATTGGACAAATTCAGATCTTACATCTTAGGATCCAAAGTAATAGTATACACGGACCACGCAGCTTTGCGGTATTTACTGACCAAAAAGGATACAAAGCCCCGTCTAATCCGTTGGCTATTACTCCTTCAAGAGTTTGACCTTGAGATCAAGGACAAGAAAGGAAGCGAGAATTCTGTCGCCGATCATCTATCACGTCTTATACGTGATTCTCCTATTGACTCTTTGCCTTTCAAAGACACGTTCCCTGATGAACAACTTTTTGCCATCTTACATAAGACCCCGTGGTATGCTCACTTTGTCAATTATTTGGCTGCCCAAGAGTTTCCAACTCACTGGGGTAAAAGAGAAAAGGAACGGTTCAGGGAACAAGTCAAGTACTTTATCTGGGAAGATCCCTATCTTTTCAAGATTTGTGCCGATCAGGTCATTAGGAGATGTGTACCTGAGGAAGAATTTGACAGTATCCTCCAATTCTGCCACTCTGAAGCATGTGGTGGACATTTTGGAGGAAAAAGGACGGCTGCCAAAGTCCTTCAAAGTGGGTTCTTCTGGCCCACTCTTTTCAAAGATGCCCAGCAAATGTGTAAAAATTGCCCACAATGTCAACAAGCTGGCTCTATTTCAAGAAGGGACATGATGCTCCTTACACCCATCCTCATTTGTTAAATATTTTATGTATGGGGTATAGACTTCATGGGTCCTTTCCCTCCTTCCTCAGGCTATTCTTATATTCTTGTTGGTGTGGACTATGTTTCCAAGTGGGTAGAAGCAGTGGCAACCCGAACCAATGACCACAAAGTTGTGGTCAAGTTCATTAAAGAGAATATCTTTTCTCGATTTGGGGTGCCACGTGTGCTTATAAGTGACAGAGGACAGCATTTCCGTCATAGGACACTAGAAGCCTTATTGAGAAAATACTCTGTCCATCACAAGATAGCAACGCCTTACCACCCACAAACAAGTGGGCAAGTGGAGGTATCAAATAGGGAGATTAAGTCAAGTCGTTTGCATGATGCATTATGGGCCTACCGTACTACTTTCAAAACTCCCATCGGTATGTCCCCATATAGATTAGTATACGGTAAAGCTTGCCACCTTCCTGTTGAATTAGAGCATAAAGCCTATTGGGCTATTAAGGCCCTGAACTTTGACTTACAACAGGCAGGTGAAGGTAGGAAGTTGGCGTTGAGTGATCTGGAAGAGCTTCGTTTCGAAGCTTATGAGAATGCCAAGCTCTACAAAGAGAGAATGAAAAGGATTCATAATAGATCTATTTTAAGAAAAACTTTCTCTCCTTTTGATAAAGTTTGGTTGTTTAACTCCAAATTGAAGTTCTTCCCAGGAAAGTTAAGAACAAGATGGGATGGTCCTTATGAAGTGGTTAAAGTATATCCTTCTGGAGTTATCTTAATTAAAAATCTCACAGATGGGAATGTCATCACAGTCAATGGACAAAGATTGAAACATGCATTCAATCCAAATATGGTTCCTCATGAAGTTGAATCTGTAGAACTTCAGGACCTTGCAGGCATTCCATAAATGAGATTCTGCCAAGCTAAAGGCATTACAACTCAGCACAACCGTCTGGCTGAAGACGTTAAACTTAGCGCTACTATGAGGCAACCTAGATTTTTAAAATGCTTATATGTGTTTATTTTCCTTTGTCTGTGTGATTTTATGATTTCTTTAGTCCTCTGTATTTACTTTGTTTATGTATTTATAGATAACTCTTGAACCCCAGAAAAGAGGTTAAATGGTCTGGGTAGTTAAATTATTTGCTTAATATATTAGTTATTTTCCGTGACCATATTTCTTTGTGATTTCTCCCCTATATATTTGTTTGACTATTTTTATTTTTAGTATAGCTAACTTTTATTTTTGCTGTGTTGATGATAATCTGTAAAATGCTGTGTCTACTAATCTTTAATTGCAGAATGATACATCTTTTGGCAAAAGTTAGTAGAATGGCTTTGACATCAACATAAAAATGCTTCACATCAGGTAATATCTTTCCTTACTACATTTCCCTTTATACCTAATCACCATGCGCTGTAGAGTAAGCAAACCATAGGTTTGAGGATGTAACATTTGTCATTATATTCTTTCTTGCATATTACACTCTCACTGTCTTGCATTGTTATTTGTTTGAGGACAAGCAAAGTTTCGGTGTGGGGGTGCATGTATTTCATGAAAATCTTTTTCAAAATATGCAAGAAATACACTATTTGTGTTCATGAGAAAGAGTATTTGCTATCTTACTTATTTAAAGGAAGATGATTTAGATGATTTGAGAACTTTTATTGTTAGCTATGTATTGTGAAAAACTCTAAGGAAACTCTGTAAGAAAAACTTTGGGGTATTGTATCCATGAGTAAACCTAGCTATTCTTCTTTTCTTCAATTGATAGCTATGTGATTATGAAAGGACTGAGATAGGATTACCGTTTATTATAAGAACTTCTTGTGATTGAAACCTGAACCCTTATGCCATGTCTGTACAATATGTTATGTTATTTTGTCTGTATGTACATTCTGAAAAAAAAAGAAGAAAAAGAAAAAAAAAACAACAAAGAAAACAAAAAAAAAAATAGAAAAAGAAAAAAAGAGAGTTGTACATACCTTTACTGTGGAATAAAATTTTTGGTGTAAATATGTTGTAAATCTTTAAGCACCACTATCCTAGACATTGTAATTTAGGATATGTGCTATAGTGTAAGGTTTCGAGCCTGGATATCTCGGGTGATTAAGGCACGTAGGGGTCTCTTTGAAACCTGGCAACCTCAGTCATAATGGCGGGGGATTGTTGGCCTTAAAGCCCACTACATGGGATATTCAGAAAGCAAAGGAAACTGAGCACTATATAGAGGTTTTATTAGTTGTACTTTTATATTTCTGGCAAATGTTAAAGGGTTAAGGCATGATCAAGAGTTTGATTACAAATGTAGGTAAGAATATCAAGGTCCAATCTGTTTGCATAACTTGAAAGTTGAGAATTGTATGAACTTAATATGCTTAGTTTACTTCTAAATATGTACCCCGAAACAATCAATAGTCGATTTCCAATAAGAGTACCTATTTGAGAAAAATTTGCAAAAGGTTCTCTTATCATTTTTATCATTAATTGCTGAATAGGTTTAAGATAGTAGATTGCATTTCTCATGATTTATTTTTGGAATGTGTTTGACAAAAATTTAGGATAGATTTTTGCATCTGTTTTTGACTTGTAAAAATTCTGCAAAAATTCACTTTCACATCTGTTTTAAAGACAGTCTTGCTTGAGGACAAGCAATGTTTAGGTTTGGGGATGTTGATGTGACTGTATTTGCAGCACTCAAACCATGGTATTTGTACTGCATTTGCATCTTAACTCTGGAATAAATGCAACACTTTGATACTTTCAATGCAATGTAGGAAAATACTGAAAAGTGAAGAATCAGGCCCGAAATGATCCAAATTGCAAGTCAAGAAGTAAGAATGGGAAAGCATGAGAAGCGGTTGAAGAATGAAGCTCATAGAAAAGAAACTTGGCTGAAACTAGCACGAAATCGGACTCGGAACATTGACCCAGATGATCTCAAATAGTGACCCATGTTCGTTTTTGGCAAATCATATCAGTTTTTCGGGTAGAAACAGCATTCTGAGCACAACGCAAGACTTTGGTCTTGCGCACGGCGTGATTTTAACCAAATTCCATCGTTTGGAGGGTCAAAACAGTGAAAAATGCCTAAAAATGCTGCGGTCAACAATCTGGTCAAAGTCAACAAACGGAAAAAAGTCAACTATTTCAGAATTTTGCCTATAAATAGAGCTTCAACCCTTTGAGAATTCTGGAGTTAATTTTGGAGTATTATCAATATTTTTGATATAATTCCGAGTTAATTCTATTTAGTTTTAAATTTTAGTTTTAGTTAATTAAGTAGTAGTAGAATACGAGGGAAGTCCCGCCTAGGTAGCTCTTATTCAGGAAAATTTTGCCCGAATAGCTACTTTTAGGGGGAAGTCCGACCCAAGTTGTTATTATCCGGGGGAGGTTCTGCCCGAATAGCTTTTAATAGGAAAGCTCTTATTCGGGGGAAACTCATCCCTAATAGTTCTTATTCGGGAGAAATTAGCTCCGCCCGAATAGCTATTTTGCGTCGGACCTCTGCTCAAATTTCGGGAATCAGAAATACGCGTTCGTCAATATGGGGGAGCCTTTCTTGACTCTCTTTTATTTACATAACTTGTATTCATTTATGTCTGAGTAGATTGATATCTAGGGGTGAATATTGTAAATGATCGTATTTTAATATATGGTCTCGGATATAGTTTATTCAATTCATATTGCAATGTATGGCTTGTTTTAATTAAGTATTTCATACGTAATGCTTTTAAGTAGACGTTATGATTGCTTTACTTTCACTTCATAAATATTATACTTGTAGTTAATATTATGAATGCATTACATTAGAGCATTATAATTGTTTTAATCGTGAGTCTATAGGTTGTACCATAGACTCCATGAAACTATAGGTTGTACCATAGTTTTTATCTGTAAGGTTAATTCTTTAGTTTAGTTTGCCTTGTTGTACTTGGTTAAAATAAGCTAAGTAGATTAACTAGGTCTATAGCTTTTAGCTTAACCGGGTGTATGCTTGTAGCTTAAACCCTTGCAGAATTAGATAAACTAGATATCGAGCCTATATTAATTGCCTCATTTACATGTTCAAACCCCTAGATCACCACCTCTCGTATTCCACTAATACTTAGTATAACTTAGATAATTTAGTTAGTTTAATTTAGTTTACATTTCTCGCACGTTACTCAAACCTACATTGCGATTTGTCACTTAAGCGCTTTAACACTTTCACACTACTTCACTAACTTAAACTAGCGAGCTTCTCTGTGGTACGATTCCCCACTCAGAGCACACTACACTACAAAGATCCGTGCACTTGCGGGTATTTTAACTTGGTTATTTTGCGCACATTTTAATGCACAACCCAATCGCATCAACTGTCCTCATTGCTACCCCTTATTCTGGGTTTAGGCCCAAGAATAGAAGAAGGAGGAAGAACAAGAAGAAGAAGGACACTGCTCCAAAGCCCACTAGAGGTGTTAAGAAGAAAGGAGTCGTCCCTAAAGGGCAGTGTTATCACTGCAAGGGTAATAGCCATTGGAGAATAAATTGTCCCATGTACCTTCAAGAGTTGAAAGAGAAACAGGTTGTCGCCACTGTATGAGTTACAACTTCTTTTTCTGTGAATGAAACTAATTTTTCAATTAGTCCGGCTTGTACATCTTGGATTTTAGATTCTGGTGCTATGACACATGTTTGCATGTCCTCACATAATCTGAATGACAAGATAACGCTTCGGAAGCATGAGATTGTCCTGAAGGTTGGTAATGGAGCAAGTGTTGCAGCCCATGCCAAAGGAAATGTTGAAGTTTGTTTACCTGCTGGTCATGTTTTGCATCTTTCAAATGTTTCGTTTGTTCCGAATGCTTTAGGAATATTGTTTCTATTCCTAAACTTGTTTGTGAGAATTATGAATTTTCCTTTTCAAACAAGAGCTGTAATATTTATTACCGTAATAAATATATCGGCTTAGCTACTTTGTTGAACGGACTTTATCATTTGAATTTGGATGAATGCATGCATGTAACTTCAACTTCCACTTCAAATGAGAAACAAACAAAAGATATTCAAATTAATGTAAAGCAATTGTGACACTTGAGACTCGGTCATATTAACGAGAAAAGATTAACATGGATGGCTCAAAATGAACTTATCGATTCATTGGGATTTGAGCCCAGGCCTACTTGTGAGTCTTGTATTCTCGGGAAAATGACCAAGTCCTCATTTGTTGAAAAAGGAACAAGAGCCACTGAATTGTTAGCCTTAATACATAGTGATGTATGCGAACCCTTTAGAGAAATGGCTCGTGGTGGTTATATCTACTTCATAACCTTTACCAATGACTATTCTCGGTATGGTTATGTGTACTTAATGAAGTACAAATCTGAGGCTTTTGATAAATTCAAGGAATTTAAAGTTGAAGTAGAAAACCAAACGGGAAAAAGTATTAAAACCTTGCAATCTGATCGAGGAGGTGAATACTTAAGTATCAAATTTCTTGAATATCTTAAACAAGCTGGAATAACTTCACAAACTACTCCACCTGCTATACCACAATTAAATGGAGTATCTGAACGTAGGAATTGTACATTGATGGATATGGTACGATCTATGATCAGTTACACCGATCTTCCAATTTCATTGTGGGGGTATGCACTTCTTATGACTATTTACTTGTTGAATAAGGCTCCAACTAAAGTTGTTCCTACTACACCATATGAGATGTGGATTGGTAGGAAACCAAGTTTTAATCACATTAGGATTTAGGGTTGTCCCGCTTATGTTAAGAAACTTAAAACGGACAACTTGAAAGCAAGATTTGACAAAGGAAGATTTGTGGGATATCCTCAGGAGACTAGAGGATATTATTTTTATTTTCCCGATAATCAAAGGATATTGATCAGCCGAGATGCCTTCTTTCTTGAAAAAGAGTTTGTTCAAGAAGGAGGCAGTGGGAGGAAAATAAGGATTGAAGAAGAGTCTTCTAAACCACAAAATGATCAAAGTCATGATCCCGAACCAATTCAACAAGATCCAGAACCAGTTATCACACAAGGACCTCGAAGATCTAGTAGAGTATCCCGTCTTCTCGAGAGATATGGTTATCTGCTTGAGGAAACACAAGAGTTGTTTGTGATAGGGGATAAAGATCATTTGGATGATCCTACTGATTATGAGGAAGCAATACAAGATATTGATTCCGAGAAATGGAGGCAGGCTATGCAAATAGAGATAGATTCCATGTATTCAAATGATGTTTGGACCTTAGTTGACCGACCTGAAGGTATTGTACCTATAGGTTATAAATGGGTCTTCAAAAGAAAACTTGGAATAGATGGAAATGTGAAAACTTATAAAGTAAGGCTGGTTGCGAAAGGTTTTCATCAGAAAGGTGTTGATTATAACGAAACTTTTTCACCAGTTGCTATGCTTAAGTCCATCCGTATCATGCTCGCTATTGCCGTACACTAAATTTTGAGATCTGGCAAATGGATGTTAAAATTGCGTTCCTGAATGGCTATCTTGAGGAAGATATCTACATGGAACGACCTAAGGGTTTTAAATCCAACAAAGATCAAATGTGTAAGCTTAAAAGATCAATTTATGGTCTAAAGTAAGCCTCTCGTTCTTGGAATATCATATTTAATAATGAGATTAAAGAGATTGGTTTCACTAGAAATGATGATGAACCTTGTGTATACAAGAAGATTAGTGGGAGTATGACCATTTTTCTAATTATGTATGTTGATGATATTTTAATCATGGGAAATGATGTTGGACAGATGATGTCCACAAAAATTTGGTTAAATGGAAAGTTCTCCATGAAAGATCTGGGAGAAGCCTCTTGTATTTTAGGGATTCGTGTCTATAGGATAGAATGAAAAGATTGATTGGCTTGTCTCAAAGTCTGTACATAGAGCGAGTATTGAAGAAATTCAATATGGAGAGTTCTAAGAAAGGTCTTCTGCCTATCCAGCATAGAATACATCTTTCCAAGAACATGTCTCCCAAATACGAGGATAAAAGGCAACGTATGGAACATGCGTCTTATGCTTCGGCTGTTGGCAGTCTCATGTATGCCATGCTATGTACAAGGCCTGATATTGCATATCAGTCCGATCCATGAGAAGAATATTGGATAGTAGTGAAGCATATCCTTAAGTACTTGCAAAGGACTAAGGACCTTGCACTGATTTATGGAGGAGGAGAACTCCGGATAGATGGGTACACAGATGTAGGTTTTTAATATGATACGAATGATAGAAAGCTTACATCCGGATTTGTGTTTGTTTGTAATGGAGGAGCAATAAGTTGGAAGAGTTCCAAGCAGCCAGTTACTGCAGACTCCATTACAAGAACCGAGTACATTGCTACATCTGATGCAGCAAAAGAAGTTGTTTGGATGAGGAAGTTCTTGTTAGAACTAAAAGTGGTTCCTTCCATCGAGTTGCCGATATCGCTGTATTGCGACAACAATGGAGCTATTGCACAGGCTAAGGATCCTAGATCTCATCAGAAATCCAAACACATAGAAAGGCGTTTTCATATCATTCGAGAGATAGTTGCTCGAAAAGATATAAGTCTGCAGAAAGTTCCTACATTAGAGAATGTAGCTGACCTACTTACTAAGCCCATGAGTCAATCGCAGTTAGAACGTCATCTTGAAAAGATGGGGATGCGATACCATGTAGATATGCGCTGAAGGCTATATTCTATAGCATTAGTGTAAGTAGGAGATTGTTAGAGATATGCCCTAATGCTATATAGTTAGATGACCTATATAGGGAATTTTGATGTAAATCTGAATGACATGTTAATTGGATGTTCATATTCTCCGTTTAATTATATGAATATGTCCTCAATATTTTTCGGAGAAGAAATATATTCTTAAGGTATTGAGAATTCAATGGCATGTTTCTTCGACATGATAAGCATTCAAAAGCATTCATAGTCCTTAGATTATTCGACCAGGACTAGAATAATCAAGTACGGACTATCATATGTAGTTACCTTTGATTAACATAGAGATGTTAATGATAAAAGGTAGCGAGCGTTGAGCTACAACAGTATGGGGATGCGATTAACTCACATATGAATGATCGTTGGTTGAATGGATCATTGAATATGATCGGAATGACGAAACTACATGACTTTGGATTAATAGTTTGTCATTCGTTGCAAATTGTGCAAATTAATCATTTGACTTGAGAAATTACGGCTGCCAGCTATATCAGGAGCTAAATATTGCGTTTGGACAATGTTCGCCTTCTTTGAGGGTGGATACGGCCTCTTGCAGTTTAGTCTTATATGAGTCCGATAGGTAATTGTCAAGATAGGATCTGTTAACCTTTGACAGTGAGGCGATGTCCCATGCGAACTAGTGTTGGTCATCTGAAATAAGAAATCCTCGGCCGAGGTAGTTAAACGATGGAAAGGTGTTTTTCCATAGATGTCATCTCTCATTCCACCGAATTAGATATATGCATAGAAATGTATAGCGGACTTAATCATTTCATGGTCCCCACAACGATCGGGATATTTTAACAGAAGCATCGGACTGCACATTAATTTGTAACTATAAATAGGTTCGTTGGAATTTGACTTTATTACTATACATATTGTCATGATACGTTCGTCGCTAGCGAGTCACTCATGAACATGAAGGTATTCTGGAAAATAACGGAGACATTTTCGGAATCGATCCTTTATCGCTATACGGTCATGAACCTAGAAAGTCACACACTTAGGGTATCACGAATAAAGCATTTCTGAGCTTGGTATTGAGTTGGAAACACGTTAAAGTGTTAATGGTGTGATTTTGGACATTACCAGTTAAGTGGGCCAAAATCATAATTTTTGAAAGTTTTGGGGTCAAAGTATAAATATTGAAAAGTATTGGGGCTTTAGTGCAAATAGATTGAGGGGTCAATCTGCAATTAATTATTCTTAAAGGGTTTAGGAATAATTAATGTTTGTCTTCACTAAAAGACAAATAATAAGTTGCACAAAAAGACAAGCACTAAAAGACGAAACACAAAAGGACAAAAGACAACTTGCACAAAAAGAAAAACAACAAGTTGATGCAAAATTGTCCTTTTTACCCCTCCTTGGCCAACCATCAAAGAGAAATTTTGACACTTGGCTTCTTCATATATTTAGATCATGCCACTTGTTATTTGATGAGCAAGCTTGTGCATCTATAAATAGAAGACAAGATCTTCATTCTTTCTTTGCACCTCGTGGCCAAAAATTACACACAATTGTAGGCAAAATTCTCTCTTTCTCCTTTGGTGATTTCGGCCAAGTGTAGTTAGTGTAGGGAACTTTTTGTATCTTGTTTCTAACTCATATATACTAAAACTCTTGGACTTAACTAAGCTAGCACTATAATTAGTTAGTTGTCCTTTGCTTTTGGATACCCGTGGACTGACTAGGACCTTTGCACATGCGAAAGAGCTTCGCCCGAGTCAAGATCTTCTTCAAGTGTCTACATCCGAGTTCTCCACGTGAGGTATTTCGTTTTTAAATACATATGTATATAGTTGTATATACTTCTTATGTATTTTCTTTTAATGTACTAGTTACGAATTTACTCTTGAGTTTATGTAAATACAAACTTGTTTACATGCAAATTTTAATTGTTATTATTTCCGCTGCACTTGCATTTTTTTGTTATTTACATATCTCGAGACGATCCCGTTGCACTCTCGCTTTTGAAGCTGATGCCTTTTGTGCCTTCATTATGAAGCTGACGCCTTTATTGCGCCTTCACTTGACACCTAAACGAAACACAAGGTTCTAGATTCACAAACAATCTATTCAACACATCTAAAAACATCTTTTGACACCACTTAGAACCATGAAACCACACATTAAACCACATTTAACCTGAAAGCCCCAAAAGTCCCTTAGTGTGTTTGAACTACAAGTACCCTATCTGTGCCTCAACTAAGTGCCATAATGTCATTTTAAGCTTCATCCTACATATATAAGGCTATTTAGCATCTTAAATTACACCCTGGTTCCCCACATCTTTAGGCCTCTATTTATTACGCAATTAATGACTTAAAATTCAACTATCTTGAAATTCGATCAATGTTATCGAGCAACCATTTTTACATCCCTAGAGTCCAAACCAAGTGCTAGGTCGAGTATCCGGTCACGTTTTGTTGGTCCTGAATGAATAGTGCCTGTAAAACTAACTTAACTTAATGTTCTTACATTTCAAGCATCTCTAATCCATTCAAGACTAAAATCTAAGCTCATTTAGTCCTATATCAAACATAATTAACTATTAATCGAGTTAGGGTGCAAGTTGTCACAAAATCCCCAATTTCAATATAAGAACCCTACTTTAATTTAAAGATTAAGCAATCTAAGCATTTCCAAACCATGTGAGGCTCCAAACTAGGTTTAATAACTCCTAAATCACACTTATATAGCAATAAATTAAGCTAGAACACAAAAGTTTACTATTCATATTTTTTACTATTTATCATCTTCAACAATATGGCTCACGCAAAATTCAAGCAAACAAGCAATTAAATTGCACAAATCAAGTCCATAGCTCATGTATACAACTCTTTGTGAAGGATTTTTGCAAGATATAGTCATATAAACACAAATCTAGAAATTAAAATTTAACCAATAAAACTTAAAAATATCATGAAATGCAAAACCCTCACCAAAAGCTTTTGAAGATGCTAGAAGAAAGGTATAGGAGGGCTTAAGATCACTTGAGAGAGCTTGGAGTGCCAAGATTGAAGGAGGAAGTTGAAGTTTTCTCTTCCTTTTTGGCTCTTGGATCCGTCGACTATAAGGGGAGGGGGGTTTGGCTCTATTTTTTTTTTCTTGTGTTTTATGTGTATAATGTAGTGTTTAAGTTATATGTTAAGTAGTTTAGGTATTAGTAGCACTATTGAAGCAAGACTAAGTCAAATAACAAGCTTAAAATGCAATCAAAGTTAGCCAATTAACTAGTCTAGTCATGTAACACTATTTCACTATTCATTCGGTACCCAAAACTATTTTTCAAATGCGCGTTCCCAAGGTTCAAAATAGATCTTGCACAAACTTGTAATGTATTTGTTATTATTAATTCTTATGTTCTAAATCAACATAACTTTCTATGAACATGGATACTTGGTCGCTCTTTTGTAGCCATTGGCGACCAAAGGGCGATCAAAATTTTGCTTTTTGTCGCCATTTGGTGGCCAATGGCTACCACAGGGCTACGAACTATCATGCAAAAGATAGAATTTGTTTCATATAATCAATTATTTTGTTTTAAGTAGCTCTTCTAAGCTAAATATTATCTTTTATTATAGTCATTTTTCAATTTACACTAATTCATTGATGTTAGTGCGAAATTAGAATTTGATTGGCATGCGAAAAAACTAATGACAATGATATAATCTTCATTATTTTTCACTTTGTATTTCATTAATCCTACTTTTGTTAATTATAATATATAATTATTAATCATTAATTCATTTTTATGCTCTTATATCTTAAATATGTACAATTTCATTCCATTAAGTAAACCTTATAATATATTTTCAATCAAAACAAAATAGATCTTGCACAAACTTGTAATATATTTGTTATTGTTAATTCTTATGTTCTAAATCAACCTAACTTTCTATGAACATGGATACTTGGTCGCCCATTCGTAGCCATTGGCGACCAAAGAGTGACCAAAATTTTACTTTTTGTCGCCATTTGGTGGCCAATGGCCACCACGGGGCTACGAACTATCATGCAAAAGATATAATTTGTTTCATATAATTAATTCTTTTATTTTATTTATTTTATAACTATTTTAGTTTTCTTATAATTTCTTTTTGAGAAATCAAATGATATTTGTCGCGTATGGGTCGCCCTTTTGAGAGCTAAGGGTGACAATTATTTATTTTATTTATTTAACTTTTGTTTTTTGAGTATATAGACTTAATCGTTTCACGGTCTTTGCTCGATCGGGATATGTTAATAGAAGGATTAAACTGTATGTTAATTCGTGACTATAAATAGATTCACTTGTTTGACTTCATTTCCATATAAATTGTCATGATCGTTGCTAAACGTTTCTCTAGAATGTGAGGGTATTTTGGAAATAGCGGAGATATTCCCGAAATATATTAAAGTCGTTTAATGTTCCCTCATTGTTATTTGGCGGTGGATCTAGAGAGTCATACACAATAAAGCGTAAATGAATGTGTTTCGAATAAGCTTATAATTGGTTGAGGTATGTTGTTAATGTGGGCCGTTAATTTGTAATGGGCCAATTGTATAATTATTATAAGTGTTGGGGCCAAAGTGCAAGTACGAAAATTTGTTACCTTAATTTAAACTAATGGTGAGTAGATTAAATTAATTGTACCACTTTAGGATTAATTAAGTATAAGAGTATATATATATATGTGTACATATATATATGTGATCTATATATATATGTATATATATATATGTGATATGTATATATGTCTATATATATGTGTTAGTCTCATAAAGTGAAAGGTGTCAAATGCTTGGCTAGGAGAGCTCCACATTACTACCTTGGCCTTTGGTTGTTGAATTGAATGGCTTGGATCAACTCAAGACAAGATGAAGGGTTGTTATGAAATGTGTCATAATTCACTATCTATTGTCTCGTAGATATAACACATAATACATTACATACACACATACAATATACAAGAGCTAGATAATATACAAAAGATATTATTCTCTCTCTTGCAAGCTTATGATTTTCGACCAACATAGAAAAAGGAGAGGATAAAATTTGTTTTGCTCTTCATCTTCATCTTGCTTATTCATGATCACCAAGTAGGATAGCACATCTTCTTGGGTGGTTAAAAAAGCACATTCAAGCTTGTGTGGACAACCTAGGGCTCTTGCACTTGTGGGAGGTTTTGTCAAAGCTTGAACTTGAATCCTTCATCTCCTTTGCTAAGATCTACAAGAGGTATACCTAGTTTATCTCTATGCTTTATATATATATATAGATGTATATATATGTTTGTACCTTGTTAATCATATGAAATCAAGACTAGGGTTTATGGATGTACATAGCTTTGTTATAGAAAATTTTGAAATTCTAGCCATGGAACTTTCTTGGTTATTAGCTATGTTATCTGTCACGACCTCAAATTTTTTTTTTTTTTTGCTAATACATCCTCTGATACCATAATAAAACCGCGAATCATTCATGGGATCGTGATGCCACGGGCTTAAGAAGATCGCTCCGCCTAAGTCCGCTAAGGCACAATTACAATAGCTCGAGCACTATTATCATAATTCAAAATTTCAAAACTTTTAGATAATTATATCCCAAATACCCAATTCCAAATTACCCAATTTCATTTACCTTGGCCGGGGGACTAAATCTAGTTATGACTTAGTTGATTCAATTACCGATCTGTACTTAGTCAAATATTTGGCCTAATAGTAGTTTCCTCGAAAATCGAGCAGCATAACGGTTGTAATACGGACGTAACAGTTTTTTTTTCTTCAACATACAAACAGAAAAGCCACAAATCTCAACTCCGAATACTTCTCCTCAACTTCCCCATCTCAAACTCCAATACAGTTCATTCATAATCAACAAAATTTTAACAATTGCACTAATGAATATTAAAAGAAATATGCATCTATGCTTTTATTATGAGGAGATTTATAAACATCCATGCTACTTTCTATCAGCCGTCACGTAGCCAGGTGCCCAAAACCAAAATGGGCTACGTGTGTCACCTGTATAATGGCTAACTAAGTCATTAAACTTCTATTCAACAACTTACCACCAATGACTAGTTAGTTCACTTATACAAGTTCTTAATACTTAAGCTACCCATTTACACAAAATAATATATACATTATAGTTGTCAAGTCACATAAGTCAACAATGCACTCGAGAATAGTGCCTATCATATGTCGGGCACTTCCTATCCAGGATGACGAGGATTATCCTCATCGTAGTGTACAAACTCTTCCTCATTGCCTGAAAGGGAGAAACAAAGAGGGTGAGCTTATAACAATACTAAGCTCAGCGAGGGGGGAATCTGGGAAGGGTTTTCAAATACATTTTTCTTTCCTTTTCATAAACCCTTTGAAAATCCGTGGATGCAATACAAACAAGATCTACAGTCAAGAACAGTTCAAGTACATATTCAAGTCTTATATCACATACGTAGTAAGGAATAACTTACTCTTTACAAGCGAGTCCGATTCAAGCAATAGCAATTGAGATGTTCAACATCTCATTCCTTATCTCACCCAAATAGAGTATTCCGAATAATACTCAAACTACGACCCAACATCTCCGAGGGCGGTACTGGTCCCAAGCAAGAGAAAGCTCTCCGAGGGCGGTACTAGACCTAAGCGAGAGGGGAATATAGACCATGGTAGACATAAGATTACCGACACCCCCAAGATGTCCGGCATAGTATGCACACTACCATACCAAGACTAGGTGGTTGCAACCCCTTTTGGACACCAATTCAAATTCAAGTTCAAGTAATACAATCATTCATAGCATATTGGGTAATTCAACAAGTAATTGAGTAATATAATTCAAATTAATGTCTCCACAACATTCTAACACATGTAGAAATCATATAATAACACTACACATTAATAATCCAAGTACTTTGTCATTCAATCCATAGCAATTTACATTAGAACTAAACTTATTAGTTTAAATCAATGTTTATTTCACTGCAATAGCTCAATTTTACCTATTCAGTTCTTGACCTTCCCGAACTCTAAATTATTCATTTTAGGTATAGAATTAAAGCTCTTCAAGTGTAGATAATTCTAGAATCAAGAAACGCTCAATTCCAATCTAAAACAACTGAGTTATAACCTATTTCGTGCAACTACATTTTTTCTGTCCAGATTGCAAGCTGTTCTTGTGTCATTTTGGGAATGGAAAATTCAGAGCATCTTAATGATTGAATTTGACGATCCAGAAAACATGAAGTTTGTTCCTAACTACTTAATCTAGCTATTGTAAAAATTTTGTCCAATTCTGAGTTCGTTTACTATTTTTAACACGCAAAACACTTTGCAGGCAGTAGCCTGTCCAGTGGCAGCCAAATTTACAAAACCGACTATCTTAAGTGTTTTTTAGCATGGAAACGATATTTCCTCATGATATGGCCAACTGAAGAAATATTCCTCTATGAGTTTTTTACATTTCTTGAAGTTTTTAAATTTTTATAAAATCATCCAACCATAAAAATGGGCTAAAATTTCAAGTTTGTACAAATCTGTCCAGTGGCAGCAAAATTTCTAATACCTACTTTCTTGTGTGTTTTCGAGCATGAAAACGATTTTTCCTCATGACATGTCCAATAGACGAAATGTTCCTATATGAGTTTTCTGCATTTCTGAATTTTTCAGATTTTTATAAAATCATCCAGCCATAAAAAAGGGCTAAAATTTCTGATGGCACAAAACTGTCCAGAGACTATTCCGAAAATTCTTGCATGTTCTAGTTTCTAAATCATCAACAACAACTACTATACAACCAAGCAACCTCTATCAACCTAAATAAGCAACAATCAACCATATTTACATAGCTAGATACAAGCTCATCATTAAGAATATTCAAAAATTTCAGAAACCATAACCTTGGTTTAAATCATCAACAAGCATGCTTCCAACAATTCTAATCCATGGAATTGCAATTATAACTCCAAACAAGCCTCTTAAATCCATCAATATACATTTATATATCATAAACACTCATTTTAAAAGAACCATCACCTTTGATTCTTGGTTGAAAATGCCTAGAAATCACCTTGAATGCCTTAGATCCACTTTGCTAATGTTGGAATTCACTTTGTTGTTTTTGCCTCTTCAAAAATTGCAAGACAAAAATGACTAGAAAGGCTCTCTTGGTTGCTTATGGTGGCCGGCCATCTATAGCTTCCAAGAGAAGCTTTGGCTCTTCAATTGATGTAAATCTTTCCTTGGAAGCTAGCTTGTCTTGAAAGCCTAGCCAAACTTTTGCCTATTTGTGTTTTCTACCCCATTTGCTTGTCATCTTTGCAAGTTGACCCCTATTATGCCTAACTTAAGTCGTGGGACCCCTTAGGTAATTAGCTAAACTTAAATCCTAGTTGTAAATGAAATCTTGGTCCCCAAGTTTAACTTTTAATAATTACAAATTAGCCCCTAAAGTTGATAAGTTTTGCTAATTGACCCCTCATGTTTTCTAAATGTAAAAGTTTCTCCATTTATTTTCTAATTCGACCGGGGTGTTCCTTGTACGATTTAGTATATGCGATATCTAGTCTAAAATGCTAAACTTGGTCTCCAAGTATTAGTTCTCATAATCACAATTTTGACCCCGAAAGTTCCAAAGTCTCCACTTTTGCCCCTAACTTTTAAAGGGCTCTTGATCTTGACTATCTTTTCTAATTTCTTATAGTCTTAGGGTTCTAATGGAATTTTGAAGACGTTAATTACAATTTAGGTTATTAAATTAGCATCCGAGCGTAATTTAGTTAATTACACTTTGGCCCTTAAGTTTTTTCAATAATTACAAAGTTACCCCAAAGTTTCTCCACTTAGTTCTTGACCTTCTAACTTGTTTCCTAGCCTATTACTATAGTATCTAACTAGCATTTAGGGTTTATAAGTATTTAATACATGTGTGTATATAAATTTAACATAGAATCACACTTAATCACACATAGTAAAATAATAATGCATATGCAGTCGGGTCAGGGTCTCACATTATCTCCATGATCGTTGAGATGGTCCTTTCAAGTGATATCAGAGCCATGCTTGATCTTCATATGCTTATATGGTTGTTTGCTTGTTTCTATGCTTTGAACACTAAGAGGTTTTTGGATATATGAGATATACTTGCAATGGAACATTTGATGTTTGTTGTTAGTGTTTGATTTGTGTTTATATGAGATATGTAATCTTTGTCCAAAAGAAATGATGATTAGATTAGTTTCATTGTGGACAAAGACAAAATCAAACCCAAGAACTTTGCTAAAAATGGCTTATGTGAGAGAACCGGTCGAGCTAAGTCGGTCGAGTGATTCAACCGACTGGCTCAACCTACTCCCACTGCAACAGTCGGGCGAGAGAAGTCGGTTGAGTCATAGCTCAAGACGGTCGAATGCAGTCGGTCGAGTGGCTCAACCGACTGACTCGACCGACTTGAACAGAGAAGCTGTTTTTTAGCTTTGTTTTGATTATAAACATTTGTTATTCATAGTAACGCATATATATATGTGATATGTTATGCAAAAACCATGATTTTAATTTATGTTCATAATCTTCTTTAGTTGTTAAACATGGGATGTTTAAAGGTTCAAAGTATAAAATTTGAAGTAATGGATTCTTACATGAGAATGTGCTATGTGTTCATTTAGCTTTCTTGAATGAATGTATTTGATGCATGTTCAACGCTTTATGAATTTATATTGAATGGTTGTATGTGATGCATATTCAATATTTGTTGAATGGTGATTGATGGGTGGATCATAGACTTAGCTTATTAAATGATGAAAGGTTGTATTTCATTGGATGACTATGTAATAATTATTCTTTCATTCATTAGCTTGTAAATGAGGCATAAGTCTAATTTTATTATTGTTGCAAGAGAGCATTTTGTAGTGAGGCAATTTGTTGTAATCTACAAAGAAGTTTTGCAAAGGAGTTGAAGTTTTCCAAGGAGTTGGAGGCCTTTGAAGTGTTGGTGAAATCAAGAAGTCAAGACCATTGAAGGTATTCTTGATGTGCTTGTTTTGGTTATTCTAGGCTTGGTTTCCTAGCACTAAGTCCATGATCCTCCATGCTTAATATTGATGCATATATGCTTGTTTAATTACTTATATGTGATGTTGGCTTTTAAATGGACTTGTATGTATAACCGAGATCTTTCAAACTAAAAATCTTCCTATGTGCAAACTCATATTAGATTGTAAAACGGTGAAAAGAGTTTTATTGTAGCCTTCCTCCATCCTAGGACTATATTGGCTTAAAATGATTATGTCTTGTCTAACCCAAAGGTAGAAAGATGTAGTTCATAATAAGTCTTATGTATGCCTAGTTAACATAGAGATGTTTTGATGCTCCAATATCGTGTGGCCAATAATGCACTAAAGTTGAGGTCATAGGATTCAAATTGTCGCATTCATGTTGAGATGGTGGGCTTAATCTTACTGGATCACTAGATCAATATTGCACGAAAGTTGAGATTGAAGTGATTTAGGGGCTAAATTGACCAAGTCCTATATAGTGATATAGATAACAATGGTTGTTAACTCTTAAAGTGATATTTCAATAATGCACGAAAGCTGAGAGATATTATCCTTAAGAGAATTTTGGTCATCTTACTAAAGAGTCTTTAATTAGATTCACGATTCTCATTTAGGGAGTATAGGATTCGATAAGATTAGTGGGAGGTACTATTTAATTCAAGTCCATGATTAAATAGTTTATTACTTGTTTACATTACTTGCAATCTTATTTTCTGCATTATTTATTTTCTTGCAGCTTATATAATGGCTTATGATACAAACCCACTAGCTCGTATTTTAGACTATAACTGCTTAACCGAACCCAACTTCGTCGATTGGTTTCGAAATTTAAAAATTGTTCTAAGTATGGAAAAGCTAGAATATGTTCTAGAAACCGCCCCTCCACATGCCCTCCCAGAGGGTGTTACTGAAGTTGAGCAAGTGACACTTGATCTTTGGCATGAACATGACATGCATGCAAAGGCATATATCATGGCCTCTATAAGCAACGAATTGCAAAGACAGCATAAGAAGATGTCTCATGCTAAAAGTATGATACTCAATTTGCAAGAGTTGTATGGAGAACAGGGTCGTACTATTTGGTACTAGATATCAAAGGAATTATTCCGCACACGTATGGATGAAGGTGCTGATGTTAATAAACATACCCTCAGGATGATCACGTTGATCACTGAACTTGAGGCGTTTGACTTTACGATGGATTGTTAGTTACAAACGGATTTGATCCTTCAGTCTCTACCACCATCATTCAGTCAGTTTATCATCAACTTCAACATGAACAAGCTTGAATGTTCACTGTCTGAGTTATTAAACATGTTAAAAACTACTCAGTCACAGTTAAAGGGTGGCAAAAAGAAAGAGTCCGTCTTGACTGTTGCTTCATCTTCTGGCTCCAAGCTGAAAAAGAAAAAGAACAACAACAAGAAGGAAAACTATGTCCTTAAGGCCACAGGAGGTGTTGGTAACAAGAAGGGAACGAAAAAGGTATCTAAGGGTACCTGTTTCCACTGTAAACAAGAAGGTCATTGGAAAAGAAACTGTCATTTCTATCTTCAACAGTTGAAGGAGCAGTGAGCTAGTGTAGCTGCTGATAAAGGTATAATTTCTTTTATGTTTGTGATTGAGACTAATCTTTCTATTAGTCAAAATTATACTTCTTGGATTTTGGATTCTGGTGCTACAACTCATGTTTGTGTTTCCGTACAGAATCTAAATGACAGGATTGCGCTTAGGAAGCGTGAAGTGATTTTGAAGGTTGGCAACAAAGCAAATATTGTTGCCTTGGCTAAGGGTAGTATGGATGTATATATGCCTACCGGGCAAGTCTTGCATCTTGATGATGTTTTGTATGTACCAAAAGCTGTAAGGAATATAGTGTCTATTTCAAAGCTTGTCAATGAAAATTATGAATTTTCCTTTGTTAACAATTGTTGTAATATTCGTTATCATAATGAATATGTTGGCAAGGCTACTTTGGTAAATGGTCTTTATCATTTTGATGTCAATGAATGCATGCATATTACATCTACTTCAACTACACTTCAAAAGGAAAACGTCCTTGAGATAACCAAACTAATCCAAAACAATTATGGCACTTAAGACTTGGTCATATCAATGATAAAAGATTATCATGGATGGCTCAAAATGAACTTATTGGTTCATTAGGATTTGACCTCAACCCTACTTGTGAATCTTGTATTCTTGGAAAGATGACCAAATCACCTTTTATTGGACAAGTTGTAAGAGCTACATAATTGTTAGAATTAATACATACTGATGTATGTGGACCGTTTAGAGAAATGGCCCAAGGTGGTTACAACTACTTCATAACTTTTACTGATGATCATTCACGGTATGGTTATGTATACTTGATAAAGTATAAGTCTGAAGCTTTCAAAAAGTTTAGAGAGTTAAAAGCTGAAGTAGAAAACCAATTGGGAAAAAGGATTAAAACTCTACGATCAGATTGTGGAGGTGGAATACTTGAGTACCGAATTTCTTGATTATCTCAAGGAGGCTGGTATAACATCACAAACAACTCCACCGGCCACGCTACAATTAAATGGGGTATCTGAACGTAGAAATTGTACATTAATGGATATGGTACGATCTATGATTAGTTACACTGATCTCCCCATTTCATTGTGGGGTTATGCCCTTCTTACAACCATATATCTATTAAACAGAGTTCCATCTAAAGTTGTTCCTACTACACCGTATGAGTTATGGGTTGGTAGGAAACCAAGTCTTAATCATATTAAGATTTGGGGTTGTCCTTCTTTTGTTAAGAAACTCAAGACGGACAAGTTGGAAACTAAATCTGATAAAGGACGTTTTATAGGATATCCTAAGGAAACTAAAGGATATTATTTTTATTTTCCTAGTGATCAAAGGATTTTGATCAGTCGCGATGTTGTCTTTCTTAAAAAAAGTTTATTCAATAAGGTGGCATTGGAAGGAAAGTAAAAATAGAGGAATTGTCCTCTGAACCACAAAGTGAACAAAATCAAGATACTGAAACTATTCAACAAATTCCAGAACATATTACAATACAGGTTCCTCGTAGGACTAGTAGGGTATCCCATCATCCTGAAGGATATGGTTATCTTCTTGAGGAAGCACAAAAATTATTTATTGTTGGGGATAATGATCATATTGATGATCCTACTACCTATGATGATACAATACATGATATTGACTCCGAGAAATGGAGATAAGCGATGCAGGTAGAAATGGATTCCATGTACTCCAATGAAGTTTGGACCTTGGTAGACCCACCTGAAGATATTGTACCTATAGGATGCAAATGGGTGTTCAAGAGAAAACTACGAGCTGATGGAAAAGTAGAGACTTTTAAAGCTAAACTGGTTGCTAAAGGTTATCATCAGAAACAAGGGATTGATTATGACGAGACTTTTTCACTAGTAGCTATGCTTAAGTCCATTTGCATAATGCTTGCAATCGCAGCATACTATGATTATGATATTTGGCAGATGGATGTCAAAACTGCGTTCCTTAATGGATATCTTGATGAAGATATTTATATGGAGCAGCCCGAAGGTTTTGAATCTGAAGGTCATAAAGTATGCAAGCTTAAGAAATCGATCTATGGTCTCAAACAAACTTCCAGATCTTGGAACATCAGATTTAATAATGAGATCAAAGAGTTTGGTTTCATTAAAAATGATGATGAACCTTGTGTATACAAGAAGGTTAGTGGGAGTGCAATCAATTTCCTTATCTTGTATGTGGACGATATACTGATCATAGGTAATGACACGGGTCATATGATGACTGCAAAGGTTTGGTTGAGCAATAAATTCTCCATGAAGGATTTGGGAGAAGCCACTTACATCTTATGAATTCGTGTCTATAGGGATAGAACGAAGAGATTAATTGGCTTATCCCAACATAGACAGAATCTTGAAGAAATTCAAGATGAAGAGTTCTAAGAAAGGTCTCTTGCCTATGAGGCACGATGTGTATCTTTCTAAAGAAATGTCTCCAAAAACTGATGTTGAACATCAACGCATAGAAAGAATACCGTATGTTTCCACCATAGATAGTCTTATGTATGCCATGCTATGTACAAGGCCTAATCTTGCTTATGTTGTAAGTGGTACGAGCAGATATCAGTCCAATCCAGGTGAAGGTCATTGGATAATAGTAAAGTACATCCTTAAGTACTTGAGAAGGACTAAGGATTTAGTTTTTGTCTATAGAGGTGGTAAACTCCGTATGGACGGATACACCGATTCAGATTTTCAATCTGATAGAGATGATAGAAAGTTTACATCTGGGTTTGTATTTATTTGTAATGGAGGAGAAGTCAATTGGAAAAGTTCCAAACAGCCTGTGACTACAAATTCCACTACAGAAGCCTAATACATTGCTGCATGCGATGCTGCAAAGGAAGCGGTTTGAATCAAGAAGTTCTTAAAAGAACTTGAAGTGGTTACATCCATTGAGTTTCTAATATCTTTGTATTGTGATAACAATGGGGCTATAGCACAATCCAATGAACCAAGATCTTACCAGAAATCCAAACATATTGAAAGGAGGTTTCATATTATCTGAGAGATTGTTTCTCGTAATGATATAAGCTTGCAGAAAGTACCTACTTTGGATAATGTAGCTGATCCACTCACTAAAGCTTTAAGTCAGTCACAACTGGATCATCATCTTGAGAAGATGGGGATGCAATACCATAGTATAATACGTTAGCACTGTATATTATGGCATTAGTGCAAGTGGGAGATTGTTAGTGATATGCCCTAATGCTATGTAGTTTGATGACCTATCTTAGGCATTTTAATGTAAACTTGTTTTATCAATCAATGGCATTTTAATGATATTCATATTGATAGTTTTCAATTATATGAATGTGTCCCCTGATATCTTCATAAAGGATATATATTTTAAAAGTTGTTTAGAATATCTTGGCATATTCTTTTTATTTATGAAGAATATCTAAAGTTATTCATAGTCCTTAAATTATTTGACTGTGACTAAAATAATCTATTATGGACTATCACATGGATTGTTACCTTTGATTGTTATTGGATATTAATGATAGAGGATAGTGATTCATAAGCTATAACAGCATATGATGCGATTAACAATCATGCGAATGATTATTAGTAGAATAGATCATTGAATGTGACGTGAATAACAAGCTATATGATTTCGGATTAATAGCTCGTTATTTGTTGCGAATGTACATGTTATCCTTAGACTTGAGAAATTACGGTTACAACATATATCGATAATTTAATACTAGCACTTGGACAATGCTCGTCTTCGATTTGTCAAGATGAGTTACGGCCTCTTGCATATTCTATTCCTAGTATAGTGGTTAATAGGTAATTGTCAAGAAAGGATCTGTTAACCTCCGTTGTGTGGCAATATCCTATGCGATCTAATTTCGATTGTAGAATGAGCAAGTCATTGGCCATTGCATGAAAGATGGAAAAGTGTTTCCATGGATGTCATATCTCATTCCACCTATTAGATGTTTGCATTGTTATTGAGTATATAGACTTAATCGTTTCATGGTCTTTGCTCGATCGGGATATGTTAATAGAAGGATTAAACTGTACATTAATTTGCGACTATAAATAGATTCACTTGTTTGACTTCATTGCCATATAAATTGTCTTGATACGTTGCTAGACGTCACTCTAGAACGTGAGGGTATTTTGGAAATAGCATAGATATTCCCGAAATATATTAAAGTCGTTTAATGTTCCCTCATTGCTATTTGGCAGTGGATCTTGAGAGTCACACACAATAAAGCGTAAATGAATGTGTTTCAAATAAGCTTATAATTGGTTGAGGTATGTTGTTAATGTGGGTCGTTAATTTGTAATGGGCCGATTGTGTAATTATTATAAGTGTTGGGGCCAAAGTGCAATTACGAAAAGTTGTTTCCTTAGTTTAAACTAATGGTGATTAGATTAAATTAATTGTACTACTTTAGGATTAATTAAGTATGTGTATATATATATATTAATCTCATAAAGTGAAAGATGCCAAATGCTTGGCTAGGAGAGCTCCACAACACTTGCTTGGCCTTTGATTGTTGAATTGAATGGCTAGGATCAACTCAAGACAGGATGAATGGCTATTATGAATTGTGTCATAATCCACTATCTAATGTCTCCTAGATATTACACATAATACATTACATACACACATACAATATACAAGAGCTAAATAATATACAAAAGATATTACTCTCTCTCTTGCAAGCTTGTGATTTTCGATCAACATAGAAAAAGGAGATGAGAAAATTTGTTTTGCTCTTCACCTTTATCTTACTTATTCATGATCACCAAGTAGGCTAGCATATCTTCTTAGGTGGTTAAGGAAGCACATTCAAGCTTGTGTGGACAACCTAGGGCTCTTGCACTTGTGGGAGGTTTTGTCAAAGCTTGAACTTGAATCTTTCATCTCCTTTGCTAAGATCTACAAGAGGTATACCTTCTTTATCTCTATGCTTTATATATATATATATGTATATATATGTTTGTACCTTGTTAATCATATGAAATCAAGACTAGGGTTTATGGATGTACATAGCTTTGTTATAGAAAATTTTGAAATTCTAGCCATGGAACTTTCTTGGTTATTAGCTATATTATCTCCATGATCCTTGAGATGGTCCTTTCAGGCAATCCTCAAATAAAGTTGATATTGAATCATCTATATTTCTGGAACGAATTCAAGAGGATATACATGTGTCTAGAAAAATCTTTTGTTGATTGCTTGTTGCGAATTGCTAGACCATTGCTTATGAGATTGCCAAATTTTGCATGGGGACAAGAATTATTTTACATATGGCAGTACAAAATCTAGCAAGCCTAACTGCTTATCATAAATACTCCCTATTGGTCAAGAACCAAAATACCTCATCTTAGAAAATATGAGTGCGCAATTTATGTTACAATGCTCCACCACAGCGCACAAAGATGAGTTTACAAAAAGATTGAGAACTTATTAAACCATTGACTGGAGATGTTTTGATAACATGTATTGCTAATTAATGAAACAATATTCCCAACATTATGGGGGAGAAAAATAAAGTTGGAAAAAATATAAGAATGCATCATTATATTGATCCTCGCATAAATCAATGTGAACTGAATGTTCAGAAAACTATTTATTTGTAAAGAAATTGCAAAGATGCATTCATATTTTGAAAAAGTGACTGAGTCACAATACCAACCTAAATGCTCCTATTTCAAGTAATATTGTTGAAATAAGTCTATTACACACTCGAACTGTGGTAGAACTATTGGTTCCAAAAAAACAAAGGAACAAAATAAAGCAAGTTGGCATTTTAAAAGTGTTTGATATTTGATAAATCCATATTTTTACTAATTTTAACCCACAAAAACATGTATATTGCATTATTATTTCAAGCTTAATTGTATATTTTACACAATTTTAGTGCAACATAGGTTTTAAAGAAGAAATAGCAAAAATCGCCACAAAAACCAACATTTGGAGCAAATATTCGGCGCAACACTAAAGGAAAATGGTAGAACAACTTCAAAACGAGCAATTCGAGATTGAATTTGGATAAACCGAGTGCAGAAACGGATTCAGGATGCTGAAAAACCTTGAAATAGGCCTGGTCAACTTTTTGGTCAACTGTTAAAGTCAACGGTCATTGGTCAAAGTCAACCGAGCCAGTCAAAGTCAATGTTCGGAGTCAAAGTTCACATACCACAGCCAGATAGGCGCTCGAGCGCCCCTTTTCCGCGCTTGAGCGCCACTTTTTTCAAATGGCGGACAAATGGGCGACAAAGTGTGGAAGGAAAATATGAAACAAAAATATAAAAATTGTTAGTGCAAAAGGGCGCTCGAGTGCCCTCCTGAATTCTTGCCTATAAATACTACGGTTTTCATTGTTGAAAACCGTACCATTTTCTCTCCTAGCTTAATTTCTGCTATTTTAGTGTTTGTGAAGTGAGTTGTGAGTGTTTTAATTATTATTTTTAGCTGTGTGCAAAGTTTTAATCCCGAGGGGAGGGTCTAGTGAGCCATCAAAATACCGAAATCATACCGGTCTACCCAAATCTGTTCAACACGATAAGTATTCTTTTATTTCGGTTATCATTATGATTTCTTGTACTTTACAGTTTATCATGGCACACTAGACTCGAGATTCGAGGTGGTACGTGTGAGGTTTTTCTTGTACATATGTTTTGATTCAGATTTATTAAAGTCTCGTATTTTTATTTTTAAGTATTCTTTGATCAAATATACGTATACACAAAGTTATGTTATATTTAATTGAAAGTACATATACGCCCGGTTTTGTAAACCAGTGACAATATGAGACTACCTCGGATGGATTCTAGTCTGGTTGTACCGACACCTCCAGGTTACATAAGTGAAAGATTAATTGAGAGATTAGATATCGTTAGGTTGTACCAACACATCCAGTCTTGCTAATTAATTAATCTTATCACTTACGTAATTAAAGGCTCATTTCAGTAGTGGGAGCTTGTAGCCCTATTTCTGAAAGACTTAACTTTTAATCTGAATCAATAACTTTGTACTTGTGTATACCGAGCTATAACCACCCTGAATCATTAACCCTTTAGATTTTCATTTTATTGTTGAGTGTTGTAATTCTGCAATTTAATACCTTTGTTCAATTCACTTTTGGATCTTGTTACTACCGTATCTTTCGACATTTTGTGGACATTTCTTGGACTTAATCTACCGTACTTTTGTACTTTTGGACTTTTGGACTTAAAGACTTAATCAAACTTATCCGTGATGGGAGATAGTCAAACAATTTTAAATTAAAGATTGAACTTAATTTGATAACTCAATCTCCGTGGATAGACCCTCAACTCGCCATTGCTAGAGGTAATTCAATGTAAGCAATTTTTCCAATCATTTAATCTCCTTACCCTACTATTTTTTATCGTAAAATGACGTGATCAAAATTTGGCGCCGTTGCCGGGGATCGGTGTTCATCAAATAAGGTAAGTCTTTGATTTATGTTTATAACTGTTAATATGTATATATTTTAGTTTTTAGTTATTTTTATTTTTGTTATTTTGTATAGACTTTATTTCATTTTTGTCTCTTTTTCATGTTTTAATATTGTATGCATGGTCGGAAATCTTTAAAGCTACTCATCTTTGTTTTTTATACAGAAATTGAGAAAACTTTTAAATTCAGAAACAAAGCACATAAATTTCTAATCATTGCTGATCAAAATCCGAATCAAAACCAAAAGTAGGATTAAATTGAAGGTAGAGAAGTAGGAAATGTGAGGAGGAGCATAAAAGATTTTTCTACACCACAAGATTATGTTCCTCCACGAGCTATCGCCTTACCTAAAACTAATAAAGGTTTTAAAATAAAGTCTCACATGATTTCAATGCTTCTCATGTTCCACGGTCTTTCTAATGAAAACCCGTATGATCACATTAATACTTTTGTCCATACATGCAGATCAATCAATACTAGAACTGCCTCGGAAGAGGTTGTTAAATTGAGATTGTTTCCTTACTCTTTAATGGGTCAAGCACAAATTTGGCTTTACAGATTACGATCTGGTTCTATTACTTCTTGGGATCAACTGCAAAGAGAATTTTTTGAAAGATTTTACTCTTCTTCAAAAATCAATGAATGTCGGAATCAATTGAATAATTTTTCTCAGTTACCTGGAGAGGCACTTCATGAGAGTTGGGACAGATTTGAAACATTAATTCATGATTGTCTATACCATAGTATTCCAGATTGGCAATTAGCTCAGAATTTCTATCAAGGGTTAAATGAGCATAATCAAAGTTTGCTCGATTCAGCTTGTAATGGTTCACTTCTTGAAAAATCTCCAGAAGAAGCCACATAATTGTTCATAAAACTGAGCAACAATTCACGGAAGCGTGCATCTTCGTCTAGAGAAAGGAAAGAAAGTATAGGTTCAAATGATTACAATTCTTTGACATCAAAGATTGAAAATCTAACTCTTGCCTTGGAAAAAATGGTTAAAAGGAAAGAATCATTGCATGTAGTTGATTCAGGTGAAGGTGTTCTTGCATCAAATCCCAATTCAATTTCAGAGCAAGCTTGTGCTGCTTATAGATATCCCTGTAATTATGATACATTCTCTAACACTTATAATCCAGGTACATGAGATCATCCAAATTTACGGTGGGATCAGAATCGGAAAGATGTTCAACAACAAAGACCAATAAGCTATCCACCAGGATTTCATTCAGTAACACAAGGACAGGTATTTACGAGCTCTAATTCAGGTTTCAATTCTTACGGAACCACTTTTGAAGAACAAGTTTTGAAAAAGCTTCACAACATGGACCAACTTTGCAAATGGTGAGTACACATACAAAGGCAATTGCCAACTTGAAAAGACAAATTGGGCAATTGGCTAACATAATTCAGAAAAGGAAAGAAGGAACACTCCCTGTCCAACCAGATGGAAACCTAAAAGGTAAGGCCCATGTAGCATCTACAAGTCAAACAGTGGAGGATCTTCAAGTTGTCACTACATTGTGAAATGGTAAGAAAGTTGATAACTAGGTAAGCATTGAAGCTTACAAAAGTGCAAGGCAAGCAAAACAAAAAGCTAAATCTCAAGTTACTATTGATTCATCAAAAGAAACTGTAAATGAACCCGAAACTGTGATTTCACATGAGAAAATTCCTTTAACACTGAGTCCCAAGGCACCATTTCCACAAGCATTAGGTAATCCACCTAATAAAGAATCAAAAAGGGAAGAAATGCTTGAAACCTTTAAGCAAGTGAAAATCAATTTACCTCTATTAGAAATCATCAGGCAAATTCCTGTTTATGCAAAATTTCTTAAAGACTTGTGCACTCAGAAAAGGAAGAATTCATCTTTGATCTCAAACAAAGTAAGATTAACTGAAAAGGTAAGTAGCATTCTTACTTCTCATGTTCCACAAAAATTGAAAGATCCAGGTGCATTTACTATTCCTTGCTATATTGGTAATCACTGTGTAGATCGTGCCTTCTTGATTTAGGAGCTAGTATGAATCTTCTCCCCTCTAATCTTTTTGAACAGTTAGATATAGGATAATTGAAACCTACTCCTATCATCCTTCAATTGGCTGATAGACCACTTAGAATCCCTAGGGGCATGATTGAAGATATGTTGATAAAGGTTGATGAATTTTATTTTCCCATGGATTTTGTTGTGCTAGATATGGAAGCAGGAAAAATTCAAAAGTTTCAAACTCCAGTCATATTAGGGAGACCATTCTTAGCAACAGCTAATACAAAAATTCACTGTGCAACTGGAGAATTGGAGTTTACATTTAGAGATATTAAGGTAAATATGAATGTTGCTAATGTTGCTAGGTTTGCAGATAGAGATAATGGTCTTCAATGTTTTATTCTTGATAAGATTGATCTATTAATTAAAGAATCTTTCCTTAGTCTTATGCAGCAAGATTTTTTGGAGAACGCTCTGAATCATGAGGGAATAGTGTTGAATAGGTTTGAGGAGGAATCCGATGATTCTTTAAAGAATAGATTAAGATTTGATGAAAAACTTCAGGTTTGTGCAATAGAACTATCCTTGACTCTTTCTAAAGAACACATGCTTCCTTCTATACAATCTCCCCCTGAGTTGGAACTTAAGCAACTTCCTAGTCATCTCAAGTATGTTTTTCTAGGGTCAGATCAAACACTTCTAGCCATTATTGCTTCTAACCTTTCTTTGGAGCAGGAAACTAAACTTGTAGATGTTTTGTCTAAAAATAAGGAAGAGATAGGATAGACTGTTGCATACCTTAAAGGAATAGATCCCTCCTTTTGTATGCATAAGATTAATTTGGAAGATAAAGCTAAGACATCTAGAGAGATGCAACATAAGCTGAACCCGAACATGAAGGAAGTTGTAAAGAAGGAAATAGTGAAATTGTTAGATGCATGTATCATTTATCCTATTTTGGATAGTAAATGGGTTAGTCCTATACAGGTTGTACCTAAGAACTCAGGAATCATTGTGGTGACAAATGATAAAGGTGAATTGATACCTACCCGCACCACAACTGGATGGCGTGTGTGTATTGATTATAGGAAACTCAATGCTGCAACAAGAAATGATCATTTTCCTTTACCATTCATTGATCAAATTTTGGATAGGTTGGCAGGACAAGGTTATTACTGTTTTCTAGACGGGTACTCGGGATACAACCAGATCCCTGTGGACCCTGAAGATCAGGAACAGATAACTTTCACATGTCCTTTTGGCACGTTTGCTTATAGAAGAATGCCTTTTGGCCTTTGTAATGCACCAGCCACTTTCCAACGCTGCATGATGTCTATTTTCACTGATATTATTCTCGGACACATTAGATGGATGAATTTGTTGAGGTCTTTATGAATGATTTTTCTTTCTTTGGCTCTTCATTTGACAGTTGTCTGAATAATCTTTCTTTGGTGTTGAAAAGATGTCAGGAATCTAATCTCATACTTAGCTGGGAGAAAAGTCATTTCATGGTTCAAGAAGAAATTATTCTCGGACACATTATATCCAAGGAAGGAGTTCGGGTTGACAAAACTAAGGTTGATATTATTTCTGATCTGCCCCCTCCAACAACTGTTAAACATGTGATATCGTTCCTTGGACATGCTGGTTTCTACCAACGATTTATAAATGATTTTAGTAAGATTTCTAGACCTTTATCGAATTTGTTGGCACAAGATACTCCATTTTAGTTTGATGAAAAATGTGTAACTGCTTTTGAAACATTGAAAAATACACTTTCCACTGCTCCAATAATTCAACCACCGAACTACTCTCTTCCTTTTGAAATTATGTGTGATGCTTCAGATTATATCATAGGAGCTGTATTAGGTCAACGCAAGGACCGTGTCCCTTGTATGATCTATTACGCCAGCCGAACTTTGGATGATACCCAGAAAAACTATACCACCACAGAGAAAGAATTGTTTGCTGTAGTTTTCGCATTAGAAAAATTTTAGTCTTATGTGTTAGGGTAAAAAATAATCATTTATTCTGACCACTCGGCATTAAGATACCTGTTGGAAAAGAAAGATGCTAAACCTAGGCTTATTCGATGGTTGTTATTAATTCAATAATTTGATTTAACAATCAAATATAAGAAAGGTCGAGAAAATGTAGTTGTAAATCACTTGTCAAGGATTGTAACTTAGGAAACAAAAAATGAATTACCCTTGAGTGATACGTTTCCTGATGAACAATTATTACTAATTTGTGCTCCTAAACTTCCTTAGTATGCTCATTTTGTGAATTATCTTGCAGTGGGTAAAATATCCAAGGAGTGGAACAAGGCTAAGAGAGATCGATTTTTCTCAATAGCAAAACATTATTTCTAGGAGGATCCTCATTTGTTCTGTATTTGTTATGATCAAATTATTCGCAGATGCGTACCAGAGTCTGAACAACTAAGCATCATGTCATTTTATCATTCGCAGGAATATGGAAGACACTTTGGAGGACGACGGACAACTATCAAAATTTTGCAAAGTGGATTTTATTGGCCCATATTAATCAAGGATGCTCATGAGTTTAGCAAGGCATGTGAAAGATGCCAAAAGACAGGTAACATGGGAAAGAGAGATATGATGCCCTTAAATCCCATCTTGGTTTGTGAACTTTTTGATGTTTGGGGTATTGACTTCATGGGTCCTTTCCCCATCTCATTTGGTTTTCAATACATCTTGGTTGGTGTTGATTATGTGTCTAAATGGATTGAAGCAATTGCAACAAGGACTAATGATCACACTGTAATGATGAAATTCATAAAAGAAAATATTTTCTGTCGGTTTAGAATTCCGAGAGCCATCATTAGTGACGGTGGAAGTCATTTCATTCACCGAACTTTTGAAAAATTGTTGAAGAAATACTCAGTCATTCATAAGGTTGCAATTCCATATTACCCACAAACTAGTGGACAGGTTGAGGTTTCTAATAGGGCAATTAAATCAATCCTTGAAAAGACAGTTAGACCTGATAGGAAGGATTAGTCCACTCGGTTGAAAACAGGTTGCTCCATCTAAATTAACTTGAAGAGATGCGTTTAGAGGCATATGAGAATGCCAAGATTTATAGCGAGAGAATGAAGAGAACGCATGATAAAATGATTATTCGGAAGTCATTTATTCTTGGAGAAGATGTGTGGTTATTTAATTCTAAGTTACGATTGTTTTCAGGAAAATTGAGATCTAGATGGGATTGACCATTTAAGGTTGAACAAGTTTTTCCGTTTGGGGTTGTCAAGATAAAAGATAAAACAAATGGGAAAATCATGTTTGTAAATGGACAAAGGCTAAAACCAGCAATCCGGTTAAAGAATTGAGGTGAAGAGTCAATTAAACTTAAGAATTCAATCCCTGCAGAGTAACAATTTCAAAGTGACTCTGCCTGGCTGAAGACGTTAAACTTAGCGCTCATAGGAGGCAACCTAGGGATTCTTGAGGTATTAGGGTTCAATTTTTATTTTTTGTCATTTATTTTTCGTACCAAATGAGTCTTTCTCCAGCTTAAAGTAGTTTGGGTCTTAACCCTGAGAAGCACTCATAAAGGTATAATTATCATGATACTAGTGGTCACTGTACATTTTGTGTGTGCGGTTGTCTGGCCAGTGCAACTCTGTCTAACAGTACTTTCCACTCCACCAGCTTAATGTAGTTTGGGTCTGTTGGGCTTTACTTGATAAAGTAGTTAGGAGTGAGAGCATTCACCAGACGGTATTGTCTGTAACGTAAAACCTCACTGTATTACTCTTGACCCTATGGAACTGGCTATGGCCCTATGTGAGTGCCGAAGGAAAGTACTGGATGGCGTGAACACAGTAACCTCTGGAAGAGCTAGTCCTTTAATTTTAAATTCAAAAAAAAAAATTATTTTATGCCCGAAGGCGTTAAACTACGCCACTTAATTGTGTGCGCATGTCTTGCTGGCTGACATTAAATGGTTCCAGTGCCCATTCCCGGTTAGAAGGAAAAAAATCTGACAATTTGTGTGACGCGCTCATCCTAAAAGGGTGGGAGGATGGGTACACAGTGGCAGCATTCGGTAGTGCTTGTCTGAGGATAAAATAGGGTGCTGTTTGTACCTGTGTCTCACATGAACCCAAATGATCTCTGGGTTATCTAGGATCTCGTGGTGGTAATATTCCAAGGTTCGCTTGGTTACCAATTAGCTTTAAATTGGTATTAACCTCAACATTAGGAGGTCTTTTTCCACCGTTATGGAAATAGTGGCTCTCATGGTATTTGAGAGAAAGATAACTAATACCATTCTGAGGGGCATGTAATACGTGATTCATCACCTCTGATTCGGCCAGTTCTTACGCTATGGTGGGTAGATTTACTATCCAGATTTTGATGTCATTCATTTGGTGTTTGGATGTGGTTTACTTTGCTGCATAGGTATGAAACTGAAATAGGGATGGGATCCTATTTTTGCATTCCCCAGGCTTCTAGTGTTGCCTTCCAAACTGGCGGACAACTCTTTGTTAAGTTGTTGAACTCTAAATTTAGTCTAAACTCAAAGATTCTTAAATTAAATCTGGATCCAACTGTTGTTTTTGGAAGCATATTTAAGATTTGAATCTTGATGGATGACTATCGGTCGGTGTTCATTTGTATATTCTTACACTTGGTTTTTCCTAGGATGTTTGAGTGGTATAAAATTCATGTGTTTATTTTTTTTTTCTCTTGTTCCAATTTTATTTTATGAAAAAAAAAAGAGTCGGGAAGACCACGCTCGAGCGTACCTAATCCCCCGCTCGAACGCCTTCAACCATAGCAGACGGGTTTTAAAACCTTACTTTCTTCATTTTTCTCCTCATTCATCTTCACCCCCTCCTCCGTCTCTCTCTCACTCTTAAAAAAAAATTTCTCCAATTTCATTTCTTTACTACTGCATAATGATGTTTGGGACTCTCACAAATGATCAATTTGTTTTGGTTGTATTCGCCTTTGGAGGCACACTCATCATTTACCTTCTTCTTATTTATCTCCTTATCAAGTGGGATCATAGGTATATTAGAAATGATTGAAGTCAATCATGCATTTTCAAGTTTGAGAGACAATTTTCTGTTGTTGTATCTTTCATTTCCTTTTATGTAATGTCTGTATGTTTAATAAAATAGTGTGGTTTGTTTTTATAATTTTTGTATTTATAGTATTTATATTTATATATGTATATCTATATATAGTAAGATTATAGATTTTCTTTCATTTTCGTTTCTGTTCTATATTGTTAAAAAAATTAAAAAATAAAAAAAAAAGTTGCAGGGCTTTCGAGCGCCCAAATGCAGTCGGGGCTTATAACCTAAGCCCCGATTGCAGCAGCTTCAGAATCATAAAAACACCCCCCACCCCATGTAAATCACCCCCAAATCTTCAACAACACCCCTTCCCAACACAAATCCACTACAGATCTACTTCTTAAGGTATGTTTTCATGCTTTATCTCTTAGTTTTGCATTTTTCGTTGTTTTATTCCAAGTTATTTATGTGTATGTATATGTTTATACATGTTTGTATTTAAGAATTTTAAAGCTTTAGGAATAAATTTTAATGATAGTTTATGCAATATTGTTGTTCTAAAAGCTTGAATCTTGTTATAGATATGAGTTTTTTTTATCATATATATATATAGATGTGTATGTATATGCATATGTATAGGTGTATGTATATGTTATACTCTTCTTAGATTATTAGTGTATTTTCTGTTTAGGAATTTTATTATTGTTAAAAAAAAAATCCCAGAATTTCAAATTTTTTTAAAAAATCCAGATTACTGTACATATATTTATTTCTATTTATATCTCTTATTTCGTATTGCTCTAATTATAAGATTTATATATTGTGTTACTATTGGAGGTCTAAGTGGATGGTTAGTCGATCTTCTGTGTTATTAAGGGTGATTTTGTGATTGTTAATAGGTGTTGTTTGTATAAACAGTTTCTACGTAAAAACAAAAATTGTTTTGTGTTCTTTATGATTTTTCTGATTTAGTTTTTTGTTTATTATTTAGACTATGGCTCCAAAAAGACAGAGATTGTCATTGACTGCACGACTTGAGAATGCTCAAATTAAAGCTGAAACTGATTTTTTGGATGTTTTGAGGGCTTCCGAAGTTGGGCAACATGCTTTTGAATATTTTGAGGGATATTTTCTTGACTGCATTCTACACCCACCTTTTGATGATGTTCTTGTTTTTCTTCATCTCATTTGACGTTTTTATGAGCATCTTTCTTATGATGATGGTACATTTAGTGCTTCAATTGATGGTTTTAACTTTACATTTACTACTGCTGATATCATGACTATACTTTGTGGGCATGAATTTTTTTTTTTGTGGCATATACGGATTTTCCTGCTAGAACTACAGATTTTGAAATTGCTACAAATTTGTGTGGAGGACCGGTTCTTGAACATGGGGTAGGTATAAGGAGATCTTCCCTTCCAAGAGATATGTGGTTAATAGATATCATTGTTAAAAAGAACCTTTGCCCATATGGTCATGATCAAGAGAGGATGGGAGTTATTTTACAGGTCTTATATTGGATTTATCAAGGTGCCCTTTTTGATGTTGGGGCTGTAATTGGGAAAAATATGATGAGTCTTATAAACCACATGAGGAGGTTTGATGCTACCTCTACACTTCGTTTTCCTCGATTGATAGTTTCTTTACTTCAACGGTTTAATTTTCCTTTTTCACCTGATAAGCCATTCATGGATCTCCCTATTACTTCGTATGGTGAATCGGAGTTCACGAAGAGTCTTAAACATTTGTTGTGCGCTGTTAGAAAGATGCCCTTGGCATTAAATGCTCAACGACCCTCCGTTCAACCTGCTGAATGAGCCATTTTTTCACAACAATGGGGTAATCTATCTGAAGAGTCTTTGATGGAAAGAATGTACAGAGAGATGCAGACGATAAATACTAACATCAATGCGCTGAATACTAAAGTTGATGGACTGCAAGAGGATGTTACTGCTTTAAGAGATGACGTTGCTTTGTTAAGAGGTTCAGGAGCAAGTCCTCAGCGACCACCACCTCAGTATCTTGGATGACGTGTTTTCTATTTCCTTTTAGTTTATGCCTTTTATTTTATCTTTCTTTAGAATATTTTAGTTTTTTTTTAACTCACGACTAATGTTGGTTTTTGAGATTTTGTTTGACATTTTTTGTTTCAAAAGTTTTTGAGGAACATTGCATGGATTATTTATCATGTTGTATCTTTCTTTTTCATTTGCATTACATGTTTTTCTTTCATTGAGGGCAATGTAAGGCTCGGGTTTGAGGAAAATGAAAAATTGATCCCATCATGATATACAAACATTTCAAAATTTTCAAAACTTTTACTTCACTTATTCATGATAATTAAAATTTAGTGGTTAATTGTTGAAATATGGTTAGATTATGATAAAATATTTGAATTAACTGTGAATTTAGAATGGAAAAATGATTAGCCACTAAGAGTTAAGTTTGTATCTAGATTTTTTTTGAAACCTTGTTAACTATTATTACATCTCAACAGCGTCACATGATTCAATTAGAGGTTTTTGATTAATTATCAAAAAATGAGTAGATTGTGGTATTTTCAATGTGAGATGTTATGTTTTATTAAAATTTGACTTTTTTTTCCAAATTGGTATACTCCTTTGAAAAAAAATGTATATATTTAAAAAAAAAATGTATAGATGACTCGTTCAACGTCATATTAAAAATGTTGATTCAGCAAACAGAGGCATAAAAGGAATTTATAACAAATGCTTTATTCTAACCATTTTTGTTATGAAAAGGCTATCAATTTAAATCCTACCAGACAAGCCTTCTTTAACCATACACATTTCAACCAAAGAGAGGCAATACTTCAATGAAGCTATTGAATCAACTAACCAGCTACCATTCGAGTCATCTATTCTAAAAAAAAAAAAGAAAAATATATATATATATATATATATATATATAAATAGAAAAAAATCTAAGGGAGTATTATATGATTTGGAAGGTAGTTGAGTTTTAACATTTCATGACTATCCATAGAAAGTATTTTCGATTTTATAAATTTTGCGTGATTAATTTATCCACCTCTTAATTGAGTTACAAGTGCTTAAAAAGACTCAAATGATTTTTTGTAATTAAGTTAGTTTCTATTCTTCTAGATACAAAACGATTTCTTAGGGTGAAATTGTTTGGAAAACAAACTCATTGTTAATCTTGTATTTTATAAAATCTAACTGTATGAATACATTGACTGCTTAGATTTAATATTTTTTTGAATCTATGAAGTAGTTGATACCTTTACTTGAGGATAAGCAAAGAATGGGTTTGAGAAAGTTGATAAATCTATATTTTTACTAATTTTAAACCACCAAAACATGTATATTGCATTATTATTTCAAGCTTAATTGTATATTTTATACAATTTTAATGCAATATAGGTTTTAAAGAGGAAATAGCAAAAATGGCCATAAAAACCAACATTTGGAGACGCTGAAAAACCTTAAAATAGACCTGGTCAACTTTTTGGTCAATGGTCAAAGTCAACGGTCAATGGTTAAAGTCAACCGAACCGGGCAAAGTTCACATACCACAGCCAGATAGGCGCTCAAACACCCCTTTTCCGCGCTTGAGCGCCACTTTTTGCAAATGGTGGACAAATAGGCGACAAAGTATGGAAGGAAAAGATGACAAAAAATATAAAAATTGTTAGTGCAGAAGGGCGCTCGAGCGCGCCTGACTGGAGCTCGAGCGCCCTCCTGAATTCTTGCCTATAAATACTACGGTTTTCATTGTTGAAAACCGTACCATTTTCTCTCCTAGCTTAATTTCTGCTATTTTAGTATTTGCGAAGTGAGTTGTGAGTGTTTTAATTATTATTTTTAGCTGTGTGCAAAGTTTTAATCCCAAGGGGAGGGTCTAGTGAGCCATCAAAATACTAAAATCATACCGGTCTACCCAAATCTGTTCAACACGATAAGTATTCTTTTATTTCGGTTTTCATTATGATTTCTTGTACTTTACAGTTTATCATGGCACACTAGACCCGAGATTCGGGGTGGTACGTGTGAGGTTATTCTTGTACATATGTTTTGATTCAAATTTATTAAAGTCTAATATTTTTATTTCTAAGTATTCTTTGATCAAATATACGTATACTTGTAGTTATGTTATATTTAATTGAAAGTACATATACGCCCTGTTTTGTAAACTAGTGGCAATACGAGACTACCTCGGATAGATTATAGTCTGGTTGTACCGACACCTTCAGGTTACATAAGTGAAAGATTAATTGAGAGATTGGATATTATTAGGTTGTACCAACACATCCAATCTTGTTAATTAATTAATCTTATCACTTACGTAACTAAAGGCTCATTTCAGTAGTGGGAGTTTGTAGCCCTATTTCTGAAGGACTTAACTTTTAATCTGAATCAATAACTTTGTACTTGTGTATACCGAGCTATAACCACACTGAATCATTAACCCTTTGGATTTTCATCTTATTGTTGAGTGTTGTAATTATGCAATTTAATACATTTGTTCAATTCACTTTTGGATCTTGTTACTACCATATCTTTGGACATTTTCTGGACATTTCTTGGACTTAATCTACCGTTCTTTTGTACTTTTGGACTTTTGGACTTTTAGACTTTTGGACTTAATCAAACTTATCCGTGACGGGAGATAGTCAAACAATTTTAAATTAAAGATTGAACTTAATTTGGTAACTCAATCTCTGTGGATCGACCTTCTACTCGCCATTGCTAGAGGTAATTCAAGGTAAGCAATTTTTCCAATCATTTAATCTTCTTACCCTACTATTTTTTATCGTAAAACGACGCGATCAATATTCTGAAAATATCAAGATACAAAAATAAGTAGAATATAACTGAGAAAAAAAATACTCTAAGAGAGTATCAGGCACCGAAAGATGATATATATATATATATATATATATATATATTAAGAATAAAGAGATCTTGCTCAGTTATATACTACTCAAAAAGAATTGGAACCTACTAGAAATTGATCATGGTCAAATATTTGAATATACAGTAGCTACTGATCTTATCAATAAAAGAGAGAATTTTGAATAAAAAGTCCATTCAAAAATGTTGACAAAGAATTGATTGGCCAAAATAGAAAGACGTAATCCAGGCAATCAAATTCACATTAAAAATTGTGAAGTTTTTGGACCATGGTGGTCAATACACCTTGAGCGTAATGATATAATCTCATATTTCTTAGAAAGTTCAAGGAATATACCATCAGTTGGCTAGCTCTTAAACTGCTTAAAGTGGATATCATAAGTAGGGAATGAGCTAGTGCACTATGTGGTTACACCTTAAAATTAAAATTATAGAGAGATATATTCTCTTGTGGTGGATGCAATTATATTTAAATTTCTATTGATCCTGGAAATTTCTAAAAGGACTTCATACGCGTCTTATGATTGTGATAATAATATACCTTATGGATCACATGATATAAAAGTCTCTGAATGACTAAAAATGCTTGAAGCATAGATCTCTGGGATACATATGTATTTAAATTACAAAGATCTTTGTATGTATGAAAGTATTATGGAAGAATGCAATACAACTGTCTTAGTACAAAAATGAAAGGATATGTTAATATCCAAATAGCTCATGCGTTTCTATTGAGAAATTACATATGTTAGAGGCTTTAATATAAAAAGGCTCATGAAGAGCTCTTGTAAGAAAAATGGTATACCAAATATATTACGAAAATTCTTAGAGAATCAAATTTTGCCTCGACCTGAAGTTCGGGCATTTATTATATGAAATATTGTTGACCAATCAGCTTATAAAGAGAAAGTACGAACACAGTAAAATCCATATCTTTTTATTGCCCCAGTGGTTTGATCGTTGATATTAAAGGGGCCATTTTTATCCTTGAGATGATAGCCAAAAATTTATGGTCATAAAGTACCATGATTCAATGCAATTGGTGTATCTTGCTAAACTAAAAACAGCCAGACACTATTCTATCTTATTTTATTAGCAAGAGATACTTTTACACCAACAAAAATGCATTGAATGTGTTAAATATAAGTTTCTTTATTATTATTTGTGAGTTTCGTTATTATTATGAAATAACTTATATGATATTATTATATTCAAGCCAGTCACTATCAATGTTGATTGAATACAAAAATGATGAGTTTTTGTTTGATCTATCAAAAGCAAAATGTTTATCCTCATATGGTGGTACTTTTACATATTGATATTTTTCAAAGCCAATTATTTTTGACCTTCTCATAGCATGCTAATGTTTTGTACTTTATGAGTGAATGGTGTTGCATGTATTACTCAAGTAAAAGAAGTTGCATTGAAAGTGGTGACATCTAGCATATCCCTCTAAAGTTCTTTTCCATGCAAGTGCACCCAAAGGAAGGCTAAATAGACGCTCATCAAATTTACCTAAGTGATAATCTAGCAGGCTTGTTCATGAATAGATTGTCGACCATAACACTTGAAGAGTTATTTCACAAGATTGACATACGTAAACTCAACAATCATTTTTGATGTGCCAAGATAAGAGGGAGATAAATACGCACTGTACTTTTTTTTCCTTCGCCTAGATTTTGTCCTACTGGTTTTTCTGGCAAGGTTTTTAATAAGGCAATATGAAGTGTATAATAAGAATATTGTACTCTTTTTCCTTTTTTTTTATCAAACTATTTTTCCTTCACTAGGATTTTATTTTTCACTGGGTTTTTTTTTTCTAGTAAGGTTTTAATGAGACATATTTTTAATAAATGAATATCCAAGGGGGATTGTTATAAAAATATGTATGTGGATATTCATTCCTTGGTTCATAAAGTTTTAAAGCCCAAGACCAAGTCCATGAAGACCAAAGCATCTAGAGATTACTTAGAGGCAAAGTTATGTTTTCCTATAAAATAGGACCTTGTATATTGTAATAGCACACATCAAGATGAATAGAAATTCTTTCTTTCTTATATATTCTCTCTTTATTTTTTATTTCTCTCCTTATATTTCTCTTGTTTTTATAATTTTATCGTCATTTATTATTTTTTTAGCATCATTTGTTATTTTTCCTCCTTGTGCAATCCAAACATAGTGGAATAGTTTAGTAGTACCCTTTACGTAAGGGAGAATAACACAGTTAGTCCCTATTGTTTCCCTGCCCACAACGCCTCCACCCCTATCCTCCCCACGATACCCCCCCCCCCCGCAACCACACCACACCCCCACTTTCTTCCCCATCCACAGCACCTTACCCTACCCTACCCTACCCAATTCCAACGAACCCCCACCTCTAACCCCAAAAGAATAAGCTAGTGATGTGATTACTAATCATTTTGCTATATGAATTATTTTTTTAATGCTAATGTAGTGATGATTGATCAGAATTTTTCGTTCTTCTTGTACATGCAGTTCGCGTCACTATACTAGATAGTCAACTTTTCTACTGTGTAAACATGGTCTTGAGTATTTTACTTTTGTCATTCAAGTGACATTTCAAGTTAGTATTCTTCTTTTCTCTGAAATGGTGTGTAGTGGACTCTCTACGAGCAAGTTGCTGTTACAGCTATGGATTGCTAATGTCTTGATATTGCAAAGGAGAAGTCTTTTTCCTTTTTTTTCTTTTTCTCCTTCGTTATATATAACAGAAAAAGATTGTGTGATTGGATAATTCTACATTGTATGTTTATTACAGTTATGTCGTTCTAATGGAACACTAGCAAATGTAATTTTTTATATTTTTATATTTTTTATTTCCTACTTGGTCTGCTAAACATGATAAAATCTTCATGTATGAGCTAATGAAATTGCAAGAGTAATAGTTCTATGCCTCATGTTATAGTGATGGCTGGTCAAACTTCTTCCCTAATGCTTTGGACGCTATGAGTTTAAGAATAAAATTCATTCACATCTTTATAGTAATAGGTTGATTTGATTTTGTGTGATGATGTGTGTTTGTGTGTTCTGTGTGTTGTGTATGTGACTGTAAGTGGAATTGTATTTTTGTAATGAGTTACTAATTTTATCCCTAAAATATTGTTTAAATCCGTCAAAATAACCAAATTTTTAGCGGTAGGGACTAGTTTAAATCATTTTGAAAACATTTAAGACCTATTTACACTTTTTGAAATGATGGGGACTAAGGATTGAAAACATTGAAGTCCTATTTACACTTTTTGAAATGATGGGGACTAAGGATCCGTTTGTTTGCAGTAAAATATTTTTTATTTACACTTTTTGAAATGATGGGGACTAAGGATCCGTTTATTTGCAGTAAAATATTTTATTGAAAAATATTTTTCAAATTTTCTGATATTTGGTAACACGAAAAATTTGGTCAATTGAAAAACATTTTTCGGTCAAGGAAAAATTTTAGTTCAAAAGAGTGAAAAATATTTTCTTATCATTTGGGAGAAAAAAATATTTTTCAAAACTCACCCACTTCACCCTACCTTACCCACCCCTTACCTTACCCCCGTTTCCCTTCCCTGGCCTACCCACACCCTCCTTCAGCCCACCTACCCCCAACCCACCCTTATGGTTAACAAATATATTATATGTGTATATTTATTTATTTATTTTTTATAAAATTTCATGTTGATAAATATTTTTCACTATATGTCCAAACACTAGTAAAATATCAACTCGTTCATAAAATGTTTGTAGCTAATATGAGAATATTGAGATCGATGTGTAACAAATCTAAGAAAGACAATATTATGAATGAAGTGATACATGAAACAGTAAGATTGACCCCGATTGAGAATAAGATGAAGGAGATTTGTTTGAGATGGTTTGGCCATATCAGGATACGGTTTGTCGAGGTGCCTACTAAAAAGTGCGAAAGTTTAGAAATAGTACACCAGAAGAGAGGTAGAAGAAGACCTAAAATAACTTAGATATAGATAATTAGACGAGATTTTGTATATATGGAGCTTAGAGAGGAGATGACTCTTGACAAAAATGAATAGCATCACATAATCTATATAGCCTTTCCTATCTAGTGAGACAAAGTTTAATTTAATTTAATTTGGTTCTATTTTTCAAAAAAACATTTTATCCTGTGCTATTCTCCCATTACGTAATATCACGTATAATGAAGGGGAGGTTTCCGTAATAATGCAATTTCAATTACTAGTTAGTGTGATTTAGGCAGGATTTGGGCATTACACGTCTCCTCAAATTCCCCATCCAGATGTCACCATAAATAAATCATTTTCAACCCCAAAAATATCCACTGCTCACAACAAAATTTCAGTCCTTTTTGGTCTCTATAATTCTAGGGTTTAAGATCCTTCTCTTAAGGGGAAAAAAAAAAGAACGTAAAGAAAAAAGCAAAAGAAAGAAGGAATGGAGGGTTTAATGTCAGCTACGGACCAGCAGAGATTGGTCTCTTCCTTCCTCGAAATCGCCGTCGGCCAGTCCGTCGATACTGCCCGTCAGTTTCTTCAGGTCGGCCCCTCCCACACACACACATATCAATGTGTGTATACATACACATTCATATACACGCTAAAAGATTTATTGATTTATGTTTAAATTTGTGATATGTTCTTTTGGTTTTAATTTAAATATGAAAACAATATGTTTATTTATTTATTTATAAGTAGTTGATTTAAATTTGCATTTTCCAAAAAGCATATGGTTGATATGTATGAATGTGTCAATGATGCTGGTAGATAAGCTTCTACAGTGTGTTTGGATTCATTTTATGTTGAAGGGAGAGGGGATGGAGGTTATTAGAGCTGATCTTTTATTTTTCTTTTGCCACCAAATTGATAGAAAATGGAAGTAAAGGAGCCGATGATGCACTGAAAGATTACAGCGTCTCCTACTGTTTTAACTGAAAAGAATGCGGAAATGTTATTTTAGTAATGTTACATCTAAATTCTTTTATATTTTTTTCTTTCTTCTCTGATCCGAACACAGACCCATCCTTTCCTTTTCGTTCATCATTTCTTGTTGTCCAAATGAGGGAATATCCTTCCCTTTCCTTTGATCCAAAAGTGATTAGTCAAGCTTCTATTTAAGTTGCTTGCCTGAAACCCTTTTGTTTTGACAGTTATTTCCACTTTCGAACTTATGATTGAATATAATTGACAGAAAAACAACAAACAAAATAGTTTCCTTATTTGTCTAGTAGTGTATTAGAATCTCATGTGAAGCTAGAATCGTGAATTGGGATTTGTTGGCTAGTGGTCCATTGCGGTTTTGATTTGATAAGTATTGTAGATTTTGTAAATTAATGGGTCTTGTAGCCTTTCTGTATCGGTCACATATTATAGTGGGGTTGGGTGGTTTATTAATCCTCTATTGTTTTAGTTATATGTCAACATTTGTTGTTTAGCTTATTAAGATATGAGCAAATGCAACATATGGTCCACAATTATTGAAGTTGGAATATTCTCTTGTGCTGTAGACATGGGAGTGTAATTGTGGTGAAAACACTAGATTGGAGGAGGCCAAGTGTGTATTGTGCCTTGAGAGGTTGAAAGTGGATGTTGGAATGATAATGTGACAAAGAATTAATGAAGAATTTGCTAAGTTGGTTGCTTAATGTGATTCTAGATGGCATGACAACTCACGTGCCTTAACAGTTGGGCTGTCATTCATTGAAAGAATCTGATTCTTAGTGTTTTGGTTGAAGTAATGTGGCAAAAGCATTGTTATATTATGCATGACTTGATTCAGCGTATCACTTTTTAGAATAGTCCGCTATACTTTTTAGTTCTTAATGACAAATGGAAGGAAAGGAACAATTCAAAGTGCAAGTGCGAACATGACTATTTCAATATCAAATTCAAAGTGCAAGTGCGCAAATTACTATTTCAATATCAATGTCACTTTCATCACGTTGTTGCTGTACGAAAAATCTGATTCTGTAAAAATTCATTTCTCTTAATATTGCTTTCTCAATATCATGGTTGGTAATTGTTTCTCCAAATTAGGCCTAACTCAAGATACATGGAATTTAGACAAGTTTTTCATGTGGGTGTGGGTGTGTGTTCTTAGATTTCCCTACACCATTGTTTGAAGACTGTGGACTTGGTTAGAAAGTGTCCTAAAATATGGTACGGGTACTGTAATACATCTTCACAGCATATTTTTATTACATAACGCACATGAAATCTATGTATAACTTTAATTAGGTTTAATAGTTCTGTGAGCTTCCTCACATAAGTTTTATAGAAGATATTCTCCCTTTGATTCATTAATTAGATAAAGATTTTGGTTTCTCTTTGTAAGAATTAAATAAGTACATATTGTTGACCACCAGATCACATGCTTCCTTTATTGTAATAATCAAATAAGAGTCCTACTCTTTTGGTAATACTGTTAGTGTCTCTACTTCAAGGAGGGATTGACTAATCTCAAGCTTATAAAGCCGGACATAGATCATACCTTTATTTGAGTATCAGGTGTCCGACACAAGTACTTTTGGTAAGGAGAAAGTCTTTGTAACATAGTGCTAAACAATTCTCCAATGATACTCTACTTTGAAGGTTTTCTGTTGGATACAAGTTTTAGCTGATGGTACTTGCTGATCTTCAGAGGTTTTATAGAATTAGGTTGAACAAAAATGGAAGGAAGGGTTGAATGATCTACATTTCAATTGTCAAAACGTTTCGTGTGCCAATATTATATGGGATCCTATATTCTCCATCTGATTTGAAAAGAAATGTCTTGATGAAGTGGTTTTACGTATAATTGGGTTTTGTTCTCTTGGGTAGGGTTTTACCTGAGGGATTTATCAAATGACAAAAAATGGAAACAGAACTGTTTAATGTGTTAACTGGAGTCTCGTGTTTAATTTTCGTGAGCTTGCTGCTGTCATCTCTTCAGAAATTTGGTATTTGAAATAACATAAAATTAATCAAGATTCCAATATTTTTTCTTTTATTTACTTATTTCAGAAGTCAGGTTCCCTCAAAACTGTAGAGGACTTATATTAACATCTGTTTAGCATCTTTGTGAAACTTATTATGCGAATGTAGGTTTACTTTTGACGGTCACAATGAACAAGAGGTAGAAATGGACTCTTGAAACCTAAAGAAGCAAAGTTAACAATATGGAATTAACAAACTCCCCGAAAATTGAAAAGGGAAACAGGAATTTAGGAGCTAATGATGTACCTTAAAAAAAAAAAGTTAAGGAGATTATGATGGTAAAATTGCCAGATTTATCAGAAAGCAGTAAGAGAGGAAGAAAATGGATGGGTTTGCGGGCTATCAGTGCCTTGGCTACATATGTTTTTGACACTGTAAATGATATTTGACTGAAAATGTAAAATAGATGTATGAAAAGGTCAGTCTAACACTGAAATGAATTTAGTTTCAGCGTATTACCCTGTCATTGATCTTCATGTCTCTACAATTCCAGTCTTTCTGAGTTGTTTGGAGAAATTGTTGATGGAGAACAACTAGAAATAAGAATAAGAGTAAATTCTACAAGTAGTCCTTTTTCTTTGGGGGAAAAAGAAAAAGATGACCTCTGTGTTTGTAAAATAGATGTTATAGAGATCATTTCACATCCAGAGCACTCCCCATGACAATGCTATCTTCATGAAGAATTTATTAGAAGTGTTGCAAACACAGTTTTTATTTCTCTACGTCACAAATCCTGCGGAAGGCCCTCTTGTATAACTAACAAAAATCAAACTGAAGAATAAAGCTTCAAAGTGTAAATAAACCTTCGATTTTCCTCAAGTTATGTGCTGATTTCCCTCTTTTTTCTTCCTAATTATCATGATGATATGTATGATCATGAATTGTTCTTTTGTGGATTTATATTGCTCGATTATAGTTATCGTAGGAGGCTGTTAATCTCTTCTCTAATTCTTCCCAATTTCTCAATAGTTATTATTGTCAAGTGTAAAATAATTTCAAAAGAAGAGTTCTAAACATAATGAGAGAAATAAATCATGCTTAAAACCCCAATTAGGGAGACATTAGAGACCTTGCTTGTATGGAGCTAATGAAGGAAACGACTCTCGATTGAAATGAGTGGCATCGATAGATCCATATAGCCGACCTTACCTTGTAGGAAAAAGGCTTAGTTTGGTTTGGTTTAGGGAGACTTATAGAGAAAAATATAACATGTAGTCATGTACATGGGCATACTTACGTGCTAAACCACCTGGTGGCACATAATCAGAAAAGTGGTAGAGTGAGAAGGGCCAAAAAGCAGAGGGCAAGGCGTAAATTTAGGCTTTCTTCAGGTCATATTTTAAGTTGATCGGAGAATTTATGCAAGGCCATTAAATAGATGCAGCCCACACCAAAGTAACCTAGTCTTTTGGTAGATGTCGTTTGATTATGCATACAGATGCTGAGAGAGTGGAAAGTATGTACATTCATTCCTAAAGATGTAGAGAATGGATATGCACATGCTTTTTCACGTTCATAATGTTTAAAAGCATTTGCTGAAGGATATGCACAATATTGGATGGCAGCAGGATCCAATGAAAGGTGTAATCGCTTTCTCAAGCCATAATGCAAAGTTTCCAAAATTTATCGCAATGTAATAGCAAATCAATTAGAAACAGAATTTTAACTCTTAACTTTAATGATGCAATGTAATAACATGTAAATACAGACAACATCAAGGTCATAAATTATATTTATTTGTTCACCTGCACGAAACAATTTTATGCAAACAATCAATATGTTGCATAGGATACAACACAGTTCTTAGTTTGCTCTGCGACCATTAAAAGTAGAGAACTTCTGAATCTCCAGCTTTTAGCAAGGGCAGAGCTAGGAAATCTTCTCAGTGGGGGCTAAAATAAATAATTTTTTAGCTATATGAGTACATTTTTTTTTTTCTTTTTTCAGTGGGGGTTAATTAATTTTTTAAACTAAAAATACATAGGTATTTAAATTATTTTCGGAAAAAAACATAGAATTTTTAACGTTATTAGCCCCCCCGGCCCTAGGTACCTTCGCCCCTGGCTTTTAGGGTCTTGGATTCTCGTAGTACTTGGCCATGTTGGTAATCACATGAGATCTCAATTGTCTGGGTTCATTGGTGGTATGGTTAGCTGGGTTCTCTCATTTTGAATAAAGAAATTGGGGATGGATAGAGTTAGGGACTAGACGCATCTAAGGTCTCCAAATATGAAATGATGTTTTCATTAGTGGTGTGCTTGGAATGGCTGTTTTTCTGACTCAGATGGTTGGCGTTCTTCATTTTTTGACTACTTTGTTTTTGTGTATATGTTGATTTAGTTGGTCAGCATTAATCGTTGATAATACTTATATGTTTTCTTTTTTCGAGAAATGAATAAATTTTATTAATATGCACCAAGTGGGTGCATCTCAAAAGCTATTTATAATAATACTGATATGTCTGTGAAGTATGGTTTTTCGCATTTTCTTATGTGTTGCTAAAATCAAAAGTCTAATATCGCCTTCCAAACAATCACAAATTCTCTAGATCCTATTATTTGACTTGTATTTGCATCTCCATTATTCTAAAAGAACTTGACTTTTAAGATTGATTATTAGAAGAACGGAAAAATGCAATTTTGACTTTTCATCCTTCTTCCAGGATTCTGTAACAATCCCCCTTGCCATTTACTATAATATGAAATTGTAAAGAAACTTTTATTTATTTTTTATTTTTTGTCTAGCGGAAGAAGAGTTATATGTATGATAAGGACAATCTATATGAAATTTGGCATTCTGAGCTGTATGCCGTTGCTTGTGTATGCACTTTTTTTTTTTTTTTTTTTTTTAAATTTTAAATTTTAATTTTTATTATTTAGTTGTTGGATTAGAAGGAAGAAAATCTTGGGTTTCCTTCTTTGGTCCTGCTTCTGTTTAAAATTTGGATCCTGAATATAAATTGCTTGGGCCTTTTGGAGATTTATTAGTTATTACATCTCCTTGTGGCATTTGTCCCAATGTGATTGAGTGGAAACGTATCTATTAAGATGAGAAATGGTAAATGAGTTAACAATACTTTCTCGTTCCATTTAATTGCAAAGTGAGGATGACAAGTTGGTAATGCAAATCTTTGATTAGTGAGTCAGTATTGTAAATATAACGAAGCATATGGAGAATTGAAGGTGAAAAGGTCTGTAATTATGATTTTGCTATTGAATCGTGCATTTCTTGCAAGAAAGGAGAGCTATTTTTGGTTTGGCATAAAATATTTCCTACAACACGTTTTCAGCATAGGTGTGTGGTTGGACATAAAAGATTCCCCTGAAAATAGCTCACATTGGCCGAGAAGTATCTTTCATTCATCCAAGTCATTTTCTACGCTTACAACCTCCATTCACTTGTATATGTATTATATAGACTAGAATATTGAGTTTCTATATGATAGATACCAATGGAATACGCTTCTAATTTTATGTATCATACTAGTTTCTTCATTTACTCAGTTATTAATGCAATATACAAATTTGTTGTAATTGTTTTTGTTTATGTTGATTCTTTTTGATCGCTTCTTCTGCAAAGGAAAATATTATTGGAAAGATTAATTTAACACCAGAAAATGCTTGGAATACTATGCAATTTCAGTTTATATTCTTCCTATGCAAATGGGTCCTTTGTGGAAAGAGATTGAAGGAAGTATGAGGGAGAAAGGGAAGAGGATGGCAGGGTGCATGGGTTTCTTTTTTTTTTTCTTTTTCTTTTTCTGTTTGGTTGGGTTGGGGTGGTGGTAGAGTCAAAAGTAACCTAGAGGGTAACAGAGAAAAGATTAGGGAAATGGTGGTTGTATCTAGAATATGGAATACGAGCAAAGTTTTGGATTTGCTGCTCAATTTTAGTGTCTCCTGTCCATGGGTCTTATAGTTTGTTAGTTCAGGTACACTCCTAACCTTCCTTATCTCAAACCAGTAGCATGCAATGGTTTAGAGTCTTATAAATTGGAATAAATGATCAGGCTGTAGTTTGGATATTTTGGCTGTACTATAAGATCTTTGTTCTTTAGAAGTTAGTTTGCAGCATGTGGCCACACCCTGTTTAGTTGGAATTGTCTATTTTATATTCTTATTGTTGTGTACCTGAATAGTGGATAGTTCACCCTACATTGATGTTATCATGACAGCACTGTGAACATATTCTATGTAAATACTCATCTTTGTTTTTAACCTATATGCCAAAATTGTAATTTAATTCATTTATGGAATCCAATCTTACTTAAACTGTGGACATTACTGTTATCATAAACGTGTTTGTTTTATATAGATATATCACTCCCTGTTGGAAACTAAAATTAGTTTCTTTCCTTAAAAATGCTGGAAAGCTTACTATTACAATATAGGACTTGACTTTGGAGTTTATTTGGGTGCAGGCAACAAGCTGGAAACTTGAGGAAGCTATTCAGCTTTTTTATGTGGGAAATGAAGGTGGATCAGCAGCACTTTCACATACTCCACAGTTGGAAAATGATATACCGTTGACTGATATGAGCTCAAGGTATGCCAGGACGAATTAGGTTGAGTATGACCCTCCTTGTTGTTTTAGTTCTTTTTATTTTTATTTGCGCACATATTTTTGCCTCAGTGGATTAGTAAAGGACTTGGACCATAGAAGTTTGACACAAGGTGATGGAGATGAAGTTCGCCCACCATTACCTGTAAAACGGGAAGTTCTTTATGATCATGCAATGCTTTATGGGTATGTTGTCATATTCTTCTTTTTACTTCTTCAATATGAATTATCACTACATTGTTGTGTTTGGCCAAACAAAGAACCATTTTTGTTATACTGCTGCATGATTGTTTTCTCAATATTTGCTTGGGCCTTTTATCCTTTTCTTTTTGTCTGAAAATCACATTGATACTTTTCTTCCCGATTATCTTCTGGGCTTCTGGACTTAGTTATCTTTATTGAGAATCTTGTCAACAAAATAAATAACTCATTTCAACCATTCTTAAAGATTTGTTTGTCTTCGTTCTTATCCAAATTAAACCAAACCCGACGTTTATCTACTATGTCAGCTACATAGGTTTCCAAATGCCATTTCATTTTGTTTAGGGCCATTTCCTCTATTTGTGCCATATAAGCATAAGGTCTCATGTAGTGGTTTATGTCAAACTATTCTTTGGCGTCTCTTTGTAGTTTGTATGATTTATTGTGTTACCAAATATGGATCTTTGCATTCTTATCTCAACCTCTAAGCATATTGGTAGTTCACCATTGAAGACTCGATCCTTATAACTATGAGATCTTGTAGCCGTTCTAGAATAAGCTTCCTCTTTAGCATAATGTGGCGGGGTGCGCGCAGCAATGCCTGTCCGGCTCCCAACCCTAGGAGGTGAAGGGCTAAGATTTGCCATTCCACAGAGTTGGAAAGTATAAGCATTGAAACACAAAGTACAGAGCAGCTGGTAATACCATTGGATATCCGTTAGATCTTCTTATAGTGTGAAGCACAGTACCCATTAGGGGGGACCCTAAAACTCTGAGCCCGTGACACACTCCCCCACCCAATCTGCAAACGCCTTTGTTGCGGACTTCACATGCTAACACAGGGACTCCGCACACGATCATGGGCCAACGAGCAAGGCACTTGCTGACAACACCTTCATTCAACATGCCAAGACCACAAACTATTGGATACCAACGTTTGGACTTCCTATTCGTAGCTCACTTGCCAATCACCCAAAGATTTTACTTCGGAAGTGTTAAGGAATAGCTTAGCATTCAGTCATAGTGTTCAACATATCAGCTTAGCTAGCTTAAGAGATAGTATTCTATCTACATGTTGTGCCAACTGTCAAGATAGTTAGTTAGAAGCTTCAGTTTGTTAGGAAATATCTAACTAACTGAGCTCATTGTAAAGAGGAGCAGTCCTTTTATAAATACTACACATATGTACTCAATCAAAATCAATCAATACAATCACAAATATCTTAAAATTTCTCTCTCTCACTCTCTCTTCATTTTACATGGTATCATAGAGCAATTACGATCTTGGTGCCATTTTTTCTTGAAGAAACTCCATTGGAGATCTTCAATGGCAACTTCAAAACAACATTGCGAAGCTCTGCGAACTGCAATCAAAGCCATATCAGTGCTTCTACTATACAATTCTACTCTTCTCTTCAGAATTAGGGCACAAAACTCCATTGAAGATCAATTCTAAGCTTCAACAAGCTTTTAGCACCATTAAAGGTCTTCTCAAAGCTTCCTGAAGCTTCGCCTGACTTCTTCAAAGCTTCGCAGCTCTTCTCCTATCAAATTCAGGTCCTTTCTGTATAATCACCATTAAAGCACTGTTTTAAGCTTCTCTTTCATGGCTTCTTCTTCCTCTGAATCTGATACACATCTTCTAGAAGGTTTGAAATTCTTTATGCAAAATCTGAATTCTCTAGTTCAAATCAAACTAGATAACACAAACTATTGCCTTTGGAAATCTTGAATGATTATAACGTCAGCCAACCAAGAACCAGATGGTCACAAACAGACAGACGACAACAAGTCGACGAATACGCACGACCCAACACTTAATGTTTTAAAACAAGGGAAGACCCAGCAACATGTCCCTCAAAATGGCAAGCCCACCTGGTTGCTTGGATGGGAGTGAGCACACCCCGCTCCACGCTCCCAAGGGGATGAGTGCCCATCACCGAAGCACCACGCCAGTTGACCCTCACTGGATCCCCCGCAAAACTCACCCCAAAATCATCGTCTGCTCATTGATGATGACCGGTTGGCTCTGATATCAAATGAGATGGGGTGCGTGTAGCAACGCCTGTTCGGCTCCCAACCTCAGGAGGTAAAGGGTTGAGATACGACTTTCCACAGAGTCGGCAAGTATAAGCATTGAAACACAAGGTCCAAAGTAGTTGATAATACCATTGGATATATCCGTTAGATCTCCTTACAGTGTGACCCGTGGGGCTTGGCTCCCAGCACAGTACCCATTGGGGGTGATCCCAAAACTCTGAGCCCGTGACACTTCCTCCACCCAATCCGCAAGCGCCCTCGTTGCGGATTTCACACGCTGGCACAGGGACTCCGTGCACGATCATGGGCCAACGAGGAAGGCACTTGCTGACAACATATTCATTCAACATGCCAAGACCACAAACTATTGCATACCAATGTCTGGACTACCTTCTTGCAGCTCACTTGCCAACCAACCAAAGATTTTACTTCGGAAGCGCTTGGTGTCAGCCAACCAGGAATTAGACGGTCACAAACAGACGGACGACAACAAGTGGACGAACAGGCATAACCCAACACTTAACGTCTTAAAACAAGGGAATGCCCAACAAGATGTCCCTCAAAATGGCAAGCCCATCTGGTTGCCTGGATAGAAGTAAGCACACCACGCTCCACGCTCCACGCTCCACGCTCCCCGTTCCCCGCTCCCCGTTCCCCGCTCCCAGGGGGTTGGGTGCCTATCACCCAAGCACCACGCCAGTTGACCCTCACTGGATCCCCTGCAAAACATACCCCAAAATCATCGTCTATTTATTGATGATGTTCGGCTGGCTCTGATATCAAATGAGACGGGGCACACGCAGCAACGCCTGTTTGGCTCCCAACCCCAGGAGGTAAAGGGCTGAGATACGCTTTTCCACAGAACCAACAAGTATAAGCCTTGAAACACAAGATCCAAAGCAGCTGATAATACCATTGGATATATCCGTTAGATCTCCATATAGTGTGATCTGTGGGGCTTGGCTCCTAGCACAGTACCCATTGGGGGACCCCAAAACTCTGAGCCCCGTGACACTAAGTTGTGTTTTTCAGTCACATAAGACTCAGATGCGTTTCTCCACTTCATCTTCCCCACTTCGGTTCTATGTATAATATTTGCTAGAATCTCACCATCCTATTGGTGGACCAGTAATCTGATTTAATTAAAATATTCCTTTATGGTGTTCATTGCATCTCAATTCTTTTCTACACCTTATTTTATTGTCTGGCTCTAACCTAATGCCCTCGGCTTCTACAGACTGTTTCCATAGTTCCGACTTAGCATTCATGCCTCTCGCCTTATCCACCAATATCATGTCATCTGCAAATGACATGCACCATGCCATTGTCCCAAATGTGCTTCACGAGCTCATCAATTGGGCAAAGGGTATGGATTTAGAGTTGATCTTTCGTCTAATCCAATTGCGATTGTCTGCTAACATTTCCCTTTTACTAATTTTGTGTTTTATTGAATTTCCTCATTTACCATCTCTCCCTTCCTCTACATATAAATTTTAATTTGGTATGCACAAAGATTCTTACAAAATAATAATTAATTGACTTGCAATATTGGGGAAGGGGTTTGATTCATTTAAGCTTCCATAAGGGCAGATTTGAATCCTTTTGGTAAAAATCTTGGGAATTGCTGATATATATTATGGACTTCTGTTGAAAACAATCGGAAATTGAACTTCAAAATATGCTGCTCATCCATATTTTATAGTTGCATATATATGAATGATCAGTTGGATCTTAGCCAAAACTGACTGCAGATGGATTAATTCTATTTGTACTAAACTGGCTGGGAAATTTACACACATATGCACATGTGCTGCTAGGGTTTGGTTGTCACCACTTGTTGCTGCATCTTTACCTTTCTCCTTTTCTTTCTCTCAGTGGACCAAGAGTCGGAGGTTCAGGGCATGAAGCTCATTCAGTAGTTCCGTTCCGCAATTTTGAGGAGGAAATGAAACGCTCTGGTGTTTGGGAAGGAGACCAAAGCTCTACATCTGTAGCAGAAAGCTCTCGAGATAATCTTGCTTCCTTGTATCGCCCTCCTTTTGCTTTGATGTACCATGGGCCCTTTGAAAAGGTAAATGTGATATGTCAGCCTGCGTAAAGTTTTTGTGTGATATCTTTTGTTTCTGTTGTCAAAAATTTGCATCGTGGTCTGCAGATTCTACTTGTAATGAGCTACTATTGATGAAATAAGGTGGAATATAAATTGCAATCTATCTGGTTATCCTTGGAATTTATCCATTTTGATTGTATGTGTAATCTTTTCAGTGGCACACTGGCACTGTAATTAAGGCTGGGACTATGCCTGTGTAATATTTTAAAATTAGAGCCTTGTTCTTCCTTGGGTAGTGATGCTCGAAACAAAAAAGAATATTATGTACTTTATGATATCAAGTATTCTGTTGGGGTACTGCTTGTGCTAAGCAATAATATCATGCAACTCTCCACCAATAGCTTTATGACATCAAGTATTCGGTTGGGGTATTTTGTTCTGTAAGTTGGTGTTTTTGGCTTAAACTATTCCTAGGTTTTTTCAGCAAGAGTTTCTGAGAGGTTGTCATCAAAATTTGAGACTACACAAAAGCTTGTGTTTTACAGAGGATCTTCTACAAGTATCAGCAATGCTATATTGAAACGTACTAATATAGTAACAAAGAACTAGGACTAGGAAAATTGAGGAAATTTGGAGCAAACAATTTGAAGTTGGTTTTGGTAATATAAAAATTAATATTCACTGTCCCAATTCAAATGGCAACTTTTGACTTGGAAAAGATCAAAATAGGAAAATATTACAAGAGTTTGTTCTCTAAGATATCTGGGTTTTAAGTGGGGTTACATTCCTTTTGTAATCAAAATATAGCATATTTCACGATAATCTTCTCTAAGATAACTGGGTCTTTAGTGGGATTACATACTTTTTGAATCTAATAAAAAAATCGTGGAAAAGTAGGTCTCGAGATGAGCGTCTTTTGTAAATTGTATTGTTCAATTTGTAGGTAAAGTCTCGTTGAAGGGAAGTGGAGATCAGTATAATTCTCATTTACTAATATGATGAGTTCTCTCTTATAGAGGTATTCATTTAATTTCTCTTACAGGCAAAGGATTTTGCAAGAATCCAGAACAAATGGCTTTTGGTAAACTTACAATCGACCAGGGAATTCAGCTCCCATATGGTAGTGATGGTTTTCCTCTCTCAATCTATTTCTTTGTCTCTCTCACGCTGCCTTTTTTTTTTTTTTTGGTCTTAACTCACATTTGGCTTGGAATTTGTGTGTAAAGCTTAATCGTGATACCTGGGCTAATGAAGCTGTTGCTCAAACTATCAAAACCAATTTCGTCTTTTGGCAGGTATACTATATGCTGTTATATCTATCAATTTGCTCATGTTTTTGTCATATTTAGGCTTTTCCCATAATATACAATTAGAAAGCCTTTCTCTGCTCTATCATTATTAACAATATAATATTGATGATAGCTCAAATATGAGTTTTCTTTTCTTTTTGCTTTAGTCATGGCATGTGGCTAGGTGCTTATAGGATGTGGTTTCATTTGCTATTAATATGCTAAATATTACGTTTTGAAGCTTTGATAGATTTGGCCTAAATGGGGAAAGTACAATTATATTGTCTTTCTCTGGTCTATGATTATTGGTGATAGCTCAAATATGAGTTTTCTTTTCTTTTTGCTTTAGTCATTGCATGTGACTAGGTGCTTATATGATTTGGTTTCATTTGCTTTTAATATGCTAAATATTACGTTTCGAGGCTTTAATTGATTTGGCCTAAATGATTTTTATGTGATTAGATACATTTCTATGTTTGTCATACAAGTTGCTTTCATTCACTAGGGAGCATGCTGCACATTGAGGAAGTGGCTTCTAGATATTATGATTTGCATAGTTAAGCCAGGTGTCTTCTTTTCTACAATATTTAGTGATTCATGGTGTATGCAACTTGAAAGGTTCGAGTTGTTACAGGATGATGCCTCAACTGGTAAAGCTTCAGGTTCTGATCTATAAATTAGAAATGAAAGAGAAAGATCCTATCCGTAACAAAGATTGTCCATTTTGCAAATGTCAGACCAGTCTTACTATGGCCTTTTTGGGAAGCAGTTTGTGGAAAATATTTTGTAGAAATGTTTTTTAAGTTATCAGCTAATTGTGTTTGGCAACTGGATTGATTCTGAAATTGTGATATCCAGAGTACGCCATTTATAATGTTAAATGTTCTTTATCTATATCTGTTCTTTGCTGTTGTAAAAAGATGATAGGATTGTTTTATTAGAAATGCACATTGAAAATCAGGTTTGTGGAAGTAGCAGCTTTTGCCAAAATGCTGAAAACTTGTTTTAACACCCCAGAAGTTGATGCGGAAGTAGCAGCTAAATGCTTTGATTGGAATTTATATTTTAGGGCTCAAAATGCTTTGCCTAATTGGACCTAACTTAGCCAAGGAGCATGTATGCAGACGTGAGATGGAAGTGTTTGATCTATTGTTTAAGTAAGAAAAATAGTGTGCAAAAAAATGTTACGAGTAAAAATATTTCCCCAATCTGCTTTGTGTTTCAGTGGCTAAAGTTCAGGATTTACTTCTCTGTTTATAAAGGTAGTCACAGCTTGTGTTTCAGTGGCTAAAGTTCTTGACCTATTATTCCGTTGGATAAGATTATGCTATCTACATTGTTAATATGGCGTTTAGCAGGTACTTTATACTGTCATCTGCATTGGAATTTAATGCCAACTTGAGAATTTGCTTTAACCTAGATACTCTTGCTAATGTCTGGGCAACTATCTAGTCAACAAAAATTTCATATTTTCCCTAGCAGCTCATGATACAACGGGTTCTAAGCTCTATGTGCCTAAAGCATAGGCATGCACACTGCTATGGTTAGACAAAATTCCCTTGATTGATGCTTTTGCTATCATAAATAATGAACCTACAAATAGAAATATGGGATAAGATAAACAGAATCTATTCAGGCACAATTATCAGAAGTACTCCTGACAACTTACTGACTGCCACCCATCTTTTCCCCTTGCATGATAAAAAGAATTTACTCGGGCTCAATTATCGGAAGTACTCCTAACAATTTACTGACCGCCACCCATCTTTTCCCCTTGCTTGTTACTTTTTGGACAACTAACTATATTGATTGGCTCGTTCTTCCACAGGTATACAATGATACTGAAGAGGGCAGTAAGGTCTGTACTTATTACAGGTTAGATACTGCTCCTGTGATTCTGGTGATTGACCCAGTAACAGGTCAGAAAATACGTTCTTGGCATGGAATGGTTCAACCAGAGAATTTGCTTGAGGTACGCATTTATAGTCATTTTTCTTAGTTTTCCTTTCTGTACTGGATGAGATTAGATTTTGTCTATATGGTTTTTATTATCTGCTCTAGGTGGCATAAATTACTCTAGGTAGATGGATGTTCACCTTTCATATTCTAGGAAAATTTGCTTAAAATTTTAGCTTCCCTTACTTGAACTTAGAGATGGCATTTGGGTTAGGCTAAATCAGGCCCAACACAACCCAACACATGAAAACTCGAACGGAGTCCACCCTAGTTAAAAGAGGGATCGACTCAGACCAGCCCGCCATATATAGGTGGGCCGAATTGGGTCATGAAATTTATGACTCAACCATTTGAGGCCAAGCCCATTTTGACTCAGAACTAGTCTAGCCCAACTCATGAGCCCAGCTCAGCTCAAGCCCAGCTTGGGCCCATTTGATTTTTATGTTTATGCTACTAATGTACCTCTGTCTTGTGATATTGTAGTTTGTTGTGTAATGTTTTATCATTTGTGTTAATATTATCATTTACTTGTGTCTCTTTAACTGTTAAATTAATATTTTTTTGAAAAAGTGAAGTTTAAGTTCTACTTAGATTTTTTTAGTAATCCAACTATCTCAGTACACCCAATTAGTTTTTTTATTTTCTTTTATTATATATATATATATGTGTATATGTGCATTAGTGTTTGTATATGTATATGAGTATGTATATTGGTTTATATAATAGATGCAAAATATACTAATCACCAAAAAAATGGATGGCCTAGCCCAGTTTGTGACCCATGGTAGTGGGCTTGTAGGCCTAGTTGGGTCCTGTGTTTTGAAAAATAAGCCCAGCCCACCAGAAACTTGGGCCGAGTTGGGCTCAGGTTTTTTGATGCATGACTCATGTGGGTTGAGTTAGCCTAGATGCCAGCTCTACTTGTACTCACTATTGAGGAACTTATTTAATTTTTTTCTTGTAGGATCTTTTGCCATTCTTGGACAATAGCCCCACCGATCATCATGTTAGTCTATCTCATAAGCGTCCCCGAGAAAATCCCCAAGCACCTCCTGAGCAAGTACAGGGTACATCTTTTTCCTATTTTATCCCATGTCTGCTATATTCCGTAGATCTGTAGTTTCGGTGCACTTATTCAAGGTACATGATTAATCTTAGGCCTAATAGATGGCTTGATTGGCTGGATTAATAAAAGTAGGAAAATTATTCGGCTCCGGAATTAAATTGTTTTCACTTTTGATTTGTTTGCCCCTTGTAAAGGGCTTGAGTATATGGGTTTAAGCATCTTTCAAATAATATTATTCAACTTTTTTACTCTCCACATTCTGTTCCCTTGCCTACTTGGCGATACTTCCTAATGGTACCTTCTTCTCCTTAATGTATGTATTTGTACATGTTTGTATATGGAATGCCCTCTCATTTTATCTAACGGCATGTAACTTTTGAACATTACAAAGATACCTTTTTAATGCCTTTTAGTTGAAAACTCTTCATAAATAACAATCTGCCTCTACGGTCATACTGTGAAGGACATGTTGGTAAGATTGTTCGATGCCTCAGTGAGTAAAATGCCTGAGAAGGTTTCCTCCTACTGTTAGTATTTGCTGGTGCCAGGCGAATATTCATTCTTTTCCATTTGCAACCTTCTTTTTTGATTAACCCATTTAATAGCTATTACTTAGCACTCAATCTAGCATTCTTTATCTCTCTCTCTTTTGAGAGAGGGTGAATTTTATTGATATGCACCAAGGGGGTTGCTACGCCAAAAATATTTACGTCAACTACGCAAACTATACATCTTTGTATGCTATCTTTGTCAATTTTACAAGAATTCCCAGTCGAAAAACAAAGTCATGTATCCAAGAATATTTCGGAAAAGAAAGTGACAATTTCTCCCCTTAAAAAGCTCTCCAATTCCGTTCCTTCCATAAAGCCCAGATGGTGGCAAGAGGAACCGTCCGAATGATTTCTTTTATAACTTTAGAGCTTTTGGTACCACTCCTAGATTTTATGCCATTAGCAGCCTTGCCCCAAAGATTTGGGAAAATCTGACCCCTGAATCTTCACTTTAAGGTAGAGCTAAGTGCTCCCGACCCAAGTCCTTGCCCCTTGATTTGCTACGTCATATATTACATAGCCTGTTTGGTATGCCTTATTGATGGTCAAATAGGAGAGGATAATTAAAAAGTAAAAAAAAAAAAAAAGTTACTCCTTTCCCCCATTTCCTCTAATGTAGGATTAATGTACTCTACCAGAGTAGGATATAAAGATCAGTTGGACAACTTTATCCGATGCTAGGAGCAGCACCAAACTAAAGATATATATATCCAGATATGATATAAAAGGTATTCCTATCCAGTCTTAACTCACATATCGAGCATGCATGCTTGGGGGGATGTCACTAGTATCAGGGTCTTACCTGGTAATATTATTCCTCCTCTCTCCGTCACTCTTTTTCTCAATTTGTTTGTGAGTGTCACTTGTTATTTCTTTTGGCCTTCCCTACAATCTTTTGCCTATATCTCATCAGATAAAGGTATAATTTAGTTCATTATCTTTGGTGTAAATGATACTTTCATCAATTATCTTTCAAAATGAACCTTTTAATTCATTATCTTTAATGTAAATGACACTTTCATCCATTATCTTTCGAAATGAACCTTTTAGTCCAATATGTTTCACATCAATGACGCCGTTAGTCTAATTTCAAAACATATTGGAGGAAACATATTAGACTAACGACGTCGCTGATGTGAAATATATTGGATTAAAAAGCTCATTTCAAAAGATAATAAATGAAAGTGTCATTTACACTAAAGATAATGGATTAAAAGGTTCATTTTGAAATAGAGTGGATGAAAGTGGAAATTACATCAAAGATAATTGACTAAATTATACCTTTATCCTATCTCATCCTATTGGTATGTTACTGCTGTTTGAATTACGAAACTGAGCTAATTCAGAAGATCTGGGTTTCTGTAGATGGGAAAAATGGGGAGGATGAGGAAATGGAACTAGCTATGCCAGCATCTATGGCAGTTGTGAAAGATGATGATGGTATCTCCTCGAAAGAAACTGCAGAAACCATCGATGAGGAAAAGGACACGACCCTGATAAAGAAGCTTAATTATCCTCCTCTGCCTGAAGAGCCCACAGGTGATAGAAACCTCCTATGCAAGGTTGGAATTCGTCTTCCTGATGGACGAAGACTTCAGCGGAATTTCTTGCACACTGATCCTATTCAGGTACCTCTTTTTTCAGTAGTTTCTTGCCGTGTTAATTCAGCTTGAAATTTCATGATTATTTTCTAGCCTTCCCTGTTTACAAAATTGTGTTTAACTATAAGATTTGGTAGTTGGAAGTAAAATGCTTGTGGAACAAGGTGCATGAGATAATTGATGTAACTTGAGATCTCAGATTCACATGTTCATCTACTTGATACCCCATAACTTGACATATTGTTAAACTCTACAATAAAGTAATGCATGTGAAGGTATCCATTATTTGAAGTGACCATATAAATGGCATGCACATTTCTTATAGCTTAATGTCTTTCTTAAAGGTTTATATCAAGACTATCGTAGGTTTTTTAGTTCGGGGACCTTTGATCAAAGGAATTGAGTGCCGACCACAACAATCTGTTACTTGAATTCTATTATTTTCACCTTGCCATTAATGTGAGGCATCTGTGACCCTATGATGCAATTCTTTGCTAAGAATTGCAACCCTGGAGATCTTGAACGTTCTGGAATTAACTTGAGATGATGCAGGATTAGATGTTTCCATAACTTATAAGTCACCATTAATTACCTAGATAGGTATTTTGAAACCCATTATGCATCAACTGACACGTGGCAGAATTAGTGCATACTTTCAAATGTCAATCGTAAGGTTTTCACTTGTTTTTCTCATTCTGATTTCAGTTGCTATGGTCGTTCTGCTACTCTCAACTTGATGAAGCTGATAAACGCCCATTTCGATTGGCTCAGGCCATCCCAGGGTCGAAGCCTTTGGACTACGACAACAACCTAACTTTCGAGGAGTCGGGTCTTGCCAACTCTATGATTTCAGTTACCTGGGAATGAAATTGTATTTGAGCTTTATTTCAAAAATGATGTTCCTGTTAAAATCTCACATCGATGTGTGCTAGAATTGTATAGACCTTTGTGTTGGTTGCTTTATTTTTCAAATGGAGTCGGTGAAACGGACGATATTGACAAGTATTACAATGTTCGTTATGTATATATGTCATACAACGGCCATTTACATTATCCAGTTTATTTTATTGAGATTACTGATGTTGCATAAGATCAACGGGTCTTTAAGCTGTAACAACTATGCGTTAATGGAGCTGAATGTGTATGAATTGTAGCTAGATTTTCAGTATTTGTTCGTATGAACTTGAAGGAAAAGTAAATACAAAGGAAATAACAACTTAGATTCTTTACACCCTCTCTCACACCTCTCATACTGTATATAACTAACTTTGCGTACTCATCATCGTGCCACGTAATCGGACAAGTAGTGTGGGCTGGACTTAGGCCTGCTGCTGCGCCTAACAATTGTATCAGTGTCGAGGTGTGGTACATGGGCCGGATCATCACTAGGTTGGGTTGCACTCTCCTTGTTCAAAACATTACTCTCTGCTGCAAAAGGAACCTTGTCCTCTTGGTTCTAGTTAGGATATGCTTGTTTAAAGCTGCTAAGATCTTCCCAAGTTGCTTCCTCTTGTGGCATGTTTTGCCATTGAACAAGAATTTGTGGAGTAGGAGCACCCTGTCTGATAATGGAATGATGGGCAAGTATAAGCTGAGGAAGAACCTTAGGCATATTGGCAGTAGGTGGAAGAATGATCATTTCTGGAGCAGCACCCGAATGTCCCACAACAGACTTAAGTAGAGATGCATGAAACACAGGGTGAAGCTTCGATCCTTTAGGGAGCTGTAATTTGTATGCAACTGGATCAATCTTTGCTAGTACTTTGAATGGACCAAAGTACTTTTGTCCGAGCTTCTGATTGCCACGTTCTTGAACATAAATCTGTCTATACGATTGCAATTTAACTAGCATGATGGAGCTGCTGTTTGAGTTGAGATAATATAATATCTCTAGTTTTTAAATCCTGATCAACAACGTCATTTGGCGAAGACATAGGAAGATACCGAAGCAATGTGGGAGGTTCTCGGCCATAAGCCTCAAACAATGTCATCCCAATTGAAGAATGCCATGAAGTATTGTACCAAACTCCGCCCATGGAAGGCATTTAACCCACAAATATGTGTTGTCCATGACAAAACCCTTCAAATACATCTCGAAAGTGTGATTCAAACATTCGGTTTGACCATCCATTTGAGGATGGTAGGAGCTACTCAAATTGAGTGTGGTACCATGTAGTCAAAACAACTCCTTCCAAAAAGAACTCACAAAGATCTTATCTTGATCACTTGCAATTGTCCTTGGCATGCCATGAATCACGAACCCTTTTTCGTTAATACAGTATCTGATACCATAGAATATCCATAAATATTACTGGGATTATGATACCACGGACTTAAGAAGATCACTCCTCCTAAGTCGGCTGAGTCACACTATAATAGCCCGATCACTATTATCCATAAGGCAATAAATCAAAGCTATTAAAACCTTTCATTTACATCAAGAATTCATCGCAACAAACTTTTCTGCCAACACTCAATACCAAGAATACACCCCTATAATAATTCTCCAATACATAATCAGATAATCTGCATAAACCTTAAATGTACTATAAAATGGGGTGAGTTTCACAAACTCAGTAAGAGTAGGTTTTGGAAAACATTTTAAATTTGAAATCCAATTGAAAACATGTTTTTAAAAATCATATGCAATCGCAAAATCATATGCATTATATAAGCAGTTAAAGACAATTAACAAGCATTAGGAACATTATATAGACATTAGGCACTTAAAAACATTTAAGTCAAGTAAGCATTTAAACATTTTTGGCTCAAGAAACGCTAGAGAACATAAAGCATTTACATTAATTCAATCTCTACGCTTAGTGAGGACAACCCATAGAACATTGGCTAGGTACGTTACGCTCAGAGGGAACAACCCCTCGATCCTATTAACAAACATTTATACTTAACATATACATTTCATTACATTGGCTAGGTACACGACATTTGATGTGACTGTATTTGCAGCACTCAAACTACTGTATTTGCACTACATATGTATCTTAAGTTGTGGAATAAATACAACACTTAATACACTTTTGATGCAATGTAGGTTGATCTTTAAAAGTGAATAAAACAGACTTAAAATGACAAAAATGCAAGTCAAAGAATTGTGCGGTGGCAAAGACTCGAGAATCGGTGGTTGAATCAAAGCCCGTAGAAGAAGAATTTGGCCAGATCAAGCGCAAATAGTGACCTATGTTCGTTTTTGACAAACCATACCAGTTTTTTGGGTAGAAATGGCCTTCTAAGCAAAACACAGGCTTTGTCCTGCGTGCAGCGTGATTTTAGCCAAATTCTATCGTTTGGAGGGTAAAAACAGTGAAAAATGCCCGAAAACACCTCGGTCAACGCTCCGGTCAAAGTCAAACAATCAGAGCCAAAAGCGTCAGCAGACGGGAGCTCGAGCACGTCTCATTAGCGCTCGAGCGCACCTCACTGATTCTTCCGGTAGCTTCACGAAGGCCACGCGGCGCAGCAAAAGTGCGCTCGAGCGCGCCTCTGATTTCTGTCCCTATAAATACCCCCAACCCCAACGGAAGATATATAGAAAATTAATTTAGGATTTTATTTTAATTGTTTTTATTGCTTTTTTAGTGTTAATTTAAGGTAGTTTAAATATGTAGTATAAATAGTTAGTAGTTGGGGAAAATACGACGGAGGTAATGCCCGAATTTCTGGGGCATGGAAAAAGGAAAGAAATCTCGTAGCTGTGCTCGGGACTCTGACCTCGGACCTCGATTTCATTTATGGGGGAACATCTCTTTAATCTCTTTAATATTTGAAATGTTATTTTAATGCCCTTGTTAATTCGTGATTTTGATTATATATTAATGGTCTTTTAATTTACCGGTCTCCATGATTTGGACTGATTTAATTCATATGCAATATGTGACTTGTATTAATTAAGTATTGTCTTTCATATATAATGCTTTTAAGTAGATGTTATGATTTCTTTATTTTCGTGTCATATATCCATGCTTTAATAATGAATCAATAGCTTGACAACCTTAACGATTCCAAAAGACTATAGATAATGCTTTTAAGTAGACCATAGTTTCTAGACTTGAAAGGAGACGTTAATTAATTAGTTAAAACAGACCTTTTATACCAAGTTGCAAAGACAGATCCATACGAAGGATGGAACAATACCTACATCAGAGTTAGTAATCGGGATTTTAATAGACTAAGTTAATTGACTAGGTTAAAGCTTGTAGCTTAACCTCTTGCATAGAATTAGATAATCATATTTTCGAGCCTAGGTTAATTGCCTTACTATTAATCTGAGCTTTAAGAAAACCTACCCCTATTTACACTCCCAACTCTAACTTTAGATTAGTTAACTTAGTTTTTCTTTTCTTTATCAAACCCAACCAATCTATCTGTCTTTAAATTTACAACACTCATTTTGAACACTTTCACTCACACTTCTTCAACTGAACTAACTTAGGAGCCTCCCTGTGGAATACGACCCCGCATTCTTAACACACTATACTACACTGATCCGTGTACTTGCGGGTTATTAAAATTTGGTCATTTTGCACCTATTTATAATGCACCATTTAATCGCATCAACATTCACTAGCACATTAGCTAAGTACGCTTCATTCATAGGGTTTTCCCTCGATTACATTAACATTTCATTCAGCATTTCATATTCATTTCGCATTCAATTAACCAATCAACCAAGCACTTAAACCACACTTAACATATACATTTTCCCCTTCACATAATCCAACTACATTGACACCAATTCAAGTTTTAACAACACGTACAAACACAAAAGAATGTAAACAACATTTAATTCAACACTTTAGCTGAATTGACAACTATCTTTCAACTAATCATTAACCTACCTAATAACAATACATATGCACAAACTTTACACAATCATCTTATATGCTAACTGTATTACATTATAAGTGCAAGACATTAGCAATTCTAAGCATAAAACAAGATTAATAAGCAAAATCATGAAAACACACTATTGCTGGAATTTTCTGGAAAATTACTAAAATGCCACTAAACTCCATTAACTCTTGATTTTAAGCCTTTAAAACAAGCTATGAACATATATTAATGATATACACTTCATATTTAAACCATAAAACAAGGATTGAACTCATATTTTGCCAAACAACTCAATTTACAACTCATATAATCAAACTACAACATCCCATGGTTCAAACTAGCTAAAACTCAACTTTAATGTTATCTTTGACCTATCTAGCTAGAAGCACAAGCATAGACAACATTATATAGCATATATATACAAGTATGAAAACCATGCTTCAACTTTAAAATCTAGATTTAGAGAAACCCTTCACCTTTGGTGCTAAAAAGGCTAGAGACAAGTAGAATAGGCCTAAACGAGTCAAGAACAAGTTTTGTTTCGCTCCAATCGGCTTCCAATTGCTCCAAAATGCTCAAAATCAAGCTTTTATACTATTCACTCATACCCTTTTTCTCTCTTCTCCCTCATGGCTGAAATGAGCTTGTGTGTGGTGTTTTTGGCTTTTGTTCGTTATAAATAAATGGTCAATGGCTTGGTCAAATGGTCAATGCAAGATAAGTTGGTCAATTCCCGTGTAAAAGAATCAGCTCTGCTACATCTTACGAAAATGGCCATAACTTCTTCTAAAAAATTTCAATTCACGATCTGTTTGAAGCATTAGAAACTAGACTTGTAGAGCTTTTCATAATTTGCCACCTAACGCTCCCCAATTGGTGCATTTTTTATTTCGAATTTGGTACGAAACTGACTCATAGCTTTCGAGTATGTCTTATTTAATTCAATTCGACATCCACTGAAATGTCTCGCCATTATTTTGATACATTCCACACCACTCATTACCTTTTTAAACATTAATGAGTCAATTTTTAAAAATCATCAATTTATTTCAACTCGCCTCTAGTACGGGTATTACACCATGGGACCCTACGATTTCCCGAATAAAGACATCAGCAATGGCAGCACTGTTGGCATGACAGGTAATGGGTATAAAGTGGTCATATTTGGTTAAACGATCCACAACAACAAGAATTTCATAATAACCTCGAGAGACTGGCAATTGCGTTATAAAGTCCATGGCCATATCTTCCTATACCTGAGATAGAATCGACAACAGATTCAAGAGTCCCCCTAGAGCCGTATTGTTAACTTTGATTTGTTGACTGATCAAACAGCTTGCAACATATTTTTTTACATCAGCTCTCAAGGTAGGCCAATAACAATTGGAGGCAATACGATGAAATGTACGAATAAAACCATTATGCCCTCCAAATGTGGAATTATGAAACTCATTCAATGCATCTGACTGTAAGGATTAAGGAATTACCAATCGGTTCTTGAAAAGCAGAAAACCATTGTGCATTATATAACCTGTCATTTCATCAGGTTTGGTCTATAATTGGTGTTGTAATTTAAGCAACTCTTCGTCTGTCTGATTGACTTTTTGGAGTTTGCTAAGGAGGGGCAGTTGTAACAAAGTCAACACATGGCATTCAACATCAATAGGAAAATGCGAAAGTGCATCGACAGTAGCATTTAGTCTTCCTAGTTTGTACACAATTTTGAAATTGAACCTTGTAACGACCTGATCCCTCACAGAATCAGGTCCCCGATCCCAAAACCCTAAGGCACAAAAAATAGGGAAAAATAGACGGAGTCTCCCCTGTTCATAGGCCTATCCACAAACCTACACGCAGAAGAATCAATACAAACAACATCCCAAAACGTATACATAAAGTTCTATCTCCAATTCTTGAGACTATTCTAGCTTTCTTTCCTTAGACAAGTACATACATACATCTGGACTTAAACAATACTAAGCTAATACATTTACTAAGTTATCATACCACTCTAAGCAACTTTAATTTAAATTTTAATTACATCTCTTTATATAAAGATTACATTCGAGATCATTGAATTATATACAAGATCACTTAAACTTCAAAATAAATACAAGGTTATAAATTCAACTAAGCCTTTACTTTACAAATTGTGCAATCACGAGCAAACAACACTCCAATGCAAAGAAGCTCAGACAGATTGAAAGCACTTCAATTTCCTTCGTACTAAACCAGAAAATGTTAGAAAGAAGGGTGAGCAAAATACTATTGCTCAGTGAGGGAGGGAAACAGTGGGGAGTTTTGAAAATGCTTTTTGTGCATAAAAGCCAAAGTACCAACTATCAAAATAAAACACTCATTCAAGATAATAATATTAAGCAACACACTTAGAAACTAAACTAGACAATAACAACATTTAAACAATTAAGGACCAACAAGGCAAACACAAAGTACCACGTAAATACGAGAGAATCAACCAATATCACGAATTTAGTAACACTTAAATAAAGGGTGCAAACATAGGTAACTCTCCAAGGACTTAGGGCCCAAGCAAGAGTTACTCAAAAGGATACAATGTTGATCACGAGCACGAACCATGAGCGAGATATAATGATGACATCAATAATGAGAACAATAAGCTGCATCCCTATACACCAACGAGGGTACTTTGGATGTATCACTCCATTATCCTACAACCCAACTCTCCCAAGGAGATATCCCTAGCCAGAGAGGGAATAGGGCACGGCGCTAAAGCAACCAACCCTGGTAAGTCCGATGTTGCCCAGAGAGGCCTATCGCATCCGGCCCGACAATAAGGTTGCGCAACCATTGATATGAGAACACGACATAACATATACATGTAACAACTTACAATTCGATAGCACATAAAGATGAACAACAAAGTACGATGTCCTCAACACACATAATAGCAATCAATAACAACTAACACATTCTCATAAAATTCCACTTAAACCATTCACATTCTCACAAGATAGCAAGTTACTCAGTCTCTAACAACTTAGCAAACAAGTTAAATGTTCAATTAACACAACTAGCAATCTAACTACTTTAAAAGTCTAAAGCAATACAAGCTAACACACTTTATAAAAACCAACAATTCTATATACTTAATTAGCCTCTTTTACTTCCTATCAACTAAACAAGCTAATTAACATCTAAATCACCCTACATGTTCACTAGACACCCCACAATCACTAACTAACCATAATCAAGCTCCCATTAACTCACACATACCCACACGACCAAGATACACACACGAGGCCCTTTATGTTCAATAAATTCTAACCAAGTTCCAATCATATTCTAACTAATTTAAGCATTAATCTAGTCCTATGAGCACCTATAGCACATGATCCAAGCATTAGAACAAGCTTTAAAGTCATCAAACTATAACTTATGTGAAAATTACTATTCATCATCTTACTCATGGCAACCATGTACAAGAGCTAGCTAAACACTTGCGAAATCACTAAAAGATTACTCTACTAACTCTAAAAATAAATAATCTAACAAGATTAAGCCAAACAATTAACATTTATAACATAACCAACAATTTACATAATCTAAATACAAGCTTTAAATGCAAATAAATGCACTCCCTTACCTCTAGAAGCCAAAAGATGCAAGAATCAAGCTTTAAAACACTTACAACTCCTTGATTAAGCTCTGACAACCTTTTTATTTTTTTTCCTTTTGTATTTTTTGTATAATATATGTATATGTATAGATGTATATGGGTATATATGTAATGGTTGGGCTTGGGCTATATGAAATGGACCTAGTTTAGTTATATTAAGTAATAGATAAAAGCCCAAAAGCTAGCTTAATTCCTAATGGCCCAAAATGCAAACTAGTTAATACTATTCATGCCATACACAAAATAATTTTTCTACCCGCTTTACCAAAGTGCTATGCAAATAAAAATTATGAACGAATGCTAAGAAACAAGTGTATAATAAAGGAAAAATATGAAATTCACAAAATAAAATACTTTAATTTTTACTCTGGGCTCCGGGCTCATTTAAAATGATATAAATTAATCTATTAGGTATAAGGAACAATCTCACATAATATAAATGTCAAAATAATAGGTTAAACATTTTATTTGAATTAATTAAATGTTAGTCCACATTTGAAAGAAATAGAAATAAAATAAGGCTACTAAATAAATACAAAGTTAAAATAAACGTACAAACTTCACACAATCAATTAAAGTAACCGATCGCGTCGTTTTACGCTAAAAAATAGTAAGGTTAAATGATTGAAAATATTGCTTATCTTGAATTACCTCTAGCTGTGGCGAGTAGAGGGTCGATCCATGGAGATTGGGTTATCAAATTATGTTAAATCCTTAATTTAGAATTGTTTGACTATCTCCTGTCACGGATAAGTTTGATTAAGTCCAAAATACGGTAAATTAAGTCCAAAAGTCTAGAAAATGTCCAAAGATATGGTAGTAACAAGATCCAAAAGTGAATTAGACAAATGTATTAAATTGAAAAATCACAACACTCAATAATGAAAATCCAAAGGGTTAATGATTCAGGGTGGTTATAGTTAGTATACGCAAGTATAAAGTTACTGATTTAAATTTAAAGTTAAGTCATTCAGAAATAGGGCTACATGCTCCCACTATTGAAATGAGCCTTTAATTACATAAGTGAGAAGATTAATTAATTAGCAAGACTGGATGTGTTGGTACAACCTAACGATATCCAATCTCTCAATTAATCTTTCACTTATGTAACCTAGAGGTGTCGGTACAACCAGACTAGAATCCATCCGAAGTAGTCTCGTATTGCCACTGGTTTACAAAATCGGGCGAAAATGTACTTTCAATTAAATATAACATAACTACAAGTATATGTATAATTAATCAAAGAATACTTAGAAATAAAAATACGAGACTTTAATAAATCTGAATCAAAACATATGTACAAGAATAACCTCACACATACCATCCCAAATCTTGGGTCTAGTGTGCCATGATAAATTTTAAAGTACACAAATTCATAACGAAAACCAAAATCAAAGAATACTTATCGTGTTTGAACGGATTTTGGTATACCGGTATGACTTTGATATGCTGATAGCTCACTAGACCCCTTCCCTCGGGATTATAACTTTGCACACAACTAACTACTAACAAAAACACTTAAAGAAATCACACAAACACTCACAAGAGCAACATAAAATAAGCAAAGAAAAATTCTGGTCCGTCTTGTTGCTGAAAATCGCGACTTTTATAGGCAAAAATGCAGGGGGGCGCTCGAGCACCTGAAGGGGGCGCTCGAGTGCCCTTTTGCACTTTTGAATTTTTTATTTTTTTGTCATTTTCGGTCTACATTCTACCGCTCAATTGTCGGTCTTTTTCAAAAAGTGGTGCTCGATAGCGGAAAAGGGGCGCTCGAGCTCCCTTCTGGCTGTGGTAGGTGAACTTTGACTCTGAACTTTGACTTTGACTAGCTCGGTTGACTTTGACCATTGACTGTTGACTTTGGCCGTTGACCAAAAAGTTGACCGGGTCTATTCCAAGGTTTTTTAGCATCCTGAATCCGTTTTCACACTCAGTTTGGCCAAATTCAATCTCGAATTACTCGTTTTGAAGTTTTTCTACCATTTTCCTTCAGTGTTGCGTCGAATATTCGCTTCAAAAATTAGTTTTTATGGCCGTTTTTGCTCTTTCTTCTTTAAAACCTATATTGCACTAAATTTGTGTAAAATATACAATTAAGCTTGAAATAATAATGCAATATACAAGATTTAATGGGTTAAAGTTACTAAAAATACGGATTTATCAACATCTTCAAACCCATTATTTGCTTGTCCTCAAGTAAAGGCATCAATTACTTCATATATTCATAAATATTAAATCTAAGCAGTCAATGTATTCGTACAGTTAAATTTTATAAAATTATAAGATTAACAATGAATTTGTTTTCCAAAGAATTACACCCCAAGAAATCGTTTTGTATCTAGAAGAATAGAAACCAACTTAATTACAAAAATCCTTTGAGCATTTTTAAGCACTTGTAACTTAATTAAGATGTAAGAAAATTAATCACGCAAAATTTGTAAAATCAAAAATATTTTCTTTGGATAGTCATGAAATGTTAAAACTCAACTACATTCCAAATCATGTAATACTCCCTTAACTATTTATTTTTTATATTTTTATATTTTTTATTATTACTTTTTATTATTATTATTATTATTATTATTATTTTATATATGAATAAATGACTCGAATGGTAGATGTTGGTTGATTCAAAGACTTTCTTGAACCTTTCTTCGGTTGAATTGTGTTTGGTGAAAGAAGGCTTGTCTGGCAGGATTTGTATTGATAACTCTTTCATAACCAAAAATGCTAAAAAATAGTTAGACAATTAACCACTCAAATTTAATTATTACATTCCAAATTCAAAGTTAATTCAAATATTTTATCACATTCCAACCATATTTCAGCAATTAACCACTCAAATTTAATTATTATGAATAAATGAGGCAAGAAAATTTTAAAAACTTAGAAAATTTTTAACAGGTAGAATCAACAATTTTTTTTTTACCTCCTCAAACCTGAACCGTACATTGTCCTCAATGTAAGAAAGTGATGCAATGTATTGCAAATTAAAAAGGTAGATACAACCTGATAAAAATTCCAAGCATTGTTCCTCAAAAACTTTCTGAAAGAAGAATTGTCAAATAAAATCTCAAAAACCAACATTAGGCGTGAGTGAAATAAAAACTAAAATATTTCTAAGGAAAGATGAAATAAAAAGTATAAACTAAAAGAACATAGAAAGCATGCCACTGAATTACGGTAGTGGTGGCGGCGAAGGACCTGAGCCTGAACCTCTCATTGAAGCAAGTTCAGCTCGTAATGCAGCAAACTCTTCCCTCTGTGACTGCTTAAATTTAGCAAATTCAGCAAATTCAGCTTTCAGTTCACCTATGTCTCCTAATCCTACAGCAAGTTTAGTATTCATGGCTTGCAGTTCTCTGTACATTTTTTCCATTAATGATTCTTCAGATTGATCACCCTGTTATTGGGAAGAAGTGGCACCTTCAGCAGATTGAGTGGAAGGCCATGGAGCATTTAATGCTAAGGGCATTTTTCGAACAGTGCGCTCCAAATGTTTAAAACTCTTCGAGAACTCTGATTCACCATATGAAGTAATAAGGAGATCCATGAATGGTTCATCAAGTGCAAAAGGAAAATCAAACTGTTGAAGTAAAAAAATTATCAATCGAGGAAAATGAAGTATAGATGTAGCATCAAACTTCCTCATGTGGTCTATAAGACTCATCACGCTGTCCCCAATTACAGCCCCAACATCAAAAAGGGCACCTTGATAAATCCAATATAAAACTTGTAAAATAACTCCCGTCCTTTCATGATCATGACCATAAGGGCAAATGTTCTTTTTAACAATGATATCTGTTAATCACATATCCCTTGGGAGGGAAGATCTCCTTATACCCACACCGTGTGGTAGAACCGGACCCCCACACAAATTTGTAGCAATTTCTAAATCGGTAGTTCTAGCAAGAAAATCCGTATTTGCCTCATAAAAATAATTATACCCACACAGTATAGTCATGATATCAACAGTAGTAAATTGAAATTCAAAACCATCAATTGATGCACTAAATGTACCATCATCATACGAAAGTTGCTCATAAAAATGTCTAATGAGACGAGGGAAAACAGGAACATCATCAAAAGGTGGGTGCAGAAAACAATCAAGAAAATACCCCTAAAAAAATTCAAAAGCACGTTGCCCACCTTCGGAGGCCCTCAAAGCATCCGAAAAATCAGTTTCGGCCTCAATTTGAGCATTCTCAAGTCGTGCAGTCAATGATCATTTTTGCCTTTTTGGAGCCATAATCTTAATAATAAACAAAAAACTAGATCAGAAAAATCACAAAATAATTTTTTTATATTTTTTTTTTACGTAAATACTATTTATTCAAATAACACCAAATAACATCCTCAAAATCATTCTTAACACACAACATTTATAAATCATCCAGTTAAATCCTCTAACATTTAAATAATTTATAAATCCTAGATTTAAGGCAACAAGAAAATAATAGACATAAATGTATCTACATAAATCTGAAATATTTTAATTTTCGGTGTTTTTTTTTCAGAATTAAATTTAAAAGAATTCTAACATAAAATTTAAAATTAAAATCTAACCAAATTCTATATACATTCGATATACATACACATATGCATACACATATACATACACATATACTTACGCATATACATACACAATCATGATAAAAACTCATACCAAACTCAAGATCCAAGCTTGTAGAACAACAATATTGCATCAACTATAAGTAAAATTGATTCCTAAAGCTTGAAAAATCATATATACAAACATATATAAACATATACATACATAACTAAAACTCAAAAAAAAGCTGAAAAAAATGCAAAAATAAGATAAAAAGCTTGGAAACTAACCTCGGAATGTAGATCTGGAGAGAACTTGGGGTGGGAAACGGTTTTGTTGAGTTTTTTTGGGGATTTCCGTGGGGTGGGGGGTATTTATCTTAGTTTTTAAAAGCTGCTGCAGTCGGGGCTTTCATTATTAGCCCCGACTGTGATTGGGCGCTCGAGCCCCTTCAGGGAGCGCTCGAGCGCCCTGCTGCGTTTTTTCAGTGAATTTTTTTTAAAAATAAAATAAAATACATATATAGCAGACTAACATAAATATATATACATATATTCATAAATATATATATTAATTAACAGAAATATCTTAACATAAAAATACATAAATATATATATATATATATATATATATATATATATATATATATATATATATATATATATATATATATATATAGATTATATGAATACAAAAACCATAAACAAACCACACTATTTTATTAATCATAAAGACATTACATAAAAGAAATTAAAATACAACAACAGAAGACTATCCCTTAAACTTGGAAATGCATGATTAAGTTCAATCATTCCTAATATACCTATGATCCCACTTGATAAGGAGATAAATAAGAAAAGTGTAAATGATGAAAATGCTTGCAAAATAGTACACGACCATGGCAAATTGATCAGGCATGAGAGTTCCGAACATCATTGTGTTGAATGCAGCTAAATAGAGAAATGAAAGAAAAATTTATAGAGAGAGAGAGAGAGGAGAGAGAGAGGCGACAATGAAGAGAAAAGAAAATGAGGAGAAAAAGAGAGAAGGAGGGCTTTAAATCCCTCTGTTAGGTCATACTGCGCTCGAGCGCCCTTTAGGCGTGTTCGAGCATGGTTCTTCCCGTTTCTGCCTTAAACGCTTTTGCAAATTCACAAAATAAGAAGATATAATCTTCCTCAAACCTATTTTCTACAAGAAATTTTTTTAATTTTTTAATTTATTATTATTATTATTTTTTTTTTATAAAATAAAATAAAATTGGTACATGAGAAAAATAAACACATGAATTTTAAATCATTTAAATATCCTAAAACAAGTGTAAGAATATACAAATGAACACCGACCAATAGTCATCCATCAAGATTCAAACCTTAAATATGCTTCCAAAAGAAACAGTTGGATCCAGATTTAATTTAAGAATATTTGAGTTTAGACTAAATTTAGAGTTCAACAACTTAACGAAGAGTTGTCCGCCAGTTTGAAAGGCAACACTGGAAGCCTGGGAAATGCAAAAATAGAATCCCAACCCTATTTCAGTTTCATACCTATGCAGCAAAGTAAACCACATCCGAACACCAAATGAATGGCATTAAAATCTGGATAGTAAATCTCTTGGCCATAGCGTAAGAACTGGCGAAAGCAGAGGTGATGAATCACATATCACTTACCCCTCAGAATGATATTAGTTATCTTTTTCTCAAATACCATGAGAGCCACTATTTCCATAACGGTAGAAAAAGACCTCCTAACGTTGAAGTTAACGCCAATTTAAAGCTAATTGGTAACCAAATGACAACATCTAGGACGAACCTTAGAATGTTACTGTCATGAGATCCTAGATTTCCCAGAGATCACTTGGGTTCATGTGAGGCACACACCTTAGTACAAACAACACCCTGTTTTATCCTCAGACAGTCACTACCGAATGTTGCCACTGTATACCCATCCTCCCACCCATTTAGGATGAGCGCGTCACATAAATTGTCAGAGTTTTTCCTTCTAACCAGGAATGGGCACTGGAACCATTTAATGTCAGCCAGCAAGACATGCACACACAGTTAAGTGCAGTAGTTTAACGCTTTCGGGCAAGAAAATCTTTTTTTTAATTAATATATTAAAATCAAGGGACTAGCTCTTCCAGAAGTTTCTGTGTTCACGCCATCTAGTACTTTCCTTCGGCACTCACATAGGGCTACAGTCAGTTCCACAGGGTCAAGAGTAAAACAGTGGGGTTTTATGTTACAGACAATGCCGTCTAATGAATGCTCTCACTTCTAACTACCTTATCAAGTAAAGCCCAACAGACCCAAACTACATTAGGCTGGTGGAGTGGCAAGTACTGTTAGACAGAGTTGCACAGGTCAGATAACCGCATACAGAAAATGTACATTGACCACTAGTATCATGACAATTATACCTTTATGAGTGTTTCTCAAGGTTAAAATCCAAACTACTTTAAGCTGGAGAAAGACTCATCTGGTACTAAATAAAAATAACAAAAAGAATAAAAATAAAATTAAAAATCCTAGGTTGCCTCCTAGGAGCGCTAAGTTTAACGTCTTCAGCCAGACATAATTACTTTGAAATTGTTACTCTGCAGGGATTGGATTCTTAAGTTCAATTGACTTTTCACCCCAATTCTTTAACTGGATCGCTGGTTTTAGCCTTTGTCCATTTACAAACATAGTTTTCCCATTTGTTTTATCTTTTATCTTGACAACCCCAGACGAAAAAACTTGTTCAACCTTAAATGGTCTATCCCACCTAGACCTCAATTTTTTTAGAAACAATCGTAACTTAGAATTAAATAACCATACATCTTCTCCAGGAATAAATGACTTCCGAATAATCATTTTATCATGCGTTCTCTTCATTCTGTCACTGTAAATCTTGGCATTTTCATATGCCTCTAAACGTATCTCTTCAAGTTCATTTAGATGGAACAACCTGTTTTTACCAGCTTTTTGCAAGTCAAAATTCACAATTCTAATTGCCTAGTAAGCCTTATGTTGTAACTCAACAGGTAAATGATATGTTTTTCCAAAAACTAAATGAAAAGGTGTCATTCCTATGGGTGTTTTATATGCAGTTCTATATGCCCAAAGTGCATCATTCAATCGAGTGGACAAATCCTTCCTATCAGGTCTAACTGTCTTTTCAAGGATTGATTTAATTTCCCTATTAGAAACCTCAACCTGTCCACTAGTTTGTGGGTGATATGGAGTTGCAACCTTATGAATAACTGAGTATTTCTTCAACAATTTTTCAAAAGTTCGGTGAATGAAATGACTTTCACCATCACTAATTATGGCTCTTGGAATTCCAAATCGACAGAAAATGTCTTCTTTTATGAATTTCATTACAATAGTGTGATCATTAGTCTTTGTTGCAATTGTTTCAATCCATTTAGACACGTAATCAACACCAACCAAAATGTATTGAAAACCAAAGGAGATGACAAAGGACCCATGAAATCAATACCCTAAACATCAAAAAGTTCACAAATCACGATGGGATTTAAGGGCATCATATCCCTTTTTCCCATATTACCCGTCTTTTGGCATCCTTCACATGCCTTGCAAAACTCATGAGTGTCCTTGATTAATGTGGGCCAATAAAATCCACTTTGCAGAATTTTGATAGCTGTCCGTCGTCCTCCAATATGTCATCCACATTCCTGCGAATGACAAAATGACATGATGCTTACTTGTTCAGATTCTAGAATGCATCTGCGAATAATTTGATCAGAACAAATACGGAACAAATGAGGATCTTTCCAGAAATAATGCTTTGCAATTGAGAAACATCGGTCTTTCTCAGCCTTGTTCCATTCCTTGGGTATTTTACCAACTGCAAGATAATTCACAATATGAGCATACCAAGGAAGTTTAGGAGCAGAAATTAACAGTAACTGTTCATCAGGAAATGTATCTCTCAAGGGTAATTCACTATTTGTTTCCTGAGTTACAATCCTTGACAAGTGATCAGCAACAACATTTTCTCGACCTTTCTTATCCTTGATTGTTAAATCAAATTCTTGAATTAATAACAACCATCGAATAAGCCTAGGTTTAGCATCTTTCTTTTCCAACAGGTATCTTAATGTCGAGTGGTCAGAATAAATGATTATTTTTGACCCTAACACATAAGACCGAAACTTTTCTAATGCAAAAACTACAGCAAGCAATTCTTTCTCTGTGGTGGTATAATTTTTTTGCGCATCATCCAAAGTTCGGCTAGTGTAATAGATCACATAAGGAACACGATCTTTGCGTTGACCTAAAACAGCTCCAATGGCATAATCCGAAGCATCACACATAATTTCAAAATGAAGAGAGTAATATGGTGGTTGAATCACTAGAGCAGTGAAAAGTGCATTTTTCAGTGTTTCAAAAGCAGTAACACATTTTCCATCAAATTGAAATGGAGTATCCTGTGCCAACAAATTCGATAAAGGTCTAGCAATTTTACTAAAATCCATTATAAATCGTCGGTAGAAACCATCATGTCCAATGAACGATCTCACTAGTTTAACAGTTGTTGGAGGGGGCAAATCAGAAATAATATCAACCTTAGCTTTATCAACCCTAACTTCTTCCTTGGATATAATGTGTCCGAGAACAATTCCCTCTTGAACCATGAAAGGACTTTTCTCCCAACTAAGTATGAGATTATATTTCTGACATCTTTTCAACACCAAAGAAAGATTATTCAAACAAGTGTCAAATGAAGAGCCAAAGATAGAAAAATCATCCATAAAGACTTCAACAAATTCATCCATCATATCAGTGAAAATAGACATCATACAGCGTTGGAAAGTAGCTGGTACATTACAAAGGCCAAAAGGCATTCTTCTATAAGCAAACGTGCCAAAAAGACATGTAAAAGTTGTCTTTTCCTGATCTTCAGGGTCCACATGGATTTGATTGTATGTACCCGTCAAGAAAATAGTAATAACCTTGTCCTGCCAACCTGTCCAAAATTTGATCAATGAATGGTAAAGGAAAATGATCATTTCTTGTTGCAGCATTGAGTTTCGTATAATCAATACACACACGCCATCTAGTGGTGGTGCGGGTAGGTACCAATTAACCTTTATCATTTGTCACAACAGTGATTCCTGATTTCTTAGGTACAACCTGTATAGGATTAACCCATTTACTATCCTAAATAAGATAAATGATACCTGCATCTAACAACTTCACTATTTCCTTCTTTACAACTTCCCTCATGTTCGGGTTCAGCTTACATTGCATCTCTCTAGATGTCTTGGCTCCATCTTTCAAATTAATCTTATGCATGCAAAAAGAGAGATCTATTCCTTTTAGGTCTGCAACAGTCCAGCCTAATGCTTCCTTATTCTTAGACAACACATCTACAAGTTTAGCTTCCTGCTCCAAAGAAAGGTTAGAAGCAATAATAGCTGGAAGTGTTTATTCTGCCCCTAGAAAAACATACTTGAGATGACTAGGAAGTTGCTTCAGTTCCAACTCAGGAGGATATTGTATAGAAGGAAGCATGGGTTCTTTAGAAAGAATCAAGGAAGGTTCTATTGCACAAACCTGAAATTTTTCATCAAATCTTAAATTGTTTTCTAAAGATTCATCGGATTCCTCCTCAAACCTACCAACACTATTTCCTCATCATTCAAAGTATTCTCCAAAAAATCTTTTTGCATAAGACTAAGAAAAGACTCTTCAATTAATGGATCAATCTTATCAAGAATAAAACATTCAAGACCATCATCTCCATTTGCAACCCTAGCAGCATTAGCAACATTCAGCTTTACCTTAATATATCCAAATGTAAACTCCAATTCTCCAGGTGAATTTTTGCATTAGCTGTTGCTAAAAATGGCCTCCCTAATATAACTGGATTTTGAAACTTATGAATGTCTCCTGGTTCCATGTCTATCACAACAAAATTCATAGGAAAATAAAATTCATCAACCTTTATCAACATATCTTCAATTATGCCCCTAGGAATTCTAAGTGATCTATCAGACAGTTGAAGGGTGACAGGAGTAGGTTTCAATTTTCCTATATCTAACTGCTCAAAAAGATTAAAGGGAAGAAGATTCACACTAGCTCCTAAATCAAGAAGGACACGATCTACACAATGATTACCAATATAGCAAGGAATGGTAAATGCACCTGGATCTTTTAATTTTGGTGGAATATGAGAAGTAAGAATGCTACTTATCTTTTCAGTCAATCTTACTTTGTTTGATATCAAAGTTGAATTCCTTCTTTTCTGAGTGCACAAATCCTTAAGAAACTTTGCATAAACAGAAATTTGCCTGATAATTTCTAACATAGGTAAATTTATTTTCACTTGTTTAAAGGTTTCAAGCATTTCTTTCCCTTTTGAATCTTTATTAGGTGGATTACCTAATGCCTGTGGAAAGGGTGCATTGGGACTCAGTGTCAATGGAATATTTTCATGTGAAATTAAAGTTTTATGTTCATTTGCAGTTTCTTTTGATGATTCAACAGTAACTTGAGACTTGGCTTTTTTGCTTTACAAGTCTTGCATTTTCGTAAGTTTCAACACTTACCTTGTTATCAACTTTCTTACCACTTTGCAATGTAGTGACAGCTTGAAGATCCTTCACTATTTGACTTGTAGATGCTACATGGGCCTTACCTTTTGGGTTTCCATCTGCTTGGCCAGGGAGTGTCCCTTCTTCCATTTTCTAAATTGTGTTAGCTAATTGCCCAATTTGTCTTTCCAAGTTGGCAATTGCCTTTGTATGTGTACTTACCAGTTGCATAGTTGGTTCCCAACTGTGAAGTTTTTTCAAAACCTATTCTTCAAAAGTAGTCCCATAAGAATTGGAACCTGAATTAGAGCTCGTAGGTACCTGTCCTTGTGGAACTGAATGAAATCCTGGATGATAGCTTCTCGGTCTTTGTTGTTGAATATCTTCCCGATTCTGATCCTATCGAAAATTTGGATGATCTCGTGTACCTGGATTATAAGTGTTAGAGAATGAATCATAATTACGGGGATATCTATAAGCAGCACAAGCTTGCTCTGAAATTGAATTGCGATTTGATGCAAGAACACATTCACCTGAATCAACTACATGCAATGATTCTTTCCTTTTAACCATTTTTTCCAAGGCAAGAGTTAGATTTTCAATCTTTGATGTCAAAGAATTGTAATCATTTGAACCTACACTTTCTCTCCTTTCTCTAGATGAAGTTGCACGCTTTCGTGAATTGTTGCTCAGTTTTATGAACAATTCTGTGGCTTCTTCTGGAGATTTTTCAAGAAGTGAACCATTACAAGCTGAATCAAGCAAACTTTGATTATGCTCATTTAACCCTTGATAGAAATTCTGAGCTAATTGCCAATCTGGAATACTATGGTGTGGACATTCATAAATTAAGGTTTCAAATCTGTCCCAACTCTCATGAAGTGCCTCTCCAAGTAATTGAGAAAAATTATTTAATTGATTCCTACATTCATTGGTTTTTGAAGAAGAGTAAAATCTTTCAAGAAATTCTCTTTGCAATTGATCCCAAGAAGTAATAGAACCAGAACGTAATTTGTAAAGCCAATTTTGTGCTTTACCCATTAAAGAGTAAGGAAACAATCTCAATTTAACAACCTCTTCTGAGGCAGTTCTAGTATTGATCGATCTGCATGTATGAACAAAAGTATTAATGTGATCATACGAGTTTTCATTAGAAAGACCGTGGAATATGGGAAGCATTGAAATCATGTGAGACTTTATTTTAAAACCATCATCAATTTCAGGTAAGGCGATAGATCGTGGAGGAACATAATCTTGTGGTGTGGAAAAATATTTTATGCTCCTCCTCACATTTCCTACTTCTCTACCTTCAATTTGATCCTAATTTTGATTTTGATCAGCCATGATTAGAAATTTATGTGCTTTGTTTCTGAATTTAAAAGTTCTCTCAATTTCTGTATCAAAAACAAAGATGGGTGGCTTTAAAGATCTACGACCATGCATACAAAATTAAAACATGAAAAAGAAACCCAAAAAAAAAATGAAATAAAGTTTATACAAAATAGCTAAATTGACAAAAATAAAAATAAAAACTAAAATCTAAAATATATACATATAAACACTTATATACATAAATCAAAGACTTACCTTATTTGATGAACACCGAATCCCTGGCAACGGTGCCAAATTTTGATCGCGTCGTTTTGCGCTCAAAAATAGTAGGGTTAAATGATTAAAAATATTGCTTACCTTGAATTACCTCTAGCTGTGGCGAGTAGAGGGTCGATCCACGGAGATTGAGTTATCAACTTATGTTAAGTCCTTAATTTAGAATTGTTTGACTATCTCCCGTCACAGATAAGTTTGATTAAGTCTAAAAGTCCAAAAGTACGGTAAATTAAGTCCAAAAGTCTAAAAAATGTCCAAAGATACGGTAGTAACAAGATCTAAAAGTGAATTAGACAAAGGTATTAAACTGAAAAAATCACAACACTCAACAATGAAAATCTAAAAGGTTAATGATTCAGGGTGGTTATAGCTCGGTATACGCAAGTATAAAGTTATTGATTGTGAAACCCCAAATTTTTGACCTTATCTCGCTTTGCGTGTTTTATTCTCGTTTTGCATGAATTGACCTGTCTATGTGCTACATGACTTAGAATGTGATAATTTTGATATCAATACTCTTAGAACATGCTAAATGTGCATTCATGAAATTTTTATCAGAAACGGAGTCAGAAATTTTATCGTCGATTTTCAGTGAATAGTATTTTCGAAACACGTCCGCTAAAATTTTGAAACTGGTCTTTTTAACCCTTCTAGACCTAGACCACGGACTTTAATAGACCTGTGTTTGATTAAAACGGTTTTAAAATCGGCTTAGGAATTTATTAGGGTTTTTACACCGACTTTTGCGAAAATCGAGTTTTAAGCCAACTCGGGTGGAATTGTTTGAATGTAAAACTTCTTGTCACCTAAAAATAACCCACTTGAGATAACTTGGGTGTTGCATAATTGTTTTGAGCATTGGTGATCAAGAAAATGCATTTAAAGACAAGAAAACACTAAAAATACTAAGTTTTTAACTTTGACTTTCATTTAAATGTTGACCACCTTGCTCATAAGTAGTTACACACATTAAAACAAGCCAAAAACACCACAAAACACACACAAAACCGTGAGTTCAAGGGGGAGGAAGAATAAGAGCATTTTCAAGGTTTTTCAAAGTAATTTTCACATAAAAACTTCATTTCAAGGCCAAATCACTTCATTCAAAGCTTGATTTTGCTTGTTGGGCATCCATTCTACCTATTTCTAGCCTTGGTTTGCATCAAAGGTGAGAGAAAAATTCTAGATCTCAAAACTCATCTTTTGTGTTTTTGCGTAGAATTGAATATCTAACCGTTAGAATGTTAATCTGATGTTAGATTATTGCTCCATGCATGCTAGGGATCATTTATATGCAATACTACGAGATTTGATCGGATGTAGCTTATTTATTATTTTTCGGGTATTTAAAGTTGATTAATTTGTTAAATGTTGAATATGTTGAGTTGTGTTGATCGGAATCGATTGCCGTCGATTTCTAAAAGATTGATAATTACGTGGTAGCGCCGTTGTAATGCCTAATTTTCGATTGTGGTGTCCGTGCCAAAATCCACAAATTTCAGCCATGATACACTACGGTTTCAGCGTTATTGGGGATGATTAGTATGTGTTGTGATTGGTTTCCGAGGGGGCTAATGTAGTTGATTGAATGGGTGAGTGTTTGAAACTGATTTGGAGTTGTTTGGATTAGTAAAATGTAAGATATAATTATTTGAAGTTTAGGTTGTCTTTCTTTAAATTGTTGAATTGAACCTTTAGATGATTGGGTGTGTTTGAGTGATTGAATTGTGAGTTGTTAATGGTTAGACTAGGGTTAGATTACGTGTTTCATGCATGTTAAGTTGGATGGCCAACTTTGTCATCTAACTTAGTCGTTTATTGTTTAATTAAATATTGATGTTATATTGATTATTATTGATTACGGGAATCGGGCACTTTTGTTGCTGATCTCCTAATTTATTGATTGATTATTGAATATGGGAATCGGGCACTTTTGTTGCTGATCTCCCAATTTATTGATTGATTATTGAATATGGGAATCGGGCACTTTTGTTGCTGATCTCTCAGATTATTGATTGATTATTGAATACGGGAATCGGGCACTTTTGTTGCTGATCTCTCGGTTTATTTATGTTAAGTCTCATTGTTGTGAGCTTTGATAATGTTGTGTCACCTCGGGAGGCATCCTGGGCTACGGGCATAGTTATCATGGCTAATCCCTATCTCGCATGGGCGGAGAGGCCATGGGGTGTGGGTCTAGGTCAAGGTACCTCAGGATTGTGTCATTGAGTTTGGAGGAGTTGTTGAGCATGGAATTGGTGTATGGGGCTTCATCAGCAAATGTATCGTATCCTTATTGTGTGTTTACAGTTATTACTATTGTTGCATTTATAATGATTATTGATGTTCATTGTGTGTTTATTGACTCAAAAGATTATTCCAAGGAGTTTAGTAGACCTTGCTCGAGATCTATCGGATCCTCACTGGACTTATTTATATAAGTCACTCTCTATTATTACATGTTTACAGGTGTACTATCGCATGATTACGGGTACGTGCCTCCTGAGGAGGAAAATGTGCCTTACATGGACGAGTCATATGTTCCAGAGTCTTATCCGTGATTCTGTGCTGTTATTTATCATGTATATTAGCTTAGTAGCCTTTTCTATACTTTATAGTTCTTGTTGTATAGGATGCTGAAAAGAATATAAATTAGTTGTTACTATTCTAGCAGCTTCTTTTGTCTATGGTTAAGTTGTTAGATGGGTCTCAACTTATTTTTGAAATGTATGATAAGGTTGAGGTATTGTATGTTATGTTGGAACGGAGGCAGATAACGAGGACTGATTATTGTATATTACGGTTATGTTGTGTGTTGTTATGTTGTTGAGGAGTTGTTGTTTGTATGGTTATGGAATTGGATGTTTAATGTTATTAATGAGGTTGGTTTAGAACCTCGGTATTCTATTTACTGTCGTTATACTGCCGAAATCCCGTTGCGTCCTGACTGATTGTAGGTGGGGTCGAGTTGGGGTGTGACATTGATTCAGATTTAAAGTTAAGTACTTCAGAAATAGGGCTACAAGCTCCCACTACTGAAATGAACTTTTAATTACATAAGTGAGAAGATTAATTAATTAGCAAGACTGGATGTATTAGTACAACCTAACGATATCTAATCTTTCAATTAATCTTTCACTTATGTAACCTAGAGGTGTCGGTACAACTAGACTAGAATCCATCCGAGGTAGTCTCGTATTACCACTGGTTTACAAAACCGGGCGTAAATGTACTTTCAATTAAATATAACATTACTACAAGTATATGTATAATTAATCAAAGAATACTTAGAAATAAAAATACGAGACTTTAATAAATCTGAATCAAAACATATGTACAAGAATAACATCACACATACCACCCTAAATCTTGGGTCTAGTGTACCATGATAAATTTTAAAGTACACAAATTCATAACGAAAACCAAAATCAAAGAATACTTATCGTGTTTGAACGGATTTTGGTACACCGGTATGACTTTGATATACTGATAGCTTACTAGACCCCTTCCCTCGGGATTATAACTTTGCACACAACTAACTACTAACAAAAACACTTAAAGAAATCACACAAACACTCACAAGAGCAACAAAAAATAAGCTAAGGAAAATTCTGGTCCGTCTTGTTGCTGAAAATCGCGACTTTTATAAGCAAAAATGCAGGGGGCGCTCGAGCGCCTTTCTGCACTTTTGATTTTTTTATTTTTTTGTCGTTTTCGGTCTACACTCTGCCACTCAATTGTCGGCCTTTTTTAAAAAGTGGCGCTTGAGCGCGGAAAAGGGGTGCTCGAGCTCCCTTCTAGCTGTGGTAGGTGAACTTTGACTTTGACCAGCTCGGTTGACTTTGACCAATGACCGTTGACTTTGGTCGTTGACCAAAAAGTTGATCGGGTCTGTTCCAAAATTTTTCAGCGTTCTGAATTCATTTTCGCACTTGGTTTGGCCAAATTCAATCTCGAATTGCTCGTTTTGAACTTGTTCTACCATTTTCCTTTAGTGTTGCGCCGAATATTCGCTTCAAAAATTGGTTTTTATGGTCGTTTTTGCTCTTTCTTCTTTAAAACCTATATTGCACTAAATTTGTGTAAAATATACAATTAAGCTTGAAATAATAATGCAATATACATGATTTAATGGGTTAAAGTTACTAAAAATACGGATTTATCAGTAACACATAACCATGTACAAATAGACACTATTCACTACATGCTAGGTTCGAGGTGTCACACTCTCCCTCTTTTAAACAATTGTGTCTTCGCAATTCTTCTTTCAAGAACTCCACATCGAAAACCACAATTCTAGCTCAAGTGTGGCACTGGAAACACCGAGTATTGAGCCTCGAGTAACCTTCAGATAGAATTCCTAAAGAAAACCACCAATCATGTTTGCTGAAAATGAATACTGCCGTGAATTCCAATAAGAATTCCAAGGAGAACTCACACAAGAAATCCCAAGAAATAGCTTTGAAGAACTTCCAGTGAGGAATGCCAGAAACCAAATAGAATACCTGAACACCGTTGGAGAATCCCATATAAGATTACCACTGTAGAGTGCCGTATAAGAATACCAAATAAAAAGTCCAAGTAAAAATAAAATAAGAATCCCAAATACATACAAAGAGAATACCGAGCAAGAAACCCAATTAAATATACCAAATGAAGTTCCATGAAAATTTCCAAAATAAGAGCTCCAATATCATCCGAATAAGATCTTTGAACAAGTATGTCGAAATGAGACATCAAGTAGGGTTCCCAAGTGAAACACCAATAAGGCAGTCCTCAAAGGTCTCGAATACCATGTATCGAATGTTGAGAAGAACATAGAAGAAAAATACCATTTACCTCATAAGAATTCCAATTAGGACCCCGAGTAGAAGCACCTATCTCTAACATCGTATACCAACTAAGGATACCAAACAAGAATCCGGTTGAGATTATCCAATAGAAATACCAAACATGAGAGTCAATCATTGATGTCCGAGTACCAATCTTCGGTGGTTGATTATCATAGGAGAGGGAAAGAGATGGATTATACAATATAGGATTACTATGCAATACAACACCGTTATCTCAAGTAATGTACATACCACATATTCGAAGACATTTATACATCACGAGCACTTAATACACATTGTTGCAAATAACTAAGACAAGTAAACACTAGATGTACAATTAATCACATAAATGCACCTATTACACACTATTTACATATTACGCAATTAGGACACATAGGTGCACATTTTTCATTCATAGCCACACAAATACACATATTCATGCAAGAACACACAAGTTTCACATGCAAGCACATACCTATTCAAAACACATTTCACATGCATGCACGCGGGGTTTGTTACCCAACAGATCGAGGATCCTATCCCTGCTGAGAGCAAACTAAGCTCTGATACCATCTGTAACGACCCGATCCCTCACAGAATTAGGTCCCTGATCCCGAAACCCTAAGGCACAAAAAATAGGAAAAAATGGACGGATTCTCCCTTGTTCATAGGCCTATCCACAAACATGCACGTAAAAGAATCAACACAAATAACATCCCAAAACGTAGACATAAAGTTCTGTCTCCAATTCATGAGACTATACCTAATCAGTTTGTTCAACCATATTTGTTGGTCTGGTGTATGTATATAGTTTGATCCATGAGAGCTTTTAAGCTTTGTTGATTGATGCAAATAATAAATTGTCAACCAAGTAAATATTGCCTTAATTTGGCCACTGCCATAGTGATGGCGAGCATCTCGTGTTGGTATGTTGACACGGCTTGCATTTTTGAAGTCAACTTCTGACTGCAATAAGAGATTGGGTGCCCATCTTGTAACAGCGTGGCACAGATACCATACCCTGATGCATCTGTCTCTACCACAAAAGGACGATCAAAATTTGGCAAACTCAACACAGGGGCTGAAGTTAAAGCATGTTGCAACTATCTGAATGCTTCAGCTGCTTCGGTTGACATACAAAGGCTTCATTCTTTAGTAGATTAGTCAAAGGGGCGGCTATAGAAGCAAAGTGCCGAATGAATCTCCGATAGTATCCAGGAAGTCCTAAAAATCCTCGTAGACCCTTGATGGTAGTTGGTTTAGGCTACTCTAAAACTGCCTTGAACTTTGCTGGATCCATGGCCACTCCTTGGCTTGATATGATATGGCCCAAGAATTTCACCTGCCTCTGTCCAAAAATACATTTTGACATCTTTACAAAAAAATGATTAGTACGAAGCAAGTGTAAAACATGCTCTAAGTGAGTTAAATATTGTTCAAAGCTATGGCTGTATACAAGTATATCATCAAAGAAAACCAAGACACACTTGCGCAACAATGGTCTGAAGGTCTCATTCATCACAACTTGAAATATGGATGGGGCGTTGGCCAACCCGAATAACATCACCAAATATTCATAGTGCCCATCATGAGTCCAAAAAGCTGTTTTATGTATATTTTCGGCCTTAACCCGTATTTGATGGTACCCCGATCTCAAATCCAGCTTTGAAAAAAATTAAGCTCTATGTAATTCGCCCAATAGTTCATCCATTGTCGGAATGGGAAATCTATCCTGAATTGTCACCGCATTCAAGGCACGGTAATCCGTGCAAAAGCACTAGGTTCCATCATTTTTTTTGACCAACATAACTGAAGAAAAGAATGGTTGTATTATACCGTCAGCCAACATTTCGTTCACCAATTTTGTAATTTTACTCTTCTGGAAGTGGGGATAACGGTGAGTTCTAACATTAACTCTTCCCATAGCAAGTTACACATTCATGCATTGGACTTAAACAATACAAACCTAATACAAATAATAGCTTATCATAACACTCTAATACCTTTAAAATAAACTTATTAGAAATTCCTACCTATAACAAATATATACAAGATCAACAACAGAAACGTATATTTAAATCACTAAATACACCTTATTATAGACATATACATTACTTTACATCTCAACTAATAGTACACACAAGGCAACCAAAGAAAACTCTTGAACTTCTCTTCTCTATGACTTGAAGGTCCAACTCAGCTTCATATGAAAAATTAAATGAAAAGGGTAAGTATACACTTATGCTCAGTGAGGGAGAGAATAAACGAGAACGGTTTGAAAACTGTTTTCGTGCAATGAAAATAAGATCTTTATATGTATTCATTAGCTATCATTTAAGTAACGCGAGAAAACCGAAGCAAGCATAATACAATAGAAGGCATTAAAACACAAAGCATTTAAAAGTATTATGACATTAAAATGAAAAGCATTAAAGCATAAAAACACTAGATAATAACATTAAAAAGGATATCTGGTAACTCTCCAATGACATAGGGCCCAAGCGAGAGTTGCACAATAAAAGGATAACGGGAGTGGCTCTCCAAGGACATAGGGCCCAAGCGAAAGTTGCACATAAAAAGATAATGCTAATAACTCTCCAAGGACATAGGGTCCAAGCGAGAGTTACACAAGAAAAAGATAACGCTAGTAACTCTCCAAGGACATAGGGCCCAAGCGAGAGTTACACATGAACAAGACAACGCTAGTAATTCTCCAAGGACATAGGGCCCAAGTGAGAGTCACACATAAGAACGCGATGGTTGCAACCATGAAAATGCGAAAATGCTAGAATTCTTTTTAGCTATGTTAGTTTGTTGGAGACAATTTATAGCACATAACATGTAGTCACGTTGAAGCACTTAGACATTTGGATATAATGAATGCACGTATGTGAGAAGTGACAAAAGAGGCCACTCTTATGCACATATATTTAACATACTCTAACGTCATTAATCATGCGCTATATTACTTGAGCTAAAAGCCATGCTTTGAAAACATTCTTTACTTCTCAAAACTCGAAAACATTTCTTATATAACATAACTTGTAAAGATTCTTCATTTACAACCACAACATATAACATATAGTGAAATAAAGCATTTAAATGCACATAGGAATGATCCCTCACCTCTAGAAAGCCAAACATGTAGGAGTCTAGCTAAGAACCCCTCTAAATCATCTCCAAAGCTTCAATGCCCTTCAATTACCATTACACAATACAATCAACTATTTGCATAAAAAATTATACATTCATTCTACAAGTGGTTTCCACAATCACCTTTACTAAAGTTAGCTCATAGCTCCATTAACTTTATTCATCGCTATTTAATTCAATTGGACTAACATAACTATCAAATACATTCATCATTTAGCATATATTACATTCAACTACTTAAACAACACATTAAACATTCTTTTATTAGTCCAAGAATTCGATAGACATATAAACATTAGCAATTAGAACAACTATAAAACATATACAATCCACACAACTATACATATTACAAATCATAACTAGATAACTATTAAATTCCTGAATCTTTTCAAACATCTATATATCAATATATCTACACTTAAAAACAAAGGCCCCTATGTCACAAACTCTCATGAATTCCAACCAAATTGCCTCACCCACACCAAAAATTAATAAGCTGACTAGAACCTCATTAGCATCATAAGCATTCTTTCATAGCAACAAGATAGTTTCAATCCACAAGAAGTTCAACCAAACACTATTCCATTAGTTAACATTTAGGCTATATACTTCACACAAGCTACGAAACTCACAATCCAACTATACTATCCTCACATAGTCACTTTATGACGCCTTTAAACACGGAAACCTCACTTTAACCTACATCTACCACTTAACCCAAAAATGCCCATTTGTTCATTTGAACTACAACACCTAATTCGATCACTAAATTAGCACCATAAACGCATCATAACCATTAATTAGCCTATCTAAGACTATCCAACACACTTAGACACGTTCAATCAACACTTCGTTCATATGACCCCTTTTGTTCACATGCATTATTTTCCAATTCTAGCTATGTTCCAATCATTTAAACATTAAATTTAGCATTCTAGATGTTTATGGCATCTACTAGAAGCATTAAAACAAGCATTGCAAGTAAACCTCAAAAATTGATGAAAAATAATATTCATCATCTTCTCCAACTATCCAATTTGCAATTCCATGGCTAAACAATCAATACAAGCAATATATAATGTTCTACTAACCCATTAAACATCATTAGAGGCAATATAATCCAATAATTCAAGCATTAGAACAAATCTAAGAATTTTACATAATATAACCCTAACTAAAAATGCTCAAATAAATGCATCCCTCACCTAGATACAAGGTAAAAAAAGATTGTAAATGGCTTAGATATGCTCAAGAACTCAAGATTAAAGCTTGGAATGGATGGGATTGGCCAACAATTGCAATTTTTCTCTCATTTTTCTCCTTGTATGGCCGACGAGTTCAAGGCCCTTTTTCTTTTTTTTTTTTCTTTTGTCTTTTGTATATAGGCTATTATATGTATATATGGGTATTTAAGTGGGTTTGAGTCAATGGGTTATAGGTTTGGGTCAATCTATGCAATATAAGTTAATTAAAATGCTCAAAACAATGCTAACCACTAAAACCCAATAGTAGAAATTGCCAAAATTTACTATTCATGCGGGTCACAAATCATTTTATAACTTACACAACCGATATGCAATGTGCAAAATTCAAATTTTCTCATGGCTCCTAAATGCCAAGTAACATGGAAAAAATGCGAAATCAGAAAAATTAAGCAATCGAAAATCCTTGTGAATAGTAACTATTCCAAGTAAACATTTTAAGTAATAAATACATATGCAAATGAATGTCATATGTGTGTATTCGGGCTCGGGCGTCACAATATATGTGGTGGTTGTTGTTGTGGTTGTATTCTTCTACTTGCAGGTTTTTGGTTTGGCCTAGTTACAGGGGAGACTTCATCCATGTCCCTTCGTTTCCCCACGTTTTTTGATATGATCACTTTGCACATTAGTTCATTTATAAGCAAACATCACATATAAGCAAACAAATAAACACATATGCAAGAATCATACAACATGGTGGATCATGGACTTAGTTGTTGACAAATCAAGCACATAGAAACTAATCTATTACAACCAAGAAAAGCACATCCAATATGTCTTGAAAGTCTAAGCTACTTGATCTTCAACAATCCGAAGGCCATCTACTCCTTGAATGTCTTCAACTTCCTTTTCAAGCCTTTTTGTAGAAATTACATCAAATGCCTCACTACAAAGGTCCACTCACTTGCAAAACTAAAATGAGACTTATGCATCAATTACAACCATATGAATGAATGAATTAAGATTACAAAGCCATCAAATTAATTTACAACCATTCATAAACCAAGTCCATGACCCATCCAATATCCAATATCTCTATGTAAGATAATGCTCATTAAAAATAGAAAAGTATCATATATATAATCTATCAAAAGCTAAACAAGCTACTTAGCAAAATTCATGTATCTAATACATAAATGACATAGAACAAGCAATATGTAAACAATCATCAAATGACAAAAATACAACAAGCATATTCACATGTATCACATATACATCAAGTCATAAAAGCTAGAATAACTACTAGGACACTGAAGGAATGTGGATCTTAAATCTACTAGACATTTAATTATAGTTTATATGTGGTTCATAAACAATAAATGGCTGCCAATAATCCACAAGCGAAAAAAACACGAAATCATGCTAAAATAACACTGAAATCGCTATCTTGTGCTAGAAATTAATTGTATATGATTTTACCTCTGTGTTGGTGTTAATCCACAATACACACACGATTATAAGACTGAGGAGTTGTTGGAAAAAATATCCCAAGGGATGTGTACTACCTCCACGCGCAAGAAACCCTTAGCCTTCTCTCCTATCCAACTTCATTGATCAATGGTTTAGAAAAAAAGTGGGTTTTCTCTCTATCTATTTTTTCTCTTCTTGGCTATGTATCTGTGTATGTATAGGTGTGTGTATATTTGCAATGTCTGATGTATGTGTATGGATTAGGTTAAGATATAGCCGAAAATCCTAGGGATAAGGGAGAGGGAGAGATCTAGTTACATTAGGAGTCTATTTCTTGAATATCTCTTAAATTATCTTGAAGATAATTATATTATCTTCTTAATTTAAATTCAAGATATTATCATCTCCTAAAAACTCTCTCCCACATGCCTACACCCTAATCTTCACGCAGAGCACATGTCATCTAGACATTAGATGTTAGGACAAACATTCTTGTCTTAAGGATGTTTCTTATCATGATGTCCTGGCATTTCTAAATCGAGCTACATGTTCCCAAATAGGAAATATAAGGCCCGACACAAGACCACATATGCATTTAGATCATACAATGCATAATTAAATCATTTTATGTGCTTTCATATTGTTTTAAGTGCTTTTATATCATTTTATGTGCATTTATATCATTTTACGTGCATTTGCATTGTTTAACGTGCGTTTATGTGATTTAGATATCGTAGACGATAATTAAATTTTACTGAACTACACTAGCTAACTAAAATAGTTACAATGGAACTACATGGCATACTAGTAATTAAGCTATTAGTTAGAGGGGTAACTTAGTCATTAGAACCTCTAGATATTTCTCTACCAACCAAAGCACTATTTTGAGCTAGCAAAACACATACACACACACACACATACACTAGGGAGCTCGGCCAAGGAAGAGAGAAAGATGAGAAGAAAAAAGAAAGAAAAGGAAAGAAGAAGGAGAAAGAGATAAGATCAAGCCATTTTCTAGCACATTCTTGCATTTCCTAGCTATCACCAAGTGTTTTCTTGCTCCGCTTGCTTCTATAACTCTAGACCAAAGGTGAGGGATGTTTTCATCTAAAGTTATGGCTTTGTAAAGATTATATCGTGCTTGTTTATATGCTATATCCACCCATTGAGCTAGATCCAAGTCTATACATGTTTATGATATAATTTGAGCTTAGGTTGCTAAGTAGAATTACTAGAGCTTCTTGTAGTGTTAATTCTTTCTTAATCTTGATCTTGTTAACTAAAAGGAGTGTTAGAGATGAACTTTATCCATGATTTGTGCCATAGATAGCAGTCATTACAACAAGAGGTCATGTTTGTAGAGATTAACCATTTAAGTGTTGTATGGGTTGAGTTTGGTGTTCTACTTGGTCCTTGATGGTCTTGATTGATTAATTGAGTTATTAGCATGTTAATTAATGATGTTGAAGTCATCTTGAAGTGAGGTTGAGGTTGTATGCTCATGGCTTGCAAGAGGAAATAAGTGTTGATGCTAACATGATGAATTTCAGACTTGTGTTGGCTAGGATTTGCCCAGTCAGTTGAAGGAGTCGGACGAGGGGCTCGTCTGACTCATCTCAACCGATTCTATCAGAAAGAGTCGATCGAAGGTGAAGGAGCCGGATGAGTACCCTCATCCGACTCCCTCGTCCGACTCATCTATTTCCTTTTGTAAAATTAACCTCTTTTGCTAGATTTAAGGCAATGTCTTGTTATCAATGGCTATTATGTTTAAGTAATCATTGTATGACATTATGTGTGACACTATAAATTCTTATATATTCAAGATGTTTACATGTTTACTTATTACGCCATTTACAATTGCTCTTGTGATGGAGGCAACCTACTTTGTTGCCTTCCAGTCCCTCTCTCGTTTGGTATCTTTCCTTAGAGAGTTGGGTTATTATACATATATCTATATCAAGGTTGTAACCTTCTATTGGCTTGGTAGAGTTTGACTGCCACCGAGCAGCATCGGGCTTGCTGGTCATAGCCCTGACTATCATGGTCTATTTCTTTTCTGAGAGGTTAATATTTGGAGCCCTCAGTTGTTGGTGGTGTTGGAGTATTTCATTTGAGGACGTGATCCTCGGTTGTTGGAGTTGCGGTTATTGTTACGAGATTCAAGGCAAGGCCGTCAACATCAACAGTCATAGTTACTCAAGTATCATTTTTAATGAGTATATTTTATCCTTGTTTCTTGTAGAATATTCAAGCTTATAGCTTGCTTACTAGTATGTGCATTATTATGTGCATAGCATGTTTTACCAAACCGTTTGCGAAAGATGAAAAATGTTTGCCAAAACCCTTCCCATTTCCTCCGTCACTGAGCTAGGTATAACTCACCCCTTTTCTTTACCATTTCAGGAGAGGTTGAGTCGGAGCCGACCCCTCAAGGTGATGATGAAGTTCCTTGGTTCGATGAGAACGATTTCTGCTTGCTATGATCTTTGTGCTTGTTGTTGAAGTCTTAATCTTGTTGCTTAGAGGACACTTTGTGTAATTGAACAACTTGAAATATTATAATATTCTTTTGGATGTTATTGATGTAACTAAGTTTAACTTATATTCTTTTGAGACCTAGAAACTTGAATGTTGGTTAGCTACTATGTTGGTCTTGTGAATATGTAATAGATTGATGTAACCTTTAAGGTCGATGACTTTAACAGTCTTTTGAAAATTTTTATGGATTATATAATGGATGTACATGTTGTTAAATTATTAATCCTTAGGTTTTAAGTGTTACGAACGTCACATCCGGCCTTAGCCTTTGCAGGTGTCTGGGTCGAGGCGTGACACCTTTAGGTGGTATCAGAGCTTAGATTGCATAAGTTGGGTTTAGAATCCCTGGTTAGTGGGTAGAAGTCTTAAGATGGAATCTGTTTTGGTGCTAATGTGATTAATGTGTTTATGTGAATCATATGTGCCTAACGTGTTATACTTATTTCTTGCTTGTGTGAAACTATGTGTTAAGTAAAGTCATACTTGTCCATGTTAAGAGCAATGATAGGGCATGTGTTTATGTCTTATAGCATGCATACATATCATATAACCGAGAATGGTATCTATTCTATATTTATAGATGGCAGGTCCTAGTACTCGAAGAACCATCGGATCTCAAGGAGCTAGGAAAGCCAGTCAAGCCAATCCGGGAGTAGCAATGTTCAACATGATGGCAAATGCCATGGACCGGATGAGTCGGGTTATGGAACAACAAGCAGCTGGGGGAGCTAATAATAATAACAATGGTGCTGCTAGCAACACTACCTGTTGGAAAAAATACATGATAATTAAAATTTTTAATTACGCATCGGAATAATTTTCATGTATCCGTTCATGGTTAATTACGCAGATTTAATGCATATAATAATTAATCTCATTAAATATCATAGCAGCAATTTTAGGATTACCTCATTGCACAAATATTACAGTAGAATCTGAGATGAGCTTCCCACGCGTGAAGCCTCCAAGATTAGTCCATACAGAATCCGCACTATCAATTGGATTTTACCCCCACTAGGTTTTTAGAGAAATCCTATAATTTTTATTCTGACTCGAAAAATGTGATAGCAATTTATTTGTCAAAATACTACAATATATAGGAGACACATATGACCTAGGGTCACATGTGGACTGACCTTAAACCAACCAGTCTTGGGCCTCATAATAACCAGATCACCATCTAATTACTACAAGCCCAATTAAATTAATATTAGGACGATCCAAAATTAATTTAATCTTTTTCTCTAATCCAAATAATTCATAAATTTCATTTGTGTGTGACCTCTTGGATTCATGATTAATCGGCAGAGAAAAATTAATTCAACTAATTAATTAAATTAGAACTTCTTCTAATTAATTCGTAAATTGTGAGTGACACTTAGCAGTGTATCGCGATTACCCAATTAAAGATGAAGTACAAGTATACAAATCCATTTACTAATTTCTATGCAATCGAATTTTACTGTCTTAATTATCCCGATCGAGCCACAGTCATGGATTGGGTCGTCAAACTCTATTACTCGATCATATGCCAAAATCTAATTAGTAACTAGTGAATAATCCGTGGAATGACTTCTTCTATTCTACCTTGGCCAATGATTTCTAATTAATTAATCAATAGATCGCATAGGATTTTCAATTGATAGTTTCCGTATCTACACACACATACCTCCATGACAAAATAGATCATAACTACTGAATACATTGTCTAATCCGTGATTAGGACTAGCTTAATTGCACCAGCAAATTATGGTATTCCTAATCATGGGATAACCGCGGTATTTCAGGTCTGAGAATTAATTGCACGATTACATAATACAATGAATTATTGACATTCCATGTAATTCGTTGTATTGGTGGTCAAGTCCAGTCACTTGTTCGTAACAAGTACTTATACATCTACTAAAATGATATGAGACTAATCACCCAAATTCATATCTCATATAATTTGGTTAGTAGACTGTAATCCGATTTATGTGAATATATTAACGCTCAATTAATTTATCCTACGACCAGGGATAACTTTTATAATATATTTGTAAATATAGATTCTGTCACTCATATCCTCACTCTTAATGATATAATTTATAAATAATATTCTAAGGACTTTATTTATTTAATTAAAATATTTATAATAAATAAATAAAATTCCTGTAATAAATGATTCAATAAATTAAATAATACATTATTTCTAATTCTAAAATTACAATTTATTGTCTTTTAGGACATTATTCCTATCAATCCCCCACTTGCACTAAAGCCAATCAGAATGGTATCTTATACCCATCTCTTCCAAGTATCGATCCAAAGACTACTTAGTCAGAGCCTTGGTCAACGGATTAGTAGTGTTATCTGTTGATGCTATTTTCTACATTCCTATGTCGCCTCTTCCCACAATTTCTTGGATAATGTGGTAGCGTCTCTCTACATGTTTGGATTTCTGGTGAGACCTTGGTTCCTTAGCTTGTGTTATTGCTCCATTGTTATCACAGTGCAAAGGCATTGCGATCTCAATAGAAGGAACCACTCCAAGTTCCAAGACGAACTTCTTGACCCAAACTGCCTATTTTGCTACATCTGATGTTACGATGTATTCGGCTTACGTAGTGGAATCTACAGTCGTACTCTGTTTGGAACTCTTTCAACTGATTGTTCCTCAATTACAAACAAAAATGAATCCTGACGTGGATTTGTGATCATCCACATCTGACTGAAAATCCTAGTCAGTAAAGCCCTCTATATACCAAGACCATATCCTTAGTCCTATTTAGGTATTTCAGGATATTCTTGACGGCTATCCAGTGTTTCTCACTTAGATCTGACTGATATCTTCTTATAAGACTTACAACATGTACAATATCAGGCCTAGTACATAGCATGGCATACATAAGGCTTCCAATAGCCGAAGCATATGGAATCCTATTCATCCTCTCTCTTTCCTCAGCTGTTTTAGGACTCATAGCCCTAGAAAGATGAATGTCATGTCTAAAAAGTAACAGTCCCCTTTTAGAATCCTACATGTTAAACCTCTTTAACATCTTATCTATGTACGTGCCTTGAGAGAGACCTATCAATCCTTTCGATCTATCCCTATAGATTCGAATTCCCAGGATATATGTTGCTTCTCCCAAGTCCTTCATGAAGAATGTTCTTGATAACCAGATCTTAACAGATGACATCATACCTATGTAATTCCCAATCAGTAGTATGTCATCTATATACAAGATGAGGAACGAAACTGCTTTATTGCTGACTTTCTTGTAAACACAAGGCTCACCTTCTGATTAACTACGATTAAGGAGAGATAGGAAAATAATTCTAATGGTGAATATTTAAAGTGTGAATTGATATTACTTGCATCAATGATCAGTTACAAGATTCTGATGTTGAATGTTGACTTAGATCAAAGTTTGTTCTTTTGATTAATCTCGATATTTCAATTTGTATTTTTTTAGTTGTCTTTTTCTTAAAAATTGCTTTCGTAATACTCACACCCTCCATCCTTGTTCATGTAGCATAAAACTAGGCTAGATACTCTTTGTGGAAACGATCTTTACTTGTATTACATATATTTTTTGGAGTACAGGTTTTATTTTTGCTTGCCTGTGACAGCACACCAACAACTTCACATTTCCGGTATCTACAATTTTGAGCAAGATCCCAATATTGCCACAAACAAAACAGGTAGTGCCCTGATTCTTAGAAGATTGTCTGTGGTTCATTAATTTCTTGTTCAAATTTCCCTTATGTTTATTTTTCATTTGATTCTTGTTTGGCTTCAAATGAGCATTCTTAGAATTCTGATCTTTGGGCACACTGTTAGAATTTGTAGAAATTAAATTTACCTTAGTAGAATGTTTGTTGTTGTCCAAAATCATTGGATTTTGTCCTATTGCCTTTTTCTCCACACGAATGAGAGTGATCAAAGCCTCCAATGAAGTTACTTTCTACTTACGGCACATAGAGTTTGAAATTCCTTCCAAGATGGTAGAAGTTTATCAATGATACCAGCCACAACTAGATTATCTTCAATCTTGGTGCCTTCAGATCTAATGTTGGCTACTATCATCTGGAAGTCTTGAGTCTGTTGCACCATAGATTGTCCGCCCTTCATTTGAAATATGAAAAAATGGCTAGTAGCATACTTCTTTGCTCCAGCTTCTTCAGTATCATATTTCTTTTGTAGAGCCTCTTATATGCTTTTTGTAGAGTCATAATTAGTTTCATAATAATCATATAAATTGTCAGTAAGACAATTTAAAAAATAGGGTGAAGTACATTAGACCTCCCTGTGATTTGTTGAAAGTGCACAATACCCGCTATAGTTTAAAACCCTCTTGATCACTACCTTATGATTTTTGAAAGTGCACAACACCCCCTTGTCGTTAAAAAATCCGTCATATTTAACGGAAAAAATGAATTTTCAAATTTTTTTGCTTAAATAAAATATTTTTTGGACAAAAATGCCCTTAATTCAAAATATTTTTTTTCCTTTTCTTCTTTCCTATATATCTACTATTTCAACAAAAAAAAAAACGAAAATGGAACCCCCCAACCCCGTCAGCCCACCCCACCCCCACCCCCTATCCCTCATCCCCCCACGCCAGCTACCTACTGTGATAACCCCAACCCGGCATGCATTAAAAAGCATTTAATTGCATTTAATTAAGTGACATCTTAAATGTTAGCATTAGATTTGTGTTTATTTTCAGTTAAACACTTATTTGTAGCTTTATTTTCATATTTCTTTTAGAAGTAACTAGAATAATACTTGAGCTAATTATTTTAACAGAATATCAACTACTTTTCATAATTATGTTAATCAGTTTTACTATTCTTGCACCTTAAAGCTCGGTTTTCAATTAAATGAAAAGTTGCTCCGAGCCGGAGTAAATTTTCAATAATGATTACTCTTCAAAAATTATATTTACTTGAATTCTTTGAGATTTAATTGTTAATCTTTTATTGTCGCAAAGTGCATAGCATATCGAGAGTGATAGTTAGGAAATGAATTCGAGTCCTCAGCAAATAGTGGAAACTAGTATTTAGTGTTTTAATTTTAGTGTTTTAAGTTGTATTTAACTAGAATTTGATTTATGTTAGTTGTTTTAGCTTTAAAACGCATAAAACAAGCTTATTTGACCAAGTTTAAGTTAGTTGACCAAGCCTTGACCAAGTTGACTTGTTGTCATCTATAAAATAGCTTAAATTAGCACAAAATAAAAAGAAGAAGCTGAAAACAGAACATGAAGGGCCGAAAATATGAAGAAGAAGAAAAAAAAAAGATTTCAAGCCAAATCATCAAAGCTTCGCGTGAGCTTGCACGGGGTGGTTTCCGAGGCATCCTACGAGGTTTTCCTAGCGTCTAGGAGCGTCTAAGGTGAGGGTTTCATGTTTATTTGCGCATTTGAAAGTTTTATGTATTAACTTTAATTTTTGGGGTTTATCCGTATATTGTTATTTTAATCATTTTGAGGCTTATAGAATGTTCTCTAGTAATCGTAGAACATGTATTTATAGCTTTTTAACATTTTTTGCGGTTAAATGTTGAGATTGAAATATAAAATGTTAATTGAATAGTAATTTATGAATAGTAAATCCTTGAAACGATGAAGTTGCTCCGTTACGCGTTCTGTTGATGTAGAAAGGTGCTAGATAGGTTAGAATGCCTAAATGTATGGTTTAATTAGATTGTGTAATGGAAAAACGGAGAATTAAGGCTTAGTGAAAGTTGGGGTCGTTTCGGTCAAGTTTGGAATTTTCTCGATTTGCGTGAAGACATTGTCGAGGTACGTCATGGAAGCACTTTTGGTGCATTTGTGACGTTGGTTGGGTAATCGGTTGAGGTAGTTGTAGTTCAAACGAGCAAAAGGGAAAATCGGGACTTTGCGTGAATTCTAGGGTTAAGTAGGGTTTCGAGGTCTTTAGACGTGCCTTATAGTGACCTAGGAGGATAGGTGAAGTCGGTTTCTAAAACTCGTGGCTCGTTTGAAAGTGGTAGCGTTTTGAAAGTTGGGGTCATTTTTGTGATTTTGTGTGTTTTTATAGTATAGTGCCTATAGAATGCTAGATATTGCTTGTTAAGCTTGTTAGAGTTGATTATGAATGAATTTGTATATCAATTTTGTTAATGTTTGTTAGTGTCGTTCTTGATATCTTGTTTGTTGCCACTGATTTGTATTGTTGTGCTATCGCTCGTATATTGCTTGTATCGTGTCTTGCATTGCATAGAGTCAGGGCAGTGTGATGGGCCTCTCTGGGTAGCCTCGGGTTGCCAGTGTTAGTTGCCCTAGCTTCGTGTCCTATTCCCTTTCTCACTTGGGTTGCCTCCCAGGGAGATTTGGGTCGTAGAATTGATGGATACTTCCGAGGTATTCCAAACTGAAGTTATAAGGTGGTTGAGCCGGTGCGTCATCGTTAAAGTCATCAGAATCATGATCGGTACATTACTCGCTCGAGTGAACCATAGCCTTCAGAGAGTGGTATAGCTTTGAATTGTTGTGTTAATGCTTTCTTTAATTGTTTATTATATTGTTGTTTATATTGAATACCTTTTATTTGATTGTATTGCTTAACTGTACCTATTTGCATTGCACGATCTTCTTTCTCTCCACCTCGATATATGTCTCGCCCTCACTGAGTATACGTGTTGTGTATACTCACTCCTCACCACCACATTTCAGGAAATGTCATGTTAGCTGAAAAGTTCGAGATTTCGTGAACGTTCATGCTTGAAGAGTTGTCTTGCGTGCCTATGTGGCTTGAGTTGTCAAAGTGTAAAGATGTATGCTTTCATGTATTGTATGTATTTAATGTCAAAAGGAATGTAATTTAAGTTTCACTAGATTGTTGAAGTAGTTTGATAAGTTGGATTATGTGTCTAATTAGTATAGCCTAACTTTAATGCATGTTTGTGAAGTCCAAAGGAAAAGAGTTAGAATGGTATGATAGTCTATTTATGTAACAAGTTAGAATGATTTAATTGTAAAGCATGAATGTACTTGTAAAAGATGTAAAGAGATAGGATAGTCTGTAAATTGGAGTGTAAATTTGCTTGTGATTGCCTATTGAGATCAAGGCTCGGATGGCCTTGAGGTGGTTGAATGTTTGGACATGGTATTGGTCCACTTATATGTTGTCGCAGGTTTGCTTTTTGCCTAGAAACAGGGGAGACTCCGTCCGTTTTCCCTAAAATTTTGCCCGAGTTTGGATTTGGGTTGTGATTAGATTGATTGATAGAACTCCAGGTCTCGAGAGGGATCGGGGTGTTACAGGTGGTATCAGAGCTTGTTTAGCTCATAAGCCGGGACAGGGTCCTCGGTCTAGTGGGTGGTGATCCTTGAATGTGTGCTTGTTAAGTGTGTCTTGAAAGTATATGCTTGTATGTGAGATTGTGTGTCTTGACTTGAATGTATGCACCTATGTGATATAGTTATATGTTATGTGGTAATTGTGTGCTAAGTGAAGTGAAGTGTCTAGTTGTGCATTGAATTGACCTATTGAATTGGCATCGTGAATCGAATCAACCTCATGAATTGTTATTTGCTTGAAGCATTGCTTGTAATGTGTGTATTGGAATGTCTTGAATTGGTTGTGTTGGGATTTGAATTGATTATGTTGTGCTTGACTTGATTGTCGTACTTGAATGACTTTGTTGAATAAACTGTTTTATAAACATGTTTGCATAATAGTTTAAAGCATATATGTATAACTGTGATAGCTTGGCATTCATACATGTCATGTTCAAATGTTAAGTAAGTCTTCTTCCTCCCCTGAAGCGAAGTGGTTAGTAGCAAGCCCAAGTTATTTGGATTGACGGAAACGAGCAGTGCTCAACTAGGCCTTATTTGGGAGTTGACATTTATAGCTGGAGTTTGTTTATTGGGGTTCCTTGAAGATTATCTTCTATGCTTTGTGTAAATGACTTCCTTTGGAGTTCTACAAGATTATACTTTGGAGCATTTTCTTAAATGTCTTCTTGATTGGGCATTCGTCGGGTATTTTTATATTGGCATTTCGTGGGAGATTTGGTTGGGATTTTAATCAACCTTTGGTGTTCTTTCTGCATTCTTATGGGGAACTTTGATTTGAGTTTGCTTACAATGATCAGTTTTGTGTGAGGCGTATTACTTTGGTATTCCTTGTGGACATTTCTCAGTGGATTTGGCAATCGGAATTCTTATTGGACTTGCTGCATAATATTGTCTACAATATCCTTGCTCTAGTCTTTCTTGATATTTTATCGGCAATCGTGATTGGAATTCTTCAATAGTATATGATGCACCTGCACGACATTCCCTCTGGTATTTTACCCAATATTCAGTAGTAATATTATTTTGGAGAAATCTACTTGGTGATTCAGCTTTGTGTTCATTCATGGACTTTTGATAATTATATATATATGATGACGTACATTATGGATTCCCTATTCAGATGCTTCTTGAGATATATATTTTGAAAGACTTCCTTGAAACCTCTGTAATATGATTGACTGGATTTCTTGTTTGGAATCTTCCTGAGCAGTACATGGGATTCTTGTTTAGACTCTGCCTCAGATTGTTTATTGGTATGTTCTTGGTACTTTTAGTTGGGATTCTATTATGGCATTCATGTCTAGTAAGATTTTTATTTGGGAATCTATTTGGTTGTTCTTTGGAACATTCTTTGGTTTTCTTAATGGATGTTCTTTGGAGACTTTTGATGGCATTTCTCGGTGGACTTGGTTATTGGAATCTCAATCGGACTTACTGTATGGTATTATCTATGGATCCTTAGTGGCCATTTATTTAGCATTTACTTATTGGGCAAACTTGGATACATTCTTACCGGAGCATTGTTCGGGTATTTTTCTTGGCATTCCTCAGTTGGTTTGGTAATTGGAATTCCTATCGGACTTATTGTATAACACTACTTACAGTATTCTTTGGAATTCTTAGTGGGCATTCTACTGGTATTTTCCTTGTTGGCACTATTGGAAGTCTTACACTTGGAATCTTGTTCGGAATTATTATCTTATATTGCTTACGGTATGCTGTGGAATACTTTAGGCTTTCTTGGTGGTAAGTTGTATAAAGTTTGTACTCGGCAAATGGCGATGAGGTCTTGGAGCTTGGTCTTATATGTGCTGCATCTACTTTGGCCATCCTTTGACTTCCTTATTTGATACTTGTTGGACTTTTATGGAGGATATGTATATAGAATATTCCTTCGGTATTCTTCTTGTTAATAATATGTGGAATTGGTAATATCTACAGTATCTTTGCTTTAGTCTTTATTGGCATCTTCTCGGCACTCTTAGCGGGGAATTCTTTTATAATATTCTTAACCAGTGGAATTCTTATATGGATTTCAAGATAGTATTTTCAATTAAGCCTTTATTTGGCCTTATTGTTTTGGAGTTTCCAGTCAATACTATTGGGGTTTCTTAGTAAGGTATCCTTCGAGCGTTCTTATTCAGTATCTTGCTCAGCAACCAATGAAGAGTGGTCAGAGTTGGATTTCAGATGATGCAGAGTTCTATTGGAAGAAGAATTGCGAGGACGCAATTGTTTTAAGGGGGGAAGAATGTGATAACCCGAACCCGGCATGCATTTAAAAGCATTTAATTGCATTTAATTAAGTGACATCTTAAATGTTAGCATTGGATTTGTGTTTATTTTTAGTTAAACACTTATTTGTAGCTTTATTTTCATATTTCTTTTAGAAGTAACTAGAATAATACTTGAGCTAATTATTTTAACGGAATATCAACTACTTTTCATAATTATGTTAATCGGTTTTACTTTTCTTGCACCTTAAAGCTCGGTTTTCAATTAAATGAAAAGTTGCTCCGAGCCGGAGTAAATTCTCAATCATGATTACTCTTCAAAAATTATATTTACTTGAATTCTTTGAGATTTAATTGTTAATCTTTTATTGTCGCAAAGTGCATAGCATATCGAGAGCGATAGTTAGGAAATGAATTCGAGTCCTCAGCAAATAGTGAAAACTAGTATTTAGTGTTTTAATTTTAGTGTTTAAGTTGTATTTAACTAGAATTGGATTTATGTTAGTTGTTTTAGCTTTAAAACGCATAAAACAAGCTTATTTGACCAAGTTTAAGTTAGTTGACCAAGCCTTGACCAAGTTGACTTGTTGTCATCTATAAAATAGCTTAAATTAGCACAAAATAAAAAAAGAAGAAGCTGAAAACAGAACATGAAGGGCCGAAAATATGAAGAAGAAGAAGAAAAAAAAGATTTCAAGCCAAATCATCAAAGCTTCACGTGAGCTTGCACGGGGTGATTTCTGAGGCATCCTACGAGGTTTTTCTAGCGTCTAGGAGCGTCTAAGGTGAGGGTTTCATGTTTATTTGCGCATTTGAAAGTTTTATGTATTAATTTTAATTTTTGGGATTTATCCGTATATTGTTATTTTAATCGTTTTGAGGCTTATAGAATGTTCTCTAGCAATCGTAGAACATGTATTTATAGCTTTTTAACATTTTCTGCGGTTAAATGTTGAGATTGAAATATAAAATGTTAATTGAATAGTAATTTATGAATAGTAAACCCTTGAAACGATGAAGTTGCTCTGTTACGCGTTCTGTTGATGTAGAAAGGTGCTAGATAGGTTAGAATGCCTAAATGTATGGTTTAATTAGATTGTGTAATGGAAAAACGGAGAATTAAGGCTTAGTGAAAGTTGGGGTCGTTTCGGTCAAGTTTGGAATTTTCTCGATTTGCGTGAAGGCATTGTCGAGGTACGTCATGGAAGCACTTTTGGTGCATTTGTGACGTTGGTTGGGTAATCGGTTGAGGTAGTTGTAGTTCAAACGAGCAAAGGGGGAAATCGGGGCTTTGCGTGAATTCTAGGGTTAAGTAGGGTTTCAAGGTCTTTAGACATGCCTTATAGTGACCTAGGAGGATAGGTGAAGTCAGTTTCTAAAACTCGTGGCTCGTTTGAAAGGAGGCATTTTGAAAGTTGGGGTCATTTTGTGATTTTGTGTGTTTTTATAGTATAGTGCCTATAGAATGCTAGATATTGCTTGTTAAGCTTGTTAGAGTTGATTATGAATGAATTTGTATATCAATTTTGTTAATGTTTGTTAGTGTTGTTCTTGATATCTTATTTGTTGCCACTGATTTGTATTGTTATGTTATCGCTCGTATATTGCTTGTATCGTGTCTTGCATTGCATAGAGTCAGGGCGGTGTGATGGGCCTCTCTGGATAGCCTCGGGTTGCCAGTGTTGGTTGCCCTAGCTCCGTGTCCTATTCCCTTTCTCGCTTGGGTTGCCTCCCAGGGAGATTTGGGTCGTAGAATTGATGGATACTTCCGAGGTATTCCAAACTGAAGTTATAAGGTGGTTGAGCCGGTGCGTCATCGTTAAAGTCATCGGAATCGTGATCGGTACATTACTCGCTCGAGTGAACCATAGCCTTCAGAGAGTGGTATAGCTTTGAATTGTTGTGTTAATGCTTTCTTTAATTGTTTATTGTATTGTTGTTTATATTGAATACCTTTTATTTGATTGTATTGCTTAACTGTACCTATTTGCATTGCACGGTCTTCTTTCTCTCCACCTCGATATATGTCTCGCCCTCTCTGAGTATACGTGTTGTGTATACTCACTCATCACCACTGTAACGCCCCGATCCCTCACGAGATCGGAAGCTCTAATAACCATGCTATTCTCAACCCAATACCAAACCCAGTCTCAAAAGTTTAGAGAAAACGGACAAAGTTTCCCCTGTATTGTGGACATTCTGAACAACCTGTAAACACTCAATAAAGCCACAACAAGATAAGACAAACTTTTCATAACTAAAGATCAAAGGATTAAGGCCATCCGAGCCTTGAAGCATACTATAGTTCCAAAAACACACAAGCATGCTAGTGGCTAGAGTTAGAACATTCACTACCAAGCATGCAAGGTAATTGAGAGCAGAAACATAAGTTATTACAAGATATAGGTTCCCAAATCTACACAACAACCAACTATCTTTTCACTTTGTAACAACAAGCATATACATAGCCCTTAGGCCACAAAATGGAACATAAGATAAACAATTGAGTCATCCACATAGGAGCAAGAATATAAGCCACCTCAAACCAACACACAGCAACTAGGGTAAAGGCTTTATCTGCACCTCTTCCTCTTCCACTACTACCTCAACAAGCTGGGGATCACCCTCAGTGTCTCCTGAAACATATATCGATGTATGAGCAACCACTGTTGCCCAGTGAAGGATATAGTCCCGGGGCGTGCAATGCAACAGGTAATATAGTAAACAACAATAACAATTAGACAATTAAAGAAACAATGATAACTTAAAAAATCACACATTTAAAAGGATACGGTTCACACAATCCCCTATACACCAATCTTCACAGGTCTTCAATCACGATCCACGAACCACAAGCACGATCACGATAAGCCGGCATAATCTCCAAACACCCCAGTGGGTGTACTCCGGATGTACCATGAATCCTACGACCCAACATCCCCTGGCAATCTCCGGACCAGGCGAATGAGGGAATAGGGCACGGAGTTTGAATATCCACCGGCAAGCCCTCTGCCGCCCAGCCGATATTCAACACATCCGCCCCTGACACTATGGTTGCGCAACCACTATGCAATGCACTTAACGATGGCAAGTTAATAGCAATAATATAAGCGTTAACACATATGAGGATCAACAAAGTAGGTTGACCTCGAGGCAATTAGCATAGAAGCAATTATATAAGCTAATAAACAGTTTTACAAAGGGACATTTACAAAATAACCATAGAATTATGCCAAAAGCTCCAAATCAACTTAATATCACATATAAACACTCAAGAAGTCATGCCGTGGGTTTAGAAATGTGAGACAACCGAAATTGCACTTAAACCCCTTTATTTTACAAACTATTTCTCTTCCAAACCAAAGTTAATGATTTCAATTTCAAAGGAAAACTATACCAATCTTCTAACTAACCCTCAAGGAACCCTTTCAACCCTCAAACACATTCAAAAGCCCGCAATTACCCCGAAAGCCCCAAATCCCTCTTCTAGCTTTAAACTACACATGTCTCATCCAGACTTCAAATAGGGGATAGCAATGCTTCTATAGCACCTAGGTAGCCTAAGAATACTAAAAGTGAAGCCCGAATCCACCCGGATTCGTATTAACCCCGAAACCCCTTTGTTAAAGTCGGCAATTTCACGTTTTATGCAAGTTTAGAGCAATTCGAGTATACGGGGCTATTAGACTACCTTCATTAACCCCTACGGCATCTATTAGTAGCATTGAATCAAGTTAAAACGCGCAATTACACCAAACCCTAGAAATCCCATCACTATTCACCCCTACGAATCAACTATCGATTTCTACCGTTTAATACATGAAACAATAGCATAAATGTGGTCTCTACTACATGTATACAACATATATAAGCTTATTTGAGCATTGCAATAGCATTAGACAACATTTCCAATAAATCAAGAAAATAGCAACATTTGTAGAATGCACAAATAAGCATGAAAACCCTCACCTAACGCGCGTATGAGCTCCTAGAAGGCTTGCACACACCCTAAACTACTTGTCCAAGGCTTGGAGAGGCTTGGATTGGAGATTTGATGAGCAAAAGATCTCCTTCTTGGCTGCTAAGGGCTGTTCGGATTTTGAACAGTAATTCCTACACTTTTTTTGTTTTTTTGTTTTTGCTAAGTTATGAGCTTATATTATGTTTGGTTGGATATATATTAAGTTGGGGCATATATGGTCTTCTAAAATGAGTCTAATAAGCTTTAAAACGAGTCTAAGGTGCAAGATGAGTGCTAGCTAATTAAAACACTAAGTTAAGTTACGTAATACTATTCATTAGATTGACAAAACATTTTCTAAACGAGTGCTCCTATCGTTCTTAGCTCAAAAGCATATTTTTTTCATTCCTAAAACAATTAATATGATTTAAGAAAAATGCTAATTCAAAATAATTAAATAGTTGAAAAATAGAATGAATAGTAGCCACTTAAAGTAACAAGTAAAGCACAGAAGATATGCGCAAATAGTATATGCAACAGTAAATAAATGTACATTGAAGTTCTCGGGCGTCACATCCTCTCCCCCTTAAACAAATTGCGTCCACGCAATTCTTCTTCCAAGAGAACTCCGCATCAACTGAAAACCAACTTCAATTACTCTTCATCAGTTGCTGAGCATGAATACCGTATACGAATTCTCGTAAGAACCCATTAAGAGATCCCAGTAGTACTGCCAGTGAATCCCCAAGTAATAAGGCCAAATAAAGGCTCCAATAGAAATGCTACATAGAAATCCAAATAAGAATCCCGCTGGCACGAACACTGTAGAATAATATAATCCCAACTAAAAGTAGCTAGAAAATACCAATAAAAGATTGGAGCATAAATACTGTAGATAATACCATATAATATGGCTAAATAGAATTCCAAATACTAAATCTTCAGAGAAATGCCAATAAGAAAATACCAGAAGAATGCTAAATAAGAAAATACCAAGAGAATGCCTTAGAGAACAGTCATATAGAAATCCCAAGGGACGCCATTCATTTCTGACTAATGAGCATAGAAAAATGCCTTGGAAGAAATCCCAATAACTGAGTTCTGCCCACAACACCAACTCCCAAATAAAAGGGCTGATCAACCGCTTCACGTTCCTACTAATCCATATAACTTGAAAGGCTAGCCACTAATCACCTCCGTTCAGGGGGGAGGATGAAGTCTTTCTTACCAATTCAATGGGACATGTATGAATGCCAAGATATCACATTTACACATATATGTTTTAAACTATTATGCAAACATGTTTATATAAGAGTTTATGACATAGTGTAATCATCAAAGTCATTCAAGGACAACAATCAAGTCAATCATAACACAACTCAATCCAAGACATTCAAATACACACATTACAAGCAACAATTCAAGCAATTAACAATTCACGAGGTCAATTTGATGCATAACTAGCCACTTTACTTCACTTAGCACACATTTAGCACGTAACACATAATTATATCATATAGGTGCAAACATTAGATACAAGACACACAATCACACATGCAGGCATACACTTTCAAGACACACACTTAACAAGCACACACTCAAGGGTTACTACCCGACAGGCCGAGGACCCTATCCCGGCTTAGAGCTAACTAAGCTCTGATACCACCTGTAACGCCCCGATCCCTCACGAGACCGGAAGCTCTAATAACCATGCTATTCTCAACCCAATACCAAACCCAGTCTCAAAATTTTAGGGAAAACGGACAGAGTTTCCCCTGTATTGTGGACATTCTGAACAACCTGTAAACACTCAATAAAGCCACAACAAGATAAGACAAACTTTTCATAACTAAAGATCAAAGGATTAAGGCCATCCGAGCCTTGAAGCATACTATAGTTCTAAAAACACACAAGCATGCTAGTGGCTAGAGTTAGAACATTCACTACCAAGCATGCAAGGTAATTGAGAGTAGAAACATAAGTTATTACAAGATATAGGTTCCCAAATCTACACAACAACCAACTATCTTTTCACTTTGTAACAACAAGCATATACATAGCCCTTAGGCCACAAAATGGAACATAAGATAAACAATTGAGTCATCCACATAGGAGCAAGAATATAAGCCACCTCAAACCAACACACAACAACTAGGGTAAAGGCTCTATCTGTACCTCTTCCTCTTCCACTACTACCTCAACAAGCTGGGGATCACCCTCAGCGTCTCCTGAAACATATATCGAGGTATGAGCAACCACTGTTGCCCAGTGAGGGATATAGTCCCGGGGCGTGCAATGCAACAGGTAATATAGTAAACAACAATAACAATTAGACAATTAAAGAAACAATGATAACTTAAAAAATCACACATTTAAAAGGATACGGTTCACACAATCCCCTATACACCAATCTTCACAGGTCTTCAATCACGATCCACGAACCACGAGCACGATCACGATAAGCCGGCATAATCCCCAAACACTCCAGTGGGTGTACTCCGGATGTACCCCGAATCCTACGACCCAACATCCCCTGGCAATCTCCGGACCAGGCGAATGAGGGAATAGGGCACGGAGTTTGAATATCCACCGGCAAGCCCTCTGCCGCCCAGTCGATATTCAACACATCCGCCCCTGACACTATGGTTGCGCAACCACTATGCAATGCACTTAACGATGGCAAGTTAATAGCAATAATATAAGCGTTAACACATATGAGGATCAACAAAGTAGGTTGACCTCGAGGCAATTAGCATAGAAGCAATTATATAAGCTAATAAACAGTTTTACAAAGGGACATTTACAAAATAACCATAGAATTATGCCAAAAGCTCCAAATCAACTTAATATCACATATAAACACTCAAGAAGTCATGCCGTGGGTTTAGAAATGTGAGACAACCGAAATTGCACTTAAACCCCTTTATTTTACAAACTATTTCTCTTTCAAACCAAAGTTAATGATTTCAATTTCAAAGGAAAACTATACCAACCTTCTAACTAACCCTCAAGTAACCCTTTCAACCCTCAAACACATTCAAAAGCCCGCAAATAACCCGAAATGCCCAAAATCCCCCTTCTAGCTTTAAACCACACACGTCTCATCCGGACTTCAAATAGGGGATAGCAATGCTTCTATAGCACCTAGGTAGCCTAAGAATACTAAAAGTGAAGCCCGAATCCACCCGGATTCGTATTAACCCTGAAACCCCTTTGTTAAAGTCGGCAATTTCACGTTTTATGCAAGTTTAGAGCAATTCGAGTATACGGGGCTATTAGACTACCTTCATTAACCCCTACGGCATCTATTAGTAGCATTGAATCAAGTTAAAACGCGCAATTACACCAAACCCTAGAAATCCCATCACTATTCACCCCTACGAATCAACTATCGATTTTTACCGTTTAATACATGAAACAATAGCATAAATGTGGTCTCTACTACATGTATACAACATATATAAGCTTATTTGAGCATTGCAATAGCATTAGACAACATTTCCAATAAATCAAGAAAATAGCAACATTTGTAGAATGCACAAATAAGCATGAAAACCCTCACCTAACGCGCGTATGAGCACCTAGAAGGCTTGCACACACCCTAAACTACTTGTCCAAGGCTTGGAGAGGCTTGGATTGGAGATTTGATGAGCAAAAGATCTCCTTCTTGGCTGCTAAGGGCTGTTCGGATTTTGAACAGTAATTCCTGCACTTTTTTTTTTGTTTTTGCTAAGTTATGAGCTTATATTGTGTTTGGTTGGATATATATTAAGTTGGGGCATATATGGTCTTCTAAAATGAGTCTAATAAGCTTTAAAACGAGTCTAAGGTGCAAGATGAGTGCTAGCTAATTAAAACACTAAGTTAAGTTACGTAATACTATTCATTAGATTGACAAAACATTTTCTAAACGAGTGCTCCTATCGTTCTTAGCTCAAAAGCATATTTTTTTCATTCCTAAAACAATTAATATGATTTAAGAAAAATGCTAATTCAAAATAATTAAATAGTTGAAAAATAGAATGAATAGTAGCCACTTAAAGTAACAAGTAAAGCACAGAAGATATGCGCAAATAGTATATGCAACAGTAAATAAATGTACATTGAAGTTCTCGGGCGTCACAACCACCACATTTCAGGAAATGTCATTTTAGCTGGAAAGTTCGTGATTTCGTGAAAGTTCGTGCTTGAAGAGTTGTCTTGCGTGCCTATGTGGCTTGAGTTGTCAAAGTGTAAAGATGTATGCTTTCATGTATTGTATGTATTTAATGTCAAAAGGAATGTAATTTAAGTTTCACTAGATTGTTGAAGTAGTTTGATAAGTTGGATTATGTATCTATTTAGTATAGCCTAACTTTAATGCATGTTTGTGAAGTCCAAAGGAAAAGAGTTAGAATGGTATGATAGTCTATTTATGTAACAAGTTAGAATGATTTAATTGTAAAGCATGAATGTACTTGTAAAAGATGTAAAGAGATAGGATAGTCTGTAAATTGGTGTGTAAATTTGCTTGTGATTACTTGTTGAGATCAAGGCTCGGATGGCCTTGAGGTGGTTGAATGTTTGGACATGGTATTGGTCCACTTATATGTTGTCGCAGGTTTGCTTTTTGCCTAGAAACAGGGGAGACTCCGTCCGTTTTCCCTAAAATTTTGCCCGGGTTTGGATTTGGGTTGTGATTAGATTGATTGATAGAACTCCAGGTCTCGAGAGGGATCAGGGTGTTACACCTACCCTACCGCACCGTACCGCACCGCACTTCGTCACCCTACCCCCTTCTAGCAGAAGCAACCCAAGTTAGAAGAGCTAGAATACCCATATAGCCATCTTTAATATTTTTGCAAGCACAAGCATATCTGAAATTTTGTTGTTATGGGTAAGGATCAATGGATTCTCCAATTCCTGTACACATGCAAGTGACAATTTAGTATATGATGTATACAGAACTAACAATACCATACACGTGTATAAATTTCTGACACATGAAACATGCATAATGGACATCGAATTCCTTCAAAAGACTAAGCTTACAAGTTGAGATGCAAGCACAAAAATTTCTATTGAAAGAAGAAAGCTTGGGGGCCATCATTCGCATTAATTGTTTCTTCTTTTCCTTTTTTCCCTCGATCACAGTTAGAAAATCTTAAAGAACAACTGCATAACAAATGATTTTAACTGACAACCACATTTTGCAACAAGAGGCTAAAATTTCCTTGTTTGATAGTCAGAAGAAATCAATAGCCACATTCTGTACTTACACATTTCTGAGTTTTGGCAATAGTAACAAAATATGGAGATATATAACCATGGTTTACGGGGGGTGGGCTGACGCGGTGTGGTGGGGTGGGGTGGGTAGCTGGCGTAAGGGGATGGAGGGTGGGGGTGGCGTGGGGTGGGGTGGGATAGGGTGGGCTGACGGGGTGGGGAGGGGGTTCCATTTTTTTTTTTGGTTGAAATAATGGGTATATAGGAAAGAAGAAAAGGAAAAAAATATTTTGAATTAAGGACATTTTTGTCCAAAAAATATTTTATTTAAGCAAATTTTTTTGAAAATTCATTATTTCCGTTAAATATGACATATTTTTTAACGATGGGGGGTATTGTGCACTTTCGACAAATCACAAGAGGGTCTGGTGCACTTCACCCTAAAAGATAATACTGATAGTTGTACTCATAATTGATATATATATATATATATATATATATATATATATATATATATATATATATATATCGACCTAGTCTTGATGTTGTGCAAGTTCTTCCTTAGTCATGTTTTCGGTCGATACATTTGTTGGGTTATCTTCAGTAAGTACATATCTTACCTTCAAGAGACTTAGGTAGAATGAGACATTGCCTTTCCACCATTTAAAGTTAGTTCCACTGAAACGGAACGACTTATTGAGGTTTCCAACATTAGTTTTCTTCACTATTGATTCCATTTGAATCTCTTTAAAATTGTTGGTGAAATTGTACAATAATAGTTTAATATAGTACAAAAAAATTAAAGTACAATAACTTTAGTTGAAAACAGCTCAATCAGATTGAGATGCAGGAATCTCGCTATCTTTAAGGAGATTCAAGCCCCTTGCAGTGGAAAGAACTGATGCAGCAGTCTTGATATGACTTGTCTCCTACCAAGATACAATAGCCCGACTTGTTATCGTATTGCTCGAACCTACTCTGCACTAGAAGGTTGAGCACAAGATTCTCACAAGAAAACCTCTCTCTTTTGGCTAAAAAAACTCTCTAACTTACTCTTACAATATTTTAGTTGTACAGAAGAAAGGAAGAATAAGAGACCTATTTATAGATTGCTAAAAAACCTTCCTAATTAATTACAAATAAAGAATGATGATGATACATGCAAGTGAAAAGACATAAATCTCTTAATACATGAAACTCTTTATGTTCCAAAGTTAATACATAATTTTTTCATATTTCAAAATTAAAACATACATGAATATAAAGTTAATACATAATCTCTTCATATTCTAAAGTTAAAAAATATATAAATACTCATTATTCATTTTATATATAAAATAAATTAATTTAATATTAAAATATGACAACACAAAGTTTACAAATATAAGCCCCAACACACACCAGAAACAAGGGCTCGAAGAGCTAATCAGATATAGCATTCCTCTTTTTTTTTTTTTTTTGTCAAAAATTCCTCTCTCGAAAAAGGTGTTTTAGCACAACTTGTAGTAGTAACCCAAGCCATCCATCTAATTAGTTGTAATTACTAAAAGGAGCCACTACAGCGTTGGTCGCATTGATACGTTATTGACTATATAAGTAAGAAATTACAAAGATCAAATATGAGTGTTTATATTTTGCATATATATTATACAGTTTTAAATTTTAGTATAAAATAATAAATGTAGAATAAGCAATCACTCAAACTGGAAGTACGTATATATTTCTGACCAACAAAAGAAAAGTAAAAAGGAAATCAAGTTGGTATATGTTCGTCTTTCTGGAAAGTTGAACCTTCCTCATTATGACTCACTGAAATTTGCACCTTGGGAAGTCCGAAACCAAAAATCTATACATACATATATACATACATAAACATACCCTCACTGCCGACACCACGCACTTGTAGTACTTTTTCTCTCTCTCTACCTCTCGCACACACATACACACACAAAAGCCAAAAGGTATTTGATTCAATTCCCCCGCCGCTTCATGAATTATTTTCAATTGTGTTTCATTTGCTTTTGGATTTCATCTCTATATAGCTTTTGATGCTACTCGCTAAAGACTAATTCTCTATCGTTATTTTTATTTTTATTTTTAACTTTGATCCTCATCTCACTGATTGCGTTTATATATTCAATTTTTTTGATATAATATGGTTGTAAATCCATCTGTTTTTCTTGAAATTTTAATTTAGATATTGGCATCATCTATATATGTACCTGTTAGTTTACATACACCTATTTGTGTAATTAAATCAAATCTACAGTATAGTATTGGGCATATAGGCCAAATTTCCACTGCGATGACTACTTTGAACAGTTGTAGTGAACATGAGGATTCATGATGTAACTCTTGGAACATTGAGCCCTATTTTCAAAATCCGAGTAACAAATATGCGCGACGATATACATACTTGGTAAGGGGAATATAAAGTTGCTTATGGCAGTGGTAAAGTAAGGTTGCTTATGGTACGAATCTTGCTTAGGTCTCGAGATCAATTCTCGTGGGTAACATTCTATGTGATGTAGTAAAATGCCTTAGGCTCCTTTAAATCAAAAAATAAAAAATAAAAAAAAATGTAAGGTTGCCTATGCCAGTGGTAAAACTAAGGTGGTGAAGCTAAGAGTCATATTTTGTAATGACCAAGACTTGCTTGGTGGTAACAAACGGCCCATTAAGACCCATGAACATATGTATATGCATGCGTGTATGTGTGTGTGATTTTTAAACATAGGAGCGGTACTCTGATACAGTTTACTATTTCAGTGGTTTCACGATAATCATTCAAACGCGTTTTTATACAATTGACTCGCACAAAGTTAGCAATATTTGACTATATCAAGGTTTGAGATAGTCATTTAGCTAATTAGCAATATGCTTCCTTCTTTGAGTTGGTTGCAGATAATAAACCTTTGATTCTTCGTATAACTTATTAGGTACTTGCCTCACCTACTTTTGTCGAGGAATGTTAATTGTCAAATTATAGATATCCCCAGAATATAGAATTGGAGGACTAAAGGAAGTAAGCACTTTGGATAGATACACAATGGATGAGATGGGTATCAGTAATTATTTTCCGATATTCAAAGATCATGTATCCTATGGAATTGCTGGGGCTGTTATTGTTGCCATAATTATTCCCATATTTCTTTCCTCTGTGTTTGCGGGGAAGAAAAATGTGAAGCAGAGAGGTGTTCCAGTACAAGTTGGTGATGAGGCAGGGCTTGCCATGCGCAACGCTAGATCTGCTAGATTAATTGAAGTTCCATGGGAAGGGGCAACAACTATGGCGGCTCTATTTGAGCAGTCCTGTAAAAAGCATTCACGACAACGGTTTCTTGGAACAAGAAAAGTTATAAGCAGGGACTTTGTAGTAGCTAGTGATGGGAGGAAGTTTGAGAAGCTTCATATGGGGGAGTATCAATGGGAAACTTATGGACAGGTATTTGATCGTGCTAGCAACTTTGCTTCTGGTCTTGTGAAACTCGGTCATGACTTGGAGACTAGAATTGCTATTTTCGCTGAGACTCGGGCAGAATGGTTCATCGCTCTTCAGGTAGTTTAGCACATTGATAAAGCACATTGATAAATATTTTTTTTCGTTCTAGTTTTGTATTATAGTAAAGAGATGGAAATATCACTAATGATACTTGCTCTCAGGGATGCTTCCGTCAGAATCTTACTGTTGTTACCATCTATGCTTCTTTAGGCGATGAGGCGCTAATCCACTCACTAAATGAGGTTGGGCATTGTTCATGCAAAACCCTTCACTTCCCCTTTCTTCTTCTTTTTCATTCGATGAACTATCATTTTGTTCTGGAGATTACTTCTCTAAAATAATATTTTGATCTGGAGATTAAACCTAAGCTATTAGAACTCAAGAAAACAGCACTGACTTATTCCCTTCTAATCTTTGACAGACTCAAGTATCAACCTTGATTTGTGATCCCAAGCAATTGAAGAAACTGTCTGCAATAAGTTCGAGCTTGAAGGCTATCAGAAATGTCATCTACTTTGAAGATGATGATACTGCAAATGACTCCAATATTGCCAAAAGTATTAGCAACTGGAACATCATTCCTTTCCCTGAAGTTGAAAAAGCTGGTAAAAGTAATCCTGTTCATCCTAGACTGCCGATAAAAAAGGACATTGCTGTTATCATGTATACAAGTGGCAGTACTGGCCTGCCAAAGGTATGTCCAAGCTTCAAGTTTTGTGCACCCATTTCTGTATGGTTATATTGTTCTATATATACGTGACCATTTGTCAGCTCGCACTTGTAGCTAGTGTTTTGATTGACCTGTAGCTGGCTGATCCTAATGTGGAAAATTGGGAAATGAATAGAGATGTTTATGGTTTTTTTTGGGCAAAGTTGTTAGACCTTGTCTACAGGGCTTGAGAGACAAGGTTATGGATGTGTAGCTTTATGGAACAAGGCTCATTGGACAATATTTGTAAAGTTCCTCATTTAAAGAAAGACTATGCTGGCTAGTGGTTTAGCATGGACAATTACTGCCACAATATGAGATCTCAATTAATTGAAATATTTTATATTACAGTGTTAAAATGTGAAGCCACATTCCTGCTTTTTAGTGGGGGAAAAAAAGAAATTGCAGCCCTATCAAATATTCTGTCTAACCTATTCTTGTTCATCATTCTGGCGAGGTACATACCAGCACTTGGTTGACTTCTTTTTTTTTATCCCTCCCAAAACATTAAAGAAGCCCATCCCAAAACAGAGAGTCTAGGAGAAGATGAACATAAAAAGGACAGCATGTAAATCAGAAATCGTCATAAAGAGATTGTCTCAACCATTATTCTTTTTTCTGAGTACATACTCTGTTGCTTTCTCTTATTTCTTCATGTTCTTGTTCATCATTCTGGCGAGGTACATACCAGCACTTGCTTGACTTCTTTTTTTTATCCCTCCCAAAGCATTAAATAAGCCCATCCCAAAACAGAGTCTAGGAGAAGATGAACATAAAAAGGACAGTATGTAAATCAGAAAGCGTCATAAAGAGATTGTCTCAACTATTATTCTTTTTTCTGAGTACATACTCTGTTGCTTTCTCTTATTTCTTCATGTTCTTTGCTAATAGGACAGAGACACTTTTAAGATGGTAATCTTTCTGAGCTGTTAACTCCTTCATTTATGCCAATAATGTAGGGTGTTATGATAACTCACGACAATATTGTAGCCACTGCAGCTGCAGTTATGACTTTGATACCAAAACTTGGAAAAAATGATGTATATCTGGCATACTTGCCTCTAGCTCATGTTCTTGAATTGGCTGCTGAGGTAAAATTTATTACGACTTTTTTCTGTTCATGCTCTGACTATGAAAGCTGGTGTTGTTCTAAAAGATTGTGCTCTTCCAGTCTATAGTGTTGGCTGCAGGTGCTGCAGTAGGTTATGGTTCTACATTGACGTTAACAGACACATCTAATAAAATAAAGAAAGGAACCAAAGGAGACGCTTCAGTGTTAAATCCTACTGTGATGGCAGCAGTTCCAGCTATTCTGGATCGTGTTCGAGACGGAGTTCTTAAGAAGGTTTTTACCGGAGTTCTAAAGCTCACTCTTTGCAGCTCTATCTTGATAGTAGAGTTCAAAAAGATTAAGATAGACATAATCTCTTGATTTTTCTTTCTCTTGTTTTGGAATTTAGGTTGAAGAGAAAGGAGGCTTCGCTAAGAAACTATTCAACATTGCCTATAGGCGCCGGTTGGCATCAATTGAAGGAAGCTGGTTTGGGGCTTGGGGTTTGGAGGCTCTACTATGGGATATGATTGTTTTCAAAAGGATTAAATCTGTACTTGGGGGAAAAATCCGATTTATGCTTTGCGGTGGAGCTTCTCTCTCTGGAGATACACAACGATTTATTAACATCTGTATGGGGTAATTCTTTTGGCAACTGAACACCAGTGAATCAATTACAGCTAATTGTTTTTCCTTGTATAATCTAATGAATTAATGTTGTAATTCCTATGTTTCATTTGCCAATATTTATGTTGTATATTCTATATATCAATTTTTCTGCACTGTATTCTGCAGGGCTCCAATTGGTCAAGGATACGGATTAACAGAAACATGTGCTGGTGCTGCGTTCTCTGAGTGGGATGACACATCTGTTGGACGAGTTGGCCCTCCTCTTCCTTGTTGCTATATTAAGGTGGATTGACTTCTTCCTTACATGGAGTGAGTTTTAATTTACACTTAGATATACATAAAATAATATGTTCTACATCTGGATAATAACTAAAAGATTTTATTTAAAAAATTTTCGTTTTTGTTGCCTCTTCTTAACGGATTATATTACTAGCAAGCAGCTCCGGTGAGGATTGAGAATCTAAAATTGGGAACTTGGTAATTACGAATTCAGGGGCCTATTTAACTGGGAATAACTTACCACGTCACTTAGATTATTACTGCAAAACAACTTCTATGGCCTAGTGCTTTTGGTGGTCCCTGGGTTTACAGATACCTAAGCTAGTTCATTTTTGCCAAAGAAATTGCAAGTATCTGTTACTTCTTGGCTTATATAGTTTTACACAGTCTATGCCTGCCTAATTTTCCAGATACACAGAATCAACTGAAGTAGCAGGTGTTTTGTTATTTTGTAGTTGCACTTCTCTTGAAAAGAAATGCAAAACTGCAACTCTTGATTAGCAATTGCAACACATCAAATTCCAGTTAGAGACAAAATCAGTGCTAGCATCCACGATAAGTGCACATTACGTTTTCTAGGCTTAGTTTCCTTGTTAATGTGTGATAAATGTTACCAGCCTCGTCATTTCTGCACTTGATCTGGTGGTTATAGAAGGCAGTTGTTTCATAGGTTCTGTAGCTGTGCCACAGAGACACAAGATCACACATGAAAATGCTAGAATGTATGATTACCATGTAGTCGAAGGAGAAATTTAGACTCATTATATGGCTATTTATCACGTCCCATGAAAGAACCCCGAGCCCAGAAGGCGAGACCGGTGTAATGGGTTGAAGAATATTCATCTTACTCTCAAATTCACTGCCTCAATAGTTAGGTTATCTTCTAATCTCACGACAAACTTTAAATAAGTAATTGCCTTTGTCCACCGTGTATGACAAGGTTGTCACAATCTTCTCCCGTGGAAGACTTGACATCCTTGTCAAGCTCCCATTGCATAGTCCAGAACCAACTAGGCAGATTCTAGAGGTGGCTTGTATGGATTCAAAAGGGGGCTCTCACTTTGCGCTCCCACTGTGTTCGCATGATGTAGTAGCTTATCCTGCACAACACTTAGGTCCCACATTTTTGGCTGGTAACTGGCTCTGACACCATTTGTCACACCCATGCCCAAAAATCAAGCTCATGAGTTGAGCTTGAGACCAGTTTCATGAGATTATCCGAGTCATCTTCAACCCCACAACATTCTATTTTAACTAGTTAATTGCGTTTGTCCCACCAAAGTGGGACAAGGCTGTCACACTGTTGGGCCTTGATAACGTGAAATATGAAAGACTGGTACTCAAATAGTTGTGGGGCCTTCGTGTTACAGGGTTAAACCTTAAGGCAGTGGGTAACCCTGTCAAAGTCAATAACACAGTGGTCCATACATTGCACATTTTGAGGTTTGGAATCAGGGCCAAAGGCATGATACATTTATGTCTTCTTAGCATCCTAAAGACAAAAGCTGACAAATTTTTCTGAAAGGTCAGCACACTTAAGTGTGTAGGGAACCTGAAGTATACATTCTAAACCCCTTTAAATCTGTAAAACAAAATATACAGTCTTTTTTTCTTTTCTGTTCACCCTGATAACTGAGACTTCTCCTTTTACATCAACGACAATCAGTATATTGTTTTCCACAACTAGATTTGCAGTCACTTGACCGGTTATTCCTTTGCTATTTGGTTGTGCTGATATGTACATAGTTGATTCAAGATGTACTCAGAGGGAAGGGATTCCACTGGAGAACTTATAAGATAAAGCACAAATAATAGTTACTAATATTCTCCGTTTTAGAAATATCAAATTTTCTATTCTTAGTAGCTTGAGAAAATGCCAAGTATTTGGATAGCCTCTATTGAACTTTGGACCATTTCTAATTGACTGTTCTGTGTTTTTGCAGCTTGTTTCTTGGGAAGAAGGTGGTTATACAACATCTGACAAGCCAATGCCTCGTGGAGAGGTTGTTATTGGGGGATGCTGCGTGACTGCTGGTTACTTCAACAATGATGAAAAAACAAAAGAGGTTTACAAAGTAAGTGTGCTTTTTTAAATCAGTACACATGGATGTTTATATTGCAAGCCTATGAATGCTGTTGCAACTCAGGTTGATGAAAGGGGCATGCGTTGGTTCTACTCTGGTGATATTGGAAGGTTTCACCCTGATGGATGCCTTGAGATTATAGACAGAAAGAAGGACATTGTTAAACTTCAGCATGGTGAATACATCTCACTGGGAAAGGTGCAGAATTACTCTTTTCTCCATTGCATTCATTCTCGTTTGTACATCTTTGAAGAGGTCTAACCACTCCAAACTTTCTGCTGCTGCACTAATTAGTAGTTTGACATGAAGAAACTTTGAGTTGTAGTATTGCTTCTTTAAAGGTGATAATGGGAGAGGGCATATAGATGATTTTTAGCTTTGCCCATTTAAGATACTAGGCTGCAATATAGGAGTATGTTCTATCTGCGTAGCACATGGAGAAGGCCTAAAGTGTACTAGCAGAAATAAGCCATGACTTTGTCTTTTATGAATTAATCGTCTCTAGTTCTTGTTTTTCTCATTTTTCTTAGATTTCTATTCTATTTTATTTTATCTCTACCAGTCTGTTTGGATGAGGACGAAGAGATTGGTGAGAGTGAGACTTACGTAATATGGTCTACTTGTCTGATGGTTTTATGCTGAAGTGCAGATTGAAGCAGCACTAATGTCAAGCAATTATGTAGATAACATAATGATATATGCAGACCCCTTCAATAATTATTGCGTAGCTCTAGTTGTTCCTGTACGTCATGCCCTTGAGAAATGGGCCCAGGAAGCGGGCATAAACTACAAAGAATTTCCTGAGTTGTGCGATAAAGTAGAAGCTATAAATGAGGTCCAGCAATCACTTTCTAAGGTTTGTCCCCTTCTTCATACATTGAGAACATATTATTACGAGTATATAAGAAAAGTTAACTAGCAGAATCAGTATCTGATCTTGTTGGTTTGTGAACTATCATCACTATGATCTCACTACTTATGGGTTATGTAAAATGGAATGGACACAAGAAAAAGAACAAACAAAAAAAGAAAAGAAATGACAAACACTATTGCAGTTGCAGAAAAATATAGCTTACACATCTGAATATTCTTGCATGATATATGAACATCCAGTGCTCTTCTCTTTTCTTCTGTTCCTTCCTCGTATCTGGTGATATGTCATTGACAAATTGAATGGCTGAGCAGGCTTGTGTTTTGCTTCATTTTAGGTGTTCAGCATTGGTGGGACTCTAATATATTGGAGTTAGGCATCCATCGTTTTGCTATTTTCAATTCCTCTTGAACTTTGCATGCATTATAACTTTTACACTGTTTGTTTTACCTTTCTGTTTATAAAGTTCTCAATAACCAATAAAAAAGAAGAAAAAGACAATAGAATATAGAAGTTTCTTTTCATTATCAATGGATAATCAAATAATTGTTGGAAACTTTTCTTTTCGGGCAGACTAAGAAATCTCTGATGAGTCTATGGAAATATGAATTACTAATGTCATATATGCCGCCTTTATAGTGGCCACAGGTGGTAAATCACCTCTCAATTACATACCTTTTAGATCATTTCGGAGATGTTAACTTCATGTATCTGTGCAACCATGAGAAATAGGAAGACAGTATTATACAGTTTTGAAGAGGGGAAGCAACATAGAATATTTTTATAAGTTGCTAATTCTTACGAAGTAAAGTTATGCTAACTGACGAATCACGCGCAGGTGGCTAAAGCTGCAAAACTGGACAAATTTGAAATTCCTGCAAAGATCAAGTTGTTGCCAGACCCGTGGACTCCGGAGTCAGGATTGGTTACTGCTGCTCTTAAGTTAAAGAGGGAACAGTTGAAGGCCCGGTTCATAGATGAGCTCCAGAAGCTCTGTCAATGATGCAATTTCATATGAGATGCTCAAATCTATTCTTATCTTTTGCTTGAATAAGAAATTATTGCACGAGATATAAACGTCAGAGCTGGAGTTCAGCTGATAAAAGTTTCGATTTTCTACTGAAAGTAATAACGTTTTCTGGTGAGATTTTGTTATATTTGTATTTGATAAGGCAAGCAACACATGAGCTAGAAAAACAAATTGTTTTGTTCTCTGATACTGGTGGCTTGAACTTCTCAAACTTGTCAATGTGATCTGTTTGTAGTATGTTGCTGGTCTAACCAATGCTTTATCAACTTTATGGTTTCTTCAATTGTTCTGTGAATCAAGTTGAAACATTTAACCAGAGCAAGAAAAGACGCACTTCGACACAGGTTGGAAAGGGCACATGTTTATTGAAAATGCTAATATATCCGGCAGTGCGGTTGAGAGGGACATGTGGCTCACCCTGTATTTGTCAAATGTGTCAACTAGTTGTAATTGTAAGTTTGCATTACATGATATTTAAAATTTTAATATAAATACGGAAAAAAATATACATGTATTCGTTCATAACCAATAATATAGATGATCAAACGTGCATGTATAATCAACATTAGTGATGGGTGTTTAGCTTAGGTTATAAATTAAGAAAAAATCTAAGTCAAGTTTTAATTCGTAAGTGCACGAGTAATTGTAGTGTAGTGTATTTAGTGCGAGGTCGAATTCACAGGGAGGCAGTTTGGAAGTTTGTGGACAAGTGTGTGTAAAGTGCCTAAGTAATTGTAGTAAATTAAATGATGAATTGAAGTTTTCAATTAAAACTAATGAAAAATAAAGTAAAACTAAAATTAAATACAAAAGCAGAAATTGATATTTAGTAACAATTGGGAAGGTTAAGGGATGGATTCCTATAAAAAGTTTGAATTCTAGACTTGAACTTAAGATTTTTTTATTCTAATGCAAAATTAGACTACAAGCTTAACTAATTAATTAATTACCTATGTTTAAGAAATTAACGAGTCAAATCCAATTTAAAGGTACAACGTTATTTCCAAATCCTTTATTTAGTCGGAGTGTAAATTTGTCATAAAATCTTAGGATAACACATTAATAAATTAAGTGTAGAAATTATGGTACAACTTATAATTTTTGTAATAAAATCCAAATATATATTTTATATGATTTACCATAAAAGTATCTATCACACATTAGCTACAAGCATAACGAGATAATAGACAATAAATAATGAAAAACATAAACCATAAAAATATATTAAGCATCAAAATAATAAATCCAGTTTAAGACCATAAAAAAGACTATTACATAGAAATTTTACCCTAAACTATAAATTATTTGTTCATATTCAGAAGAATCAAACTGAAATTAGGAAAAGAAATTGAAGCGAACTTCCCCATAAAATAAGTTTAATCTGTTAAAAACGATGTTGAAAGCTTGATTCGTGTCCCAATCATATGTTAAACCCTCAATTTGGAACTCTTCTTTTTTTTTTCTCTCTCTCTGTCGCGCAGCTCCCTCCGTCTCCTCTACTCGCTGAAGCTCTCTTTACTTTATATAAAATACTCCACCGCCCTAATACAATGGGCTTTTGATGTACATGGCCTTCGGCCGTTTGCAGCTTAACCAAAACCTGTTCTTTCTCTTTTTTTTTTTTTTTTTTGTTTGACTTTCGTTGCTCAAAGTCCAATATGGACTTTAATGTTGACCACATGGCAAAGTTGGCCTTTGTTTAATATTTCTTTTTAGCCAAAGCCCAAATTGGATTTAATTGACTTACCGCCAAGGCTTTTTAGCTTTGGTCATTTTTTTTTTCTTTTTTTGTTTTGTTTCCTTTTTTGTTTTCCTTTGCAATTCCTTTCACCATATTTTATCATTCATGAACAATTTTTTATCTTCTTTTCTTCATCCAATTTTCTTCCAAATTCGGCTCCAATTACTCTTGTATTACTTTCATTCCTGCATGCATACAATCTCAATTAAATCGATCAAACTTTCTAATAAATGTGCATAATTAATTCTAAAAAATAAAGAAATAGGTCTAAAAATATGAATACATCAATTAGATATACATAGAAAGGTTTTAGGGTTACCTCATAAAGTAGAATTTGGTATATGGAATTAATGAAGACGATGGATCAATAGCAAAAACCTTTACTAAAGTCCTAGAGGGAAATCCTACCCTTTTGACGGAAAGACGGATTTGTGCTAGCAAATTTTCTTTCAAAATATTCCTATGTATAGGAATCACTGTTGACCTAGGGCCAATTGTGGGCTGGTTTAATCTAATTGGACTTGGACGTGTAGACAAATTGGACTAGCAGTCTAACTACTACGTATCCTATGATTGTTAGTGTTATGGTATTGAATCTAGTGTTGAGTCCTCATTAGAAGTTGAGCTCCAATAACTTGCAAAAAGGGAGCTCGGGGTTGCGCCCCTTAGCCCACTTTGATGCTTAAGTTAGTGAGGTCGGGGGTGAAATAATTAAGCTATCTTCCATTGAATGAATTAAACTGACGACTAGGAACATGCAAATAAAAAATTTCACTTTGAATTGAAGGTGGACACTTATAATTTATACTATTCTTGAAGCCATGACAGGATGTCATGTGTCATAACATTCTCTAGGGATTGGACATCCCTGGGGATCGGGCATCCCTAGAGATTAGGGTCAAATGGACAGATTTATCCCATGCTTTGTCATCGAGTGGCTTTAAGGAGGTCGGGGGATTTTGTGCCCCAAGGAGGTCGGGGTCCTTCTGAGTGAGGTAACAATTTCTAATAGTCGTTTATGCCCTTACAAGGTTTATCTCCCTTTATCATTTGTCCTCCCCGTGGTTCCTCTGCATCGAGGCACTTGATCGGATGAAGCATTAATTATTGGATGTATGCAGTTGTCAAATTATTAGGGAAGTCTTGCTTGTCGCAGTAAATGCACCTTTAATGGCCGACATTTATTTTATGATAACTATTATGTCAGCCATTTTTTCGTCCTTTCAAATGTCAGCCACACGCAATCATTAAAAGCCTATGGCTTTAAATGCCCTTCCTCTTCCACTTTTTGCCCTAATTTCCCCTATATAAAGGGATGATCAAAACTCATTTGCCACGTTTTCGCTATTGCTCTTAATATTCAGCCCTGACGTAAAGCTTTGACTATTTTCTTCTTGCTTTGCCATCTCTTCTTCAAACTGTTCGACTCGAGCCTGTTCTAGACACCATCCTATAGGTACGTGAGCCCATTTCATTTTTTCTATTTTATATTTTCCTTATTTCTACTCCTTGTTTGGGTATGGGTAGTTCTCTGAATTTGATTCTCAAAATAGGATCCTTCCTTTTAGTGGTAAAAGAGCTTGGGGTCCTTTTCCTCATTGGGGTTCACTAAAACTTTATTAGGCTCTAAGAGAACTTTTATAGGTCCTGAGAAAAAGTCACCCAGCACACAAACATCGGGACCACCAAGATATAGCTTCAATTACCTTTGCTTGACCTTGTTGGGATTCTTATCCCTAGTAACTTCCACTTCGGTAACACTTCTCCTCGTAGCAGCTCTAGGCATGGTAAGGCTAGTATTTCTGCCAATGTAGACATCTTAGGTGACATAGACGAACCATCTAGTCGGGGTCTCGAGGGCAGTAATGCCTCGACCTTAGAGAATATCCCATTTGCTTGCTGGAGAAGGGTCTCTACTACTAAGGATAAAGCCGTGACTAAGTGGCGTGATGAGGGTATCTTTCCTCCTTGTTATCATATTAGGATCCTCGATCAAGGTAAGGCAGCATGTCAAGGTCGACCTGGGGAGGTCTGTATTTATCATGAGACACTTAGGTACATTCGTTTTCCCTTTCTTTACTATATCAAGGAACTTCTCAATCATTATAACTTGAGTCCGGGGCAAATTGCCCCAAATGGTTGGAGAATTGTTGTAGGTTTTTATAACCTTTACCATTTAGGACTCCTAACTAGCTCTTTGTTTTTTCGTCGGATGTTTCAAATTAACCAAAATGCTAAGAAGCCTACATAGTATCACCTTAGTGCAGATCAGGGTATCCTATCCTTATAACATTCCCATCTAACAACCATGGTGGCACAATAAATATTACTTTATTTATTGTCCTTCGGGCTGGGGGGTCCTAGAGGTGTAGGGCTATACACCACCCAACGTTAATCAGAATCCTCCTCCAGCCCCTAAGGAAAAAGACACGATGGAGGGCTTAGTTATACTAGGGAAAGCCTCAGCACTTGAGTTTCTTGAGTGGGACAAAATCCTCGAGTTGGGGTTGTACTCCTTTTCTTACTTCAGCTCTAGTCTGCGCCTTGAGGTTCAACAACTATCCCCAGCTAGGGGCTCTTCTCCTCAAGGTATTTCAATTTTGTTTCTTTAGACAACTTGTCCCTCAAAATTTGTTGCTTTATACTTGTTTCTTTTCATCATTCTCTTGTCCTCAGAGATTTTAATTTTTGGTTAACTACTTGTTTTTTCTTTTCCCTTTTAATAGATCAAATGAATCTAATTGCAGATCCAACCATTTTGGCCATTGCCCGAGCTCAAGTCCGGACTCCTCAAGGAGAACTACTACCCCGACCTAGCTCTAAAGTTAAAGACACTACGCCAAGAAGAAATAAGCCCTTGGAGATCAATGCCCTCAATAAACACGGGCCCAGAAGAGAAAAGGCCCCAAGGTGGCTCCTAGGGATCATTAAGCAAAATAGCCTAGATCCGGAGAAGTCCATACTTCTCCTCAGGGTTGGGATCCTTCGGAGACTAGCTCCAGCCATCATTCGGTGGAAGTTAGCGCCACTAATGCCTAAGAAAGACCTTCATCGTCATCGGTGCCTTAGGATGATCCATCTAGAGGAGGAACTAGGATGAAATTAATGGCAAAACAGGACATCCCTCCTAAGGGTAACGCTTTTCCAGCCTCCTTCGATATGCTTAATGTGAGAAAAGTCGGTGAGTTCGTCAAAGTTCTTTTACCTCAAGCTTCGAATGAGGTGCTCATGGAGGAACTCGTGGAATCTGGCTCTACGGTAAGTCTTTGTTCAATTCGTTTTTCACTTTTATTTTTTGCCTCACCGTTCTGACACTTAGTCATTTTTTTCTCTTATTCGTGATAGGAAACGAGTTCTAAAGCATCTTAGGCCAATTGATTTTAGAAATATTTCAATATCTAGGCACAAACATAGCGGAATATAAACAAGATCTCGCAAAAAACCACATAGAAACATAACCATGTTACAAAATTGCTAGATTCTTTATAATACCAATATACCTCGAGTGTTGGCTTAGATCTGAACACAAGAATGGCATGTAGACTAATCTTAGGCATGTAAAGGATGTTTGTTCTGAGAAAAAATAACTCCAAGGTGATCCTCCAACAATCTTCCCTCCTATGACTGAGTATCTTTCAATTTGATGCTTAATCAACTTGTAGGAGTCAAATTCACTTTGCAGAGTGATTTGTGTATGTATTTTCGTGTGAGAGATAGCTTGTTAGGTGGTGTTAGGCATGTATATTTTCGTGTATATCATATAGATACACTCCTGATCATGTAAGAGTTCAAGTTGCAGAGTCCTACTACAGTCATGAATGTATCTGGACACATTCTTGGATTTTAGATTTCTCTGCTAATAACTCTTGCTTGCATAATCAAACCACACGCCTATATACCTTATCCACATGCTTGGCACATGCTTGGATAAGTCTAGCACACATTGTCATATGCTACCTTATCCAGTAGTTTCCATGATGAGCTCGATTGTCCATTTTAAGAACTTTTACTTATATCCTAGTTGCATTAGTACTTTTTAAATTTGACCCAATTTCATATTTGGAAACCACACTTTGCTGCAAAGCACATCAACTAAGGATTTTGGCTAGAAGGGAAACCCGAAGACATAGTCTCCCTAGCTCCCAAGATTACCAAAATGCCCTTGCTAAGCCCCAGCTATATTTTGGTATTGAAACCTCAACTTATTCCACTAAAAAGTTATGGTTTATACTCTAGGACGATTATTACACCCATGTAAAAGTTTATCATTATGATATGACATTTGTCTTTGACCTACTAAGTAAAATTACTAAAATGCCCCTCTATGTAGAACTCGTAATCAAAACTAGGTTTGAACTTTGTACTATCAACTTCTATTGATTATATTTATTACTTTGTGCCTCTAATCCTCTAATAATCATTGTCTAGATATTATTCTCTTGATCCAAAGAGTGACCCACAAGTTCAATATCTAAATATAGTCTCGATTGACTATATTACTAAGTACTTATATTCAGATGATTAATAGGATAACTACAAAGGGGTACAACCCACCAATTAATATGGCATAGAACCTCTTAACACATATGCATGTACCAACTAGTCAAGTACATGTATCCAAAACACCAAGCTATTGACCCATATAAGATCTCACCCATAGTGAATCAAAACATAGATTCTTGAGTTCATTGGTCATCCACATTTGGTCAAGAGCTAGAGCTTTGGACTTTTAATAGCTTGAGATATTTCTTATCTCATTCGAGTAATAGTACTTTTTATAGAGATCACATCTACAATGGTCCAGTACAATGAACTGTTATGCATTAATAAGAAACGTTCGAAAAACCCTTCCAATGACCAAGGTAGGTCACCCTCCAAATAGGAGACTCTCTCATTATAACCTTCTGTAATGAAGTGGCCAACTTCACTATTCGGTTATGAACCTATAGTTTAGACTCAAGCCTCATGGCATATACCTTATGTGCAGATCATCATGCACCTATCTCATTCACTCAAATCAAGGAGCCTTAGCATGAATATATAAAGAATATAAAGAGATTTAAGAGATGCTCATGAATGATGCACTAATTATTAATAGTTATAATATCCCTTTGCCAAGATTGAAGGATGTGGATTCCTAGGCATCTAGATATTTAATTTCAGTTTATATGTGAAATCTATAAACAATAAATACCAACCATATAATCTACCCAGGAACTCATGAAATCATGCATAAAACATTTAACAGAAACCAATATTGTGTACTAAAAAAGTGGGAGTGTGATTATTACCTTTTGCGTTGGCTTGTATACACAACACATACACGACTTCTATCGAAATATGGCTGGAAAAAATCCTCCAAATAATGAGAAGACCTCCAAGGCATGAGCACTCTAAATCTTCTATCATATTCGAACTCCCTTGTGAATGGTAATGAAAATTGTGGGATTTTCATCTCTGCCTTTCTTAATACCTTTTGGTTGTGTATATATGTGTAGCTAGGTGTGTGTCACATGTCAGATGTGGTGTGTGTAGGTTGCCCATTTATTTATAGATGCTGGTTAAGAGATAGAGATAGATTGTTCTAGTAGAATAGATAACTATCTCCTGATTAATTATCTTAGAGATAATTCATATTATCACTTAATAAATCAAGATAATTATCTCTATCCTAATAAACTCTATCCACATGTGATCATGATAGAGTATCCTAGTTAGAGTAGATAACTACCTATTAATTTCTTTATAAATTATCTTAGAAATAATTTACATTATCTCTTAATTGATAAATCAAGATAATTATCTCTACTAACAGTCTCTATCCACAGGCCTACATATGTCAACCACACGCAGGACTGTACTTGGTACACACTATTTGGACATGCTACGTAAGGACAATCATTCTTGTCCTAAATAATGTTCTTTGTCTTAATGTCCTGGTCCTTCCAAATTGAGCTGCCTATTTCTCAATAGGAAACCATACTTAATTTACACATCTGGCCAAAATGAAAAAGTTGCAGTTTACCATAAAGGGTAAGTGGCTAGGAGTGGGACCCGAAGACATAGTTGTTGTGGCTACAAAATGACCAAAAGCCCCTACTAGACACTAGCAGTATTTAGGAACAGAGGAAGAAGAACTGTCCTCAGTACCTAGCCAAGGGCAGACTCTACTGTGAGCTCGATAAACTTACTTTTTAACTCCTAGAAACCAAAAAGAGACACATCGAGGCCATGAAAGTGGAAACGAGAAAGATCAAGTACTTGGTGAAGAGTACCAAAGTTGGGAGGTGAAGTACAACAACCTGGTGGCCAAGGTTGAGGTTGAGAGCAAGATTGCACCAGAGTCCTTCAAGAATAGCCCCAACTTCAAGACCTTAGTGGGAATATTAGTGGCCTTGTCTTTGTTGTTGGTCACATCGAAGGGCATGGAAAGGGCTATGAGGGTAGTCTCCAAAATGGTCTCACCGGGCTGAAGGAAGAATCTCGAGAAAATACCTAACCTAGACTTCGATATTATTCATAGTACTCCTTCTAGTACTTTTTCTACATCTTTGGAAAATGCAAGGACCTTGATAGCGGATGGTGCCGCAGATATTTTGCCAAGTACTTCGGAGATTGACCTTTAGGATTGCATCCTTCCTGTTCGTGATTAATTTTTGATTGGAAACTTTTTTTTATTTGTACCTTCAGGTGGTAGTCCCATACCTTTTTATTCTTTTTCCTTTGTTAATGAAAGCTCTTATTTGCCTTGACTACTTTGTATGTTACTGTGATCACTTTTTTTGCTTACCGGGGCTTGTAATTTCTAGATAACTAGCTTTGTCATTTTCATTTCTACGAAAATTTGACCAAGTGTTTTATGTTGAATGGGAGGTAGGGACCCCTCACCTTACCAATTTTCTTTTAGGCGGCTCGTGGCCCTAGAGATCTTAGGATCCTTGATGGTTTTCTTGGTCTCATTAGGGCATTAAGAGCTCGAGGTGGCACTCCTGGCTTATGGATGGTACTATAAACCCGTTGCGACACTCTTGGCTTATAAAGGGTACTATGGACCCAAGGTGGCATTTCTAGCCTATGAAGGGTACCATGTGTTGGGAATGGTATACCTTAAAGACCACTAGCACTAACACATCTCAGTATAATGGATATTAATCAATTAACAAATTAGTGCATTCATTATGAGCATATCATATTCTCTCTTTATATGATATATTTGTATGCGAAGAGCTTCCTTGATACAAGTGAATAACATAGGTATGTGGTGATCCGCGCAGAAGGTCTATGCTATAAGACTTGGATCAAAACTATAGGTTCATAACTGAATAGTGACGTTAGACACTTCACTATGGTAAGGTTATAATGAGAGAGTCTCTTATTTGGTAGAGTAACCTACCTTGGTCATTGAAGGGGCTTTTCAGACTTCTCTTATTGGTGCATGTGAATGCATTGAATGGGACACCAATAGATATTGTCTTGGTGATATTACTATCATTGTTAGAGAACTAAAAGCATTTTAAGCTACTAAGTGACCAATGCTCTATATCATCAGCATATGTGGATGTATCAGTGGATCCTAGAACATATGTTTTGATTCACTATTGGAAAGATCTTATAATCGGGTCAATAGCTCGGTGTTTTGGACATACGGACTAGATTCATTAGATGACATGCATATGAGCCATGATTCTATGCTATCTTAAATGATAGTGAGCTACTCGCTTGGAGTTATCCATATAGTCATCCAAATCTAAGTGCTTAGTAATATAGCTCAGGCTATATTGGATACTAAACTTGTGGATCGTTCCTAGGAATAAGAGAATAGTATATGGGTAATGATTATAGGAAAGATAAAGGTCCAAAGAGTAGATGTAATCAAGATAGGATGATAGTTTGAATGCAAAACTTATCTTTGATTGCTGTTGAAACATAGAGGGACATTTCGGCCATTTTTCTTAGTAGGTCAAAGACAAAAAAACCTTCCTCAGAAGTTTATTAGTTACCATGGAGTGCAACCCTGACTCTTTAGTGGAATGAGTTGAGGTTAAAATGGTCCAAACACTACTAATGTCTAGTGGGGGTATTTTGGTTATTTTGAAGCCACAGTAACTATGCCTTCGAGTCCTTCTCCTAGCCACTTTCCTTTATGATGAACTGCTTCTTTCTTAACTTAGAATTTGTATGTTAATTGAGTATGGTTTCCTATTTGGAAGCATGCAGCTCAATTAAGAAAGTTAAGACATTAGGACAAGGGACATTCTTGAGACATGAGTGTTTGTCCTAGCTAGGAATGACTTGACGGCGTGTGCTAGGCTCATAGTTGTGTGTGTGAGGCATGTGGAGCTGATAAGATTAGGAGATAAATTTTTATTTTATGAAGGTATTGCTAATTATCTTCAAAGAAAAATAAATGAAAATCAAATAAAATCTCAACAGAATCTCCTAAGAAATCTTGCACATTCTCTCTCTCCATCTCATATGATATACACATCCATATATACACACATTCACACGACAACAATAACACACACAGACACACATATACCATACACGGCCAAGAGGAAAAAGAAAAGACAGAGAGAAATCCCACAATTTTCATTGCCATTCGCAAGGAAAACAGAATAAGAGAGAAGATTCGAAGGAGTTGTCATTTGGAGGTCTTCTTGTGCCTTAGAGGAATTTTTCCAGCCATATTCCAACAACCTATACATGAGTGCATTGTGAATTTAAACCAACACCTAAGGTCAAAATTACATATACTCGATTCTAGCGCTAGATATTGCTTTCGATGGATGTCTTATGCATGATTATGTGTTTTCCGTACTTGTGGATTATTGGATGCCATATTTTGTTTATGCACTGGTATTAAATAAGAAAAATATGACTTAGATGCCTTAGAATCCATATCATTCACTATGGACCTAAGGTGGCACTTTTGATGTATGAAAGAGATATAAGCATAAATAACCAACAGGTAGGGAAGATTCCACGGTCTTTCATTGATTATGGAGTTGATATGTTCTCACAAAATGTTATAAAATAATAATTTCAAATAAAACATCTTTTGAGGTACTTCATGTAACGCCCGAGATTTAGCCATGCATTTAATTACTGTTGCATCCCTTGTTTGCGCATTTACTTCTATGCCTTATTAACTGACTTTGTGACTACTATTCACTCCGTTTTTAAACTGCATTATATTAGTGAATTAGCATTTTTATTAAATCATATTAATTGTTAAAGTAGTGGGAAAAATGTGCAATTGAGCTAGAAGCAATAGGAGAGCTCGTTTAGAAAATGATTTTTGTAGTTGAATGAATAGTGTTACGTAACCAACTTGGAGTTTAATTAGCTAACATTAAAATTACGCTTAGGACTTGTTTCTAACTAGCTTGACTCACATTTTGACCATACACTTAAATTAAAACAACTCACCTAAGCTTATATACCCCTCAAACAACTCACCTTATATCATAACTAGCAAAAATCAAAACAAAAAAGTGCTGAATTTTACTGTAGCAAATCCGAGAATAGTGTAGGAGGAGAATGAGAGGATTTTGCTCATCAAATCTTCAAGCCAAGCCAAGCCAAGCTAGGAGCAAGTAGTTTAGGGTGTTTGCTAGCCTCCCGAGAGTTCCTACGCGCAATTGGTGAGGGTTTTCATGACTTTTTATGCATATCTAAAATGTTACATTTTTCTTGATTTGTTGAAAATGTTATCAAATGCTATTGCAAAGCTTATCTATGCTATTATACCTTGTATATAAGTGCTAGAGAACACATTTGAGCTATTAGTTCGCATTTTAAACGGTAGAAATCGATAGTTAATTCGTAGGGGTGAATAGTGACGGGAATTCTAGGGTTTTGTGTAATTGCGCGTTTTAACTTGATTTAATGCTTCTAATAGATGCCTTAGGTGCTAGTAAAGATAACCTAATAGCCCCGTGCACTTGCATTGCCTTAAATCGCTTAAAAATGAAAAATAGCCGACTTTAACTTGGGGCTTTTGGGGTTAATGCGAATCCGGGTGGATTCGGGCTTCAATTCTAGTATCCTTAGGCTACCTAGGTGCTATAGATGCCTTGATATCCCTTGTTTGAGGCCCGGACAATGTAGGTGTGGTTTAAAGCCAAAAGAGGGAAATTGGGGCTTTCGGGGTAAACGCGGGCATTTGATTGAGTTCGAGGGTTGAGAGGGTACCTTGGGGGTTAGTTAGAAGGTTGGGAGAGTTTCCTTTGAAAATGAAATCATTAACTTTGGTTTAGAAGAGAAATAGTTCGAAAAACAAAGGGGTTTAGGTGCAATTTAAGTTGTCTCACACTTCTAAACCCATGTCAGGACTTCTTGAGTGTTTATATGTGATTTTAAATTGATTTGGAGCTTTTGGAATGATTCTATGCTTATTTGGTATAAGTTCATTTGTAAACTGCTTATTAACTTCTATATTTGCTTCTATCCTAATTGTATCGAGGTCAACCTACTTTGTTGATCCTCCTATGTGTTAATGCTTATATTATTGCTATTAACTTGCCATTGTTAAGTGCATTGCATAGTGGTTGCGCAACCATAGTGTCGGGGCGGACGTGTTGAATATCGGCTGGGCGGCAGAGGGCTTGCCGGTGGATATTCAAACTCCGTGCCCTATTCCCTCATTCGCCTGGTCCGGAGATTGCCAGGGAATGTTGGGTCGTAGGATTCGGGGTACATCCGGAGTACACCCACTGGAGTGATTGGGGTTATGCCGGCTTATCGTGATCGTGCTCGTGGTTCGTGGATCGTGATTGAAGACCAGTGAAGATTGGTGTATAGGGGATTGTTGAAACGTATCCTTTTAAATGTGTGATTATTTAAGTTATCGTTGTTTCTTTAATTGTCTAAGTGTTATTTGTTGTATGATTGTATTGTACGTTGCATTGCACGCCCTGGGACTATATCCCTCACTGGGCAACAGTGGTTGCTCATACCTCGCTAACATGTTTCAGGTGGCGCAGTTGGAGGAGTTGCCCTAGTTGCTGTGTGTTATTCTGAAGTGGCTGTGCCTTCTTGTTTCTATTTGGTATTTGTGTACCTATTTTGTGGCCTAAGGGCTTTGTTTATATTTGTTGTTGTAAGAAGTTGAAGGATAGTTGGTTGTAGTGTAGATTTGGGAACCTATATCTTGTAATAACTTATATTTCTGCTATTAGCTTCTTCGCATGCTTGGGAGTGAATGGCTTAAAGTAGAAATGTTTGATCTTTCAATTATGTTTAATTGATTTCCTAGAATGTCATGATTATAAAACTATGTTGATAATAAGTTCTCGCATGCTTGGGTGTTTTGGAACTATTGTGTACTATAAGGCTCGGATGGCCTTAGAACTTTGATGTTTAATTAAGAAAAGCTTGTATTGTATTGTTGGGACTTTGTTTGAGTGTTTACAGGTTTTCAGAATGTCCATAGTACAGGGGAAACTCTGTCCGTTTTTCCCTAAAAAATTTTGTGACCGGGTTTGGTATTGGGTTGAGAATAGCATGGTTATTAGAGCCTCCGGTCTCGTGAGGGATCGGGGCGTTACAGGTGGTATCAGAGCTTAGTTAGCTCTAAGCCGGGACAGGGTCCTCGGCCTGTCGGGTAGTAACCCTTACGTGTGTGCTTGTTAAGAGTGTGTCTTGAAAGTGTATGCCTGCATGCGTGATTGTGTGTCTTGTATTGAATGTGTGCACCTATGTGATATAATTATGTGTTACGTGCTAAGTGTGTGCTAGGTGAAGCAAAGTGGCTAGTTATGCATCAAATTGACTTCATGAATTATTAAATGCTTGAACTGTTGCTTGTAATGTGTGTATTTGAATGTCTTTGATTGAGTTGTGTTATGCTTGACTTGATTATCGTGCTTGAGTGACTTTGATGATTACACTGTTTCACAAACTCTTTTTATTAACATGTTTGCGTAATTGTTTAAAGAATGATTATACATATGCAATTGTTTGGCATGCATACATAACCCGTCGAATGGTAAGAAAAACTCCTTCCTCCCCTAAAGAGAGGTGATTAGTGGCAGGCCTTCCAAATTATGTTGATTAGCAGAAATGAGAGGCAATTAATCAGCCTTTATTTGGGAATTGGTGGATATAATTGGAGCTCAGTTATTGGGATTCTTCTAAGGCCTTCTTCAGTGCTTAGCGGTCATAAATGAGTAGCTTCTTTTGGGGTTTCTATATGACAGTTCTCTGGAGTATATTCTTGGTATTTTCTTATCAGCTATTCATTTGGTATTCTTTTGTCGGCATCTCTCAGAAGAATTGGTATATGGGATTCTTTTTAGCCTTATTATCTGGTATTATTTACAATACTCCTGCTCGGAACTTTTATTGGTATTTTCTCTCCGCTCTTAGTTGGGATTCTATTCTTCTATGGTATTCGTACCAGCGGGATTCTTATTTGGATTTCGAAGTAGCGTCTCTATTGGAGCCTTTATTTGGCCTTATTACGTGAGGTTCACAGACAATACTACTGGGATTTCTTAATGAGCTTCCACGAGAATTCGTATATGGTATTCTTGCTTAGCAACTGATGACGAATAATTAGAGTTGGTTTTCAGTTGATGCAGATGTTCTCTTGTGAAGAAGAATTGCGTGGACGCAATTAGTTTAAGGGGGAGAGGATGTAACGCCCGAGATTTAGCCATGCATTTAATTACTGTTGCATCCCTTGTTTGCGCATTTACTTCTATGCCTTATTAACTGACTTTGTGACTACTATTCACTCCGTTTTTAAACTACTTTCTATTAGTTAATTAGCATTTTTATTAAATCATATTAATTGTTAAAGTAGTGGGAAAAATGTGCAATTGAGCTAGAAGCAATAGGAGAGCTCGTTTAGAAAATGATTTTTGTAGTTGAATGAATAGTGTTACGTAACCAACTTGGAGTTTAATTAGCTAACATTAAAATTACGCTTAGGACTTGTTTCTAACTAGCTTGACTCACATTTTGACCATACACTTAAATTAAAACAACTCACCTAAGCTTATATACCCCTCAAACAACTCACCTTATATCATAACTAGCAAAAATCAAAACAAAAAAGTGCTGAATTTTACTGTAGCAAATCCGAGAATAGTGTAGGAGGAGAATGAGAGGATTTTGCTCATCAAATCTTCAAGCCAAGCCAAGCCAAGCTAGGAGCAAGTAGTTTAGGGTGTTTGCTAGCCTCCCGAGAGTTCCTACGCGCAATTGGTGAGGGTTTTCATGACTTTTTATGCATATCTAAAATGTTACATTTTTCTTGATTTGTTGAAAATGTTATCAAATGCTATTGCAAAGCTTATCTATGCTATTATACCTTGTATATAAGTGCTAGAGAACACATTTGAGCTATTAGTTCGCATTTTAAACGGTAGAAATCGATAGTTAATTCGTAGGGGTGAATAGTGACGGGAATTCTAGGGTTTTGTGTAATTGCGCGTTTTAACTTGATTTAATGCTTCTAATAGATGCCTTAGGTGCTAGTAAAGATAACCTAATAGCCCCGTGCACTTGCATTGCCTTAAATCGCTTAAAAATGAAAAATAGCCGACTTTAACTTGGGGCTTTTGGGGTTAATGCGAATCCGGGTGGATTCGGGCTTCAATTCTAGTATCCTTAGGCTACCTAGGTGCTATAGATGCCTTGATATCCCTTGTTTGAGGCCCGGACAATGTAGGTGTGGTTTAAAGCCAAAAGAGGGAAATTGGGGCTTTCGGGGTAAACGCGGGCATTTGATTGAGTTCGAGGGTTGAGAGGGTACCTTGGGGGTTAGTTAGAAGGTTGGGAGAGTTTCCTTTGAAAATGAAATCATTAACTTTGGTTTAGAAGAGAAATAGTTCGAAAAACAAAGGGGTTTAGGTGCAATTTAAGTTGTCTCACACTTCTAAACCCATGTCAGGACTTCTTGAGTGTTTATATGTGATTTTAAATTGATTTGGAGCTTTTGGAATGATTCTATGCTTATTTGGTATAAGTTCATTTGTAAACTGCTTATTAACTTCTATATTTGCTTCTATCCTAATTGTATCGAGGTCAACCTACTTTGTTGATCCTCCTATGTGTTAATGCTTATATTATTGCTATTAACTTGCCATTGTTAAGTGCATTGCATAGTGGTTGCGCAACCATAGTGTCGGGGCGGACGTGTTGAATATCGGCTGGGCGGCAGAGGGCTTGCCGGTGGATATTCAAACTCCGTGCCCTATTCCCTCATTCGCCTGGTCCGGAGATTGCCAGGGAATGTTGGGTCGTAGGATTCGGGGTACATCCGGAGTACACCCACTGGAGTGATTGGGGTTATGCCGGCTTATCGTGATCGTGCTCGTGGTTCGTGGATCGTGATTGAAGACCAGTGAAGATTGGTGTATAGGGGATTGTTGAAACGTATCCTTTTAAATGTGTGATTATTTAAGTTATCGTTGTTTCTTTAATTGTCTAAGTGTTATTTGTTGTATGATTGTATTGTACGTTGCATTGCACGCCCTGGGACTATATCCCTCACTGGGCAACAGTGGTTGCTCATACCTCGCTAACATGTTTCAGGTGGCGCAGTTGGAGGAGTTGCCCTAGTTGCTGTGTGTTATTCTGAAGTGGCTGTGCCTTCTTGTTTCTATTTGGTATTTGTGTACCTATTTTGTGGCCTAAGGGCTTTGTTTATATTTGTTGTTGTAAGAAGTTGAAGGATAGTTGGTTGTAGTGTAGATTTGGGAACCTATATCTTGTAATAACTTATATTTCTGCTATTAGCTTCTTCGCATGCTTGGGAGTGAATGGCTTAAAGTAGAAATGTTTGATCTTTCAATTATGTTTAATTGATTTCCTAGAATGTCATGATTATAAAACTATGTTGATAATAAGTTCTCGCATGCTTGGGTGTTTTGGAACTATTGTGTACTATAAGGCTCGGATGGCCTTAGAACTTTGATGTTTAATTAAGAAAAGCTTGTATTGTATTGTTGGGACTTTGTTTGAGTGTTTACAGGTTTTCAGAATGACCATAGTACAAGGGAAACTCTGTCCGTTTTTCCCTAAAAAATTTTGTGACCGGGTTTGGTATTGGGTTGAGAATAGCATGGTTATTAGAGCCTCCGGTCTCATGAGGGATCGGGGCGTTACACTTCACATGCCATGCATTCTTCAGCTCTTTCTCATTCTGATCAACTAAGATATAAGTTCCTGCAGACCTTATCTTACTTCTGATAAGACTATAAGTTTATTTTGAGTATGGATTGGCTTGCAAAATATAATGCTCAGTTGGATTATAGTACAAAAGTTGTGAAGTTTCAGTTACCATGTCAGTCAATAGTTGAAGTAGCAAAGAACCGAGATTCTTCGAGGAGTTTTATTATTTCTTCAACTAAGGCTATTAAGCTTGTGAGAAATGGGTGTAAGGGTTATCTTGCTTATCTGATTAACAAGCCATCTGATAAGTTAAAGTTGGAGGAAGTTTTAGTAGTTCAGGAATATCCAAATGTATTTCCCGAGGAGTTGCCAGGATTGCCACCAGAGAGGGAGATTGTAACGCCCGAGATTCTACCATACACCTTTTAACTGTTGCATATACTATTTGCGCATTTTCAGTGTGCATTACTTGCTGCTTTATATGGTTATTATTTATCACGTTTTCAACCACTTAATTACTTTGAATTAGCATTTTTTCGTAAATCATATTAATTGTTTTAGGAATGGAGAAAATGTACTTTTGAGCGATTAGGGTTGAGAGCACCCGTTTAGAAAATGTTTTACGGAAACTAGTGAATAGTGTTACGTAGTCTAATTTCATAATTGAGCTAGCAAATAATTAATTGCACCATTGGACTTAGTTCAAGTTAGTTTGACTCAATTTTAGTAGTCAACACTTACCTAAAACATAATACATATATTACATTTATGCATTGTAATACATATGCACATAAAATAGCTCAAAAACATATCAAGAAATTACCCCTAAGTCCTCCCCAAAACCCAACAGCCCCTAGAGGAAAAAGAGAGGGATTTTGCTCAACAACTCTTGGATTCAAGCCTTGGCAAGCTAGGATAAGGTGTTTTTGAGTGTTCTCTAGCCTTCTACGAGCTTCTACGCACTTGTGGTAAGGGATTTGCATGTTTATTTAGCATTATTGAAATGTTACAACTTTCTTGAATTTCTTGTTTTGCTACTAAATGGTTATAGGATGCTTAAAGTAGGTTATATATGTTGTATACAAGTAGTAAAGACCATATTTATGCTATTGTTTCGTATTTTAAATGGTTGAAATCGATAGTTTGATTGTAGGGGTGAATAGTGATGAATTTTCTAGGGTTTTGTGAAAATAGACCTTATAGCTTGATTCAATGATCCAAATAGATGCTCTAGGTATTAATGAAGGTAGTATAATGACCCCGTAAGGTTTAATTGCTCGTAACTTGGCTAAAATATGAAATAGGCGACTTTTAGAAAGGGGTTTTGGGGTTAATGCAAATCCAGGTTATTTTGGCCATCATATTTAGTGACCTTAAGCTATTTAGGTACTAGATATGCTTTGAGTAACCTCAGATGAGTCCCGAATAAGGTACTTGTAGTACAAACTCACAAGGGGAAAATTTGGGCTTTTGTGCTAAACGCGGGTAATTGGGTCACTTCGAGGGTCCTAAGGGTGCCTTATGGGTTAATTAGAAATATGGAATAGGCCACTTGCTAGTCTAGACCAATTGCTTGAGTTTGGAAGGAAAATAGGTTGTGTTACAAAGGGGATAAAGTAGGAAATCGGTTGTATCACACTTCTATGAGCTTGTAATTGTTCCTTAGGTGTTTAAATGTGTTTCTAAAGCATTCTTGATCTTTTAATAAAGTTCTATGTGAAATATATTATTTCCCTTTGTAATTCTTTAGTTGTTATTTGTCAATGCTTCTATTATAACTGTTTGGAAGACAACCTACTTTGTTGTTCCTCCCATGTGTTATTGTTTCCCTTGTTGCTATATTGTCATATGTTAACGTGCATTGCATAGTAGTTGCGCAACGATAGTGTTAGAGGTGGATGTATTGGGTATCTATTGGGCGGCAGCGGGCTTGCCAGTAAATATTCGATCTCCGTGCTCTAATCCCTCACTCGCCTGGTCTGAAGATTTCCAGGGGGTGTTAGGTCGTAGATTTATCGGGGTACATTCAGAGTACACCCACATGAGTGATTAGGGATTATGCCGACACATTGATCGTGGTTCATGATCGAAGATAAGAGAATTCTGGAGTGTTGGGGTTAAATGTATTGTATTCTTTGATATGTGTGGTTACTTGCTATTTCAATTGTTCTTTACTTGCTTTTATTGATTAATTGCTATAATTGTTGCATTGCACACCCCGGGTAGACTTTATCCCTCACAGGGCAATTGTGGTTGCTCATGCATCGCTAACATATTTTCAAGAGGTGCTGAGGTTGAACCCCAACTTGATTTAGTTGAGGGTGAGGAACAGGATGTGCAGGAGGAGCAGTTACCTTAGTTGTTGTGTTTGTTTGCTTGAGGTGGAAGTGCTTCTTGTTGGATTTTATGTGAAGACTTGTTGTACTACTTGTGCCCTATTTTGGAGCCTTTGTGCTCATGTATATACTTGTCTAGTTGTAAGTTGAATGTAGAATGAGATATGTGTCTATGGCATGTAATAACTAATATTCCTGTTTTTAGTTTTGTTGCATGCTTGGGTGTGTATGCAAGTGTTGGGTTTATTTCTATGTATGTTCAAATGCTATCATAGGGTGGTATGATAAGTGTTTTGTAAAGAAGTTCGTATTGCGGAATGCATGCTTGTATGTATCTAAACTGTTTGTGTTGCTTAAGGCTTGGATAGCCTTGAAGCGGGGTTTTTAATTAGTATCGGTGTTCTTGTCATTTTGTGGCTTTATTGAATGTTTACAGGTTTTCAGAATGTCCACGATACAGAGAAGACTCTGTCCGTTTGTCTGGTCTAGACTTAACCTTTAGTGTGGGATTGGGTCGGGGCGTGACAGAGATAGTGTTAGTGATATGCCCTAATGCTATGTAATTTGATGACCAACTTTGGGCCTTTTATGTAAATTTGTATATTAATCAATGGCATTTTATGGATGTTCATATTCTCCATTTTTATATTATATGAATGTGTCCCTTGATATTCACATAAAAGAAATATATTCTAAGAAAATGTGTTTGGAATATCTTGGTGTATTTCTTTCACATGAGGAATATCTAAAGCTATTCGTAGTCCTCAGATTATTTGACCGGAATTAAAATAATCTATTATGGACTATCACATGGATTGTTACCTTTGATTAATATTGGATATTAATGATAAAGGATAACGAGCCACTAACTATAATTGCATACGATGCGATTAACAATCATGTGAATGATTATTAGTAGAATAGATCATTGAATGTGACATGAATGATGAACTACATGACTTAGGATTAATAGTTCGTTATTCATTGTGAATCTACACGTAATCCTTAGACTTGAGAAATTACGGCTGTACATATATTGAGAATTTAATATTAGCACTTGGACAACATCCGTCTTCGATTAGTCAAGATGAATTACGGCCTCTTGCATATTATCTTTCTAATATAGTGGTTAACAGGTAATTGTCAAGAAATAATCTATTAACCTCCGGCGTGAGGCGATGTTCTATGCAATCTAATTTTGGTTGTTGAATGGGAAGTCCTTGGCTGGGGCATGAGTGATGGAAAAGGGTTTCCATAGATGTCATCTCTTATTCCACCCTTTAGATGTTTGCATCATAATTGAGTTTATAAACTTAATCTTTTCATGGTCTTTACTGGATTGGAACATGTTAATAGAAGGATTAAACTATACGTTAATTTGCGACTATAAATAGATTCACCTGTTTGACTTTATTGCTACATATAATGTCTTGATACGTTGCTAGACGTCACTCTAGAACGTGAGGGTATTTTGGGAATAGCGGAGATATTCCCGAAATATATTAAAGTCGTTTAATGTTATCTCATTGCTATATGGTGGTGAATCTAGAAAGTCACACACAATAAAGCGTAAATGAATGAGTTTCGGATAAGCTTACTTTATTTTTGAAACGTTAAAGAGTTAATGTTAGCTTCAATGGTCATTAATTTGTAATAGGTCAAATGTGTAATTATTTATAAGTGTTCGGGCAAAAGTGCAAATATGAAAAAATTGCACAACTACAAGATTAATGTATTATACGTATTAGATATGTATAAATACACTTTAGTCTTGAACAATGCAAGATGCCAAATGCTTGGCTAGGAGAGCTCCACATCACTAGCTTAACCATTAAGTTTTCAAATACTTGGCTAGGATTTTGCAAGACAAAACATTTGGCCATATTTGAACTAGTGTAGAATACAAGTATAATGTATACATGGGGAAGTGGAAAATATCCTCGCAACACTTGGTCTAGCTTCAACAAGTGAAATACACATTTAATAAAAAGAAGGCTTCATCTTCTCTTTCATCATTAAGCTCACAACAAAAGGAAAAAAGAAGAAGCAGAAAAATAGTTTTGCTCTCAAACTGTTCTTGGCTTATCTTTATCATCAAAAGGGCCTAGCACATCTTCTTTGGTGATCAAGGATACTCATTCAAGCTTGTGTGGACAATATGGAGTTCTTGCACTTTGTAGGAGGACTTGTCAAAGCTTGGCTTGTGTTCTTCATCTCCATTGCTAGTTCCTCAAGAGGTATATCTCATATCGCCTCTCTACTACATATATTGGATGAATATATGCTTCTATTATGTTAACCATATGAAATCAAGACTAGGGTTTTGGATGAACATAGACTTTATTATAGAAAATTTTGAAATACTAGCCGTGGCTTATTCTTGGTTCTAAGCTATGTTATTCTATAACTCTAAGAGGTCCTTCAAGTGGTATCAGAGCCTATTCTTGATGTTCATATGGTTACGTTTTGCACTTTTCTAGTCTTTAAAGTTTGTAGGAATTCTTGATATTGCTAGTTTTTCATGGTAGATGACATGTTGGTTGTATGAAATGATTTTATATATGTATATAGCTTATATAAATCATGCTTAGTATGTTGATATGTTAGTTTATATGCAAGATATGAAACTTACATAAAGAGCACATACTTGAAACTTGATGATTTATGTATGAAAAAGTTGGCTTAATCTAAGGTGTTTTAGTTTAATCCACTTTGAATGGTTATGTTTAGAACATAGTCTTGCATAAATCAACAAGCCTTGGCATTTTTCATGATATGGCCGAAAATGAGTTTTATTCCATAAATCAATAAGCCTTGGAATTTCGTGCAAAGCATATCGGGAGAGTGCATTAGGAAAATGATTTTAATGTCGCATGAATAGTATTTTTAGCATTTAGTTTTAGTTTTAAGTGACTAACTTTCATTTTAATCAACTATTTACAATTTAGCCAAACTATTTGACCCATTTAACAACTACTTGACCCAAATACCTTACTCATTGACCATGGACCTTTTGACCAATTGACCAAGTCTTCTTCTTACCCAAAATTTCTCAAAAATGCTCAAAAGGTCAAAAAATAAACCAAAAATCCACCTAGCGGAATAGTCTTTTTTCTTGTAAAAATTGCTATAGTTGGCCATTTCCATCTATTCTAAGCTTGAATCAAAGTGTTTGAGCCATCCTAAAGCTTCTACAAGTTGAATTGGTGAGGGATTTCATCTTATTTGTTGCATTTTTGATAAGTTTGATATTATGATAAAATTCTTAGATTTGTAATATATTGCTTATAAATGCCTATCTATGCTTGAATTAGCTTTTATTATGATTGTAGAACATTCTTTTATAGCTATTTGAAGATTTTTATGGCTAAATTGAGAAATGCAAGTTGAGGAAGAAGATGAATAGTGATTATGAATAGTAACCTCTGAATTTTTGGGGTTTTTGATCCGAATTGCGTTCTATCACTTTGGTTAGGTACCCTAAGTGTTTAGAAGCTTAAATGTATCATTTAAATGTGTTCTACTTTGATAAAATTGAGAATTATGCATCGAAACGAATAGGGGTCGTTTGACTAAGTGTTAGACTTTGCACGTTTTGATTAGGGGTATAGTCTTAGTGGTGTACGGAAGAACTTTTGGCGTAGTTATGGCATTGATTGGATGCTCGATTAAGGTACTTGTAGTTCAAACGTGCTAGGTGGACTTTCGGGGTTTTGTTGGAAAAGTGAGTTTTCGTAGCGTAGAATGGTGCCATAATATGTCCTTAGCAATGTAGTATAGTTGGTTTGTGGATTTTATAATGTATGTTTCGGAAGTGCCAAAATTGAATTGGTAGATAAAGGGGAAAAGTCACAAAGTTACTCGAATGTTGGTGATAGTTTGAGGTTCTACTTTTCATGTATAATTAATTGATTTCAATTGATTGGCTAAGTGTTTAAGTGCATAGATGATGGGGTCGTAGTACAAATGGACTAAGGGAACTTCGGGGGTTTGGTGCTAGATGTAATTGAAGCTGAGTTTTTATAGCTTTTAAGTGTGTCATAAAGTGTCCTTGTGGGATTGATATAGTTGAGTTGTGAGTTCCTGTAACTTGGGTGAGGTATGTAACTTATTTGTGAACCAATGGAATAGTATTTTTGTTGAGTTTTGTGACTTTGGTCCAATTGATAGTTTTGGTGCTTGCATTGGGTGCCATAAGTACTAGATTGACTAATCTAATGCTTGGATATGTTAGAGTGTGGGTTGAACTTGTGGAGGATTGATTGATCATAAGGGGGCCTTTGATGGTTTTGGGTCGTGTGTGTGTTTGAGGGCTTTGGGGAGCTTAGTTGTGGTTCATAAGTTATTGTAGAATGTCTAAAGTGCATACAATATATCTCCGTTATTAAATGGTTAGTTTATAGTTATGGAATGTAAAGGGCTTTTGGAAGAAAGTTGATTTGATTGTTGGTAATTGGATTGAAGTTTACTAGTTAAGTGCCATAAGTGATTGTGAAGCTAGATATGTGCTCGAATTGCCTAGAATGGGGATAAAATTAATGTGTGAATGGAAAATGCAAAGGAGGTCATGTGTGTGTAGTATTGGCCTTGTATGTATAGGTGTGTTGGGTGGTGTTAGTTGTGTTGGGCAGTGATTATGAGATGTTGTTGCATTGTTTTGGTGAATAGATCGATATAAGGGAGAATTATTGATCAAAGGATTTTTGATGCTTAGTGTTGATTATAGTTTAGAGTGAGTTTCTTTGGTGTTAATTAATGATTGTAAGATGCCTATTGTGCTAATTAAGTGAATGGATTAGAGTATGTGAGATTGAGTTGTCAAGAGCTTATATTGTCAAGTGTTTGCAATAGTTAAAGATAGATTACTTTATTGCTCTAATGGCAATATTGGGTGGTTCGTGAGGTTAGTGAGTGTTTGTGAGGTGTTCCTCGTGCTTGGAGTGTAACCTTGGGAATGAATAGCTTGTATTATTCCTAAAGAGTATAAAGGGTTAGTTAATGAGTTTTGTACTGTTAATTGTTAATTTGAGTGTATAGATTAGTTAGTTGAGTATGAATAGAATGGGTTTAATGCTACTCTTATTGTATTCTTGTTGGAAGGGTATAATTGATTGAAATGTGCTAGTAAATTGAGGTCTATGAAGTTTAAGAGTGACTAGTGTGTGACTTTAGTAGTTGAGTGGAAACCGGAGTAGTTAGTTGCTAATAGAGTGGAATGTAATGATTAGCAATGATTTTTGGAGAATACTAAGGATATAAGAATGAGAATTAGGAGAATGTAATTATATTTTATTGTATAATGTCATTGATGAATTGAATTGCTTGTATGACTTCTTATGCATATAGTTGATTGTATTATGTAATGGTATTGAAGGAATAGGTGCATTCAGAGAATATTGGAGGAGTTCTTGGCTAGATTCTTTTAGGTTTGACTTTCTAAAGGTGAGGTAGTTACATCGTATGTGCATTTATCCATTGTGTATTGATTATGTTAAATAATTTTCATGCTATGAATGTTAATTAGTTAGTGTACTTTGACAAGATTGTAGTTTATGGTTAATGGACTAAGTTTTAATGGTTAATACTTGTTTAACTATTTGCCTCGATTGATTTCATTATGTTTCTATCGTATCTTTTTCCCATTGTTATTGCATTCCCTTTTGGGATATCGAGCATATTCATTTGTTGCATTCCCTTTTGGGATATCGAGCATATTCATTTGTTGCATTCCCTTTTGGGATATCGAGCATATTCATTTGTTGCATTCCCTTTTGGAATATCGAGCATATTCATTTGTTGCATCCCCTTTTGGGATATCGAGCATATTCATTTATTGCATTCCCTTTTGGGATATCGAGCATATTCATTTATTGCATTCCCTTTTGGGATATCGAGCATATTCATTTATTGCATTCCCTTTTGGGATATTGAGCATATCCATGTATTGCATTCCCTCTTAGGATATTGAGCATCTTCATCATTTATTGCATGCTCTCTCTGGCTAGGGATACTGCCCTGGGAGAGTTGAGTTATCATGCATATTTATTTATTGTATAATCGAGCTTATTAATCATTTAATTGGTTTGTAATTATTGAATTGTCTCGTTTAATTGTTTTATCTCAATTTTCGTTATTGAGTTGTCATATTTGCATTGCACGAATCCCTTGCGAAAGCTTCCCATGTTACTGTTCCCCTCCCTCACTGAGCAATAGTGGTTCTGCTCACCCTCGTTCCTACCTTTCAAGTACTGAAGAGTTAGCAGGGTTTAGTGTCCCTCAATTGCCTTGAAGTGGAATATTTGTATTAAGTAATTGATTGTATTGTAAAGTTTAGTTTAAATTGATTGATTCGTATTGTTTATCTCTTAAGATTTGTATAAACTTATTTATAGGTTTTATGTTTTCCTTTAAAGATTTGTAATAAGCTATGTATTTGCCTAGTTAATAAGTTATTGTAATGAATAAAATTAAAGCACATTAGAGTGGTAGGATAAGTATGTATGTAAATACCTAAATTAGCAGTTATCATGTATGTATGTATGTATGTATGTATATTTTGTTATGAAAGTAAAATATGTTTGCTTTGGACATAGTAGTAGTCCATTTCTTTTGCTTGCAGGTTTTGGTTTGGCCTAGAAACAGGGGAGACACTGTCTGTTTTCTCTCGTTTTTCGTGCCCATATTTGGTATCAGGTTGAGATTAGTGGGTTAATAAGAGCTCCTGTTTCCGTGAAGGTGCAAGGCGTTGCATGGATGATTATGTATTGTATATAATCTAACATGGAATGTGAAAGCCTACCATATGTTTTTGGTATGACCAAAATTCTTTGGTGGTTTTTTCTAGCCTTGGCCGAATGTATGCAAGGTCTTTGGCTTGTGTTTTTGTGATTTGTTTTGGCTAGTATACATGTCATAAGTTTAGTTATGATTGTAGAATCATTAATTCCTACATATGTGTTAACAAGTTGGTAAAGTGTGTTGAAGACTTGAAAAGTGTTATTTTATGTATAAGATACATAACTATGTGCTAAGTGTTGCTAGGTATTCATTTAGCTTTCTTGAATGGTTGTATTTGATGCATATTCAATGCTTTATGAACTTGTGATAAATGGTGCTTGATGGTTGGATCATGGAATTAGCTTAGTGGATGTTGAATGGTTGTAATTCATTGGATGGCTTTGTAATAATTATTCATTCATTCATTGGCTTGTAAATGAGGCATATGTCTCACTTTATTATTTTTGCAAAACAGAGCTTGTTGTAATAAGGCATATTGATGTAATCTACCAAGTAGTTTTGCAAAGAAGTTGAAGACTTTCAAGGAGTTGGAGGCCTTTCAAGTGTTGGTGATATCAAGAAGTCAAAACCATTGAAGACATTCATGATGTGCTTATTTGGTTTTTCTAGGTTTGATTTTATTTCACTAAGTCCATGATCCACCTTACTTTATTTTGATGCATATATGCTTGTTTGATTGCTTATATGTGATGTTAACTTTTAAATGGACTTGTATGCATAACCAAGATCTTTTAAAAATAAAAGCTCCCTATGTGCAAACTAAGATTAGATTATAAAACGGCAAAAAGAGTTTTATCGTAGCCCTCCATCAGCCTAGGATTATAATGGTTTAAAATGAATATACCTTGTCTAACCCAAAGGTAGAAAGATATAGTTCATGATAAGTCCTTTGTATGTGATGGGTGCTTAGCTTAGGGTACAAATTAAGATCAAATCTAAGTCAAGTTTTAACTCGCAAGTGCACGAGTGATTGTAGTGTTGTTTGCTAGTGCGAGGTCAAATCCACAAGGAGGCGATTTGAAAGTTCTATGGAGAAGTGTATTTAAATTGCTTAAGAATTGCAGTAAATTAAATGGTGAATTTGAATTTTCAATTAAAGCTAATGAAAATACACTAAACTAAAACTAAATATGAGAGCTAAGATTGAGGTTTGATCACAATTGGGAAAGGTTTAGGGATCAGATTCCTATGCGAAGCTTTAATTCTAGGCTCGAACTCAGGATTTCTTATTTTGATGCAAAATTAGACTACAAGCCTAATTAATTAAATAATCACCTAAAGCTAATTAATCAATGAGTTAGGCCTAGTTTATAGGTGCAACGCTATCACCAAGTCCATTATCTAGTTAGAATATAGATTTGTCCTAAAATCCAAGGCTCATGTGTAAAACCCTACATTTATCCATATATGTAATTATATGCATTTATTTTATTTCACTTGCTATAACGCCCCAACTTGACCCCTCCTAAGATCCAAGTCAAGAAGCGATGGAATTTTGGCATGGTATCGTCTGTAACTAGACACTAGCCTGAATATAAAACATGCACGCAGAAACTTTCCACAACAACATATAATTCCAAGCACATTATATTTAATCCATTCACATACATTCTAGTACCTTGCCGTCCGTCTCACTACATAACATCATTTTACAAAACCAGAATTCAAAATAAGCCGACAAGGCTAACAATATAAACATGATTACAAAATAGGACTAATTACACTTCATTTTACATCAAGTCCTCAAAACTACAAGCAAACTTTAACATATTCACATATATACATCACAACAAGCAATCAAGCCTCGGGCTTGTCCACATTGTCATAGGGCACATACTCTACATAGGCTAAGTCTGGATCACCTGAAAGGTTGGAAAAGAGGGTGAGCTAACCGTCACATTGCTCAATGAGGGAGGAAAATGCAGAGAGTTTTGAAAGCTCATTTTAATATTTTGAAATCATGCCATGCACGCATAAGGCAATCAATAAATAAGCAATACTTAAATAAGGCAAGAAAAGTAAACATTCATAAAGGATACGTATTAATAAAGCAAACACATTTAAAAAGGATATGCTCGTTCTGTTGATGGCGATCCCCATTCACCAAACACGAACTCTGCCCCAATCATCGGATGTACCCCAGAGGTACATCAATTCTATGACCCAGACCCCATGTAACGTTCTGTCCATGCGAGAAAGGGATTAGAACCCTGGTAGCTGTGTTATCGCCTGGTAAGCCCAATGCCACCCAGTGCGACACAAACTACCGTGTCTGTTTTAAAGGTTGCAACTCTTCGCGACACTTTGCATTCACACTGATGTGACTGTATTTACAGTACTTAAACCATTGTATTTATACTACATTTGCTTCATAACTTAAGAATAAATGCAATACTTTGATACTTTTGATGTAATGTAGGATGATACTGAAAAGTAAAGAATCAGACCCGAAACGATCCAAATTACAAGTCAATAAGTGAGGAATGGAGAAACATGGGAACTAGAGGAAGAATGAGCCCATAGGGAAGAAATTTGGTCGAAACTAGTGCAAAATCAGACTCGGAACATTGACCTGGATGATCTTGAGTAGTGACCTATGTCCGTTTTTGACTAATCATACCAGTTTTTCGGGTAGAAACGGCCTTATGAGAAAAATGCCTGAAAACGTCTTGGTCAACAGTCAAAATTTGGGCCAAAAAGTCAACAGAAGGGCTCGAGCGCCCTATCCCAGATTTTTCCACAACATTCCACAACGTTCCAAATTGCCACGTGTCGCTAATTCAGCCATAAGAGTAGAAGCGCGCTCAAGCGCGCATACTTGGTGCTCGAGCGTGCCACCCGGATGATTCCACAAGCTTCTGGAAAGGACACGTGTCGCCAAGTCAGCAGACGGAGCAGAGGCGTTCTCGAGCGCGCCTATTAGGCCCTTGAGCGCGCCCTTGAAATTTTGGCTAGAAATAGCCCCTCAACCGGAGCAAAATTATGTATTTTATTTTATTTTGATTATTATTTTTGGATTTTATTATTTACTTTCTGTATTTAACTTAGTTTTAATTTTGCTTTTAATTTCTATTTAATCTATGTATCTAATTTAGTTTTAAATTCTGTTTTTAATTTTAGTAGTATTAGTAAAATACGGGGGAAGTTCTGCCCGAGTAGCTTTTAAATAAGCCCTTACTCGGGAGAAGTTCTACCCAAGTAGCTCTTATTCAGGGGAATTTCTGCCCGAATATTTATTTTGTGTCGGACCTCTACTCAAATTTCGGGAATCAGAAATGCAAAGTTGTCATATCGGGGGAGCCTTTCTTGACTCTCTTATTTGTACTACTTGTATTTATTTATTATGTTTGAGTAGATTTATATATAGGGGATAATATTGTAAATGATGGTCTTTTAAATCTATGGTCTCAGATTCAGATGATTTGATTTAAATGCAATATATGGCTTGTATTAATTTAGCATTGTCTTTCATACATAATGCTTTTAGTAGATGTTATGATTGCTTTACTTCCGTGCCATATATCCATGTTTTAATTGTGAATCTATTATCATAGATTCCATGAGACTATAGGTTGTGCCATAGTTACTAAACTTGTGGAGTTGTTGATTACTTAGTTAAAACAGACCTTTTACGCCAGGTTGCAAGGACAGATCCATACTACGGCTATATAATGGACTTGTAGATGGACGACACCTACATTAGAGTTAGTAATTGGGACTTTAATGTACTAAGATAATTGACTAGGTTAATGCTTTTAGCTTAACCCTTGCATAGAATCAGAGAATCCTGGATACCGAGCCTAGATTAATCGTCTCATTGCATATTCATTCCCCTAGATTCCTTTCCCTCGTATTTCGTTTTTACTTAGTTAGTTTAACTTAGTTTACATTTTTACGCACGCTACTACAACCCCTTTTCAAACTGTCACTTACCGTTTTAACACTTTCACACATTACTTCACTAACTGACTAACGAGCTTCCCTGTGGATATGATTCCGCACTCTTTGCACACTACACTACAAGATCTGTGCACTTGCGGGTTACTAAAACTTGGTTATTTTGCACATATTTATAACACACACCAAGTAGCAATCAAGTTTTTGGCGCCGTTGCCGGGGAAGCATGATTTAGTTTAGTTTTTGAATTATTTGTGAACTTGTTTTAAGTGTTGTAATTATTGTCTATAATATTTATATTCATTTTAAATTGTATAAATTTTATTACTACTTGTAAAATATATTCGAAATATACACCATATAGTTTCATTTCGTATTAAAGTTTATAAAATTTGTATATTGTCTGTATTATATTTGCACATAACCTGTTTTTATTATGCTTTGTCAAAATAGCTTGCACATATACTTAGCTTATTTTCTGTCTTTATATAAAGTACTTAGTTTATTTTCTGCAGTTACTTATTACAATTAGCTTTAGTTTATTTTGCATGCACGGGCATTGTTCCTTAAATCCAGAACTCGCCCATTTTGATCCCGAGCCCCAGAAAACTCCGCGAAAGAGAGTCCAAGTACCGATGGTGGAACAAGAAGTAAATATCCCGCCTCTTCCTATAGCTCATCTTGTTAATCAGCATGTGAACCAACCGATGACTTTACGTCAACATTTTTCATCGGGTGATTTTGACCCTGAATTTGCCATAGCTCCACCAGCTCTTGGCAATATAAATTTTGAGCTCAAAACGGGGACTATTTCAATGCTTACTTCCTTCTATGGAAAAAGCAATGAAAATCCTCACGCTCACATCGTGCAATTCATTGAAGCATGCACAACGCTTCACATTCCTAATGTGATCTGTGAAAATATTTACCTGCGTTTGTTTCCCTTTTCATTAAAAGATAAAGCCAAACAGTGGCTAAATTATCTAGACACAAGAGTGATCACTTCTTGGGGAGAACTTATTTGAAAATTTTTACATAGGTTATTCCCAATGGCTAAGACTACTACTCTGCGAACAGACATCATGACATTCGCACAATCAGACTTAAAGCCATTTCATGAATCATGGAAAAGTTTAACGATCTTAAGAATCAGTGTCCTCATCATGGGTTTGATCATCCCGAACTCTTGCATTATTTCTTCAAAGGTCTTACGCCTTATAATAAGATGATAGTTAATGCAATGAGGAATAGAGGTTTCTATAACCTCATAGCGGACGAAGCTTGGAGAAGAATAGAAAATATTGCTGAAGACTTTCTCCAAAACACTACTGATGACAGAGAGAGTAAGAGCACCCATAATCCCCAAAAGAGGGCATTGTTTGAAGTTAACTCTAACTCCAATTCCCAATTAACTGACAAAGTAGATACCCTAGCTTAGCAAGTAGAAAAATTCATGTCTCTAGGGTCTACTTCTTCATAAGCTCCTCAAATCACGTAAATTTGTGCTGTATGTTCTGCAGTAGATCACTCTACTTTCGACTGTCCAATCAGTTCATAATTCCTGAATTCATGCAAGAACAAGTCTTTGCCACTCAAGGATATACGAGGAATTACAATCCATATTCAAACACGTATAATCCTGGTTGGTGAGACAATCCCCTTTTTTTGTGGCGACAAGGGAATCATAAGACTCAGTTTTCTCAATCACAATATCAAAAGCAACAAGGAAACTTTGAGCCTTATTTTCCTTAATAGCCATATTAGAGGCTACAAAATTCTAACCCTCATGATTTTTACCAAGTCCAGAAAGATCCGTTCCGAACACAACGGAACAATTTTCCCGCTCTTCCTCCTACACAGTCATCAACTGATGACAAGTTTGATAAACTCTTACAATTAGTCCAAGTTCAGCAACAGTCCATTGTTAAACTTGAAGGACAAATTGGGCAGCTGCCCCAAAATATAAGCAAGAGAGATGAAGGTAAACTCCCGTATCAGACCGTGGAAAATCCATGAGGATAATGTAGTAATGTCCAAACTGAGACCGCCCAGGAACAAGCTAAGGCTGTAAGTACCTTTAGGAGTGGAAAAGTGATAGACAAAGAGGTTAGAAAAAAGGTAGGGATGTTCCTGAGGAGAAAGAGGAACATGAGGTCGTGGATTTAAGTAACGATGTAGATGACTCCTGTAGGAATGAAAACCCAATGGTAGAGCCTTTAGTTGAACCTTCATGCAAAACACCTTTCCCAACGGCTCTATCTCGTCCGAAGCCAAGTATTGATCCAAAATAGCTCAAGGTCTTAGAACATCTCAAAGACATTAAGATCAATATGCCTTTAGTCGAGGTAATCTAACAAATCCCTACCTATGCCAAATTTCTGAAGGATTTGTGTGTAAGAAGGAGATGGACAAATAATATTCCAAAGAAGGTCCACCTCACTGAGAAAGTTAGTAGCATCTGCACTAGAGGGCTGCCTCAGAAGTGCAGTGACCCAGGAGCTTTCACCATTCCATGTTTAATTAATGATCAACAGGTAGAAAATGCCTTGCTAGATTTAGGATCTAGTGTTAACCTAATCCCTCACACAGTTTACCAAAGGCTAGGTCTTGGAGAGTTGACACCGATTAATGTGACCCTCCAGTTGACAGATAGATCTGAGCGGCGACCTTGAGGTATTATAGAGGATGTCCTAGTTCGAGTAGAAGAATTTCTGTTCCCAATGGATTTTATTGTGTTAGATATGGACTTAGGCCATGATAACAAGAATACTACTCCCGTTCTACTAGGCAGACCATTTTTAGCGACAGCTGATGCTGTTATCTATTGTAGAATGGGTATGATTGAATTGACTTTTGGGAATATGAGAACAAAATTGAGGGTTGCTGATGCAGCTAATAAGATGAACAAGGATGAGGAAGTGAATGCTTTCATTTAGAAACCATTGGTTCTTGTATAAATGAATATGCCCACGCACTTTTGACCCTTGATGAGGAAATAGCAGAGCTTGAATGACTCTTGTATGATTGTGACATTTCACCAGAAATGGTCGCCTCTACTTCGCTTGTGAATGATTCGGGAGAGGCTGATCTCATAACAAACACTCTCTCTGAACCTTCTGATAGTCCAACAATTGAGTCTCCACCAGTTTTGGAACTCAAAACATTGCCCGAGCAGTTTAAGTATGCCTACTTAGGCCTTGATGAGACCCTTCCAGTCATCATTACTTCGGATTTAACCATCGAGCATGAAGGTAAACTCTTAGAAGTCCTAGGTACTCATAAGAAGGCGATAGGATGGACAATCACTGATTTAAGAGGAATTGATCCCTCTGTGTGCATGTGATACCCCAAAATGGGCACATATTTAATAGTATTTAATTGCATTTATTACGTGTTATCTTAAATGGTAGCTGTGAGAACCCGAGCATTCATTACATGTGCATTCATTTATTTTAATCATTATTTGAAAAATAATATGTGCATTTACATGACTTATTTAGTGTTTTAAAATTTAAAATTGCATTTAAAGTTCATTTAAATTGCATCTTGTTGACTTTCACATTCTTTGACTAAACTAGTTGACTTTTCATCTCCATTGACCAACTAGGACAAGGTGGAAATTTTTAAAATATTTAATGAAAGGCAAACTTGGGATTAGAAATAAAAAAGCAAGGTTAAGTTAGTCAAATTTTGTGTCAAATTTGGAATTAAATATGAACCAATTGGGGAAGAGTTAGGTAGCAAATTATATATGGTTGGAAAGCTCTATGAGTCTAGTTTCTAAGGCTTCAAACCGTTCGTGAATTGGAGTTTTCTAGAAGAAGTTATGGCCGTTTTCGTAAAGTTGCGTAGGGCTGTTTTGGTTTACGCGGGTTTGACCAAAGACTTGACCTTTGACTTTCATTAAAGCTTATAAAACACCAAAAAAATCCCAAAATTGCTCATCTTCTTCTTGCTTCAGCCGTGACCAGTCCAAACCCTAGGAATAGTAGAATTTTCACTATTTTTTTTTATATCTTGAGCTAGAAGCGGAACCAAGACACAAACCAAGCATTTTTGGACTCGTGTCGACGTCTAGCATCTTTCTACCGATCGTTTTTGCCTTTATTTTGTTAAACAAAGGTGAGAGAATTTTTTTTCAAATCTTCCAAAGTTTATTTTTACGTCATAAAATGCTAGGATTGCATTTGTATCTTGCTAAATAGGTGTTAGAGAAGACTTTACCGATTAATTTCTTATATAGAACATATTTTGTTGAAATTGGCTATTTTGAGTTGTTCAATGATTTATATGCCTACGTTGTGTTTAATCTTGATTCTTAGCTTTTATATAATGCTCATATATGTTAATGAACCTATCTAGCATAATAAAATAACTTGAGATTGCAAAATGGAGCAAAAAAAATAGAGAATGTAGCTTGCTGAATTTTTCTGTTTTTGGGCGTTTAGGGGCTGTTTCGTTGGGCAGTTTTTGTGCACCCATTAGATTGCTTATTTTATGCTATTATATGGTTTATAAGCCTTCTATTAGATAGGGAAAAATGTTGGTAGTTGGAGGGTCATGGTGTTTTGGGTGGAATAAGCTAAATTGTTGGTGTTTTTGAGTTGAAATGGTTGGTTTAGGTGCAAATGTGTGCTCTTGTGTGGTGTGTAATCTCTACGCTTGTAATGGTAACCTTTGGGCTGCCTCGGAGTTATAATAGTAGTATGCTAAGGTTGTGTAGTGATATGTGGAAGTTAGAATGACTTTGATTGCATAAGTTGCTATAATTGAGCTAGTATTGCCTACTTAGCTATTGTTCTCGTTGTTATATTTGCTGTGAATCATGTCCATGAGGTTTCTTGTGATAAATATGTGTTCTATTACATGCTAGGTGGATCCATTGAGCCAAACTTGCGTCATGGAAACTGGTAGAGGTGAGGGAGAAACATTTATATGCATTTCTTTGAATGTTATGGTTTGTGTTGAATTTTGTAATTGTTGTATATTGTGATATAAATGCTTATGAATGCTTCCAAAACCTTCTAAAATGATTAGTGAACATTATTTTACAATCTATTGGCATAGTTTATGGCTAGATTTTGAAATGACAAGTTAAAGAAGACAATGAATAGTGTAAATTTTAAGGTTTTGATAAAATGTGCTTTCGGGTTTGATTCAATACTATAGTTAGGTGTTATAGATATTAATGAAGATAGTCTAATGACCCCATGTAGTTTAATTGCTCGAAACTTAGCTAAAACGCGACATAGCCGACTTTTTAAAAGGGGTTTCGAGGTTAATGCTAATTCGGGTAGAATTGAGCTTCACATTTGGTATTGTTAGTCTACCTAGGTGCTATAGACGCTTTGCTAACCCTTGTTTGAAGCCCGGTTAAGGTATGTGTAGTTCAAAGCTATAAGAGGGAAATTGGGGCTTTTGGGGTAATTGCGGGTAATTGAATGTGTTTGAGGGTTGTAAGTATACCTTAAGGGCTAATTAGAAGATTGGTATAGCTTCCTCTTGAATTTGAATCACTAACATGAGTTTGGAAGGAAAATAGCTTGAACAACAGAGGGGTTTAAGTGCAAATTCAGTTGTTTCACACTTCTAAGACCATGGCATGACTCCTTGTGTGTTTAAATGTGGTTTCTAGTTGTTTTGGAGCTTTTGGTATAGTTTTATGTGTATCTTGAATATGCCCCTTTGTAAAACTGCTTAATTGCTTGTGTAAATTGCTTCTATTCTAACTGCTTCGAGGTCAACCTACTTTGTTGATCCTCTTATGTGTTATAGCTTATATTGTTGATATTGGCTTGCCATTGATAAGTGCATTGCATAGTGGTTGTGCAACCATAGTGTCAGGGGCGGATGTGTTGAATATCGGTTGGGCAGCAGAGGGCTTGCCAGTGGATATTCAAACTCTGTGCCCTAGTCCCTCATTCGCCTGGTCCAGAGATTGCCAGGGGATGTTGGGTTGTAGGATTATCGGGGTACATCCGGAGTACACCCACTGGAGTGATTGGGATTATGCCGGCACAGTGATCGTGGTTCGTGGATCGTGAATGAAGATCAAGTGAAGATTAGAGTGTTGGGGTTAAGTGTAATGTATCATTTTTAATGTGTGGTTACTTAATCTGTTGTCATTCTTGAATGATTTTAATTGCTATTAATGTTTAACTGTATTACTTGTTGCATTGCACGCCCCGGGAGACTTTATCTTTCATTGGGCAACAATGGTTGCTCATACCACGCTAACATGTTTTAGGAGGTGCATTTGGAGGAGGAGTTGCCTTAGTTGCAGTGTCTAATTGTGTGAGATGGATTTATGGCTCTTGCTATTATGTGGAGATCTTGTTTGCTCTACCTTATTTTCTATTTTGTAGCCTAAGTGCTTATGTATATGTTTGAGTGATTGTAAGTTGAATGCTAGTTGATTGTAGTAGGAGATATGAACTATGGCATGTAATAACTTATATTTCTGCTCTTAGTTTCTCTGCATGCTTGGGAGTGAATGACTGGTTGTTTTCAATTTCTAAGAATGCTTAAAAGCTATCATGGAGTAGCATGATAAGCTGTTTGGTAAAGAAGTGAAGTTGGATGCATGCTTGCATAATTCTAACTGTTTGAATGTTTTAAGGCTCGGATGGCCTTAAAGTTTGAGTCTTTAATTAGAATTGGAGTTCTAGGTTGTTTTGTGGCTTATTGGTTGCTTATAGGTTTTCAGAATGTCCACGGTACAGGGGAGACTCTGCCCGTTTGTCGGGTCCAGACTTAACCTTTAGCATGGGGTTGGGTTGGGGTGTTACATTTTAAGTGGTCTGATACCGGGTTTGGGATTAGGTTGAGAATAACATGGTTAGTATAGCCTCCGGTCTCGTGAAGGATCGGGGCGTTACAGTGCATGCATAAGATTCACCTCAAAGAAAGAGTTACTCCTTCTTGAGAATTTCAAAGGAGACTGAACCCAAAAATTGGTGATATCGTCCATAACGAGATAATCCAGTTACTTGATGCCGGTATGACCTATCCAATCTCTGATAGCTCTTGGGTTCGTCCGGTACAAGTTGTACCAAAGAAATCTAGGAATACTGTGATCTCAAATGATAAAGATGAGCTCATTCCTACATGCACTACCACTGGTTGGCATGTATGTATGGATTATAGGAAGCTCAACTCCAAAACTTGGAAGGACCACTTTCCTTTACCATTCCTTGATCAATTCCTAGATAGAGTAGCCGGACGGGGCTACTACTGTTTCTTAGACGGATACTCTAGTTACAATCAAATTCCTATGTTTCCAAGGGATCAGGAAAAGACCACTTTCACTTATCCTTACAGAACATTCGCTTACCGCCACATGCCTTTTGGGTTATGTAATACGCCAACGACATTTCAACGGTGTATAATGGCCATATTTTCTGACATGATTGAGAAATTCCTGGAAGTCTTTATGGACGACTTCTCGATTTTTGGAGCGGACTTTAATGAGTGCCTTAATCACCTTTCTTTGGTCTTAGATCGATGTGTACAAATGAATCTAGTTGGGAAAAGAGCCATTTTATGGTTCAACAAGGTATAATTCTTGGTTATGTTGTTTTTAGAGATGGGATCCATGTTGATCCAGCTAAGGTGGAGATAATAGAAAAACTCCCTATTCCCAAAACTGTGAGGGATGTTAGACCTTTCTTAGGACACGCTGGTTTTTACAGGCGTTTCATCAAAGACTTCTGTCAAATTGCCAGACCTCTGACAAGGCTCTTAGTACATGATGCTCCCTTCAAAGTTGATGATGAATGTATTAAGGCCTTTGAGAAGCTTAAGTCTTTGCTATCTTTTGCACCCATCATTCAAACTCCTGACTACAATCTGTCATTTGAAATCATGTGTGATGCCTCCGACTATGCTGTTAGAGCATTTCTAGGACAATGCATAGGAAAGTTGCCATACGTAATCTACTATGCTAGCAAAACTTTGGATGATACACAAAAGAACTATACAACCACTGAGAAAGAATTGTTAGCGGTGGTTTTTGCACTTGACAAGTTTAGGACTTATGTCTTAGGATCAAAAGTGGGAGTTTTTACCGATCATGCTGCCTTGAAATATTTGCTCACCAAGAAGGATTCAAAACCTTGCTTAATCCGTTGGATACTCCTACTTCAGGAGTTTAACATTGAAATCAAAGATAAATGAGGTAATGACAATTCTGTGGCTGATCATCTCTCATGACTTATGTCTCAATCACCACTAAATCCTTTTCTATTTTGAGATGTGTTTCCTGATGAACAACTATTTTTCATCTCTCAACGAATTCCGTGGTATGCAAACATTGTCAATTTTTTAGCAGTTAAGCAACTATCTCCACATTGGGGAAAAAGAGAGAAAGATCGATTCATGGCACAAGTAAGGTATTTCTTTTGGGAAGACCCTTACCTTTTCAAGATATGTGCTGATCAAGTAATTAGACGATGCATACTCGAAGACAAATTCGCGAGTATACTCCAATTTTGCCACTTTGAAGCGTGTGGTGGCCATTTTGGAGGAAAGATGACAGCTACAAAAGTCCTTCAAAGTGGGTTCTTTTGGCCCACTCTTTTCAGAGATGCCCAGCAAATTTGTAAGAATTGCTCTCAATGTCAACAAGCTGGATCTATCTCTAGAAGGGACATGATGCCCTTATTACCCATACTAATTTGTGATGTATTCGATGTATGGGGATAGACCTTATGGGTCCTTTTCCTCCTTCCTCGAGGTACGTATACATTCTTGTTTCTATGGACTATGTATCCAAATGGGTAGAGGCAGTGGCAATCCGAACCAATGACCATAAAGTCATGGTCAAGTTCATTAAAGAGAATATTTTTTCTCGATTCGTGGTGCCACGTGTACTACTTAGTGACGGTGGACAGCATTTCCGTCATAGGACTCTGGAAGCCTTATTAAAAAAATATTATGTGCGTCACAAGGTTGCAACACCTTACCACCCATAATCAAATGATCAAGTGGAAGTGTTGAACCGGGAGATCAAGTCAATTCTTCAGAAAATGGTTAGGCCCGATCGAAAAGATTGGTCAAGTCGTCTACACGACGCATTGTGGGCCTACCGTACTGCTTTCAAAACTCCCATCGGCATGCCCCCGTATAGATTGGTATACGGTAAAGCTTGTCACCTCCTTGTTGAACTTGAGCATAAAGCTTATTGGGCTATTAAAGCCCTGAACTTTGACATGCAACAGGCAGGTAAAGGTAGGAAATTGGCATTAAGTGAATTGGAAGAGCTTCGTTTTGAAGCTTGTGAGAATGCCAAACTTTATAAAATGAATAGACTTCACGACAAGTATATTTTGAGAAAAACTTTTCCTCTTTCTGAAAAAGTTTGGTTATTTAATTCCAAACTGAAGTTCTTCCCAGGTAAATTAAGGACAAGATGGGATGGTCCCTATGTAGTGCTTGAAGCATATCCATTTGGAGCATTCAAGATTAAGTATCCCATGGATGTATTCTCACAGTCAATGGTTAGAGATTGAAACATGCATTCAATCCGAAGGATGTCCCTCATGAAGTTGAAACTGTTGAACTTCGGACCTCGACTACCTTTACTAACAAATGATTCTGTCCAGCTGATGGCATTAAACTCAGCACAACTGTCTGGCTAAAATTTAACGCTACTAGGAGGCAACCTAGTACTCTTTTGTGTTAATATTTGTTTAATTTTTAACGTTTACATGTACTTTGTGAATCTTTCTCCAGCTTTATGTAGTTTGGGTTTTATCCCTGAGGAACGTTCATAGAGGTACCATTGTCATATTACTAGTTGTCACTGTACGATTCTGTGTGCAGTTGGCTCAATTGTGCAACTCTGTCTTATAATATGAGCTACTCCACCAGCTTTATGTAGTTTGGGTCTGTTGGGTATTACTTGATAAGGTAGTTAGGAGTGTGAGCATACACCTAACGTAACATATGTAACGTAAAACCCTACTATTCTATCCTTGACCCTATGGAATTGGCTTTGGCCTTAAGTGTGCTGAAGGAAAGCACTAGATGTCGTGAGCTCAGGAACCTCTAGAAGAGCTAGTCTGTTCAGTAGTATCAAACTCTAGAACCCCAAAAAAGAGTCTAAATGGTCTGGGTAGTTTATTTATTTGCTTTATGTATTAGTTATTTTTCGTGACCATATTTTTTTTTGGATTCTCCTCTATATCTTTGTTTGACTATTTTTAGTATAGCTAACTATTTTTGTTGTGTTGATGATAATCTGTAAAATACTTTTTCTACTAATCTTTAATTGCAGAATGATACATCTTTTGGCAAAAGATAATAGAAAAGCTTTGACATCAACATAAAAATACTTCACATCAGGTGATATCTTTTCTTACTACATTTCCCTTTATAACTGATCAACCTGCGCTGTAGAGTAAACAAATCATAGGTTTGGGGATGTAGCATTTGTCATACTGTTATTACTTGCATATTACACTCTCACTGTCTTAAATTGATATTTGCTTGAGGACAAGCAAAGTTTCGGTGTGGGGGTGCGTACATTTCAAGAAAAACTTTTTCAAAATGTGCAAGAAATACACCATTTTTGTTCATGAGAAGAGCATTTTGCTACCTTGTTTAAAAGAAGATGATTTAGATGATTTGAGAACCTGTCTTGTTAGCTATGTATTGTAAAAAACTCTGAGGAAACTCTGTAAGAAAAACTTTGGGGTACTGTATTCATGTAACGCCTCGAACCCAACCCCACGCTAAGTCAGGCTCGGACCCGTCACTCGGACAGAGTCTCCTCTGTACCAAGGACAAACTGATACCTGCAAACATTCATTCAAGACATCTGAACTAAAAGCAACAACTTATCCACAATAACTCCAAAGCCAAAACACAATCACAAGGCCATCCGAGCCTTGGAGCAACAATTTTCTACTAAAGCACACAAGCATGCGAGATAAGTTGGTTTAGGTTATGAGTAGTTAATTACAATAAACTTCTAAGTTCCATATGAAGATTTACAAACACTCCAAGCATGCAAGAGAAAAATAAAGTCTAGAATTCATTATTACAATCCAACAACTTTCTTAAACTCTTAATACACATTTACTAGACATATATATATACAAGACTCTATGGTCTCAAAATACATTAACAACAAGAACTCCACGTAAGAAGCACATAAAATCCACCTCAGCACACAAGATCACTGATTCTGATCTACTTGAACTTCTTCCTCTTCTTCTACTTCTAATAGCTGGGGATTCACCTCAGCTTCTCCTGAAACATTTTAAATGAGGAGTGAGCAACAAAGTTGCCCAGCGAGGGAGGTGATGCAGCATGTAAACGTGCAATATGATATGCAACACAAGTAACCATATATACAAGACACATAACCATCAAGATAATAAATCAAACTATTAATCACTTTAAAAAGGATACGGTTCCACTTCCAAGTCTTCGATCACGAGCCACGAACCACGAGTATCACGAATATGCCGGCAAAACCCAAACACCACACTTGGGATACTCCGGATGTATCCCGATCCTACGACCCTTTCTCCCGAGGTAGGTCCATGCCCAGCAGGTGAACCACGCCTCTGGGGTAGTGGAGTATGCCTCAGCGAGAAGGGAATAGGCACCATGGTAGTCGAGGGAGCATGGCAAGCCCGATGCCGCCCGTGTTTCTCGACGCTACCATGTCCGATATAGGTTGCGCAACCCAATACAAGTCACAAGCAATCAATAACATCACATAACACGTAAGAGGGACGACAAAGTAGGCCGCCCTCACATATATGCACGATAAAAGCTCATATATGCAAGATATTAACTAATAGATGCCAAAAGAAAACAATCAACATAATTAATTCCAATAATCTACTCAAATAACTTAAATACATCCTAAATATTCTATGCAAGGCACTACTAACACACAACAAGTTCCAATTGCAACTAAAAGGGCTAAAAACTACTTTTCCCCTTTCTTTAATCGAGCTTTCTTTCTCCTAAGCATAGTTCGAGATTCTCAAGCCTACCCTAGTCTTTCTATATTCTTAATTAAGCTTAAAGGTACCCTTTAAAGTCATAAAAACTCATTTTTGAAGCAAAAGTTCGGAAAGGCCCCGAACGGGTTTGAACTATAGCCATACTAACCGAACCCCAATTTCGCGAAACGAAAGCACCAAAGGTGCTTCCTTAGCTCAAGGATACCCAAATCGATGCCCAAATTTGCCCGGATTGCCTAACGTGCAAAACCCCTTTTTTAAAGTAAGCTATTTATGCACTAAAGTTCGAATTCGGGTGATTCAACCTAACGTGGCTTTTCAATTACCTTCCCTAGGATCTAGAGCACCTAATTGAGGCATCAATTCAAGCCAATTATCAAATTTTCTCAAAACCCTAGTTTTAGGCACTATTCATCGTCTCTTTGATCAATCTCAACATTCAACCGTTAAATTTGTTATCACACCACAAAAGTTAGCTCTAGAGGCTTTAAATAACTCATAGGAAGTATTCAACACAAGATATATAGCTATAATTGACAATTCAATAAAATTGAACATATGCATACAAACTTTAAACTCAAACAAATAAGACTCCCTCACAATTTTGAAGATGTAGAAGCTTTGTTGAAGGTCCTAAGTTGCTCAATAACCTCCCAAGATCAAACTAAGAGCTCAAAGTGCATGGATGAAGAAGCAAAAATCTCTCTTTTCCTCTCTTGAAGTGGACGGCCAGTAGGTGTGACATGGAGGGAATTTCTGAAATTGTTTTGATGACTAAAATGCTATGTGTCTTTTAATTTTTATGAGTTAGTTGTTTTATATGTTGCATATCATTAATTTCCTAAGCTTTGTAGTCTCAAATATTGATCAATTAAGGCTAATTGCAATTACAATTGCTTTTTAATTAATAACTAGCACTATTCTAACGTAACACTATTCAAAGCTCACGGAAATTATTTTTCAAATGCATACTCCTAAGCTCGAAAGTTCAAAACGAAAATTTCTTGGCTCCTTTTAAATGTCGAGTGACCTAGGAAAAATTTAAAATCAAGCTTTCGAAACAGTCAAAAATTTTATGAATAGTGACCCACAATAAAAACAATTAAACAAGAAAAATGATGCACGTAGAAATGCGCACATAAGTATGCAACGATTATAATAAATTTAGGGTGAAATTCTCGGGTGTCACACCCTCTCCCCCTTAAACTAATTGCGTCCTCGCAATTCTTACATGATTCGGCAAAGAGCTCCGGATACTTCTCTCTGATCTGATCTTCTCGCTCCCAAGTGGCATCCTCAACCCCATGATGATCCCAGAGAACTTTTACCATAGGAATATTTTTAGTCCTAAGTTCCTGAATCTTTCGGTCAACCACTCGAAGAGGCTTCTCAACATAAGCTAAGGACTCATCAATTTCCAACGGCTCCGGCTCAATGATATGCGACGGATCAGGATTATACTTTCTCAACAGTGACACATGAAAAACATCATGAATCCGACCCAAACTCGGAGGTAGTGCCAATCTGTAAGCTAAATCTCCAACCTTCTCAGTGATCTCAAATGGTCCCACGTATCTAGGACTAAGTTTACCTCCTTTGCCGTGCCGAATCAAACCTTTTCGCGGAGAGACTTTCAAGAAAACATGATCACCCTTAGAAAATACTAAGTCCCGTCGACATCTATCGGCATAATTCTTCTGTCGACTCTGAGCTGTAAGCATCCTCTTCTTTATAAGTCTCACGTTATCCACCATTTTAACCATCTCCAGAAGAATAGCAGGATCAACTGTTTTCATCTCACCTACCTCATCCCAATACAACGGAGACCGACATTTTCGCCCATAAAGTGCCTCGTAGGGTGCCATGCCAATAGTGGCCTGATAACTGTTATTGTAAGCAAACTCTGCTAGAGGCAGATATTTCTCCCAATTCTTGCCAAAATCCAGAACACAGGCTCTCAACATATCTTCCAGTATCCTGATAGTCCTCTCCGACTGACCATCCCGCTGCGGGTGATAAGCAGTACTAAAACGCAAATTAGACCCCACAGCGTTTTGTAGCTTATGCCAGAACTGTGATGTAAACCTAGGATCCCTGTCTGACACTATCTGAGATGGAACTCCATGCAGTCTCACAATATTTTCAACATAAAGCTCAGCCAATTTATCGAGAGAATCTGTTTTCTTTGTAGCAATAAAATGCGAACTCTTCGTCAACCTGTCTACTACAACCCACACCGAATCATTACCTCGTGGTGATCTCGGTAAATCCGACACAAGATCCATACTAACCTGATCCCATTTCCAGACCGGAATCTCCAACGGCTGCAACAATCCCGCTGGCCTCTGATGTTCTGCCTTAACTTTCTGACAAGTTAAACATTTAGCTACATACTCAGCTATCTCTCTCTTCATGTTGTTCCACCAGAAATTCTGTTTCAAATCTCTATACATTTTTGTGCTTCCAGGATGAATTGTATATTTAGAAGCATGAGCCTCAGCAAGAATCTCATCTTTCACAATCGAATTACTGGGAATGCAAATTCTATTCCTGTACCTGAGAAGCCTATCATCATGCATCTTAAAGTCGGACTCTCCCTCTTTTGACTTCTCTAAAAGCTTCAACAGCTGAGAATCTGATTGTTGCGCTTCTCTGATTCTAGATAGCAATAAAGATTTGATTTGTAAACTAGCAAATTGAATACCTGATCTAGAAGCTTTCGGTTTCCATAAGCACAGTTCTTCCACAATCTCCCAATCCTTGATTATCAAACTAGACACAGAAGCTTTCCGGCTCAGTGCATCTGCAACAGTATTAGCTTTTCCCGGCAAATAGCTAATGGTACAGTTATAATCATTTAACAATTCTAGCCAACGCCTTTGCCTCATATTCAAATCTTTTTGAGAAAACTATTATTTCAAACTTTTATGATCAGTAAATATTTCAAATTTGTTGCCCCACAAATAATGTCGCCATTTCTTCAAAGCAAAGACAACAGCTGCAAGCTCCAAATCATGTGTAGGATAATTGAGTTCATATGGTTTCAATTTCCTAGAGGCATATGCTATGACTTTACCATTTTGCATCAAAACACAACCTAACCCATCTTTTGAAGCGTCACTATAAATCACCAAGTTCTCGGTTCCCTCAGGCAAGGCAAGGATAGGTGCAGTGGTAAGTCGCTTTTTCAACTCCTGGAAACTGGCTTCACATTTATCATCCCAATTAAACACAATTTTCTTCTGAGTTAAAGTAGTTAAAGGTCCTACAATCTTTGAAAAATCTTTAACAAATCGCCTATAATAGCCCGCTAATCCCAAGAAACTACGGACTTCCGTGACAGTTTCAGGTCTCTTCCACGACATAACTACATCAATTTTAGCAGGATCAACAGATATTCCCTCCTGGGAAATGATATGACCTAAAAAGGCAACCTGTTTCAACCAGAATTCGCATTTGCTAAATTTGGCAAACAACTTGTGTTCTTGTAAGGTTTGAAGTACAATCCTCAAATGCTCTTCATGCTCTGACTCAGATTTAGAGTATACTAATATGTCATCAATAAAAATCACTACAAACTGATCAAGATAGGGTCGAAATACTCTCTGCATCAAATCCATAAAAGCGGCTGGAGCATTTGTCAACCCGAATGGTAAAACAACAAACTCATAATGGCCGTACCTGGTTCTAAATGCAGTCTTAGGTACATCCTCTTTCCTGATCCTCAACTGGTAATAACCCTGCCTCAAATCAAATTTTGAAAACACAACAGCACCCTGTAGCTGATCAAACAACTCCTCAATTAAAGGCAAAGGATATTTGTTTTTCACCGTTACCTGATTCAGACCCCGATAATCTATACACAAACGTAGTGTACCGTCTTTCTTTTTCACAAATAACACGGGAGCACCCCACGGTGACGAACTAGGCTGAATAAAACCTTTCTCAAGCAAACCCTGAAGCTGAATTTTCAATTCTTGTAACTCAGGGGAAGACATTCTATACGGGGTTCTCGAGATAGGACTAGTTCCCGGCAACAGGTCAATCACAAATTCAATCTCCCTATCAGGTGGTAACCCAGGCAACTCCTCAGGGAAAACCCCCGGAAACTCTTTTATAATAGGTACTTCACTCAATTTCAATTTATCTCCAGGCTGATTAATTAAATAAGCTAAGTATGCATCATAGCCTTTACTCAACATTTTAGTAGCTTTAATGGATGATATAATACGAGTCCCAGTAGACTTTCGACTCCCAGTTACTTTAATAATAGGTCGGTTAGGTACTTCTAAAGTCAAAACTTTTCTCCTACAGTCCAAACATGCATAATATCGCCCCAACCAATCCATCCCTAAGATGACCTCAAAGTCCCGAAAGGGCGTGATAATCAAAGCAATAGGATACATGCAACCCTCAATGCAAATATTACAATCTTTACACACAGTCTCCCTAACAAATTTAGTACCCATAGGATCACCTACTTCAATCACATACGGCAATTTATCAACTTTTAATGTAGCAGACTGTGCACATGCAGGTGTAATGAATGAATGTGTAGCCCCGGTGTTAATCAAAACTACTACCGGCTGATTATTAATAAGAAAAGTACCTTCCACCACCACTGTCGTCTCTGGAAGCTCCTCCTGGTCGAGTGCAAATACTCGTGCCTGACCTCGCAGTACGGTAGCTGCTCCTGAAGCTCTAGTCTGGCCACCCTGGCCTGAAGTCTGACCCGGACCAAATTTAAACTTGGGACAATCCCTAACTCTGTGCTGATCATTGCCACAACCTGTGCAACGGCCTAGTTTCCTCCAACACTCAGCCTCTGTGTGACCCTTACGATTGCAATGAGTACACTATAGATTCTTCCTAGCAGCAGCTCCTCCTGTAGGGGTCCTATAAGTAGATGTGGTAGAACTGCCCTGCTGAGATCTAGCAGTCACTGGTCGGGGCTGTGACTGTCCCTGTGGCTGGCTCTGAGCTGGTCTCGGCTGTGACTGTACCTGAACTGGTCCTGGGTAGCTCTGAGTCTGCCTAGGCTGCTGAGTCTGCCTCTGATAACCCTGACTCTGAGACTGAAACTGACGTTTGCTTGACTGACTAGACTGAGCTAACACGTCTGCCTTACGTTTCTCATATCTCGATGCAGCCCGAACTACTGCAGCATAGCTCGGATAATCTTGTGAAGACAAGTTAAGCATGATGTCATTCCTCAACCCTGTAATAAATCTCTGAATTTTCACATCCTCCGGCTGAACTAAAGCTGGCACATATCGAGATAGTCTCGTAAAGGTAGCCTCATACTGGTCTACAGTCATGTTCCCCTGTTTCAAAGCTATAAACTCATCCTGATGCCTCTCACGGGCTACAACCGATACATATTTATCTCGAAACTCACGAACAAAATCAGCCCATACATGCTGAACCCTCTCAGCATCCCATTTTTCTCTAATAGTGCGCCACCAAGCCTCGGCATCACCCTCCATTAAAAATGTAGCACAGTTGATCTTTCTTTCATCGTCACACTCAAGTATTGCAGCAACTTTCTCGAATTTACTCAGCCACAACTCTGCTTTCATATCATCAGGCTCACCATAAAAACTGTATGCTCCATGATGCAGAAATTTATCAAATAAGTTACCTCCCGCAGTACCACTGCCCTCTGCTCTGGCAGTCTGATTACCTCTGCCGGTACCTGCTGTACCCTGCTGAACCACAAACTGTGCTATGGTATTCATCGTAGTAGCCATAGTAGCTAAAATCTGGGCAGTGCTCGGCTCCTGACCCTGCTGTACATTCCCGGCTGCCCCAGCATCCTGCCCTGGTACATTCTGTCTAGGAGCCTCCTCCGGCTCACCCCGTGGTCTACCCCGTCTCCTCATCACAATGCTAGAAGAACATCATATTATAATAGGCAAATAAACTATGCAAGATAATTTACACATTGTTTTCAAACATTTTATTCACATAAGAACACATAAAACACTTAACAACAATCAATACTAACTTTTCATACTCTTATCATATTAAGTTTTATCATCCCTTTTCATGCTAGCATGTCTTAAGTCTAAGCACTTAAACAACTAAACACTCACATATTCACATAATTCACTTTCACATATAGACCTCTACCCACATGCCAAGGAATTTAACCCGGCTTCAAGCATTCTAGTAGCTCTGATACCACTTAAGGTGTAACGCCCCGAACCCAACCCCACGCTAAGTCAGGCTCGGACCCGTCACTCGGACAGAGTCTCCTCTGTACCAAGGACAAACTGATACCTGCAAACATTCATTCAAGACATCTGAACTAAAAGCAACAACTTATCCACAATAACTCCAAAGCCAAAACACAATCACAAGGCCATCCGAGCCTTGGAGCAACAATTTTCTACTAAAGCACACAAGCATGCGAGATAAGTTGGTTTTAGTTATGAGTAGTTAATTACAATCAACTTCTAAGTTCCATATGAAGATTTACAAACACTCCAAGCATGCAAGAGAAAAATAAAGTCTAGAATTCATTATTACAATCCAACAACTTTCTTAAACTCTTAATACACATTTACTAGACATATATATATATACAAGACTCTAAGGTCTCAAAATACATTAATAACAAGAACTCCACGTAAGAAGCACATAAAATCCACCTCAGCACACAAGATCACTGATTCTGATCTACTTGAACTTCTTCCTCTTCTACTACTTCTAACAGCTGGGGATTCACCTCAGCTTCTCCTGAAACATTTTAAATGAGGAGTGAGCAACAAAGTTGCCCAGCGAGGGAGGTGATGCAGCATGTAAACATGCAATATGATATGCAACACAAGTAAACATATATACAAGACACATAACCATCAAGATAATAAATCAAACTATTAATCACTTTAAAAAGGATACGGTTCCACTTCCAAGTCTTCGATCACGAGCCACGAACCACGAGTATCACGAATATGCCGGCAAAACCCAAACACCACACTTGGGATACTCCGGATGTATCCCGATCCTACGACCCTTTCTCCCGAGGTAGGTCCATGCCCAGCAGGTGAACCACGCCTCTGGGGTAGTGGAGTATGCCTCAGCGAGAAGGGAATAGGCACCATGGTAGTCGAGGGAGCACGGCAAGCCCGATGCCGCCCGTGTTTCTCGACGCTACCATGTCCGATATAGGTTGCGCAACCCAATACAAGTCACAAGCAATCAATAACATCACATAACACGTAAGAGGGACGACAAAGTAGGCCGCCCTCACATATATGCACGATAAAAGCTCATATATGCAAGATATTAACTAATAGATGCCAAAAGAAAACAATCAACATAATTAATTCCAATAATCTACTCAAATAACTTAAATACATCCTAAATATTCTATGCAAGGCACTACTAACACACAACAAGTTCCAATTGCAACTAAAAAGGGCTAAAAACTACTTTTTCCCTTTCTTTAATCGAGCTTTCTTTCTCCTAAGCATAGTTCGAGATTCTCAAACCTACCCTAGTCTTTCTATATTCCTAATTAAGCTTAAAGGTACCCTTTAAAGTCATAAAAACTCATTTTTGAAGCAAAAGTTCGGGAAGGCCCCGAACGGGTTTGAACTATAGCCATACTAACCGAACCCCAATTTCGCGAAACGAAAGCACCAAAGGTGCTTCCTTAGCTCAAGGATACCCAAATCGATGCCCAAATCGATGCCCAAATTTGCCCGGATTGCCTAACGTGCAAAACCCCCTTTTTAAAGTAAGCTATTTATGCACTAAAGTTTAAATTCGGGTGATTCAACCTAACGTGGCTTTTCAATTACCTTCCCTAGGATCTAGAGCACCTAATTGAGGCATCAATTCAAGCCAATTATCAAATTTTCTCAAAACCCTAGTTTTAGGCACTTTTCATCGTCTCTTTGATCAATCTCAATATTCAACCGTTAACTTTGTTATCACACCACAAAAGTTAGCTCTAGAGGCTTTAAATAACTCATAGGAAGTATTCAACACAAGATATATAGCTATAATTGACAATTCAATAAAATTGAACATATGCATACAAACTTTAAACTCAAACAAATAAGACTCCCTCACAATTTTGAAGATGTAGAAGCTTTGTTGAAGGTCCTAAGTTGCTCAATAACCTCCCAAGATCAAACTAAGAGCTCAAAGTGCATGGATGAAGAAGCAAAAATCTCTCTTTTCCTCTCTTGAAGTGGACGGCCAGCAGGGGGGACATGGAGGGAATTTCTGAAATTGTTTTGATGACTAAAATGCTATGTGTCTTTTAATTTTTATGAGTTAGTTGTTTTATATGTTGCATATCATTAATTTCCTAAGCTTTGTAGTCTCAAATATTGATCAATTAAGGCTAATTGCAATTACAATTGCTTTTTAATTAATAACTAGCACTATTCTAACGTAACACTATTCAAAGCTCACGGAAATTATTTTTCAAATGCATACTCCTAAGCTCGAAAGTTCAAAACGAAAATTTCTTGGCTCCTTTTAAATGTCGAGTGACCTAGGAAAAATTTAAAATCAAGCTTTCGAAATAGTCAAAAATTTTATGAATAGTGACCCACAATAAAAACAATTAAACAAGAAAAATGATGCACGTAGAAATGCGCACATAAGTATGCAACGATTATAATAAATTTAGGGTGAAATTCTCGGGTGTCACAATTCATGAGTAAACCTAGTTGTTCTTCCTTTATTCAATTGATAGCTATGTGATTAGGAAAGGACGGAAATAGGATTACCGTTTGTTATGAAAACTTCTTGTGATTGAAACCTGAACCCTTATGCCATGTCTGTACAGTTTGTTATGTTACTCTGTTTGTATGTACACTCTGAAAAAAAGAAAAGAGAAAAAGAAAACAATACAAAAAAATGGAAAAAGGAAAAAGAATGTACATACTTTTACTGTTGAAATAAAATTTTTTGGTGTAAATAGTTGTAAATCTCTAAAGCACCACTATCCTAGACATTGTAATTTGGGAAATGTGCTATAGTATAAGGTTTCGAGCCTGGATATCTTGGGTGATTAAGGCACGTAGGGTGGGAAACCTCAGATTTTACATTTGCATAGAATTACGTGTTTTGACCTGTTTATGTGTTATATGAGTTAGAATGCGCTAATTCTGTGATTTATATTCCTGTTACATGCTATGTATGCATTCATGAAATTTTCATCAAGAACGACATTGACAATTTTATCGTCGGTTTTTGTAAATAGTATTTTTAACGCACGTCCGCTAAAATTTTTACACGGGTGTTTTAAATATCTTAAAACCTAATCCTCGGATATTAATAGACCCGTGTTTGATTAAAACGGATTTCAAATCAGATTAGCAATTTTAAAGGTTTTTACACATTCTTTTGCAAAAACTGAGTTTTTAACCGAGTCAGGTGTAAGTCTATGCATGTGAAACTTGTTGTCAACTAAAAATATACTACTTAAAATAGTCTAAGTGTTAAATGCATGTTTGTGAGCAAAATAGTCAATAAAACAATTAAAAGACTGAAAATATACATTAAAAGACTAAATAAACTAACTTTGACTTATATATCTTTATTTGACTTAAATTATATAAGCATAATACAAGCAATATATCATAACACAAAGCTCAAAACACCTAAAACATACACACACATGGCCGAAACTCTTGGGAGCATTTTTGCCTAGTTTTCAAAGAAAATTTTCAATAGAACTTGCAATTGAAGACCAAATTTCTTCAACCAAAGCTTGAATTCACTTGTTGGGCACCTATTGCACACCTTTCTAGCATCATATAACATCAAAGGTGAGAGAAAAATTCTAGATCTCAAAATGCTATTTTGTATCAATTTCATATAATTGCATTTTTAATCGATGAAATGTTAAATTGTCTTTAGATTATTGCTCAGTAGTTGCCAAGGACCATTTATATGTGTTTATAGCTGTTTTGATCGGTAGCAGCATGTATTTCTATTTTTTAGGTATTAAAGTTGAGTTATAGCTTCAATGTTGATTAATTGTTATTGTGGTGGTTGGAATTGATTGCTTATAGCTTCTAAAAGTTTGTTAACTGCGGGGTAGTAATGTTGTAATGGCGAATTTTTTATTGGAATGTTGTAGCAAAATCATGAAAAATTCAGCCATGTTTGTTGCCAAAACTACGGTTGTTGGACTTGTTTTGGATGGCCTTTGGTTGGTTTCCAATGGGGTGAATGTAAATGCATGTGTGGGTGAATGATAGGAAGTGGTTTGGAGGTTATCGGGTTAGTAGATTGTGAGTTATGAAGTTTAAAATATTGTGTAGTGTTTTCCTACAAATGTTGAAATGTTGTCTTGAATGTTAGGTAGTGTTTGGGTAGTTGATTCTTCGATTGTTGTTGATTGGGATCGGGGTTGAATGTTGGTTTAAATTCATGTTGAGCTGGATGGCCTACTTTGTCATCTAACTTAATTGTTTCATAATTGTATAGTTGTTGATTGTTGAATGTTGTTTATTTGGTTGTTGAAATATGGTTTAATTGATTATTGATTGTTGAATGCAAGAGTCGGGCAACCCTCGTTGTTGACTTCTCGAATTGGAATTGTTATTGTTATTATGAGTCGGGAGTTAGGCAACCCTCGCTGTTGACTTCTCGAATTGAGTCATATTGTTGTGAGCTTTGATAATGTTGTGTCACCTCGGGAGGCATCTTGGGCTGCGGACACAGTTATCATGGCTATTCCCTATCTCGCATGGGCGGAGAGGCCATGGGGTGTGGGTCTAGGTCAAGGTACCTTAGGATTGTGTCATTGGTTTTGAAGGAGTTGATGAGCATTGAAAATGGTGTATGGAGCTTTATCAACAAGTGTATCGTATCCTTGTTATGTTTTTACTGTTGTTATTATATCTATATTGTTATCAGTGTTATTTACGTGTTGTAGCTCATGGGTAATTTCCAAGGTGGTAAAGTATACGTGTTCAAAAGATCTATCGAATTCCTCACTGGGCTTGTTTTATATAAGCTCACTCTCATTCGTTATCTGCATTCAGGTGTTACTGAACAGGATTACTGGTACGTGCCTCAAGAACCTAAGAATGTGCCTTATGTGGACGAGTCTTATGTGCCGGAGTCATGTCCATGAGCTTGTCTTAGTCTTTGTTGTATAATGTATTTTATAACTTACTTAAAGATAAAGACTTGTGTATATTGCTAGTTTAATGGCCTTTCTTTTGAACATGATTAGGTTGCTAGACTGGTTTATAATCCATTTTGAGATGTACGATATAGCCTATGGTTTGATGTTGGAATGGAGGCGTATAACTTATGAATGAACTGTTGAATGGTTGTTTAATATAAATGGAAATGGTTGTGTTGTTTATTGTTGAAATGGTTGCAGAGTTGTTGTTGATTTTGAAGTTGGTTGTATGAATTACAAAAGAGGTTGGTTTAGAGCCTCGGTATCCGAGTTACTGTCGTTATACTGCTAAAATTCTGTTGCGTCCTGACTGATTGTAGGTGGGGTCGAGTTGGGGCATGACATTTAGTGGTATCAGAGCACATGTTATTTGTCAACCGGGGTATTCTCGGAATGTGGGTAGTGGTCTTATCATGAAAGTATGTATGATGTGAAAGAAAAGTGAAATATATGTTTATATGATTAAATGATTATATGATTAAGTGACTATGTGATTACGTGATTAAACTGTTTATGTGACTAATATTTAAGTGACTTATGTGCCTTACGTGAGTTGTTGCCTATGTGTTGTTAATTATCTATAATCTGTCTATGTGTTATAACCTGTGCTAACTCTTTGGAAGTAGAATGCTAGACGTCCGAGAACACTAGGTAGGCCTGGGGAAGTGAACGAGGCACCGGGTAATGCGGCACCAGGCCGAGATCCAGGATATGACCATATTGCCGCAACTATGGACAGAATATCAGAGGTCATGGCAGGGTAGGCACATAATATACATACCCAGTTACAAAATGTTCAGGGTGGTTACCAGGGGCGTAGTACGTTGAAAGAGTTTCTGGGGTATTTTCCATTGAGGTTTTAGGGGAAGCCAGATGATCAGAAGACCGAGGCATGGATTAATAAACTTGAGAAAATATTTGATCCTCTTGACTATACTGATGAGAGGAAGGTTACTTTTGCGGTATACTTACTCGATGATGAGGCTAGGAATGGTGGCGTACCGTGAGATTAGATTGGGAGACTCAGGGTATTCCTTATGTTTGGGATACTTTTCTTCTGGCATTTCGGGCCAAGTATATTCCCAGGATTGCGCGTGAGCACAGGGAGGCGGAGTTCATATCCTTGGTTCAGGGTGATTCTACAGTGGCCCAGTATGAGGCCAATTTTACCAGGCTATCCCGGTATGCACCGGAGTTTGTATCAGATCATGAACGTAAGACTCGGAGGTTTATTTTGGGTCTAAGGTCTGAGATTCAGGATGCTATGGCCTTGAATCAGTATGATGTATTTTCTGAGGCCTTTGATGCAGCTTGTAGGTTGGAGAAGAGGAAAAGGGAACAACTTAGTTCTGGTCAGGCCTGTAAGAGGCCATTTCAGCCGTAGGGTCAATAGGTTGGGTATAGACCTTTAGTATTATAGGGTGGTTATAGGCCTTCGTTACAGCAGGGTTCTTTTAGACCACAGGGGCAGCAAAGTTTCTTTAGGCCCCAGTTTCAGCAGGGATCTTACCCGGCACAGTCACAGTATAGGCCGGCCTAGTCTCAGGGTCAGTATAGGCCCAGTGTTGCGAGACCTCAGCAGCAGGCTGATACAACTGCTTATTCAGTTTCTGGGTTTTCAGTAGGTAGTGCCAGTGCTCCGACACCGCATTGTACGTTTTGTGACCGTAAGGGCCATACATAAGCCAACTGTCGGAAGAAGGCAGGGACATGTTTGGGTTGCGGCAACAACCAACACAGAGCGATGGATTGCCCTAGATATCCGAGTTCTGGGAGTCGATCAGCGACTCAGGGTTACCAGGGTAGACCTGCGAGCAGTGCATCTCAACAGCAGTGGGTTCAGGCTCGGGCCTGTGCAGTGGATTTGAAGGAGATGCCTGAGGCAACAGCTGTTGTGGAAGGTAACTTTCTTATACTCAATCAACCTGTTAAAGTGATGATTGATTCTGGTGCTACGCATTCTTTCATTACACCTACTTGTGTGTAACGTGTTAACATGCAACCTGAAAGCTTGCCTTATGTAGTTGAAATTAGTACTTCTTTGACTGATAAATATGTGACTGGCTTAGTATGTAAATATTGTAAAATACATGTTAAGGGTCAGGATTTCCCCTTGGACCTTATCTTATTTCCTATCCGGGGGTATGACGTTATCTTGGGTATGGACTGGCTTTCTAAGTATGATGCTCAGTTAAACTGTAGAACAAAAGTAGTACGGTTTCGGTTGCCAGAATGGCCAGTGGTTGAGGTAGCAGGGAATCGGGATGCTAAGACTAATTTTATTATCTCATCAACTAAAGCTATTAAGCTGGTGAGTAAGGGGTGTTTAGGGTATCTAGCTTATCTGATCAACGAGCCATCTGATAAGCTGAAGCTGGAGGAAGTTCCTATAATTCGGGAATATCCCAATGTATTTCCCGAGGAGTTGCCAGGATTGCCACGAGAGAGGGATATTGAGTTTGTGATTCATCTTATTCCCGGTACTCAACCTATTTCTAAATCAGTGTACCGGATGGCACCAGCTGAACTTAAGGAGCTGAAAACTCAGTTGCAAGAGTTATTAGAGAAGGGATTCATTCAACAGAGTTCTTCACCGTAGGGAGCACTTGTCTTATTTATGAAGAAGAAGGATGGTACCTTGAGACTATGCATCGATTATCATGGTTTGAATCAGGTGACCATCAAGAATAAGTATCCTTTGCCACTGATTGACGAGTTGTTTGATTAGCTTCAGGGAGCCAAAGTCTACTATAAATTTGACTTGAGGCAGGGGTATTATCAGCTTCGGATTTGTACGGGGGATGTTCTAAAGTCTGCTTTCAAGACTTGGTACGGGCATTATGAATTTGTGGTTATGCCTTTTGGACTGACTAACGCACCGACAACATTCATAGATCTTATGCATCGAGTCTTTCAACCATACTTGGACCAGTTCGTGGTATTCTTTATTGATGATATCTTGGTTATTCTAAGACTGAATCGAAACACGAACAACATCTACGGCTTGTCCTACAAAAGCTACAGGAACATCAGTTGTTTGCAAAGTTTAGCAAATGTGAATTTTGGCTACAACGTATATCTTTTCTTGGCCATGTGATTACACAGAATGGTATATCAGTAGATCCCACTAAGATTGAAGTGGTGATGTCTTGGAAATGGCCGGAGAATGTTTCGGAGGTTCGCAGCTTCCTTGGTTTGGCGGGTTATTACCGCAGATTCGTGAAGGACTTTTCTAAGATTGCAGGGCCACTTTCTAAGTTAACTCAGAAACGAAAAAGCTTTACTTGGGATGAGAAATGTGAGAGTGGGTTTCAGGAGTTAAAAAAGGGATTGACTACCGCTCCAATACTTGCTCTACCAGAGGGAACCAATAACATGGTTATTTACAGCGATACATCTAAGGAGGGCTTGGGTTGTGTACTTATGCAGAATGGTCGGGTTATTGCCTATGCTTCTCGAAAGTTGAAACCGTATGAGGTTAACTATCCAACTCATGATCTTGAGTTGGCAGTAGTTGTTTTCGCACTAAAAAAGTGGCGTCATTATCTGTGGGGCAGTAAGTTTGAGATTTTCTCTGATCATAAAAGTTTGAAGTACTTGTTCTCACAGAAGGAGTTGAATATGCGTCAACGGAGGTAGATGAAACTTCTTGGATATTATAATTGTTCTATCAATTATCTGCCTGGGAAGACAAATGTTGTAGGAGATATTCTTAGCCATAAGGCGAGTGTTGATTGTTTGGTTGTTAAAAAGTGGGAGGTTCTTGAGGAAGTTAGTTATTGGAGACCAGAATTGACTCAAGTTGGGGTGATGTGTTCACATCTCCGTATTCAACCTTTATTGCTGTCTCAAATCAGAGAAGCTCAGCAACTTGATGCAAAACTTCAGAAGATCAAGGATCAGATCACGGATGATCAGTCTGACTTCAAATTACATAAGGATAAAATTCTTCAGTTTCGGAACAGGGTTTGTGTTCCCGATGAACCAGGTTTGAGGAGAGGTATTCTGGAGAAAGCTCATAATTCTAAGTACACCATTCATCCCAGTGGAAACAAGATGTATCGGGATTTAAAACAGCATTACTGGTGGAACAACATGAAAAGGGAGGTTGCACAGTTTGTATCCAGATGTTTGACTTGTCAGCGGGTGAAAGCAGAACATCAACAACCCGCAGGGTTACTTCAGCCGTTGGCAATACCGGAATGGAAGTGGGAACATATTACGATAGACTTCATCACTAGTTTGCCTTGAACACCGAGAGGTAATGACGCAGTTTGGGTTATTGTGGATCGTTTGACGAAGACAGCTCATTTTATTCCGATGAGGATGAGAGATAAAGTTGCAAAGTTAACAGATCTTTATTTGGATCAGATTGTTAAACTTCACGGAATTCCATCTAGTATTTTCTCGTATCGAAATCCTCGGTTTACTTCTCGATTGTGGGAGAAACTTCAAAAAAGTTTGGGTACTCAATTGAACTTCAGTACAGTGTATCATTCACAGACCGACGGTCAGTCGGGGAGGACTATTCAGATTCTGGAGGATATGCTCAAGGCTTGTGTTCTGGATTTGGGGAAGAACTGGGAGAAATATCTACCACTTGCCGAGTTTACCTATAGCAATAGTTATCAAGCGACTATTGGAATGACACCTTATGCAGCTCTCTATGGCCGTAAGTGTCGATCACCTTTGTATTGGGATGAAGTAGGGGAGATGAAGGTTGTTGATCCGACTATTATGCCAAAGCTTCTAGAGAAGATTGAGAATGTTCAGTTGATCAGGCAGAGAAGGCTTACAGCGTAGAGTAGATTCAAGAGTTATATTGATAAGCGCCGTCGGGATTTGAAGTTTACAGTCGGGGACCGAGTTTTCCTGAAATTGTCTCCTCGAAAGGGGTTTGCTCATTATGGTAAAGGTGGTAAGCTGAGTCCGAGGTTTGCTGGGCCGTTTGAGATTACTGGCAGGGTTAGCAAGTTGGCATATCGGTTGACTTTACCGGAGAACTTCTCTAATGTACATGATGTTTTTCATGTATCTACTTTGAGGAAGTATTTTCTGGATCCTTCTCATATTCTTGAACCAGAGCCGTTGCAGCTTCGTGAGAATCTGACTTATGATGAACAACTGATTCATATTCTAGATCAGATGGAACGTGAGTTGAGGTCGAAGAAGATTTCAATGGTCAAGGTATTATGGAAGCATCACAGAATTGAGGAAGCTACTTGGGATAGGAGAGATCAGATGCAGCAGTAGTACCCAGATCTATTCCATACAGCAAGTAAGAATTTCGAGGACGAAATTTCTTTAAAGGGGAGAGAATGTGAAACCCCAGATTTTACCTTTGCATAGAATTGCGTGTTTTGACCTCTTTATGTGTTATATGAGTTAGAATGCGCTAGTTCTGTGATTTATATTCCTATTACCTTCTATGTGTGCATTCATGAAATTTTCATAAAAAACGGCATTGAAAATTTTATCGTCGGTTTTTATGAATAGTATTTTGAACGCACGTCCGCTAAAATTTTTACGCGGGTGTTTTAAACATCTTAAAACCTAGTCCTCGAATATTAATAGACCCGTGTTTGATTAAAACGGATTTCAAATCAGATTAGGAATTTTAAAGGTTTTTACACATTCTTTTGCAAAAACCGAGTTTTTAACCGAGTCAGGTGTAAGTCTATGCATGTGAAACTTGTTGTCAACTAAAAATATACTACTTAAAATAGTCTAAGTGTTAAATGCATATTTGTGAGCAAAATAGTCAAGAAAACAATTAAAAGACTAAAAATATACATTAAAAGACTAAATAAACTAACTTTGACTTATATGTATTTATTTGACTTAACTTATATAAGCATAATACAAGCAATATATCTTAGCACAAAGTTCAAAACACCTAAAACACACACACACACATGGCCAAAAATCTTGGGAGCATTTTTGCCTAGTTTTCAAAGAAATTTTCAATAGAACTTGCAATTGAAGGCCAAATTTCTTCAACCAAAGCTTGAATTCACTTGTTGGGAACCTATTGCACGCCTTTCTAGCATCATATAACATCAAATGTGAGAGAAAAATTCTAGATCTCAAAATGCTATTTTGTATCAATTTCATATAATTGCATTTTTAACCGATGAAATATTAAATTGTCTTTAGATTATTGCTTAGTAGTTGCCAATGATCATTTATATGTGTTTATAGTTGTTTTGATCAGTAGTAGCATGTATTTCTATTTTTCGGGTATTAAAGTTGAGTTATAGCTTCAATGTTGATTAATTGTTATTGTGGTGGTTGGAATTGATTGCTTATAGCTTCTAAAAGTTTTTTAATTGCGGGGTAGTAATGTTATAATGCCAAATTTTTGATTGGAATATTGTAGCAAAATCCCAAAAAATTCAGCCATGTGTATTGCCAAAACTAGGTTTGCTGGACTTGTTTTGGATGGTTTTTGGTCGCTTTCCGATGGGGTAAATGTAGATGCATGTATGGGTGAGTGATAGGAAGTGGTTTGGAGGTTATCGGGTTAATAGATTGTGAGTTATGAAGTTTAGAAGATTGTGTAGACTTTCTTTGAAATGTTAAAATGTTGTCTTGAATGTTGGGTAGTGTTTGGGGTGTTGATTCTTGGATTGTTGTTGAATGCGATCGGGGTTGAATGTTGGTTAAATGCATGTTGAGTTGGATGGCCTACTTTGTCATCTAACTTAATTGTTTCATAATTGTATAGTTGTTGATTGTTGAATGTTGTTTATTTGGTTGTTGAAATATGGTTTAATTGATTATTGATTATTGATTGTTGAATGCGAGAGTTGAGCAACCCTCGTTGTTGACTTCTCGAACTGGAATTGTTATTGTTATTATGAGTCAGGAGTCAGGCAATCCTCGTTGTTGACTTCTCAAATTGAGTCATATTGTTGTGAGCTTTGATAATGTTGTGTCACCTCGGGAGGCATCCTAGGTTGCGGGCACAGTTATCATGGCTATTCCCTATCTCGCATGGGCGGAGAGGCCATGGGGTGGGGGTCTAGGTCAAGGTACCTTAGGATTGTGTCATTGGGTGAGAAGGAGTTGATGAGCATTGAAAATGGTGTATGGAGCTTCGTCAACAAGTGTATCATATCTTTATTATGTGTTTACTGTTGTTATTATATATGTATTGTTATCAGTGTTATTTGCGTGTTGTAGCTCATGGGTAATTTCCAAGGTGGTAAAGTATACGTGTTCAAAAGATCTATCGAATTCCTCACTGGGCTTGTTTTATATAAGCTCACTCTCATTCGTTATCTGCATTCAGGTGTTACTGAACAGGATTATGGGTACGTGCCTCAGGAAGCTGAGAATGTGCCTTATGTGGACGAGTCTTATGTGCCGGAGTCATGTCCATGAGCTTGTCTTAGTCTTTGTAGTATAATGTGTTGTATAACTTACTTAAAGATAAAGACTTATGTATATTGCTAGTTTAGTGGCCTTTCTTTTGAACATGATTAGGTTGCTAGACTGGTTTATAATTCATTTTGAGATGTACAATATAGCCTATGGTTTGATGTTGGAACGGAGGCGTATAACTTATGAATGAACTATTGAATGGTTGTTTAATATAAATGGAAATGGTTGTGTTGTTTATTGTTGAAATGGTTGCAGAGTTGTTGTTGATTTTGAAGTTGGTTGTATGAGTTATAAAAGAGGTTGGTTTAGAGCCTCGGTATTCGAGTTACTGTCGTTATACTGCCGAAATTCCGTTGCATCTTGACTGGTTGTAGGTGGGGTCGAGTTGGGGCGTGACATAGGGGTCCCTTTGAAACCTGGCAACCTCAGTCATAATGGCGGGGGATTGTTGGCCTTAAAACCCGCTGCATGGGATATCCAGAAAGCAAAGGAAACTGAACACTATATAGAGATATTGTAAGTTGTACTTTTATTTTTCTGGCAAATGTTAAAGGGTTAAGGCATGATCAAGAGTTAGATTACAAATATAGGCAAGAATATCAAGGTCCAATCTGTTTGCATAAACTTGAAAGTTGAGAATTGCATGAACTTAATCTGCTTAGGTTACTTATAAATATGCACTCCGAAGCAATCAATAGTCGATTTTCAATAAGAGTATCTATTTGTGAAAACTATGTAAAGGTTCTCTTATCATGATTATCATTAACTGTTGAATAGGTTTAAGATAGTAGATTGCATTTTTCATGGTTCATTTTTGGAAAATGTTTGACAAAAAGGTTAAGTTAGATTCACCTGTTTTGACTTGTAAAATTTCTTAAAATTTCACTTTGAATCTGTTTTAAAACAGTCTTGCTTGAGGACAAGCAAGGTTTAGGTTTGGGGATGTTGATGTGACTGTATTTACAGCACTCAAACCATTGTATTTATACTACATTTGCATCATAACTTAGGAATAAATGCAATGCTTTGATACTTTTGATGTAATGTAGGATGATATCGAAAAGTGAAGAATCAGACCCAAAACGATCCAAATTACAAGCCAAGAAGTAAAGAATGGAGAAACATGGGAACTAGTGGAAGAATGAGCCCGTAGGGAAGAAATTTGGCCGAAACTAGTGCAAAATCAGCCTCGGAACATTGACCTAGATGATCTTGAATAGTGACCTATGTCCGTTTTTGACGAATCATACCTATTTTTCGAGTAAAAATGACGTTCTGAGCAAAACACAGAACTTTGCCCTGCGCGCGGCGAGATTTTAGCCAAATTCCATCGTTTATAGGGTTAAAACCTTAAAAAATGCCTGAAAACGTCTCGGTCAACGCCCCGGTCAACAGTCAAAATTATGGGCCAAAAAGTCAACAGAAGGGCACTCGAGCGCCCTATCCCAGATTTTTCCACAATATTCCACAACGTTCCAGATCGCCACGTGTTGCCGATTCAGTTATCAAAGCAGAAGTGCGCTCGAGTGCGCATACTTGGCGCTCGAGCGCACCACCCAGATGATTCCACAAGCTTCCAGAAAGGACACGTGTCGCCAAGCCAACAGACGGAGTAGAGGCGAGCTCGAGCGGGCCTATTGGGCGCTCGAGCGCGCCCCTGAAATTTTGGCTATAAATAGCCCCTCAACCGGAGCAAAATTATGTATTTTATTTTATTTTGATTATTATCTTTGGATTTTATTATTTACTTTATGTATTTAACTTAGTTTTAATTTTTCTTTTAATTTCTATTTAATTTATGTATTTAATTCAGTTTTAAATTCTGTTTTTAATTTTAGTAGCATTAGTAAAATACAGAGGAAGTTCTGCCCGAGTAGCTTTTAAATAAGCCCTTACTCGAGAGAAGTTCTACCCAAGTAGCTCTTATTCGGGGGAATTTCTGCTCGAATAGCTATTTTGTGTCGGACCTCTGTTCAAATTTCGGAAATCATAAATATAGAGTCATCATATCGGGAGAGCCTTTCTTGACTCTCTTATTTGTACTACTTGTATTTATGTATTATGTTTGAGTAGATTTATATCTAGGGGAGAATATTGTAAATGATGGTCTTTTAAATCTATGGTTTCAGATTCAGATGATTTGATTTAAATGCAGTATATGGCTTGTATTAATTCAACATTGTCTTTCATACATAATGCTTTTAGTAGATGTTATGATTGCTTTACTCTTGTGCCATATATCGGTGTTTTAATTGTGAATCTATTATCATAGATTCCACGAGACTATAGGTTGTACCATAGTTTCTAAACTTATGGAGTTGTTGATTACTTAGTTAAAGCAGACCTTTTACGCCAGGTTGCAAGGACAAATCCATACTACGGCTATATAATAGACTTGTAGATGGAACGACACCTACATCAGAGTTAGTAATTGGGACTTTAATGGACTAAGATGATTGACTAGGTTAATGCTTTTTGCTTAACCCTTGCATAAAATCAGAGAATCCTGGATTCCGAGACTAGATTAATCGTCTCATTGCATATTCATTCCCCTAGATTCCTTTCCCTCGTATTTCGTTTTTACTTGGTTAGTTTAACTTAGTTTACATTTTTACGCACGTTACTACAACCCCTTTTCAAACTGTCACTTACCGCTTTAACACTTTCACACATTACTTTACTAACTGACTAACGAGCCTCCTTGTGGATACGATTCCTCACTTTTTGCACACTACACTATAAGATATGTGCACTTGCGGGTTATTAAAACTTGGTTATTTTGCACATATTTATAACACACACCAAGTAGCGATCACACACATCCATGCAAGCACGTAAACACATAACACGGATTCACATTCGCTTAGCATTCATGTAACTAAAACAAGTATTTAAGAAAAATAAGGGAAATCAACAAAATAGGTTGATGCCCAATGACATTCACATTACTTATGCACTTAATAAGTTAACCAAACAATAGCTAAGCACATGAACCACATTAGACACCAACTCAAGTTAAACAATACTTTAAACACAAAAGGACTTCAACACATTAGACATCATTTTCTAAGAAATCAGTTATTTCACTAACTAGAATCCTAAATCTACAACACATAATCTCAAGCCTTTAACAATATAATAACCAAGCCATGAAACCCTTAATCCCCACATGTCATGCACATATCCCTTTTACCCAACCAAGCCATATTTACCTCATTTCATAACAAAACAACCCAATCACGTCAAAACATTCTAAACTACAATTCTATTAACTTTTAACATAAAACTACAAGCAAACAAACATTACCCTTCAACTTTTCAAGCAATTATCCTATCAAAATTTGCCCAAACCAACACCTATCATTATACTAACCTAGCAAGCATCTAAATACCACAATAACAACCCAAAAAGCTCTTAAATCCAATTTATTCCGGAAATTCCAGCCAACACGTTTTCTCCCATTTCGCATTTTCAAGTAATTATATCATGCTAGATTGGTAAATTAGCACATATTAGCAATTATGAACATCATATCTAAGCTAAGAATCAAGGTATAACCACAAATTTAACCAAATATGCCTTAAACACGTTTACTAATCATCTCAAAATAAAAATCCGTTAAACGCATGAAATAAATCGTTAAAGATGTGCCATAACACCTAATTATCAAGAATGTAAAGTAATAATACCAATTTAAGCATAAAGAAGATGATTTAAATCAAAGTTTGAAATAGCCCTCATAAATTTTTCATTCCAAAATGCGAAAAACGATCAGTTGAAAGTTGAATCACGTCAAGATGAACTCGCACGCGAAATTTGAGCTCCAAACTCCGTCGTTTACCCCTTTAAATCACCAAAATAGCAAGAAAAGTACTATTCATTCAAGACCTTGAGGATTTCGGTTTTGGGAGAGAAAAAAAGGGTTTTTGAGCAATTTTTGTGCATTTTTGGAGTTTATATAATAAAAGGGAAGTCAACAAAAAGTCAAAGCAAGACTAAGTTGGAGATTTTTCACTATTTCGCTTTAAAACACTACGTTTTTTCGCGCGAAAACGCTACTTAAACTTTCCGGTTTGTTTTTAAAATAATTTTTTACAAAGTCACGGTCTAAATAATAGAAGTTGACTAAATTTTAAAATATTTAAAGGACTAGTTTTTAAAAATTTAAAGAAATAGTCCTCAAACGAACTTTAAAACTACTTTAAATAGAATTTTTATTAAAATCTTTATGAAAACAATATGAATGCACATATTATATCCACTAAAATAAATAACCATATAATTTTGCCCATAAAATTTAAGTAAACATGTAAATTGCATGTAGAAATCAAATAAGCACATAATTACACATTTTATGTTAAATAAAGGTTTCAAACAAATAAATGCACATAATTATTTGCAAAAATATGAAATATGCAAACTCTCAGGCTCGGGTGTCATACTTGTTTTACTTAATATCTGACATAACTTGTACATGTAGACTACACGAAAATCATAATTTAGGAAGCATTCTATTTAAATTAGCAACTAATCTATGGCATTAGCAAATTAGATTAGGTTAATGCTTAACCTTACAAATCGAAGCTAGTTTAGTGAAGAATTTATCACTTGTTCACTTAATAAAATAAAGTCATCTATGTGCATTTATATATATAACTTTACATGCATTAGCACAATTATATGTGCAATTACATGAACTTTAGTGTTTTGTATATTTTAATTATTTATTAAGTGAAATGCAATTAAGTTAAAATCATAGGAATTATGTTAGAATGACTTTCAGGGTTACTTAGTGAACAATAGAAACCTTTAGGGCTAAAGTGTAATTAACCTAACCTTTACTTGAACACCAAGTAAGTCACTTAGAACTAGATTTAGTTTTGCTAAATTATACTTAGAACCCCACGGCTTCAACAAGAAAAGAAATGAGGAAGTTTTGCAAAAGTTAGAAAACATTTGAGGACAAATAATAAAGCTTGTAAAGTTTTGGAGTCAAATTGAAATTATTAAAAGTTGAACTTGCACACCAAGTAAACTAAATAAACTAGGTTTCAACTATCCTAAATTACCCTAGTGACCCATGGTTATAGGAAAGGAGAAAGAGAAACTATTGGGTATCACGACCCAACTCGACCCCACTTGCGATCAGTCAGGACGCAACGGAATTTCGGCAATATAACATCTGTAATATAGACAACAGGACTCTAAACCAATCCTTTAGAGTATCACACAACCAACTACAACTTCAACAACAACTCTATCAACATTCAACACAACCATATCCATTCATTTAACAACCATACAACAACCCAACCATAAGTTATATGCCTCCCTTTCAACAACATACCACAAGCTATACTATACATATGCATATCATATATAAAACTAGTATAACAACCTATTCATATACCAAAAGTAAGACTACTATACTAGCATTATACATTCCACTACTTTTATAACATCTTATACAATACAAACTTTAAGGTTTTAAACATTACATCATATTTCATACTACAAAACAACATAGAAGCATTCTAGCTAAGGCATCAAGGACAAGACTCTTGCACATTTGACTTATCCACATAACGCTCGTACTCAGTCTCCTGAGGCACGTACCGTAACTCCGGCTCGGTAACACCTGAAAGTCAGCAAAGAGGGTGAGCTTATATATAACAAAGCTCAGCGAGGGTTCAAAAGATATTTTGGAAACATTTTCTCTTTACCACTTGGGAAATCATCCTAGATACATTAACAATCAATAAACTTCATCAACATCAACAATTCAATTCAGGCAATATGAATAACCATTCAATTAAGAAAGGATACACTAGTTGGTGTAGCTCCATATGCCATCACGATCTCAACCAACTTCTTATAACACCCAGTAATACATTCCGGAGGTACCTCATCTAGCCCCTCCCTCCATGGCATCTCTGCCCATGCGAGCTGGGGGTAGTACATGATAGTCATGCCGTTTTCAACCCGACAGCCCGCGCTGCTCGAGAGGTGACACACACTATCATGACTCATGACAATAACATTAAACATTTCATATTTCGAGAAACAGCAAAGTAGGTTGTTCCCTGGTACAACAACAATCATCAATCAATTAACAGTACCTCAATCAACATAACATTAACTAAACAATTAAGACAACCAAGTTAGATGACAAAGTAGGCTATCCAACTTAACACACATTTCAACATTTTTGCAAACCCAAACCTACTCCCCAACAATCCACAAAACAACTACTCAAACACCACCCAAAAACCAAAGACAACATTTTAGCATTTCAAAGAAAGACTACACAAACTTCTAAAATTCATAACTCACAATCTACTAATCAAACAACCCCCGAACCTTTTCCTATCACACCACCACAAATGCAACTACATTAACGCTCTTAGAAACCAACCAAAAGCCATCCAAAACAAGCCCAACAAACCTAATTTTGGCAATGCACCTTGGCTGAATTTTTTGACCTTTTGCTATGGCATTCAAATTGAAAATTTGGCATTACAACATTATTACACAATAATTAACAAGCCTATAGAAGCAACAACCATTCAATTCCAACTACTACAACAACAATTATTCAAATATAAGCCAATAAATCAATTTAAATGCTCGGAAATTAGAAATACATGCTACTACCATTCAAAATGGCTAAAAATACATATAGTTGGTCCTTGGCAACTACTAAGAAATAATCTAACATCAATTTGACAAAACATCAACTATAATTGCATCAACCAAAAATTTAACTTAACTTTAAAATAATGAACTATATTTTCCCCCACCTTTGATCCAATGCTAGGTTATAGATGTGTAGAACAAGTGCCCAACAAGCAAAATCCAACCTGGAATGAAAAGATTTGGACTAAAAATGTTGTTTGCCTTGAAAATTTCCTTAAAAAACCAAGTGAAAAATGTTTATTTCTTCTCCAAGGGGTAGATGGCAATGTGTGTGAGAAATGGATGGATTGTGAGCTATTTTTTCTGATTTTTGTGTGTATTTTGCATTAATATAAGCTTGGTCAACATTGTAACGCCCCGATCCCTCACGAGACCGGAGGCTCTAATAACCATGCTATTCTCAACCCAATACCAAACCCGGTCACAAAATTTTAGGGAAAAACGGACAGAGTTTCCCCTGTACTATGGACATTCTGAAAACCTGTAAATTCTCAAATAAGGTAACTACAAGGTAAACAAACTTTTCATGGCTAAATATTTAAAGATTCACGGCCATCCGTGCCTTGAAGCAAACAACAATTCCAAAACCACACAAGCATGCAGGTAACTTGATTTAAACTTAATCTAATAGCTATGCCATTCTAAGATAACATTAAAACATTCTTAAGAGATGAAACATCCTACATTAGGTCATTCACTCCCAAGCATGCAAAATGGTTAAAAACAGAAACATAAGTTATTACAAGCCATAGAATTACCACTGCTACTACAGTCATCTGACTTCCAGCTTACATATTACTCAAATACATACATGAGCCTTAAGGCCTCAAAATAGATTATAACATAGAACAACAAAACCTTCACATAGCAACTAGAAGGCACATCCACCTTAGACAACAATCACACAGCAACTAAGGCAACTCCTCCAACTGCGCCACCTGAAACATGTTAGCGAGGTATGAGCAACCACTGTTGCCCAGTGAGGGATATAGTCCCGGGGCGTGCAATGCAACAGATAATACAATTATACAACAATAACACTTAGACAATTAAAGAAACAATGAATCTTAAATAACCACACATTTAAAGGATACATTTCACACAATCCCCTATACACCAATCTTCACTGGTCTTCATTCACGATTCACGAACCACGAGCACGATCACGATAAGCCGGCATAACCCCAATCACTCCAGTGGGTGTACTCCGGATGTACCCCAAATCCTACGACCCAACATCCCCTGGCAATCTCCGGACCAGGTGAATGAGGGAATAGGGCACGGAGTTTGAATATCCACCGGCAAGCCCTCAGCCGCCCAGCCGATATTCAACACATCCGCCCCTGACACTATGGTTGCGCAACCACTATGCAATGCACTCAACGATGGCAAGTTAATAGCAATAATATAAGCATTAACACATATGAGGATCAACAAAGTAGGTTTACCTCGTTGCAATTAGGATAGAAGCAAATAAGCAGTTTACAAATGAACATATACCAAATAAGCATAGAATCATACCAAAAGCTCCAAATCAATTTAAAATCACATATAAACACTCAAGAAGTCCTGACATGGGTTTAGAAGTGTGAGACAACTTAAATTGCACCTAAACCCCTTTGTTTTTCGAACTATTTCTCTTCCAAACCAAAGTTAATGATTTCATTTTCAAAGGAAACTCTCCCAACCTTCTAACTAACCCCCAAGGTACCCTCTCAACCCTCTAACTCATTCAAATGCCCGCGATTACCCCGAAAGCCCCAAATTCCCTCTTATGGCTTTAAACTACGCGTACATTGTCCGGGCTTCAAACAAGGGATATCAAGGCATCTATAGCACCTAGGTAGCCTAAGGATACTAGAATTGAAGCCCGAATCCACCCGGATTCGCATTAACCCCGAAACCCCTTTATTAAAGTCGACTATTTTACGTTTTATGCGATTTTAAAGCAATTCAAGTGCACGGGGCTATTAGACTACCTTCATTAGCACCTAAGGCATCTATTAGAAGCATTGAATCAAGTTAAAACGCGCAATTACACAAAACCCTAGAATTCCCGTCACTATTCACCCCTACGAATTAACTATCGATTTCTACCGTTTAATTCATGAAACAATAGCATAAAAGTGGTCTCTACTATGTGTACACAACATATATAAGCTTATTTGAGCCTTGCAATAGCATTAAACATCATTTCTAACAAATCAAGAAAATAGCAATTATTTTAAAATGCAAAAATAAGCCATGAAATCCCTCACCAATGCGCGTAGGAGCACCTAGGAAGCTTGCACACACCCTAAACTACTTGCTCTAGGCTTGGCTTGGCTTGGATTGAAGGATTGAAGAGCAAAATTTCTCCCAAATGCACAAGGAAGGCTGTCGGGTTTGGCACTGTACACTTGCTGAATTTTTTTTGTTTTTGTGTTCAAAATGAGCTCTTGTTATGTTATATTGAGTATGTGTTGAGGTGGGGTCATGTTGGGTGCTTATGTGGACTCCTAAAATGCGCGTTGAAAGCTTAATTACGAGCCTAAAGTGTACGGTATAAGCTAACTAAGTAAATCTCTAAGTTATGTTACGTAACACTATTCACTTAACTACTAAAATCATTTTCTAAACGAGCTCTCCTATCGCTTCTAGCTCAATTGTACATTTTTCCCACTACTTTTACAATTAATATGATTTAATAAAAATGCTAATTAACCAATAGAATGCAGTTTAAAAATGGAGTGAATAGTAACTTAAGAAGGTAGTTAATAAGACATAGAAAGAAATGCGCAACAAGGGATGGAACAGTAATTGAATGCATGGCTAAATCTCGGGCGTCACAAACATTTTGCAAAAATGTCAAAGTTGTCAACATTTTAGTTTTTAGTTGTTTTTAGACTATTTTGCTTATATATATATGTGTAAACTACTATAAATACTATATTTAGTAGACTTAATTTAGTTGACAATAATTTTTATATGTATACATATACATACAACTAGGGTATAAACTAAATTTTTGTAAAAGAATATAAAATCCTTTCAAATTCTTAATTTGTTTTAGAATTAGTTTTATTAAACACGGGTGTATTAATAACCGAGGACTAGGTTTTAAAACGTTTAAAAGACCAGTTTCAAAATTCTAGTGGACGTGTGCTTCAAACACTATTCACAGAAATCAACGATAAAATTTTTAATGCAGATTTTTAAGAAAATTTCATGAATGCTGAAATAGCATGTAATAGAAGTTATAATCACATAATTATCACATTTTTAATTTATATAACAGATTAACAAGTCAAAACACTTAATTTCAAATAAAGGAGAATTTTGGGGTTTCACATTCTCATTTCCTTAAAGAAATTTCGTCCTCGAAATTTTTACTTGCTACTCGGAACAAATCTGGGTATTGTTGCTGAATCTGATCTCTTCTCTCCCAAGTAGCTTCTTCAATCTTGTGATGTTTCCACAACACTTTAACCATCGGAATCTTCTTCGACCTCAACTCCCGTTCCATCTGATCTAGAATACGAATCGGTCGTTCATCATAAGTCAGATTCTCACGAAGTTGTAACGGCTCTAGTTCCAAAATATGAGACGCATCTGGATAGTACTTCCTCAAAGTAGATACGTGGAAGACGTCATGAACATTAAAGAAGTTCTCCGGTAAAGTTAACTGATACGCCAACTTGCCAACTCTACTAATAATCTCAAACGGCCCTGAAAACCTCAGACTCAGCTTATCACCCTTACCATGATGAGCAAAACCTTTACGAGGAGACAATTTCAAAAAAACTCGATCCACGACTGCAAACTCCAAATCCCGATGACACTTATCAGCATAACTCTTGTATCGGCTCTACACTGTTAACATTCTCTGCCTGATCAACTGGACATTCTTAATCTTCTCTAGAAGTTCTGGCATCATAGTCTGATCAATAACCTTCATCTCCCCTACCTCGTCCCAGTACAAAGGTGATCAGCACTTACGGCCGTAGAGAGCTGCATAAGGCGTCATTCCAATAGTCGCTTGATAACTATTGTTATAGGCAAACTCGGCTAGCAGTAGATGTTTCTCCCAGTTCATCCTGAAGTCCAAAACACAAATCCTGAGTATATCTTCCAGAATCCGAATAGTTCTCTCCGACTGATCGTCAGTCTGTGGATGATATGCTGTGCTGAAACTCAACTCAGTACCCAAAGTTTTCTGAAGTTTATCCCAAAATCGAAAAGTAAACCGAGGATCTCGATCAAAGACAATACTGACTGGAATTCCGTGAAGTTTAACAATCTGATCCAAATAAAGATCTGCCAACTTTACAAGTTCATCTCTCATCCTCATCGGAATAAAATGAGTTGTCTTCGTCAAACGGTCCACATAACCCAAACCGTATCACAACCTCTCGGCGTTCTAGGAAAACTAGTGACGAAGTCTATTATAACATGTTCCCATTTCCACTCTGGTATTGCCAACGGCTTAAATAACCCTGCGGGTCGTTGATGTTCTGCTTTCACCCGCTGACAAGTCAAACATCTGGATACAAACTAAGCAACCTCCCTCTTCATGTTGTTCCACCAATAATGTTGTTTCAAGTCCTGGTACATCTTGTTTCCACCAGGATGAATGATGTACTTAGAATTATGAGTCTCCTCCAGAATACCTCTTCTCAAACCTGGTTCATCGGGAACACACACCCTGTTCTGAAATCAAAGAATACCATGAGGTACGGACTGATCATCAGTAATCTGATCCTTGATCTTTTGAAGTTTTACATCAAGTTGATGAGCTTCTCTAATCTGAGACAACAATAAAGGTTGAATCCGTAGATGTGAACTCATTATTCGAACCTGAGTCAACTCCGGTTTCCAGTAACTAACTTTCTCAAGCACCTCCCACTTTTTAATTGCCAAACAAGCAATACCTGCCTTTCAGCTAATGGCATCCACTACAACATTTGTCTTCCTAGGCAAATAATTGATAGAACATTTATAATCTCCGAGAAGTTCCATCCATCTCCGTTGCCGCATATTCAACTCCTTTTGTGAGAACAAGTACTTCAGACTGTTGTGATCAGTGAAAATCTCAACCTTACTGCCCCACAGATAGTGACGCCACTTTTTCAGTGCGAATACAACTGCTGCCAACTCAAGATCATGAGTCGGATAATTTACCTCATATGGTTTTAATTTTCTAGAAGCATAGGCAATAACCTGACCATTCTGCATAAGTACGCAACCCAAGCCTTTCTTGGATGCATCGCTATAGATGACCATATTATCGGATCCCTCTGGTAGAGCAAGTACTGGAGGGGTAGTCAATCTCTTTTTCAGCTCCTGAAAACCCACTCTCACATTTCTCATCCCAAGTAAAGCTGGTTCGTTTATGAGTTAACTTAGAAAGTGGCCTTGCAATCTTAGAAAAGTCCTTCACGAACCTACGGTAATAACCTGCCAAACCAAGGAAGCTGTGCACCTCCGAAACATTCTCCAGCCTTTTCCAAGACATCACCACTTCAATCTTAGTGGGATCTACTGAAATACTGTTCTGAGTAATCACATGGCCAATAAAAGATATTCACTGTAGCCAGAATTCATATTTGCTGAACTTCGCAAACAACTGATGCTCCTGAAATTTCTGTATGACAAGTCGTAGGTGTTGCTCGTGCTCTAATTCAGTCTTAGAATACACCAAGATATCATCAATAAAGATTACCAACTGCCCCAAGTACAGTTGAAAGACTCGATGCATAAGATCCATAAATGCTGCCAATGCATTAGTTAGTCCAAAAGGCATAACTACAAATTTGTAATACCCGTACCGAGTCCTAAAAGCAGACTTTGGAACATCCTCCATACGGATCTGAAGCTGATAATACCCTTGCCTCAAGTCAAACATAGAGTAGACTTTGGCTGCCTGAAGTTGATCAAACAACTCGTCAATCAGTGGGAAATGATACTTGTTCTTGATGGTCGCCTGATTCAAACCATGATAATCAATACATAATCTCAAGGTACCTTCCTTCTTCTTCACAAATAAAATGGGTGCTCCCCACGGTGAAGAACTCTGCTGAATGAAACTCTTCTCCAATAACTCCTGCAACTGAGTTTTCAGCTCTTTAAGCTCAGCTGGTGCCATCTAGTACGTTGATTTAGAAATAGGTTGAGTACCAGGAATTAGATTAATCACAAACTCAATATCTCTCTCCGGCGGCAGCCCTGACAATTCCTCAAGAAATACATTGGGATATTTCTGAATTATCAGAACTTCCTCCAGCTTTAGCTTATCAGATGGCTTGTTAATCAAATAAGCTAGATAACCTGAACACCCCTTACTCACCAGCTTAATAGCTTTAACTGATGAGATAATGAAACTCGTCTTAGCATCTTGGTTTCCCGCTACCTCGACCACTGGTTGTTCTGGCAACCGAAACTGCACCACATTTGTTCTACAGTTTAATTGAGCATCATACTTGGCAAGCCAATCCATACCCAAGATAACATCATACTCTCGGATAGGAAATAAGATAAGGTCCGAAGGAAAATCCTGACCCTTAACATGTATTTTACAATCTTTACATACTAAGCCAGTCACATATTTATCAGTCAAATGAGTACTAATCTCAACCACATAAGGTAATTTCTCAGGTTGCACATTAACACGTTGCATACAGGTAGGTATAATGAAAGAATGCGTAGCACCAGAATCAATCAATACTTTAACAAGTTGATTGAGTATAAGAAAGTTACCTTCTACAATTGCTGCTGCCTCAGGCAACTCCTCCAGGTCAACTGAGTAGGCTAGAGCCTGAACCTGCTGCTGCTGAGGTGCACTGCCAGTAGATCTACCATAATAACCCTAGGCTGCTGGCTAACCCTCAGACCTCTGATATCTGGGACAATCTCTCGCCCTGTGTTGGTTGCTGCCACAACCTAAACATGTCATTGCCTTCACCTGACAGTCGGCCTCCAAATGGCCCATACGTTTACAATAAGCACAATACAGAGTCAGAGCACTAACACTGCCTCTTGAAGAACCAGAAGCTGAATAAGCAACTGTACCAATCTGCGGCTGAGGTCTCACAACATATGGCCTGTGCTGACCCTGAAACTGTGCTGGCCTATGCTGTGACTGCATCTGGTAGGATCCCTACTGAAACTGGGGCCTGTATGAACTCTGTTGCCCCTGAGGTCGATAAGAACCCTGCTGTACTGATGGCCTATAAATACCTTGCTGTACTGAAGGCCTATAGACAACCTGTTGACCTTGAGGCTAAAACGGCCTCTTACTGGCCTGACTAGAACCTGCCTGCTCCTATTTCCTCTTTTCCAACCTAGAAGCCGCATTAAAGGCTGTAGAAAACTCATCATACTTATTCAAGGCCATCGTGTCCTAAATCTTTGGCCTTAAACCCCTGATGAACGTCCAGGTCTTCCGCTCCTGATCCTACACAAACTCCAATGCATAACGGGCTAGTCTAGTAAAGTTGGTCTCATATTGGGTCACTGTCGAATTACCCTGAACCAAAGAAGTGAACTCCTCCTCCTAACGTTCCCGTGCAATCCTCGAATATATTTGGCCTGAAACTCCAGAAGAAAGGTAGCCCAGGTATAGGGAGTATCCCGAGCTTCCCAATTAGACCTCACCGTACACCACCATTCCTCAGCCTCATCGTCAAATAGAAACACTGCAAAGGTGACCTTCCTATTATCGGTATAATCAAGGGGATCAAATATTTTCTTAATCTTATTGATCCAAGCTTCAACCTTCCGATCGTCAGGCTCACCCTAGAACCTCGGTGGATAATATCGTAGAAATTCTTTCAACAGATTACCCCCTCGATAAAGATCCAGTGCATTTTGCATATGTGTCTGCATGGCCTGTACTTGAGCAACCTGCCCTGCTAGAATCTGCGACTACCCCGCTATGACCTCCGTCATCAGGTCCATAGCCACTACAAGATGGTCATAACCCTGATCTCGGCCTGGTACCGCATTCCCCGGTACTGCATTATCTTCTTGAGGCCTACCACGTGTTCTTGGACGTCCAACCATTTTACTAACAAAGAGTTAGCACATGTTATAGCACATAGACAGGCTATATATAGTTAATAGCACATAGACAACAAACTCACGTAAGGCACGTAGATCACATAAGAGTTAGTCACATAAACAAGTTAATCACATAATCACATAATCATATTAACACATAATTCACTTTTCTTTCACTTCATACATACTTTCATGCTAAGACCACTACCCATATTCCGAGGATAACCCGGCTAACAACTAAACATGCACTCTGATACCACTTAATGTCCCAACCCAACTCGACCCCAATTATGATCAATCAGGATGCAATGGAATTTCGGCAATATAACGTTTGTAATATGGACAACAGGACAACAACTCCATCAATATTCAACACAACCAAATCCATTCATTTAACAACCATACAACAACCCAACCATAAGTCATATACCTCTCTTTCAACAACATACCACAAGCTATACTATACATATGCATATCGTCTATAAAACTACTATAGCAACCTATTCATTTACCAAAAGTAAGACTACTATACTAGCATTATATTTTCCACTACTTTTATAACATCTTATACAATACAAACTTTAAGGCTTTAAACATTACAACATATTTCATACTACAAAACAACATAGAAGCATTCCAGCTTGGCATCAAGGACAAGACTCTTGCACATTTGAATAGTCCACATAAGGCTTGTACTCAGTCTTCAGAGGCACGTACCCTAAGTACGACTCGGTAACACCTGAAAGTCAGCAGGGAGGGTGAGCTTATATATAACAAAGCTCAGCGAGGATTCAAAAGATGTTTTGGAAACATTTTCTTTTTACCACTTGGGAAATCATCATAGATACATTAACAATCAATAAACTTTATCAACATCAACAATTCAATTTAGGAAACATGAATAACCATTCAATTAAGAAAGGATACACTAGTTGGTGTAGCTCCATACGCCATCACGATCTCAACCAACTTCTTATAATACCCAATAAAACATTCCAGAGGTACCTCATCTAGCCCTTCCCTCCATGGCATCTCCGCCCATACGAGCTGGGGGTAGTACATGATAGTCATGCCGTTTTCAATCTGACAGCCCGACGCTGCCTGAGAGGTGGCACATATTATCATGACTCATGACAATAACATTAAACATTTCATATTTTGAGAAACAACAAAGTAGGTTGTTCCTCAGTACAACAACAATCATCAATCAATTAACAGTACCTCAATCAACATAACATTAACTAAACAATTAAGACAATCAAGTTAGATGACAAAGTAGGCCACCCAACTTAACACACATTTCAACATGCTTCCAAACTCAAACCTACTCCCTAACAATCCACGAAACAACTACTCAAACACCACCCAACAACCAAAGACAGCATTTTAGCATTTCAAAGAAAGACGGTCAAACTAATGTTGACAAACGCTGAGTTCGAGTTTAGACCCAAACTAACGTACCAACCTGAAGCCGGATTGGACCGAGTTGGACCTTAATCCGAACTGGCAAATATAATCAATTTATTATTGACTATAGCCGAGCTGGAACCTAGTTCGAGCTGGTTTACTTGAATCATTTAGCTTGTAATTAAGCGTGGCCGCCGCGTTAATCCGAGTCGGGAGTAGCTCAGTAACTGAGGCACTTGGGCCCTGGTCGGGCATTGCATTGGTTTACAAAATATGTTTGCATTGTCCATAACTCACAATCTACTAATCAAACAACCCCCGAACCTTTTTCTATCACACCACTATACATGCAACTACATTAACCCTCTCAGAAACCAACCAAAAGTCATCCAAAACAAGCCCAACAAACCTAATTTTGGCAATGCACCTTGGCTGAATTTTTTGACCTTTTCCTATGGCATTCAAATTGAAAATTTGGCATTACAACATTACTACACAATAATTAAAAATCCTATAGAAGCAACAACCACTCAATCCCAACTACTACAACAACAATTATTCAAATATAAGCCAACAAATCAATTTAAATGCCCAGAAATTAGAAATACATGCTACTACCGTTCAAAATGGATAAAAATACATATAGTTGGTCCTTGGAAACTACTAAACAATAATCTAACATCAATTTAACAAAACATCAACTATAATTGCATCAACCAAAAATTTAACTTAACTTTAAAAAAATAATGAACTATATTTTTCCCTCACCTTTGATCCAAAGCTAGGTTATAGATGTGTAGAACAAGTGCCCAACAAGCAAAATCCAACCCAGAATGAAAAGATTTGGACTAGAAATGATGTTTGCCTTGAAAATTTTCTTCAAAAACCAAGTGAAAAATGTTTCTTTCTTCTCCAAGGGGTGGATGGCAATGTGTGTGAGAAATGGAGGGGTTGTGAGCTATTTTTTTTATTTTTGTGTGTATTTTGCATTAATATAAGCTTGGTCAACATTTTGCAAAAAAGTCAAAGTTGTTAACATTTTAGTTTTTAGTTGTTTTTAGACTATTTTGCTTATATATATATATATATATATATATATAAATAAACTACTATAAATACTGTATTTAGTAGACTTAATTTAATTGAAAACAATTTTTATATGCATACATATACATACAACTAGGGTATAAACTCAATTTTTGCAAAAGAAGACGTAAAATCTATTTAAATTCCTAATTTGTTTTAGAATCAGTTTTTATTAAACACGAGTCTATTAATAACTGAGGACTAGGTTTTACAATGTTTAAAAGACCAGTTTCAAAATTCTAGTGGACGTGTGCTTCAAACTCTATTAACAGAAATCAACGATAAAAATTTCAATGCAGATTTAAGAAAATTTCATGAATGTTTACATAACATGTAATAGAAGTTATAATCACATAATTATCACATTTTTAATTTATATAACAAATTAACAAGTCAAAACAGGTAATTTCACATAAAGGGAAATTTTGGGGTTTTACATTGAGGGTCAAATTGAAATTTTTGGAAACTATAGGGGTTAAATTATAATTATTTAAAAATAATACTTGGGCACCAAGTAAACAATTAGAAGTAAGATCTAAACTTTTCTAAATTACCTAGGAGGCTACGACAATAAGAATAAAAAGAAGAGGAAGCAATACAAGCCTAAAAACTAATTGGGGTCAAAATAGAATAAGCCAAATATGTATCTTGCAAGATAAGCTAGCTAAACTTGGAGACCAAGTAAATCAATTAAGCAAAATATACCCTAAACCCCTCCATAAACCCTGTCGGCCCTAGGACAAAAACAAGAAAGGAAATTGTGAGGAAAATAAGAGAAATAGAATGAGAAATAAGAGGAAGTTGAAGCCATTCAAGGGATTTGCTTGGAGTTTGCAACATATAGCCAACAAACAAAATTGTATTTGCATCTTTCTTGGAATTCAAAGGTGAGGGAATTCTTTCTAAAAGACTTTTAGGCTATCCTCAATGGGCGGCTCTAAAATGTAAACCTTTCCATTTTTATACTTTTTTAGAGTCCCATACCCTAAAAGGTAACACTATTTATAGAAAAAGTGCGTAGAGTCTACTACTTTTGGGTTAAAAGATACCAAAATAGTGCTCCGGGCTCCAAAAAGTTCAGCAAATTTGCTGAACTTTTGGGTTAAAATTTGCTGAACTTTTTAGAGCCCGGAGCACTATTTTAGCATCTTTTAACCCAAAAGTGGTGGACTCCACGTATGTTTTCCATGAATAGTGTTACTTTTTAAGGTATAGGGCTCTAAAAAAGTACAAAAATGCCCAAAAATGGAAAGCTTTACATTTTAGAGCCCCCCATTGAGCTTGCCCTTACAAGGTTAAAGAGCATAAATATGTATGTATTGATAAGTTGTTATTGTTTATTTGCCCAATATTATGCATAGAATACATCTTGGATTTATTGTAGCACCTAAACTGTTGGAGTTATTTGAACGGATAAATCTTGCTAGAAAACTCTGAATAAATTCTATGTTATTCTAGACTCAAAGAAGAACAAACATTGTGTTGAAAGTTTTGTGAGAAAATTCGTTATCATGCTGAAATCTGCTAAAAACCGTGAGGTACTACTACTTTGTTGAAACTAGACAGTTCTGTTGGGGATATGCCCTAATTCTATAGTTGAGATGACCTAATAAGGGATTAATGAGAATATATGTGTGTTTTTATATGCACAATGATATTCTTGGATGTTTATATTGTCTGCTCTGTATAAACATGTCCCTAATGCTTATCCAAGAAGAAAAATGTTCGAAAAGGGTTTAGGATATTTCGCAGTTTGTCTTCTATATGATAAGCATTAAGAATCGATTCATAGCCCTTCAGATTATTCAACTAGGACTAGAATAATCGAGTATGAGTTATCATATGTTATTACCTTTGATTAACATAGTAATGTTAATGATAAGGATGGCGTACGAAGTGCCAGAACAATATGGTGATGTGGAAAAATAAACATATGAGTGATCGTCAGTGTACGAATCATTGAATGTGACAATAAACAGTGAACTACATGATTTCAGGTTAATAGTTTACTATTTAGTTGGGAATTGTGCAAATTAATCCTCAGACTTGAGAAATTGCGGCTGCCGGTTATATTAGGGGCTAAATATTGCGTTTGGACAATACATGTCTTCTATAAGATAGGTTATGGCCTCTCACATTTTAGTTTTGTGGTATAGACTGACAGGTAATTTTCAAGATAGGATCTGTTAATCTCCGGCGCGAGGCGATGTCGTATGATATCTAAGATCGGTTGTTAAACGAGGAAGTCCTTGGCCAAGACGAGTATGAAGTGATAGAAATGAGTTTTTCCATTGTAGTCTTCTCTTGTTTAACCGGTTTAGATTTATTCATAGTATCGAAAGTGGAGTTAACCATCTCATGGTCCTTTCCCGATCGAGACATTTTTAATAGAAGGATTGGACTGCACGCTAATTCTCGACGGTTAAATAGATTCATAAAAGACGATGTGTTCATTATCATATATATTTTCATGATACGTTCGTTGCTAGTGCGTCATTCATGAACATGAGGGTATTTCGGGAAATGGCGGAAACATTTCCGAAATAGATAAGGTGGTTTATCGGTCCTTCATCGGTACGCGATTGTGAATCTAGAAGGTCACACACTAATAAGTATCATGAATAAGTTTATCGGAAGCTTGTATAATGTGGTTGGTGGTTTTAAGGTGTTAAGAGTCATCTACGTCGGCATTCGGGCCAAAAGTATAATTTTAAAAAGTTTTGGGATCAAATTAAAATTATTAAAAAGTTGTTACAATGTATTTATTCTAATAGAGATTAGAATGAGCAAAAATAATATATATATATATATATATATATATATATATATATATATATAAAGGGTGTTCGTATATATGTATATGTTATGATGATGTAATTTGGAAAATGACACGTCATCATCCTAGTCATCAAAAGAGAATGGCAAGTTAGTGACTATATATGCACATGTGGCGTGTGCATGTAGAGATTGATGACTAGATAGTCCATGTCATTAATCCTAGTCATTTGAATTTGAATTGAATGGCTAGGATTGAGTCTTGAATAAAGACAAAAGAATCCTAACCATTACTTTTTGATGATAGAACCTTGTTGCCAAGTGTCAAGAGAGAGAAAAATTTGTCCCTTGGATTGTAATGACTACAATCCAAGGTCATGCATGGCTTGGTTGTTTCAAGCAAGAAAGAGAAGAATTTTGATTGGCTTTTAATGCATGCAAGACAATAAAATATAATAGAGATTATATATAAAATAAAAGAAGACAACATTCTCCCTCTTCCCACTCACTTTTTCGGCCAAGCATAAAAGGAGAAAGAAGATTGAAATCTTGCCATTAGATTGTAATGATTGCAATCTTAGGACATGCATGGCTTGTCTTCAGAAAATACAATTGTAATTGGCTACTTGATTTTGTATGATGATTATTCTAATTAAATTTATATTAATCAAAATATAACAACTCTCTCTTTCTCTCCAAGCACACAACTCAAACGACACACACACATACAAGCAAGTGAAATCAACTTCATCTTCTTCATGTGCTATTCTCAGCCATAGGAGAAAAGAAGAGATAACTTTGCTTTTATTGTGTAACCATTATACATTCTTAGCTTAAACTTGAAGATATACTAGCACATATACTCTTCAAGTCTTGGGTTGAGCTTTAGATACTTGATGGACCAATAGAGCCTTCAACTTAGAAGGATTCAAGTGAAGGTCTTAAAGTTTCATCATCAACCTCAAAGTCTACAAGAGGAATACCTATCTAACCTCTCTTTTACATTATATATAGATGATATATGATGTTTGCTAATTAGTTTATGGACATAGTTGAGAGAATGCATATTGATATTAGCTAGAAATTTTTGAAATATGCCTTATATGATTCGGCCCTAGTAAGCTATCCATGCATGAGTTTCACGATCTTGTATCCAACTATGATATATTTTATGACTTGATCTCTATGTGTTGGCTAACCTTTCAAGTGGTATCAGAGCATGAGTTCTTGATGTCCATGAACTTGCTTGCTTAGCCATGTGTTAGCATGTATATGTGCAAGTTTTGAAGCTAAGTCTTAAGTCTAGATGTATATGTGTAGTAGATCTAGTTTAGATCTTACTTGGTATTGGTAGATCTTAAGTACTATGGCTTGTTTCCAACTTGCATGTTTGGATCTAGCTTTGATCTTTGCTTGCAAATGTATATCTTGAATATGTAAGTGTACATATGTCTTAGCTTGAACTTGCATGTTTAAATCTATGCTTAATAATGGCCGAAATTCACATGCATGTTTAGGATACTTGATCTTCTTGTAGAATATGTTGATGTGTAAAGATAAATGTTGGATTTGATCTTTGCATGTTGAGACGTGATTTGAAATAAAAAGGTTATCCTAAAAGCTAAAAAGGCGTTTCTTGAAATAATCATTTTTTCATGGATATAAAGTCAAAAATTCAAGAAAACAAGTCTAGAATTATTTTGTTGAGATGGCCGAATTTCTTTTGGTGTCTAAGTGATGATTTTACTTTTTGTTGGACATGCAAACATGATAGTAGTTGCCTTGTAGTCCTCAAAAGTGTTTGTTTAATATGTGCATGTGTTAGAATGAAAGTTTAAAAGTTAGTTTTAAGCTTATTTTAATGTGGACATGCATATGATTAAGTTGAGGACTATTTGATGATTAAAGTGTTTAATAGTCAAGAATGCAACTTATTATGTGTCTTGAAAATAGAAAAATGGATTTCACATAAATGAAGGTCATTATGTTCTTATCTTGAATTTGGAAATAGTCTCATATGTTGCATTTGGATATTTCTAAGTTTAAGAAAGTTAAAAGTTGTTATATAGTGATATAATACTTTTAAAAGGACTATTGGGCTAAAAATTAATGTGCATGGGCCAAAGAGACATTTGGATTTGGGCTTGGGCCATATATGCATGTGTTAATATTAAATTTTAGCCTATTGGGCCACTTTATGTGTATGGGCCATGGATTTGTGATTTTCTTTAATGTTTTGGACTTGTATGGGAAATTATAATGGGTTATGAATTAATGGGCCACTATGACTTGCATTAATGAAAATGTGTCTTTCAAATTATGCAATAAGTATGGATAGAGTTTGATTTTTCATGATGATGAGTTAATTAAACTTGTATGCTAACTAATTATGTGATGATTATTATATATTTGATATGAATAATCATGCATATGCTTATATTATGGAAATGGTGAATTTGATCATGGATTTGGGCTTTAGGGTTAATTTTATTGGGTTATAGAGTGAGACATAAGTCTCAATTTTTATTCTTGCTTTTTGAGAGAATTATATAGTGAGGACATTTATGTAATTCTTCAAAGGGAAGTTCGCAAGAAGGCCCAATGGACATTCCAAGGAGTTGAAGGCCCAAAGGATCTTTCAAGGAGTTGAAAATCTTTTAAATAGAATAGTATTATTTCTTTAAGCCCAAAACCCAAGCCCATGATCCACCATTCATGCATCTTTCCATTCATACTATATAATTTGCTATAACTGTGATTATTAGCTTATAGTATATTGAATGCATGATTATATGATGAGATCGCATTGGCTCCCTATGTGCAAACCAATATTAGATTGATAAAAGCGGTAAAAAGAGTTTTATTGTAGTCCTTCGCCATCCTAGGATATTTAATGAAACCTAAATGAATACAATCTTTCTTACCCAAAGGTAGAGGATTTGTTTCAAAGTAAGTTTATTAAAATGGCTAGTATGAAACATAGAGATGTGGTTATCTTCCAAAATCTAACGACCAATTATAGCCACAAATGGTTGAGGTTATTGATTTAATTTGTCGGATAACTAAGTGATAGCGGGTCCAATCTAACTAGATCACTTAATCAACATAGCCACAAAGGTTTGAGACCAAAGTGATTTAGGGACTAAAGTAGACCATACCCTATTTAGAGAAATAGACAACAAATGAGTTGTTGACCTTTGGTATTCATATTTCAACATAGCCACAAATGTTTGAGAAATATGTCTAATCATAGGAAATTGGTCAACCTATTTAGAGTCTCCTTAGATTCACCCTTTTTCTCATTAAGGGAGTATGGGATTTAAAGGAATTACTGGGATAAACTATTTTATTTTCATAAATTTAATGGCCTTATATGTTCTTGTTAGCCTACAATCTTACTTTCTGTTATATTTATTTTTCTGCAATTTATGTGCTATGGCTTCATTCATAAATCATATTTTGTCCATCCTTAATCATGATTATCTAACTGGACTAAACTTTGAGAAAGGGTATAAAAGTTTAAGAGTAGTCCTCCAATTTGAGAAAATTGAGTATATTCTGGACGTCCCGACATTTGCTTCTATAGATGAGACTGCACCCGAGACCGACAAGATCACTTACTATAAATGGGTCCAGGATGACATACGCTCCAAAGGATATATTATTTCATCAATCAGTGATGACCTGCGTCGATATTATGAGGGTCTTCCTCACTCCGTAGATATTATTCGTTCTTTGGAGGAATCTTTTGGTGAGCACAGTTAGTGTATGATATTCCAGTTGACTCAGGAGCATTTTAGTATGAGACTTGAAGAGGGAGGCAATGTGAGCCAGCATTGCCTAAGGATGATTTACTTGATAACTCAACTAGAGACACTGGGTTTCGTCATGGATCCCCGGCTTCAGATAAACTTGATCTTGCAGTCTCTCCCACCATCCTACTCTCTCTTGATCTTGGATTTCCACGTACATAGAATTGAGATCACACTGAATGAGTTACCAGATGTTTTGACTAGTTGGCAGAATCTTGGTTTAGGTGCAACACCCAATCCCCATGTTGACTCTTCTCCATCTGTGTCTGGACCTAGTCATAACAAAAGAAGGAGAATGAGGAAACATAAGAGGAATCGGGCTGTGGCATTCTTACCGAGAGATCTCTCATTAGGAAGGGATTGAATAGTAGACCTATGCTTGATTTTGATGATCTTAAGGATCGGCTTGGTATGCGATCCTAATTTTGAAAAATGTTTGTAAATGTTTGGTTAGTTTGATTTTTCTTTATTTTGAAAAATAGTAGTGACTATTTCAATCATTTCTAGCTGAAGGATAATTTTGGAATTGATCCTGTGTAAGAAATGATTGGCATTTTGTATATATTTTCATTATAGTAATGAAATGATCAGAATGCATATTTAAAGAAAGAATGTCTTCAAACTCAAACTGCATAAACATTTATATCTTGGCATTTGATGCGAACCAGCCATCCACATTCATTGCACCTTTTGGATGAATTTTCCAGCAAAGATTCAAGTCAAGATTCTATTTTTAAGATTCAAGAACTTCAAGATTCTTCAAGAAGTTTCAAGAAGATTTAAAGATTTAGTCAAGATTTGATTTCTTTGTAATTTTATCCTAGTTTTAGTTTAATTTCCTATGGACGAATTTAGGTGTTCACACTAGGAGAGAGACTTTCTTGGGCTACAAGATTAGGTGTTCACACTATAAAGGAGCTTTTCTTGGGCTGCAAGTTTGCTTCCTTTTTAGTTACTATTCACGTCACTATTCACGTGAATAGTTAATAGGAGTCTTTTCTTGGTCTCCAAGTTTGTTTCCTTTGACCTAGTTACTATTCATGTTTTTCTATTTCAGCTAGGGTTTAGGAGTCTTTTCTAATTAGGAAACTTATTTGTTCTTTGCCTATATAAGGCTGATTTGCAAGAAATAATGGAGAGACAATTCTGAAATTAAATTGTGAGATTATTCTCCTTGAGTTCTCCAAGAGACTCTTTTGAACTTATCAAGGGATTCCTTGTGGCATTCAACCTTGACTTATCAAGCGGATTTCCATCCCCGTTTGTGGCGTCTTCACCATACCAAGGTTCTTGCTTTGCTAAGCAACGGGTCGCGGTTTACATCATATTCACTATACCAAGGTTCTTGTCTTGTTAGGCAAAGGGTCGCGGTTCCATCCATTCTTGAAAGGTCTTGGGCTTGTTTTACCAATCTTGGTGTTGGGTCTGGGCACATGTTGACCAGGTCCGTATCAGTTGGTAATCAGAGCTTAGGTTTATCAGGTTTGCCTATCCTTTTTTCTTGTTTTCTTGGTCAATTCATGCGTCTAGGTTTAGGTCTTAAATTCATTTTTCTTTGTTCTTGATTGAGTCTTGTTTCAATTCCGTGTCTTGTCATCTTTTCAACTTTGTTTCTTGTCTTGTTTTCAAATCTGTGTCTTTTCTACTTTTCAATTCCGTTTATTGCTAGGTTTTTCAATTTCGCTTCTTGTGTTCAAATTGGATAAACCCTAGAATCTTGAATTAGGGTTTCTTGAATTCTTGATTACTTTGCTCCTTGTATTGTTTCTGAGAAAAGTCAAGAAAAATAGAGAAAAAAAAAGAAAAAAAATAGAGGCAGAAATTTTTTTGTGGAACTAGCCGTCGAGGCTAATCATTTTTTTAAGGAAAATGGCGTTCTGAGCAGAACTCATAGCTATGCTATGGGCACCACCCTCTTAAGGCCAAATTCCATAGTCTACTAAGAGTTTTAGGTGTTTTTTGTGTTTTTGGATAGGTTTTCTTTAACTATTCTTATTACTCTAGGTTTCTTTTTCTAGATTTGTCTTAGTTTTCTTGTTCTAATCTTTTTTCCACGTCTTAGAGGACTGTTTGCAAAAAATAAAAAAATAAAAAAAAATTCAAAAAACAAAAATTCAAATTTCGTGACAGATTTGTTACGCTGCTTTGGATCCCTTCTTGATATTCTTGGTTAGTTTTTAGAGAACTTAAAGAAGAATATGAGAGGAAAAAGGCAGAGCGTGTGAGAATATTAGAGGGTAAAAGCCAAATTGAGTTGAGTGAAACACGTGAGGGAGTGTTGATTTCAATCATGGGTCATAATCAAGAGGATGACATAAACGAAGAAGGTCAACAAGCCGCTGTTCCGAACTTACAGATGCATGCTTTGTTGGGAGAGATGAGACGAATGATGAGGGCTGAATTTGATCAACTACATGAGAGGATGGCTAGGGTAGAACAGAGAACACCAAGGGTACAGCCACCAGTTGCTCCAAACGCACCAAGGAGGAACAGGTTGCATCGAAGAGAAATTGAAGTTGTGGATGAATTTGAAGAAGAAGGGATAGATGAGGAACTTGGTCGGATGTCAATAGGCAGCAATGGAAGACATAGCCCAGATAGAGAAGCTAAGAAACGTGTTGATAACAATTTGGGAAGCATCAAGATGAAAATTCCTGCTTTCCAAGGAATGAGTGATCCCGAAGCATATTTGGAGTGGGAAAAGAAGATAGAGTTGGTTTTTGATTGTCACAACTATTCCGAACTGAAAAAGGTAAAACTTGCCGCAATTGAATTTACTGATTATGCTATTGTATGGTGGGATCAATTGTGCATCAATAGGAGGCGGAATGGAGATCGTCCAATTGCAACTTGGGATGAGATGAAGAGGGTAATGAGAGGCGATTTGTACCCAGTCATTACTACAGAGATTTATACCTCAAGCTGCAAGGTCTTCATCAAGGTAATAAGAGTGTTGATGAGTATTACAAAGAGATGGAGATGGCTATATTTAGAGCTAATGTAGAGGAAGATCGAAAGGTGACAATGGCTAGATTTTTGAATGGGTTGAATCGAGAGATTGCTAACACCATCGAGTTGTATCATTATGTGGAATTAAAGGATTTGGTGCATATGGCAATTAATGTGGAGAAGCGACTCAAGAGGGGTGGTACACGACCAAGACAAGCACCACAATACTTGAGTGCATCACCTTTACCTTGGAGGACAAGTTACCCAAAGGATGAAGAAAATCCGTCTACTTCTAAGGCCAAGCCCGAGCTCAAACTATCCACTATTGCCATGACCTCTCAAGAGGACACCGCAATAGGAGCAGAGGAGTTTGGGGCGAATCATGGAGAGATGCTTGGACTAGTGGCACAACGAGCCTTAAGCCTGCAAGCTAAAGAAGAGGAAGAGGTAGCACAACATGAGAACATCTTTCACACTCGTTGCCACGTGAAAGACAAGGTATGTAATGTTAATATCGAAGGTGGTAGTTGTACTAACATTGCTAGTGCTTCTATGGTTGAAAAGCTAGAGCTCAACACAGTTAAGCACCCAGGTCCATATAGACTGCAATGGTTGAATGATTGTGGTGAGGTAAAGGTTACAAAGCAGGTTGTAGTACCGTTTCAAATTGGGAAATATGAAGATGAAGTATTGTGTGATGTGGTGCCAATGCATGCTGGACATCTTCTCTTTGGAAGACTGTGGCAATTTGATCGATGTGTGCAGCATGATGGCTTCACCAACAAGTATTCATTTGTATTTGGTCAGCGGACAATCACCCTAGTTCTGATGACACCAAAACAAGTCTATGAGGATCAAGTGAGGTTGCAAAAATTGAGTAAACAAAAGAATCTGAGAGATCAAAAGAATTTGAGAAAGCAAAAGAATGAGAGTGAAAAGAAAAGTAGGGCCGAATCTGGAGAGGAGGTAAGAAGAGAAAAGAGCTCTGCCAATAAGGTAAAAACAGAGGGAAAACAAAGATATTTGTATGCAAAAGCAAGTGAGGTTAAAAGAGCTTTGATATCAAAACGGCCAATGATTGTACTTTTGTACAAAGAGGCTCTTTTAAACACTAACCAACTTGACTCTGCATTGCCTAGTGTTGTTGTTTCTCTCTTGCAGGATTTTGAGGATGTGTTTCCCAAGGAGATACCACATGGTCTACCACCTAGGCTAGTCTTTGAGCCTGGTGGATTTGAGGACAAATCCTTCTCAAGAGGGGGGGAATGATGCGAACCAGCCATCCACATTCATTGCACCTTTTGGATGAATTTTCCAGCAAAGATTCAAGTCAAGATTCTATTTTCAAGATTCAAGAACTTCAAGATTCTTCAAGAAGTTTCAAGAAGATTTGAAGATTTAGTCAAGATTTGATTTCTTTGTAATTTTATCCTAGTTTTAGTTTTCAGTTTTAGTTTAATTTCCTATGGACGAATTTAGGTGTTCACACTAGGAGAGAGACTTTCTTGGGCTACAAGATTAGGTGTTCACACTAGAAAGGAGCTTTTCTTGGGCTGCAAGTTTGCTTCCTTTTTAGTTACTATTCACATCACTATTCACGTGAATAGTTAATAGGAGTCTTTTCTTGGTCTCCAAGTCTGTTTCCTTTGACCTAGTTACTATTCACGTTTTTCTATTTCAGCTAGGGTTTAGGAGTCTTTTCTAATTAGGAAACTTATTTGTTCTTTGCCTATATAAAGCTGATTTGCAAGAAATAATGGAGAGACAATTCTGAAATTAAATTGTGAGATTATTCTCCTTGAGTTCTCCAAGAGACTCTTTCGAACTTATCAAGGGATTCCTTGTGGCGTTCAACCTTGACTTATCAAGCGGATTTCCATCCCCGTTTGTGGCGTCTTCACCATACCAAGGTTCTTGCTTTGCTAAGCAACGGGTCGCGGTTTCCATCATATTCACTATACCAAGGTTCTTGTCTTGTTAGGCAAAGGGTCGCGGTTCCATCCATTCTTGAAAGGTCTTGGGTTTGTTTTACCAATCTTGGTGTTGGGTCTAGGCACATGTTGACCAGGTCCGTATCAAAACTCAAACCGCATAAACATTTATATCTTGGCATTTAATGAAATGGCTAATCACTAAATCATACTTAAACTGTCTAAAACTTTGAACTGTCCAAGAGTTAAAGACTTGAATTCTTTTATCTATTCAAAAGAGTTTGATGGATTGATGTTTCGTTTTGGTAAAAGAGTTTGTCCAAAAGGAATATTTGAAAGAAATGGAGCTTATGAGACTTGCCCATAATATGTTTGGTTGTAAAAGAAGATTAGAGAATGCATCTTTTATCACCAAAATCTTTCAGATTGTTTCTAAACTTATCTTTGTACCATGTTTTTAATTCTATGGCTAGATAGAATTTAAACTATATTCATGCATAGTTTCTTTAGTGAAAGTAACTATGGTGAAAGGTTATTAAGTATTTCAAAAATGAAATAATGGAGATTGATTTCATAGATTATAAAGATGATATCTAGATTTATAAGAAAAGTTAGCGGGAGATTATACCCTTAACAGATCTTGTAAATCTATGATGCCTTCATTAATCAAGGGTCATAAAGGTCCAATTAAATAATACATCATACTGCATATCTTGGGTAAACCAATTATGTCTTGCAAGATCATGTCTATGAAATACAATGATATGATTATTTGTTTTCTTACAGCCTGTACACTAAGTCATGATCTTAAAGTTTTCTTTGAGATGGAGGAATCTAAGAAATTTTGGTCTCTAGCCTTTAAGGCAGGGAATCCGTCTTTTCTTGTAGAGTTCCTTCTGACTATTTAGGAAAGGTTGCGAAAAGTTTTTGCGCCTAATCCTTTAGCTGTTTGCAATCTCCTTTAATGCAATGGCAAGTATAAGGCGTGATATGATGTAATGAGTTACATGATGTATATCGGAGATGATACGTATAGGTGTTAGCCTAAAGGGCTTCTAAATTTTGGTTTTGATGATAACAAACCATAAATGTGTTTAATGAGTTTGTTTAAGTATGCATAAGTAAAGATGAATAAAGATTGACTCCAATTCCAAGTTCATCAAGCTGAAGAAGGAAGAAGAACATCCATCAATTCAAGGAAAAGATTCGAAAAATGAAGATGGAGTTATAAGGATGGAGACAAAAGTCATAAGGGGTACCGGTTAGGACTTGACCGGGGTTTAGGTCTTGCAAATGGTATATGCTCGATGATTCTTAAAAGTTATTTTTGAAACAATTGAAAAACGCTTTACAAAAGACGCTCAAAAGAAACATTTTCAAAAACCCAACCCTTGCAGTTTTTGTGCCCACCGAACGAGGGTCTCTCGACCAGTGGACTGGTGGAACATGGGTCGACCGGTCGGACCAAAACGCTGGTTTAAAATGTAGCCATTTTATGAACGTTGGAGAGCATTTATTATACATATTTCAGCCTATATTAATGTCTCTCAACTACAAACTTTAAAAATATTGATTCAAAGCAATTGCTCTTGAGTTCTTTCATTAATTTCATCTTTGAATCATCATTAAGCTATACTTGAGCAAGAATTTGTGAGTAATATTAAGAGACGCATTCATTGTATTCATCTACCCTAAAAGAGGAATTTTATTGTGAATCTCAAACACTTATCAAAAGAGAGAGCTAAACACTTTGAAAGGAAGGATTTCATTGTCAAGGTGTTGGGGTTAAAGCTTTGTATTGAGAATGAATTTTTCTATTGTAAAAGCTTGAACTACCGTTGTATTTGGTTTGTGGACTCACCAACTTTTGAAGAGTCACCATAGTGAAGATTGTTGAAATCTTAAGCGGTGAGCTTAGGTCGTGGACTTAGGCGGTGGCCGAACCACGCTAAAATCGTAATTTGTAATCTTTCTCTCTCAACTCTCTATTTGCATTATTTTCTGCTCACCAAGTGTTTGATAAATTGTTTCACTCACATTTTATATTACTAGAGTGCATATCTATTTAGGATTGTTTTTGATTAATCATTGGTAGTATATTGCCTAATCGAAAAAGTAGTATTATTGCCTATATAACCTAATTCACCCCCTCTTAGGTTTAATTAAGGGACAACAATAGGTTCTATTGATCTTGTTATGGTAATAATGATCTCTATATAAACTATAACCCGGGATTTCAAGGTTTATAGAGATAGTGAAGTTCTTAGAGAACAATTCACTAAAAAGGATGGAAGCATGTTTAATAATAGATTTATGAATTTTGGAAAGAGTTCCGAATGATAATAAGGAATCGTTATCTTGTTATTTAAGCCAAGGTGTTAATTGAATTTTATTGATGTTTGGACATTGTGTGGTTCTATCTATTGATAGTTACTGATATTTTGTAATATGGTGACTATTATATAGGCTTCTTGCACAAACTTAAAGAACCCGATCTCATCAAGAATCCGAACATGAAAAGAGTCAATTCAAGAAATACGTTCTTGACAGAAAATGGTTTAACAGAAAAGATCCTATAGATGCTTCTATAGTTGACCTATTGATCCTGTAAAGTTAGTTACAGTTGATCACTATCGTAGAGAAGATATGTATATGGATACGAATGTACAAGTACGCTAATCCTGTGGCTGATAACATTAGTGCAAGTGGAAGATTGGTAAGGATATGCCTAATGCTATAGTTGAGATGACTTAATTAGGGATTAATGAGAATATATGTGTGTGTATATGCACAATAATGTTTTTGGATATTTATATTCTTCACTCTGTATAAACATGTCCCTAATTCTTATCCGAGAAGAAAAATGTTCTAAAAGGGTTTATGATATTTTGCAGTTTTTCTTCGATATGATAAGCATTAAGAATCAATTCATAGCCCTTCAGATTATTCGACCGGGACTAGAATAATTGAGTATGGGTTATCATATGTTATTACCTTTGATTAATATAGTGATGTTAATGATAAAGGATGGCGTGCGAAGTGCCAGAATAACATGATGATGTGGAAAAATAAACATATGAGTGATCGTTAGTGTATGGATCATTGAATGTGACAATAAATAGTGAACTACGTGATTTTAGGTTAATAGTTTACTATTTTAGTTAGGAATTGTGCAAATTAATCCCCAGACTTGAGAAATTGCGGTTGCCAGTTATATTAGGGGCTAAATATTGCGTTTGGACAATACATGTCATCTATAACATTGGTTACAACCTCTCGCATTTTAGTTTTGTGGTATAGACTGGCATGTAATTGTCAAGATATGATCTGTTAACCTCCAGCGTGAGGCGATGTCCTATGATATCTGAATCAATTGTTAAACAAGGAAATCATTGGCCAAGACGAGTATGAAGTGATAGAAATGAGTTTTTCCATGGTAGTCATCTCTCGTTTCATCGGTTTAGATTTATTCATAGTATCAGAAATGGACTTAACCATCTCATGGTCCTTTCCCGATCGAGACATTTTTAATAGAAGGATCGGACTGCACGCTAATTCTAGACGGTTAAATAGATTCATAAAAGACGGTGTCTTCATTATCGTATACATTTTCATGATATGTTTGTTGCTAGTGCGTCACTCATGAACATGAGGGTATTTCGGAAAATGGCGGAGACATTTCCGAAATAGATAAGGAGGTTTATCAGTCCTTCATCGGTATGTGGTTATGAATCTAGAAGGTCACACACTAATAAGTATCAAGAATAAGTTCACCGGAAGCTTGTATAATGTGGTTGGTGGTCTTAAGGTGTTAAGAGTCATCTATGTTGGCATTCAGGCCAAAAGTGTAATTTTAAAAACTTTTGGGGTCAAATTGTAACTATGAAAACTTTTGGGGCCAAACTGTAAATATTAAAAAGTTGTTTCAATGCATTTATTCTAATAGAGATTAGAATGGGCAAATATATATATATATGTTATGATGATATAATTTGGGAAATGCTACGTCATCATCCTAGTCATCAAAAGAGAATGGCAAATTAGTGACTGGATATGCACATGTGGCGTGTGCATGTAGATATTGATGACTGGATAGTTCATGTCATCAATCGTAGTCGTTTGAATTTGAATTGAATGACTAGGATTAAGTCTTGAATAAAGACAAAAGAATCCTAGCCATTGTTTTTTGATGATAGAACCTTTTTGCCAAGTGTCAAGAGAGAGAAAGATTTGTACCTTGGATTGTAATGATATGCATGGCTTGGTTGTTTCAAGCAAGAAAGAGAAGAATTATGATTGGCTCTTAATGCATGCAAGACAATAACATATAATAGAGATTATATATAAAATAAAAGAAGACAAAATTCTCTCTCTTCCCACTCACTTTTTCGGCCAAGCATAAGAGGAGATAGAAGATTGAAATCTTGCCATTAAATTGTAATGATTACAATCGTAGGACATGCATGGCTTATCTTGAGAAAATAACAATTGTGATTGGCTACTTGATTTTGTAAGATGATTGTTCTAACTAAATTTATATTAATCAAAATATAACAATTCTCTCTCTCTCTCTCTCTCCAAGCACACAACTCAAATGACACACACATACAAGCAAGTGAAATCAACTTCATCTTCTTTATGTACTATTCTAGGCCATAGGAGAAAAGAAGAGATAACTTTGCTTTTATTGTGTAACCATTATACGTTCTTAGCTTAAACTTGAAGATATACTAGCACATACACTCTTCAAGTCTTGGGTTGAGCTTTGGATGCTTGGTGGACCAATTAGAGCCTTCAACTTAGAAGGATTCAAGAGAATATCTTAAAGCTTCATCATCAACCTCAAAGTCTACAAGAGGTATACCTATCTAACCTCTCTTTTACATTATATATAGATGATATATGATCTTTGCTAGTTAGTTTATGGACATAGTTGAGAGAATGCATGTTGATTTTAGCTAGAAATTTTTGAAATATACCATATATGATTCGGCCCTAGTAAGCTATCCATGCATGACTTTCACGATATTGTATCCAAGTATGATATATGTTATGACATGATCTCTATGTGTTGGTTAACCTTTCAAGTTCTGTGTAAGATGACTTTCTTAATCCATTTGACATAGTAGACTTCCTTGAAATCCTATGAATTTTTTATAGTAGTTAGATGAGTCAGTTTAGAGAAAGTTATGTTTTAAGCAAAAGCTAGTTCCATCATTTTAATTCTCTGAATTTGTAATTTCCGAAATGACTAAGGAAAATGAATTTGTAGACAGAGAGTTAGCATTGACTTTTTTTGCGTTTCAGACATAGTAAACAAACTCATAATTGAACACTAGCTATATTAGGCAATTAGGAACAATTGTTGTGTTTTGCACAAAGGGTAATTCCAACGTTTGAACCTCTGAAATTGTTATTTCTGAAATGACGTAGGAAAAGTAGGTAAACTGGATAGTGCAGTGTATCTAACTTTTTAGAGGCCTTTTGACATAGTAAACTTGCCTAAAAAATTATGAAATGTTTACAGTGGATGGATTATCCAGTGTTTAACAAACGTTGTTTTTGGTGTTTGAGCTAATTCAATCGTTTAATGTCTCAAAAAATGAAAATCATAGGGTAGCTGAAGCTTACTGGAAATAGGGCAGTTTTGTGCAGTTGCACTAATTGAGTCATAACTTAATGAACTTGAATCGGAATTGACTTGTGTTTGATTCTAAGACTATTTACATTCGAAGAGCTTTAATTCTATACTAAAACCAGAATATTTAGAGGTCTTAAATATAGGTAACCGAGCTGTCAAAGTTGGGCTACTGTGTAGTTGTGAATTTGTTCTAAGCTAGCTCAATAATTGTTATTTCTTGAAGATGTTGTTTACTTGGCCAAATTGCAAGTTTCTACTATTGTGCAATGTTGCTAAATGACTCCTAAATGTGTAAAGATACTTGTTAAATCATTAATATAAAATATGTTGATTCGTTACTCGTTAACTCGTTCAATATCCTATAAATGTGCAAGTAAGTGAAATTGTGACTTGATGCCAAGTTAATTGTTATAGTACTTCTATGTGAATGGATATGAACTTGAAATGATGTGTTATTAAATTGATTAGAAACTCGAATATATGATTCTAAGGGCAACCTACTTTGTTGCTCCTCTTACTTGATATGATATTGTTAATGGCTATGACACTTGTTATTGGAATATGTTATGCGATTGCTTGTGCATGTCTCGAGGGTTGCAACCTTTCGCTCTAGTCATGACTTGGTTCCTTGGGCGGAGTTGGCTTGCCAGGTGCCATGGCTACTATCAGGGCATGTCCCTATCCCGCATGGACAGAGCATCCCATTGGGATATGGGGCTGAAGGACCTCTTAGAGTTATGGACACACATAGCTTAAAACCAAGAAGAATCCATTGCTAGAATTTCAAAATTTTCTATAATAAAGACTATTTTCATCGAAAACCTTAGTCTTGATTTCTTATGGTTAACATAATAGAAGCATATATATTCAACAATATATATATATATAGTAGAGAGGTAAATATAGGAATAGCTCTTGAAGATCTTAGTAAAGGAGATGAAGAACACAAAGCCAAGCTTTGACAAGTCCTTCCACAAATGCAAGAGCTTTAGGTTGTCCACATAAGCCTGAATGAGCTTCCTTTTCCACTTAAGATCATGTGCTAGGCTTCTTGAAGATGGAGATCAAGAGACAAAAAGTTAGAAGCAAAAACAAATTTCTTCTTCCTTTTTCTTTGGCAAAACCGAGATCACCAAGGTGAGAGAGGAAGATAATATCTTCTTCTCTTATCTTGTATGTATATTGTGTAGTGTAGTTGCTAAATAAGCCTTAGTGGGTTATGACACAATTCCACTAACTACATTCTCCAATTCCAAATTGACCATGCATTTTGTCTTGCTCAATCCTAGCCATTCAATTAAAACTTAATGACAAAGCAAGTGATGTGGAGCATTCCTAGCCAAACATTTGGCATCTTCCAATTTCAAGACTAATATGTTTATATACATATCAAATACGTATATACTTAATTAATCTTGTATTTGTACAATTAATTTAATCTAATCACCATTAGTTTAAATTAAGGAAATAAACTTTCTGTAATTGCACTTTTGCCCCAACACTTATAAATAATTACACATTTGGCCCATTACTGAATAATGACCAACACAGCTAACGTCAACACTCTTAATGTTTCAAAACCAAACTAAGCTTATCCGAAACTCATTCAATTACACTTTATTGTGTGTGATTCTCTAGATTCACCGTTATATAGTAACGAGTGAACATTAAATGACTTTAACATATTTTGGGAATATCTTCGCTATTCCCAGAATACCCTCATGTTCTGGAGTGACGTCTAGCAACGTATCAAGACAATTTATATAGCAATGAAGTCAAACAGGTGAATCTATTTATAGTCATGAATAGATGTACAAATGAATCCTTCTATTAATATGTCCCGATCGAGTAAAGACCATGATACGATTAAGTCTATAAACTCGATGATGATGCAAACATCTAAAAGGTACAATGAGAGATAACATCCATGGAAATACTTTTCCATCTTTTATGCCCTGGCAAGGGACTTTCTCATTCTATAACCGGAAATAAATAGCATAGGACATCACCTAACATCGAAGGTTAACAGATCATTTCTCGATAATTACCTGTCAACCACTATACTAGAAAGATAATATGCAAGAGGCCGTAATTCATCTTGACAAATCAAAGACGAGCATTGTCCAAGTGTTAATATTAAATTCCCAATATATGCTACAACCGTAATTTCTCAAGTCTAAGGATTACGTGTACATGCGCACATAATTGCTAATCGCATCATATGCAGTTATAGCTGCTGGCTCACCACCCCTTATCATTAATATCCAATATTAACCAAAGGTAACAATCCATGTTGTAGTCTATAATAGATTATTTTAGTCCTGGTCAAATAATCTAAGGACTACGAATATATTTCATTTAGAATACGCCAAGATATTCTAAACAACTTTTAGAATATATTTCATTTACGAAGATACTAGGGGACACATTCATATAAAAGAAAATGGAGAATATGAACATCGATAAAATGCCATTGATTAATAAACAAGTTTACATTGAAATGCCCAAGATAAGTCATCAAACTAGATAGCATTAGGCATATCACTAACAGGAGCCTCGTATCCTGGGGTACATCCGGAGTATCCTCTCGGGTGACATAAGTTGTTTGTGGCTCGTGGTTCGTGATGGGAGTCATAAGGAGTTGGCATCAGTAACTGAAAGTGAATGTATCCTTTTATTATGTGATTTCCTACTCTTGCTTGGTATAACCCTCGGAGAGTAGAGTTGATTACTCATTATTGTTGCACATGAAATGCGATGCGATGTGAAAGCATAAGCGTATTCTTGCTATAACATGTGTTAAGTGTTTATTCTACAATGACCCAATATGTTTACTAATTGTTGCTACTATGTGCATGGCATTCATGTGTTTTCAAATGAGTTTTTAAAGAAAAAATGTATTTGAAAACCCTTCCCAGATTCCCCCCTCGCTGAGCTTTGGTGTCAGATAAGCTTACCTTCATTTTTTCCCCTTACAGGTGAACCAGAGATTAAGACACAAAAATAGAGATTGCTTGCTTATCATGCTATGTTTCTTAGTTTTGGAAATGTGTAATTAATGTCTTAGTGATGAAGTTTGTATAATATGTGCTATTTGTATTAATGTAATAGTTAAATGTTGTAACTAGGCTACTTTGGTTTTTACAAATACATGTTTGAGTTAATTTATAATACAAGATTGTGGATTATATGTTGGGAACTGTTACTGTATTGTTGGTTGGGAATTGAGGTACTGTAATGAAAGGATTTGGAGATGTAGTTTGTGGCTTTTCTATTTGCAGGTTAAACTGGAATGTGCAAAATACAACTGTTGTGCTGCCCGATTTTTGAGAAAATAATTAAAAGGTTTAAAAAAATTTGTTAGGTGTTAATTGAATCTTAAGTGTTAAGTGAATCTTAAGCCATAATTAGATTTAGTCCCTCGACTAATGAAATTGAAATTTTGTAATTTGGGATTTAGTATTTAGGAGGTGATTATTTAATAGTCTTGAAATTTTGAATTATGGATAATAGTGCTTGGCCTATCGTAATTATGCCTTAGTGGACTTAGGCAGAACGATCTTCTTAAGCTCGTGGCATCACGATTCTAGGAATGTTTGTGGTTTTATTATGGTATCAGAGACAGTATTAGCGATTGAAAAAATAGGGTCGTGACAAGGTGGTATCAGAGAGCTTAGCTAGTTAGCTAGGCGTAAGTGTGAGACCCCAGATTACGTCTTTGCCTAGATTTACATGATTTGACCTGTTTATGTGTTATATGAGTTAGAATGCGCTAATTCTGTGATTTATATTCTTAATACATGCTATGTGTACATCCATAAAATTTTCATCAAAATCGGCATCAGAAATTTTATCGACGGTTTTTGTAAATAGTGTTTTGAACACACGTCCGCTAAAATTTTTACACGGATGTTTTAAACATTTTAAAACCTAGTCCTAGGATATTAGAAGACCCGTGTCTGATTAAAACAGATTTTGAATCGGATTAGGAATTTTAAAGATTTTTACACTTTCTTTTGCAAAAATTGTATTTTTAACCGAGTCGGGTGAAAATATTTGCATGTGAAATTCCTTGTCAACTAAAAATCTGCTACTTAAAATAGTCTAGGAGTTAATTGCATGTTGTTAAGCAAAATAGTCAAGAAATAGAATTAAAAGACTAAAAATACCTAAGTGTTCACCTTTGACTTTCTTTTATTTTTGTTGACTTGCCTTATATATTCTTAACATAACAAAAATAACTCATAAAACAAAGCTCAAACACCTCCAAATCTCACACACATGGCCGAAACATTGGGAGCCATTTTTGCTTAGCTTTTGATCAATTTTTCTCTTAGAATTTGCAATACAAAGCCAATAATCTTGAACCAAAGTTTGATTGCACTTGTTGGGCATCCATTGCATATATTTTTTGCATCATATAACAACAAAGGTGAGAGAAAAATTCTAGATCTCAAAGTGCTATTTTGTTTCAATTTCATATAATTGCATTTTTATCCGATGAAATATTAAATTGTTGTTAGATTATTGCTCAGTGGATGCTAAGGATCATTTATATGTGTTTATATAAGTTTTGAATGGTTGTAGCATGTATTTCTATTTTTCGGATATTAAAATTGAGTTATTGGGTTGTTGTTGATTTAATGGAGTTGTGGTGGTTGGAATTGATTGATGTTAGCTTCTAAAAGTTTGTTAAATACGTGGTAGTAATGTTGTAATACTGAAATTTTGATTGTGATGTCGTGGTGAAAGTCCGGAAAATTCAGCCATGGTGCATTGTGGTTTTAGGGTTGTTGGGCATGTTTTGGATGGGTTGTGGTTGGTTTCCGAGGGGGCTAACGTAGTTGCTTGAGTGGGTGAGTGATAGAAACTGGTTTGAAGGGTATTGGATTAATAGGTTGTAAGATATGACTTTTGCAAGTTTGAGTAGTCTTTTTTTAAATGTTGAAATAATGTCTTTAGTTGTTTGAGTGGTGTTTGAGTGGTTGAATCATGGGTTGTTGTTGGTTAGATTTGAGTTTGGTTGAGTGGTTTAATGCATGTTAAGTTGGATGGCCTACTTTGTCATCTAACTTAGTTGTTGAGTTGTTAACTGATTAATTAATGTTATGTTGTTGAAATGATGTTAACTAATTGATTATTGATGAAGGCGGGAGATAGACAACCTATTTTGTTGTCCTCTTGTGATATGAATGATTATTATTATTGTCATGAGTCTTGGTATGTGTGTGCCACCTCTCGGGCAGCATTGGGCTATCAGGTTGATAACGGCATGACTATCATAAACTACCCCCAACTCGCATGGGCGAGGGTACCATGGAGGGAGGGGCTAGTGGAGGTACCTCGGGTGTGTGAATAATGGAGAGTTATAAGAAGATGGTTAAGATCGTGATGGTGTTTGAAGCTACACCAATTAGAGTATCCTTATTGATTGGTTATTATCATTGTTGTGCTTATATTGTTACTGATGTTTAATTGTTACTGATGTTTATTGTGTGTTTACTGCTCAAATGATGATTTTCAAGGAGTATAGTAAATACTTTTAAAAGATCTATCGAATCCTCCCTGAGCTTGTTTTATATAAGCTCACTCTCATTTGTTATATGCATACATGTGCTATTGAACATGAATATGGGTACGTGCCTCAGGAAGCTGAGAATGTGCTTTATGTAGACGAGTCTTATATGCCGGAGTCATTGCCATGAGTTTGTCTTAGTTGTTGTAATATGTTATATTGTATAACTTACTTAATTATAAGATTTATACTAAGCTAGTTTAGTAGTCTTCCTTTTGAACATGATTTGGTTGCTAGACTGGTGTATAATCTATTTTGCAATGTATAATATAACCTATGTATGATGTTGGAACGGAGGTATATAACTTATGGATGAAATGGTGAAAGAATGTTTAAAGTTTATTTCAGTTGCGTTGTATGTTGATAACCTGATTGTGGAGTTGGTTGGTGATTTGTGGAGTTGGTTGTATGATGTTGTAAATGGTTGGTTTAGAGCCCTGATGTTCGTGTTACTGTTGTTATACTGCTGAAATTCCGTTGCATCCTGATTGATCGTAAATGGGGTCGAGTTAGGGGGTTACAGTAAGCCGGGTCTAGAACCCTTGGTCCTCGGGTAGAAGTCTTGGTATAAAGTTGTCTTGAAAGATATGTGCGCATGTATTATGTGTTAAGTGAACCAATGGGAACAATGTGTTCTATGTGATCAATGTGCCTATGTGATCGGTGTGTACTATATGTTTAAGTGCTTAATATGCTACTGTTAATTCATGTATACTAGGTTGTACATTAAGAGTAGCGCTATATGGTATAATAGTTATGCATTATGTTATACTTGCCTGTAACGCCCTGACCGTTCACGGAATCAAGTCCCTGACCCTAATCCCCAAGTCACGAAAAATGAGAAAAAAAGGGACAAAGTTTTCCCTGTTTCTAGGCCAAACCAACCTGCATGTAGAAGAATCATCACACAAGAACTATCATTTATATACATAATTTAGTTCATCTCTAATTCATTAGGTAGTTCCAGTTCCTTCTTTTGGCAAAAAAGACTATAAACATTCTAAACTAGGTTTCACAAACCAAAACATTAACTAGATTATTACAAGTCACTACTCTAAGTGAGCCTTCATTTCATTACATACTCATTTGCATAACGAATACATGACGCATTCAAGACTATCAGGACCTAAAATAAATACAAGTCATGATACCTATTCACTTTACATAAAGTCATATAACTATCCAATCAAAGATACAACCAATCAAGGGGACACTTAACCTTCCTATTCTACTTCTCGAGACTATCTCTGCCATGCCTGTAAAATGTTAGAAAGAGGGATGAGAAAACACTATTGCTTAGTGAGGGAGGAAACAGTTATCCGGGGAGGCTTAAAAATGTTTTTGTGCAATGCTTATAAGCCATAAAATCAATTAACAAAATAAAATACTCACTCAAACTAATAAAGTTCAGTAACACATTTAGGAAGCTATATCAAGCAATAACAACAGACAATCAATTAAGAACAAGCAAGACAGTCACAAAGGTGCCACGTCAATACGAGAGTATCAACCAATATCACGAATTTGATAGCACTTAAATAAAGAAGACGATCATATGTAACTCTCCAAGGACTTAGGGCCCAAGCGAGAGTTACTCAATAAAAGGATACAATTTGATCTCGAACTCGAACCACGAACTGAAAATCCGATATAATAATGACAACGATAACAATATGCCGACAAAACCCCATTCACTCAGTGGTCGTACTCTAGATATACCCCAAATCCTACGACCCAACTCTCCCAGGGCGGCATCCTTAGCGAGAGAGGGACTAGGTCCCATGGTAGCCGAGCTATACCGAAAAACCCGGTGCCGCCCGGTATATCCCGACACTACCATACCCAAAAAGGTTACAACCTTGACACTCGAGTTACAATTTAACATAACGAGACTAATCAAAAATTCAATAACACACAAGTGAGGAACAACAAAGTAGGTTGTCCTCGCACACACATTAGAAAATAACAAGCACATAACTCAAGCAATTATACTAAATCATACAATTTATTAACAAGAAAATAAACTAAAGTACACCGAAGGATGAAAATCCCTCATCTTGGATTAGGCTAAATATGCAAGAGAATAGCTTAGATTCACTTCAACCTCCTTGAATTAGCTCAAATGTGCACACCCTAGCTTATTCATATAAGTATATCACTTAACCATTAAAACTAGCATAATACTATGCAAGTAAGCCAGCATAACGCTTTAACAATTGACTAAACCAATTTCATACTTTTATAATTACACTTGATTAACCTAATTTGAATTCAATCAATAAGAATCAATTAACATGCTTCAACTAGATTTTAACTTTACTAGCAACTACTCAATGCATATTTCAACCAAGATTACTTTTAACAATAAGTTAGATCCAAATAATACCAAGTTCAATAGTTATTCCTTAAACATTTGATACTAGTCCAAAGGTTCACATACAAGTAGCATTCAACACTTAAGCCACGTAGTTCATACATTAACTATAGACACTTTATGACTTCGCTAAACACCAAGTAAACTCACTTTAAACTAAAACCAACACTTGTCACGACCCAACTCTACCCCACTTATGATCAGTCAAGATGCAACGAAATTTCTGCAATATAGCATTTGTAATATGGACAACAGGACTCTAAACTAATCCTTTATAACATTACACAACCAACTACAACTTCAACCATAACTCCAACAATCATTCATCGACATAAAACACATCCAAAACTATTCATTATACAACCACACAACATCCCAACCACAAGTCACATGCCTCCGTTTCCACAACATACCACAAGCTATAATATACATATGCATAATAGATATAAAACTAGTCTAGCAACCTATTCATTTCCAAAAGTAAGGCTACTACACTAGCATTATACTTTTCACTATCTTTAAAGCATCTTATACAATACAACCTTTAAAGCTTTAAACATTACAACATATTTCATATTACAAAACAACATAGAAGCATTCCAGCTAAGGCATCAAGGACAAGACTCTTGCACATTTGACTCGTCCACATAAGGCTCGTACTCAGTCTCCTGAGGCATGTACCCTAACTTCGGCTCAATAACACCTGAAAGTCAGCAAAGAGGGTGAACTTATACAACACAAAGCTCAGCGAGGGTTCAAAAGATGTTTTGGAAATATTTTCTCTTTACCACTTGGGAAATCATCCTAGATAAAATAACAATCAATAAACTTCATCAACATCAATAATTCAATTCAAGCAACATGAATAACCATTCAGTTGAGAAAGGATATACTAGTTGGTGTAGCTCCATACACCGTCATGATCTCAACCAACTTCTTATAATACCCATTAATACATTCCGGAGGTACCTCATCTTGCCCCTCCCTTCATGGCATCTCCTCCCATGCGAGCTGGGGGTAGTACATGATAGCCATGTCGTTTTTAACCCGACAGCTCGACGCTACCCGAAAGGTGGCACACACTATCATGACTCATGACAATAACAATAAACATTTCATATTTCGAGAAACAGCAAAGTAGGTTGTTCCCTGGTACAACAACAATCATCAATCAATTAACAGTACCTCAATCAACATAACATTAACTAAACAATTAAGACAACCAAGTTAGATGACAAAGTAGGCTACCCAACTTAACACACATTTCAACATTTTTGCAAACCCAAACCTACTCCCCAACAATCCATGAAATAACTACTCAAACACTACTCAACAACCAAATAAACATTTTAGCATTTCAAAGAAAGACTATACAAACTTCTAGAATTCATAACTTACAATCTACTAATCAAACAACCCCCGAACCTCTTCCTACCACTCAACCACACATGCAACTACATTAACCCCCTTGGAAACCAACCAAAAGCCATCCAAAACAAGCCCAACAAACCCAACTTTGGCAACACATCTAGGCTGAATTTTTGACCTTTTTGCTATGGCATCCAAATTGAAAATTTGGCATTACAACATTACTATACAATAATTAACAAGCCTATAGAAGCAACTACCATTCAATTCCAACTACTACAATAACATCTATTTGATTATAAGCCAATAAATCAATTTAAATGCCCAAAAAATAGAAATACATGCTACAACCGTTCAAAATGGCTAATAATACATATAATTGGTCCTTAACATATACTAAGCAATAATATAACATCAATTTACCAAAACAAGAACTATAATTGCATCAACCAAAAACTCAACTCAACTTTGAAATATTGACCTATATTTTCCCTATCCTTTGATGCTAAAATAAGTTAGGAATGTGTAGAATGGATGCCCAACAAGCAAAATCTAACCCGGTATGAAAAGATTTGGACTTGAAATGAGTTCTCTAAGAGAAAATTGCTTTGAAAACTAAGTAGAAAAATCTCCCTTTGGCTCCAAGAAGCTCACGACAATGTGAGTGAGATTTAAGTGTGTTTTATGCTTTGTTTTTATGTAATATGTATGTACAATGTATATATAATGCTAAGTCAACAAAATAAGTTAAAGTCAAAGTTGTGAACATTTTAGTTTTTAGTTGTTTTTCGACTATTTTGCTTATATGTATATAAACTATTATAAATACTATATTTAGTAGACTTAATTTAGCTGACAACAATTTTTATATGCATACATATACATACAACTAGGGTATAAACTCAATTTTTGCAAAAGAAGACATAAAATCCATTTAAATTCCTAATTTGTTTTAGAATCAGTTTTTATCAAGCCTGGGTCTATTAAAAATTGAGGACTAGGTTTTAAAACATTTAAAAGGCCAGTTTCAAAATTCTAGCGGACATATGTTTCAAATACTATTCACATAAATCAACGATAAAATTTTCAATGAAGATTTTTATGAAAATTTCATGAATGCTCACATATCATATAATAGAAGTAGTAATCATATAATTAGCACATTTCAATTCAAATAAAATATATGCAGATCAAAACATGCAATTTCACATAAAGAGAATTTTGGGGTTTTACAACACTTAGTGCCAAAAGCCCCTTTTTACCATAACTCTCCCATCTTCCAATTTATCCACTAAATTCACTCAATTGACATCTCATAATCACGAATTAACACAACTAACACCTCCTAACATACCCACCTACACACGGCTAACAAAAACACACACGACCCCTTTTGTTCGCATTCAAGAAATTCCAAGTTTTAACCATTTTCTAGCTAATTTAACATCACTTTTAGCTTCCTAGACATTTATGACACTTACTACAAGCAATGAAACAAACATTTAACAATTTGCACATAAACACACATTTTTGGCCCTTTGCATTCAAACAACCTACACCAAATTCCAATCATATTCTAACTAGTTTGGTGTCAATTTTAGCTATTATAACACTTATGGCACATGATACAAGCAATAAAACAATCATTTAAGCCAAAATTACAAAATTTGATGAAATTATTATTCATCATCTTCTTTAACATATCAATTTGTATTTATATGGCTAAACAAGTGTAAAAAGCTTTGAAGAATGTTCTACTAACTACAAAAAAACATCATTACAAGCAAGATTAACCACAAAACTAAACATTTACAGCAAATCTAACATTTTACATAAACTTGATATAGGCTTTAAATGCAAGAAATAATGCATTCCCTTACCATAAACGAGTTAGAAATGCAAGGAATTGGTTTTGGATGGCTTGGAGAAGATCAAACTTGAATCCTTAGAAAAATTCTTCTTTTTCCTTTATTTTTTTGCCTTGGCCGATTTTGGCTCTCTTTTCTTTTTCTTTTGCTTGCTTTGTATGCTAAGTATATATGTGTATATATTAGTATATATGTATGATATATGTATATGTGGGTTGGGCTTAGGTTTGGTTAATAAAAAAAAATGCAATAAAAGCTCATTTGGCCCAAAATAGTATTCTAGTTAATACTATTCACACAGGACAAAACATTTTATACCTCACACCCTCGACATGCTATGCATGTAATTCCAATGAACGTATGCTAGATTAATGTCACGTAATATAGGAAAAATACGAAATTCAAAAAATAAAATACATTAATTTTCACTCCGGGCTCATGACTCATTTTTAAATGATGAAAACTAATTTATTAGTTGTAAGAAAGTAATTCTACACGATAAAAATAATAGAATAATAAGTTAATCATTTTATATAAATTATTTAAATAGTATTAAAACATTTTGAAAAAATATAGAAAAAGTAAAATTACTAAGTAAATGCAAAGCTAAAGTAACACATAATCTCATACAAGCACTTAAATAAACATATAAATATATGCAAATAAGTTCTATTCACTATATGCTAGGCTCGGGTGTCATATTGCCTTTTATGTGACATAACTGTATAAAGACATACTTGCTTCTCATGTAACATAATTGCATATATATACATATTGTATCATGGGGATGCCTCTTTTGGTGAAGTAAAAATGGTTGGAAGAGATCTCGGAATTAGAGGGAAACTTCGAAGGAATGAGTTTGTAACTTTTAAGCAAGGGGATTTGACAGTTGCATAGTACGAATCCCGACTGAATCAACTGTCTCATTATACTTCGGGGATGGCACAAACTACTGAGAAGGGGATCTGGAGATTTATCCGAGGGTTGAGATCTGAAATTCAGAACAGCTTGGCTCCCTTTCAGTTTCTCACCTACCGTGAAGTCCTTATCACTGCAACAATAGCCAAGTAAGCTAAATAAACTAGGTTTCAACTATCCTAAATTACCCTAATAACCCACGGTTATAGGAAAGGAGAAAGAAAAACTATTGGGGGTCAAATTGAAAACTTTAAAAACTATAGGGGTCGAATTGCAATTACTTAAAAATAATACTTAGGCACCAAACAAACAATCTGAGATCTGAAGTTTCCTAAACTACCTAGGAGGCCACGACAATAAGAATAAAAATAAGAGAAAGCAATGCAAGCCTAGAGACTAATTGGGGTCAAAATAGAATAAGCCAAAGATGTATCTTGCAAGATAAGTTAGCTAAACTTGGAGACCAAGTAAATCAATTAAGCAAAATAAACCCTAAACCCCTCCATAAATCCCTCCATAAACCCATCGGCTCTAGGACAAAAACAATAGCGGAAATTGTGAGGAAAATAAGAGAAATAGAAGGAGAAAGAAGAAGAAGTTGAAGCCATTCAAGGGATTTGCTTGGAGTTTGCAACATATAGCCTACAAACAAAATTGTATTTGCATCTTTCTTGGAGTTCAAAGGTGCGGAAATTCTTTTTAAAAGACTTTTACAAGGTTAAAGAGCATGAATATGCATGTATTGATAAGTTGTTATTGCTTATTTGCCCAATATTATGCATAAAAGATACATCTCAGATTTACTGTAGCGCCTAGACTCTTGGAGTTATTTGAACAGATAAATCTTGCTAAAAAAATTTGAATAAATTCTATGTTCTTATAGACTTCTATAGGAACACATATTGTGTTGAAAGGTTTGTGAGAAAATATCGTTATCATGCTGAAATCTGCTAAAAAACATGTGCTGCTACTTTGTTGAAACTAGACAGTTCTATGTAAGCTGAATTCCTTAGTCCATTTGACATAGTAGACTTGCTTGAAATCTTATGAAACTTTTATAGTAGTTAGATGAGTCAGTTTAGAGCAAGTTTTCTATTTTGAGAAAAAGCTAGTTCCATCATTTTAATTCTCTGAATTTATAATTTTCAAAATGACTCAGGAAAAGGAATTTTTGGACAGAGAGTTAGCATTGACTCTTATTGCATTTCAGACATAGTAAACAAACTCGGAATCAAACAAAACAATTACACTAGCTAGATTAGCCATTTTGGAACAAACTTTATGTTTTGTACAAAGGCTAATTCCAACGTTTTACACCTCTGAAATTGCTATTTCTGAAATGACGCAAGAGAAGTAGGTAAACTGGACAGTGCAATGCATCCTACTTTTTAGAGGCCTTTTGACATAGTAAACATGCCTGAAAAATTATGATATTTTTACAGTGGATAGATTAGCTAGTGTATAACAAACTTTGTTTTGGGTGTTTGAGTTAATTCAATCGTTTAAGGTCTCTAAAAAAATGAAAATTGTAGGGTAGCTAAAGCTTACTGGAAATACGACAGTTTTGCACAGTTGCACTATTTGGGTCATAACTTAATGATTTTGAATCGGAATTGACTTTTGTTTGATTCTAGGACTATCTACATTCGAAGAGCTTTAATTCTATACTAAGACCAAAATATTTAGAGGTCATGAATATACGTAACAAAGCTGCCAAATTTGGGCTATTGCGCAGTTGTGAATTTGTTCTAAGCTAGCTCAATAATTGTTATTTCTTGAAGATTTTGTTTACTTGGCCAAATTGCAAGTTTCGACTATTGTGCGATGTTGCTAAATGACTCCTAAATGTGTAAAGATACTTGTTAAATCATTAACGTGAAGTATGTTGATTCGTTACTCGTTAAGTCTTTCAATATCCTATAAATGTGCAAGTAAGTGAAATTGTGACTTGATGCCAAGTTAATTGTTATAGTATTTATACGTGAATGGAACGTGAACTTGAAATGATATGTTATTGAATTGATTGGAAACTCAAATATATGATTATGAGGGCAACCTACTTTGTTGCTTCTCTTACTTGATATGATATTGTTAATGAATATGACACTTGTTATTGGATTATGTTATGCGATTGCTTGTGTATGTCTCGAGGGTTACAACCTTTCGCTTTGGTAGTGACATGGTTCCATTGGCAGCATTGGGCTTGCTAGGTGCCATAGCTACTATTAGGGCATGTCCCTATCCCGCATGGACGGAGCATCCCATGGGGATATAGGGCCTTGTATCATGAGGTACATCCGAAGTATCCCCTCTGGTGACATAAGTGGTTTGTGGCTCGTGGTTTGTTATGGGAGTCATAAAGAGTCAGCATCAGTAACTGAAAGTGAATGTATCCTTTTATTATGTGATTTACTACTCTTGCTTGGCATATCCCTCAGAGAGTAGAGTTGATTACTCATTATTGTTCCACATGAAATGCGATCCGATGTGAAAGCGTAAACATATTCTTGCTGACATAACCAAATTCATACTCCAAAGCAAAGTCTTTTCTATCTTCTTACGCATGCATGGCCAGCCATGTGGCCTCTTTTTCAGACTCTATTTTGTGTTTTAATGGTAATGTAGGATAGTGTAAGAGATCCATGCAAAGTGGTGGTGGTTGTAGGTCATTGGCAAGACAAAAGAGTATGATTGCACCTTTTATGACAAGCTATGATTACACTCAACTTCTTGTCTTATTTTTCTGATTTTCTTTCTTCCCTAGGCCGTGTACCCCACCCCACCTTTTACTAGATTTGTTGTTTATTAAGTGTAGTATATGATGTGGTGGTGTAAGTTATGAAAGACAAGTCCATGCTAGCAAATAATGATAACCTTATGACAATCCAAGCTAATACTCAAAAGCAACAATTTCTCTTTCTTTTCCTTGTGAATGGCTGGCCACTTGGCCTTGGTTTTTGCTATTATTATATGACATACAATATAATACAAAGCTATGGCATGATGGCTAGGCAAGTTGCACAAAATGACATTATTACACTATGACAAACCACATAAACACTCTTAACATTTTCTATTTCCTTTTCTCTTCTATGATGGCCGACCATTTGCTTTCTTTTTTCTTATTTTTATTGCTTGTTATGCTAAGTAGTAAGTGTAGTGCTAATTGCCTAGATATAAACACCAATTAGTTAGATAGGATCTTGGTTAATTGTTAGTTAATTAGCTAAAGTTAGTGGTTTAGCTACTAATATGAAATGAAGTAGAAATTAGTTAGTTAACTAATTAGTCACTCAATCATATTGGAATTAAAAGGTAACTAATCTAGCAAATATAGTACAATTGGCAAAGAAGCTAAGCACAAAAGACACATGTCAAAGCAACTAGTACAAAACACGATTACACCTTAAGGCCAACTATCCCTTTTCTTCTTCCTTGCTACAGCCGGCCATTAAGGCCTCTTATTCCTTGATATTTTATTTTGTTATACATGCACTACTTAATGTATGCAGTAGTGGTTGGTCAAATGGTCAACCTAAGTGAAGGCTTGGTCAAACCTAGGCCAAAATAAGGTCTTCCAAGTCAAGATTGCTAAGTCGAGAATCAAAGTCATTATAGCTAAGCTAATTAGATTATTTAAAAGTGCTAGAAAACTACTAGATTATAATTAACATCTAATTAACCAGATAAAATCACATAAATGCACATAGGGTCATGCCGGGCCTTACATAAAGTAAACAACTTGGACTTAATACACTTTATATATTAGAAATAAAGTCTCTAAAACAACTCAATCTACAAGGCTCCAAAGCAATAGCCAACAAGCAAAACAAGTAAAGTCATCACTTTAATCACTTCAAGGCATGATCTCGGCTACACCTGTATTGTCGTTATGAAATGAAATGAGTTACCACGAACTCAATGAGGGGAGATAAAGGAAGGTTTTGAAAACATTCTATCTTTAAAAATCTTTTAAAAAACATACACTTAAACTATATACATTGAATGAGCAATTAGCATGCATTTGAGACAATATATATACACATTCAAAAAAGGATACACTTGCCACTTGTTGATGTTGTTAACACTTCGCAGTGTCGTTCATTTCACTTCATCATCATTACTCAACCGATTCATTTTCACCACACTGATATATTCTGGAAGTACTGAACCCAAGACCCACACCCCATGACACGCTTCGTCCATGAGAATAGGGGATAGAACATGGTGACGCTACTATGCCTCATAGTACCCACACCCTATGAACATTCTCCATACTCCGTCTATAAGGGATAGGGGATAGAACATGGTAGACGTGGTATTGTCTGGCAACCCCGATGCCGCCCAGAACAACACAACGCTACCATACCTCACAATCACTTATATAACATTTCAACACTTAACACTTTAACACTTAACATGCATTTGAACAATTCAACACTTTAATTTTGTAACACTTAGTAATTCAACACTTAAATATCACTTAGCACACATCGGTTAGATGACAAAGTAGGCCATTCAACCACAAGAAAACACCTTATGCTTTCACTAATTCTCAACCACAATAGACACCATACTTATGCATAGCTACATAATCTACAAAATACAACTCAACAACACTTGATTCACTTCTAACAACATTTAGACCAACTTTGTCAACATAATCCAAGTAACCAAACACTTAAACCACATTCAACACATATACATTTCCCTTTCACCCAATCCACTTATATTGACACCATTTCATGCCTTAACAACACATACAACTCAAAAGAATGCAACAACATTTAGTTCAACACTTAGCAACAATTAGGCCATCTTCTAGCAACATATTTAGCAACTACACAACCAAACAATCCCCAAACCACCTTCTAACAATTAACCAACAATTAAAGCACTTAAACTACCACTTGGGCAGCCCAAAAGACCCCCAACCCATAACTGACCAGCCCGACAATGGGCTGGAAAATTCAGCAAGCCAACGAGCCACTAAAACCCACCAATTCATGCAATTGAGCCATTTCGCTATGCTACGTAGGTACATACACATATATAGATGTCACATACAAGTTTTGAACCATAGATTCCACTCAAATTTAGCTAGACAACTCATTTTCCAACACTTATAAACAAGCTATATTAAAACATTGTCCACTTTTGCTAAGATTCATATATCATGCTCTGAAGAGTCTATCTAGCATAATTTATAAGCATTTACAACAATAGACATCATATATAAACAATTATACAATTAAACCTTACTTAAAACTTGAATTTTGAAAATGCCCCTCACCTTTTTCTTTTTAAAATGCTAAAAATGATTGGTTGATACGTTGAACATTGTAAGATGAGTTCAAATATGCAAGCTGTAAAGCCCAGCTCGAGACCATACGTGCATATAGTTCATAGCATATCTAATTAAGTCATTTTATATGCATTTACCTTGTTTAGGTGTTTTTATGTTAATTTATGTACATTTGTCTCGATTTACGTGCATTGCATTGGTTAACGTGCATTGAGTATTTTAGATAGTGAATACAATAATTAGACTCTATTATATATAATAGCTAACAAGAATAATTGAACTAGAACTAAAGCACTTAGAATAGAAATGGCATACAATAAATAACACTTAGTTAGAAGGGTACTCTTGTCATTAGGTCTTTAGATATTTCACCTATCATCAAAACACTATTCTTGCTCAATCAAAACACACAAATACATACCATTACACACTCACCTACTCGACACGTACACTACACACACCACACTCAGATGTTCGTCCATAGGAATGAGGGAAAGAAGAGAGAAAAAAAGAGGAATGAAGGAAGAGAAAAAGGAAGAAGAAGAAGTTCAGCTGCTCCAAGCCTTTCCTTTGCATTTTCTTGCTTTCTTCAAGATCACTTTAGCTCATCTTCATCTAGACTTCAAGAACAAAGGTGAGGGATTCTTCAAAACTTTTTTAAAAACTTATTCAAGGTTATTTGGTACGCATTTGGTGTGAATCTTGATTGTAGTGTGCATACAAGAGCCTAATGTAAAGTTTGAATATTTTGATGTGTTGTAGATCTAGAACTTGTCTAACATGTATTGAAGGTTCTTGAGAAGTTGAAAGATGAGTTGTGTTGCTTATGTATGTGTATCAATTATATGTATAGCTTGTATCAAGAGTTGGAAGCATGGGGTTAACATTTTTGCATTTGGAATGTAAATCTTGGAGTTATGAGCTATATTGGATTCTAGGTGGGTTGGATGTTAATTGTTGGTATGGGGTATGTTGGTTGATGTTTGAACCCCTATATAATGCCTAATAAACCAAATTTAGCATGCTTGATTGTTAATAGAAGATTGTGTTGATGCATGATTGATTGTTAGTATAAGGTTGTATTGTCCCGTAAACAGCACGACCGGTTGACCCCTGTTCCACCGGTCGACCGAAAGTGGAGGCCTCCCCCGGCGAATACCCTATTTGAACTGGTCAACTGCTTGCTCTAGGGTCTACCGGTTTGATAAAAAAATGTAAAGAACTTGTTTTAGTGATTTCGGAAGCTACAAATATCGGATTGAGGCACGGTCAAATGCGTTGGAACCGTATCGAACCCTAGATTATCATAGTGGAATTTAATTGTGGATTTGTACCATAATTTGGATGCTATGTAGTTGCTAACTACTATATGTTGCTTAGGAAACTAATGATATGTGATAAACGCATAATGAATAAATGTTTGCTTGGAGTGCCATTGATTATTGCAATCGTACTTGAATTGTAAATGAGCGGCGGTTGTAACCATTATTGATTAAGGTAGTTACGAGACCTCCAGGAAGTGTTGGGCTTGCCGGTATATCTCGACCCTCAAAGTACTAATTCCTTTCTCTTGCTAAGACCCATTGATTCTCCTCCGGGTTGGGATTCAATGATATCTTGGAAGAGATAGGAGACTTAACTATTATTGAATCTTGAATTTATATATTGTTTACTCGCTTGTATATCTATGTGCATGGCATGATTTATCGAACTATTTGCAAAAAGATAAACCTTTGTGAAAACCCTTCCTAATCAATCCTCACTGAACTATATGCAGGATTAGCTCATCCCTCTTTTGACATTTCAGGTGAGGTTGATCCCGAGAGGGTCACTCAAGTTGATGATGGAGAACCTTGGTTGGACGAAAATGATTTCTACTAATTGTGAACAGTATGTTGGTTAGCTGAAGTCGAATACTATTTAGATAACTTGGTTATGTAATATTCTTTTGGATAACTTTATGTAATTAAGTTTTTGTTGCTTCTATTCTTTTGAGACTTAGAACCTGAATGTGGGTTAGTCATTATGTTTGAACAGGTGATTCGAGGTTTTGTACATATATAACTAGTTATAGATTCATTTTCTAAGGCCGATGTAATTGGAAGACTCTTGAACTGATATGGAGTATATATGAAAATATACAGGTTATTAAGTTATCAATTTTACAGATTTTGGGTTATGAAAGTCACATACCGGCCTTAGCCTATGCAAGTGTCCGGGTCGGGGCGTGACACAAGCTTAGGCCTTGGACCAACCTCCTTCACCTTCAATTTGCTTAAAAATCTAAAAAAATATTATTCATTTAAGCTTGTTAGCTCACGGCTGAAAGGGAGAGAAAATGCAGGTTTTATGCATTTTTGGGCTATTTTTGTGTATATATTATGTTAAGTTAAGTCAACAAAAGTCAAAGAAAAAGTTGGTTAGTGGATTTTTCACTATTTGACTTAGGATATTATGTTTAAAGTGGAAAAAGACTATCTTAACCTTCTAGTTTGCTTCTAATTTCAATTATGCTAAGTCAAGAGTTAATTTAATTATGGTAGAATAATTATTTAAATATATAAGAACTAGTTTGGTCAATCTAGATGAAAGGTCAACTAAATGCACTTTAAATGAAGTTTTCACATAATGAGACCTAGAGAATAATAGAAAGGCACATATTAATTCAACTAATATATAAAGTAAATAAAATCACATAATTCTCGGCTCGGGCCTCACAGGATCCCCGCCAGATGCCATGTCTCTTCGAGGCTTGCCTCTAGCTCTTGTGTTTCTCTCGGCCATCTTTAACTAAAAAAGGGGGGTCACTTACAATTATAGGGTGTATGCATAGATGCAAACAATACACAGTGTATATGTGCAATTATACCACATAGATATATGTTTCACACAATGCATATTTAGTACATTTGTATGTAAGTATTACACAAATAAAATCAAGTAACACTTAAGGCACATTAGGCACATAGGGTTTACTTATAGCACATAAGTCACATTGGCACACACACAATCATTCAAATCACATATCACATCATGACACCAACCGACAGACCGAGGCTCATATCTCTGCTCTGATACCACTTGTAATATCCCAACCCAACTCCTCCTAGGATCAAGTTAGGATATTGCGAGACACTCAAGCATTTAACAAGGTTGGAGGGTTATCTTACATCCAAAGTATAAACTTAACCGCATAATTAACTACAAGTTCTTTTTTACCCTTACAATAGATCTCTTAAGCCTCAAATGGGTTGCTTGTGTTATTGATTTATTACCAAATGTCCTAAAAGAAGAGATATTATACAAACTTCATCACTTTTGATTAAGGACATTTTCTCATCATGCTACACATTATCTTACACATGTCCTGCTTTACATGAGTTTCCAAAATAATTACATAAACATTATAAGTCCAATAACATCCTAAGATCATAATACAAGTTTAAGACATCTTGGCATTAGACATCTTTAAAAATTACAACAGGAAGCAAGCAAGCTACATCTTTACCACCAATAAAGGTCTGCGTTATTATAACATGACCTGAAAGAGGGAGAAAAAGGGGTGAGCTTCTACCAGCTCAGGGGGAGAGGGGTAGGGGGAGGGGGGGAGGGAGTAAAGGCAGTTTTCAAAAATATTTCCTTAGCTTTTGAAAACATTTAAGGAGATGCAGTTGAAATGATATGCATGAGACTAAATATTACAAGAAAAATAAATAAATGATAATCATTGAACATTTAAGTTAAGACTAATATATCACTTAAATCAAGTAACATATCCATTGAACATTCAAGTAACTTTTAGACTACTTAAACCATGTATTCATTTGTGAAAGTTAAGTGCGAGTTGTTGATGCCACTCGGAATGCCATAATGTGACTATATCTCGATGAGAGAATGCAACACCCGATCATTGCCACATTTTCGATGAAAGGTATGACCTCTATTAACTTGACTTTCATTGAAAGGTCATACCTCTATTGGCCATATATCCATTGAAGAGTTGCAACTCTGGTGGCATTTGCCATTCGATGAAAAATTATAGTCTCCCGTAATATATCATTCATTAAAAGGTTACAATCCCCAATGGCAAACATTATTCAATGAAGGGTTATAACCTCCGATAACAAGACTTCCATTGAAAAGTTATAGCCCTCGGTACCACACTCACGAAAGTACCATTGAGAGGACAACAAGATAGGTTGCCTCTGATGACATTGAACATTCGGTGGCATACAACAATTCATAGTACATTATTATTCATTAACACACATGACATTCGATAACATGTAGACATTCAAAATTTACCTTCATTGAGTGGCAAGGTTGGCTACCCTAGAGCATACATACCTTTAACCTTTAAACACGTGCACAATTTTGAACCTTCTGTCCATAACATGAACTAACCTCTAACTTACAATGTCAAATAAGCATCATCTAAATATTTCTAAAACTCCATTTCAAGCTATGAAACTAGTCACAACATCATAGATCACTCAATCATTAACAAGATGCACATTAAACTTTATTCAATGCTAAGAAAAAATACACGAATTTATTTGTTCCAATTATCCAGCCTAACGTTTTCCAAAACCTCTGAAATTTCATGGAGACCCAGATCTTTAAGTGTAGATAACTTAGAAGCAAACGGAACTCAATTCGGGACTAATTTCATCGAGTTATGCTCTTTAGAAAATCATTGCGCAAGCAGTCCAAATTTGCGTGAGAATAATAGCCTTTGCGCAAGCAGTCCATGTCACGCCCCGACCCAACCCCCAAGCTAAAGGTTAAGTCCGGACCCGACACACGGACAGAGTCTCCCCTGTACCGTGGACATTCTAAAAACCTGTAAACGCTTAAACAAGGTCCCAATAACACATACAAGCTTTTCTTAATTAAACAATAAAGCTATAAGGCCATCCGAGCCTTATAGTACACAATATCTCCAAAACACACAAGCATGCGAGAACTGGTTGTCAGTATAGTCTTATAATCATAACATTCTAGGAAATCAATAAAACAACTTAAGGGCATAAACAACTACTGCGTAGGAACTGAGTTCAGCTTTGCATAAATATACCAACCCCACTGATTAGAGCATCTTAACAACTTAATCTCAACTTGCATTTAACACAAACTTTGTTCTACTATGAGTCTAGCATAGCATACTCAAAAATCAAACAATTGAAACAAGGTTTACCCAGTCAATTAAGCCATACAAAATCTCTACGCAGGAAATCTATCACAGTTTCATTCAAGCACATACATGCCAATATGCTACATTTTCATGCTATAACTTTGGAAATAACTTTAAGAAAAGGTTTTAACCCCTCACCTCAATGAATTTTAGATGCAAGATTGAGCTAAAACAAGCAAGGATGGATAAGATTTGAGCAAGAGGATGCAATATTTCTTTTTTTTTCTTCTTCTTCTTCTTCTTCCTTCTTCTTTTCTTCCTTTCTTTTTCTCTTTGAGCCGATTGTTTGTGTGTGGTAGGCGACTTTGAGTGTGGGTGTAGGTGTTTATTGTTTTGTTTTTTTGTAGAATGGTAGGTAAGATATTTTATTTTGTGTTCAATTACTAATAGGCCTAGCTAGTTGTTATTATTTTCTAGTTTGCCAACCGATTCAATTCTAGGTAATTTAGTTTGCTAATGTAAATCGGTAAAGTTTAATTAATGCCTACAATATTTAAAACACAAAAATGCATGTAAATGAATATAAATGCACGTTAAACGATATAAATGCCCATGTGTGCACGTGAATGCACGTAAAACAATGCAAGTATACATTAAATACATATAAATTCATATAAATATATGTATGAATGCATGCGGGGCTTCACAGTGTTTCCATTTTCATACTTTGTATTTGTAGCCTTTATGCGTATATTGATATGTTTTGGCAGAAAGTAGTCGTATTTATATTGCTATCCCACTTACCATAACTGTGAATCGGTCAAAGATAGGTCATCATCTTGAGAAGATGGATATGAGATATCGTTGTATGTTGCACTAATATTATGTTACATATCATTAGTACAAGTGGGAGATTGTTAGAGATATGCTCTAATGTTATATATTTGGATGACATATATTGGGGAATTTTGACATTAACTTGTACTTTATGGCATGGTTGTCTATATGTTTGTTTACATATTGACTACTTATTATTGATATTCATATTTTTCCCTCTTTATGTATATGAATGAGTCTCTGGTATTTTCATTAAAGAGATGTATTCTAAAAGGGGTTTAAAATATGTTGGTGTATCTCTTTATTGTGATAAATACTTAAAGTATTCATAGTCCTTAGATTATATGATCGGGACTTCAATAATCTATTATGAACTATCACATGTATTGTTAGCTTTGATTAACATAGGGATATTAATTATAAAGGATGGTGAACCACGTGCCATAATAGTATAAGATGCGATTAACAAACATGTGAGTTGTGATGCCCGAGCCCTAGTGCATGGATATTTCATTTATTTGCATATATTTATGTGTTATTTAAATGTTGATACGTGATTCCTTGTCTACCTAATAATTCATATTCACTTAATAGACTACCTTTTTACATTCTTAGAAAAATGAGTAAACTAGGTTTATCTAATTTGTATATATACAAATAGGCTATCATTTTGCTATTTAAATTATGTGGAATTGTTTCCTACACCTAATAAACTTATTTTCATTATTTACAAATGAGCCATGAGCCTGGGGTAAAAATTATAGTATTTTATTTAAAGATTTTGTATTTTTCCCTTAATATACATTTGTTTTTGGCATACGTTCACAAATTTTACGTGCATAGCATATCGGGAGTATGAGATAAAAATATATTTTTGGTACCGTAGGAATAGTAACACTAGAATTGCATTTTAGACTTGAAATTGAAATAGCTAACTTTGGGCCCTTTTAATTGGATTTCTTACATTATATCTAAGCCTACGCTAAGGCCCAATAATACCAAGCCCAAGCTTTAGTCTTACAAGCACATATATACACATAATATAGGATAAAAATTGTACAAAAAAATAAATAAACCCCCCCAAACCCTATAGGAAAAAGAAGAAAAAAAATGAAAGGTTGCTAATAGGGTTTGCTAGATTATTGTTTTCCAACCAATCTTGAGAAGATCCAAGGCCATCCTAAGCTATTTTCAAGCATTTCCAACTAATATTGGTGAGGGATTCGCATATTGATTGCATTTTCTTGATGTATGATGGTTATGCTATAAAATCATTATGGTGTTTATGATAGTTATTTAGCTTTCAATCATATGATTAGTTAGTTTTATAGTTAGTAGAACAATCTTTTTTGCAAGCATATAATTGGATTTCATGATGATGAATAGTAGCTTATTTGTAGATTGTAATTTTTATGATTCTAATGCTTGTTCTAATGCTTTAAACATGTATCATAAGTGTTATTGTAGTTAAGTTGATGTCCAAAATAGATATAACATGCTTAGAACTTAATATGTTAAGTTGAACATAAATGGGGTGTTTGTAATTTATGAAGTTAAAGCTTGATTTTATGTTCTAAGTAGGTACTATAAGTGTTGTGGGGACTAAATTAATGCTTAAACTTGTTAGGAAATGGTTAGAATTTAAAAAGAATGAATTGGCATAAAAGGGCCATGTGTATATTTTGTTGTCCAGGTATGTTTGGTGGTGTTGGATGGTGTTAGATATGTCAGTTATTAATTATGATACATTGATGGCATTGTTTTAGTGAATAGGTTAGGGAAGTGTAATGTTAATGGACAAATGGGCATTTATGTGTTTTGAGTCGTGTATGTTTTTAGTGGTTCGGGTGTATGTCATAAGTGATCTAGTAACTTGGGGAATGTCTAGAAAGGCTTAGATGTGTTTAATATTTGAATAAGAATTGAATAAAGAAGGTGATGAATGGTGCTTGTTTTGATAGTTTGTAGGTTATGAAGTAATGCTTGGCTTTATGCTCAAGGTATTAAGTGGTTAGTTGTTTGAGGACATTATAAATAGTGATAAAGTTTGTATAACGTGTAATATTTGTATTGATGTATTATGTATATATTTACTTTATGTGGATATCAAATCGGTTTTCCTTGGATTCCTAGATACCATCGAGTAAAATCTTGTATCTTGTGACTTATATTTCTCATTATCGTTATCCTGGTTGCTTAACCATTCAGTAAGGATGCAGTGGCCACCCATTGGGAGGCAACGGGCTTGCCAGTGGATGTCCATCCTCCGTAGCTATTCCCTTTCTCGCTAGGGATACCGCCCTAGGAGAGCTGTGTCGTAGGATAACGGGGTGTTACATCCGAAGTACCCCCGTTGGTGTATAGGGATGTCGGCTTATTGATATTGAAATTATTATATCTTGTTTGTGGTTCGTGGCTCGTGGCTCGTGGCTCGTGGCTCGTGGCTCGTGCTCGTGAACAACCTTGTATCCTTTTAATTAAGTAACTCTCGCTTGGTCTGCCCTAAGTCCTTGGAGAGTTACTATTGATTGTATTTTTGTGGATACTTTACGTACTTGTCCTATCGTGTTTGCTTTCCTATCTTTAAGGTGTGTTGTTAGCTTACTTATTAGTGTCTTAGCCTTGTATTATTGACTTACTTTATTGCTGGTTATTGAATTGCACGAAATCATTTTCAAAACTCCTCGGATATTTGTCTCCCTCCCTCACTGAGCAACAATGTTTGTTCACTCCCCTCTTTCTAATCATTTCAGCTTCGGTTCCTTCAGAGATTGAGAGGAAGAAGGATCGAGAGTCTCCTTGAGTGGTTGAGCTAGCTTGAGTTGGGTGCTTCTGTAACGCCCCAATCCCTCATGGAAATCGGGACTTCTATTAACCATGCTATTCCTAACTCAATTCCAAACCCGGGCACTTAGGGGAAATGGACGGAGTCTCCCCTGTTTATAGGACAATCCAAAACATGTATACAACAATTATAACTTCAAAACCATAATCCAACCTCCTTCATACTTCCCAACCTCCAATTTCATAACACTCATCAACTCCCAAGGCCATCCGAGCCTTACAATCAAGATAAAATAAGGCATACAGGCATACATGCATGCATTGATAAAAGCTATTGAAATTCTGTATTTTAAAACCACTCTAATCTTATCTATCTAACTTTCCTACAATTTAAGTCGTCAATCATCTTCCCTTAAATCCCACAAAAGCATGCAAGTTAAGCTTAGACAATAAAGTAAAACATTACAATTATTACATGTCCTCTACAACTTTCTAATTATACAAATCTTTTAACTCATATTTCAATCCTTCAAACAACACAAATACATAAAACTTTGTAATAACAATATATTTTACATCATAACACATTAAACACTCATCCACAGCTACAGGCAAGCAATGAAGCCTCCAAACTTCCTCTAGGGACCCAGTTCTTCTTTACATGGAAAATGTTAGAAATGAGGGGTGAGCATACAATACATGTATACTCAATGAGGGAAGGAAACAGTTAACCGAGGGTTTTCAAAAATGTTTTCGTGCAATGCAATAGTTATCACAAGAAATATTAGCTATACAAATAAAGAAACAATTAAACAATAGAATACTACACACTTTATAAAGGATACGATCGGTAACCCTTATCACTCCATTCCTCGATTCACGAACCACGAGCCACGATCCATTATCTCGATATGCCGACATCTCAAACACCAATGGGTACTCCGGATGTACCCAATACCTACGACCCAACACCCCCTACCGATCTCTGGACCAGGCGAGTGAGGGAATAACATATAGAACTAAGGCAACCAATACTAGCAAGCCCGATACCGCCCAGCGAGGCCATCACATCCGCCATAAAGATAAGGTTGCACAACTATCGAAACGATACAATAACACACGTAAGCAACTAAAAAATATAATCACACGATACGATAAGCACACAACTAATAAACACGAAATGAGGACAACAAAAGAGGTTGTCCTCATACATATGAAACAATTAATAAGCAATTCAATTAATATAACTTTAAAATATATTTTACCCAACAAAATAACTCTAGTACTTATTAGTCCCATAATATCCATAACAATATAAAGCAATAAATCAATTACGATGTCAAGCAAAATGAATCCCTCACCTTTTAGAAAGCCAAACCTGTATGAATTTAGCCAAGAACTCCTTCAATATTCTCCAAAAGCACCAATTCCCTTCAATTACCACTACATAATACAATCAACTATTTGCATAAAAAGTTATACATACATTCTACAAGTGGTTTCCCACATTCACTCTCAACTAAAACTAGTTCATAACTCCATTAACTTATTCATTTCTATTTGATTCCATTGAACTAACAGAACTATCAAATACTTACATTATTTAGCATGCATTTAATAATAACAACACAGGAGATAAGACATAATCCAAGCAATCAACTACATAAACAACGTATAGAAGTAAGAGTATTTAACAATCTATGAATATACTAGACATACTTTTACTATATTTACAATGTAACTAGCACATAAAAGACAATAATAAGCTAACCAATCACAATTAAATACTTAATCACATTAGAACTCCAATCTCAAGATAGAACCTAATTCTACAACACTTTGCCTCAAAACACGTTCATATAAGTAAATTTCACAAGCAATAACAAAACACAACACTTAAACTTCGAAACACAAAAAAGGCCAAAAGACATTATTCCGATGGTTAGCATTCTAGGCTATAAACCTCACACAAGCTACGAAACCCTAATCTAACTGTACAAATCTTCTATACACATTTTATGGCACCTCTTAATCACACAAAGTTATACTTAAACCCTTATTTACCACAAAACCCCGATTTGCCCCTTAGTGCGTTTGAACTACAAGTACCCTAACCAAGTATCAGTTAAGTGCCATAAAAGCCTGTTACGTTATATCTTACTTAATTAAAACTAATTAGTACCCTAAACTTTTTCCCGGGCCCCCATATAGATAGGCCATTATTTATTACGTAATTAAGGACTTAAAATTTAACTATCTCGGAATTTGATAAATTTTATCGAGCAGCCATTTTTATACCCCTAGAGTTTGTATGAAGTGTCAAAACGAGTATCAGGTCATGTTTCGTTGGTCTTGAATGAATAGTGCCCAATGAACTAACTTTAACTAATTGATCTTGCATTTCAAGCATTTCCAACCCAATCAAAGCTCTAGTCTAGGTTTATTTACTCCTAAATTGAGCCTAAATTACAATTTCACAAGATAGTCTAGGTCATAAGATTTCACAAAATCCCCAATTACAATATATGAACCTTAACTTTAAATTAAAGATTGAGCAAACTATCCATTTACAATACTATCTAATCTCATAAACATGTTCTCTACATATATTCAAGAGAAAAACAAGCATAGATAAGCATATATAGTCCATTACACAACAAATTTAAATTTTCAAGTTAAACCTTAAGTTTTCAACTCAAATAAAATGAGATTTCTCCCTCAAAAATGCTTGAAAATGCTTGGAGATTGCTTGTACTAGCTTGAAACCACTTGAGGAAGAGTTAGATTGAGCGAAATTGGAGCTAGCTATAATTTTTTTCTTCTTTCTTTCATTCCCCTAGCCGACAGCTTCTTGAGCTTCATTTCCTTTTTTTTCTTTTGTCTTATGCTAAATATATTGTATAGTATATGATATATAAGATATATAATATGTATGGTATAAATGGGCTTAAGAAATAATGCAAGGCAAACTATTTTTAGGCCCAAAAACAATGTTTAATGTTATATATATGAATATATGTAAAATGTAGGTAGTTAGATAATAGTTGGGTCTTGGTTTTATTTAAGAAATTATAGTATAGTTGAGTTAAATGTGGCCCAAAGTGAATGCAATTATAGAATCCCAATTAAGTAGTCTAATTTTACTATTTATACGGTATGGAAACCATTTTTCTAATGCATGTTCCCGACTTGAAATGTACATGATCTCATTTTTCTCATTCCTCCTATAGATCATATAACATAGGAAAAATGCTAATTCTGAGAAAATAAACAGTCCAAAAATCACTATGAATAGTAACTAATCCTTAAAGTAATAAAATGCACATTTAAATCCACAAAAAGGGTATGCAACAGTTAATATAAATATGCTGAAGGTCTCGGACGTCACAGCTTCTATGTAATTATATGAATGATTATGTAATCATTTTAGGCTTGTGTGCCTTGTGTGTATTTCGGTTGTAAAGAATGTATTTTAGTAAAGGCTCACCTAGAGTAGTGGATTGAAATAATTTAGTTAATGCTTTAGTTGTGAAAGCCTAGACTAGAGTACTTATAGTCTATTTTGCTAAAGAAATAGAATCGGGAGCTTCCTCAAGAACTAGAAAAGATCTAGAATGGACTAAATCATGATTATATACAATGTTTCTTGTGTGATGATTCTTCTGCGTGTAGGTTGGTTTGGCCTACAAACAGAAAAAATTTCATCCATTTTCCATCATTTTTCATGACCTCGGGAGCCGGTCTCGTGACGGATCGGGCCGTTACATGAGTGATTATTAGTGGAATGATTCACTGAATGTGACGTGAATAACAAAGTACACTTAGGATTAATAATTTGTTATTTGTTGCAATTGTGCATATAATTCTTTGACTTGAGACATTACAACTGTCATATGTATCAGGGTTTGATATTTGCTTTTGGATAATACTTGTCTTTGTTAATCAGGACGGGTTACGACCTCTTGTGGTATTATTCATCCGGTATAGTGATTGACAGGTAATTATCAAAATAGAAGCGTGAAGCGATATCCTGTGCGATCTAGTTATAGTTGATTAATGAGGAAATCCTTGGCCAAGTTGTGATGATGGAAATGGAGTTTTCCATGGATATCATCTCTCGTTTCACCACTTGGATCTTTGCATAGTATCGAGTCTTTGAACTTAATCCTATCATGGTTCTTGCTCGATGGGACGTTTAATGGAAAGATCGAATTGCATAGTAATCGACGACTATAAATGGATTCACTTGAATTGGACTTCATTGCCTTATATATTGTCTAGGCATGTTACTAGACGTCAACCTAGAACTTGAGGGTATTTTGAGAATGACGGGAGATATTTTCAAAATAGATTAAAATTGTTTAATGTTCCCTCATTGATATATGCTGGTGAATCTAAAAGGTCACACATAATAAAACACCTGTGAGTTCTTTTTCTATTGAATTTATAACTTCAACCTAATTTCTCTAGAATTGTTAAAGTGTTAACTATTGCTTTAACTTCTTTTTGAATTATTAAAGTGTTAACAATCATATTTTGTTTCTCTTGTGTTGTTAAAGAGTTAACAATTGTTTAATTGACCATTAATGGTTAATAGGGTCAACATGTAATTAAATGTTAATTATGGGGTCAATGTATAAATTCAAATTAATATTGGGGCCAAAAGTACAAATATGGAAAGATTGTTTCCATAATTAATGAAACTAATGGAGATTAGCTTAATTAATTAATTACTTAGTTGGAAGACTAATATGGCATGCTTATGTTATGTATATATTGTTAGGAATATGCCCTAATATTGTAGATGAGATGACCTAATTAGGGTTTAATAAGAATATATGTGTTTTATACACAACGTTATATCGAGGATGTTCATATTATTTGCTTTGATATGAATGTGTCCCTAATGCTTATCCGAGAAGAAAAATGTTCTAAAAGAGTTTAGGATACTTCGCTGTTTTTCTTCGATATGATAAACATTAAAAAACTATTCTTAGCCTTTCAGATTATTCGACCGGGACTACAATAATCGAGTACAGGTTATCATATGTTATTACCTTTGATTAACATAGTGATATTAATGATAAAAGATGGCATGCGAAGTGGCAGAGAAACATGATGATGTAGACTAATAAACATATGATTGATCGTTAGTGTACGGATCATTGAATATGACAATAAATAGTGACTATATGATTTCAAGTTAATAGTTTACTATTTAGTTGGGAATTGTGCAAATTAATCCTCAAACTTGAGAAATTGCGACTGCCGGTTATATCAGAGACTAAATATTACATTTGGACAACACTTGTCTTTTACAAGGTGATACGAACCTGGTCAACATGTGCCAAGACCCAACACCAAGATTGGTAAAACAAACCCAAGATCTTTCAAGAATTGATGGTACCGCGACCCTTTGCCTAGCAAGACAAGAACCTTGGTATAGTGAATATGATGGAAACCGCGACCCGTTGCTTAGAAAAGCAAGAACCTTGGTATGGTGAAGACGCCACAAACGGGGATGGAAATCCGCTTGATAAGTCAAGGATGAACGCCACAAGGAATCCCTTGATAAGTTCGAAAGAGTCTCTTGGAGAACTCAAGGAGAATAATCTCACAATTTAATTTCAGAATTGTCTAACTTTATTATCACAAAAAGTGCCTTATATAGGCAATAACAAATAAGTATCCTGCTTGGAAAAGGACTCCTAAACCCTAGCCCAAGTAGGAAAAACGTGAATAGTAACTAGGTCAAAGGAAACAAACTTGGAGACCAAGAAAAGACTCCTATTAACTATTCACGTGAATAGTGACGTGAATAGTAACTAAAAAGGAAGCAAACTTGCAGCCCAAGAAAAGCTCCTTTCTAGTGTGAACACCTAATCTTGCAGCCCAAGAAAGTCTCTCTCCTAGTGTGAACACCTAAATTTGTCCATAGGAAATTAAACTAAAACTGAAAACTAAAACTAGGATAAAATTACAAAGAAATCAAATCTTGACTAAATCTTCAAATCTTCTTGAAACTTCTTGAAGAATCTTGAAGTTCTTGAATCTTGAAAATAGAATCTTGACTTGAATCTTTGCTGGAAAATTCATCCAAAAGGTTCAATGAATGTGGACGCCCAATTGGTTCATTGAATGTGGACGCTTCAATTGGTTCATTGAATGTGGATAGCTGGTTCGCATCATTCCCCCCCTCTTGAGAAGGATTTGTCCTCAAATCCACCAGGCTCAAAGATCAACCTTGGTGGTAAAGCATGTGGTATGTCCTTAGGAAGCACTTCCTCAAAATCCTGTAAGGGAGAAACAACAACACTAGGCAATGCAAAGTCAAGCTGGTTAGTATTTAAAAGAGCCTCTTTGTACATGAGTGCAATTATTGGCCATCTTGAGATCAAAGCTTTCTTAACCTCACTTGCTTTTTCATAGAAATTTCTTTGTTCCCCCTCTGTTTTTACTGCCTTGGAAGAGCTCTTTTCTCTTTTCACTAACTCTTTAGCTTCAGCCTTGCTCGCTTTCTTTTCACTCTCATTCTTTTGATCGCTCAAATTATTTTGTTCACTCAAGTTCTTTTGATCATTCAATTTTTGTAACCTCACTTGATCCTCATAAACTTGTTTTGATGTCATTGGAACTAGAGTGATTGTTCGCTGATTAAACATGAATGAGTACTTGTTGGTGAAGCCATCATGCTGCACACGTCGATCAAATTGCCATGGTCTTCCGAAGAGAAGATGTCCAGCATGCATAGGTACCACATCACATAACACTTCATCCTCATATTTCCCAATGCGAAACGGTACCACAACCTGTTTTGTAACCCTTACCTCACCACAATCGTTCAACCATTGCAGCTTGTACGGACGTGGATGCTTAATTGTTGTGAGCCCTAGCTTGTCAACCATTGAAGCACTAGCAACGTTAGCACAACTACCACCATCAATAATAACACTACATACCTTATCTTTCACGTGGCAGCAAGTATGAAAGATGTTCTCACGTTGCACTACTACTTCCTCCTCTTTAGCTTGCAAGCTCAAAGCTCGTCGTCCCACTAATCCAAGCATATCTCCATAATCTGCCCCAAATTCCTCTTCTTCACCTACTTCGCTGTCCTCTAGTATTGGCATGTCATCAGAATGTGATTCATCCTCGGATTCAATCTCTCCATCATCCAGGATTACCATTGTTCGCTTGTTTGGACATTGGCTTGCTATATGTCCCCATCCCTGACATGTAAAACATTGAATATCACGAGATCGAGTTGTAGAAGCCGATTTACCTTGGGAGGTCGTGGTATTAGTGGATGGTTTTGGCTCGGGCATGGCCTTGGAAGTGGACAAATTTTCTTCTTCCTTTGGGTTGCTCATCCTCCAAGGTGAGACTGGCCTTGGTCGTGTACCACCCCTCTTTAGTTGTTTCTCCACTTTAATTGCCATATGTACCAGATCTTCTAATTCAACATAATGATACAACTCAATCGTGTTAGCAATCTCACAATTCAACCCATTCAAAAATCTAGCCAGTGTTGCCTCCCGATCTTCCTCTACATTGGCTCTTATCATAGCCATCTCCATCTCTTTGTAATATTGTTCCACGCTTTTATTACCTTGATGAAGACTTTGCAGCTTGAGGTATAAATCTCGATAGTAATGACTTGGGACAAACCGCCGCCTCATCACTCTCTTCATCTCATCCCAAGTTGCAATAGGACGATCTCCATTCCGCCTCCTATTGATGCACAACTGATCCCACCAAACAATAGCATAATCAGTAAATTCAATTACAGCAAGTTTTACCTTTTCCAGTTCAGCATAGTTATGACAATCAAAAACCAACTCCATCTTCTTCTCCCACTCAAGATATGCTTCAGGATCACTCCTTCCTTGAAAAGCAGGAATCTTCATTTGATGCTTCCTAAATTGTTATCAATATGGTTCCTAGCTTCTCTATCTCGGCTATGTCTTCCATTGCTGCCTATTGACATCCGATCAAGTTCCTCATATCCTTCTTCTTCAAATTCATCCACAACTTCAATTTCTCTTCGATGCAACCTGTTCCTCCTTGGTGCTTTTGGCGTAACTGGTGGCTGCACCCTTGGTGTTCTCTGTTCTACCCTAGCCATCCTCTCATGTAATTGATCAAATTCAGCCCTCATCATTCGTCTCATCTCTCCCATCAATGCCTGCATCTGTAAGTTCTGTCCAACGGGTTGTTGAACACCTTCATTAATGTTGTCTGCTTGATTTTGAGACATGATTAAATTTCACTCCCTCACGTGTTTCACTCAACTCAATTTGGCTTTTACCCTCTATTAATCTCACGTACTCTGCCTTTTTCCTCTCGTATTCTTCTTTAAGTTCTCTAAAAACTAACCAAGAATATCAAGAAGGGATCCAAAGCAGCGTAACAAATCTGTCAAGAAATCTGAATTTTCATTTTTTTGAATTTTTTTTTATTTTTATTTTTTCAAACAGTCCTCTAAGACGTGGGGAACAAGATTAGAACCAAGAGTTAAGACAAATAAGGAAAAAGAAACCTAGAGTGATTAGAAAAGTTAAAGAAAATCTATACTAAAACACAAAAATCATCAAAAACTCCTAGTAAACGATGGAATTTGGCCAAAAGAGGGTGGTGCTCACTACTTAGTAGTGAGTTATGCTCAGAACGTCGTTTCCGTTCAGAAAAGTTTGGTCTTGGAGGCTGATTCAACAAATATTTTTTTCAGACCTTCACTATCTTTTTTTTTTTTTCTTTTTTTGTTTGTTTTTCTTTCTTTTCTTGACTTTCCTTTTATGTTTTTTTCTTTTCCAGAAACGAAACACAATGAGCAAGTCACAAGAATTCAAATTTAGAAGCACAAGAAACCCTAGTTCACGCTTTTAGGGTTTGGCCAATTGAAACCAAGAAACGGAATTGAAAAACAAGATACAAGAAAAGGAATTGACAGCAAGACTCAATCAAGAATGAAGAAATAAAACTGAAACCTAACTTAGACACACGAATTTGACCAAGAAAACAAGAAAAAAGGATAGGCAAACCTGATAAACTTAAGCTCTGATTACCAACTGATACGAACCACGTCAACATGTGCTGAGACCCAATACCAAGATTGGTAAAACAAACCCAAGATCTTTCAAGAATGGATGGAACCGCGACCCTTTGCCTAGCAAGACAAGAACCTTGGTATAGTGAATATGATGGAAACCGCGACCCGTTGCTTAGAAAAACAAGAACCTTGGTATGGTGAAGACGCCACAAACGGGGATGGAAATCCGCTTGATAAGTCAAGGATGAACGCCACAAGGAATCCCTTGATAAGTTCGAAAGAGTCTCTTGGAGAACTCAAGGAGAATAATCTCACAATTTAATTTCAGAATTGTCTAACTTTATTATCACAAAAAGTGCCTTATATAGGCAATAACAAATAAGTATCCTGCTTGGAAAAGGACTCCTAAACCCTAGCCCAAGTAGGAAAAACGTGAATAGTAACTAGGTCAAAGGAAACAAACTTGGAGACCAAGAAAAGACTCCTATTAACTATTCACGTGAATAGTGACGTGAATAGTAACTAAAAAGGAAGCAAACTTGCAGCCCAAGAAAAGCTCCTTTCTAGTGTGAACACCTAATCTTGCAGCCCAAGAAAGTCTCTCTCCTAGTGTGAACACCTAAATTTGTCCATAGGAAATTAAACTAAAACTGAAAACTAAAACTAGGATAAAATTACAAAGAAATCAAATCTTGACTAAATCTTCAAATCTTCTTGAAACTTCTTGAAGAATCTTGAAGTTCTTGAATCTTGAAAATAGAATCTTGACTTGAATCTTTGCTGGAAAATTCATCCAAAAGGTTCAATGAATGTGGACGCCCAATTGGTTCATTGAATGTGGACGCTTCAATTGGTTCATTGAATGTGGATAGCTGGTTCGCATCACAAGATAGGTTACGACCTTTCGTGTTTTAGTTTTGTAGTATAGACTAACATGTAATTGTCAAGATAGGATCTATTGACGTCTGACGTGAGGCGATGTCCTATGATATTTGAGATCGGTCATTAAAGGAGGAAGTCCTTGGCCAAGGTGAGTATGAATTGATGGAAATGAGTTTTTCCATGGTAGTCAACTCTCGTTTCAAGGGTTTAGATTTATTCATAGTATTGGAAGTGGACTTAACTATTTCATGGTCTTTTCCCGATCAGAACATTTTTAATAGCAGGATCGGACTGCATGCTAATTCTCGACGGGTAAATAAGTTCATGAAAGACAATGTCTTCATTATCATGTACATTTTCATGGTACGTTTGTTGCTAGTGTGTCACTCATGAGCATGAGGGTATTTCATAAAATACCAATGACATTTCCCAAATAGATAAAGAGGTTTATCGGTCCCTCATCGGTATGCGATTATGAATCTAGAAGGTCACACACTAATAAGCATCATGAATAAGTTTGCCCGAAGCTCGTATAATGTGGTTGGTGACTTTAAAGTGTTAAGAGTCATCTATGTTGGCATTCTGGGTCAAAAGTATAGTTTTGCAAAGTTTTGGGGTCAAAATGTAATTACTAAAATTTTTGGGGCCAAACTACAAATATTGAAAAGTTGTTTCAATAATATCATTCTAATAGAGATTAGAATGTGCAAAAGTATTTAATTATATATATATATATATATATATATATATATATATATTATATGTTGATGTCTAGTGCCACATCATGAATCCTAGTCATCAAATGACAAAGCAATCTTTTGACTAGTGGAGCACATGTGGCGTGTGAAATGGAAATCCTAGGATGATTTGATTATCCATGTCATCTATCTTAGGATTAGTCTTATCCACTAATTTGAATTAAAGGTGGAGATTTAATCTTCATTAAATCAAAGCACCTTTTAGTCATTAGATGCTAATCATTACTTTTGCAACTTGTATGAGAGAGAGAAAAGGTCCATGCATGGCTTAATCCAATCTTGCACTCAAAAGCTTATTTTTAATTGGTTCTTTTTGCATGCAAGACATAATATAATATTGATTATGTTATCAAACAAATGATAATTCTCTCTCTCTCTCATCCCAAGCACTACACGGCCAAAGCTAGCAAAAATAAGATAACAACTTCATCTTCTTCACAGTTGGGGTTTCATCCATTGTAGTTAAAAGGGAAGCTTTTGCATTTTGATAGAAAACCACATATACATAGCTTCAAATCTCTAGAGTATACTAGCACATTTTACTCTTGAGGATTGGTAGAGCTTTGGATGCTTGGTGGACCAACTAGTACCTACAAGTAAGAAGGATTCAAGAGCTCTATCTTCAAAGCTTCTACTACCAAGTGACTACAAGAGGTATACCTTCAAAACTCTCTTTGATTATATATATTTGATATATAATATGTATATATCTAGTTTTATGGACATGTTTGGAAGAATGTATGCTGATGCATGCTTTATATGCTAGAAATTTTTTGAAATGTGCTTTACATATTTTCGGCCCTAGCATGTTGTCCATAGCTTTCTTCCATGATCTTGAATCTACCATATGATACATGTTTAGACGTGATCTTATGTGTGTAACCTTTCATATATATGCATGTATGACTTCCATAAAGTAAAGAGCACTATGGGTGGACTAGATTAAACCACATCATCTTGTCTACCAACTTAATTTGAATCAATGGCTAAATTTAAATACTACACATATGATGGGTATTTTAGCATATGCCAACATGTATGTATCTTTAAGCTAGACATCAAAATATCTTCGGTCAAGGGGTATAATAGTCAATTGCCATGTCTTGACCAAATAAACAAAAGCAAGACAAAATGAAAAAAGAACTATTCCTCTTCTTCTCTTGAGGGTTCACGACAATGAGAGGAAAAAGAAAGAAAAAGTTTTTCTTCTTCAAATCTTCAAGTCAAAGCTCAAATCTTCTCAAATCTTGCTAGCACAATGGTTTAGGAAGATCATAAGAGGCCATTCTTTGCTTGTGTGGATTAACTTGATCTCTTACATTTGTGGGAAGGTTAGTCTAGCTTCAAGCGCTTCAACCATGACTTCTAAGGCTTGTCTTCAAGAGGTAATATGCTATACTACCTCTTACCTACATATATGTGTTATATATTGGTTTAGATTGTGTTAATTACATGAATCCAAGTTAGGGTTCTGAAATGTACATAAAGCTTTAATCTTGAAAAAAAATTGAAATTGGTTCTAGGTTCCACTTTGATTATTGCTTGTAGATGTTCATAACCCTATATTTATCCTCTCAGCAATGTGATCCGAGACGATATTTTCAAAGGGACTTTTGAACTCAAATACATTTTTACCCATAAAGAGATAAGTTGTTCAAAAACCTTTTTGAAAACTCTTAGAATTAGGGGCAAAAGGTATTTTGAAAGGATTACCATCTTGAACATAACACAAGACAAAACTTAGGCATCTTACAAGAAAAAAATCAGTACCCCTTATGATGCCACTTCTTCTTCCTTATGACTCCCTCGTCAAGTTTATCTTCATTCTTCATATGTTGAGCACTTCATGAGTAATTCTTGTTTGAATCTTGAGCTTCATTCTTGTTTGAATCTTTATTCTTCATATAATGAACCTTGAGCTTCATTATATGAACCTTGTTTGAGTCTCCACAAGTTTGACTAATCCTTAAGCAAATTACTTAGACAGTGCAAGATTAGTCAATAATTAAGATTTTGTTGTCATCAATATATAGGGTGAAAGCCTTTAGGCTAACAAACTCTCCCTTTTTGATGATGACAAAATCTTACTAGCTCAAGTATAATATGGAGGCATATGAAGACATTACTATGAAATAGCAAGAAAAAAGAAAGTGCCTCCCCCTTACTATATGCAAATCAAATTTACATGCTCCCTTTTTAATTTCTCCACCTTTGACATCATCAAACACAAGCCGAATATAGCAACTAATAGAGTGAATATAACAACAAACCATTCCAAAGTAGAGTTACGATATAGAAGCACATTTAATGTCAATTAAAAGCAAGATAAACAAGATAAGAAAAGAAAGTGATAACCAATCATGCATAGTATCTTGAAAATAAGAGGGCAAAAAGAAAAAAAATCTGAAAGCTCTAGAGGCAAACATAAGAATCATTTCTTCTTAGTGAGGATTACTGCCAATTGACTCTGAACATCATCAACTCTTTTGTGAAGATCCTTCTCAACCTTCTGAATTTGGGTAGATAAGTTTGCAAAACCTCTTATGGTGCTTTCTTGATGAGCTTTGAGAAGTTTCTTCAAGTTCTATTGCTCCATACTCATTTCATGTAGACGTTTAAGCACATCATCAATCGACCCTTGGGGCATTGGATTTGAGCTACTAGGACCACTCGAAACTCTTGGAATATCAACACCCCTAGATCCTCTAGCGTTCTCCCGATGTTTAGTTCGAGTTTTCGAGGCAAGAGGGTCGTCATCAAACTCATTTAGATCGTCCCATTCCTCTTTGTCATTACTAGATTTGTTCCCTTCATCATCTTCCATTTGCACATCACTTCCTTCAGCTTAGGTACTACTTCCAGCAGCAAGTTCATGTAACTCAACAATTTTATGATTAAGAATGCCCATTTTCATGCGGTTAAGTGATGTTGAGTCAAGTTTGAATGTGTAGTCATGAAGGTGACCAGTAACACCAACATGAGCAATTTCTAGAATCTCAAAAATACGACACAAGGGCAACCCATAGGCTAATGAGTTTTTACTTTCCTTGGTGTGGGTAAGATGATATAACATGATGTATGGAAAATAAATCATCTCCCTTTGATACATCAAATATAGTATGTATGCAGCAAATTTTGGAATAGACCCATCATGTATCCGCCTAGGAACAATGACCTCCATAATAAGGTGTATTAACAAACGTTTTTCAACATTCAACTCCTTTCTTTTAGGCATTCCAACAATACGAGGCACAGTTACTCCATCCTATATAAAATTCGATATATCATCTTTAATATCTTGAGAAATCTCTTTAGGCCAATCTTTAGCACAAAAAACTTTAATACCCGTATTAGGGACATTCAAGAAAGTAGCTATGGTACTAGTTGAAATTTCCATTTCATAATGATTAACATAGCTACGCAATGTAAATGATGGAGTAAGTGGTTGAAGATTTGCATAGAAGTCTCTAACCCATAGATCACAAGAGCAATCTTAAAATCGTAGTAAGGGAGTCCAATCTTGATAGTCAAAGAGTTCAAGAACAAGAGTACCTTCAAAAACCTTTTCGTCGATGATTTTTCCCCAAAGTATCTTGTTCTTCGGATATGAGTCTATGGAATCCCATTGAGTAGTCCTTGATCTCTTGGTGGATTTTTTGGAGCCATAATTGTGAAGATTTGGAAGTGGGTATGTGGCTTAAGAGATGATTTTAGAAGAAGATTGAAGAGATTTTGTTGTGGGTGTATGATGGAAGTGAAGATTTTTGAAAGAAAATGAAGAGATTTTGAGTTTTGAAAGAGAGTTTTTCGAGATTGGGGGGTAGAGTTTTGAAAGGTTTCAAGTTAAAATGAAAATGAATGAAATAAAAAGCTTTTAAAACCCTAGCTGCACATGATCCCCTGTTGCCACATCCAAATAAAAGGCAGTGCTCACTACCTATGATCCAGTCGAGGGGTCCAGATGACACCTTCGTCCAGATGCCTCATCCGAATCTATAATTTTTCAGACTTTTGAGTTGTTTTCAAAAATATCTTCGCAATTCACGATGGGTTTTGCATGCCCAAATCTCTCCTAATAACAAAAAATTGATCTTCATTCAAAGGTTTAGTGAAAATATCGGCTAATTGATGCAATGAATCAACAAATTCAAGTTCAATATCACCTTTTTGCACATGATCACATAAAAAGTGGTGCCTAATCTTAATGTATTCAGTTCAAGAATGTTGAATTGGATTTTTAGATGGATTAATCACACTAGTGTTATCACACTTAATAGGCACATGATCGTATAGCAAGCTAAAGTCAAGCAAGGTTTGTTTCATCCATTAAATTTGAGCAACACAATTGCCTATGGCCACATATTCAGCTTCCGTCATGGAAAGTGCAACACTATTTTGTTTCTTATTAGACCAAGAAACTAATAAGTGTCTTAAAAATTGGCAACTTCCACTAATACTTTTGCTATCTAGTTTACACCTGGCGAAATCAGCATCTGAATATCCTATCAATTCAAAACATATTCCCTTATGATACAATAAGCCCAAGTCCTATATCCCCTTAAGATATCTAAAAATTCATTTTACGGCACTTATGTGTGATTCCTTAGGACAAGATTGAAAGCGAGCACATAAGCATACGACAAACATAATATCAGGTCTAGAGGTGGTTAAATAGAGAAGACTTCTGATCATACCTCTATATTGTTTCTCACCAACCGGTTTACCTTGTTCATCCTTGTCAAGCTTGGTTGATGTTCTCATTGGTGTGTCAATCTCTTTAGCATTTTCAAGCCAAAACTTCTTGATCAGTTCCCTTGTGTACTTGGCTTGATTTATGAAGATGCCCTAATTTGTTTGCTTAATTTGAAGTCCGAGGAAGAAATTTAATTCTCTCATCATGCTCATCTCAAACTCTTTGTGCATACATTTAGAGAAATACTCACAAAGAGACTCATTAGTAGCACCAAAGATAATGTCATCAACATATATTTGCACAAGTAAAATATCTTCACCTTTTCTTTTGACAAATAAAGTTGAATCTAATTTACCTCTAATAAATCCAATTTCAAGAAGATATCAAGTTAATCGATCATACCATGCCCTAGGAGCTTGTTTTAATTCATAAAGGGTCTTTTCAAGTTTAAAGACATGATTAGGTGAATTTGGATCCTCAAATCCGGGAGGTTGTTCCACATATACTTCTTCTTGAAGAAATCTATTTAAAAATATACTTTTGACATCCATTTAAAATAATTTAAAGTTCATAAAACATGCAAAAGCAAGAAGCATGCGAATATATTCTATTCTTGCCACAGGCGCAAATGTTTCATTATAATCTATTCCTTTTTCTTGATTATAGCCTTGAGCAACTAATCTTGCTTTATTTCTAGTTACTACTCCGGATTCATCTAGTTTGTTTCTAAACACCCATTTAGTACCAGTTACCAGATAGTCATTTGGTCTTTCAATAAATTTCCAAACTTTGTTTCTTTCAAATTGATTAAGCTCTTCTTGCATAGCTATTATCCAATCATCACGCAATAAGGCTTCTTTCACATTTTTTGGCTCAATTTAAGAAAGAAATGCAATGTGTTCACAAAAGGTGTTCAAGTTAGAACGAGTTCTGACACCTTTGGATGGATCACCAAAGAGTTGATCATTTGGGTGATCTTTCACAAACTTCCAACACCTTGGTAAGTCTTGATTAGTTGAAGAAGGTTGAACATTTGATGTTGGTTGGTTTCCTTCATTTGATGTATTCTTTGGATCACTTGGAGATGCCTCATTTACTTGATTTGATGTTGGTTGATCCATTGCATTCAATGTTGGTTGGTTTCCTTCATTTGATGTATTCTTTGGATCACTTGGAGATGCCTCATTTACTTGATTTGATGCAATGAGTTGATCTTGAGTCTCAACTTGTTTGATACCTACATCATCATATCATCATTTCTCGATGCAAAAAGGTTAGCTTCATCAATGTTTACATGCATAGATTCTTCAACTACTCGAGTTCTTTTATTGAATACTCTATAAGCTTTACTCTTAGTTGAATATCCAAGAAATATGCGTTCATCCGATTTAGCATCAAATTTTCCAAGGTTATCTTTAGTATTTAAGACAAAACATTTACATCAAAAGACTCTAAAATGTCCAACATTAGGTGTTATTCCTTTCCATAATTCATAAGGAGTCTTTTTGAGAAAGGGTCTAATTAACACTCTATTAAGCACATAAACACAGCTTCACCCCAAAAGTATGTAGGCAAGTTGTTTTCTTTCAACATGGTTCTTGTCATTTCTTGTAAAGTTCAGTTTTTCCTTTCTACTATCCTATTTTGTTGAGGAGTTCTATAAGCCGAAAAGTTACGTTCAATGCCATGTTGTTCACAAAATTCCACAAAAGATGAATTTATAAATTTCTTGCCTTGATAACTATGAATGCATGTAATGTAATAGCCTTTCTCATTTTGTACCTTCTTGCTTAGATTTGCAAATTCATTGAAGGCTTCATTTTTATGGGACAAGAACATGACCCAAGTATACCTAATATAATCATCTATAACAACATAGACATATCTTGATCCTCCTAAACTAACCACATCCATTGGTCCAAAAAGGTCCATTTGAAGTTTTTGTAATGCTTTAAATGTAGTTACTTTGTTTATAGGCTGATGTTGCTTCCCAAATTGACATGTTTCACATAAATAATCTTTTTCAAATTTAGTTTTAGGAAGGACTTTTACAAGCTCTTTTCTAGAAAGTTTCATGAGTAAATCCATGCTTGTATGTCCCAATCTTCTATGCCATAACCAAGAATCTTCATTCATAGTCATTAAACAATTAACATTTTGGCATATAAGATCCTTGAAATTTATGGTGTAAACATTTTCATGTCTATTTACAACAAGTAACACTTTGTTTGAGTTATCATATACAATTGAACAAGAAACTTTGAATTCAATTCTATATCCATTGTCACAAAATTGACTCACACTAAACAAATTGTGTTTCAATCCTTTCACAAGTAGCACATTATGGATAGAGATTGAATGTTCATTACCAATACTACCTCTTCCAATAACTTTTACCTTTCCCATTGTCTCCATAGTTCACAATTCCTTTGATTTTCTTGTTGAGCTCGTAGAAGAGACATGAATCTCTGGTCATATGTTTTGAGCATCCACTATCAATGACCCAACTTCCTTCATATTTGATCCTTAGAGGAATCTAGATGCATAAAAAGCATACATATGTTGTTCTTTTTAGGTCCCCAAGTTTTATTGGGTCCTTATGTGTTAGTTCAAGTCTTAACACATCTAATAACCTATTTGGGCTTAAGCCAATAAAGAATTCTAGCATCTCTACCTACCATGCTTCTATATCTACAATGTGATGCAATAAGTCCATGTCTTTCACAATATGTGCAAATTTTTGAAATCCTCTTGATGTTGAAAATTCATTTGAGGAAGTATATGCTTTTACAAAGTAGCTTTTGAGAGATTTTTATTTTGTAAATGGTTCATAACCAATGTCACTTTTATCAAAAGTCAATTTTTGGGAACCAAACATTTTATCCAAAGTTCCTTTTCCTTTTGTAAATTTTGTTAAACTCTCATTTAAACTTTGAACATCTTTTTCAAGTCTTTCAACTTTTGCTTGAAATTCTTCATTCTCATTGTAGTATTGAAGAGCCTTGTTATGTGCACAATCACGTTCCTCTTCAAGTTTCACATTTTCAATTTTCAAATCATCTTTTTCTTTTTGAAGTTCTTTGAATTTTTGAAAGAGCAATTGAAAAGTTGTCTTGCATTTTTGAGAATTCATTTTGTAATTCTTCAAATGAACATTCATCATTATATAATGATGTGGAGCTAGAAGAAGAACTTGAACAAGAACAAGAGCTAGAAGAAGAACATACCTCATCTTCCACTTTTGCCATAAGGCATACAATGTTGGCTACTTCTTCTTCCTTTTCACTTTCTTCATCGATTGAATTATTGTCTTCAATGCAATTTGCCTTCATAGCTTTTCCTTCTTTGGATTTGATTAACTGTGGACAATTTACTTTTATATGTCTTGATTTGTCGCAATTGAAGCACCTTGATTCTTCTTTTGTTTTGTCTTTGCTTTTCTTTCTCAAGTAGTTGTTTGATGAAGTTCCACTTCTTATCTTCTTGTATTTGAGGAATTTCTTCAAACTCCTTGCAAGAATAGCCATCTCATCATCATCTTATTCATTACTACATTCTTCTTCATCACTTGAATGAACTTTTGATGCAAGAAGTGCGAGTGTTTTCTTGTTGTTCTTCGTTTCTTCTTCTTGATATTTCTTCTTCAACTCATAACTCATGAGGAATCCCATGAGCTCACTAATGGAAGAGTTGTGAGGTTTCTTGCTTCCTCAATTGCCGTCACCTTTGCTTCCCATGGTTCGGTCAAACTTCGAAGTAACTTTTCCACCATCTCTGCATTAGAATACTCTTTCCCAAGCAATTTTGAGGGCATTCACAATATTAGTAAATCCAGAAAACATGATACTTTCATCTTGTGACATTTTAAACATTTCATATTTGTGCACAAGCATGTTAATCCTAGTTTCGTTAACTTGATTGGTTCCTTCATATGTGACTTCTAATTGATCCTAAATTTCTTTAGCACTCTTGCACCTAAAAATCTTGTTAAATTCATTTGAGTCTAAAGCAATATATAACATGTTCATAGCTTTATAGTTTCTTTCAACAATCTTGAAATCATTATCATCATAGTCTTCTTCCAATTTAGGAATGGTAGTAGTTTTTTCTCCTTTCGTCTTAGTTATTATATGAGTGATTGGTCCATCATTTATTACTTTCCAAACTCTAATATCATTAGCAAGAATGTAAATCCTTATTCTAATTTTCCAAAAAGAGTAGTTGGTTCTACTAAACAATGGTGGTCGGGTAGAAGATTGGCCCTCAACTATGGTAGACATTGATGAATTTGCCATTTCGATTCTCTACTAGTTGTTAGACTATATGTAGAGTCCTAGCTCTTGATACCACTTGTTAGGGAAAATATACTTAAGAGGAAGGGTGAATTAAGTATTTGATCAATTACTACCAATTAAAAATTCAATATGAACAATTGCAATTCAAACAAGCAATTTATCAAACACGTAGAAGGCATACAAAATGAAAGCAAATGAAGTAAAATGGATAGAAGACGAACACAATAATTTATGGTGGTTTGCTAATCTACATCCACCACCTAAGGTTACTCCCCTTAGGATTTTCACTAGCTCCACTAGTATTGCTTCTTCAAAAGGTGGTGAAGCAAAAACCAACAATACAAGTTTTCTTGAATCCACAAGAGTTGTATGAACTTCTTCCTCTTCCTTGAATCCACAAAGAAGATTTGAACACTCTCTATACAATGATTCTCTCAAGGCTATAGATCTAGAGTGTATACAAGCTTTGAAGGATAAAAAGTAAGTACAAAGTTTAACTCCTCAAGAGTTGAATGATACAAATGAAGATCTTTGATTGCTCAATGATTTGCAAGTGTTAGCTCAAGATTTGTAGCAATAAATGAGTAATAAAACCTTTTGATAGATTAGAATTGAATGCTTGAAGTTGGAAGAGTTATTTTGCAAATGGGGGGGTGGTTGTAGCTTTAAATAAAAGTCCCAACAGTCAAAATAACGGTTAGTTTTTTAAAACTCAGCTCTATCCGATCGAGGGGTCCGATCGAGTGCCTCAACTGGCTCCCTCGTCGAGATCATCACTGGGCACCATCCGGTCGAGGAGGTTTGGTCGAGTGCCTTGTCTAGACCATGCCAAGCATCCACTGTAATTTATCCAGATAAGGAGGTCGGGTCGAGTGCCTCGACCGAGTCCCTTGTCCGGATCAATTTTAATACTTTTGTTGCTTTTGCAATGTGATCCGAGACAATATTTTCAAAGGGATTTTTGAACTCAAATACATTTTAACTAATAAAGAGATGAGTTTTCAAAAACCTTTTTGAAACCTTTTAGATTAGGGGCAAAAGGTATTTTGAAAGGATTACCATCTTGAGCATAACACAAGACAAAACTTAGGCATCTTACAAGAAAAAAGCTGGTATCCCTTATGACGCCAATTCTCCTTTGTTATGACTTCCTCGTCAAGTTTATCTTCATTCTTCATATGGTAAGAGATTCATGAGTAATCCTTGTTTGAACCTTGAGCTTCATTCTTGTTTGAATCTCCATTCTTCATATAATGAACCTTGAGCTTCATTATATGAACTTTGTTTAAGTCACCACAAGCTTGACTAATCCTTAAGCAAAATACTTAGGGCAAGCTCAATGGGGGGCTCTATAATGTAAAACTTTCTATTTTTGGGCATTTTTGTACTTTTTTAGAGCCTCATACCCTAAAAAGTAGCACTGTTCATTAAAAAAGTACGTGGGGTCCACCACTTTTGGGTTAAAATATGCCAAAATAGAGCCCCAGGCTCCAAATGTAAAACTTTCTATTTTGGCATCTTTTAATCCAAAAGTGGTGGACCCCACGTACTTTTTCCATGAATAGTGCTACTTTTTAGGGTATGGGGCTCTAAAAAAGTACAAAAATGTCCAAAAATAGCAAGTTTTACATTATAGAGCCCCCCATTGAGGATAGCCTTAGAGAATGCAAGATTAGTCAATAATTAGGATTTTGTTGTCATCAAAATATAGGTGAAAGCCTTCAGGCTAATAGCCCCAAAATTAATAATTAATTACACATTGACCCCATTAACTTTTAATGGCCAATTACACTGTTGTTAACTCCTTAACAATACAAGAGAAACAAAACACAATTGTAAACACTTTAACAATTCAAAATACACTAGATACAAGCTCAATAGAAAAACCACTCACAAGTATTTTATTGTGTGTGACTTTCTAGATTCACCGTCATATAGCAATGAGGGACCATTAAACACTTTTAATCTATTTTAAGAATGTCTCCTACCATTCTCAAAATACCATCAAGTTCTAGGTTGACATCTAGCAACGTACCTAGACAATTTATAAGGCAATGAAGTCCAATTCAAGTGAATCTATTTATAGTCACCGATTACCATGCAATTCGATCCTTCCATTACTACGTCCCGATCAAATAAGAACCATGGATAGTTTAAGTTCATAGACTTAATAACGAAGCATAGATCTAAATGGTAGAATGAGATATGACACATTCCATCATTTACGCCTTGGCCAAGGACTTCCTCATTCAACTACCAAAGTTAGATAACATTGGACATCGCCTCACGCCGGAGGTTAATGGATTCTATCTTGACAACTACCTGTCAATCACTATACCGGATGAATGATACTACAAGAAGTTGTACCCCGACTCGATTAATGAATACAAGCATTGTCCAAATGCAAGTATTAAACACTGATACATAAAACAACCGTACTTCTCAAGTCAAAGGATTATATGCACAATTGCAACGAATAACAAATCATTAATCCAAAACCATGTGATTTGTTATTCACGTCATATTCAATGATCTATTGCACTAATAATCACTTACATGTTTGTTAATCGCATCCTATGCTATTATAGCACGTGGCTCACCATCCTTTATCATTAACATACTCATGTTAATCAAAGGTAACAACACATGTGATAGTCCATAATAGATTATTAAAGTCTCAATCAAATAATCTAAGGACTATGAATATTTTAAGTATTTATCATAATAAAGAGATATGCCATCATATTCTAAACCCTTTTAGAATACATCTCTTTAATAAAAATACCAGGGACTCATTCATATACAGAAAGAGGGAGAATATGAATGTCGATTAGAAGTCAATATGTAAACAAACATATAGACAACCATGCCACAATGTACAAGTTAATGTCAAAATGTCCAAAATAGGTCATCCAACTACATAGCATTAGGGCATATCTCTAACAACTCCTTCCTGACCTTTTCTCTTATATTTTTATCACACTTAAGTGTGGTTTTTTACCTTTAAGTTCTTCATAACTTTCAATCTTGCAAACACTAGCTATTTGTCGAATTCAATAGACTGCCATTATACATGTAAAAACCATATGGTGATACTGGTCTTTTGATACTCCTGGTAGGATGTATAGCTACTCTCTTCTCTTCTTCGCGGAAGAGGTGCGGGAATCATGAATAATTCTTCCTTGTGTCCTTGCCCTTATTTCAAAATATCAAAAAGCCAACACATCAAAAACACGCTTCACAAGTTTATGTCCAAAGCCGCTACATCAAAAACATGATTCACAAATTTATGTCTAAATTGGTGTATTGTAACTATAGAATCCATTAAACTTATGACACATTGTTTATGCATTATATGACATTTGATTCATAAAATGCTACACCTAACTTCGTAACAAAAATATTATGTATTCATAAAGATAATCTCTACTACCTAGTAGCATTTGATGAGACATAAACAAAACAAGCATCTAATAGCATTTCTTAAAGAGTCTGACCTTTACAGTTTATAACAAAGGACAAAATCCAACAAAACCAAATATCGGTATAAAAAATAACAACAAAATCAAATAATGACTTCATAAAATCAAATGTTATCCCAATCAACGACACAATCAAAGATAGGTATAGGAAAGGTTTCCTTAGGGCAAGGCACTTATAAACATAATATAAAAAATAAGCTAGTAGAACCTAAAAATAAATAGCTTTTAAACACTATCATCCAACTTTTCATGCATATTCTCTTTAAGCCATGAATTATCCTTCTCATTCATCTCAAAATTCTCATTTTAAACCCATTTTTTCTTCAACTAAAATACTTATCTCAATCAAACCCTGTATTTTGCTGATAAATTCCTCTCACTCTAGGAACAATCTTGTAAAAACCTTTCTAAGTTAGCTTTATTCATCTTTCAAGTGATTGTCAATTCATTACAAACTCATCAATATTTAGCTGCTTAGCTTGTTAAAGTATATGTTGAATTGGGTTATTTTGGCATTTGCACATGGATTTGGATCCTCTCCAATTATGGGGTAATTGAGTTACCCCCTATGAGAATGACATATCACCTTCCTTTAAATGAAAGACTAGATTTCTATCAACTCATTACCTACCTAATTTTAACACTAAAATGACGTCGTTTTGCATATTTTATAACAAATTAATTAAAAATATGATATATACAATTATAATATTCCCTCCACAAACATGGTGAAAGGGAAAAAATAAGAAAAAAGGGAAAAATAAAATAAATCTTATATTATTTGGTAATATTAGTTACTCAAAATTATACTATATTCTTACTTATAATACAAAAAAACATGTTTTTTATGATATTAAAGTTTAGCTTCTTTTGTATATTATGAAGTTTATATTAAAATCCACAGATAAAACTAGAGAATATTATCATTATTTTGTTTTATGGGTGAGTAACTAGACCATGAAATAAGAGTTTAACTAAATAATACCATTTTCTTAGTTGTAATACAAAAATCTTGTTTCTACGATAATGAAATTTTGCTTCTTTTATATGTTATAAGGTTTATGTTTAATTAAAAATCTATAAATAAATAGTAAAATAATATATTTTATTTTGTGGGTGAGTAATTGATGAAGTTTGAAAGAGAGAAAGAGAGAAATTTAGGAAATGTGAAATGATTCTCATTTATCTTATTAATGAATTTTTACAAACGATTTATAATTATTGTCAGATGCTTCTAGAAGCTTAGCAGAGCTTGCTCTGCAAGCTACTGCAACCAGGTGTTGCCATGTGCATCCTAACTAACTGACTAAGATATTTTGTATTTATGACAACTATACAATTAACTAATTACTCTAACTAATTCTATCTTGTTTGATATTTACTACAGTAACTTGAAAGTTGTTCTTCTATCTTAACATCCCCTTCAAGCTAAACTTAGGAAAAAAAGCCAAGGGCACCTTGCTCCTTAGGCAATGAACTATACTTGAGAGAGATGTCGGGTAAAAAAATATGATAACTACTCAAATGATGGAATGTAAGACACATTAAGAGACCTAGAAACCACTTATTCCCTGATGTAGTGATAATCTATCTCAATGTGCTTTTTCCTCCCATGAAGAATTAAGTTGGATGTAAGAGCTATTGTTGAAGCATTGTCACAGTGTAACACAAGTGTAAGAAAGCTAATATGTAAATCATGGAGAATATAGGATAACTAATTAAGTTTTGCAGGAGTGAACGCCATTGCCATGTACTCAGCCTCTATGGAAGATCAAACCATAGTGGGCTATTTCTTAGAACACCAAGAAATAAGGTTAGGCCCTAGAAAAATAATGAACCCAATTATAGACTTATTGGTTTCCATATCACTGGCCTAGTCTGAGTCAAAGAAAGCTTATAAATGTAATGGGCCAGATTGAAAGTGCAATCCCTGATTGAGTGTCCCTTTAATATATCCAATGTATGTTTGAGGGCTGCATAGTCAAACAAGGTTGGAGATTGCACATGCTGACAAATAGTGTTCATAGCATATTGTAGGTCAGATCTAGTTAGAGTGAGGTACTATAAAGCCCCAACCAAACTTCTGAAATGGGTAGGATTGGAATATAGAATTGAGTTAGAGGAGTTTCTGAGGCTTTACATTAAGCTAGGCCTACATTAGTAAGTAGCTTATAAGCATACCATGTTTGATGTAATACTTAACCATTGAAAGAGTAAGACACTTCAATACCCAAGAAGTAACTGAGTTGTCCTAGATCCTTCATGGCAAAGGTTAGGCCCATAACAAAGACGAGATTAGAGATGAACGATGGGGAACTTTTATTATTATAATATCATCAACATACACCAAAACTAGTGTGATAGAGGTATCAATTCTGTTAATGAGAAATAAGGACAACTTGTGATACCTGACCCTAGGAGCTTGTTTGAGGCCATAGAGTGACTTCTTGAGTTGACATACATGTGTAGGATGTGTAGGATCCACAAACCTTTGAGGCTGCACCATATAAACTACTTCATCCAAGTATCCATGCAAGAATGCATTAAATACACCTAATGATTTAATTAACAATTATGATGAAGAGCAAGGAATCTGACAATATGAGGTTTCACCATTAGGTTGAAGGTCTTTGTATAGTCTATACTCGGCTCTTGTAGATACCCTTTAGCTATTAATCTCGCCTTGTAGATAGAAATGGATCCATCTGTGTGTTTTTTTTTATCATGTAGACCCATTTATAACCAATAAGGTATTTATCTGAGGGTAAAGGAACCAAGGTCCATGCATGTTGATTTCGTAGTGCCTAAAATTCTTCCATCATTTTCTGAACCCAATGGGCATACTTGGAAGCCTCCTTGTTAGAAATAAGTTCAGTAACTAAAGGAGTATTGATGATGTGATGGAGTTGACAAAGAGGTAGAGCTAGACAGCCTGTTCTAGATCTAATAAGCATTTGGTGTAAGGAAAGAGGTGCCAAGACAGAGTAAGAAGTAACTAAGCTAGAAGAGGACTGAGAAGAGCATTATGTACTAAGTTTGATGGTGCAGAAGACTGAGAGATATTTGTTCCTATTCCTAAATGAGCATTAGAAGTTTATGCGTTGGTTGCACCTGTGTCTGCTATGTGTAATATCCCTAATATTTTTTAGTAGTAAAAAAAATGATAAATAAAAAAAAACATATCATGTGGCCAACGTGACCACATGATCCAAAGTAAGAAATCATGGCCAAATTGGTCATATTATAATATATTGATTCTCTTTTAAAAGTAGGTAAGCTAAAGAAATGATAAAAAAAAATTGGACATTGTGCTTGTGCATAGAAATTTAAAATAGTTCATATAAGGTGGACAAATCAGCCTTTCTTTGCTTTGTCCAACATTTATTATTTATATAACCAAAGCATGAGAAAAATTTACGGTGACAGCTCAAAGTGGAAGCAACGATTTTGGGCATTGAAGAAATTCATAGGAGAGAGAGATATATATTTTCTGTAACTGAATCATTTTTCATTATTATTAAACTGCTTACAAATGCTGCTATTTATAGCTGTTTTGACAGTAACAGCTCTGTCTTTTACATACTCTACACGTGCTACTAATTCTGCACATGCTCAATGCTAGCTGGATACAGCTGGCATCCACTAACTCCTAGTTAGATCAGTTCTGAGTTAATATCTCAAAACTGAGTTAGTTAGTCTAAACTGAATCCTATCTCTATTTCAGTACAAGGGAATGCATCTGAAATATTACATGAGATGTACTAATATTAAACAGCTAAACTTCTATACATTATCACCCCCCCTCAAGCTGTGCTGGGTAGTGGCCAGTAGCAGCTTGCTAAGTAGATAGGAGAACTGCTTTAGAGGTAGTGATTTAGTAAACATATCAGCTGTATGTTCTGTGGTAGAGATGTAGGAGACTTGTAGTTGATTTGCAGCTACCTGTTCCCTCACAAAGTGGAAATCTATTTACACATGTTTAGTCCTTGCATGGTAGACTGGATTAGCAGCTAGTGCTAAGGCAGAGTTGCTGTCACAGTGAAGCACAGGTGTTTGAACTGGAATATGCAGGTCTGCCAGAACATATGTCAGCCATTTTAGTTCAGCTGCTGAGTGTGCAAGAGCTCTGTACTCTGCTTTTGTGGAAGATCTGGCCACAGTAGCTTGCTTCTTTGAGCCCCAGGATATAGCATTAGGTCCTAGGAAGATGATATACCCTGTTGTTGATTTTCTAGTGTGAGGATCACTGGCCCAATCACTGTCTGAAAAACCATGAAGGTGCAGTAGACCAGGTTGAAAAATGAGGCCCATGTTGACTGTTCCTTTGACAAATCTGAGAGTCCTTTTGAGAGCTTTGTAGTCTGCATTAGTAGGGTTATGCATTTGTTGACACAGAGTGTTGACAGCATATTGCAGTTCAGGTCTAGTTATTGTTAGGTACTGAAGAGCACCCACTAGGCTTCTGAACTGAGTGGCATTGGCATAGGGTGTATCTGCATCTGGTGGTTCTTTAGTGTGTTTTGAGTATGTGGGAGTTTCAGCTGGTTTGCAGTCTTGAAGGCCTGCTTTGTGAAGAATGTCTAGGGCATATTTGGACTGATGGAGAAGTAGTGCGCCATTGGTGGGAAGAACCTCAATCCCTAAGAAATAAGACAGGGATCCCAGATCTTTCATGGCAAAATGAGTATGCATTTGAGTAATTAGTTGGGCTATGGAAGTGGATGAGGTGCCTGTGAGGATGATATCATCCACATAGACCAAAAGGATTGTCATGTGAGTGGGAGTTTTATGCACAAATAAGGAGGTATCAGCTTTACTGCAAGTGAATCCAAAGGATAGGAGAAAAGAGTGCAGTCTGTTGTACCAAGCCCTTGGGGCTTGTTTCAGGCCATATAAGGACTTAGTCAATCTGCACACAGTTTGAGGGTTAGAAGCATCCTGAAATCCCTGAGGTTGTGTCATATAAATCTCTTCTTCCAAATGCCCATGTAGGAAGGCATTTGAGACATCTAATTGGTGGAGAGGCCAGTTGTGATGTAGTTAGTGCTAGAGATAGGACAATTCTTATAGTTTGTGGTTTGACTACAGGGCTAAAAGTTTTAGTGTAGTCAATGCCATGTTCTTGATGATAGCCTTTGGCTACTAATCTGGCCTTGTACCTTGCTATAGTACCATTTGTGTGTGTTTTGATTTTGTACACCTATTTGCAACCAATGGGTTCTCTATTTGGTGGTAAAGGAACAAGAGTCCAAGTGTGTTGAGTTTGTAAAGCTTGGAATTCCTCTTCCATGGCTTTCTGCCAGGCTTCATATTTGCAGGCTTCTTTATAAGAATTTGGTTCAGTTGATGGTGGGGTAGTGATGAGATGGTGAAGCTGATATTTGGGATGTGGGAAGGAGCCTGTTTTATTTCTGGTAAGCATTGGGTGTAATGAACTTGGGGCTAGTTGATTGAAATTTTGTGGCTGTTGAGAGTTGGAAGATTCTGTTTCTGCACTCTGTATGGGACTGTGCAGTCTCTGTGGCTGCTGAGAGTTGGAAGACTCTGCGAACAGATGTGTGTTATCATGAATGAGAGGTGCAGACATTTGGGGTGATAGGTTGGAATCAGAACTGCTAGGACTGTGAGTAGATGTTGAAGGCTGAGACAGACTACTAGTAGAAGATGCTGTGATTGTTTGAGTGGATTGTGGAGAGAGAGACTGAAAAATTGGTGTCACTGGTTGGTCTATAGAGGATTCAAATGATGTAGATGTCAATGTGTTTGGAGTTGTAGGAGCAGATGAGAAAGGGAACTGATTTTCAATGAATCTAACATGTCTAGATATGTGGATTTTGTGAGTGTCTAAGGAGAGATATCTATACCCTTTGGTGTGAGGGCAATATCCTAAAAACACACAAGGCTGAGACCTATTTTCAAGTTTATGTTTAGTATAGGGCCTCAACCATGGATAACAGAGACAACCAAAAACTTTGAGTGTTAAGTAGTCAGGAGTAGTATGATAAAGGATCTCAAAAGGAGATTTATTTTGGAGGATAGGGGTAGGCAATCTGTTAATGAGATAATTGGCTGTAGCAATGGCTTCAAGCCAGTATTGGGTAGGTAAATGAGAGTGATTGAGCAATGTTAAAGCAGTTTTTACTATGTGCAAGTGTTTTCTTTCTGCGTTTCCATTCTGCTCAGGTGTATGTAGGCATGAGGTCTGATGAATGGTTCCTAAATTTTGTAAATAGGTGCTGAATTTATGGTTTACATATTCCCGGCTTTTGTCTGTTCTAAATGTCTTAATTGTAGTGTTATATTGAGTTTTGATTAAGGCAGTAAATTGAAGAAAGGCAGAGTAGGCATCAGATTTGTATTTAAGAGGGTAGAGCCAGCAATATCTGGAAAAATCATCCAAAAACACTATGTAGTATCTAAAATTCATACAGGAAGGTACAGGGGCTGGACCCCAAACATCTGAATGTATTAATTGAAAAGGAAAATGTGTTTTAGTAGTAGACAAAGAGAAAGGCAACTTATGAGATTTAACTACTGAACAAGCAGTACAATGCAAAATGCGATCAGGCAATTTTACATTCAGATGTGAAGATAACAGCGTTGCAGTAGGTTTAGCTGGATGGCCTAATCTCAAGTGCCATTGATAGGAGGTAGTTTGTCCAACAGAAGCAGTAGTGCAACTAAGGACTTTATTGAAAACATCAGGTGCAGCTGTGCAGCTGAAAGTTTTATTGGAAGCAGAAACTTGCAAAGAAGTTGCAGGTAGCGGGTAGAGACCTCTTTCACAGGGGGCCTGGAAGACAATCCTGCTGGTAGCATTGTTCAAAATTTTGACCCCCTTTGCATCAAAAATTAAGGTGCAATTATTGTCATGTGCTATTTTAGAGACTGAAAGTAAATTTGAGGAAATATGGGGAACATAGAGAACAGAGTTTAAAGAGAGAGAGGAGGAAGGAAGATAGAGAGTACCAGTGCCTATACTTTGTATAGGTAGTGTATTACCATTGCCAACTGCTACATGGTCTTGGCCTGCATAGGGTTGATAGTGTTGCAGTTTAGCCAGATCACGAGTGACATGGGTATTAGCACCTGAGTCCAGGTACCACTGAGCTTCAGGAGCAGAAGGAGAGCCAATCTGTGCAGCCATGACCTTTTTCTCTTTTGGAGGACAGGTGTAGTTGATGGCATCAAATCTGTGCCAACATTCCAGTGCGGAATGGTTTGGCTTGCCATAGATTTGGCAGGAAAGTGATGAATTAATGGGAGTAGAGGAATAGGTCTTTTGATAGGTGTAGTTCCCTGAGTTGTTTCTCTGACCTCTGCCCCCCCTTCCCCTGTAGTTTCTACCTCTTCCTCTGTTAGATGAGTCTTGGGAAGGATTGGAGGTAGTATAGAGGGCAATAGGAAGCTCAGATGTAGTGGAAGAATTCAGTTTGGTGGATTTGAGAAATTGTTGATTTAGTTCCTCAAAGAGAAGTAAGCTAGTGAGCTCAGGTAGACCAATGTTATCAGCCTTAACTCTGATGGTAGTTCTGAAGGACTCATACTCAATTGGGAGTCCTCTCAGAATGTAGAGAATCAGATCTTCATCAGGTACAGGAGATGCTGCAGCAACAAGGCTATCTGAGAGAGTTTTGACTTCATCCAGGTAGGTCTGCATTGATTTTTGACCTTTTTGTAACAGATGAAGCTTGTTCTTTAGTTGATGGATATGTGTTCTGCTCAGAGAATTAAATCTCTTTTCCAAAGTTTGCCAGACAGAGGAAGCAGTGGTGAGATGAAGGACCTGAGGTAGGACTGTTGAAGTGATTGAAGCAATAAGGCAAGGTTTGAGATGTTTGTCCACTGTGAGCCATTTAGAGTACTCTGGATTAGGAGTTGTGGTGCCATTGCTAGCTGTGATTTGCTTTGGTGGACAAGGTACTATTCCTGTGATGTGATCAAGAACACCATATGCATAGAAGATAGCTTCTAGCTGAGCTTTCCAAACTTGATAATTGGAGTTATTCAACTGAATTTTTAGCAGAGAATTGAGGTTTTGTAAAAGCATTTTGAGACCAAATGGGAGATCTTGATCTGAGATGTCAGCCATGAATGTTCAGGAAGAGAAAAGCTCGAAGATGAATTGATTATGAAGGAAGGTAACTATGCAGAAGTAAAAGAAAGCACAGAGATGTAGGGAAGGAAAGGAAAAAAAATGTTGTTTAGAGAGAGAATTGAGGAGAGAGAAGCAAACCCTAGCTTGCAGAGCTTGGAGAAGACCTATTTTGGAGGTCGCGAAGCTTCAGAAGCAAGCTACAATGGTGTCGCACCTCAGTAACTGAATCATTTTTCATGGTACCACGTTAAATTTTGGAGTGTGACACTACGTTAGTAATCAAAGCTGATTGTACAATTAGAGTGAACCTGAGCAGTAGATTGAGAAGGATTTGTTTAAGGAGTACTAGGACTGGATTCAGTAATTGGGGATTATGAGGGACTCTCAGAGGTAGAAAGGGATGGAGAGGAAGATAGGAAAACAGGAAGAAATTGAGGAAGGTTAGAAGTAGAAGATTATCAAAAGATGAGGAGTAGGGAAAAACATTTTCTATAAACTTGAAATGTCTAGATAGATAGACTCTATGAGTGATAGGGTCTAGACACTTGTATCCCTTGGTAGAAGAGCAGTATCCTAGAAAAATACATAGTTTGGACCTATTTTCTAGTTTATGCTTTGTGTAAGGTCTAAGTCAAAGATAGCATAGACAACCAAACACTTTAAGGAAGGTATAACCAGGTGGTTTGGAGTGAAGCATTTCAAAGGGTGACTTTTTACTCAGAACTGGAGTTGGTAATCTATTAATAATATAATTTGATGTGGCTAATGCTTCAAGCAGGAACTTAGAGGGAAGCTTGGCCTAATGCAGAAGGGCTAGAATGGTCTCTATTAGGTGCCTATGTTTCCTTTCCACCCTGCCATTTCGTTAAGGAGTGTGAAGACATGATTGGTGTAAAGTCCCTAAGGATTGTAGAAAAGACCTGAACTATGCATTAATGTTTTTAGTCCCATTCTCTATCCTAAATAGTTTAATTATTGCATGAAACCAAGTCTTAATCACTGTGGTAAAATTGACAAAGGCATGATAAACATCTGATTTGAATTTAAGTGGATAAATCCAAGAGAATCTAGTGTCATCATCAAGAAATAAAAGATAAAACTTGTAGTTCATGCATGAAAGAACAGGGACAGGGCCCCAAACATTTGAATGAACTAATTGAAAATGTGCAATAATTACAAAGTCAGATAGTGCAACAAAGCAAGAACCAAAATGCATTGAAACAATAGACAATTTGTCAAGGAAAAATGAAGAAAATAATTAAATTTATGTAGGAGAAGGGCCCTAATCTAGAGTACCAAAGTAAAGCTGATGACTGTACTGCAACATTTGCACTGTAGGTGAGATCTTTGTTGGTGACTGAGGATGGAGTGGTTGAGTTGATGGACAGTGGATACCTGGAATAGGACTTGATAAGTTGAATTGGCAAGAATAGTCACTTCCTTAGCATTAAACATAACAATACAATCATTATCTTTAGCTATTTGGTAAACAAAAAGAAGATTGGAAGAGATTTTAGCAATATAGAGTACATTAGATAGTGACAGAGGAGAAGGTGGAGTTAGAATAATACCAGTCCCAATGCTATAAATGGGTAGAGTCTTGCCATTGCCAAGAAAAACATGATCTGACCCATTAAAGGGTTGAGAAGCTTGCATATGTGACATGTCATTGGTGACATGGACATTAGCTCCAGAGTCTAAGTACCAAACAGCCTGGTTATCAAAGTGAGCTAGCAAGGCTTATTTTTCTGACTTTTGACTAAAGTAATTGGTGGTATCCAACCTATGCCAACAGTCCAAAGTTGTGTGGTTGGGTTTACCACAGATTTGATAGTAGGTTTTAAGAGTTGAAACAGGGAGAAAAGAGGGATTATGGAGGATAAGAAGTGGGTGTTTGAGAATTTTAGGAGAAGGCTCCATCAAAATTAGAGTTAGAAGAACCTCTAGACTGATTCCATTGCCCTCTACCACCACATCTTCTTCCTCTAGACTGATTTTCTTTCCATCTACCCCTTGAGGTTGTTATACAATTGACCTTGGTATACAAGGTAGTGTGAAGATCAACAAAGGAAGAGTTAGATAGGTGAACAATTTTGTTTATTTGAACATGCAATTCCTCAAAGATCAGGAGGCTTTGAGCTCCTGAATTGTGATTGGATCTGATCTAACTCTGATTGATGCCTTGAATGGCTCAAAAATAGGAGGTAGTGCTTTTAGAATGTACAGAACCAAATTCACTTCCTTAACCATCTCTGTTGTAGCTGCAAAGTTGTCATTAATAGCCTTAACCTCATCCAAATAGGTCTGCTTAGATTGAGAACCTTTTGATGAAGTCCAAAGTTTCACTTTTAGCTAGTGGATGTGAGATCTACTAAGAGAGCTAAACCTAGCCTCTAAGGTAGACCACACAAAAGCTATAGTAGGCAAATGCAGCACCTGTGGTAGAGCAAAAGGTGTGATGGTGGAAAACATACATGACTTGAGGTATTGATCAAGTGTAAGACATGAAGTGTATCCAGGATTTGTAGAGGTGACACGTGAGTCAGAAGTGAGCTGTGCAGGTGGCCATGGTGATGCTCCTATGATATGATGAAGGAGTTGATGAGCTTGGAGAATCACCTTGAGTTAAGCTTTCCAAAGGACATAAATAGAGTTATCCAACTTGACCTGGACCAAACAACTCAGATTTTGAAGGAGAAGCTTGAGACCAAGTGGAATCTCCATGGCAGAAAAAAAAAAAAAAAAAGCGATGAAAAGCATAATCAAAGCTAAAGAAGTAGTTCTGTGAAGAATTTGCAAAAAAAATCTCACGTAAAGATCTCTTTGCAGAGACTGATCTGTAGAAGAGAAGAAAAAGCAGTTCCTTGAAGAATCTGCAGAGAAATCTCAGGCAAGGATCAAGCCTACCCTAGATACCATGATAAAGTTTGAGAGAGAGAGAGAGAAATTTAGAAAATGTGAAATGATTCTTATTAATTTATTGATGAATGTTACAAGCTATTTATAGTTATTGTCAGAGGCTTCTAAAAGGCTACTACACCATATGCCATGTGCATCCTAACTAACTGACTAAGATATTTTGTATATATGACAATTATACAATTAACTAACTGCTCTATCTAATTCTATCTTGCTTGATAGTGACTGCAGTAACTTAACAATTGTGCTTCTATCTTAACAGTAACAAGGACCATGAGATGAGAATTGAAATAAATAATAATATCATATATTGTAATTTTTTTTTTCTTTTTCCCTCTTGTTTTTTTTTTTTTTTGTTCACCTCCAACAACATTTTTGAAAGGAAGACTATAATCCTATATATCATATTTCTCGATTAGTTTTTTATGAAATGTACAAAACGATGGAATTTTAGTGTTAAATTTAAGTAATAAATTGGTAGCAATTTAGCCTTTCATTTAAAAGAAATGTGATATGTCACTCTCTTATGAAGTAATTGAAAGATCCTCCAATTAGGAGGGATAAGATCCAAATCCTATGCACCAAACATGTTTGATGAGTTTTCTCGACCAGAAGTGCTTCTATGTAATGCTATGATGAATGGGCATATAAAACATGAGCAGTACAATGAATGTTTCAAAATATTGGTGTTTGAAATTAAGTAATAGTTTTAACTCGTGTCTTTTCAGTTCAACGCCGCTGAATTTTGCAAGATAAAACACGACAAGGATATGATATGATAGATATTTTTGTATCCATTCAGTGGGTTGTAATATCGAAACATTGTTAAGGATAATTTAGTAATTTAATAGGTTAACTAAATTCAAATTATTAAAAAAGCAATGGCTCACAACTGTTACCGTACGTCTAGTATTATTCTTTCAAAATAGTTAGTGGACCGTGCCGAGCTCAAATCACTGGAGACGAGCCAGATCGACCCTGACGTCTAACTAAGCGATGCAATCAAGTTTGCAGCATGAGCCATGAGACATAAATGACATGTTTATCGGGGATGTTTTATACAATTGTTGGCTGTCTGATTACATACTCCGCAGAACAATCGGTGATAGGGTGTCGATTATTCCATAAATGACACTACAAAATGCATACATGCTGAAGATAAAAGACCTATATATGCATACATTACATACATGCATGGAACATACTTTACAACCAAAGCATATTCTTTATTTGGGACAACACACGCAAACTCACCCAAACACCCAAATTGCCAGCTGATGCATAAATACTCGGTAATGTCGTGTAAGAAATTTTAATCAGTACCAGCTCCAGAGGCATCCGAATCCAACTGCGTACGGCTGACAAGAACCCCTTCATCCCACACCTCATGACATCTGCAAACCACAATTCGTATACAAACTGAATCTACTAATTGTTGAATAATCTCTCGAGAATGAAGCATTAAGCTCCAATATTATCAATAATCTACATAGGTGAAGAAGAGGTCACGCTGGTACTGCTTTTATAGTTAATATATGCCAAACAAAATTTACATGCCTATTTGGTTGAGCATCACTAAAGTTACATGTCTCTGTCACCAATATGCACACACACACATAACACTTTCATGTCGCAAATAAGCATCTCCTAATGTTTTCAAAATAAAATGCTTCCCGAATTTTCCAGTACTTGGTTGGTCTTAAATTTTGGAAAATACTTCTCAATTTGAAAAGCTTTAACACAACCAAAAGGAAAATATCTAACAGAGTTTTAAGTCTGTAAGACCTTTTTAATGTACTTATCAGATTAAGCCTCACACACCGTACACCAGAATGACGCTCTCACCCCTCCCACCCTCCCTCCCTCCCTCCCTCACCTTCCAGCGGAGTTTATCATCGCCCTTATTATTCTCTGTTTGCTTGTTTCTGTACAAACACTGGGCCTGTATGTCAGATGGTCTCTATCGAAATTGTGTATACTCTAAGACGCAAACACATACCTGATGCACTTTAGGGTTTGTCAACTGCATATCTATATTTTTCCCCCCACAAAGGTGGCTCAGGAACAAGAGATCACAAAAATTTAAGTAAAGCTTTCAAAGGAACTTTCAAGTCATGCCTCAAATTTGAGTCGTATCAATGAGGATGCAGTTTTGTCCTAAACGTCATATGCCATTAAGAAGAAGGTAAACCTCAGGGCAGATAGACTGTCTTTTTCATACATGTATAGACACTGAATTACCATACAGCACGGTGTTGTTTGGTTTCTACTGGACAAGAGTTAATTTAAGAAGCCAGAGTGGCATCTGAAAACATCTCTGAGCATTAATGCAACAAAATAGTGGTCCAATGATGTCAAAAATAAATAGGTAATTAGCCAATGATGCAAAACTAGAAATTGTAAGGCATATCAAACAAACATTCACAACATATAGACCTCATGACTCAAAATGCATACCACAATTTGTGTGACAAAGTACTAATCGCTTGCTTCCAATTCTAAAGCATTATTCAAATTAATACTCATGCATCAATAATGAAGTCAAAACAAAAGGGGAAAAAAGAGAAGAAAAAAGTGAGTAAAACATATAGCACTATCAATGATGCAGCAACAAACCTTGTTCCATCTACACTGACATGGAGAAAGTCCCCATGTCGCCAACCATCTTTGAAGTGACCAAAAAACACACCGCCAAGTTTTGAATAGAACCGGCCTTCCCCATTTGCCTTCCCCTTCCAAAAGTTCACAAACCATCTATCCCCAGTGTTGAAAAACAACCAGCCCTACATGATAACAAAATGTAACCAAGCAGCAGAAAATGAATTACTAAAAATTAGTACCAGCAGTGTCAGTGCTGCTTGTTGGAGTTCACATTCTAAAAACAGATTTTGAGAGAAGCTGTACTTTAGATTATTTGAAACAAGAATGAGCCTAGAAGATTCTTTTTCCCCTAAAGACATGACTAAATGCCACAATCTTCTTAGACTATTCATGTATGGCAGATCAGCAGGAAGCACAATGAAGCGTGCATAAGCAGCAAAAACATGATCTGGCTTACTCCTATGAAATCAAGTTCTTTTCATACAAGTCAATTGTAGAAACAAGAGTCAAAGAGTAATGCTTGTACCTTGCCATGCATGCCGTCATCCCTCCATGATCCCTGGAAAAAATCGCCATTACTGTAATAGAATGTACCTGGACCAGATCTTTTACCATAGCGCCACATGCCATCGTAAATACTTCCATCAGCTAGAGTCAAATGGCCCTGCCAAAAATGATATATGAGACCTTCCACCTAACCAAGGAGTCAAGTACTCAAGTATCCATGGTAAGTGAAAGATTCTCCCAACTTTTCAAAGAGATTAATACCTTTCCTTCAGGAAGCCCTCCTTGGATTTGGCCCCTGTAAAACCCTCCCCTGTATTTCATTTCTACAATACGACTCAACTTTTTTTCTGAATGGCGTTCTGCTTCCTGTAACAAGCTAGCATCTATTACTTGCGGCAAAAACCTACAGAAAAAGCTTTGGAAGATGTATTTTGTTGAGCCAACCATTACAAGCATATGTGCTGTTCTTAGCAATCTAACATCAGTATATTAGTTAGCCAGGACAACTTTACATCTCATTTTACTCTTATTAAAAGTCAAGGAACAAAATAGAGATTCCGGAATATTTGAAATTCAGCGGTAGGTGAGCTTTCATTTTCTCAAAAACAAAGAGAAAAGATTTGATAGAAGATATATTCTCCTCCAAAAACAGATTTGATAATTATCATGATGCAGGAGCAATATGCAGTCATACTAGTTCAAATGAAAATGTTCATCTGTATGTAACAGGATCACTTTGCATTATGTCCACGGCTTTTCACTTTCCCTAGTTAATTACCATTATTTGCGGGAAAGTCCTATTTAAGAGATGGCTGATTTGCTTAGGGGGGTGTTTGGTTCACGGAATCTCACGGAAATTTGGAATATGATATTTTAATGTTTGGTTCACGGAACAAAAAAAAAAAAATTCTGGAAATATCACATTCTTAGGAATACAACATTCCCATAATTTGCTCAATTTTTATTCTCATGTGAGGGGGTGGAAATCTCACATTCCAGGAATGTTTTGGAGAAAACAAAAAACACAAATACACATATTAAAAAAATGCAAAACTAAAATAAAATAAAATAAAAAAAAAAAAATAAAAAAAAATAAAAAAAAAAAAAAAAATAAAAAAAATAAAAATAAAAAGTAAAAAATTAAATTAAATTAATTTAATAAAATAAAGTAAAATAAAAAATAAATCAAATAAAACAAAAGATAAAAATTAAAAGTAAAAATAAAAATAATATAAGAAAATAAAATAAATTCAAATAAAATAAAAATGAAAAAAGGAAAAAAAATAAAAAAAAATTATAAAAAAAAAAAAAAAAAAATAAAATGAAATAAATATAAATTATTAATTTTTTAAGTTTAACTAAAATTATAATTTATATTTATATTTAAAATAATTTTTTAATGCTAAATTCTAATTTTTAAAATTTTAAATTAAATCTCAAATTTAAAAATAAAAACAAAAATAAATAAAATAAATTTTTAAATTTTAAATTTTCAAAATTTCAAAATTTTTTAAAAATAATAAATTTAAGTTTCCAATTTTTGAAGTGTAAAGTTAAAATTAATAAATATAAAAATAAAATTACTTTACTTGTATAAATGTGTTAAACATTTTTTAGAGACGGCAACGAGTACCCGCTCTATTTGAAACCGATGAGTATCCATTCGATAAAAACCCGATAACACAAACCGATGGGGTATCCGTAAAGGTTTGTTTTTTATAAAGAGAAACCAACAAGTAAATCAATAAATTTTGATTTTTAACGTTAAAAAAAATTGAAACCGGATTATCAATTTATTAATAAATAAATTATATATATATATATATATATATATATATATATATATATATGTATATAGATATATGTACATGTACATATATGTACATATATGTATGTACATATATGTACATGTACATATATGTATGTACATATATGTATAGATACATATATACATCTATATGTATCTATACATATATGTACATGTACATATATGTACATACATATATGTACATATACATATATCTATATACATATATATGTACATATATGTATAGATACATATATACATCTATATGTATCTATACATATATGTACATGTACATATATGTACATGTACATATATGTATAGATACATATAGATGTATATATACATATATATACATATATAACAAAATAACGTTCCTAGGAATCTGACAAAAAATTCCTAACGTACCAAATAGTTTTAATCACATTTCCGGGAATGACATTCCCAGGAATGTTATTCCCAGGAATGAATAATCAATCCATTAACCAAACGCAATGGTTTGTACGAGAATCCTACCTTCTCTGATCCATTTGACAATTAAGCCAAAGAATAGTTTAGGAAAGTATTATTTGATGCAACTCGATCCCCACATGGTTTTTATTTAAGAATCATTAGGCTTTTCTAGCAATCTATACTTGAGGACTAAGCTGTAATACGAGATTGAGGTAGGTACATTATTGTTTCTTGGTATCACAGTTAAGTTTGTTGTTGTCTTTGAGTGTATTAGGAGACTTTCTTGGGCTACAATTAAGCCAAAGAACAGTTTAGGAAAGTATTATTTGCTGTTACTCTATCCCCATATGGTTTTGCCATTAAGTGGGCCAAAGTCTTACCATATTTAAGAATCATTAGGCTTTTCCAGCAATCTACACTTAAGGATAGCAACAAACTTAACTATCAAACTAACAAACAATCATGTCCCCACCTCAATCTCGTCCTTGAATGTAAATTTCACATAGCCCTTGTGCAAAGAGTATTTCTCCCCGTTTTTCCTGCTTTCTTCACCAATCTCCTAAATTTCAATCCTAGAAACACTCCAACTAGGCCCAAACAACTGTCTACTGTGACAGTTCTAACTTAACCTACAAACACATCTAGTTGTAACTAACAGAAGCAACTTGGAGATCAAGTTGACTTCTGCCTATAAATAGAACTCTGATGTATTGATTTCAGTTGAGCAATAACAGAGAGAAAAGATTTCCCTCTATTTCTCATGCTTGTGAATTACACGTTGAAATTATTTGATTACTTTCCAAAACATGTTACACAATTATGCGACAAACTCGCAAAACAAATAGACTTCATCTTGTGGTAACGGTTGAAAGTCGTGCCTGAGATGATCAAAATGCAACCGCGGTCAATGATGCCTTCTTGAATTGTTCATACATCTAAATGAGTGCTTGAGGTCAACTAAGTAATAAATCAATCAAATTTGTTGAAGAAAATACTTTGAGCTATGATCAAATCTTAAGGCATAGCTGACCCCGCTTGGTAGGATAAGGCTTAGTTTGGTTTGGACAGAACCTTAAGGCATACAACTACCAAAAAAATTGCACAAGTCTAAAGTTACTTAGTCTATGATAGTACCACAGAAGTTAAGCATCATGTGAAATGCTACTTACCAGCATAGAAGCTGCACGAATAGACAAGACTCCTTGTCTCCTAGAAGTATTTATAGACATCCTCTTTTCAAAAGTAGAGGCATTCTTATAGAAGTCAGCAACAACTTCTAAACCATCAGCAGCAGTTCTATTCCTTGACATATTCACTTTAGCAAGAGATCGTGCCTTTTTATTATCATCCATCCGCTCAGGCTGATCCTTGATATTTGAGGCAGGACAGTTCAACTGTTCTGGGTGTTTTACACCAACAGGTAGTCTAAAAATGCTAACATTGGCATGGACTGCTGTGACTTCCCGGTCATCAGTCCCATCTTTCACCCATTTCTCAGTTATCTCTGGCCCCAGATTCTGTCTAGTAAGTAGCTCTCTGTTAAAAGCAGGTATACCTAGGTAACACAATGCAACAAGGATATCAAATTTTCTGCAATATAAAGCTGAGATGTGATGCTTCTCTTTCAGATACCTTGTTTTCATCAGCCAATGAATTACAGGTAAATAACATCAGAACAGAAATGCTAATCACTAAGATCCAATAGAAGGTAAAGACGAATACTGTACATCTAGTACCTTCAGTATTCAGTATATAAGTGGAAGCATGAGAGCCAGCCTCAAAGAATTTGACATCACTTTGTTCAGACCAACTCCCATCATCTCTGCACATAGCCCATATATAAAATTTACAATAATGTCATGAAAGTAGCAGGATAGCCGTAGAACAAATTGAAATGAACTGAAACAGCTCAGAGAAATTAGAACCTCAAGGAAGATATCTCTTCACTGTCATTGACCAACGAAGTCTGAGGTATGTCTGAGTAAGACCGTATATTCTCAGCTATACTATTGGCAAATGAACTGTTCAGAGTATCACCAGCATTTAGTGCATCAATGTCCGTGCAAGAGGTTTCCAGAGTGTTTAGAGTTTGCTGATGCTGCTTCTTCATGATATTGAAGACAAAAGGGAAATGCCGCGCAAGTCTAGAGAATATGCCACTTTTCTCAGATGAGTTTTGTCCGCTGTAATTAACAACAACAATTAAGCAACACGGTTGTAATGTCTCGGCCCAAGTGATCTGCAAATCACCAGATTTGGGACCAATAACAATTAGGAAACAAGAAAGCAATTAGAGAATTACAAAAATACCAAGAAACTGCCAGCAGCAAAACAACACACTCATTAGACTAACACTTTTCACAGGAAACTGAGGGAGACAAACAGCATTTCTGAGACAAGTAAAAGCTGGCTTATGATGTTCCAAGTATGAAAGGAGGAATTTTAGAGAAACTTTACTAAAGAATCTTGTCAAAATGTTGGAATATACGGAGGCATGCTTGGAGATGCCCCAGGACAGAACTGGTATATTTTGTGTGGTTAGGAAGTAGAGGGCATAGGTGCAGGAGAGGCTCCTTATTGATAGTTCACGTAGGTACCATTTTCTCACACCTTCAAGAAAAAAAGGGAATAACTTGAAATTAAAAATTGTTTAAAATACAGTAATCGCTGATTTTCAGCTTCATACGAGTATCGTCTAAAATAGAGTAAATCCATTCAACCCAAACAGCTTTTGACATGCAGCAAGTTGTATGATTGTTTAATAGTGAAAAATCTTACTAATCTTTCTCTAAAGTGAAAAAATCATGTAAAAATGACCTAATAAAAAGTTTACGAATCTATTAGCATAAGTAGAAGCATTATCAATCAGCTAAGAACATTGAATAAGGGATGAGTATTTGGATTTCAAATGCATATTTTATGTTGTTAATAATAAGATCCTACCTCAAGGAAATTACAGTTGTGGTAATTAATTTGGGCCCGACATGGGGGTCAGGAATTATACTCAAAATAAGTTGTCCCTTGAACCCTGTTGTCAGACGAAAAGTATGTGCAATTTTATTCATATCACCGCAGTCAATAACATCTGAACTTGCAAGAATGCATACAATTACACTATCCGAATCCTGAATAAGGAAAAAGCAAGAAATCAGATCCTCAGTAAGCAAAAATGTAGAACAACAGATGTAGCTTTACATCCAAGAATAAACTTTGGTATTATGAATTGATATGTCCAGACCTGGATACCCACACCGAGGGAAGGGCAGCCATATACTGCTTGCAAAATTGAAGTTTTGATATTGGAACTTGATCCAAATCCAATTTTTCCTTCTTTACAGGTCTCAAGTATCTGTAAACAGTTCCATTGGCATTTCACAAGTGAAGCAGCAGTAATTAGAGAGCTAATGCATAACAACTACAGTATGAGACATAGATCAGAAAGAGATGATGACATTTCATCTTAATTCAAGTCAAAAAAGGTCTATTAAATAATATAAAATAGGTAGCTGGCAGAGTAAAGACTGGGACTGAGTACAATGGAGCAGAACCAAACCATGGGGGTAACGTGTTTTCAAGGAAAACAGGATAAACCCTATTCTGTTATGCAGAAGTTGGGAAATGAGGATAAAATATTAATATCCAACTGGAAGAAACAATAGGATATTGGTGAAACTTACTTTTCTAAGTTCTGAGACTTTGAGTTCTATAGTATTACTATCTGTCGCATTTAGAAGCTTTATATGCTTCTCCTGCAATTTAATTGAAACCAAACAAGCATAACAATATTATGAACAAGTTAAAAACTAACAAATGTACAGAAGATACTTGATAGACATGAGAAGGGGCAGGGTTCGCTTACAGATGTAAGAATGGAAATGGCATTTAGGGCCATCAGAACTGCTTTGTTTGAATTATTAAAGGCCTCATCCAGAGTAACCAAATCTTTCTCCAGAAGCGCATCAGTGTCAACAGCTGCATGTTAGAAACACAATGTAACAAACATTATTATGGTAAACTTCTATTGAACACTAGATAAAAGTTTGATTCTAGGAATGGATTACAGCAAAATGTCAGGCATCTGTAAACTTCAATTCTAGGAATTGGTGTTGAAGCAATTTTCTGTTTCTCTTCTGCAAGAAAATTTGACCTCATAGGCCATAATTTCATCTTCTTTTCCTTTTTTTTCCTTTTACTGGACGGTGTTGTGTATGATAGGGCTTTTTGTAACACAACAGAATTTGATGTGAGCAGTTTCCAAAACAGATACTCAAAGAACTATATGTCACAACAGAGCAACAATGAACACAATCCTGATTATATACCATCCTAATGCTGAAACCTGATCATATTATGTCTTGATGAGTTATATATACAGGAGATCTAAAATCATAAATGCTTCATGTTGTAGTACAATCCTGATAAGGATCAGTGCATAGCGACAGGTTCCACTTTACCAAGTGAGCTGTCACAAGCTGTGGAATGCAAAGTTGTGTCAGTTAAGTAGTTAGCTAGTTAAATCATTTAAGAGTTAGTTACAAGCATGTATAACTGAAAATCAGTTAGCTAACTAACTAATCTAATTCCTTGGTTTGCATGCTAAAATACTGCACCTCTCTTATCACGATTAATCAATTAAAGACAAACACTTCTCTGTAAATCTTCTCCCTAATTCTTCATTTCTATCATGGTTCAAGAGCAGCTTGATCCTGACTCAAGAAAGCCATTTTTTTCTGGAAATAGTGCTCTAAGCAGACTGTTTTCACCATTTCTGTCAACATTTTCTCCTAGCGTGGAGACAAATCTCCATTGCAAAGTGCTTCCCAAGCTCTCTTTTCCTTAGCCCAATGGCTCTTCCTTCAAATCTTGCACTTCCAGTAGGTTCGAAACTACTTATTCAGAATCTGAACTCTCTAATGCAAGTCAAACCGGACAACTCCAACAATTTAATATGTGCTACTTAATATGGAGGGCACAACTTCAAGCAATTCTTCAAGCCAATCAACTCCTTGATCATGTCACTATAGTTGATTCTTTCCCTGTCAAGCAATTGACAATAAGTGATGGCACAACCATCCTAATCCTGCCTACTCTTCCTGGATCACCACTGATCAACACCTCAAAACTTGCCTCTTTGTCTCCATTACCCTGCAATTTTTCCTCAAGTACTCCATTTACAGAGTGCTCCTTCAATATGGACAGTCTTGGAGACGACGAGATTCTCCCTCAATATGTCACATATTCATTAACTCAAAGATGAGGCTCTGCACAATTACAAAGGACTCTTAGTCCATGCAAGCTTACCGGATGGCATCAAAGGAATCAGTGAAAGTCTTGTCAATACTGTTGAGCTCATAAAAGAAGACCTGATCCTCTACATTCTAAAGGGCTTACCTACTGATTATGAGCCTTTAAAGGCCTCAATCAGGCTAGGACTGAATCACTCTCAATTCAAGAGCTTAGCAGTCTTCTAATATCAGAAGAGCAACATTTGCAATTGACCATAATTTGTTCAACTCTTTGACATACCTTCTACAGACATACAAACTGCCCTTTACAACAACACACACTCCTTTAGAGGTTCCCATCAGAGGGGAAAAGGTAGGAACTACAATTCTAACGGGTTAAAGGACAAAAGGGTTCCTCAAGATGAGAATACACTTCTAAAACTTCCTCTCTACCATCACATCTCCTTAATCTCCTAATTTCTCTTCATCAGATTGTTCTCTCCACTATCAGATCTGTTGCAAGCCTAATCATTCTGCCCTAGATTGTTGGCATAGATTGGATACTACCAACTATTTCAGTTCCAAACCTGATAAACAGGTCCTGGCAGCTCAGGCTGACCCTTCTCAAATCACCGAATCGACCTAGTACTCGGACTCAGGAGCCAACAACCATGTTACTCACAACTTGTCTCAACTGCATAGTCACCAGCCTTATAATAGCACAGAATTTGTAAATAATGGTCATGCTTTGCCAATCACAAGCATTGACTCTAGTACTCTCCTCACTCCTTTTATGATCTCCAATGTTATTTATGTACCTACAACTTCATCAAATTTGCTTTCAGTCTATCAACTTAGTAAAGACAATAATTGTATTGTTGTTTCTGATTCTAAGGAAATGGTTATCCTGGACAATCATACTCACATGGTCAAGTTCCTGGGCCTCTGTGATAAAGATCTCTACCCTCTTCCATCAAGCTTTCTTTCTTCCTCACCACCCACAAGCCAAGCCCTTAACTGCACCTACAAAGCCTCTACACTCTCCGCTGATAGGCTCTGGCATCTAAGGCTTGGCCATCCCTCCAAGAATACTTCTAATAAAGTGTCATATCTATTGAATGTAAAAAAATTAGTCACTCTGGTATAAATTGTCAGGATTGTACGAGCCGAATGCGGTGAGAGTCGCACGTACAGTAACAAGGGGGGTTCATGTCTATACGTGTAGTGTGGTCCTTGGGCTTACCCTCCCTATTTGTTCCTTAATTCAATTACAGATCAAGTTAAGGGAGAATGCCGCTTTCAAATCAAATCAAATCAAATATTTTTTTGTTAATTTTCTATTCATTAGGGGCATAACCAGGCTTTGCTTGATACATTTGGTTTAACCCTTTCGAACGAGGAAAGAAAGGGCATTTGAACTTCGATTGGTTTTACACAAGGGTAAGAAACTTTTTTCCCAAATGCTAACAGTTGCGATGCATGAGTGTTTGAGGCCAAGTCCTATAAACTTGTTTTTTTTTTTTTTTTGCTAGGCTAAGTCCTATAAACTTTCTTTTCCTGTTTCAAGTACTACTACTAATTTTTTTTTTCAATTGATTCACTCTAATGTATGGACAGACAAAAGAGCAGAGCTGATAGAAATTCTGCTCTGCAATCATACTAGAAGGACGGCTTCTTGGTCATCATCCTAGAAGGTTGCCCCTATTTATTTATACTGGAACTAGACCTGTTGATTGACTATAGATGTGAACTGATCGTTTTCTATTGGAATAAATGGATCTGCATTCACTTTGCCATCTAGAGATAGTTTGTCGTGAGTTAAGATACGGAGTTGGAAGAGAATGCCAGTATATCAGTTCATCTTCATCAAAGGCCAAACTCTATCATAACCTCCTCAGCCAAAAAGTGAAATAAACAACGAAGATGACAAGGAAGCAAGAGAGAAAGAGAGAGAGAAAAAGAGACTGACTACCATTATACTATCATGAAATGAAAAAATATTCTTTTGATAAACTGGGAAAGAGAATGTCTCGTAAGAGATATAGAATGAGTACAACACAATTATCGAAAGGGGTCTGCTGCTTTAAAAAGGAGTCTTTGGTGGTTATCGTCCTATAATTTGTGAAAGCAACCTTTAACCTCCTCATGGTATGTAAATATCCACATAAGCTAAAAGGGATTGCTCCATTTGGAAGTAATAGCCTAGGGTTATGATGGTGGCCTCTAACCTTCTCAAGGTATCTAAATATATACATAGCTCTAATGAATGAATTAACCACTAAAAAGCAGTATCCTACACTTCTATTTCCACCACCATAACTATTTTCCAGTCTTACAATAACTGCCAACAATCACACCCACCTCTTTTATACTTTCTAGTTTCCACCATCACCACGCACCATTGTCATGAATACATGTCATTGAGGTTGCCGACAAACAACCTGCAGACTGTTCCACCTCTTACTATCATGTCCAGTTCCGCCATCATCACATTTCGCCATTGTTACGAGTACATGTCAATGGAGCTACCAACAGATAGCCTATAATATGTTTAAGGATAAACATGTATGCAAGGTAGAGAGAGAGAGAAAGAGAGAAAGAGAGAGAGAGACGGGTTGAACATTGTGAATGATTATGTCCTCTGAACTTTACTAACAGCATGTGAATGATTATGTCCTCTGAATTTTATTAACAGTTAATATATGTCTAGAAGATATTACCGCAAGAACAAAAAGAAGGAAGAAATAAAGAAGCCAAAGGATCAAGATCATTTATGTTCATAAGTACAAATTAATATGAATTTAGAAGTTGCTGCTGTTGGGAGCATGAGATGGCGATGTAACTACTTGATCCCTGTCAAAGACCAGGTTACTCTAGATACCTAGAAGAAAGTTGCACTGAAAATTCAAAAGCAAAACCCTAGTTCTTGAAAAGAACTAAATAGCCAAAAGGAAAGTTCAGTAAAGTCCAAGTGTCATCCAAGGCCACCAGCTCTCCCTACAAGGAAAGAAGACTACAAAACCCTTACTTACTAAGTTGGTTGAAGTCTAAAAACCTAATCAAAATAAGAAGTATGATAATAAACCAATAACTAAACTAGGAGGTTACTGTAGCATGAACAGGTGTGATTTTCACTATTATTTCTGAGGCAACTTCCACATTGGAAGCTTAGCAACTTTACTTTATTTGTGGTATTCTCCTTTTCAAGCTTGGAGTGATGTTATTCAACATATTGAGGTTTTGTAAGACAAACTTCAAAGAAATGGCAGGTTACATCTTGAGTTGTTCAGTGAAAATGGCCATTTGGGAATACAGCCATTGGAAAATGAAAACATATAATCACAAACCCATTTGCAATTAACTGAAGAATGCAAAAATGGATTTTAGTTATTGTAGCCTTTATCTATTGCTTGATATGAATATATATTTATAAGGAAACCAAATTTATAACTTTTATACATATAAAGCACTTTGGTTGAGGAAACTGCCAATACAGAAGCAAATTTAACATGTCATGTGTCATACGGAGCAGGAAAGAATACACAGGAAAAAGAAATGGCAATATAAAATGAGACAAAAATTTATGCAAGAAACACAGATGATATAAGCAACACTAGTGATTAAGAATAGAACAGCTGAACATCAAAATATAGTAAGCATCATCAAACAATTGTACTAGTCCAAATCTTAAGCTCATATGGATTTTACAGTTTCGCCTCTAATTGAAATGCTTAAAGTCACAATTAGGTCCACTTACAAACTTTGACATTCTTATAATGAGTTTCAGACAAGAGAAAGAAAAAAAAAAAAAAAAGGAAGCAAAGATAAATACACAAATTAATGTGCTCAGGGAAACACTTTTCTAACTGGCCCAAAAAGATAAATAGGCATTTCAAACTGCAAAAGAGCTATAATTTCTATTTGGCCCCACATTAAGCTTTCGTTTCAAATAGACGTTAATGTGATCAGGCGTTAAAGTCTATGATTAGAGAGAAGTATCTAATGTACTCTTCCTTATCGCAAGTTCTCTTTAGATCTCTAAATCTGACCTCACAGTTCGCCATGGAAAATATTGTGCCAATGTACTCTAAACCATCCGACAAGATGACGTGGAAGTTATTATATGACAATAATAAAATGCAGCTTACAATGACTTTGAACTTCAGTAGAAAGTTTGCATTAGTCAGATAATTGGCTTAACAATTCAAACTTTTTTCTTTTTTGTATGTGTGTGTGCAGTCATTCAATTTTTGTTGCAGAAAACAGGAATAATCCCTAGTATATTGCTTTTGTTTGAGATGTACAGCCCTATATTTATACATAAACTACACTATATTTCCTAAATAAATACAATCACATTCCCTATAATATGGGATCTACAATTTTAACCATAACTGGTCAACTACCTATTTATGGATATTTTCAATCATATCCCCTTAATTGATTGCATTAGATCAAATACCTTGATTCAACAATCGTACTCACATATTCAGGATTTTTCCACACTCACCCTCAAGTTGGCTTGAAGATGTCTTGCATTCCCAACTTGCATAGAAGACTATCAAATTGTTTCTACTATAATCCTTTAGTGAAAATATCTGCCACTTGCTCTTCTGTAGGAATATAAGGCACACATATCACTCCATCTTCCAGTTTCTCCTTGATGAAGTGTCTATCTATTTCCACATGCTTAGTCCTATCATGTTGAATAGGATTATGAGCTATGTTGATTGCAGATTTATTGTCACAATAAAGCTTCATTGGCATTGGACTTGAGATTTTAAGATCTTCAAACAACCTTTTCAGCCACAGAAGTTCACACATCCCATGAGCAACTGCTCTAAACTTAGCTTCTACACTACTTCTCCCCACAATATTTTGTTTTTTGCTCCTCCAAGTTACAAAATTTCCACCAACATAAGTACAGTAGCCTAAAGTGGACCTTCTATCTGTCACACTTCCTGCCTAATCTGCATCAGTATCAGCTTCAATGCTTAGATGACCATGATTCTCAAGCTCTATTTGTTTGCCGTTAAAATATTTTGCTGGAAAATATTTTACACATTTTCCGGTGTTTGGTAGGATATAAAATTTGGTCAAACATAAAATATTTTTCAGTCAACAATTGCGGCTACTTTTGCTTAATTTTACGGTGTTTGGTAACACCGGAAAATTGATCAACTATAAAATGTTTTACAGTCAACAATTGCAGCTAGTACAAAAGTTTGTAAAATATTTTCATGTCCTTTAGGAGAAGAAAACATTTTACAGAACTTACTGTACATCCAAACACCAAAAAATATTTTTCAGTATTCTATTTTCCAGGAAAACATTTTACGGCAAACAAACAAAGCCAAGGAAAATATTTTATTTTCCAAGAAAACATTTTCCACAAGCAAGTTATTTTACGGCAAACAAACGGAGCCTCAAATAACAAACCTTTTTCAGGTGTTCCTTTTAGATACTTGAGAATCCTATAGGCTGCCTTAAAGTGTTCTTCTCTGGGAGAGTGCATAAATTGGCTTACGACGCTCACTACAAAGGCAATATATGGCCGAGTATGTGAGAGATATATAAGTTTTCCAACCAGCCTCTGAAACTGCTCTCGATTAATAACTTTTTCTGCACTAGCTGCCTGCAACTTTAGATTTGGCTCCATAGGTGTTTTTATTGGTTTGCAACCAAGTAAACCTGTCTCCGTAAGTAAATCTAACACATATTTCCTTTGTGAAATAAATATCCCCCTCCTAGATCTCGCAAATTCCATTCCTAGGAAGTACTTCAAGGCTCGAAGATCTTTTATCTCAAATTCTTTTGCAAGAAAAACATTTAAATCTTCCAGCTCTCTTATATTGTCTCCGGTCAAGATTATGTCATTCTCGTAGACAATAAGTATAGCTATCTTTCCATCACTTGAATGTTTGTAGAATAGTGTGTGATCAGCCTGACTTTGACAGTACCCATGACCCTTGATTGCTTTTGTAAATCAATCAAACCATGCTCTAGGTGATTGTTTTAAGCCATAGAGTGATTTCTTCAATCTTCACACCTTTCCAACTCCATAAGTATCTTTCAATCCAGGTGGTATATCCATGAGTACCTCTCCCTCTATCTCACCATTTAAGAAAGCATTCTTTACGTCTAACTGTTGCAACAGCCAGCTCAAATTTGCAGCAAGAGACAATAACACCCATATGGAATTTATCTTTCCCTTAGGGGCAAATGTTTCTTGGTAGTCTATTCCATATGTTTGGGTAAAGCCTTTAGCCACAAGTCTTGCTTTATATCTTTCAACGCTACCATCTGCCTTGTATTTGATAGTGAACACCCATTTGCAGTCTACAGTTTTCTTCCCTCTTGGCAACTCAACAATCTCCCAAGTTTTGTTTTTAACAAGAGCCCTAATCTCTTCCATAACTGCAGTATTCCACTCAGCATGATTCAAGGCTTCCTGTATAGTTCTTGGAATTGAAACACTAGAGAGAATAATGGTAAAAGCTCTATAATTTGGAGACGACCTATGGTAGGACACATATTTAGCGATAGGATGGATAGTTCAAGAACGACTTTTTCTTAAGTGCAATAAGGATACCAAGGTCATGAGGAAGGCATTCTTCATTGCTGAGAAAATAGTAAGCTAGAGAGAGATTTTAGAATTGCAGAAAATTTCATTATGATTAATTGATTGATCTGTATTACATTGAGGCTATTTATAGCCATTACAATGACTGCCTAACTGTGGCAATTATGACAGCTATAATGCACTAGCTAACTAACTATTCGTCAGCCGACTTGGCTGATGGCTGCCGGATGAGCAATCGGTTGATATATCAACCGGCAACTATCATCCGCTGCCATAAATGGCTGGTGGATGACTAGCGGTTGATGTATGATGGATGACCAGCTAGGTGATACATCAACCTGCTAGTGGATGACCAACCGGTTGATACATCAACCTGTATACAAACTATCTTTGTAAGCAAGCTCAGTAACCTATACTTTATCACCCCCCTCAAGCGGAACTGGGTAGTGCACAGGGGAAGCTTGTGGAGTAGATACTTGTATTGCTTGACTGGTAGAGATTTTGTAAAAAAGTCAACCAAGTGCTCAGTGGAGGGAATATATGACACTTGCAACTGTTTAGCCACAACCTGCTCCCTTACAAAATGATAGTCCAATTCAATATGTTTAGTCCTTGCATGAAACACGGGATTGACTGCAAGAGGAAGGGCTGACTAATTATCACAGTGGATGACTGGGGTGCTGACTGGGATGTAGAGATCTTTCAATAGGAAAGTTAACCATCTCAACTCTACAGCAGTATGGGCCATTGCCCTCTACTCAGCCTCAGTTGAATTCCAGGCCACAATCACCTGCTTCTTTGAGCACTAAGAGACTGCATTAGGGTCTAGAAATACTTGATACCCTGTAGTTGACCTCTTTTCTAGCGTGTCACTGGCCCAATCACTGTCTAAATAGGCATGCAAATGTAGTAGTCGTGACTGAAACAAAATCCCATGACTGGTTGTACCTTTGACATACCTCAATACTCTTTTGAGGGCAACATAGTCAGCAGTGAATGGATTGTGCATGTGTTGGCATAAGGAATTAACAGCAAATTGCATATCAGGTCTAGTGATAGTTAAATATTGTAGTGCTCCTACTAGGCTCCTATAGTGTGTGGGATTGGCATAGGGTGCAATTTGTGTAGAGTAAGATGAGAGTGTTCGGAGTATGTGGGGGTATCTGCAGGTTTGCACTCACTCATACCTGCCTTTTGTAGAAGTTCTATAGCATATTTTGTTTGATGCAGCAGAAGAGAGGTAGACTGTGGAGTAACTTCACTTCCTAAGAAATAGGAGAGCTTACCTAGATCTTTCATAGCAAACTGTGTTTTGAGAGTAGATATGAGTGATTGAATAGCAGTAGGAGATGAACCTGTGATGATAATATCATCAACATAGACTAGAATTATGAGCATGTGTGAGGCTGTTTTCTAAACAAATAATGATGTATCTTCTTTACTGCATTGAAAACCCAATCCTAGCAGGCAAGAGGATAGTTTATAGTACCAAGCTCTTGGTGCTTGCTTGAGACCATTCAAAGATTTGTATAGTTTGCATACATGGGTAGGGTGGTTAGGATCAATGAAACCTGGGGGTTGACTGATGTATATTTCCACATTCAATAGGCCATGCAAAAAGGCATCTGAGACATCTAATTGAAGTAGAGACCAGTGATGATGTAAAGCCAATGAAATGACTACCCTAATGGTTTGTGCCTTGACCAATGGACTAAAGGTCTCAGTGTAGTCAATGCCAGGCTCCTGGTTGTAGCCCTTGGCTACTAACGTGCCTTATATCTAGCAATTGACCCATCTAAGTGTCTTTTGATCTTATAGACCCATCTACAACCTATAGGCTTCCTATTTATGGTAAAGAGACTAGAGTCCATGTTTTCTGGTCTAGCAATGCTTTGAATTCTTCTTGCATTGCTTGCTGCCAGTGAATAGATTTGGATGCCTCTTTATATGTGTCTAGTTCTATTATGGGAGGACTAGTGTTGAGTGTATTGAGTTGATATAGTGGGGGTGGTAGACAACTAGTTTTGGACCTAGTCAACATAGGATGTATAGAATTAGGAGCAAGGGAATTGTGTGAAACACTTGAATTGTTTAAGGCAGTGGGAGAGGATTGACTCTGTTGATGTGTACTATCAACTATGTGAGGATCGACTGTGTGTTTGAGCTATAGTGGGGTGGTGCTGTTGTACTGAGGTTGATTGAGATGATTTAGGTGTAGGGGAATACAGATTGTGAGCTGGATTAGGAGAGGATTGCAAGGGAACTGCAAGTAGATGGTTTGCAGTTTCAGGAGGAGAACTTGTGGGTGAGAATATTGGAGTTGCAGCTGAAGGAAAGAAATCAATGATAGAGGAAAGAAAGGATGGACTTGTAGAGCAGGGAAAGACATGCTCTACAAATCTCACATGTCTAAAAACATAAACTCTTTGTGTAGTTGAATCTAGACATTTGTAGCCCTTGGTTGTAGGACCGTAACCTAAAAAGATACAAGGTTTAGACCTTTCTTCAAGCTTGTTTTTGGTATAAGGCCTCAACCAAGGATAACATAAGCAACCAAACACTCTTAAAGCTGAGTAGTCAGGCCTCTAAGAGTATAAGATTTCAAAAGGTAAGTGATTGTGTAGAAGAGGTATTGGTAGTCTATTTATGAGATAATTGGCAGTAGCAACTGCCTCTAGCCAATATTTTGATGGAAGATTAGAGTGGTTTAAGAGGGCAATGGCAATTTCAATGAGATGGAGATGTTTTTTCTCTGCTTTGCCATTCTGTTCTGGTGTGTAGGGGCATGAAGTTTGGTGGACAATGCCTAAAGAAGTGAGATGTTGGCTGAATTGATGATTGAGGTATTATGTGCCATTGTCTGTTCTTAGAGTCTTAATCCTAGTGTTGAATTGATTGTGCACCAATGCAGTAAAACTGAGTAATGCATTATATGCTTCAAATTTAGCCTTTAAAGGATATAACCAAGAAAATCTAGAGAAATCATCAAGAAACAAAATATAGTATTTGTATTTCATACAAGAAGAGATAGGAGCTGGGCCCCAAACATCTGAATGTACTATTTGAAAAGGAAATTCTATTACTGTACTAGAAGACTGAAAAGGCAATTTGTGTGCCTTAGAAACAGAACAAGAACTACATTCTAGTGAGTGTTTAGGTAGAGTTACATGTAGTATGGATGAAAGTAATTGTGCTGCAGGCTTGGAAGGATGCCCTAATATCAAATGCCATTGATAGCTGGTAGCATAAGAGGCTGGCTTGGTGGTGCAGGTGAGTATTTTCCTTGCAGATGTTGTTGATGGTAGAGAGCTGCAAGGTAAAGGATACAATCCTTGTCTACAGAGGGCTTGGAACAAAGTTTTGTGGGTGACATTGTCCTGGATTGCGCCCCCCTTACGAGTAAAACTGAGAGTGCAATTATTCTCTTGTGTGAGTTTAGCTACAGATAACATATTACATGATATGTGTGGAATGTAAAGACCAAAGGAAAGTGTGAAAGATGATGTAAGTGTCGTGAGTGTGCTAGTGCCTATGCTATGTATAGGTAAGGTATTACCATTGCCAACTGCTACTGTGTCAGTCACTTCATATGGTTGAGTATGTTGCAAGTAAGCCATGTCATGGGTAACATGTGTGTTAGCCCTAGAGTCGAGGTATCACTGATTGTCTACAGTGCTAGAAGAACCTGCAATTGCAGCCATGACCTTTTTCTCTTGCTTTGGGCATGTGTAGTTGACAACATCAAATCTATGCTAGCATTCTAATGTAGTATGATTTGGTTTCCCACATATTTGACATGAAACAGAAGCTGCAATAGAGTTTGAGTTGTTGTAGGATTTCTGTGTTATTGTTATTGTAGTTCCTCTGTCCTCTACCTCCTCTGCCCCCTCTATTATTTCTTCTTTTTCCTCTGTTAGACTGATCTTGATTGTTGGAAGTCTGTGTATAGGGCAGTTGGTAGGTCTGACACTAGAGAAGTGTTGAGTTTGGTGGATTGGAGGAACTGTATATTGAGCTCTTCAGTCAACAGAAGACTAGTTAACTCACTAATGGAGATAGGAGTTGATTTCATCCTAATGTGGGACCTGAAAGTTTCATACTCAATTGGCAGTCCTTTTAGGATGTAAAGAATTAGATCCTCTTCTTCAACAGGTGATTTGACTTCGAATAGAGCATCAGTGATAGTCTTAACATGATCCAGATAACTCTGCATAGATTGGCTAACTTTGTTGAGACTATGAAGTTTTTGTTTCAGGTGGTGGATGTATGCCATGCTGAGGGAATTGAACCTTTGTTCTAGAGTAATCCAAATAGCTGCAGCAGAAGTGAGATGTAGGACTTGTGGTAGGACTGATGAAAAGATAGAAGCAAACAAACATGTCTTGAGATGTTTGTTTATCAGAATCCATGAAGAATAATCAGGATTGATAGTTGTTGTGCCATTGTTATTGGTGATCTCCTTAGAAGGACAAGGAATTTCACCATTAACATACTCAAGAAGATCATAAGCATGAAGAATAGCTTGAATTTGAGCCTTCCAAACAAGATAGTTAGAGTTTTCTAACTGAATTTTCACTAGAGAATTTAGGTTTTGAATCAGAAGCTTTAAACCAAAAGGAAGCTCTTTTTCAGAAGAAGTAGCCATGGTAGAAAGCTTGAAAATGTTAATTTTGCAAGAAGAAATGAGCTAAATTGTAAAGAATTGAAAACTAGATGAATGAACAAACCCTAATTGGAGCAGTGAGGAGAAGTCCTTGATTTGAATGTTCGAAGCTTCACAGCACAGCTTTAATGGAGTCGCAATGTTCAAGAGGAAACCCTAGGTTGTGCAGAAGAGAGAACTCTTCAAAGTCTGTGTGCGAAGCTTCAAAACTCTGCTTTAATGGAGTCGCAATGATCGAGTGTCAAAAACAACTTTGATGAGCTTGTTTTCGAGAGAAAAAAATGGCAGATCATTCCTCACATGGAGAATTGTTGGCTCTCAATACCATGAGAAAATAGGAAGCTAGAGAGAGATTTTAGAATTGCAGAAAATTTCATTATGATTAATTGATTGATCTGTATTACATTGAGGCTATTTATAGCCATTACAATGACTGCCTAGCTGTGGCAGTTATGACAGCTATAATGCACTAGCTAACTAACTATTCCTCAACCGACTTGGCTGATGGCTGCCGGATGGGCAGCCGGTTGATATATCAACCGGCAGCTATAATCCGTTCCCATAAAAGGCTGGTGGATGACTAGCGGTTGATGTATGGTGGATGACCAGCCGGGTGATAGATCAACCTGCTGGTGGATGACCAACCGGTTGATACATCAACCTGTATATAAACTATCTTTGTAAGCAGGCTCAGTAACCTATACTTTATCAATTGCTGATTTTAGGAATTAAAGATGGAGAAGAGATAGAAGTACCTATTTCACTCAAGACGCCTTTATTCAGAGAGTTTTCTTGGCAGGCAGAAGATTGGTGTTCCTTATTTTGATAATTCTTTCTGCGAGAGTAAACACGAAGCTCAGGTTGAGGTTGAATTAGAAGTGATTCGTTTCCTGAAGTATTGTCTTCAATGTTTGACTCGAGAGGTTTTGAGGAGAGAGAAAGAATGGGTACAATAGGAATAGACAATGGTGAATCACTCGGCACTGGTAAGGAATCTGAACTCAACACTTCCCAAAAAGGATATTCCCTCTCGTCATTCTCTCCTTGAATAGCATTTTTGATAAAATAGGGTTAATTTTCAAAAAATGTCACATCCATACTCACTAAAAATTTTCCAAAAATAGGATTAGTACATTTATACCGTTTCTGTTTGGGAAAATACCCAATAAACACACATTTTTTAGCCCTAGGATCAAGTTTTGATTGCTCCTGTCTATGAATGTGTACAAAGGCTGTGTGCATCCAAACACTTTAAGAGGTAAAGAAGTGAGAATTCTAATACGGGGAAAAATTGTTAGCAAACTGTTTATGGGTGTTTCAAATCGCAACACTCTAGTTGGCATTCTATTGATCAAATATGTAGCTGTAAGAACAGCTTCACCCCATAGGTATTTAGGAACCCCCATAGTGAACATTAGTGCTCGTGCAACTTCAAGAAGATGGCAATTTTTTCTTTCAATTATGCCATTTTTGTTGAGGAGATGGCGATTTTTTCTTTCAATTATGCCATTTTGGCACTATCTTTTGCACATGCTCAATCAGAGTCGTAAAATTAATCAAGTTCTTGCCACAAACCTTACAGCATATTGTAATATTTTGTGACTGTCTGATACCATGCAGAAAACAAGAATAATTCTTGGTATATTGCTTTTGCTTGAGATGTACAGTCCTATATTTATACATAAACTACACCACTATATTTCACAAAACAAATATAATCACAATCCCTATAATTTGGGATCTACAATTTTAACCATAACTAGTCAACTAACTATTTATGGATATTTTCAATCATATCCCCTTAATTGATTGCATTAAATCAAATACCTTGATTCATACAATCATAATCACATATTCAGGATTTTTCTACATTTGTGAATGGCCAGTCACAGTAACAAAGCATTGTTAGTGTCGAACCATCAAGTTGAATTAGCTCGTGGCCTTATCAAGTAGGCTAAGAAATGTTCAAATTAATATATCAGCAACATGTTACTCACCGATACAGAAAGTAGCATGTTTGTGAAGTTTAGACATCAAATCCTTCACCTGCAGAATGGATTAGATTGATCATCACAGGAATTCAGTAAACTCATCATGTACAGGAACTAAGTTAAGCATGTAAATAAGCGTATAATGCAATATCCGTTTGACGGGTTTATGCACAAACATGCATTATGACTTCATCTTTTGAGGAAGATTATGTCTCCTGATGACAAGTGATTCAGATCCAAAAATGTACTCACTTGAAAATCTTGTAACATAAATCATGTCAATAGAGAAGACAGCGACAGCAATAATTATTTAGATTTGCTCAGTCCAAAGCTCACATGAAAATAAGGTGGAAGAAAAATCCGAATTTATGTCAATCCTAGAGGAGAAATAACAAATACAAGTCTTATAACATCAAGATGCTCCACATGGAATCATGTAAATCCAAAGGTGTGAAAAATTCAATATGAAAATTATGACATCCTTAGATAGCTTAAGAATGAAGTTGGTTTCAAATGAACTCACAGTTCATTGTTTGCTTTTTGGACATTACCAAGTTCATCCATCCCAATCACTGGCAACATACGTAACAAGAACATGACACACTTAATAGTCTCATATATTTCAAACATGAATATCTTCTCCAAGAGTGAATAAACATAAACTATGAAAAGTCCAGGTATTGTTGAATTCTCTCCATACAATCACACTCTTAAGCACACCATAAGAGATCATACATGGCTACTTCATCACTAAACAACACCGAAAAGACTACAAATCATAAATATCATTAATTCTATCCACCATGAAATTAAGCTAGATGATGCTTAACAAATGCGCATAGTTTGGCCAAGATTATTGCCTAACTAATGCCCCTATTCCCTCTATCTGTGAGATATATTTGACTACTCATCTTGCAGACCAAACTTAGGTTGTTCATCAAATCCTTGGTGTATCTGAACTTAAAGAGTGCCATACATCATAATCTCTTTACAGGATGCCATACATCATAATCTCTTTGCAGGATAAACTCAGCCTGCTTAGATTTGAACGAACTCAACATAAGAGCTTTAACAAAGTATAGGTCAAAAAATGAGTAAAAGATGTTAGAGAAACAATAAAAGAATGAATATTAAAGCGCTGGGAAATTGGCAGAAGTATGTTGTATAGGTACTAGAAGCCAAACTTTATATCAATTTCAGCAATCCATAATGAAACCAAAGGGACAGGAACGATGTTCAGCTTATAATCAGTATTCTCAGGGCTATTTTCATATTCTTAAATGGGCTTTAACTTGGAGGGTAAGGCAGTATGCAAATTAACAAAATAATACCCTTCAGTATTGTGTTAGTAAGGATAGTTGTGTAACATTTCTCCTACATTGATAAATAGCGTATTTGTGGATTATAGTGAAACAATATATATAGGGGCTAGTGCTACGATAGAAGCACCAAGCCATTCTCTCCCACTCTTTCTTTATGTCTCTCTTTCTCTCTCTCAGTCCTTGCCATACAATTATAAAGTAACGTAAATACTCATCTACAACTTTTAGTCTTACTAAAGACGCAACAATCATCGTTTACTTCTCTCCTAATATTGAATCATCAACACTTCTTAACTAGAAAAATGAGAAGAAAAAAGAAATGGCAAAATCACTTTATTATCTTACTAGATGAGCTACTGCTTTTTGCAAAGCAGTAAAATAATTCAAGTCATAGAGGAGGGTACCTCATCTTGGCGTCTTCTTCCTTCAAAGCTAAAAGGTTTCAGAATAATGCCAACAACCAGACCATTTCCTGCTTTTTCTTCCCTAAGAATATCGAGTGCTGTTATATGATCATAACTGTAAGCTGCACTAGCCACCTAAAAAAATAGAAGAAGTAAATCAAAAGAGAACTAGATTTGTGAACATATATGCTTCTTCTCACACACTTTTCTACAACTCACAATGCTATGTGAGAGAATATTTATATGCAACACTGAATGACAGTATGAAACTTAACAAACTGTAATCTTTTTTAGTACTATGGAGTCTTGTCTAATTTCACTTTTGATTTGATAAGTGGTAATTTCATAGGATATGACGTATCCTTCAAATCATTGCCAGACATGGAAACAGATCTTTTTACCTCTTAGTTCTTCTTTTCTTCTTTTTTCCATATCCTGGACACAAATATCAGTTATAATTGACAAGGGAATAATGATTATTTTACCATGATACCACATGAAAACAACAACCAATATACTCATAACAAGACATCCCAACCCTACCCAGAAGAAAATAAAAGGTTGCTTAGACTTTTTTCTTCATTCATTGAGTTGGAGGAATCCATAGGGCTACCAATTGCTCCCCCTTTAATGGGGATAAAGTGATCCCGATCTTGACCTACTGGGTCTCCTCATCCGCTCACGTAAATGGATCCAAACTGCAGTTTGGATGTTCGTTGACAAAGATGGATTATAGAGCCAGGGGCAAATAGAAGGTATGTCAATTAATCTCAAGTTCCACCCTGACATCCAAAAGGGTCATGAACTCATCTGCTAAACTTCAGCATCAACACAAACCAGCTGGGATATATAAATTATCCTTTATCGACTTTCTTGGTTTTACATTTTAAAGAAATAATGCATACATAAAATTAACTTAAATTAGTTGTCCAACTTTCAGTAGTGACATGGTTATGTAATTAAGGTCTTTCTTAAAAATGTAAAAACATTACAAAAAATACTAAAATTTACAAAGAGCATGAGATAAAGAATGTACAAACAAGGATAACTGCTTTTGAACCCGACTGCAAGGATAATGGAGCTTCTGGATTTCTTCTTGCAACTTCTGGGAGGAAGGAGAGACAGAGAAAGAGAGAGAAAGAGAGAGAGCAGACGAAGAAGAAGCATAGCAACAACAAAATATAATCAGTAAACAAATCATAGTCAAAATAAAGTTTCTCAAGAGAACGTGAAGTATACCAGTATGCGCTACAAAAACAAGTCATCAAATGCAAATGTCTTCTTACCTTCCAAAGAAATGAAAACTGCAAATACCGCTCTTCTTATAAGGTGCAAGCTGCTTATGACCTCCTTTTACATTTTGATAAGTTAAAACTAAAAGTTGCTCCAAAATGGGGGCGCAAGCCCATTTGCAAAAAGCTTATACAGCAAGGCAAAATGAAACCCTATGTAATAGAACAAAGGAAAACCTATCCCATCCCAATATGCTATATTCCTAGGCCAAATGCAAACCTAAACCAGTTCAGCAAATGCAATTAGGAGTAAATTTTTTTCTCAACTGGAAGCAATCACCTGATCTTTCTACCCTTATTAATAATTTAGCATTTTAGTCTGTTCAGTTCCGACTCTTTGTTCAATCCAGGCATTTTCTCCTTCGCCTTGTTCTCCTTATCTCCCTTCCACCCCAACTCTTTGCACTGCTCACAATCAACTCTTTTGCCTTCTTTTTGTTCGGGCCAACAAGAGTCCTCAAGAACTCTCCAAAATTTTCCTGGTCTCCCAATTTATGGTTAAAAGCCCGCCCCTTCTCGGCCTCCTTCAACTCTTGACAGACGGAACTCCCATTCCCTTTGCTATTTATATAAATGGGAATTAAAGACCGCCAACCACAGTGACTAGCTGAGGAGCAGGTTCATAATAAACCTTTTGAAGCCCTTAATTACCCAGAGTCAACCATGTGAACTATGGAAGAATTATATCTACTATCCCCCAAAGCCAACATAATTGACATTGTTAGAATATGCACTTGTTCCACATAAAAAAATTATAAATTTTTAAGCCACCTTATAAGATTTTGGGCTATTCCACTTAACACCAATTGGTTTTAGGATAGAATCTCAGTTATCTTAACATGGTATCAGAGCTAGGCTCGTGGTCTAGTCTCATTCATTTTCTGCGTGTGTCCCACGTGTGTTCAATCTTCCATCTACTGGTCTTTCCACGTGTGTAATTCAATCTTCCACATGTCACCCCTCTTAAATCAAGTCACAAGTGACGGAGAGTATTAGAATATGCACTTATCCCACATAGAAAAATCATAAATTTTTAGACTACCTTATAAGATCCATGGCTTTTCCACTTAACACCAATTGATTTTAAGATTAAACCTCAGTTATCTTAACAGGCATCATACTCTTCCTCAAAATATAATTAACCTTCTACTTTTGGATTACTGAGTGGGCCAAACTTGTCGGGGTTTTTCTACATTGGACGCCTTTACTTTGCAGTCTTCTCTTTGTTTATCTGTTTACTTTGACCACAACATCCCCCAGCTAAACTCATTAGTCTGTTGCTGCCTATTGGGCCTCCTAGTTAGCCCATATATTTTTACAAGACACTCTCTGCTCATTTTCAAAATTTGAAAACCAACCTGATCTTTTCATTCTCCAATTCCATCATGTCTCTTTAACTCTTGGGGATCACCCTAATAACTCCATCAACCATGCTCCTTCCTCGTTAATGAGAGCCACGGGCCTTCTCTACCTGCTTCCCCATGCTTTCTCAAACTCTCTACCTTGCTCCACTATACTAGTCAATGACCTGGAAGAAACAGGGTGCTCACTCAGCCCATAGTAGAATCCGGAATCTCCTTCGCGCCACCTTGATCCTCATAGCAATGGCAAACTGCAATTGGTAACTCACACACCACCTTGCCCACTAGAAGTCCCAAGGCCAAAGTAGTTGCAGTCCCCCAACTTCTACTTTATTCGCTGGACATACCACAAGTGTACTCGGAGATCCACCAATCTCACCCAAAAAGTATCCTCCCTCAAACCCACACGGCCAAAACCTGTTGTTGAAGTAGTTGCTAGGTTATTAGCTTTTATATATATGTTATTTCTCCCACAAAGGAAGAGAGGTTATTTGTCTTATGTACTAAGCCCCACATAAAGAGGGTAATTACTTGCAATAATAACATAAGCTATTTCTCTCTAATGTCACTCTATACCACTTAACATGGTATCCAAAGCCAGGGAGAGACATTAACCCTAATATCCCACACCCACCACCATTCGACTCCCCACATAGCTACGACCACAGCTAACCCTACGCCGAAATCAGCCGCCACCGGAATCTTTACCGGCAAGCAAAACCCTAGAAACCTTAACTATTTTTTTCAAATCTGTTCAATTTCAGCCATCAAACCACCAAACTAACCCCACCATCGTGCTTAGCGACCTCGTCTGGCCCTCTCCTGATCTTTCTGTCACTAGCCGCCGCCCTCGACAGCGTCACGCGCCGCCGCCACGGGTCACGGCCGCCACCAGCTGACTCGTCCTTCTCTCATCTCTTCATCCGTCCTGGTTGCGTGCCCTGATTCTACCTCCATCATGTTCTTTTTCTCTAAACAGTGAACAGTTTTCTTGAAATTTTGTTTTTCAAAAAAAAAAAAAAGGGAAAAACAACAAAAGGAAACATAAAGATGCTTGGCTTATGATAGCCACCCATATGTCTTGATTTATGTTACATGATTAATTGAAGGACAACCACCTGTTTTCCTCCTTGTCCTTTGAAGAAGTTTCTCTTATTCATTGCATAACATGGCTACCTCCAAGCCTGATACCACCTCCGGTGGCCATAACTCGGAAGATTCTATTGTTGTCCCTACCATTACGGGCACTCCTATAATCACTACAACCAAACTCAATGGTTAGAATTATAGTCAATGGTCTTTTGCTGTCAAGTTATGGTTCAAAAGGCAAGGCCTAATCCACTATTTAACTGAGGATCCTCCCAAGTTGTCCAAAGCCAATCTTCGTCTTTGGGATCAGGTTGATGCTCAACTCACTAGTTTGTTGTTTCAATCCATCGAATCTGAATTACATTACCTTTCTCAAGGCTGTCCTTCGTGCAAAATACTTTGGACACGAGCAATGCAGATGTATACCAGTAATACTAGTCGTATCTATGATGTGACCTCTGACTTATTACAAATCCAGCTCAATAAACGAGCTATTTTGGGCGGTTTCAAAGTGCTATGGCTAAGTACAACGAAATTTTTCCTCCCAACACTGACACTTACCAGAAGCACCGGGAACAATGCTTTGTGGTTCTTATGCTTCGCTGGCTTCCCTCTCAATATGAGTCAGTCAGGTCTCAAATTTTCTGAAGTGCATCACTATCGTCAATGACTGATGTGTTTGCTGGCCTTAATCATGCCTCTTTGCCTAACCTCTCTCATCGCCCTGATAATCAATCCGCTCTTCTTATTCAACCCGCTAGCAAGGTTGACAATACTTCTCGAGGGGGTCGTGGACGAGGACAAGGACGAGGTCGAGAAGGTGGCCGAGGTGGTAACACTCCTAGACCTCAATGTACTTATTGCAACAAGATGGGTCATACTCGAGATACTTGTTGGAGTTTGCATGGTCGCCCCTCTGGTACTGCTCATGCTGTCCACATGGAGTCAACAGACACAACTTCTACCGAGCATGTTCCTTAACAGAGTGCCCCGCACCAAACTGCCTCCCCTTCATTCACTTTATCTAAATTTGAATATCTGCATTATCTTCAACTTCAAGCCTCTCAACAGGCCACCCAGTTTTCCACTGCATCGCTTGCCCATGCCACCACTCCTGCTGCCTTCTTGTCTCAACAATCCTCTTGTTCTAGTAAGTAGATTCTTGATTCTGATGCCTCCAATCACATGAGCAGTAATCCTTCCTTACTGTCTGATCTCCGTTCCTCTGACTCCCTCTCCCCTGTTACCCTTGCTGATGGCTCTTCCACCCCTGCCACCGGTAATGGATCCGCAGCACCTACATCATCTCTCCCTCTATCATTTGTTTTATATCTTCCCTAGTTCTTTTGCAATCTACTCTCTATCAATAAATTAACTAAATTGTTCACTTGTTCTGTCACCTTTACTTCTGACTCTGTGGTTGTGTAGGATCTAAGAACGGGCACGCAGATTGACACAAGGCATGAGGCTAATGGTCTTTACTACCTTGATGTTGATTTGTTTGTTGTCAGAGTCGCCATCTCATCTCCTGAACTCATCCACAGCTGTCTTGGCTACCCATCACTCTCCAATCTTCACAAGATGGTTCCTAGTCTTAATAGTGTTAATGATATCTTTGGGAAGTTATGTCAATTAGGCAAACATTGTCGTAGCTCGTTCGATAGTTGTATTAATAATCGGGCCAATGCCCCGTTTAAGTTAGTTCATTCGGATATTTGGGGACCTAGTCGTCATGTTTCCAAGTTTGGTTATCGATATTTTGTTACATTTATTGATGATTTTTCTCGTGTCACTTGGTTATTTTTAATAAAAGATCGTTTTGAAGTTTTCTCCATATTTCAAAAGTTTTATAATGAAATTTCTAATCAATTTGGTTCCCCTATTCGCATATTGAGAAGTGACAATGCTCGAGAATATTTTTCATCCTCTTTTTCTTCCTTTTTGTCTTCAAAGGGGGTTATCCATCAATCTTCTTGCACTTACACTCTACAACAAAAGGGAGTCGTTGAACACAAGAATCGCCACCTTATTGAGACGGCTTGGACACTTCTTCATATGAATGTCCCGGTCCGTTTTTGGGATGATGTTGTTCTTACGGCATGTTATCTTATTAATTGTATGTCGTCCATTATCCTCCATGATAAACTTCCTTTTTCCACCTTGTTGCCTCGTGACCCTATTTATCTACTGCCTCTCCACGTCTTTGGCTGTGTATGATTTGTGCATAATCTCTCCCTTGGGTCTAATAAGTTAAGCCCTCGGTCTATTAAGTGTATTTTTCTTGGGTATGCCCAACATCAAAAAGGCTATCGTTTGTATTCTCCAGAGTTGGATAAACTGTTCATATGCATTGATGTTACATTCTTTGAGTCTAAACCCTACTATGGACCATCTTCCGATCCTCGAAGCACAATGGTTGATGATTTACCTCTCCCTGCTCCGCTTTTCAACCTTCCTCCCCTTCCTCAATCTCCCGTTGAGTCTCCGCCTCCTGCTCATGTCCCTCTTGATACCTCTCGCTTGGATCGTCCCAATCTCCAGACCTATCAACAGCGCCATCGCCCACCATTGCCTGCTATAGTTCCTGTGCCAGCTGTCTTGCCCCTCTTGGATCCAATGACACCATCTCCACCTTCTGACTTGGATGTACCCATTACTCTTCGGAAAGGTACTCGTACTTACACTACCAAACATCTCATTTCTCATTTTGTTTTTTATCACTCTTTATCCCCTTCCTTCATGACTTTTGTTGCCTTACTTTCTTCTGTAACTGTTCCTAACAATGTTTCTGAAGCTCTTGCTCATCCTGGTTGGCATGCGGCAATGCTGGAAGAAATGTCTACTTTACGTTCCAATGGAACTTGGGACTTGGCTGACTTGCCTTTGGGAAAATCTATTGTCAACTATCGTTGGATTTATGCAGTAAAATGCTCCCCGGATGGTAAAGTGGATCAGTTAAAAGCTCGTTTGGTTGCTAAAAGGTACACCCAAGTTTATAGAGTTTATTATGATGATACATTTTCTCCCGTTGCTAAGATGTCTTCAGTTCGTATCTTTCTTGCTTTTGCAGCCATGTTTCGTTGATCACTTCATCAGCTTGATATTAAAAATACATTTCTCAATGGCGATCTTGAGGAAGAGGTCTATATGGAGCAACCACCAAGGTTTGTTGCTCAAGGGGAGTCCAGTGAGGTGTGTTGTTTGAGGAAATCTCTATATGGATTGAAACAGTCACCTCGGGCATGGTTTGGTCGCTTTAGTGAGGTTGTCATTAATTTTGGGTTGACATGATGTGGGGCTGACCATTCAGTTTTCTACCGACAGTCTTCATTTGGAAAACGTCTTTTGTTGATTGTGTATGTTGACGATATTATCATAATTGGGGATGACACAGCAGGTATACATGATCTTAAAGCCTTTCTGAACCAACCGTTTCAAACCAAGGACTTGGGGAAGTTACACTACTTTCTTGGGATTGAGGTTGCACAATCTGATTAAGGCATCTTTGTCTCTCAGCGGAAGTATGTTCTTGATATATTGGAAGAGGATGGGATGCTTGGTTCAAAACCTTATGATTCACCAATGGACCTGAATGTCAAACTTATGCCAAATGAGGGGGAGCCAATGTCAGATCCTGGGAGATATAGAAGATTAGTTGACAAACTCAACTACCTTACAATAACTCGCCTAGATATCTCCTTTGCGATAAGTATAATTAGCCAGTTTCTAAATTCACCTCGAGAAAGCCATTGGAATGTTGTTGTCCATATCCTTCAGTATATCAAGAATGCCCCAGGGAAAGGAATATTGTATACAAATAAGGGGCATACATATGTTGTTGGCTACTCTGATGCAAATTGGGCAGGTCATCAAATTAATAAACGCTCTACTTCTGGGTATTGTGTTTTTATTGGTGAAAATCTCATATCATGAAAAAGCAAGAAACAAAATGTTGTGGCTCGCACGAGTGCAGAATCTAAATATCGAGCCATGGGTCTCGCTACATGTGAACTTATCTAGGTAAAACATTTGTTCAACAAGATTGGAGTAAATTGTTCTCAGTCTATGACATTAATTTGTGATAATCAGGCAGCAATGCACATTGCATCAAATCCAGTCTTTCATGAGCGTACCAAACACATCGAGATTGATTGTCATTTTGTGAGAAATAAAATGTTGGCCAAGGAGATTGTCACTTCACACGTGAGTTCCAATGATCAACTCGTCGATCTCTTCACCAAAGCCCTGAGAGGTCCCCGAGTCGAATATATATTTAACAAGCTGGGCAAATATGACATATATGCTCCAACTTAAGGGGGAGTGTTGAAGTAGTTGCTAGGTTATTAGCTTTTATATGTATGTTATTTCTCCCACATAGGAAGAGAGGGTAATTTGTCTTATGTATTAAACTTTATATAAAGAGGGCTAATTACTTGCAATAATAACATATGCTAGTTTTCTCTAATGTCTCTCTATACCACTTAACACCTACTACGGCTGACTAGCAGTCAAGGAAAGACCAACGCCCTTCCTTATCCTGACAGCCATCTTTGCTGATAGAAAGTTGAAAGAAACAAGACAAAAATAAGATTACCCGTACACCCAACATCCACCTTTAAGGGTGCATCTAACCCACCTGTGTACTGACAAGCACTCTAATGACTAGAGTTTACCAACCCAAATCTGCCGACTAGAAACCTTCTCAAGAAAAACAATCTATCATGAGATGATGCTTCTTTCAACTCAACATCCTCTACCACCCTACTCACCTTCAGCTCTTTTTGGTCAGCATCTTTTGACTTTCCTAGACGATTTTTGCACCTAACCTTACTCCACCCTTTGCTCTTCCAAAACTCGCCTCACTATGTCGGCCACTTGACCCCATGCCCCTCTTCCCATCTAACTCCAGCACCCTAATCAATGATGCCCTGCGAAGCTCCCAGCCTCTACCACCCATAATTTCCTCTCACGTTTACAGACATTGTTCGTTACCAGAACATTCATCGCCCACTGATGGTTATGACCCCTCTCCTTGCGCGTTGTGGCTAAGCACTTTGGAAGCCCACCAAAAGCCTCTATTCAAGGTTGATCCTCCTAGCAAAAACTCTGGCTAGTTCAATGGTTTTGACCCATGTTTCAGATCTTCCTTCTACGCCCACCTAATTGAAGTTTTTCCATGCAACACGAAAGGTAATTTCTTCTCCTTGAACACTAGAGAAAAGAGAAAGGAAAGAGAACATGAAACCTCTAGATCTCCTTTTAGACGTCCACTATCACATGTCAATAGACCAATAACCTCTTGCGCTCTAAAGCCCTTCCCACCCCATTTAATAGCCAGTTATTACACAAACCAAGCCCTCTAGGTAGTAACCTCATGAATCTTTCTAGAGAGTACATGACCGAAGGCATTAATAGTGGTTTCTAGGCATTAATAGTAGTTTCCAGGCAATAATAGTAGTTTCCAGGCAATAATAGTAGTTTCCGGGCAATAATAGTAGTTTCCAGGCAATAACAGTAGGAAATAATGGTTAGTGCAGCATGTACTAATGGCTGACATTCAATGAAAATATAAGTGACCAATGAGAGGACTATTACATATATGAATGATAGGAGTAGCTAAGTGCAAAGAGTTGACCTTGTACAGGATACCTCTGTTGCAATTGCACCTCTGCTGAATCTTTCATGAGAATATTCCTGCATAGAGTTTTCATAATGTAAGTTAACAGATCTAGATATGTAGCAGTAGTGTCAAAAATTGTTTAACAGATCTAGATATGTAGCAGTAGTGTCAAAAATTGTTTTAACTATTATAAAAAGGAAACATTATCAACTTACAAACAATCATAACACCAATGACCAACTATAAAACTAATTTAGCTTTCCACAACTGGACTTTACTAAAGAAATGGCCCTGCTTCTATAATGTTATAATGGGTTTAACTAGTAACTTAGCATAACTAATATAGCAGTCCACAACGCGACTTCACTAGAAATGAGCTACTTATTCCTAAATTGTGAATTATGCCCTTGACAAGGATATCCCATGCTGAACAGAGGTAAGCCTCCTACATTAGGACTTTACAAAAGATATAAGCTGCTTATATAATGTTGTATCGGGCTTAACTAACACACTGGCATGCAATTTTGGGACAGTGATACTAAGGTGGAGACAGTTATTGTTTGAGCTTGTAAAAGGTGTTCTGCCTTATGTACCCGGATCTCAGGATGGAGCGTGACGTCTAACGTCCTCACATGACAAGAAGCCCTTAAATTTCTAGTAAATGAGTCACAGTTGCACAGTAGGTTTTCAAATTAGATAATTTAACAAAATCCTGATCTAACACCTAAACGGCATGTCTGTCTAGATTCATCATCCATCTTTCTATCTGATGTGTTGATATGATCCCCGCAGAGACAGAAAGAACCAAAAAGCACCAAAGTAAAATTCGTTTTTTGTAGCCATATTATGATCATGACAGCATGTATTCAACATCTGGTAACAATGAATTCACATTTACGCAGTAATGTAAACTTTTTTTGGCTTCTGTTTGTCACTTGAAATAAGTAAGCTATCATCCTTATGACCCCAAAATTGCACCTCCAATTAGAGAATTGTGTGTGGTGTGTGCACATTTTTCTTATATACATTTGATGACTGAAATAGAGAGTGTTTACACAAAGGACGAAAGCAATTGCATCACTGGTAAGTCCATATACACAGATATTTTTATAAAGGCACGAAACTCCCAAACCGAAAACGAAAATTGCAGTAACAACAACATGGGTAAGCAGTAGTAATAGTAGTAGTAGAGAGAGAGAGAGAGAGAGAGAATGAGAATGGGTACCAAAATCGCAAAGACGGTGAAAGAGAAGGCGAAGCGATACAGAAATCGAGAACGGCGTCTCTTCTGCTGCCGATTCCAAACACCTCCACGAACTCAATTTCTTCCAATTTCTCTTTACTATTAACATTAATATTCTTCGGTTCCTCAGAAGCCAAAGCATCTCTACTAGTGCTACTATTATTATTATTGTTGTTGTTGTTGTTAATGTTGGAATATATCTTGAAATGGTTTCTACATTTCAATGGTGTAGGGTTATTACGGTGGTGGAAGGGAAAGAAACTGAATTTGTGGAGGAGGAGGCTGCTGCTGCCGATGCTGCTGCAAGTTGAGGCTGGAAGTGAAATAGTAGTAGTAATTGGTGAAGGAAGAAGCTCCATTGGGAAAATTAGTTTAACAAATTCTGGTTAGATTTCTCTTGCAGTGGTCAAGCATTGCTACGCGTGAGAGAAGATTAGAGAGACGAAACCGAAGCTGCAAATTTTTAGCACCACGGCTTATGGTCTTCCCCCGGTAATATAAGTTTAGATTTCTTGGATTGTCCTAGGTGGCAGTATATCTGATCCAATAATAATACGATAATAATGAAGTATTTAAAAGTATTTAAGTAACGATTAGTAAAAATGGGGTTGAGAATATAATAATATTTTTTTTTTTTTTTTATTGTCATATTTGGTATAAAGGTATGAACTTGAGAACATTATTTCTAAAATAATTTCACTTTCACATACATAATTATATTCATGTTTATCCTCATTTTTAAAATTATAATAATAAAAATATAATTATGTCATATTATATAAGTCATTCTTATTATTACTATTCATTCTTAGAGTATACTAAATATATTATTCACATTCTTAAGTTTATTTTATTTTCAGTTTTATTCTATTTTTTAGCACATTTCATTTTTATCCAAATCTATTTCAGTATATCAATCGGTATCTTTATTTTTAAGTGATAGATTATACAAGAGCTGCATAAATAAATAAATATATATATATTATATACTAAAAGAATATCAAGGGATAAAATTGTCAACTAAGGTAAAAGTTTAGGTCGTCACTGCATTAAACGTCTTGTATCATGTGGTTCCAGTGTTGTACTTTTTATATTGTAATGACCATGACGGCCTTGGACAAAATTGTCCAAGTTTATATATTTACAGGTCATCAATGCATAAAAATACTTGTACCATGTTCTAATAATGTTGTACACTTTTTATATGACGAAAACACCCTTAGTGGAATCTGACATATTTCCACTGTAGTTTCTAGATACTTCTTTCCCTTGTATCTTCATCGTTTTTTCTTCTCTCTCACCTCAAAGTTTTATCAGTTCTTTACTAAAAGCTTTCTCACTATAATTAGCAAAAAAAAAAAAGGCTTTCTCATTATTCTTCTTTTTTCTGTTGATGACGCTTCATCAGTAAGTTTCTTTTTCTTCATCAAATTAATCTTTGTGCGTGCGTGTGTTGTTCTTGCTGTTCTATTTTTTTCGTTTTCTATATTTTACTTTTTTTTTTTTTGTTTTTTGAAGTATCTATTGTTTTGAAGTAAAATCTTGTAATACTTATAGATGATTTTAGCTCGGATCTTTATAGGTGATCTATTTCATATTTAATCATAATTTTTAAATATTATTTTTAGTTATTATTTAAATTTTTAGCATTTTTAATTGGGGATTTAATGGATGCTGTAGATTGTGGGCAAGAGAACATGTTGAAGCCAGGTGATGTGATCCACTGATGGGTTTATGTTTTTTTTTTTAATCTTCGATACTATCTTATTCTTTTTATTTTCTTAATTTATGTTTTTTATTTTTTTGGGCTACAGGAGCACTGATAGCAGGGTTTTGAAGCAGTGAAAACTTCACTTTGCTCTCAGGTATATTTTCAGATCTTTATTAAGTATGCATCTTCAGTAGCTTATTTATTTGTTGTTTTAAGTGCTTTACAAATGTTGTTGTGTTTTCTCAGGTTATTGCTTGAAGGAGTTGGGGTGTGTATGTGTGTGTGATATATTCTATATCTTTTCAACAACATTAGGCCTTCAATATCATAGTTTTATCATTATTGAAATTTCTTGGTTTTGGGTGAGATGATTTTGTGTAAAGGCTTCTCTTTCATGTTGTGTATTACTGACTTTTATCTGTAGTAAATTAAATTGAGATTTTTGTTGTTTATTTGTTCTTACTAAACATCTTTTGCTAAGTCATTTTATCGAGTTCTTACCAATGTCTAGATAAAAAATCTTGCTGATTGCTAAGGTCTTTTTAGTTCTCTCTCTTTGGTCGTCTCATAAGCTAATTGGTTGTTGCAGCATCATGTTACTATCAAAAATAGAAAAAAAATTAGCATCTAAACACAAGCATAGCAATACAATCTGTAAAAACTAAAATAAGTAATTAAGTCAAGTAAATCAATCTTGAAATGCATCAACCTCAAAGAAATAGAAAAAAAAAAAAAAAAAGAAGAGACAGATCAATGTCCATTTAATTTGAGATGGACAAAAGGTAGAAAGTAGAGAATCTAGAATCCAGGTACTGCTGACGAGAAAGAAAGAAACAAAAAGTATTGGATAGTTGAGCTTGTGAAGTGATTTGATTTCCATTAATGTTAACAAGATGTTCTTGGCTAGATAACTCACTTTGCCCAATAATGATAGTCGCAAAACATGATAATAGGAGAATTAAGCAATATTTTCAGCAGTATATGAATTATGGTATTCTTCTGTATATTTTGTTGTACCACTTCAAGTCCAAGGCTGACGCCGGAGCTTACAAAACTTATCCTTAGCAAGTCAGTACCATCCGGAAAAACGTCTACATCGTCATCAAAGGCCGCCCTTGCAAGGTAGTATATATGTGTGTGTGTGTGTTTGCATCTCTGTGTGTGTCTGATATATGTATATGTGTGTTTTGTTTTGCAACATTTTCAGAATTGTTTAAATTTTGTGGTATTATTGACGATGAAATAAAGTTTTTTTTATTTTTTATTTTTGTCGGAAATGAAGTGAAGGTTTTAGATGAAGTTATTTGAGCTTTTTATGTTTTCATTATTATTATGTAATCAAAGTGATACCTATGGTGGTTGGCTGATTTGGTAGTGATTTTCCTTTTTATATTCTCTGTTATATGTTTGAATAAGGGAAAAGATACGTCACGCAACAATATAATTTGCCTTTTCTTCCCATTTGTGGTGTGTTTTGCAAAGTGGATTTCCACTAAGAGTGGCTCCTACTTTTGTCAAAAAATTGCTGTAACTTTGAACATGCTTAGCAATTAGGCTCCTACATCTTAGATCTGAGTCCGCTACGTTTTGTTCTCAGATTTAATGTTCAAGCTTGAATTTTGAATCTTATGATTTTTGTGATGTATGCTTGTGTCATCTGTGGTATTAGATTGAGGATTTTGTTTTGTTTGGATTGCTTCAGGTTTAATCAGAATGTTTGATTAATTCAAAAGCTTTTGAAAAATGATTGAAGTCGATAATTGAATTGTAATGTAGTTAGTTGGACTGTATTGTTGCACAATGAGATAATCAAGAAAGTTTTGCAAAAGTTTGTAATCTTTCTCCAAGTATTTATCTTTATCCAAACAAAATGGAGCCTGAAAATATGTTTGATGTGATTAGATGTTGAATGTTTATTATTAATGGAAATCCCATGGGATTAGTAGGGCAAATTCTGGATTCTGCAGTTTAAAAAAAATATTAATGGAAAAGGTTAAGTGTGTTCAGTTTAGCCTTTTTTTATTATGAATTGTGGTTTTTCTTGATATGTATTTCAGAATCACTTATTATACTATATGGGAAGTCTTCACTTCCAAGACTGGCAAGCATGATCTGTATGCTAATCTTAGCGACGAAGGTAACGTTTATCACCTCTTTTACATCTATATACACACATTTGTATACATATTAAAGATATGTATGTAGTGTCTGTTATATTTATGCATTGAAAGCATTTTGGCATGTCAAAAAGTTAGTGATTTATTGATTGCAGTGGCTTATTTCTCAATCCCAATGTGATATGTGATAACAAGCATTAATTAAGGTGTATCTTGAAGCTTTAAGTAAGAGGTTGATAGTTAAAAGGTTAACTTTTGGGGAGTTGAGCTGCAAACTGAAGATTACAGAATTGCGTAAGTTCATAAAGTTTTGATTTTTATGTTTTTTATGCGTTTTTTTTGGTGGATTATGTGTGGGTTGTGTATATATAATGTATATCACATTGTGTATCTGCGTAAAGCTTTTGTTGTAATGATTGATGAGTCACTTAGTTTATTTCTTTAATTTTTTTTAATTTGCAAAGTGAAGAATTTAGTTATGTGCTTCTGGAAATTTGAGCAAATTTAAACAATTTTTGAATATATATAATTTTTCCTGTAAAATTTGTGGTTTAAGAGTGGTTTTTTTGGAATAGTTTGGGAACATTAGTTTTAATTTGAAATATAAAAAAAATGAAAAAAAAAAGAAGAAAATGAGTTCTATAGCTTGAAGATTCGAAAATGTCGAAGGTGGTGTATGAGACCTATTAGTTTTTTCCCATGTTTTTTCTTGATGTTGTCCTAATATTGTTTACTCTCTGATGAACAACTAGGTGTTAGCAAGCAAAAGTAAGATTTACATGGTCCTGGAATATGTCAATGCCGGTGAATTGTTTGACAGAATTGTAACTAGCTTTTACTTAAAATCAACTTTTTTATTTTCCTTGTCTTGGATTTGCTCTCTCTATCCAATTTAACATTTTACTGCTCTTTCATGCTGTGCTTATTATGGTTTACAGGCATCCAAAAGGAAAACTGTCAGAGGCAGATGATAAGAAGCTCTTCCAATAGTTAATCGATGGTCTTAGTTACTGTCACAAAAAAGGTGTGTTTTTCACAGAGATCTCAAGGTAATTCCTTCAAGGATGCATAATAATAAAGAGTAACGTACTTTTTTATGCAAATTTCTTCCTTCTTATGTGCAGATAAATCAATTCCTAAAGTCCTACTTCCCACGATATCATGTAATAGATTTAAAATTATCTTTTCACTTTTCGACATTTATTTAATACTTATTAGCTATTTGAATTTATTTATTTTTTATAGACTAGAGATAATAATTTGTCCAGTGAAAACAATCATTTACATAACAAACATACTAACTCAAGTTTACTATAATCAGAATTTATATAACTAACACTGTTTATTCTAATTCATTGATAGACGTTGATTTTCATTGTTATAAATTAACACTATTTATTCTACAACATTGATACAAGTAAATTTTCATTGTAAATAATTTTAGTTATAATGTTTTCTTAATATACATTGGGTTTAACCCGTGCATATGCAAGGGCCAGCCCTACTAGTATATATATATATAAGTATATGCAAATGGTGAAGTCTTGAATTTTTCACTTATTATTTTGCAAGGTTAAGTTTTTGACTTTTTGGACAACGTGTCATTTAATTAATATCTAATTTAGAAAAAAAAAAAAAAGACCAATAAAGAAACGCGAAAAGAGAAAGTTGGAATGGATTACTCTAATTTATCTGCTATGTTCTTTTCTCGCCGTTGAGACATTAACATTGGATACTAGCTTTTAATTTTTGTCTTGATTTTACCCCACCTTCCTACTTTGTTTTTTGACCAAACCTCACCTTACTCACTCACACTCACACGATTTGAGAAACTTATTTGAAGTTCTCTCTATCTCGTGAGACTCCCTATAAATTTCTCACCTCTTCCCTTGCATGCGTATTACTAAGTTTTTAATCAATGAGATTGCTAACAATCCCATGATCCGAGAGAGAAAAAATTAATCCACGTGATGTGTTCAATGTTTGCTCTTCTTTCGTCTGTTTTATTGTTAAGTTTCCTCAGATATCAAATAATAGAATATCCAGCTTACCAGAAGATCTATCCATTTGTTCAAAATTAATGAAATTGGATGTTGAGGTATCAATATACTTATATTTCTAACATTTTGTCCGTCTTTATGCCAGAGGAATAAGCTATTAGTGTTATCAGAATATATAATTGCATCATGCATAATGCTTACAAAGGCCGCTCGCACTCTCTTGTCCCTCTTGCAACCTCTCTTTACCAGCCTCTCTCTCATCAAATCTGCTATTACAGATCCGTTAGATCGGGACTTGTCTTGTGCATTTTTGTTTAAGTTGAAATTTTCTATTTGATTTTAATTTAATTTTTAAACACTTTTTTAGATTGTTTTGTTTTTAATTGTTTTTTTTTTAAATTGAACGGTTCGAATTCGGATATCCACAAATTTTTTAATTTAATTGTTATCAGATTCTATTTTGGTTAGCAGTTTTCAAATCTGATGAATATCGTTTTGGTAACATGTTATGTTATCGGATTTGGATTCGAATACATCTGATCTGCTGCTATCCCTAGTTGTCTCTGGGCTATAAACCGGGGACTTTTTTGCTCTTTTTCTTTTCTTTTTTTATTTTATTTTATTTAGGAAAGACATAAGCTCGTACAACGTAATTAAGGAGACTCGAATTCGTAACTTCTTGCATAAGAACGAGTAACATCGCTACTAGACAACGTCATACTTAATGATTTTTTTTAAAATTGTAACATAATGGTAACATTTTTTTCTCCAAAACTAAACACCCTTCGGCACTGATAATTTTTGCCCCAAATTAAAACCCTTGCTCAGAAGGCTAACTTCCTTAAAGTTAAATTTGTCCAAATCGGCGTGGAATCACAATGTTTTTTTTTCTTTTTTTGCCAAGTCAGCAAAAAGAAATTTCATTTCACTATAAAAAACATGATGACATAGTCATTTACATTATAGGGTTAAACAAAAACGGTGTCGGGCAAATTGACGATCTCTTGGACTGATTGCAATCTTAGAAAGCAAATTTGTTATACCGGGGTTGTTGCTTTCCATGAATCGGTCTTAGACGGAATTGGGCATCATTCAAAGTCGCTCGACGATAATGATTGTCGTGAGTCTTGCATATTGCTTGGCGATGATTTTGATGTTGACGACTATGTTGAAGAGCTGCAAATGAATAATGTTGTTGAGATCTATCATGGGTCTTTCTGTGTTTTCTCTTGAAATGTGCTAAAATGCAGTAAGAAATCAAATTTTGTATTTTTAGGCATTAACCCATATTCTACGTAAGAATGTATTGTTGTATGTGTGCATTATGCACTGTAGTAGGTGTGTATAACATGAATTTCAATATTAAATCTTATTAATTAATGTGTATTATGCATGGAGTTTAATTGACGAAGCTGATGGCTAGTGGCTAATTTGGGGCGGAATTTTGTTGGTGTATACAGATGCATTTCGGTTGACATTTTGGGCAAATGCATGAGTGCAAAAAAAATTGGAACTTCTGTCGTGATTTGAAAATCCTAATGCATGTATGGAGTGCAAAATTGAAAATTTCTTATGCATATATGCAGTGCAAAAATTGAGAAATTTTGATGCACGTGTGGTACAAAATCTGGATTTATGCATATCGAGCCTGATGGATGCAAAAAATTGCCCAGAAAATGCGGAATGCATATGAAACCTAATGCATACAAAATCAGCTTAGTATATTAGTGTTAGGCACAACTAAGATTAACTACATTAACTCCATAGCATAAATTCCACATGTCACAAGATAACATCACATCACTCCATAATATTATACAATCTACAATAATTTGAAATTATTCCAAATGGAAACAAGCAAATTACAATTGTTCACAACTGATTAAAAAGCGAATCAAAATTGTTCACAACTGATTACAATAGTTCCCAACTACTTCTTTCCATTCTTAGCCTTCGAATTACTGTTCTCCGAGCTTGAAGATGCACCTTTCATAGAGTCAACACAGTAACTGAAGGTGCATGTTATCTAGATATATTATGTTGTTTAAAAATTTTAAAAGCATATAAACGCAGCAGAAACTTGATAGCATGCTTATCTAGGATCAAACCACAAGTTCTAAGATAAATAATTGCAAGAATACTAAGAACATTTGCATAACCAATTCATAAAAAATAAATTGTAGCAATAAATAGTTTTGTTACCTTGACTCGTTAGCTTACGAAACTTAACGAAAAACACAAAACTTAATCACCTTCTTTCTCCTTGAAGATCTATGCTCCTAGGACTTAAAGAACTTTTGATAATCTTCTCTATAACTTTCTTTCTTCTCTTAGATGATAAAGAATTGTAGAATTCTTCTTCTTGTATTTTCCTAGCCTAAAAACGTGTGAACTAGCTAGAGAGAAAAAAAGAGAGAGAGAGCTTCCCTGACTTCTATTTTCTCGTGAGAGAGGTGCGAATTATGAAGGTAGAAGATGAACTCTATTTATAGATATGGAATAGCCTTAGCAGTTAATCTTAGGTGAATTAAGATTTGGATTCTAAGCTCATAAGCTAATCCTATGCACCTTTGGACTTAACTAGTCCAATAGCATATTCAATTAAACTACTAAATATTCCAACTCTCCTTTCTCTCTTGGATTCACTCGTGGACCATGCCTAGGTGGGCTAGGCATGTGACTTGGCCTATCTTGCTTAGTCCATGTATTATTTTACTAAAGTTTCCAAACTATCCAGAACTAATCCAAATAGGATATTCTTCTAAATAGGATACTAAGTTGTAATTGGACACTTTAATTTAGCATCTTTTCCTATCATGTTTTCATATCTACAATGAGATGCAGTATGTCCAAGTCTTTCACAATATGTGCACACTTTTTGAAATCCTCTTGATGTTGAAGCTTCATTTGAGAAATTGGATGCTTTTACAAAGTAACTTTTGAAATATTTTTATGTTGTAAATGGTTTATATCTAATACCACTTTTATCAAAAACTAATTTTTGAGAACCAAACATTTTATCTAAAGTTTATTTGCCCTTTGTAAACTTTGCTAGGCTCAAGTTTAAGCTTTGAATTTCCTTTTCTGAGACTTCAACTTTTTCTTCAAATTTTTCTTTCATACCAAAGAATTCAAGAGCCTTTTTATGAGCAATGCTAAGATGTTCCTCAAATTTTTCATTCTGAATTTTCAAATCATCTTTTTCTTTTTGAAGTTCTTTAATTTGCTTTTGAATTTCTTTGTATTTTGAAAGAGCAATCGAAAAGTTGGCATGCATTTTAGAGAATTCATTTTGTAATTCTTCAGATGAAAATTCATCATCATGTAATGATGCGGAGCTAGATGAAAAAGAAGATACCTCATCATCATCATTTGCCATAAGACATACGATGTCGGCTACTTCTTCTTCCTTCTCACTATCATCATTATCAGTTGAGTTGTCTTCGCTCAAATTTGCTCTCATGTCTTTTTCTTTTGTTTTGGTTTTCTTTGGACAATTTGCTCTCATGTGTCTGGTTTTGTTGCAATTGAAGCATCTTGGTTCTCCAGTTGTCTTCTGTTTGCTTTTCTTCCTCAATTTGTTGCTTGATGAAATTTCTCTTTCATCTTTTTGAATTTCAAGAACTTCTTGAAGTTGTTGCAATAAGAGCCATATCTTCATCACTTTCATTTCCTTCATTTGAATCGGTTTCTTCACTTGATTGGGTCTTTGATGCAAGAATGGCTAGAGATTTCTTTGCTTTCTTGTCTTCTTCATTTTTTAGCTTCTCTTGATTGAGAACAAGTTTTTCGGTCTCAAGGTTGCAAATGAGCTCATGAACCTTCAATTTTTCAAGATTTGCTAATTCTCTAATTGATGTGACCTTTGGTTTGTACTCCTTTGGCAATGCAAGTAGAATCTTTCAGTTGAGTTCTTCATTTGGATAGGTCTTTCCAAGTGCAATAAGATTGTTAATGATTTTTGAAAATCTTTGATGCATCTCATTTAGTGTTTCTCCGAGCTTCATTCGAAATAGTTCATACTCATGAATGAACAACCCAATTTTTTGTATCCTTGACTTGAGTTGTTCCTTCGAAAGATAGCTCAAGAAGCTCCCATATTTCATGAACCAATGTGCATTGACTTACTTGGCTATATTCTGTTTCATTTTGAGTACAATAGAGAATGTTTTTGGCTTTTGAGTTCTTGGTCATCATCACCAAATCATAATCATCATACTCATCTTTGGTTTTTGGAGTCTTCTTTTTGAATTTGCTACCATCTTCATTCTCAATCTTCGTGATTTTGATTGGAACATAGCGTCCTTCTTCTATGAGCCTCCAAAGGGTATAGTCAACCGATTGAATGTAGGTCTTCATGTTGTTCTTCCAATAAACGAAATTTGTACCTGTGAAAAATAGAGGTGTATTAGTTGAAAATCCTTCCACATAGAAAGATGTAGTAGTATTTGCCATGATCTTAACTTTACTAGAGGTTAAGCTATATGTAAAACCCTAGCTCTAATACCACTTGTTAGGCCAAATTAGCCTAAAAAGGGGGTGAATTAGGATATAGGGGCAATGCTACTATTTCTTCGGATATACTTTGGACTAGTTAATCCTTTGAAATAATTTAACAAACAAATACTATGTATGCACAAATATAAAGAGGAAAGGAGAGAAGAGAGAAAGAGATGAAGTTGTCGATTTTAGAGTTGTTCGCTAATCTATTCCAGCACCTAAGGTCTCTTCTCCTTAGGATTTCTACTATCTCCACTAGTAGTGCTCCTTCACAAGTTGGTGAAACACAAACCAACAATATAATTCCACTTTTGAGCCCACAAGAGTGATACAACCTTTTTCCCTTCTTTGAACCCTCAAAGAAGATTTCAACACTCTATTTCCTATGATTCTCTCAAATCTATAGATCTAGAGTGTTTACAAGCTATCAAGAATGTGTACAAGAAAGATACAAATATTTAACTTCTTTGTGAGTTGGATAATACAAGTGAAGATCTTTAATGCACAAAGATTTGAAAGTGTTTTGCTCAAGATTTATGCAATTAAATGTGTAATCAAGGCTCTTAAAAGCTTTGTATTGAATGCTTGAAGATTGAATAGTTATTTTGCAAATGGGCGGTGGTTGTAGCTTTAAAGAAAGGCCCCAATGGACAAAATAATGGCTAGTTTTTTCAAACTCAACTTCATTCGGTTGAAGGGTTTGGTCGAGTGCCTCGATCGGGTCCCTCGTTCGGATCATCACTGGACGACATCTGGTCGAGAGGGTCCGGTCGAGTGCCTCGTCCAGATCCCTCATCCGAAACATGTCAAGCAGCCACTATAATTCATTAGGATGAGGAGGTCTGGTCGAGTGTCTTGACCGGGTCCCTCGTCCGGATCACTGTTAATGCATTTGCTACTTTTGCAATGTGATACGAGACAATTTTTTCAAAGGGACTTTTGAACTAAAACACATTTTTACCCATAAAAAGATAAGTTGTTCAAAATCCTTTTTGAAACCTTTTAGAAATAGAGGTTGAGCATAACACAAGCAAAACTTAGGCATCTTACAAGAAATAATCGGTACCCCTTATGACGCCACTTTTCCTTCCTTATGATCATTCGTAAAGTTTATCTTCAATCTTCAAATGGTGAGAGCTTCATGAATGATCTTTTCACCAAACTTCATCATTTGATTCTTGAGCTTCATTATTTGAACCTTGTTTGAATCTCCATAAGCTTGACTAATCCTTAAGCAAATTACTTAGAGAGCACAAGATTAGTCAGTAATAAGGATTTAGTTATCATCAAAATATAGGGTGAAAGCGCTAACAGTAACTGATCAAGATCTAATGAGCTTAAATGCCCATCTTAACCAACCTCTGAATCCTGTTTGAGCTTATGTGTCCCAAACGTAAGTGCCATAGATATGCATAATTGGTTGATGAAACATTTCTCTTATTATTATTATTATTATTATTATGCTCTACATTGTGCAGTGAAGATGTTTCAGGATATAAATAGAACAAATTATTATGTAAACTACCAGAACAAATTATGCTACTATCTCTACTGATGTTCATACCAAAATGGAAAGAAATTGCATACTTGTTATTTAAAAGTTGCAAAACTAAAATTAAATTCTTCGAAAAATCCGAAACATAATAACAATTATTCAAAACAAATACCCTAGTGGTACTAAAACTCAGATAAACATCTCCCACTACAGCAGCCCATACTTTTGCTCTTGTATCAACTCTCAGAGCAAAGTCTCATTTCTCAAGCATTCACATTGTCCGAAACACCTTCAAAGAATTGCAGATATGATTAGTGGCTCCAAAGTCTATGATCCAAGAATCAGTAGAATCAACCACTAATACTGTTTCAATATAAAAAGCTGAGGAGGTACCTGCCTTGCTATTAGCAAGGTACTTTTGGGCCTTTCTTATTTGGCGTCTTTTGACACCGAGTGTTCCCCTATGGGGCTCGCTTCTTGCACCTTTTAGTTCTTCATTCATTATTCTTCGTAGTCCTTGGGGTTTCCTGCCAAAATATCTTGGCATCAGTCTAAAACCCCTTATCATTCGAACAGGTTTTAGTCGACTAAAACCGTCTAGCAAGGTAATCATAATCAGGTCTACCTGTTGATCAAGACTAATCCTGGCTCCAAAAATGGTAGCTAATGAAAGTAGCTCCATTATATGAAATACATGACTTCTAATAGATGTTCGTTCTTTCATTTTTGTTGTCATTGTTTCATGCATTATCTTTAATGAGGCAAGTATATCTAAAGCTTGTTTTATACCCTCATGTTGAGATCTTAAGGTATTTAATAGGGAACCCAAGATTAAAACCTTAGCCTCTTGATTGGTTAATCCCCACCACGTATCTGCACGAATACGATGAATGGTAGAGTTTCTTGTGACATGGGGTCGTGCTCCGATCATAGAACGAATATATCCCCTTCGGATGAGAATTTTGTCTAAAATTTTTCTCCATCTCTCATAATTTGGGCTAGTTAAATTATTCTTTTTGAGAATTCTAGTTAAGTGACTGAGAGCTTCCGACATTTTTGAATACATATACATTGTAATTATTAAAACATTCATGTGTAATGGAAGTATATCATGTATAATATAAACATGAAAAAAACACATATATATACCCTTAATCTTTTGCTTAAGTAGTTGACCCTTAAACTACTACATGCAATAGTGTCTCAATTTACCTACAAGTCCTCCAGCTTTAGGATGGCCGAACTTGTAATAATTTTGAGTCAAACCCATGCTTCGTTTGGGTTATTATTTTGTCTGGATAGATACTATCCAAATAATAATCCAATCATTGTAGAGTTGAGTGAATTACCATTTCTTAGTTGATAGTCCCTAGAATGTCCTAGACTTAAGCCCGTTGTAGGGTAGTGACTTATGTCCACATCTTACAAAATGATTTTTAGTAAAGAACTCCATCTTTAGGATGATCGAGCCCACTAATCATCTTGTCTTATGATTATTTACGTTTAATTTGTCTACTAATATCTAATTAAATATTACCCTTCATAGGGAGCATACCGCATGCTAAGACGAGGCAATATTATTTTATTAGTACAAACCTGAATTGGAGAGCCTTGGGGTTTTTCCATTCCCCTCTACCACTCAAATTTTTATTAATAAAAGGGTTTTCCATATATTTTTCCTTAATACTTAAAATCTAGGTTTTTATCTAAATAATCTAAGGCCAATAATATATCCTCTAGAATATGGTTTTGGGATCCTTATTTCCTAGAATATTATAGGCCTTTATTTAAAACCTTTTAAGTATACTTTTAAAATATATTACCTATATAGACTTTAGTCTCTAAAACCATAGGTTAGGCCTACTTAGATGTTTAATTCAATAACTGGGCCCTAAAAGAGAAATCTTATTTTTAACCAATTTTAAATTATTCTTATAATTAATTAATATTTAGATTAATATAAATTAATCTTTTTTTAGATTAATTCTTAATTATCTATTACCCAAGTATATTAGGATTTGCCGTTCTAAATCTTAATGGTGCTAGAATTCCATGCATCCATAATATTCCATATATTTAACAAAAATAATTAAATATAAATATTAAAGCATTATAATAAATAATTAAATAATTAAATTTAATTATCTTAGCTATAATTTTGTGATAGGCTTTGAAGTTTATCCAAATTCTAAAATTTGACCAAACTAAACTTCAATTACTACAAAAAAACAAAGCTGAAACAAAATAAAACACCATGGTCCTAAGGACCATGGTCCTAGTCGTCCACCCTACCCCATGCTTCCTTGGTCCTAGTCGTCCACCCTATTCCATATATATATATTTATTTATTTATTTTCTTTGCTCCTTGTTTCTTGCAATCCAAGTAAAACTCTTCTAGTTTCCAAATCAAACTAAATTTTACTTTTTCTAGAAATTCAATATATCTAATTAAATATCTAAGATTTCCTGTAATTTCGCGATAAAATGAAAACTTGACTTCTAACTTTAATTATATTGAATCAAACATGTAAAAACATGTAATTGTCTATCAATATAGCTAATACTTTGTTTCCTTAAGAATTTTCTTTGTTTCTTAACATAAACATAGACAATTCTATATGTCAAACAAAAATTCCAGCAAACATGAAATCTCAAAAACTTTCACCAAAAGTTCTTAAACTTCATAATCTACACATGTATAGATTGCAATGTTCATACTACAATGTGGTGAGGCTCTGATACCACTGAAGGTGCATACTGCCTAGATATACTATGGTGTTTAAAAATTTTAAAAGTATATAAACACAATGATAACTTGATGGCATGCTTATCTAGGATCAAACCACAAGTTCTAAGATAAATAATTGCAAGAACACTAAGAACATGTGCATAAACAATTCATAAAGAATAAATTCCTGCAAGAGATAGTTTTGTTACCTTGACTCATTAGCTTACAAAAATTAATGAAAAACACAAAACTTGATCACCTCCTTGCTCCTTGAAGATCTACGTACCTAGGACTTGAAGAACTTTTGATCTTCTCCTCTATGACATTCTTTCTTCTCTTAAATGATGAAGAATTGTGAGATTCTTTTTCTTGTATTTTCCTAGCCTAGAAACGCGTGAACTAGCTAGAGAGAGAGAGCTTTTCTATCTTCTATTTTCTCGTGAGAGATGTGTGTATTATGAAGGTAGAAGATAAACTCTATTTATAGAGATGAAATAACCTTAGTAGTTAATCCTAGATGAATTAGGATTTGGATTCCAAGCCCATATGCGAATCCTATGCACCTTTGGACTTAGCTAGTCTAATAGCATATTCAATTAAACTACTAAATATTCCAACTCTCTTTTCTCTCTTGGATTCACGCGTGGACCATACCTAGGTAGGCTAGGCATGTGACTTGGCCCATCTTGCTTAGTCTATGTATTATTTTGCTAAATTAATCAATTACTAGTTTCTAAATTATCCATAACTAATCCAAATATGATATTCTCCTAAATAGGATACTAAATTGTAATTGGACACTTTAATTTAGCAACTCTAAATATAATAAGTATCTAGAAAACTTTAACATACATCTAAAAGGAACTAGGCTAGAAGTGGGACTAAAAGACATAAACAATTTAGAAACTAAAAAGACCAAAATGCCCCTGCTAATCCCTATAGTACATTTAGGTTTTTCAACCTAACTTATTCCACTAAATAGTCATGGCTGCACTCCAAGATGTTTACTGCTAAATGCAGAAGCTTGTCATACTAAGTATGGCATTTGTCTACGACCTACTAAACAGAATGGCCAAAATACCCCTTCATGTAACACTCACAAACAAGAAAGACTTTCCACATACTATCTCTTTCTTGATTGCATCTTCTCCTTGAGACATCTAAATCCTTTAAGTAACCATCCATTAGATAAGGAACACTTGATCTAAAGAGCGACACTCAAGCCAAATATCTGACATACTCCTAGAGTATATCACTGAGCTTAGATTAGGACGATCTACTGGATAATTACAAGGGTGCTATTATTCTATCATGCGATGACATGGATTCTCTATTGCATACGCACGTCCCAATTAGTCAAACCCATATGCCCAACATACAGAGTTGTTGACCCACAATTGAGGTCTCAACCATAGTGCATCAAAGCACATGAATCTGATTTAGTCAGTTCATCCATATATACTCAAGATTAAGAGTACTGATCACTTAGTAGCATAAGGTATGTATTGATCTCTATCTTCGATTGTATCTCTTGGAGATATCATACCTAAGTGGTCCGTTCAATGAGTGACGCACACACTAGTGAAGCTTAGTCCGAAAATCTACCAACGACCAAGACAAGTCACCTTTTATAAAAGTCTAACTCACTATAACCTAGACCTTGATGAAAAGCCCAACTCCATCAATCGGTTATGAACTGATTCTAGAACCAAGTGTCTATGACTTAGACCTTCTGTGCTCGGACACTGTGCACCTAAGTCATTCACTATGGATCAAAGGCCTCCATACAATTCAATTATACACAAATAAGCTAGAGAGAATATGTATGAATGTAACCATTAATCATAAACAATCATAACATGTATTCATTCACTGAAATGTCATGTGCTGATTGTCTTTTGAGCATATTATTCCTAACAACAACAAGTAGTACTTTTCCACTTGATAGTGTACCCTTCATTTTGCTGCAGACAACGTCAAATGACTTGTTTGTTATGCCAGGTATTGGACCCTTAAATAAATACCTAAGCCAGCTTGTAGATATGGTGGTCTTACTCAAGAGTTTATTTCCTTATGAATAGGGATGTAACTATTTGAAGCTAAGCATTAAAGTTGTTTAGAAACAATTAAAAAATAGTCACAAACCTATTTCAATTGATCAGATTGGATAAGTTGGTAAAAAGCATGCAATCCTTAGCTTTCATTTCTTTGTAAATCCTAGCAATATTGGTGGTGCATGTCATGTGGTCATGTCCCTCTTTCAAACACACTCTACACCTACTTCTTCGTACTTGAAGCTTCTTCCTTGTACTTTCAATTAAGTTGGCTCTACTCTCTAGAGAGGTATGGTTTTGTTCCAAGTTGGAGCCTATTGTACCTGCATTGACATTAATAGAACTCGAAGTAGCAATAATAGTCACATTGTTATTATTTGTTGTCACTTGGACTCCACTACTACTTGCACCTACCTTCACATTACTCAAATTAATATCAACATTTGCATCACTATTGTTTACATTTTCTGGCAAATTATTCTACAAATGATCCCTTTGCACATGATGGCTATTATGCTTCTCCCTTTGCCTTTTTTGTTGATTCTCATATGGTTCTTTTCTTCTAGCCTTCTTAGGCCTGCTAGGAAATAGGAAGCCTAATTATCTTAAGTGGATGGACAAGTAGTCTGTCTGACTGAGACCATAAGTTTGCGCCATTGATTAGTGTATGATAGATTCGTATTCACTCGAATAGTCATCTTCACTAAAAACATGGATCAACAAAGTCATCTGCCTCTAAACCTAAATAACTTATAGTAGTGACTATATGTGCACAAGGCATGCCAGAAAGTTCCATCTTCCTACAAAAACAAGTCTTCTATTAGGGAAAATATACTTAAGAGGGGGTAAAGTAAGTATTTGGACAATTACTACCAATTAAAATTTTAATACTATTTATTGCAATTCAAACAAGCAAAATATCAAACATGTAGAGGGTACAAAAGAATATAGACAAGTAAAGAAAAAAAGATAAAGAATGAACACAACGATTTATGGTAGTTCGCTAATCTAGATCCACCATCTAAGGTTACCTCCGGTTAGAATTTCCACTAGCTCCACTAATGTTACTTCTTCAAAAGTTGGTGAAACATAAACCAACCTTACAATTCCTCTTGAGTCCACAAGAGTAGTGCAAGCTTCTTCACTTCTTTGAGTCCACAAAGAAGATTACAAACTCCTACTATACTATGAATCTCTCAAAAATAGCTCTAGAGTGCTTTTCTCACAACAAGAGTAGAATAAATGTTGAGTACAATGAATAACTTTTAAGAGTAGATGAATATAATTAAAACTCTCTTGAATGCTCAATGATTTGCGAGTTAAAACTCAATAAATATGTAAGTAAAGTGCTTTGAATGACATAAAAGCTTAGGATCAATTACTTGTTGATAGAAGAGGAAAAAAGAGCATCGGGGATGTTTAAAAATATATAAAACAAATTTCACTCGATTAGTTAACAACTATATTTTTCAAAAGTCGGTCAAGGAGTTGGTTGAGCATCTTATCCGACTCGGCTTGTCCAACATGCCCTTTGTTGTCTCTGGAAAAGTTGGTTGAGGGAAGTCGGTCAATACCCTCAACTGACTTACTTCATCTGACTTGTTCCTACACTTTTTGTACAAGTCAGTTGATGAGCTGATTGATACTCTCAACTGGCTTGCTTCATCCGACTTGTCCAGTTAGCACTAGGACAAGTGAAAAAACAAGTCTCAAAGCATTTTTCAAAGATAATACAAATTAGGATAAAATGCAAAAAATCATTTGGAAGCCGTTAAGCTATTTTTTATGCTTTTCCAAGGATAAGGATAAAAGGAACTTCTAAGTGATTTGGAAAATCATTTAATCAAATTGTTAAACTTTTACAAGTATCTCAAAGTCATTCGACATTTAGATGCCGCTACCTCTTATGACGCCACTTCTTATTCCTTATAACTCCCTCATCAAGCTCATCTTCAATTTTCATTTGGTGACTTTGTCACGCCCCAACTCGACCCCACCTATAATCAGTCAGGACGCAACGGAATTTCGGCGGCATAACGACAGTAATCAGATTTCCGAGGTTCTAAACCAACCTCATAAAACATCATACATCCCGTAATTCCTCAATACAAACAACAACATACAACACAACCATATTATACAATAAAACATCCTCGTTATACGCCTCCGTTCCAACATGACATACAATACCTCAACTTTATCATACATTTCAAAAGTAAGTTGAGACACAACTACAACTTAACCATAAAGCATATAAAAGTCTATTAAACTAATATACATGACGTTTAACAACATAGAATCATGGATAAGACTCAGGGACATATGACTCATCCACGAAAGGCACGTTTTCCACATTCTCCTCTTCAGGAGGCACGTACCCGTAATCTTGTGAAAGTACACCTGAAACATGCATTAATAGAGAGTGAGCTTATATACATAAGCCCAGTGAGGATCCGATAGATCTCGACAGTATTCACTACGCTCCTTGGATTTAGTCCTTTGAGCAAGTAAACACACAACAACAATAATCACATAAATAATGCTATCATCACATAACTATATAACCAATCAATAAGGATACTCTATTTGGTGTAGCTCCAAACGCCATCACGATCTCAACCGTTCTTCTTATAACTCCCCATTACTCACGCACCCGAGGTACCTCACTAGCCCCTTCCCTCCATGACATCTCCGTCATGCGAGCTGGGGGTAGCCTATGGCAGTCATGCCGTTATCAACCCGACAGCCCGACGCTGCTCGAGAGGTGGCACACACATACCAAGACTCCATATTCATCAATCATCATGCAAGCATAAATCAATCAATCAATTGGAAGATCAGCAACAAGAGTGCCCGATTCCCGCATTCAATAATAATCAATCAATAACATCAATATAACATCAATATTAAATTAAACAACAAACAACGTAGTTAGATGACAAAGTAGGCCATCTAACCGGACATGCATAATATACATAATTAAACCCTAAATTACTCAACAACGACTCACCATTCATCACTCGAACACTACCCAACCATCTAAGGCATCGTTCAAGAAATTAAAGAATGACAACCTAAACTTCTAAAATTCATAACTTACAATCTACTAATCCAAACATTGCCAAATCAGTTCCTATCACTCACCCATTCAACCTACTACATTAGCCCTCTCGGAAATCCACCATAACACCTCTAAATCATGCCCGATAACCCTAAAACCCTAAGATGTCATGGCTGGATTTTCCGGATTTCACACAAACAATGTAATCGAAAATTCGGCATTACAACAGCGCTAACACGTAATTATCAAGTATTTAGAAATCGACGGCAATCGATTTCGATCAACACAACTCAATTAAATCAACTTTGAACATTTTAATCAAAATTAAATACCCGGAAAATAAAAATTATGCTATATCCGACAGAAACTCGTAGTATTAGTATATAATGATCCCTAGCATGCAAGGAGCAATAATCTAACATCAGATTACAATTCTAACGGTTCAATCTTCATTTATACGCAAAAACACAAAAATGACATTTTGAGATCTAGAATTTTTCTCTCACCTTAGATGCGATATAAGCCTAGGAATGCGTGCTATGCGTGCCCAACAAGCAGAATCCAAGTCGGTGCGAAGTTTCACGGACAAAAACTAGGTTTTTCTTTGAAAAATTGGATTGAAAGCTTGAGTTTTCTTTCTTCTCTTTTCTCCCTCAACCCCTCGGCAATGTGTGTGTGTGTGATGGTGTTTTTGTGTTGTGTGAGTGTGTGTTGAGGACATTAGCTTAAATGGTCAATTATTTAATTAAAGTCAAAGTTATTTTAATAGGTATTTTTGTGTTTTTAATGTCTTTAATTGCATTTTAATGCTCACCAAATTAAAAATAGTTATGCAACCCCCAAGATATCTCAAGTGGATTATTTTTAGGTGACAAGAAGTTTTACATTCAAAGAATTCCACCCGAGTCGGCTTAAAACTCGATTTTCGCAAAAGTCGGTGTAAAAACCCTAATAAATTCTTAAGCCGATTTTAAAACCGTTTTCATCAAACACAGGTCTATTAAAGTCCGTGGACTAGGTCTAGAAGGGTTAAAAAGACCAGTTTCAAAATTATAGCGGACGTGTTTCGAAAATACTATTCACTGAAAATCGACGATAAAATTTCTGACTCCGTTTTTGATGAAAATTTCATGAATGCACATTTAGCACGTATTAGAAGTATTGAAATCAAAATTATAACTTTCTAGGTCCTATAGCACATAAACAGATCATATGCACGCAAAACGAGGTAAAACACGTAAAACGATATAAGCAAGAAAGTGGGGTTTCACATTCTCCCCCCCTTATAGAAATTTCGTCCTCGAAATTCTTACTTGATGTACGGAAAAGATCTGGGTATTGTTGCTGCATCTGATCTCGTCTCTCCCACGTAGCTTCCTCAATGCCGTGATGCTTCCACAACACCTTAACCATCGGAATCCTCTTCGACCTCAACTCTCGGTCCATCTGATCTAGAATACGAATCGGACGCTCGTCATAAGTCAAATTCTCTCGAAGCTGTAACGGCTCTGGCTCAAGAATATGAGAAGGATCCGGATTGTATTTCCGCAAATTAGACACGTGAAACACATCGTGGACATTAGAGAAGTTCTCCGGTAAAGCCAACCGATATGCCAACTTACCAACCCTGCCAGTAATCTCAAACGGCCCAACAAATCTCGGACTCAGCTTTCCACCTTTACCATAACGAACAAACCCCTTTCGAGGAGACAATCTCAAGAAAACCCGATCTCCAACTGCAAACTCCAAGTCTCGACGACGCTTATCAGCATAACTCTTGAATCTACTCTGCGCCGTAAGCATTCTCTGCCTGATCAACTGAACATTCTCGATCTTCTCAAGAAGTTCTGGCATAATAGTCGGATCAATAGTCTTCATCTCTTCTACCTCGTCCCAATATAAAGGTGAACGGCACTTACGACCGTAAAGAGCTGCAAAAGGTGCCATCCCAATAGTAGCTTGATAACTATTGTTATAGGCAAACTCGGCAAGTGGTAGATGTTTCTCCCAGTTCTTCCCGAAGTCCAGAACACAAGCCCTAAGCATATCTTCCAGAATCTGAATAGTCCGCTCAGATTGACCGTCGGTCTGTGGATGATACGCTGTACTGAAGTTCAACTGAGTACCCAAAGTCTCCTGAAGTTTCTCCCACAAACGAGAAGTAAATCGAGGATCTCGATCAGAGACAATACTAGATGGAATACCGTGAAGTCTAACAATCTGATCCAGATAGAGATCCGTCAGCTTTGTAACCTCATCTCCCAACCTCATGGCAATAAAATGAGCTGTCTTCGTCAAACGATCCACGACAACCCAAACTGCATCATTACCCCTCGGTGATCTAGGCAATCCTGTGACGAAGTCCATCGTAATATGCTCCCATTTCCACTCTGGTATAGCCAACGGCTGAAGCAAACCTGCTGGTCGTTGATGCTCGGCTTTCACTCTCTGACAAGTCAAACATCTAGACACAAACTGAGCAACCTCCCTCTTCATGTTGTTCCACCAGAAATGTTGTTTCAAATCCCGATACATCTTGGTTCCACCGGGATGAATAGTATATTTAGAATTATGAGCTTCCTCCAGAATACCTCGTCTCAAGCCCGGTTCATCGGGAACACAAACCCTGTTCCGAAACCGAAGAATACCGTCCTCATGCACTTTAAAGTCAGACTGATCATCCGTGATCTGATCCTTGATCTTCTGAAGTTTAACATCAAGCTGCTGAGCTTCCCTGATCTGAGACAATAATAAAGGCTGAATACGGAGATGTGAACACATCACCCCAACCTGAGTGAACTCTGGTCTCCAATAACTAAACTCCTCAAGAACCTCCCACTTCTTGACAGCCAAACAAGAAATACTAGCCTTCCGGCTGAGAGCATCTGCTACAACATTTGCCTTTCCAGGCAGATAATTGATAGAACAATTATAATCTCCAAGAAGCTCCATCCACCTCCGCTGGCGCATATTCAACTCCTTCTGTGAGAATAAATACTTTAGACTCTTATGATCAGTGAAAATCTCGAACTTACTGCCCCACAGATAATGACGCCACTTTTTCAGTGCGAAGACAACTGCTGCCAACTCAAGATCATGAGTCGGATAATTCACCTCATAAGGCTTCAACTTCCTGGAAGCATAGGCAATAACTCGGCCATCCTGCATAAGAACACATCCCAAGCCCTCCTTGGATGCATCGCTGTAAATGACCATATTATCGGTCCCCTCTGGTAGAGCAAGTACTGGAGCGGTAGTTAACCTCTTTTTCAACTCCTGAAATCCACTCTCACACTTCTCGTCCCAATTAAAGATAGTCCGTTTCTGAGTCAACTTAGATAGTGGCCCCGCAATCTTTGAGAAGTCCTTGACAAACCTACGGTAATAACCCGCCAAGCCAAGAAAGCTACGGACATCAGTAACACTCTCTGGCCGCTTCCAAGACATCACCGATTCAATCTTAGTGGGATCTACAGAAATACCACTCTGTGTAATAACATGGCCAAGAAAAGAAATCCGTTGCAGCCAAAATTCACATTTGCTGAACTTGGCAAACAACTGATGCTCCTGCAACTTCTCCAATACAAGCCGTAGATGTTGCTCGTGCTCCAATTCAGATTTAGAATAGACCAAGATATCATCAATAAAAATCACCACGAACTGGTCCAAGTACGGCTGAAAGACTCGATGCATAAGATCCATGAATGCTGCCGGTGCATTAGTCAAACCAAAGGGCATAACAACAAACTCATAATGCCCGTACCGAGTCCTGAAGGCAGACTTCGGAACATCCTCCGAGCGAATCCGAAGCTGATAATACCCCTGCCTCAAATCAAACTTAGAGTAGACTTTGGCTCCCTGAAGTTGATCAAACAACTCATCAATCAGTGGCAAAGGATATTTATTCTTGATAGTCACCTGGTTCAAACCACGGTAATCTATACATAATCTCAAAGTACCATCCTTCTTCTTCACAAATAAAACAGGAGCTCCCCAAGGTGAAGAACTCTGCTGAATAAATCCTTTCTCCAACAACTCCTGTAACTGAGTCTTCAACTCCTTCAACTCAGCTGGTGCCATCCGGTACGCCGATTTAGAAATAGGTTGAGTACCGGGAACAAGATTAATCACAAACTCTATATCCCTATCTGGCGGCAATCCTGGCAACTCCTCGGGAAATACATTAGGATATTCCCGGATAATAGGGACTTCCTCTAGCTGTAGCTTATCAGATGGCTTGTTGATCAAATAAGCTAGATAACCCGAACACCCCTTACTCACCAACTTAACGGCTTTAGTTGCTGAGATAACAAAACTCGTCTTAGCACCCCGGTTACCCGCTACCTCAACTACTGGCTGATCTGGCAAACGAAACTGTACTACCTTGGTTCTACAGTTCAACTGGGCATCATACTTAGAAAGCCAATCCATACCCAAGATAACATCATACCCCCGGATAGGAAATAAAATAAGGTCCGAAGGAAAATTATGCCCCTTAACATGTATTATACAATCCTTACATACTAAGTCAGTAACATACTTATCAGTCAAAGAGGTACTAATTTCAACCACATAAGGCAATCTTTCAGGTTGCAATTTAACACGTTGCACACAAGCAGGAGTAATGAAAGAATGCGTAGCACCAGAATCAATCAACACTTTAACAAGTTGATCAAGTATAAGGAAGTTACCTTCCACAACTGCAGTCTCCTCAGGCATCTCCTCTAAGTCAACTGCATAAGCCCGAGCCTGAACCCGCTGCTGCTGTGGTACACTGCCCGTAGGCCTACCCTGGTAACCCTGAGTCGCTGCCCGACCCTCAGTCCTCGCATATTTAGGGCAATCCTTTGCCCTATGCTCGCTGCTACCACAACCCAAACATGTCCCTGCCTTTACCCTGCAGTCGGACTCTACATGCCCTGGGCGCTTGCAGTAATTACACTGCGATGATGTGGCACTAACACTGCCCCTAGAATAACCAGAAGCTGAAGAAGCAGCTGATACAGCCTGCTGCTGAGGTCTCACCACACTAGGCCTGTACTGACCCTGAGACTGCGCTGGCCTATACTGAGTCTGAACCTGATATGGCCTCTGCTGAGACTGAGGCCGATAGTAACTCTGCTGACCCTGTGGCCTATAAGAACCCTGCGGGGCTGGTGGCCTGTAGACAACCTGCTGTACTGGAGGCCTATATATAATCTGCTGGCCCTGTGGCTGATACGGCCTCTTACTAGGCTGACTGGAGACAATCTGATCCCCTTTCCTCTTCTCTAACCTAGAAGCTGCCTCAAAAGCCTCAGTGAAAATATCATAACGATTCAGAGCCATCACATCCTGAATCTCGGGCCGCAACCCCAACATAAACCTGCGAGTCCTCCGCTCCTCGTCTGCCACATACTCCGGTGCATACCGGGACAATCGAGTAAATGTGGCCTCATATTGAGCCACTGTAGTATCTCCCTGGACCAAGGCTAGAAACTCGGCCTCTCTCCGTTCCCTGCAAATCCTTGGGACATACTTTGCTCGGAAAGCCATCAGAAAGGTACCCCAAATATAAGGAATACCCTGTGCCGCCCAGCTAGTCTTTACCGTGCGCCACCACTCCTCTGCCTCGTCATCTAACAAATACACGGCAAAAGAGACTTTCTGCTCATCAGTATAGCCAAGTGGATCATAAATCTTCTCCAACTTGCTAATCCATACCTCCGCCTTCCTATCATCCGGCTCCCCCTGAAATCTCGGTGGGTGATATCCTAAAAAATCCTTCAGGGTACCACGCCCGTGGTTACCACCCTGAATATTCAGAAGCTGAGCCTGCATAGCCTGATTCTGGGCAGCCTGCCCTGCTAATAACTGTGCCTGACTAGCCACTAACTCTGCAATCCGCTCCATAGCTGCTCCAAATCGGTCATCACCCCCGTCACGGCCCGGTGCCACATTACTCGGAGTCTCATCAGTCAACTCAGACCTACCTCTGGTTCTCGGTCGACCGGCCATTCTACTAATCAAAGAGTTAGCACAGTTATAGCACGTAGACAGGTTATAAACAACTATTAACACATAAATAACAAACTCATATAAAACACATAAACAAATTGATCACATAATCACATAAGCACTTAAATCACATAATCACTTAATCAATTAATCATACCAATACATATTTCATTTTTTTTTTTTTCTTTCCTTTCATACATATTTCATGCTAAGACCATTACCCACATTCCGAGAATACCCCGGCTGACAACTAACATGAGCTCTGATACCACTTAAACTGTCACGCCCCAACTCGACCCCACCTATAATCAGTCAGGACGCAACGGAATTTCGGCGGCATAACGACAGTAATCAGATTTCCGAGGTTCTAAACCAACCTCATAAAACATCATACATCCCGTAATTCCTCAATACAAACAACAACATACAACACAACCATATTATACAATAAAACATCCTCGTTATACGCCTCCGTTCCAACATGACATACAATACCTCAACTTTATCATACATTTCAAAAGTAAGTTGAGACACAACTACAACTTAACCATAAAGCATATAAAAGTCTATTAAACTAATATACATGACGTTTAACAACATAGAATCATGGATAAGACTCAGGGACATGTGACTCACCCACGAAAGGCACGTTTTCCACATTCTCCTCTTCAGGAGGCACGTACCCGTAATCTTGTGAAAGTACACCTGAAACATGCATTAATAGAGAGTGAGCTTATATACATAAGCCCAGTGAGGATCCGATAGATCTCGACAGTATTCACTACGCTCCTTGGATTTAGTCCTTTGAGCAAGTAAACACACAACAACAATAATCACATAAATAATGCTATCATCACATAACTATATAACCAATCAATAAGGATACTCTATTTGGTGTAGCTCCAAACGCCATCACGATCTCAACCGTTCTTCTTATAACTCCCCATTACTCACGCACCCGAGGTACCTCACTAGCCCCTTTCCTCCATGACATCTCCGTCATGCGAGCTGGGGGTAGCCTATGGCAGTCATGCCGTTATCAACCCGACAGCCCGACGCTGCCCGAGAGGTGGCACACACATACCAAGACTCCATATTCATCAATCATCATGCAAGCATAAATCAATCAATCAATTGGAAGATCAGCAACAAGAGTGCCCGATTCCCGCATTCAATAATAATCAATCAATAACATCAATATAACATCAATATTAAATTAAACAACAAACAACGTAGTTAGATGACAAAGTAGGCCATCTAACCGGACATGCATAATATACATAATTAAACCCTAAATTACTCAACAACGACTCACCATTCATCACTCGAACACTACCCAACCATCTAAGGCATCGTTCAAGAAATTAAAGAATGACAACCTAAACTTCTAAAATTCATAACTTACAATCTACTAATCCAAACATTGCCAAATCAGTTCCTATCACTCACCCATTCAACCTACTATATTAGCCCTCTCGGAAATCCACCATAACACCTCTAAATCATGCCCGATAACCCTAAAACCCTAAGATGTCATGGCTGGATTTTCCGGATTTCACACAAACAATGTAATCGAAAATTCGGCATTACAACAGCGCTAACACGTAATTATCAAGTATTTAGAAATCGACGGCAATCGATTTCGATCAACACAACTCAATTAAATCAACTTTGAACATTTTAATCAAAATTAAATACCCGAAAAATAAAAATTATGCTATATCCGACAGAAACTCGTAGTATTAGTATATAATGATCCCTAGCATGCAAGGAGCAATAATCTAACATCAGATTACAATTCTAACGGTTCAATCTTCATTTATACGCAAAAACACAAAAATGACATTTTGAGATCTAGAATTTTTCTCTCACCTTAGATGCGATATAAGCCTAGGAATGCGTGCTATGCGTGCCCAACAAGCAGAATCCAAGTCGGTGCGAAGTTTCACGGACAAAAACTAGGTTTTTCTTTGAAAAATTGGATTGAAAGCTTGAGTTTTCTTTCTTCTCTTTTCTCCCTCAACCCCTCGGCAATGTGTGTGTGTGTGATGGTGTTTTTGTGTTGTGTGAGTGTGTGTTGAGGACATTAGCTTAAATGGTCAATTATTTAATTAAAGTCAAAGTTATTTTAATAGGTATTTTTGTGTTTTTAATGTCTTTAATTGCATTTTAATGCTCACCAAATTAAAAATAGTTATGCAACCCCCAAGATATCTCAAGTGGATTATTTTTAGGTGACAAGAAGTTTTACATTCAAAGAATTCCACCCGAGTCGGCTTAAAACTCGATTTTCGCAAAAGTCGGTGTAAAAACCCTAATAAATTCTTAAGCCGATTTTAAAACCGTTTTCATCAAACACAGGTCTATTAAAGTCCGTGGACTAGGTCTAGAAGGGTTAAAAAGACCAGTTTCAAAATTATAGCGGACGTGTTTCGAAAACACTATTCACTGAAAATCGACGATAAAATTTCTGACTCCGTTTTTGATGAAAATTTCATGAATGCACATTTAGCACGTATTAGAAGTATTGAAATCAAAATTATAACTTTCTAGGTCCTATAGCACATAAACAGATCATATGCACGCAAAACGAGGTAAAACACGTAAAACGAGATAAGCAAGAAAGTGGGGTTTCACAGACTTCTCCAAGGATGAAGTCTTCATCGATCTCAACATTTGATTTTCATTAGACGAGCATAAACTTGATAAGTATGCTTTCATGTTTGATTATCACTCTAGCATCATTCACTAATCTCAATCACAAATAACTTATATCGCACAAGATTAGTCAATAATCTAATAAGTGATTAAGATTTTAGTTATCATCAAAACTCATGATTAAGGTCTTTTAGGCTAATAATCTCTCTTTTTTTGATGATGACGAAATCTTAAGCACAAAACCAATATAGATATGCCCTAATGCTATATATTTGGATGGCATATTTGGGCATTTTGACATTAACTTATATATTATGGCATTGTTTTTTGTATATTTGTTTACATATTGACTTGTTAATGACATTCATATTCTCCTTCTTTGTCATATGAATGAGTCCTTAGTGTTTATCATTAGAAAATATATATTCTAAAAGGGGTTTAGAATATGTTGGCATATCTCTTAATCATGATAAATACTTAAAGTTATTCATAGTCCTAAGATTATTTGATTTGGGATTCAATAATCCATTATGGACTATCACATGTGTTGTTACATTTGATTAACATAGGGATGCATGAGATGTGATTAACAAACATATGAGTGGTTGTTAGTGAAATAAATCAATGAATGTGACGTGCATAACAAATCAAATGTCTTAGGATTAATGATTTGTTATTTGTTGTTGTTGTGAATGTAATCCTTTGACTTGTGACATTATAGTTGTCCTATGTATTGCGGTATAATACTAGCATTTGGACAATGCTTGTCTTCGAGTACGAGATGCGATACAGCCTCTCGCAGTTTATACTTGGAATATAGTGAGTGGAAGATAGTTGTCTAGAGAGGATCCATTAACCTCCGGTGTGAGGCGATATCCTATGTGAGGTTTGGTGATTGAATGAAGAAGTCCTTGGCCAAGACGTGAATGATGGAAAAAAGTTTTTCCATAAATGTCATATTTTATTCCACCATTTAGATCTATGCTTGTGTTGAGTCTATGAACTTAATCTATCTATGGTTCTTACTTGATTGGGATACATTAATGGAGGATTGAATTGAACGGTAATCGATGACTATAAATAGGTTCACTTGAATTGGACTTCATTACCTTATAAATTGTCTTGATATGTTGCTAGACGTCACTCAAGAATTTTGAGAGTGTTTTGAGAATGAAATGAGACATTCTCTAAACAAATCGAAGAGTTCAATTAACATTGAAAGGGTTCAACATTTTCTCAATGCTATATGGCGATGAATCTAGAAAGTCACACACAATAAAACATGGTGAATGGGTTTTCTATTGAGCTTGTATCTTGTAGCTCGTTTCTTTTAAATTGTTAAAGTGTTAACAATTGTTTTTGTTTCTCTTGAATTGTTTCTATGCAAAGATCTAAATGGTGTAATGAGAGTTGACACATAGGAAACCCCATTTCCATCATTCACACCTTAGCCAAGGATTTTCTCATTTAACAACCATAATTAGATTGCATAGGACATCGCTTCACGACGGAGGTTAATGGATCCTCTCTAGACAACTATCTGCCACTCACTATATTGCAAGTATAAATTGTGAGACGCCTTAACTCACCTCGTGCTCGAAGTCAAGCATTGTCTAAATGCAAGTATTATACCCCAATACATAAGACAACCATAATGCCACAAGTCAAATGATTACTTGTACAACAACAACGAATAACAAATCATTAATCCAAAACCATGTGATTTGTCATTCATGTCCCATTCAATGCTCTATTCCACTAATAATCACTCACATGTTTGTTAATCGCATCTTATGCTATTATGGCACGTGGCTCACCATCCTTTATCATTAACGCTTCCATGTTAATCAAAGATAACAACACATGTGATAGTCCATAATAGATTATTAAAGTCCTGATCAAATAATCTAAGGAATATGAATAATTTAAGTATTTATCATACTAAAGAAATATGCCAACATATTCTAAACTCTTTCAGAATACATTTCTCTAATGAAAATACTAAGGACTCATTCATATATAGAAAGAGGGAGAATATCAATGTCACTTACATGTCAATATGTAAACAAACACATAGACAGTATTGCCACTGTCATGACCCCATTTTTCGCTCACTAACACAGTCTCTGTCAGGCCCCAACTCGACCCCACTTACGATCAGTCAGGACGCAACGAAATTTCGACAATATAACGTCTGTAACATGGACAACATGACTCTAAACCAATCCTTTATAACATCACACAACCAACTACAACTTCAGGCACAACTCCAACAATCATTCATCAACATACAACACATCCAAAACCATTCACTATATAATCATACAACATCCCAACCATAAGTCATATGCCTCCGTTTCAACAACGTATCACAAGCTACAATATGCATATGCATAATAGATATAAAACTAGACTAACAACCTAATCATATTCCAAAATAAAGACTACTAGACTAGCAATATACAATCCATTATCTTTAAGTTGAGTTTTACTATACAAACATCAAAGCTTAATACAAAACAACATGTTACAAAATTCAAAGCAACACATGAAGCATCCAAGAAAGCATTCAAGCCTCAGGCTTGACCACATTATCTATCGATACATATTCCACATACCCTAAATCTGGAACACCTGAAAGGATCAGCAAAGAGGGTGAGCTTATATATAATAGAGCTCAGCGAGTGTTCGATAGGAGATTTTAGGAACATTTTCTTTATCACTTGGGAAAACACCCTATGAGCAATAAATACACAATAAACATTAACAACAATTCAACTAAAGCAACACAAGTAACCAAGCATTAAGGATACGATACCCTCATTCTGTTGAAGCCATTCTTCTTGTACCTCCATTACGACCTCTATCATTCCACCTTGTTACTCCCACTCAAGAGAATCTGGATACCCTGAAGTACGACCTAGCACCCCATGGAACTCTCCATCCACATGAGTGAGGGATTTGGCCATGGTGGTTAGGTTATCGCCTGGCAAGCCCGAGGCCACCTAGGGTAACACAACACAACCAAGCCCAATAACAATTGCTATAAACATTCACATGCACAACTAATCACTCAATCATGCAATCAACACACTCAGAGGGAACAACAAAGTAGGTCGCCCCTCGGCACTTCAACATTCAACAATCAATTAAACAACACTACCACAAACAACAACTAAACAATTCTAAAACATCAAAGTTAGATGACAAAGTAGGCCACCAAACTTATCACACATTTCAACATGCATTCAATCCCAAGCCTACTTAACACCAACTCATATTTCAACCACATAAACACTATCAAACAATTAAAGACAACACTTAGACATTTTAAAGAAACTACACAAACTTCTAAACTTCATAACTAACAATCTAACAATCAAACAACCCCCAAACCTTTTCCTACCACTCAACCACTAACGCAAATACATTAACCCCCTTGAAAACGAATCAAAAGTCACCCAAAACAAGCCCAACAAGCTAAAAATGGCAAGGCATTCATGGCTGATTTTTTTGACTTTTGCTATGACATTCAAATTAAAAATTTGGCATTACAACATTACTACACAATAATTAATAGGCCTATAGAAGTAACTACAACTCAATTTCAACTACTACAACTCCAAATATTTCAATATAAGCCAAAATATCAATTTAAATACCCGAAAAATAAAAATACATGCTACTACCGTTTAAAATGGCTACAAATACATATAGTTGGTCCTTATCATCTACTAAGCAATAATCTAACATCAATTTAACAAAATAGCAACTACAAATGCATCAACCAAAAATTCAACTTAACTTTAAAATAATGAACTAATTTTTCCCTTACCTTTGATCCCAAGCAAGGTTAGAAATGTGTAGAATAGGTGCCCAACAAGCAATTTCAAGCTTTGAATGACTCAATTTGGCTTTGAAATGAAGATTCTATACAAAATTTACTTTGAAAACCTAACTAAAAATATTTCTTCCTTCTTCCTCACTGTGAACGACCACTAAGTGAGAAAATAGGTGTTTTGAGCTTATGTTTCTGATTTATGTGTATATTATGCATATATATAAGCTTGGTCAACAAAATAATCAAAAGTCAAAGTTGTCAACTGAAGGAGCTAGCCAACACATAGATATCATGACTAAGTATACATCATGGTTGGATTCAAGATCTAGAAAGTTATGCATGGATACATAGCTAGGGTCGAATCTACATAAGGCACATTTCAAAATTTTCTAGCAAAGATCAACATGCATACTCTCAAAACATGTCCATATACTAACTAGTTAGCATCATATATCAAATATATATATATATAATGAAAAAGGGGTTAGAAAGTTATACCTCTTGAAGACCTTGAAGATGATGGTGAAACTTTGAAGATGAACTTTTGATTCTTTCTAACTTGAAGGCTAACCAAGCATCCAAAGTCCACCAATCCTCAAAAGCAAAAAGTGCTAGTATACTTTTGATATTTGAAGCTATATGTGTGGTTTATTTTGCAAGAGAAAAAAGCTATCTCTTCTTTCTTAACTTGGTCGTGCACCACCTTAGCTAGGTAAAGAAGATGAAGTTTCCTTTATGTATTTCTTGCTTTGGTCATGTAGGTGTTGGTATGTACGAAAAAGTTGTCATCTTTTGTTTAATATATTACATGCATATAGAAAGAGCCAATCAAAATTAATCTCTTTCTTGTTTCAATAAACCAAGCCATGCATGTCAATAAATCATAATCATTAGCATTAGATGGCAAGATTTCAATCTTCTCTCTCCTCCTTGGCTTGGCCGAAAATTTGAGTGGAAGGAGAGAGAATATTGTCATCTTATTTTATATATATATATATATACTTTATTAGATAGCCAATCATAATAGCTTTCTTCTAAAGTTAAAGCCATGCAAATCCTAGGATTGTTATCATTGCAATCTAAATGTTAACTTTATTATCTCTCTTGACACTTGTCAAAAAGCACTTATCTTCAAAAATAAAGGCTAGGATTAGTTTGTCTTTATTCAATACTTAATCCTAGCCATTCAATTCAAATTCAAATGACTTGGATTGATGACATGGACAATCCTAGTCATGAATCTCTACATGCATATACCACATGTACAAATCTAGTAATTAATTCGCAATTCACCTTTTGACGACTAGGATGATGACGTAACATTTCATAAATTACATCACTATACACACACACACACACACACACACACATATATATATATATATATATTATTTTTACCCATTCTAATCTCTATTAGAATAAATATATTGAAACTACTTTTCAATAATTACAGTTTTGGCCCCAAAAGTTTTGGTAATTATAATGTGACCCCAAAACTTTTCCAAAATTATACTTTTGACCTAAATACCAACATAGATGACTCTTAACACCTTAAAGTCACCAACCACATTATACAAGCTTCTAGTGAACTTATTCATGATACTTATTAGATTGTGACTTTCTATATTCATAGCCGCGTACCAATGAGGGACCAATAAACCTTCTCATCTATCTCAGAAATGTCTCCGCCTTTAACCGAAATACCCTCATGCTCATGAGTGACGCACTAGCAATGAATATACCTTGAAAATGTATACGATAATGAAGATGACATCTTTTATGAATCCATTTAGGTATCAAGAATTAGCGTGCAGTCCGATTCTTCTATAAAGAATGCCCCGATTGGGAAAGGACCATGAAATGGTTAAGTCCACCTCCGATACTATGTATAAATCTGAACCGATGAAATGAGAGATGACTACCATGGAAAAACTCATTTTTCATCACTTCATACTCGCCTTGGCCAAGGACTTCCTCGTTTAACGACCGATCTCATATATCATAGGACATCGCCTCACGCCGGACGTTAACAGATCATATCTTGACAATTACTTGTCAGTTCATACCACAAAACTAAAATGCGAAAGGTTGTAACCCACCTTATGGAAGACGAGTATTGTCCAGACGCAGTATTTAACCCCTGATATAACCGGCAGCCGTAATTTATCAAGTCTAAGGATAATTATGCATAATTCCCAACTAAATAGTAAACTATTAACCTGAAATCATGCAGTTCACTATTTATTGTCACATTCAATGATCCATACACTGACGATCATTTATATGTTTATTAGTCCACATCATCACTATGTTAATCTAATGTAATAACATATGATAACCCGTACTCGATTATTCTAGTCCCGGTTGAATAATTTGAAGGGCTATGAATCAATTCTTAATATTTATCGTATTGAAGAAAAACTGCAAAATATTTTAAACTCTTTTAGAATATTTTTCTTCTCGGATAAGCATTAGGGACATATTCATATCGAAGCGAAGAATATGAATATCCTACAAATAACATAGTATATAAAACACATAACTATATTCTTATTGAACCCTAATTCAGGTAATCTCAACTATAGCATTAGGGCATATCCCCAACATCAACTTTGCATTTTTTTAGTTATTTTAGCCTACAATATATATATATACTAAATCTAACTTATATACTATATTTAGTAGTAAAATTAGTTGACAACAATTTATATAAGCATACATATACATACATTTAAGGTACAAAACTCAATTTTGCAAAAGAAGTTGAAAAGTCACAGTATTTGTTTTGCAAATGTATTTTAAATTTACAATCAATATATAATCACTTAATATCACATATAAATTCATATATATTATTTATACTAGCATTTAAACAGATAAAACACGTATTTGCAATTTAGGCAAAATCGGGGTCTCACAGTCTAGATACCACAAAAAAGAAAAGAATTCAAACTTACAAGAACACCGAACAACTTGGGATTGTTATGCCACTGGCTTAAGAAGATCGCTCATCCTAAGTCCGCTAAGGCATACTATATTAGCCCGTACACTAATATAAAAAAAAAATAGTACATCCAACCATTGCAACATCTCAACCACATTCAAGACTTCATGGCAACAAACCTTCCAGCCAACAATTTAACCCTAAACAATACATCAAGATATACATCATATGAGCGCCAATAATAGACATTACAACATAATCTATATAAACCCTCAATTAGTAATATAAGCAAAGCTATCACTTCCAAACTCATCGAGACTCTAACTCGGCTCCACCTGAAATATGTTAATAAATGGGGTGAGTTTCACAAACTCAGTTAGGGGGAGGGGATGGGGCAATGCACGAGAGGTTTTAAAAAACATTTTAACTTTGAAATCTTCTTTTGAAAACATGCCATGAGAGAATAGCATGCAACAAGTATAAACAACTTAAGTAGACTCTTGAAGTAAAGAGTAAGCAACACGTATACTGGTACGAGAAATGTAAAATAAATAACACTAAATAACCGCATAGTAATAACACGCTCGTTCTACTATTTTCGTTCCCCGGGTACCATCACGAACCTTACCTAGACACCAGATATACTCCAGATGTACACCAACCTACGAACCAGACCCTTGTGAAGCTCTCTGTTCACAATGGGATAAAGATGAGAACCCCGGTAGTCATGTCATCGCTTGGCAAGCCCTATACCGCACAGTGCAACATGAACTCTACCGTGTTTGGTTTAAATGTTGCAACCTTTCATGACACGACGTATTTGCATTAACTTTCAAGCACGTTCACATACTCACAACAATTACATTCATGCATTCATGACAATCAAGCACTTAAACCACATTTATCACTTAAGCATATAATCAAGCAATCAAGCACTAAAACCACAATTAACACTCAAGCATATAATTAACACTCAACAAATGATAATCCAATCAACACTTAGCAACACTACTTTTATCCAACATAATATCCAACTAATAACTCTCCTATAAGACACATAAATACCCTATCTTTGCTTAACCAATATATATACTAAATTTAGTACCTTATAGGTACAAATCATTTGCAAAACCAAGTTTAAAATAAGTTTTATAAGCAAAATACCAACTTTGCCCCATTGCTGAAATTTCTAGAAAAATCACTAAATTGCACCAAAACTCCACAAATTATGCTGTCAAGCTATGAAATTAAGTTATGAACATATATATATATATACCTTTACAAACATTTAGGGAGCAATTTAATCATTAAAAACACAAGAAAAATACTATTCGTGTTTTTATAAAAATTTTCCAACAAAACAACATTTTTCAAAAACTCATCTAATTTTGCTTCCAAACCATTAAAACATGTTATAAATACATATATATGTGTATAAACTTCATATACAAGCATTAAACCAAAGGTTAAAGTCATATTTAGTTAAATCATTCATTATATAACACATACAATCAACTACTGGAAGACATGGATCAAATTAGCTAATATTCATATATGATGTTATCTTTGATTTAACTAGCAAGAAACACAAGCATTTTCAACATTATAGAGCACATATATACAAGTATGAAAACCATGCTTCAACTTTAAAATGTAGATTTAGAAAAATCCCTCACCTTTGTCAATAAAAATGCTAGAATATGCATGGATAGTCTTAGACTAGGCAAAAACAAGCTTGGATTGAAGTGCAATGGCCTTGATCTTCATCTTTTTTCTTCAATTTTGGCCAAAAACCTAGAAAATACTATTCCCCTTTGCTCTTGAAGGTCACAGCTGAATGGGAAGGTTTTTGGGGTATTTTTGCTTTTGTTTTAATGAGTTATTACCTTAAATAACTAAGTCAAAGAAGGGTCAAAGCTAGACAAGTCTTCAAATGGCCAAATGACTAAGTTGACCTTGAAATTGTGCTTCTATTTCCAAGTTTTCCATTCATTAAACTTTCAAGAAATACCCTATGACGCCCGGGATTTCATCACATATTTTAAACAATTGTCGCATAAATTACTTGTGCATTTTATGTGCATTTCTTGTCTTCTTTGATTGTGTTACTATTAGGCACTATTCATAAGATTTTTGACCGTCTCAAATGTTCGATCTAATAATTTCCTAGGTCACACGACATATAAAAGGAGTCGGGATATGGTGGTTTTGAGCTTTAGGGGTCAGGAGTGTGCATTTAAAAAATAGTTTCTACTTCGTTTGAATAGTGTTACATATGTTAAAAAAAAACATTTGTCTTGAACTAGTTAGCATTTAGCTTGAGTTTCAATTGGTTTGACTAAGTTTATATAACCTTTGACCTAATATTATTTAATTACTCATACATACATATATTATAATACATATATACACGTTTACTCATTAAAAATAAAAGCTAAAAAACTACCCAAAGCCCCCCAAGAAAAACCGACAGCCCTAGAGCAAAAGAGGAGGTTTTTTCTTCAACTTTGGTGTATGAATTGGACTCTTGGCTTGGTCTAGGAAGGGTTTGAGGCAACTAGGAGCTCCTACCACTTGCTTGCATCTTCAAAATTGTGAGGGAGTTAGATTTTTTCTTGAGTTTAAGTTGTTGCATATAAATTGATTTTCTTGAATTGTTGAATATAGCTATATTTCTTGTATTGGATGCTTATTACATGTTCTTTAGAGCCTTTAGAACTCTCTTTTGTAGCTTGTTATCAAAGTCTATGGTTAAATGCTTAGTTTGAAGGAAATAGTTGATGAATAGTGCTCAAACCTAGGGTTTTGATAAAATTTGCTAAATAGATTGAATTGAGGCTTCCTTTAGGTGCTTTAGACATTAGTGGAACTAGACAAAGGCTCATGTGAGGTTGAGTTGCCTGAAAATGAGCTAAATTACAAAATTTGTTAACTTTAAAAGGGGTTTTTCCACGTTAAGCAATCCGGGCACGTTTGGGCTTTGGATTAGGTATCCTTGGGGTATGGAAGCACTTTTGGTGCTTTCGTTTCATGAATTTGGGGTCCGGATAGGGTAGTTGTAGTTAAAACCCGCTCGAGGCCTTCCTGAGCTTTTGTTTCCAAACTGGGTTTTCAAGGCTTAGATAGGTGCCTTTTGATCTACCTAAGAACATGGGATGGTTGACTTGTTGATTTGAAACCTTGAACCTTGCATGGGAGAAGAAATCGAAAAGTTAAGAATGGAGAAAATATGATTTTTATTACCTTTATGCTCATATGAACTTGAGAGTGCTTGCTAGGTGGTTACATGCATGAAATATATGTATGTTGAGTTGGTGAGAAATCATGTAATTTACCTTTTTGTAACTTTGTCGCTATTTTGTGGTTATTTGTCTTATATTGTGGTTAATTGCGAGGGCGACCTACTTTGTCACCCTCTTATGTGTTTATTGATGATCTTGGCTCTCTTGGTCTTGGTTCGAGGTTGCGCAACCTTTTTGGACATGGTAGAGTCGAGAAACGCAAGCAGCATCGGGCTTGCCGTGCTCCCTCGACTACCATGGTGCTTATTCCCTTTCTCGCTGAGTATACTCTACTACCCCAGAGGTGTGGTTCACCTGCTGGGCATATGGACCTACCTCAGGAGAAAGGGTCGTAGGATCGAGGTACATCCGGAGTATCCCAACTTCGAGGAGTAAGGGTTTGCCGGCACTTGCGTGAAGTTCGTGGTTCGTGGTTCGAGATTAAAGACTTGAAGTGGAACCGTATCCTTTTTAAAATGTGATTAGTTACTTGACTATTTGATCTTGTTGCTTTATGTTGTAATTATGGCTTTCTATGTTTGCATATCATATTGCACGCCCCAGTATGTTGCATCACCTCCCTCGTTGGGCAACATTGTTGCTCACTCCTTATTTAACATGTTTCAGGAGAAGCTGAGGTGAATCCCCAGCTAGTAGTAATAGAGGAACAAGAAGAAGTGCAAGTAGATCAGATTCATTGATTCCTGTGTGATAAGGTTGATCATATATGAAGTTTGCATGAAGTTGTTGTTAGTTGTTGTGTCTTGAGACCTTGGGGTCTTGTTTATATACTTGGGAGTTGTAATCTTGTATGTTGGTTAAAGTTAGATAGTCTGTAATAATGGATTCTAGATTACTTCTCTTATTGCATGCTTGGGTGTTTATTAACTTGATAGTAGAACTTGGTTATAGTTGTATCCAACTACTTATAGTTAAGTTAACATTGCCTTGCATGCTTGTGTACTATAAGTAGATTTTTATTGCTCCAAGGCTCGGATGGCCTTGAGATCTTGGCTTGACTATGAATATCTTGAAGGATAGGTTTTATGTGTTGTTGTTGTAAGTCAAAGATTGTATGTGGCTATTTACAGGTAACAGTTTAACCCTATAAACAGGGGAGACTCCATCCGTTTTTCCTCATTTTTCATAACCTCAGGTATTGGAATGGGACTCCGGTCTCGTGAGGTATCGGGGCGTTACATACCTACCTTGTCCTAGTTGGTCAATGAGGATGAAAAGTCAACTAGTTTGGTCAAAGAAGATGAAAGGTCAACAAAATGAAATTTAAATGGACTTTAAATGAAATTTTCACCTAATAACACTTTGAAAATCATATAAATGCACATATTATTTTCAAATACTAGTTTAAACAAGTAAATGCATGTATTATTGTTCAAATAATGATTAAAGTAAATGAATGCACATGGAATGAATTCTTGGGTCCTCACAGACACAATGTACAAGTTAATGTCAACATGCCCAAAATATGTCATCCAAATATATAGCATTAGGGTATATCTCTAACATCATCGTCATTATCGTCATCATTGTCATCATCCTTTCTTTGTGCAAGAAAGCTAGATTCATCAAAAGTAACATGCATTGACTCTTCAATTACTAGAGTTCTTTTGTTGTATACTCTAAAGGTTTTTCTCTTAGTTGAATATCCAAGAAAGTTTCCTTCATCGAATTTTGCATCAAACTTATAAGGTGATCCCTAGTGTTTAACATAAAGCATTTACATCCGAACACATTAAGATAGCTAATATTGGGTATTTTTTTCTTTCCCAAGTTCAGAAGGGGTCTTCTTAATAATTGGTCTAATTAAAACCCTTTTTAACACATAACAAGCCGTGTTGACGGCTTCACCCCAAAAGTATGTTGGTAAGTTATTTTCTTTCAACATGGTTCTTGTCATTTCTTGTATTGTTCTATTCTTCTTTTCTATAACCCTATTTTGTTGGGGTGTTTGAGGGCCTAAGAAGTTATGTTCAATGTCATGTTCATCACAAAAATTCGTGCAAAGATAATTCACATATTCTGTGCCATTATCACTATGAAAGCAAGTTATAAAATAGTTTTTCTCATTTTTTACTTTTCTACACAATTTGGCAAATTCATTAAAGGCATCATTTTTGTGGGATAGAAACATAACCCATGTATTTCAGGGGAAGTCATCCACTACAACAAATACATATCTTTATCCTCCAAGACTAACCACCTCTATAGGTCCAAAAAAGGTCCATATGAAATAATTGCAATGCTTTTGATGTAGTTACTTTATTTATTGAATTTGATGGATGCCTTATGTTGTTTGCCAAGTTGACATGAATCACATGATTTGTTCTTCTCATATTTTATTTTAGACAATCCTTTGATAAGCTCATTCCTAGATAAGTTCATTAATAATTCCAAGCTTGTATGTCCTAGTCTTTTATGCCATAGCCATGAATTATCATTTGTTGAGACTAAGCATTTAACATTTTGGCACATGAGTTCTTTAAATTCAATTGTATATACATTTTCACATCGATTTTCCACAAATAACACATTTTTCCAATTGTCATTTTCAATGCAATGTGAAGCTTTAAATTCAACATTATAGCCATAATCAAAAAATTTACTAACACTAAACAAATTATGTTTCAAGAGGAAGACATCATGTATCAAGATAGAATCTTTATTACTGATACTTCTTTTTCCTAGAATTTTTCCTTTTTCATTATTACCATAGCTTACAAGGCCTCCCACCTTTTTGTTCAACTTATAGAATAGAGATGGATTTTTGGTCATATGCCTTGAGTGTTAGTGTCATCCCGTAGCACATCTATTACCTATTTGGGCTTAACATCTCTACCAACCATATTTTTATATTTACAATGATATGCAGCATGTTCATTCCTTTCACAATATGTGCAAATCATTTGTAATCCTCTTAAGGTTGAGGCTTCCTTTGAAGAAGATGCTTTAACAAAATAGCTTTTGAAGGATTTTTGTTTCAAAGATGTTCATAACCAATGTCACTTTTGTCAGAAGCCTAATTTTTAGATCCAAGCATTTTGTCTAAATTTCCTTTTCCTTTTGTAAATTTTGCAAGACTCAAATTCAAGTTTTGAATTTCTTTTTCTAAACTTTCAATCTTTGCCTCAAGTTTTTCTTTTAAATCATAGAAGTGAAGAGCTTTATTATTGGATATTATAAGGTCTTCTTCAAGCACCTGATTTTCGTCTTTTAAATCATATCTTTCTCTGACTTGGTTTTGAAGAGTTTTGTTTTTGCGAAGTGCAAGAGTCAAGTCATTATGCATTTTTGAAAATGCTTCTTGTAATTCATCAAATGAGCATTCTTATTCATTTAGTGAGAAAGAACTAGAAGAGGAGGAAGAACATACCTTATCATCATTTGCCATAAAGCACACAAGGTTGAAAACTTCTTCTTCTTCTTCTTCGGCCTCTCCATCATTGGTTTTGTTGTCATCCCAAGTTGAGATTGCTTTCATTGATTTGCCACTCTTGGGTTTGATGAATTTGGGGCAATTTGCTTGATGTGACCAGGATTTTTTCAACTGAAACATTTGGGGTCTTCACGAACTTTTTATTTTCTCTTTCTTCTCATTTGGTTGCTTGATTAAGTTTATCTTCTAAACCTTTTGAATCTTATGTACTTATTCAAGTTCTTTGCAAGCAAAGCCATTTCTTCATCATCATATTCTTAATCACTTGAGTAGAATTTTGATGCAACAAATGCAAGTGATTTCTTGTTCTTCTTCTATTCTTCTTCTCGCTCCTTCTTCATCAACTCATGAGCTCTTGGGATCTCAAACATGGTAAGCATTTTCAGGTTTTTTGCTTCTTCAATTGCCGTCATCTTTGTTTTCCATGGCGTAGTCAAGCTTAAGAGCAATTTTCTCAACAATTTTCCATTAGAATACTTTTCCCAAGCGATTTATGGCTATTCACAATATCAATAAATCTAGATAATATTTGTTCAATATTCTCATCTTGTGACATCTTGACCATTTCATATTTGTGTACAAGTATGCTAATCCTGGTTTCTTTAACTTGATTAGTTCCTTCATATGTAACTTTCATTTGATCCCATATTTCTTTAGCATTTTTGCAACTGATGATTTTATTAAATTCATTTGAGTCCAAGAAAAGATATAGAATATTCATAGATTTGTAGTTTCTTTCAACAATTTTAAAATCATTGTTATCATATTCTTCTTCCAGTCTGGGAATGGTAAGGGTTTGGTTTCCTTCCTTCTTAGTTTTCATAGGAATAGGTGATCTATCGGTAACTATCTTCCAAGCTCTAATGTCATTAGCAAGAATATATATTTTCATCATAGCTTTCTGAAAAGAATAGTTGGTTTCACTAAACAATGGTGGTTGGGTAGAAGATTGCCCTTCAACTATGGTAGACATTAGAGTGTTTTCCATTTTAATTCTCAACTAGTTGTTAGACTATATGTAGAGTTCTAGCTCTGATACCACTTGTTAGGGAAAATATACTTAAAATGAGGGGTAAATTAAGTATTTAGACAATTACTACCAATTAAAATTTCAATACTATCTATTGCAATTCAAACAAGCAAAATATCAAATATGTAGAGTGCATAAAGAATATAAACAAGTCAAGCAAAAGAGATAGAGAATGAACACAACGATTTATGATGGTTCGCTAATCTATATCCACCACCTAAGGCTATATCCCCTTAGAATTTTCACTAGTTCTACTAGTGTTGTTTCTTCAAAAGTTGGTAAAGCACAAATCAACCTTACAAGTCCTCTTGACTCCACAAGAATATTACAAGCCTCTTCACTTCTTTTAGTCCACAAAGAAGATTACATACACTCACTACACTATGAATCTCTCAAATATAGCTCTAGAAAGTTTATCTCACAACAAGTGTAGAATAAATGTTGAGTAGAATAAATAACTCTCAAAAGTAGATAAATACAATTAAAGCTCTCTTGAATGCTCAATGATTTGCAAGTTAAAGCTCAATAAATGGGTAAGCAAAGTACTTTGAATGATATGAAAGCTTAAGACCAATTGCTTATTGATAGAAGAGATGAAAACGCATTGGAGGTGTTTAAAAATATATGGAAAAACTTTCCACCAGCTAGTTAACAACTATATTTTTCAAAAGTCGGTAAAGGTATCGGTTGATGCTCTCATCTGACTTGGCTCGTTCGACATGCCTTTTGTTGCCTCTAGAACAGTTGGTTGAGAGAAGTCAGTCGATACCCTTAACCGACTTGCTTTATACGACTTGTTCCCACACTTTCTATACAAGTTGGTTGAGGAACCGGTTGATACTCTCAATCGGCTTGCTTCATCCGACTTGTCCGGTTAGAACTAGGTCAAGTAGAAAAACAAGTCTCAAAGCATTTTTCAAAGATAAGACAAGTGAGGATAAAATGTAAAAATCATTTGGACGTCGTTAAGCCGTTTTTTATACTTTTCCAAGGATAAGGATAAAAGGCATTTCTAAGGAGCATTTTGGAAAAATGATTTGGAAAATCATTTAATCAAATTATTGAACTTTCACAAGCATCTCAAATTCATTCGACACTTAGATGCTGTTACACCTCATGACGCCACTTATCGTTCCTTATGACCTCCCTACCAAGCTCATCTTCATTCTTCATTTGGTGAGATTTCCAAGGATAAAGTCTTCACTAATCTTAGCACTTGATTTTTATTAGACGAGCATATACTTAACAAGCATGCCTTCATGTTTGATCATCACTTGACTATTTTAGCATCCTTAACTAATCTCAATCACAAACAAGTTATATAGCACAAGATTAATCAATAATTAAACAAGTTATTAAGATTTTAGTTATCATCAAAATTCATGATTAAGGCCTTTTAGGATGACATCCTCTCATCTAAATCCACAGAGAATTGTTTATCTCCACATAAAATTGTAGTCCATGGTGCATTGGGACCTTTGCTCTAATTCATAATGTTCAATATTTTAAGGTAGATAAAACATTTATACTGTCTAATTCATCCTCTTTGCCTACATTCTAATCTTCAAATAAGTTTAAATTTTCTTCAACATAGCAAGAATGGACTTATTCCATGTCTGAAGAATTGTTGCACTAAAGCTCTCACATAAATTGTTGAGAAGAATATTCCACTTAGGCTTCGTTTGTTTGCCATAAAATAACTAACTGTTTAACATATTTACTGTGATACCCCAAACCCGACACGTATTTAATAGCATTTAAAGTTCATTTAAATTGCATCTTGTTGACCTTTCACCTTCTTTGGCCAAAATAGTTGAATTTTCATCTACATTGGCCAACTACAAGGTGTAAATTTTTGAAATGTTTAATGAAGAGCAAACTTGGGATTAGAAACAAAAATGCAAGGTTAAGTTAGTCAAAATTTTGGGTCAACTTTGGAATTAAATCTGAACCAATTAGGGAAGAGTTAGGTGGCAAAATATATATGGTTGGAAATCTCTACGAGTCTAGTTTCTAAGTCTTCAAACCGTTCGTGAATTGGAGTTTTCTAGAAGAAGTTATGGTCGTTTTCGTAAGGTGGCGCAGAGCTGTTTTGGTTTACGCGGGTTGACCGAAGCTTTGACCCTTTGACCTTTCATTTAAGTATTGACCAAGCCAAAATAAAACACAAAATCAGCTATTCTTCTTCCTTCCACCCGTGACCAAGCCAAGCTCATAAATAGTAAATCCTTGCACATTTTTGCTTATATTTGGAGTTAGAGTTGGAACCAAGATGCAAACCAAGCATTTTCGGACTCGTGTCGACGTCTAGCATCTTTCTACTGATCGGTTTTGCCTTTATTTTGCGAAACAAAGGTGAGGGAATTTTTTTTCAAATCTTGCAAAGTTCATTTTTATGTTATAAAATGCTAGGATTACATTTGTATCTTGCTAAATAGGTGTTAGAGAAGACTTTTACCGATTAATTTCTTATATAGAACATATTTTGTTGAAATTGGCTATTTTGAGTTGTTCAATGATTCATATGCCTAAGTTGTGTTTAATCTTAATTCATAGTTTTTATATAATGCTCATATGTGTTAATGAACTTATCTAGCATAATAAAATAGCTTGAGATTGCAAAATGGAGCAAAAAAATAGAGAATGATGCTTGCTGAATTTTTCTATTTTTGGGCATTTTGGGGCTATTTCGTTGGGCAGTTTTGTGCACCCATTAGATTGCCTATTTTATGCTATTATATGGTTTATAAGCCTTCTATTAGATAGGGAAAAAGTTGGAAGTTGAAGGGGCATGTTGGTTTGGCTTGGAGATATATTTTAGTGGTTATTTTGAGTCTATTTGACTAGTTTAAGTGTACTTGTGTACTTTTATATGTTGTGTGAATTGAATATGCTTTATGGTTGTTCTAATTGCTAATGTTAATATGCCTATTGAATTGTGGGTTTAATCATAGAATATTTAATGTGTTGTCTAAAGTCGTGAATGCAATGCATGCTAAACAATGAGATATATTGTTAGTTGTGTGAGCTCAATGGAATCAAATAAAGATGAATAAGTTAATGGAATTGTGAACTAGCGTTAGTTGAAAATGAATGTATAACTTCTTAAGAAAATAATTGATTGTATTGTATAATGATAATTGAAGGAATGATACATTTGGAGGATATTGAAGAAGTCCTTGGCTAATTCTTACAGGTTTTGGTTGTAATAAGGTGAGGGATGCATTTTAATTGACATCTTAATTGATTTATCGTTGTGTATTGTATTGATTACTGTATAGTTGAAAAGTAATGAGCTATTGTATTGAGATAGAACATGTTTTAAACTAAATTGCTTATAACTGCTTATTGGTTTATGTGACTTATTGAATTGTTTTGATTATTTTTATATTGAGTGCATTGCATCGTGGTTGCACAACCATTTGGGAGTGGTTGTCGGGGAAGCCAGGCTGCATCGGGCTTGCTAGTATGCCTCGGCTACCATAGTTCCCAGTCCTTCTCTCATTTGGTCCGGAGATTGTCAGGGAGAGTTGGGTCGTAGGATTCGGGGTATATCCGGAGTACATCCACTGGAGTGTTTGCGGTTATGCCGGCAGATTGATTGAGTTCGTGGATAGTGGTTTGTGGATTGAAGAATTGGAGTGATAAAGGTTATCGATTGTATCTTTTTTAAAGTGTGGTATTTAGTTGATTCCTTTCGTTTATTGCTTATTGATTATCTACTGCTTCTATGTTCAATTGTTGCATTGCACGAATCCCGTATAAATGTTTCCCATATATTGCTCCCCTCCCTTACTGGGTATACATTAATTGCATACTCACTCCTCAATTATGAAACTTTCAGGTTATATCCAAAGGAAGTGAAGTCCGTGTTTCATGATAGATCGTGCTTGAAAGGATGTATAATGTGTTATATGGTGTGGATTGTAAAATGCTGTAAAGATATTCTTTCGATGAGTTATATGTAGTCTATGTATAAAAGAATGTAATTCAAGTTAATTAGATCTAATCATAGATTAGGATAAGAGTTAGGATAGTCTTAGAGTTGGAATTATATATTATTTGTGAATTTTTATTGATAACCAAGGCTCGGATGCCCTTGAGAAGTTGTTGAATGTTTGGACACGGTACTGGTCCACTTATATTATGTTTATAGGATCTGGTTTGTCCTATAAACAGGGGAGACTCCGTTTGTTTTTCCTAAATTTTGTGCTCGGGTTAGAATTGGGTTGAGAATAGCATGGTTAATAGAGTCCCTGGTCTCGTGAGGGATTGAGGCGTTACAAAAGTGGTATCAGAGCTTAGTTAGCTCTCAGCCGGGACAGGGTCCTCGGTCTGTCAGGTAGTAAACCTTGTGTGTGTGTTTGTTAAGTGTGTCTTGAAAGTGTGTGCCTGTATGTGAGATTGTGTGCCTTGATTTGAATGTGTGCACCTATGTGATGTAGCCATGAGTTATGTGCTAAATGTGTGTTAGGTGAAGTGAAGTGGCTACTCATGAATCGAATCGACCTTGTGAATCGTTATTTGCTTGAATTATGATTGTAATATGTGTGCTTGAATATTTTGAATTAGGTTTTGTGGTAATTTGTCTTGGTTGTGTTGTAATTCGTATTTGAATGACTTTGTTAATTAAATTGAGTTTTGTAAAACTCTTTTATAAACATGCTTGCATAATAGCTTAAAGCATATTTGTATATATGTGATATTCTGACATTCATGCATGGCCCATTGGAATGATGAGTTGATTCCCTTCCTTCCCCTTAAGAGAAGTGATTAGTAGCAGGCCCTCCAAGTTACGTGGATTAGCAAGAAAGAGAAGCATTTGGTCAGTTCTTTGTTTGGGAATTAGAGTTTATATTCAGAGTTTGGTTATTGGGATTTCTTCCAAGGAATTCTTCTAAGCTCAGCAGTTAGAAATGAAATGCTTTCTTTAAGGATTCTATATGACTGTTCTCCAGAACATTTCCTTAATAATTTCTTATTGGGTATTCTTTTGGTATTTTCTTATTAGAATTTCTTGGAAGGTTTGGTATTTGGGAATTCTATTCAAACTACTTGTATGGCATTCATGTAAGCATTCTTCTGAGAACTTTTGTCAACATTCTCGCACAGTAGTCTTATTTCAGATACTTGTTGGATTTCTGTTGAAGATGCTTAAATAGGGTGTTTCCTCGGTATTTTCATTACTATTCTCTTTGGCATTCTTCTCAGTACGGTATTATCTTCGGGATCTGCTTGGCTATTCCATTTGGGGTTCATTTAAGGACTTTTAATATGCATATATATATATCGGTATACATGCTTGGATCCTTATTTGGGCACTTCTGGAGCTATTAATTGCAAGACTTCCCTGGAGTTTTTTTTTAAGTATGTTTGACCGGGTTTCTTGCTTGGAGTTTTCTTGGTATTTTCTCGGCACTTCTAACAGGGAACTCTTCTGTGGTATTCTCGACCAACGGGATTCTTATTCGGATTTTGAGCTAGTATCCACATTTGAGCCTTTATTTGGCTTTCTTACTTTGAAATTCTCAAGCGGTGGTATTTGAATTCACAATGGGCTTCTTATGAGTCTCGTTATTTAGGATCTTGCTCAGCAACCGATGAAGGGTAACTAGAGTTGGACTTTAGTTGATGCTGAGTTCTCTTGGAAGAAGAATTGCGAGAACGCAATTGTTTTAAGGGGGGGAGGATGTGATACCCCGAACCCGGCATATATTTAATAGCATTTAATTGCATTTAAAGTTTATTTAAATTGCATCTTATTGACCTTTTACCTTCTTTGGCTAAACTAGTTGACTTTTCATCTACATTGACCAACTAGAACAATGTGAGAATTTTTGAAATATTTAATGAAGAGCAAACTTGGGATTAGAAACAAAAATGCAAGGTTAGGTTAGTCAAAATTTTGGGTCAACTTTAGAATTAAATCTGAACTAATTGGGGAAGATTTAGGTGGCAAATTATATATGGTTGGAAAGCTCTACGAGTCTAGTTTCTAAGGCTTCAAACCGTTCATGAATTGGAGTTTTCTAGAAGAAGTTATGGCCGTTTTCGTAAGGTGACGCAGAGCTGTTTTAGTTTACGCGGGTTGACCGAAGCTTTGACCCTTTGACCTTTCATTTAAGTATTGACCAAGCCAAAACAAAACACAAAATCAGCTCTTCTTCTTCCTTCCACCCATGACCAAGCCAAGCTCATGAATAGTAAACACTTGCACATTTTTGCTTATATTTGGAGTTAGAGTTGGAACCAAGATGCAAACCAAGCATTTCGGACTCGTTTCGACGTCTAGCATATTTCTACCGATCGTTTTTGCCTTTATTTTGGGAAACAAAGGTGAGTGAATTTTTTTTCAAATCTTGCAAAGTTCATTTTAATGTTATAAAATGCTAGGATTACATTTGTATCTTGCTAAATAGGTGTTAGAGAAGACTTTTACCGATTAATTTCTTATATAGAACATATTTTGTTGAAATTGGCTATTTTGAGTTGTTCAATGATTTATAAGCCTAAGTTGTGTTTAATCTTAATTCATAACTTTTATATAATCCTCATATGTGTTAATGAACCTATCTAGCATAATAAAATAGCTTGAGATTGCAAAATGGAGAAAAAAAAATAGAGAATGAAGCTTGCTGAATTTTTCTGTTTTTGGGCGTTTTGGGGCTGTTTCGTTGGGCAGTTTTGTGCACCCATTAGATTGCCTATTTTATGCTATTATATGGTTTATAAGCCTTCTATTAGATAGGGAAAAAAGTTGGAAGTTGAAGGGGCATGTTGGTTTGGCTTGGAGATATGTTTTAGTGGTTATTTTGAGTCTATTTGACTAGTTTAAGTGTACTTTGTACTCTTATATGTTGTGTGAATTGAATATGCTTTATGGTTGTTCTAATTTCTAATGTTAATATGCCTATTGAATTGTGGGTTTAATCAGAGAATATTTAATGTGTTGTTTAAAGTCGTGAATGCAATGCATGCTAAACAATGAGATATATTGTTAGCTGTGTGAGTTCAATGGAATCAAAAAACGATGAATAAGTTAATGAAATTGTGAATTAGCGTTAGTTGAAAATGAATGTATAACTTCTTAAGAAAATAATTGATTGTATTGTATAATGATAATTGAAGGAATGATACATTTGGAGCATATTGAAGAAGTCCTTGGCTAATTCTCACAGGTTTGGTTGTAATAAGGTGATGGATGCATTTTAATTGACATCTTAATTGATTTATCGTTGTGTATTGTATTGATTACTGTATAGTTGAAAAGTAATGAGCTATTGTATTGAGATAGAACATGTTTTAAACTAAATTGCTTATAACTGCTTATTGGTTTATGTGACTTATTGAATTGTCTTGATTATTTTTATATTGAGTGCATTGCATCGTGGTTGCGCAACCATTTAGGCTTGGTAGTGTCGGGGAAGCCGGGCGGCATTGAGCTTGCCAGTATACCTCGGCTACCATGGTTCCCAGTCCCTCTCTCACTTGGTCCGGAGATTGTCAGGGGGAGTTGGGTCGTAGGATTCGGGGTACATCCGGAGTACACCCACTGGAGTGTTTGGGGTTATGCCGGCAGATTGATTGAGTTCGTGGATCGTGGTTCGTGGATTGAAGAATTGGAGTGATATGGGTTATCAATTGTATCCTTTTTAAAGTGTGGTATTTAGTTGCTTCCTTTCGTTTATTGCTTATTGATTATCTACTGCTTCTATGTTCAATTGTTGCATTGCACGAATCCCGTATAAATGTTTCTCATATATTGCTCCCCTCCCTTACTGGGTATACATTACTTGTATACTCACTCCTCAATTATGAAACTTTCAGGTTATAGCCAAAGGAAGTGAAGTCCGTGTTTCATGATAGATCGTGCTTGAAAGGATGTATAATGTGTTATATGGTGTGGATTGTAAAATGCTATAAAGATATTCTTTCGATGAGTTATATGTAATCTGTGTATAAAGGAATGTAATTCAAGTTAATTAGATCTAATCATAGATTATGTAATAGGATAATATAGTTTAATTTTCATGGATGTTCGTAGCTAATTTAAAGGATAAGAGTTAGGATAGTCTTAGAGTTGGAATTGTATATTATTTGTGAATTTTTATTGAGAACCAAGGCTCAGATGGCCTTGAGAAGTTGTTGAATGTTTTGACACGGTACTGGTCCACTTATATTCTGTTTACAGGATCTGGTTTGTCCTATAAACAGGGGAGACTCCATCCGTTTTCCCTAAATTTTGTGCCCAGGTTAGAATTGAGTTGAAAATAGCATGGTTAATAGAGTCCCTGGTCTCGTGAGGGATTGGGGAGTTACATTTACAGTGGAAAATATTTTATGGTGTTTGGATGTCACAACGAAAAATTGATTGAAATTATTAATTTATTAATTAATAAGATAATGTAGAAGGTATTTTTGGGCCACTATGTTCGCATCCCCCGACTCATAATCGAAGTGGTCTCTTTCGATCTCATGTGCAGCCATCATTAAGTCGGTTGGGTTGCCCACCTAAATTAATAAATAATGAGTAAATAAATAATTATTTGATTAATTATTATTAATTTATAAAATTATTAGTTTAAAACTAAATTTGTGAAATAATTAATTAATATCCTTAGACATCCTTTCATAGATTCTCGAACCTCCGACAAACAAAATCTCTATGCATGCGTTCTTTCATTTTGAACCTCTTATCCCTAATATCTAATACATAGCTCTGTCTATGGATCCTAAATTTTCAACCATGGCATGTCAGTTAAGCAGTAAGCTGATCTAGTCTCTCGCCTAGCCTTTGCCTTCTTCAGTGGCCAAGTTGAAGCGTTCAACGGTTCTTTGGCCTACCTTATTTCTTTTTGAAAGTTGAGCTTGTTCAATTGAAGCTAATACTATGCAGCCCTTTCCTTGTTCAAGAGAAAGACCAAAGTAGACTAATGAAAGCGGACCAAGTTGATAAAAGTTTGATAGAGTTGTGCTTTCTTAGTACATGTGAATTAGTAAGAACCACCTTGTAAGGGTAAATATTCTTGGGTGACTAATAGCAAAGTAGTACCATGAGGAAAGGGTCACAAGAACCCCTATCGGGAAGTGAAATAGAACATGAAACCGTAAACTCCCAAGCAGTGGAAACATGAGTTGGCTTTTCCAGTATCTATAGAATAAGCACTGTGAATTTTCTACTTTGCCTAGCTGCCCATTACTATAACTTCCAAGACTAAGGTGGTTGGTGTTGTAATGCAAGTAACTCCACAGTAGGTTGCTCGAGATTCGAACCCGGAACACCCATCAATTTGGGATCTAATTTAAGATTTTACAAAATTATTAATTTAAAACTAAATTTGTTAAATAATTAATTAATAGTTAACAAAAAATTATTAATAAATAAAAAATCTTAAATTAATTAAAAAAATTAATTACTAGAAATTAATTTGTTATTTAATTATTATTAATTAATATTAATTTATTAAATTACTAGGTATTAATTAATTTTTTTATTAATTAATTATTTTCTTATTACTAATTATAATTTTATTAATTATTTATTTAATTATGTTATGATTGAGGTGATATCATGTGTGAAAACAAGGTTCAGAACAAAGATGAAAGCAAGAAATTAGACACACAGGATTTATGTTGTTAGGCCTAAAGCTTATGTCCACGGGCAGTAGTAGAACAATTCAGTATATGATGAAAACTGGTTACAAGCACTCTCTCTTTCAAAGCCTCTCACATCTCAGTTTTCAGCCACACCTATTACAATAGCCATAGGGCTTATTTATAGGTAATCCCTAGGGTTTTAGGTATTGCGCTTATAAGACAATTATGTATTAACAACAAATACGGGTCATAGCCCAACAAATCTCCACCTTGGACCATATTTGTTTCATCATCATATAAGAAAGTCATCTATTCTCCTTCCCCTACCAAACAGTCCCTACCGGGACTTAGCTCCCTCATGAGGGCTCACTGCTCTGCAGTGCACATACCACTCCAAGTCCAGTCACACCAGTTGAACTTGTTTCTTGGTATCACCTTGGTCACCCCGAAGACCGAACTGACACTTGCAATGCCCTACAGACATCTTAGAAACTCCTTCACAGTACTCTAATCTCCCCGTAGCGCCATATCTCTGCTACTAATACTATTTGCTTGTGAAACATCATCTTGAGTACAGCCCATAGTACCTCCAATGCTACTAACACTTGAACACGAAACATGTGACAAATGTTCCACCTCATTCTCAGATAAACCTTTGTGAAGAATATTTTCTTCACCCGCAGCACCAATCCACTGAGATGCACCTGAACAACCAACCTCACCTTGGGAGCCTGGCTCATGCATACTCGTCTCTGTCGTAGACAAAGCATAAGCCATCAAATCTGCATCCCCATCTCCATGAGATTCTTCAACCTGTTTTCCCAACTTCTTAGAACTGCACTACGTACCCTTAGATATAAATTTCTCATGTACCTCAACCAACTGAACGGAAATGTATCACCTAGCTCCACCTATTCCTTGACATCGTAGTTTGAACTAGAAGTTGGCACCCCAACACCTTTAAGTCTACTCCCTTGAACAACATATAGGCCCCTTCTCAAAATCCCTTTTAAAGCACCTCAGATCCCATTGTCACTTCCAAAACTCCATTCTCGCCACTAAATTTGCGACCACGAGAATTCAAACGCTCAAGAGAAATCAAGCTCTTCTTCAACTTTGGAAGATGCCAATACTCGAAAGATCTAACGATGCCATCGAACATCTTAATTTTCACAACACCTGTACTAATCACCTCCAAAGTGAAACCATTACCTAGGTAGACCCTCTCATTCTTCTTAGAGTAAAAGGAAAACCAGTCCCTCCTAGGACACATGTGGAATGATGCACCTGTGTCAAGAATCCATTGATTTTTCCACTGTCCAATACTGACAAACAAAATCTTTGCATTACTAGAGCTCTCGCCCTCAACAACATTACCACATTTGTTGAACTTCTACCTCTATCTCTCTTCAGACAGTCCTTCGTCAAGTGACCTAGTTTCCCACACTCAGAACATTGGTTTTTTTCTCTTATTTTGATTTTGACTTCCCCAAATGCCTCTTTCTCCCTAGTATCTCCCATTTATTCACTAAACCTCCCCTAGAACTTCCACTCTATTTTCTGAGAGTTGCTTTTGAAGATATTTGGATTTCAGTGCACAATTCTCAACATCCAAACTAATTTTATTCCATCCATATAATAGAGTATCGAAAAAATTCTCATGTGAGGGCGGTAAAGAACACAACAATATGAGTGCTTGATCTTTATTATCAACTTTCACTCATGTGTTCTTCAGCTCCATCATAATGGAATTAATAAGGTGTTTCTTAATGGGCGTACCTTCCTTCATCCGAAGATTATACAATCTCTTCTTCAGGTAGAAGCGATTTGTAAGAGATTTGGATGCATAATGAACCGTCAGAGCCTTCCAAGCCTCAGTTGTTGTCGTCTTCTCATCAATCTCGAACAATATATCATTTGATAGACACATGTGTATTATGCTTATGGTTCTCGCTTATAACTCTTCTTTCTCCTTGGGTTTTGTCTCAGCTGGAATCTTCCCTTCAACAACATTCCAAAGACCTCGCATCACCATGAATGCCTTGAACTTGATTTTCTAGAGACTGAAACTGATCCTTCTATCGAATTTTTCAATCTCGAACTTTCCAAAAGTCGAAACCATCTTTGTTCACCCAAAAAACACACACCTTGAATTGTAATTTCACAAAACGGACCTCAAATTCAGACTCAGCATGTCAAAAAACCTTGGGATACCCCCGGTCAACTCTGGTCAACTTTGGTCAAAGTCAACGTCCTCAATCAACAAAGCCCCAAAACACGTACTTCCAGATGGAATTTGGCAAAACCGGGCGCAAATTCAGATTCAACAAGTCCAAAAACGTTAGGAATGTAGTAGTTAACTTTTGGTCAACCCAGTCAAAGTCAACAGTCAATATAGTCAAACCAAGCTCAGAAAAATTCTACCTCACACAACAACATGATTACAACTCTTAGCTCTTTTTTCTAATTTTTTTTATTAAAACCCAAAAGAGATCCAAGCCCAAATCCAAAACTTGACTTAAACTTGACCTAAACCTAAAAGTTAAAGCCACCCAAATCTTGAACCCTGCTCAAGAACGCGTTCCAAGCCCAAACTCTAACCCAATTCGTGATCCAAACCGACCCAATAGCCCAGGTTCACCAACTCAAATAATCATTTTTTTAATCAAAAAACCAAAAAATCAAAAAACAACTCAAATTGCAAAAAACAGAAACACGAAATCGAACTGTTACTTTCTTCCCTCGATTTTGTTCTACCACCTAATTCAAATTTGAGACCACCACTGTGTTCCTTTATCTAAGATGAAGCTTTTGATATGCTTCACACCTCACGAGACAACTCCAAAAAAAAGTGACTCTAACGAGACCCACTTCAGTTTTTCTTTTTTTGACGACTTTATGGCAACTCTCGACCTGTGCGATCACCACCAAAAGATTCCTTACCTCGATACAAGTCTTTTGATGTAAAATATTGCCAATTTTGGTTGTGTTTTTTGTTGGATCAATTTATCCTAGAGCTTACGCGAGCTTTGTTGGTCTTCAATGGCAGATTTCACTTCGATGCTTCTCGAGCTGCGTGTTATACACGGTTATCTTTCTCTCATCACACTGGTTCTAACGGTACCTTCCAATCTCCGATTGGACACTCCGTTAAGCGTATACGAGTTCATCAAGATCCATCATCTTTGGGCTCAATATTCGACCAAACTCGACGTCCAATGACAACACCGCAAGTATGGTTGTACTCCCCTCGCCGAGACGATTCTAATTGTATATTTGGAGTGACCTGTTGTTGCTATTTTCAAAAACCCAATTTTTTTTAGCACGTAGTCTGAGGCCCCGCACGAAGGCATATGCATTATATAATATTTAATTTGTTTTGCATGATTTAACGTGCATACATATATATATATATATATATATATATATGTATTGTTTTACGTCTCTTGGCCCTGTTTTACGTGCATTAGTGTCATTTTACGTACATTTAGATGTTTTACGTATCGTAGGTAATAAATTAATTTTATTGAATTAGGATAGCTAACAAATTAGTTAGGAAATAACAAAAAGGGAAAACTAGTAGATTCCATTTAGTTAAAGGGGCAACTTGGTCATTTGGCCCTTCTAAATATCTCCCACCTACCCCAATTAAAATAAAAACATACACAACACAACACCATACACACATATACACGACTCAAACACACACACACATATCAGATCACATACACCACACACACTAAACCACACGACCTAGGAAGAGGAGAAAAAGAAGAAAAAAGAAGGAAGGAGAAGAAGATTCAAAGCATTTTCAAGCCTTGTTCTTGTTCCTACAAGCTTTATCATCCATTTGTTGCTTCATTAGAGGTGAGGAAGGTTTTTGAAAAGCTTTACAAAAGTCATACAAAGCATGTTTATGAATTATATGAGCTTATTAAGCATAAATCTTAGCTTATACTTGTGAATTTGGAGTGTTGAGTTGAAATTGTAAAACTAGGGTTCCAAGACTTTGATGTTGTGTTCTTTTTGTTAGTTTTCTCTCATATAACCTTGTATGGAGTTTAATGTGAGGTGTGTGCATGATTGAAGCCTAGGTTGTGGCATGTGCTAGTAGTACCATGGGTGAAGCTTGTCAAGTATGTGTTGAGACTTGCACTTGTATGCCTTAATGGATCCTTGATGGATTTGCGTGTGGATGATATTATACTTTATAAGTTATGGTTTTGGTGTGGTGATTGTAGTGAAGTTTGTGTATGGTGAATTGGTTTAAAGTTTAGAGTTAAAAGGACTAGCAAAAGAAGCAAGAAGAAGAAAATTTGTGCATTTTGCTGTCGGGTCCGATCGACCTAATCAGTCGACTTAAGTCACTGCCGGGCAAGTGGAGTCAGATCCAGTCGACCAGATGGTTGACAACTATGCGCAATGTTTTTTCAGAGGCCATATCTCACTCAATTCAACTCCGAATTGAGTTCCGTTTGATTCTAGAAGTATTTACATTCGATAATTTCGATTATACACCAAAATTATGTTATTTGGAGCTCGGGAAAATAGGGAAATTAACTATTTAAGTTAGGCTAATGCAGAGGCATTGAAGTCAAGTCGTTACATGGTTAAACAATTGCATGATGAAGCAACTTTCCTTGTTACCCTCCACATTATGTTTTATGAATTCTAAATATAACATATTATAATTGTTTGCATGTTTATACATCGGAATATGTTCAAGTTTATGTACATGCACGTGAATGCACGATGTTCTATATGATCAAATGTTTAAAATGCTTCCAATTGCCACATGTCAATGCCCAATCAAATAATTTGCTTTTCAATATGATGACTAGGATTGATGACGTGGCATTTCACAAATTACATAATCAATACACATATATATATATAAGTAAACACCTTTATATATATATATATATATATATATATATATATATATATATATATATATATATATATTATTTTTTTGCCCATTCTAATTTCTATTAGAATAAATATATTGAAACAACTTTTTAATATCTATAGTTTGACCCCAAAAGTTTTGGTAATTAAAATTTGACCCCAAAATTTTCCATAATTATACTTTTGGCCCGCGCACTATTATAGATGACTCTTAACACTTTAAAGCCACCGACCACATTATATAAGCTTTCGGTGAACTTATTTATGATACTTATAAGCGTGTAACTTTCTAGATTCATAATCACATACCGATAAGGGACCGATACCGGCTTGTCTATTTCGAAAATGTCCCGCCATTTTTCGAAATACCCTCATGCTCATTGGTGACGCAAAAGCAACAAACGTGCCATGAGAATGTACCCGATAATAAAGATGCAGTCTATCTATGAATCCATTTATTGTTGAGAATTACCGTGCAGTCCGATCCTTCTGTTAAAACGTCCTGATCGGGAAAAGGACCATAAAGAGGTTAAGTCCACATCCTATACTATGAGACCCCATATTTTGCTTTATCTCGATTTGCGTGTTTTACCTCGTTTTGCGTGAATTGACCTGTTTATGTGCTATATGACTTAGAATGTGATAATTATGTGATTAATACTCCTAATACATGCTAAGTGTGCATTCATGAAATTTACATAAAAAACGGAATCATAAATTTTATTGTCGGTTTTGGTGAATAGTATTTTTGAACATCTGTCCGCTAAAATTTTTATAGGGGTGTTTTGAACGTTTTAAAACCTAGTCCTTGAGTATTAATAGACCCGTGTTTGATTAAAACGGATTTGGAATTTTAAAGATTTTTATACTTTCTTTTGCAAGAAAACGAGTTTTAAGCCGATTCGGGTGAAACTATTTTAATTTAACCTTCTTTGTCACCTAAAATATAATGTCTAGAATTAATTTAAGTGTTAATTTAATAGTTGAGCAAGAAATACTCAAGAAATGAATTAAAAGACTAGAAAAACAATTAAAGGACTAATAGACTAACTTTGACTTTGCATTTTTTTAATTGACCAAGATTTTATATGCATAATATCATCAACACACACTAAACACAACACAAAACACACTCATCAACACACACAAAGGGCTGAGAGGTTCAAGGGAGAAAAAGAGAAAGAATTTTCAAGGTTTTCAAAGCAATTTTTCATAGAAAAACCTAGTTTTTGTCCGTAGAACTTCGTGTCGAGTTGGATTCTGCTTGTTGGGCACGCATTGCACGTATATCTAGGCTTATATCGCATCAAAGGTGAGAGAAAAAATCTAGATCTCAAAACTCATTTTTTATGTTTTTGCTCATAACTGCATTTTGAACCGTTAGAATGTTAATTTGAAGTTATATTATTGATCAGTATGTACTAGGGATTGTTTATGTGTATTACTACGAGATTTGAGCCATTGTAGTGAAATTATTTATTTTCGGGTATTTAAAGTTGAGAGATTGGCTATTTGAGGATTATCTTGAGTTGTTGAGGTCGGAATCGATTGCCGTCGATTTCTAAAAGTTTTTTAATTATGTGGTAACGCCGTTATAATGCCGAATTTTTGATTGCGATATTTGGGTGAAAATTCAGAAATTTCAGCCTAGGTGCCTTGAGGTATTAGGGTTGTTGGGCTTGATTTTGATGTGTCTTGGTTGGTTTCTAAGAGGGCTAATGTAGTTGATTGAATGGGTGAGTGTTTGAAACTGATTTGGAGTTGTTTGGATTAGTAGAATGTAAGATATGATTATTTGAAGTTTAGGTTGTCTTTCTTTAAATTGTTGAATTGAGCCGTTAGATGATTGGGTGGTATTTGAGTGATTGAATTGTGAGTTATTGATGGTTAGATTAGGGTTAGATTATGTGTTTAATGCATGTTAAGTTGGATGGCCTACTTTGTCATCTAACTTAGTTATTTATTGTTTAATTGATTACTTAATGTTTTATTGATGATAATTGATGATTATTGATTGATGATTGATGAACCGGGATATAGGCAGTTCTGCTAGACTGTCCTCCTGTGAATGATGTTTATTATTATTGTTGAGTCTTGGTATATGTGTGCCACCTCTCAGGCAACGTCGGGCTGTCGGGTTGATAATGGCATGACTACCAAAGACTACCTTCAGCTCGCATGACAGAGGTGTCATGGAGGAAGAGGCTAGTGAGGTACCTTAGGTGCGTGAGTAATGGGGAGTTATAAGAAGAATGGTTGAGATCGTGATGACGTATGGAGCTGCACCAAATTGAGTATCCTTTATTGATTGGTCATTATAGTTATGTGTTTATATTGTATTGATGTTTATTTGTGTGTTTACTTACTCAAATGATCATTTCCAAGGAGCATAGTAAATACTGTTAGAGATCTATCGAATCCTCGCTGAGCTTGTTTATATAAGCTCACTCTCTATTATTGCATGCATACAGGTGTCCTTGAGCAAGATTACAGGTACGTGCCTCCAAAAGGGAAAAATGTGCCTTGCGTGGATGAGTCTTATGTGCAGGAGTCTTTGCCATGAGATTGTTTATAGTTATTGTAATATGATATATAGTAAAACCTACCTTAGTAAAAAGACTTATGTATAATGGTTTAGTAGTCTTCTTTTGACATTGTTTAGATTACTAAATTGGTTTATAGTCTATTTTGATATATATGTTAAAGTTAAGGTATTATGTTGGAACGGAGGCGTATAACTATGAATGGATCGTCTAAGAATGATTGTTGTATAATATGGTTATGTTGTATGTTGTTAATGATATTGATGAATTGATTGTTGTTTGGTTGAGGAGTTTGATTGTATGATGTTCTGAGAGGTTGGTTTAGAGCCTCGGTGTCTTTATTACTGTTGTTATACTGCCGAAATTCCATTGCGTCCTGATTGATTGTAGGTGGGGTCGAGTTAGGGCGTGACATTTAAGTAGTATTAGAGCGCATGTTAGCTGTCAGCCAAGGTATTCTCCGAATGTGGGTAATGGTCTTAGCATGAAAGTATGTATGAAGTGAAAGAAAAGTGAACTATGTGTTAATATGGTTAAGTGATTATGTGATTTAGTGCTTATGTGATTATGTGATTAATTTGTTTATGTGATTGATACATAAGTGATTTATGTGTTTATGTGAATTATTACTTATTTGCTAATAATTGTCTATAGCCTGTTTACGTGCTATAACCTGTGCTAACTCTTTGATTAGTAGAATGACGGGTAGACCGAGGACCAGAGGTAGGCCTGAGATGACTGATGAGGTTCCGAGAAATGTGGCACCAGGCCAAGTTAGGGATGATGATCGTATAGGTGCAGCTTTTGTTAGGATGAACGAGATCATGGCCAGTCAGGCACAGTTACTGGCAGGGCAGGCTGCCCAAAATCAGGTATTGCAGAATCAGTTGTTGAATGCACAAGGTGGGTACCACGGTTGTGGTACACTGAAAGAGTTTTTAGGGTATTATCCACCACGGTTTCAGGGGGAGCCGGATGACAGGAAGGCTGAGGCGTGGATTAGCAAGATGGAGAAGATTTTTGACCCTCTTGATTATACCAATGAGCGGAAGGTCACTTTTGTCGTGTACTTGTTAGATGATAAGGCAGAAAAATGGTGGCGCACAGTGAAAACTAGCTGGGAGACTCAGGGTATTCCGTATGTTTGGGATACATTTCTGTTAGCTTTCCGGGCAAAGTATGTCCCAAGGATCGCGAGGGAATGGATAGAGGCAGAGTTTCTAGCCTTAGTGTAGGGAGATGCTTCCGTGGCTCAGTACGAGGCCACTTTTACTAGGTTGTCCCGGTATGCAACAGAGTATTTGGCTGACGAGGAACGTAAGACCCGAAGATTCATGTTGGGGTTGAGGCCCGAGATTCAGGTTGCGATGGCCCTGAATCGGTATGATATACTTACGGAGGCCTTTGATGTAGCTTCTAGACTGGAGAAGAGAAAGGGGGAACAGATTGTATCTAGCCAGCCTAGTAAGAGGCCATTTCAGCCGCAGGGTCAGCAGGGAGTGTATAGGCCTCCCATACAGCAGGGTGCGTACAGGCCGCCAGCTCAGCAGGGTCCTTTTAGGCCACAGGGTCAGCAGAGTTATTATCGACCTCAATTTCAGCAGGGGTCCTATTAGGTTCAGTCCCAGTACAGGCCAGCCCAGTCTCATAGTCAATACAGGCCTAGTTTTGTTAGACATCAACAGTAGGCTGGTACAGTTGCTTCTTCAGCTTCTGGTTCTTCCAGGGGCAGTATTAGTGCATCATTGCCGCAGTGCACTTACTGCAAGCGCCAGGGCCATGTGGAGGCCGACTGCAAAGTGAAGTCAGGGGCTTGTTTGGGTTGCGGTAGCAAGCAGCATAGGGCGAGGGATTGCCCTAGATATCAAAGGACTGAGGGTCGGGCAGCGACTCATGGTTATCAGGGTTGACCTGCGGGTAGTACACCTCAGCAGCAGCGGGTTCAGGCTCAGGCCTACGTAGTTGACTTGGAAGAGATGCCTGAGGAGACTGCAGTTGTGGAAGGTAACTTCTTTATACTTGATCGACTTGTTGAAGTGTTGATGGATTCTGGTGCTACGCATTCTTTCATTACTCTTGCTTGTGTGCAACGTGTTAATGTGCAACCTAAAAGACTGCCTTATGTAGTTGTGATTAGTACCTCTTTGACTGATAAGTATATTACTGGCTTTGTATGTAAGGATTGTATAATTCATGTTAAGGGGTATAATTTTCCTTCGGACCTTATCTTATTTCCTATTCGGGGGTATGATGTTATCTTGGGTATGGATTGGTTTTTTAAGTATGATGCCCAGTTGAACTGTAGAACAAAGGTAGTACAGTTTTGTTTGCCAGATCAGCCAGTAGTTGAGGTAGTAGAAGCAACCAGGGTGCTAAGACGAGTTTTTTTATCTTAGCAACTAAAGCCGTTAAGTTGGTGAGTAAGGGGTATTCGGGTTATTTAGCTTATTTGATCAACAAGCCATTTGATAAGCTACAGCTGGAGGAAGTTCCTATTATTCGGGAAAATCCCAATGTATTTCCCGAGGAGTTGTCAGGGTTACCGCCAGAGAGAGATGTGGAGTTTGTGATTAATCTTATTCCCGGTACTCAACCTATTTCTAAATCAACTTACCGGATGGCACCAGCTAAGTTGAAGGAGTTGAAAACTCAGTTACAGGAGTTAATAGAGAAGGGTTTCATTCAGTAGAGTTCTTCACCTTGAGGAGCTCCTATTTTATTTGTGAAGAAGAAGGATGGTACCTTGAGATTATGCATTGATTATCGTGGTTTGAATCAGGTGACCATCAAGAACAAGTATCATTTGCCACTGATTGACGAGTTGTTTGATCAATTTCAGGGAGCTAAAGTCTACTCTAAGTTTGACTTGAGGTAGGGGTATTATCAGCTTTGGATTCACACGGAGGATGTTCCGAAGTCTGCCTTTAGGATTTGGTACAAGCATTATGAGTTTGTAGTTATGCCCTTTGGATTAACTAATGCACCGGCAGCATTCATGGACCTTATGCATCGGGTTTTTCAGCCGTACCTGGACCAGTTCGTGGTTATCTTTATTGATAATATCTTGGTTTATTCTAAGACTGAATCGGAGCACGAGCCACATCTACGGCTTGTTTTACAGAAGCTGCAGGAACATCAGTTGTATGCAAAATTCAGCAAATGTGAATTTTGGCTGCAACACATATATTTTCTTGGTCATGTTATCACACAAAGCGGTATTTCTGTAGATCCCACTAAGATTGAATCGGTGATGTCTTGGAAACGGCCGGAGAATGTTTCTGAGGTTCGTAGCTTTCTTGGCTTGGCAAGTTATTATCGTAGGTTTGTCAACGACTTTTCTAAGATTGCATGGCCACTTTCTAAGTTAACTCAGAAACATACTAGCTTTGTTTGGGATGAGAAATGTGAGAGTGGATTTCAGGAGTTGAAAAAGAGATTGACTACTGCTCCAGTACTTGCTCTACCAGAGAGGACCGACAATATGGTCATTTACAGTGATGCATCTAAGGAGGGCTTGGGATGTGTTCTTATGCAGAATGGTCGGGTTATTGCCTATGCTGCTAGGAAGTTGAAACCTTATGAGGTGAATTATCCGACTCATGATCTTGAGTTGGCAGCTGTTGTTTTCGCACTGAAAAAGTGGCGTCATTATCTGTGGGGCAGTAAGTTCGAGATTTTCACTAATCATAAGAGTCTTAAGTATTTATTCTCACAGAAGGAGTTGAATATGCGTCAGCGGAGGTGGATGGAACTTCTTAGGGATTATAATTACTCTATCAGCTATCTACTTGGAAAGGCAAATGTTGTGGCAGACGCTCTTAGCCATAAGGCGAGTATTTCTTGTTTGGCTGTCAAGAAGTGGGAAGTTCTTGAGGAATTTACTTATTGGAGACCAGAGTTGACTCAGGTTGGGGTGATGTGTTCACATCTCCGTATTCAGCCTTTATTGTTGTCTCAAATCAGAGAAGCTCAGTAACTTGATGTTAAACTTCAGAAGATCAAGGATCAGATCACGGATGATCAGTTTGACTTCAAAGTGCACAAGGATAGTATTCTTCGGTTTCGGAACAGGGTTTGTGTTCCCGATGAAGCAGGTTTGAGGCGAGGTATTCTGGAGGAGGCTCATAATTCTAAGTATACTATTCATCCTGGTGGAAACAAAATGTATCGGGACTTGAAGCAACATTACTGGTGGAATAATATGAAGAGGGAAGTTGCTTAGTTCGTGTCTAGATGTTTGACTTGTCAACGAGTTAAAGCCGAGCATCAACGACCTGTAGGATTGCTTCAGCCGTTGGCTATACTATAGTAGAAATAGGAGCATATTATGATGGACTTCGTCACTGGTTTGCCTAGAACTCCCAGAGGTAACGATGCAGTTTAGGTTGTCGTGGATCGTTTGACGAAGACAGCTCACTTTATTTCGATGCAGATGGGAAATGAAGTTGCAAAATTGACGGATCTTTATTTGGATCAGATTGTTAGACTTCACGGGATTCGATCTAGTATTGTCTCAGATCGAGATCCTCAATTTACTTCTCGTTTGTGGGAGAAACTTCAGGAGACTTTGGGTACTCAGTTGAATTTCAGTACAGTGTACCATCTACAGACCGATGGTCAGTCTGAGAGGACTATTCAAATTCCGAAAGATATGCTCAGGGCTTGTGTTCTGGACTTCGGGAAAAACTGGGATAAACACTACCACTTGCCGAGTTTGCCTATAACAATAGTTATCAAACTACTATTGGGATGGCACCTTTTGCAGCTCTTTACGGTCGTAAGTGTCGTTCACCTTTGTATTGGGACGAAGTAGGGGAGATGAAGACTATTGATCCGACTATTATGCCAGAGCTTCTAGAGAAGATCGAGAATGTTCAGTTGATCAGGCAGAGAATGCTTACGGCGCAGAGTAGATTCAAGAGTTATGCTAATAAGCGTCGTCGGGACTTAGAGTTTGCAGTCAGAGATCGAGTTTTCTTGAGATTGTCTCCTCGAAAGGGGTTTGCTCGTCATGGTAAATGTGGTAAGCTGAGTCCGAGGTTTGTAGGGCCGTTTGAGATTACTGGCAGAGTTGGTAACTTAGCATATCGGTTGGCTTTACCGGAGAATTTCTCTAATGTCCACGATGTATTTCACGTGTCTAATTTACGGAAATATAATCCGGATCCTTCTCATATTCTTGAGCCAGAGCCGTTACAGCTTCATGAGAATTTGACTTATGGTGAGCGGCCGATTTGTATTCTTGATCAGATGGAACGAGGGTTGAGGTCGAAGAAGATTCCGATGGTCAAGATGTTGTGGAACTATCACGGTAACGAGGAAGCTACTTGGAAGAGGTGAGATCAGATGCAGCAGCAGTATCCAGATCTTTTCCGATCAGCAAGTAAGAATTTCGGGGATGAAATTTCTTTAAAGGAGGGACAATGTGAGACCCCATATTTTACTTTATCTCGATTTACGTGTTTTACCTCGTTTTGCATGAATTGACCTGTTTATATGCTATATGACTTAGAATGTGATAATTATGTGATTAATACTCCTAATACATGCTAAGTGTGCATTCATGAAATTTTCATCAAAAACGGAATCAAAAATTTTATCGTCGGCTTTGGGTAATAGTATTTTTGAACACCTGTCCGCTAAAATTTTTACAGGGGTGTTTTAAACGTTTTAAAACCTAGTCCTCGAGTATTAATAGATCCGTGTTTGATTAAAATGGATTTGGAATTTTAAAGATTTTTATACTTTTTTTTGCAAGAAAATGAGTTTTAAGCCGATTTGGGTGAAACTATTTTCATTTAACCTTCTTTGTCACCTAAAATATAATGTCTAGAATTAATTTAAGTGTTAATTTAATAGTTGAGCAAGAAATACTCAAGAAATGAATTAAAAGACTAGAAAAACAATTAAAGGACTAATAAACTAACTTTGACTTTGCATTTTTTTAATTGACCAAGCTTTTATATGCATAATATCATCAACACACACTAAACACAACACAAAACACACTCATCAACACACACAAAGGTCCGAGAGGTTCAAGGGAGAAAAAGAGAAAGAATTTTCAAGGTTTTCAAAGAAATTTTTCATAGAAAAACCTAGTTTTTATCCGTAGAACTTCGTGTCAAGTTGGATTCCGCTTGTTGGGCATGCATTGCACGCATATCTAGGCTTATATCGCATCAAAGGTGAGAGAAAAATTCTAGATCTCAAAACTCATTTTTTATATTTTTGCTCATAACTGTATTTTGAACCGTTAGAATGTTAATTTGAAGTTATATTATTGATCAGTGCGTGCTAGGGATCGTTTATGTGTATTACTACGAGATTTGAGTCATTGTAGTGAAATTATTTATTTTCGGGTATTTAAAGTTAATAGATTGGCTATTTGAGGATTATCTTGAGTTGTTGAGGTTGGAATCGATTGTCGTCTATTTCTAAAAGTTTGTTAATTACGTGATAACGCCGTTATAATGCCGAATTTTTGATTGCGATGTTTGGGTGAAAATTCGGAAATTTCAGCCTAGGTGCCTTGAGGTATTAGGGTTGTTGGGCTTGATTTTGATATGACTTGTTGGTTTCTGAGAAGGCTAATGTAGTTGATTGAATGGGTGAGTGTTTGAAACTGATTTGGAGCTGCTTGGATTAGTAGAATGTAAGATATGATTATTTGAAGTTTAGGTTGTCTTTCTTTAAATTGTTGAATTGAGCCTTTAGATGATTGGGTGGTGTTTGAGTGATTGAATTGTGAGTTGTTAATGGTTAGAGTAGGGTTAGATTACGTGTTTAATGCATGTTAAGTTGGATGGCCTACTTTGTCATCTAACTTAGTTATTTGTTGTTTAATTGATTACTTAATGTTATATTGATGATAATTGATGATTATTAATTGATGATTGATGAACCGAGAGATAGGCAGTTCTGCTAGACTGTCCTCCTGTGAATGATGTTTATTATTATTGCTGAGTCTTGGTATGTGTGTGCCACCTCTCGGGCAGCGTTGGGCTGTCGGGTTGATAACGACATGACTACCAGAGACTACCTCCAGCTCGCATGACGGAGGTGTCATGGAGGGAGAGGCTAGTGAGGTACCTCGGGTGCGTGAGTAATGGGGAGTTATAAGAAGAATGGTTGAGATCGTGATGGCGTATGGAGCTACACCAAATTGAGTATCCTTTATTGATTGCTCATTATAGTTATGTGTTTATATTGTATTGATGTTTATTTGTGTGTTTACTTGCTCAAAGGATCATTTTCAAGGAGCATAGTAAATACTGTTAGAGATCTATCGGATCCTCGCTGAGCTTGTTTATATAAGCTCACTCTCTATTATTGCATGCATACAGGTGTCCTTGAGCAAGATTACGGGTACGTGCCTCCATAAGGGAAAAATGTGCCTTACGTGGATGAGTCTTATGTGCAGGAGTCTTTGCCATGAGATTGTTTATAGTTATTGTAATATGATGTTTAGTAAAACCTACCTTAGTAAAAAGACTTATGTATAATGGTTTAGTAGTCTTCTTTTGACCTTGTTTAGATTACTAAATTGGTTTATAGTCTATTTTGATATGTATGTTAAAGTTAAGGTATTATGTTGGAACGGAGGCATATAACTATGAATGGATCGTCTAAGAATGATTGTTGTATAATATGGTTATGTTGTATGTTGTTAATGGTATTGAGGAATTGATTGTTGTTTGGTTGAAGAGTTTGATTGTATGATGTTCTGAGAGGTTGGTTTAGAGCCTCGGTGTCTTTATTACTGTCGTTATACTGCTGAAATTCCGTTGCGTCCTGACTGATTGTAGGTGGGGTCGAGTTGGGGCGTGACATGACATATACTGTGAATTGATCTAAAACAGTGAAATGAGAGATGACTACTATGCAAAAACCATTTTCATCAATTCATACTTGCCTTGACCCAGGACTTCCTTGTTTATCTACCGACTTCATATATCACGGGACATCCTACTCACACTGGAAGTTAAACAGATCCTATTTTGACAATTACCTGTCAATCTATATCAAATGACTAAAATACGAAAGACCGTAACTCACATTTACAAAAGGCGGGTATTGTCCAAAAGCAATATTTAGCCCTTGATATAACCGGCAGCCGCAATTGCCCAAGTCTAAGGATTAATTTGCACAATTCTCAACTAAAAAGTAAACTATTAACCCGAAATCATGTAGTTCACTATTTATTATCACAATCAATGATCCGTACCACTGACGATCACTCATATGTTAATTAGTCTGCATCTCATGTCATTCTGACACTTCGCATGCCATCATTTATCATTAACATCACTATGCTAATCAAAGGTAATTACATATGATAACCCGTACTCGATTATTCTAGTCCCGGTCGAACAATCTGAAGGGTTATGACTTAGTTCTTAATATTTATCATGTCGAAGTAGAACATCGAAGCACTTTAAACCCCTTTTAGAATGTTCTCACTTCTCCGATAAATATTAGGGACACATTCACATCAAAGCGAAGAATATGAATATCCGAAAACATCAATGTGTATAAAACACATATATTCTTGTTAAAACCCTATTTAGGTCATCTAATCATTAGTATTAGGGCATATCCCTAACAATCTTCCACTTGCACTAATGCAATCTACCGTAGGATTAGCGTGTAGTACACTCGTATCCATATACTCATCTTTTCTAAGATGGTGATCAACCGTAATTAACTTTACAGGATCAGTGGGTCATTTATATATAAATACATAGGATCTATTCTGCTTACTCTCTTTCTGTCATAAAAGAAATTCTCGAAAAAGAGAAAAATCTTATATATGTTTGGATTGATAAGATTGGGTTCTATAAGCTTGTGCAAGAAGCCTTTCATTGCAATTACCAAATAGAAATATCAATAACCGTCAATCAATGGAACCACCTTTAAATTTCAAATCCAAATACTATTCAAAATGTAAGATATGCTTTTCGGCTCAAGCAACAAGACAAACGGTTACTTACTATTCGAAACTCTTTCCAGTCATTAATAATAATTCTAATAATGTTTCCATTAATATGTGAATTCTTCCAAAATAACTTCACTTATTACCACAGACTTGTCAAGATTCTCCAAAAACTGGAAATCACTACTTATCACAATAAGGTCATCAGTACTAATACTTAGATTTTTCTCGATACAACCATTTGCATCACTATGAGCCATGTACTTGCCCTTGCATAATAAGGAGACTACAATTGTCAAAAAGGTAAGATATGCGATCTCTTCGCTATCTTATCCTAACTAAATTCAGAATGCAATCTACAAGAAAAGACAGATACCCTGCCTCAGAGGCTGGGGACCATGCATTTCTTAGAACCCTTCATCTTAATATTTTAAGATTTTGATTTAGCATACAGGCTGGAATGGTAAAAATGGTTATATCAAAGATAAGCTCTAAATGGTTAGAATTTCTTTGGTAACAAAAAGAGATATTCTCTAATCATCCCTTTTAACCAAATGCAATCTCCAACCGTCTGTTTATTTCCAATAACTGTTGTTGGAAAATAAACTCCATTTGTGTTTTTCTTTGTTTTGCTTGAATTGTTATCATCATTAATTCCTATGCAAAAGTGCAATCATTCATCAAAACTTAACACTTTTCCTTTTGATGATGATCCAAGGAATATGATAGATATGTTCTACATTTCCTCCCACTATCCTTTTTGGACAAACTATTTTACCAAAAAGAATAGTAAGTCTATTAAACTCCTTTTAAATAGAAAAGATTTTGGCCTCTTATTTGTTTAAATCTTTAACTCTTGAACACCTCAAAGTCTTAAGATTTAAACGACAACTTCATTTATCAAGATTTAGTTACTAGCCATTTCAAAAATGCTATGTAATATGATTATCTGTGCAGTTTACCATTTGAAGATATTTTTCCTTTTGATGTGCATTTCAAAGATTTCATTACTATAATGAAACTTGATTAAAAAATACATATCCAATTCTTACATAAGATAAATTCAAAAAAATTTCTTAGTAAGACAGGATCGAAACAAATAGTCACTACTATTTCATCATTAAAGATACTGCAAATATAAACATTTTTCATAATCATATTTAAAACATGATCGCACTCCGACCCGACCCGAATAAATAAATCATTTGTACAAAAGAAGTTTATATTTTGACTCAAAAGATTTTACCCATAGTCAAACATCTCCTCCTGAAGATAGATCTCCTGGTAAGCATAAAATAGCCTGGCTCCGCCTGCGTTTCCTCCTTCTCCTTCTTTTGTTGTGACTAGGTCCAACCATAAAAGGTGAAGAGTCAACACAGGGAATGGGCTCCATATCCAAACCATATCCTTGCCAACCAGTCAGAATGCCTGGCAACTCAGATAATGTGCACTCAATCCTATGCACATGGATGTCCAGTATCAAGGGAGAGTAAGACGGCGGTAGAGACTGCAAGATCAAGTCAATCTGAAGCTGAGGACTCATGACGTAACCGTATGCCTCCAACTGAGTCATCAAATAAATCATTCTGAGGCAGTGTTGGTTAACGTCATCTCCCTACTCTAATCTCATACCGGAAAGCTCTCGGGTCAGTTCAAATCTCATGCCACAGTTGTGTTCTCCAAAGGATTCCGTCAAAGATCGAATGATCTCTACAAAATAAGACATACTCTCATAATATCATCATAGATCGTCACTCATCGATGAGATGATATATCCTCTAGAGCGTGTGTCATCCTAAACCCATGTATCGTATGTGATCTTATTAACTTCTGAGGCAGTTTCGTCAATAGGAGTCAAAGGTTCAAAATCTTGAACATATTTTATTCTCTCATAACGGAGAACGACTCTTAAGCTCTTGTACCATTTTTCAAAGTTTGGTCCGATTAAGTAGTCGTGGTTCAAAATAGAAACAATCGGATTTATAAAAGAAGCCATAGCATATAAACTGCAGAAAATAAAAGTAACAGATAGTAAGATTGTAGGCTAACAAGAATACAAACATAGCTATAAAATTTATGCAAATCAAATAGCTACTCCTACTATTCATTTTAAATCTCATACTCCTTGAAAGAGAAAAGGGTAAATCTAAAAGATTCTAAGTGGGATGACCAATTTCCTATGACATGACATATTTCTCAAACCTTTGTGGCTATGTTGAAATATAAATACCAAAGGTCAACAACTCATTTGTTGTCTATTTCTCTAAATAGGCTATGGTCAAAATTAGTCCCTAAATCACTTTGGTCTCAAACCTTTGTGGCTATGTTGATTAAGTGATCTAGTTAGATTATACCTGCCATCACTTAGTTATCCGACAAATTGAATCAATAACCTCAAACCTTTGTGGCTATGTTGGCCGTTAGATTTTGGAAGATAACCACATCTCTATGTTTCATTCTAGCGACTTTTAATAAACTTTATTGTGAATCAATTCCTCAAACCTTTGTGGCTATGTTGGAATGTACTCAATTCAAGTTATATTAAAACCTAGGATGGCGGAGGACTTCGATAAAACTCCTTTGACCGTTTGTTTCAATCTAATATTAGTTTGCACGTTAAGAGTTCTAAAGTTTGACTTCGATCTCATCATATAAATATGCATTCAACATATTATTAGCTAACAATTACAATTATAACACTTAATAGTAAATGAATGCAAAAATGATTAAATGGTGGATCATAGGCTTGGGTTTGGGCCTAAGAAATAAAACTACCCTAATAATGATCTTCAACTCCTTGAAATCTTCATTGGGCTTCCAACTCCTTGGATTCTCCATTGGGCTTCCAACTCCTTGGATTCTCCATTGGGCCTTCTTGCAAAAGACTCTCTTGAAGAATTATATAATTGTCCTCATTATAATATTCTCTCAAAAGACAAGAATAATAAATATGAGACTTATGTCACAATTTACAACCCAATAAAATGACCCTAAAGCCCAAATCCATGATCAAATTCACGATTTCAAAAGCATATACTTATGTATGATCATTCATATCAAACATATAATAATCAACACATAATTTGCTAGCAATCAAGTTTAATTAACTCATTTTTATGAATAACCAAACTTTATTCATATAAATTGCATATTTCATAAAACACATTTTATTAATGCAAGTCATGTTGGCCCATTTACTAATAATACTTTATAGTATGACATGCAAGCTCAAGTCCAAAGATAGAAAGACACAAGTTCATGGCCCAATACACATAATGTAGCCCAATAGGCTAATTTTAACATTAAAACATGCATTTAGGGCCCAAGCACATTAATATAAGCCCAATAGCCCTCTATTAAACATTATATCACCATATAATTCACTTTAACTTTTTCTCAATACACATATATGTCAACATCATAAAATGTTTAAAACTTACTTTTAAACTTTTCATGTTAACAAAAATGTCATCAATACTCATATTGACCAAAAAGTTGAGGACTACTTTAGCAACTATCTACATTATTTTATGTCCAACATAAAGCAAGAATTTCTTATATATTTCTATGGTAGATTCGGCCAAAGCAACCAAAAATGCCAAACTTGTCCTTTTGACACTTTTGACTTTACATATAGCTAAAAACAACTATTCTAGCAACAACCTTTTGGCTTTCATATAAAATATTCCTCAAATGTCAAATGTTGATCATGCAAAGAACAAATCCACTATTTGCCTTTACAAATAATCATATCCAACTAGAAGACATATTATTTTATATTAGCATGCATGGTTTGGCCATATAGACTTATAGATCTACACATGCAACTTGAAAAAAAATACACATGCACCATAGATCTATACTACCAAGATAAGATCCTATCTTGATCTACATATGCTAAACAAAAGATTCCACAAGAACTTCTATCTAGCATACATACATCATTCAGCTATGCTTACATACACACACACACATATATAATCTTTCAAGTTTTAACAAACAACAAGACCATGGCTCTGATACCACTTGAAAGAAACCATGATACAACTTATCATAAGCCAAGATCTAGGAAGATTAACATGAATACATTGCCATGGCCGAACCTATTGAAGGCAGATTTTAAAAAATTTACAAGCTAAATAGCAAGATTCAACATGCAATGTTATTGATATGTTCATAAAACTATATACATATATGTGTAAGTATCAAGTGTATGTACCAAAAGAAAATAGTAGAAGCATAAGGTATACCTCTTGAAGCTTTCCAAAATAGATGCAAGCAAGGTGTTGAACTTCTTGGATCCTTCTAACTTGAAGGCACTAGTAGGTCTACCCAAGCATCCAAAGATCATCAACCCTATTAAAGACTTAAAGTGCTAGTAATATATTCAAGAGACCAAGCTATATATGTGGTTAGTTTTTAGCAAAAGCAAAGCTTCCTCTTTCTACCTTCAATGGCCGAGAATCACCACTTGAAGAAGAAGAACGTTTTCACTCTATTTCCTTGTGTTGGCCGTGTGTGTGTAAGTAGAGAGAGCGATAGATTATCTTCAATATTATCACTATAATATATCTATTATCTAATCTAAAACACCCAATCAAAATGAGATAAGTTGAGTGTACGATTAGATAATCAACTTGCATGTTATTGGATTGTCATCATTACAATCCAATGCATGGAAAATAATCTTTTTTTTCCTACCTTAGTTGGCCGAAAATGAGAGAGCAAGAGAGAGAGAGTGTTGTCATCCATTTGATTAATATAATCTCTATTATATTATCAAATGACATGTAAAAGATAACCAATCAAAATGGCTTATTTTGAATAGAAGACAAAGTTACCCTTTTTGCATGTCATTAGATTGTAATAATTTAAATTTAATGGAAAAACCACCATCTTCTCTCTCTTCCTCATGTTGGCTGAAAATAGGCGGGCTTTAGGAGAGAGAATTTGTCTTGCAATTATATATATATAATATCTATTCACATAATAATATTATATATATATAGGTAGCCAATCAAAATACCTTCCTTAGTTGCAAGAAGAAAGAGAAACCATGCATGACCTTGGATTGTAATGAAAAGCTTCTTTTCAACTTTCTTTTTCTCTCTCTTGACACTTGGCAAAAAGCAACTATCATCAAAAGCTAATGGCCTAGATTCTTTTGTCTTTATCCAAGACTAAATCTAAACCATCCAATTCAAAATTAAAAGACTAGGATTGATGACATGGACAATCCTACATATTCCAATTGCCAGATGTCAATGTCCAATCAAATAATTTGTTTTTCAATATGATGACTAGGATTGATGACGTGACATTTCACAAATTACATTATCAATACACACACATATATAAGTAAACACCTTATATATATATATATTATCTTTTTTCCCATTCTAATCTCTATTGGAATAAATATATTTAAACAACTTTTTAATATTTATATTTTGGCCCCAAAAATTTTAGTAATTATAATTTGACCCCAAAACTCTTCATAATTACACTTTTGGCCCGAACACTACTATAGATGACTCTTAACACTTTAAAGCCACCAACCACATTATATAAGCTTCCGGTGAAGTTATTCATGATACTTACAAGCGTGTGACTTTCAAGATTCATAATCGCATACCGATGAGGGACCGATACCGTCTTATCTATTTTGAAAATGTCTCGGCCATTTCTCGAAATACCTTCATGCTCATGGGTGACGCACTAGTAACAAACGTGCCATGAGAATGTACCCGATAATGAAGACGCAGTCTATCTATGAATCCATTTATTATCGAGAATTACCGTGCAGTCCGATCCTTTTGTTAAAACGTCCCAATTAGGAAAAGGACCATGAAGAGGTTAAGTCCACATCCGATACTGTGAATTGATCTGAAATGGTGAAATAAGAGATAAGTACTATGAAAAAACCTCTTTCCATCAATTCATACTTGCCTTGGCCAAGGACTTCCTCGTTTATCTACTGACTTCAGATATCACAAGACATCCTACTCACACCGAAGGTTTAACATATCCTATATTTACAATTACCTGTCAGTCTATATCAAAAAACTAAAATGCAAAAGGTCGTAACTCACATTTACAAAAGGCGGGTATTGTCCAAAAGTAATATTTAGCCCTGATATAACCGACAGCTGTAATTTATCAAGTCTGAGGATTAATTTGCACAGTTCTCAACTAAATAGTAAACTATTAACCTGGAATCATGTAGTTCACTATTTATTATCACAATCAATGATCCGTACCACTGACGATCACTCACATGTTAATTAGTCCACATCTCATGTCGTTCTAACACTTCGCATGACATCTTTTATCATTAACATCACTATGCTAATCAAAGGTAATTACATATGATAACTCATACTCGATTATTCTAGTCCCGGTCGAACAATTGGAAGGGTTATGACTCATTTCTTAATATTTATCATGTCGAATAGAACAGCGAAGCACTTTAAACCCCTTTTAGAATGTTTTCATTTCTCCGATAAACATTAGGGACACATTCATATCAAAGCGGAGAATATGAATATCTGAAAACATCAATGTGTATAAAACACATATGTTCTTGTTAAAACCCTAATTAGGTAATCTAATCATTAGTATTAGGGCATATCCCTAATAGATGGTACAAACTACTGAAAAGTGGATCTAGAGGTTTATTCAAGGGTTGAGACCTGAAATTCGAGACAACTTGACTCTTTTACAGTTCTCCACTTATGGTAAGGTCCATTTCTCGGTAATAATAGTGGAGAAAGGGAAGAAAGAGGAAGTGGTAAGGTCAAGTCAACCAATTCCAGCTCAGAAATTAGAGGATCTACTTGCTGAAAAGATTCGCTAGGGTGGTTTAGTTCTTTCTGTAGCTCAGGTCCCCTCTAAAGATAATATTACTTTGATTCCATGTTGTATTTACTGTAAACGTAGGGGTCATGTGGAAGTTGACTGTTGGAAGAAGACAGGGAAGTATTTAGGATGCTGTAGTGATCAACATCAAGTCAAACAATGCCCAAAACGGCATAAAATGCAGGGGCAGGCTATCAATGAGGGCACTGGAACCCAGATTCGACCTATTGTTGTAAGGCCACAACAGGGAAATCTAGCAGCTACTAGATTATAGCCTAGTGCTACCAGCACCTATTCTGCTTTTGGCTCATTAGGAGGAACAGCTACCCCTTAGCCTGTTACACGTGATTATTACAACCGAAAGGGGCACATAAAAACCATTGATAGAAAAAGTCTGGTAGGTGTAAGGGGTACGGGAGCGATCAACACCTAGCCAAGAGTTGTGCCAAAAGGTAAAGAAATCGTGCCCAGACTTCATACAATAGCCGTGGATGAGGGTAAGCTTTAATTTTGAACCAGGTGGCTAAGATATTACTGGACCTTGATGTTATCTATCCTTTATTTATATTTCCTTGAGTGCAACATGTTGATATGCAAGTAGGAAGTTGTCTTACATAATTGAAGTTAATATGTGCATGATGCTAAATGATTGATTGAGTTGTATGGGAAGTTAGAACATGAGAAATCCTAATTGAGGATTAAGAGTTACTGATGCCTCATTCTAATGTCTATTTAAGATTATGGGATTACCTAACTCTAAGGTATCGTATCGTGTGGCATTCATGTTGATTGGGATAAAGGAAAATGTCATTCTATTGCGAGGTGCTGACTAACGAGATTCTTATTTGGTTCTCTTATCCGGGACTAGCATATATAACTCTTATCTAGTACTTGATATATATATATTTGGGGCATCGATATCCTTATTTGGAAGCTCTATTCGGGATTTCTGCTCGGCCTTCTTAGTGGATATCTTTCATCGGTAATCATGATTGGTGCTTTGTTTTGGAACTCTTGCACGGCTTTCTTATTGAATATTTTCTTCGGTATTCTTATCTGGTGTTCTATCTCGGGTTATTATTTGGAAATTTAGTAATTATTGCCTAGTGGTCATATTTCCATTCAACACAGTATTCTTACTTAGAAGTTTTACAAAGTATTCTTATCTGGTATTTGGTACTCTTGCTTTGGAATTCTTATTTGGTTTTCAATTTTCGGCTTTCAATATCTTTATTTGGAATTGTTAATTGATATATTTTTGTCGAGTTTTTATATGGAGTTCCAATAGGGGTATTTTTACTCAGCATTCGTATTCAGAATTCAGTATTTTGAATCCGGTGTTGGTACTTTAAGCAATGAGTATTTGGAATTTGGCTCAGCATTAGTTTACGTAATTTGATGGTTCGGTAATCCTTCTCTTGTACTTCATTCAAAGTCGTTGCAGCTCGATGAACGATTGTCTTCAGAATGATGAATTGTGAGGGCGTAATTCTGTTAAGGAGGGGAGGACGTTAGACCCCGCACGAAGGCATATGTATTTTATAGCATTTAATTTTTTTTGCATCATTTAACGTGCATATATATATCATTACGTGTCTTGGCCTTGTTTTACGTGCATTAGTGTCGTTTTACATATATTTATAAATTTTATGTATCGTAGGTAACAAATTAATTTTATTGAATTAGGATAGCTAACTAATTAGTTAGGAAACAACAAAAAGGGCAAACTAGTAGATTCCATTTAGTTAAAAAGGCAACTTGGTCATTTGGCCCTTCTAAATATCTCCCATCTACCCCAATTAAAACAAAAACACACATAACACAATACCACACACACATATATACAACTCAAACACACACACATACATCATATCACATACACCATACACAGAAAACCACACGACATAGGAAGGGAGAAAAAGAAGAAAAAGAAGAAAGAAAAAGGAAGGAGAAGAAGATTCAAAACATTTTTAAGCCTTGTTCTTGCTCCTACAAGCTTTATCATCCATTTGTTGCATCATTAGAGGTGAGGGAAGTTTTTGAAAAGCTTTACAAAAGTCATACAAATCATGTTTATGAATTATATGAGCTTATTAAGCATGAATCTTAGCTTATACTTGTGAATTTGGAGTGTTGAATTGAAATTATAAAACTAGGGTTTCAAGACTTTGATGTTGTGTTCTTTTTGTTAGTTTTATCTCATATAAGTGTTGGGGATATGCCCTATGCTAAAGTTTGAGATGACTTTATTAGGGTTTAGTAAGAATATGCTTTTGTGTTTTATACACTATATGATTTGTGGGATATTCATATTCTCCGCTTCGATGTGAATATGTCCCTAATGTTTATCCGAGAATAAAAATGTTCTAAAAAAGGGTTTAGGATATTTCGTACTTTTTCTTCGATATGATAAGCATTAAGAATCGATTCATAACCCTTCAGATTATTCAACCGGGACTAGAATAATCGAGTACGAGTTATCATATGTTATTACATTTGATTAACATAGTGATGTTAATGATAAAGGATGGCGTGCGAAATGCCAGAACAGCATGATGATGTGGACTAAGAAACATATGAGTGATCCTTTGTGTACGGATCATTGAATGTGACAATAAATAGTGAAATGCATGATTTCAAGTTAATAGTTTACTATTTAGTTGAGAATTGTGCAAATCAATCCTCAAACTTTAGAGATTACGGATGCCGATTATATCAGGGGCTAAATACTGCGTCTGGACAATGCCCGTCTTTTATAAGGTGGGTTACGGCCTTTCGTTTTAGTCTTGTGGTATGAACTGACAGGTAATTGTCAAGCTAGGATCTGTTAACCTCCGGCGTGAGGCGATGTCCTACGATATCTGAGATCGGTTGGCAAATGAGGAAATCCTTGGCCAAGGCGAGTATGAAGTGTTGGAAAAGGGTTTTTTCATGGTAGTCATCTTTCGTTTCACCAATTCAGATTTATACATAGTATCGGATGTGGGTTTAACCATTTCATCGTCCTTTCCCGATCGGGGCACTTGTAACAGAAGGATCGGACTGTACGCTAATTCTTGACGGTTAAATGGATTCATGAAAGACGTTGTCTTTATTATCGTATACATTCTCATGGTATGTTCGTTGCTAGTGCGTCACTCATAAGCATGAGGGTATTTCGGTAAATGATGGAGACATTTCCGAATTCGATAAGGAAGTTTATCATGTCTCTCATCGGTACGCGATTATGAATCTAGAAGGTCACACACTAATAAGTATTATGAATAAGTTCACCGGAAGCTTGTATTATGTGGTTGGTGGCTTTAAGGTGTTAAGAGTCATCAACGTTGCTATTTGGGCCAAAAGTATAATTTTGAAAAGTTTTGGGGTCAAATTGTAATTACTAAAACTTTTTGGGAAAAACTGTAATTATTGAAAAAAATTTTCAATATTTTTATTCTAATAAGATTAGAATGGGCAAAAATATTATATATATATATATATATATATATATATAAAGGTGTTTATATATGTATATGTGTAATGATGATGTAATTTGTGAAATACCACATCATCGTCTTAGTTGTCAAAAGGTGAATTGCAATTTAATGACTAGATAATTACATGTGGCATGTGCATGTAGAGATTAATGACTAGGATAGTCCATGTCATCAATCCTAGTCATTTGAATTTTAAATGAATGGATAGGATTCATTTTTGAATAAAGACAAAAGAATCTTGAAAATTTTTGAAAATTTTTAAAATGCTCAATGCTTTCGCTTTAACTCTTTTATGTTGTGAATCACACGTTTCCAAGAACCGAACCTTTCATATGCATCACATCCAAATTATGGCGTAAACGATGTGATCGCCAATAAGGTAAGTCCAAAAAATTTTTTTTTTTTTGGTTCAATTGTGCCATTCTTCGAAACCATCTATCTTTTTCCCAGACAATTCGGTGATTTTAGGGTAGTCCTTGACATATTCCCAAATCTGTTCACTATTTAACCTAAGCGGAGGATCAAATCATTCTTCTTTATATTTTGACAAACTTCTTCTTGTCTCGCCATTACAAACTATTCCGTGGTAAAAACCGACGATGACAATCAAAGAAACAAGTCTTCCTCCCTGCGGTCAATTGAAAAGCATTTGAAAATTCCATGCAATATGGGCAGGACAACCTCCCATGTGTACTCCAACCAGACAACATACCGTACGCTGGAAAGTCATTGATTGTCCACAGTAATACTGCCTTCAATTGGAAATTTTCTTGTGTCGCCACATCATAAGAAAGTGTACCTTCTTCCCATAGTTCATTTAATTCTTCAATCAAAGGCTCTAAGAATATATCAATATTCTTACTGTGGTTCTTCGGACCAAGAATAAGAATAGTCAAGAACATGACAACATTCTTCATACACATCGAATGTGGTAGATTGTATGGTGTGATTATAACCGGCCAACAAGAATAAGGTTAAGAAGTTGAGATGTGAGGATTGAACCCATCTGAGCATAAACCAAGCCAAATATTTCTTGGTTCAGCTGCAAAATCTGGATAAACTCTGTCAAAATATTTTCATGCCTCACCGTCGGATGAATGACATATCTTTCCATCCTCAACTTGGTATGTCTTATGCCACTGCATATATTCAGCTGTAGCTTTTGACAGGTATAACCTTTTCAACCTTGGAGTTCAGGGGAAAATAAGTCAACTTTTTCTTTGCAATAAGTTTACCCCGTCTTGATGGCTTGAAACGTGACTTATGACAAGCGGGACAGGAATCCAGTTCTTTTCTGTCATTGTAAAATAATATGCATCCATTTATACATACGTATATCTTTTTGTATCCCAATCCTAAAGGTGTCATTTCATGCTTGAACCTATAAAAGGTTTCAGGTAAATTATGAGCATCCGACAATGCTTCTCTCGTCATCTCGATCATTCTATTAAAGCATTGTTCACTCATATTTTCTTCATATTTGATATTCATAAACCGAGAGACAGCAGACAAATAAGTGAGGTTCTTACAACCTTCTAACAATGGTCGATCGGCTGCATTCAATAGATCATAAAATATTTGGGCTTCCATATTTGGTGCATCACACGGGTCATTATAATGCATATGAAATTCCAGACCAGCGGCTTCATATATCATTGTCCTATAATTATTTTCTTCGGCAAATCCATCATAATTATTATTGACAAAATTATGCTCGGAAGTGTTGGCGTAGGATGGAAACTGCTCCCCATGTGAAGTCCATTCGTAGTAATAAGGCATAAAACCCTACTTGTAAAGATAGATCTTTACAGAGTTAATATCAAAAAACTTATGATTTCTACATTTGGCACATTGACATCTTATATTATCACCGTCCATGTAATGTTGTTAACTGGTTGCAAATGGAACAAATTCATGTACATCGTCAATAAAAGAATCACTAAGTTGTCCATCAGGTTGCCAAGGGTTATCCATTCATTCACGATTGTGGTCCATATTGGTAACTTCTGTAGTACATCAAATATTTAAAATCTAATAAACACATCGAAAAAATATAACTTAAGTTGATATTAGAAGTTTGGATAATCAAGTGTACGATGAACATCCTGCCCGAATATATATCACTCATTCATAAAAGCTATGTGCCTATGTAGTAACATCTGAATATAAACCACATTAGTTTTTAGCAAATTATAGATGAGAAAACACACTTATTAAATTGGCAATGTGTCATTAATTATTAGTGTTTGATTTCATATCTTAAACTTGATGTTAGTCATGACACTGAACTTCAAAATTCTGTAAAGAATAAGAACCGGCCAACCCAACCGAACAATTGGGTTGACCGATTCCATTGACCGTAACAAACAAAATCCACCGGTCGATGGAAACAGCCGACCCCATCATCCGGCTGGGCTGGCCGGTTGTAGTTTGTACACGAAGTTTCTTTGAATACAAATTTTCTACGCAACTAGAGTTTCTTGAATACCTTCAAAAATACTCTTTGTACAATATAAGGAATATGTCAAGTGATCTCTTCGTACTATTATCATAGCTACGAATTCACAAGATACGAACGTTAAGTTCTAAATGGAGAACATTTTATATGACTAGACTATAATTAATATCACAACACACATATCATCATCTATGATATCCAAGTCATCATTATTGCAGTCATAGAAAAGTGGATGTGCTCCCACTATTCTTTTGAAATCACAAGGTTCATCCACATTTTAAATAAAATCTAACTCTTTAATCTCATTTGAATTGGATGAAACAATTCCAAGAAATTTACTTAAAAAATCCACAAGTGGATTCATCAAGTACGCACATATTACTCATATCCATTGATCCAAATCATTAATATAGTAACACAATGTGCTATAATGTCTAGCATAATACAAGGAGACTTAAGCACAATTATTGGTAAAAAGACTCCATTGTAGTCAACACTTTGGCTTTGATAATATCTTTCAGAAACCAATATAGCTATAAAAGGTCATTACCTTTTTCCATTAACTTCAACATTTATCTCGGATATCAATATCTAGATTAAGCTAAAGTATATGGAGTCTAATCAATATGCTTTACATTATATAGTTTCTTGGAGTCGATATCAAATATACTGTTTCTTTATAAATTGTAGGATCAACTAATTGATCATTATCTCAAATACACAAACAACTTTTGTGCTTCCAAAAAGATATCCCTATATTCTTTTAAAGAATTAGATACACTACTAGATTTGCAAAGATCTTGTGTGATGACACATCTCGAACCTTATTGAATATATTCATTACTTTAGTCTAGGTGATTTTATAGCTTTAGAGGATACGTCCTCAATTTCTATTTTATTCAAAAGTAACATCTTCTTGAACAAAACATTTTCTTCAAGAAAGATTACAATATAATAGATCAATAGACATTGATCATTAAATAGAAATTATATCCTACAAAACTAGGATATACTATAAAATTACCTTTAACCAAAACTCTCACTAGTCCTTTAAAAACTTTTCAATAAAAGTAGGACAAACCAAAATTAACACATTTAATCCTTGATTGCTATCCAACTTATATCAAATATAAAGTTCTAGCAATAGTATGTATTTACTATTCAATATTAAATTAAACTGAGGAAAGCATGACCAACAAATAAATAGAATGATTAGTCAAACTAATCAACAACTGTACTATGTCTAACAAAGCACGATTTCTTCACTAAGAAAACCCTATTTAATTATGGTACACCGGGTATTATTAATTTCGATACTATATCAAAATTTTAGGATACTCAAACAAAATAGTACTTAAGTATTTTACCTTCACGATCTAATCATAAGGCATTAATACATTTTCCTACACAAGCCTATTCCGAAATAGCTCCATATAAATCAACATGTACTAATCCAAACAATTTAGCAGTTCTAATCCTTTATCAAACAAAGGATGACTTGGATACTTTTCCAATAAATAAGATGCATAAGTTGTTCAAACCAACCCAATCATCATCTTATTATTAGAACAACCTAATCATGTAGAAACTACAATCGATTTGGATTATTTTAATGATCTTAAAATTTGGTGGATAGTTATAACGGTTAACAATATGTTTGCTATACTTTCTTTCATCCATATCAAGATAATAAAGACTACACCATAATGCACTTTTACAAGCTTTAGGAATTTACATTTTATTCCTAATATCATTTAGGTATAATCCTTAAAATACAAAATATGTCCAGAAGACATCCAAACAAATTGTATTTAGCTAACGCAACAACCTTTGTTTTATTTGCTAACACTGAAAACATTCCACGCTTCCGCAAGCGCACTACTGTGATTAAAATTCTATCATCGAACACATTCACTAATGTTTCACTAGAATCCATAAAGTAGTACCAATCACAATCAAAGAAGATTTATAATTCATAGTAGCTTTACAACCTTGGCATTCAAGCTATAAAGATACTTTGGATTAAAACCCCTTTTAATGTTCGGTTTTAAGGCTATGAAAACATATTTTACACATGCCTATACAATCCTTAATTTTCTTCTTAGATGTGCTCCCACTAGCTAATAGAAATCATCTATCTTTGTCTTTCTTCTTTGCATTACCACTAACTAAAGAAGAAATACAAATGTGAGAATGAATTCCAATTATATCTAATACCATGCCATAAAATATGCTTACCACACAACCATTTACTAGTTTAGAATCATATTCTTTACATCTTACATACCTTTATGCAAACTATGAAAGAATACAAATTGTTAGCATATTAAACTTGTTTTACTTATCAACCATAAGTACTACAACTTTTTGTTTTGATACTTTATCAAGATAAAAAATAACGGAGCATGTAATTCTAAGACTTTATTAAGTTTCGAAGAACCATTCTTAGATGATAACGTTAATAATTGTTCGTTTGCGCGATATAAAGTCTAGATAATTGAAATAACAGGTTCACTGTTGTAGCCATAAATGTATGCAGAAAATAAGATCGCAAGTTGACATAAAACTTATTAAAACATTTAATTTGGCTTTTAATTAAATGATATCTCCCACTAATTTTATCGATTCCCACACTTCCTAAATGAGATCGTGAATCTAATTAAAGACTCATTAATGGGTGACCATAGTTCTCTTTAATATGAATATCCCTCAGCTTTGGTACATTATTAGAATATACATACAAAGAGTTAGCAACGATTACTATCTATATCACTATATAGGATATGACCTTTAGCCCCTAAATTACCGTAACCTTAGCTTTGGTGCATTATTGAAAATGTGATCTAGCTAGATTATACCCACCATCACAGTGTTGCGACAATTTGAATCCCAGACCTCAGCTTTGGTGCGTTATTGGCCTCGTGATATTGGAACAACACAACATCACTATGCTTGCTAGGTAAATATAATACTTTCATGGAATATGTCTTCCTACCTTTGGGTTAGCCAAGACATACCCAATCGAGCAAATATAACCTAGGATAGTGGAGGGCAACGATAAACACTTTTACCACTTTACAATCTAATATGTTTGCATGTAGGAAGATTTTGAATTTAATTAGGTCTCACTTTGCACATTAGTTCATTTACAAGCATACATCACATATAGGAAAATAAATAAACATACATGCAAAATCATACATCATGGTGGATCATGGACTTGGACTATGAATAAATCAAGACAAAAATAAAACATAAACAAGCACATCAACACGTCTTCTTTGGTCATGTCTTCTTGATTTCTTCAAATGATTCAAACCACCTTCAACTCCTTGAAAGCCTCCAATAGTCTTCTTGCAAACTTCTTGTAGAAATTACATACATTATGCCTCACTACAATTTTCTTTCAATTGCAAGAAAGTAAAATGAGACTTATGCCTCAATTACATACTAATGAATGATAGAATTAATTACAACGCCATCTAATGCAATTACAACCAATTAACCATTCACTAACCAAGTCCATGATCAAATTCACCATTTATCATCCAATATCACAATGTAAGATAAAACTCATAAAACTAAGTAAATGCATCATATACATAAACACAAGAATGCTAAACAAGCAAGCTAGCACAAACTAATGTATCCAATACATTAAATCATTGAAATGCATGTTTGCAATAAGTTTCATATCTTGACCTTTTAACATTTCATGTCAAACAACACACAAAAGAACTCAATAAAACCAATTTTAAGCACATATTTGTTGAATAAGGCCCAATGCAAATCCTTTATTAATTTCATGGCCCAATATGAGTTCCAAGGCTTATTTTTAATCTTCACTAAGGGAAAACTTCATCTAATCTTATTAGACTTAAACCCACTGATTTTTAGGTCCATTGGACTCAACCAAAATCAAACCAATTAGTCATGGCTTTTAATTTATGATCCATCATAAATCTGCTGCACATACACCAATTGTTTTGATTTGTTTGACCTATCTACAGTTCTCCAAAAATTCTAAACATTTGCAAAGACGTAGATCTTCGAGTATGGATAGTTCTAGAATCAAACAGAACTCAATTCGGAGTTAAATTGACTGAGTTATGCCTCTTACAACACAACCGTGCAAGCTGTCCAGTCTTAAGCGAGAATACGTAACCTTACTGATTTTGCTCAAAATGAAACCCTTAACCACGAAATTTGGAAATGCATATCAGAAGATGAAATGTTCTACTATCTCTCTAGCATAATATATCCAAAAATCAGCCAAATCTAACAACATTTACTATGCCAAAACAGTCACGTAAAAACAGTGGACAGAAACATTTTCAGAAATGTTGAAACTTTTTCTTTGTTCTTTTGTACTCAAGACTTTAGAAACTTCAAGCAAACACATATGTAATCACATGAACATCAAGTTCTTGCTCTGATACCACTTGAAGGATCTTATATATTTAGAGCTATGAACATCATCTAGCTAAGAATCGAGCGGAAGCATAATATGAAGTTCAAAACTTTCTGGAATTTCAAAGCATAATGTTCATATGAATCTCTAATCTTGATATCATGTGATTAACATATGGAAAGCATATATTCAACAATATATATAGTAAATAGGTAGATTTAGATATACCTCTTGTAGATCTTGCAAAAGATGATGAAGAAGATGATGAACAAGCTTTGACAAGTCCTCCCACAAATGCAAGAGCTCTAGGTTGTCCACACAAGCTTGGATGAGTTCCTTAATCACCAAAGATTTTGTGATAGTCTTCTTTGGGATGTTTTTAAGCTAGAATAAGAGTTTTTTTCTGAAAAAATAAATCCCATTCTTGGGCTGCCAATGCAATGGATGAAAATTCCACAAATAAAAAGAAGACTTAATTATTCTTCTCAATGCATTGTGTTTTTCTATGTTTGCCTTGTGTAATTTGTTCATTGTTTTATCCATTGTATGTAATGTATTTAGAAGACAACAATTGCACTTCTCAATGCATCAAAACATGTGTTTTGTCTTCTTTCATCTTAACAATTAATTTCAAAATTAATGGTCAACTTGATGATGTGAAACAATCTTAGCTATTTTCAAGACTAATATGTATATATACATATCATATACATGTATATATATTTTATTAATCTTGTATTTGTACATTTAATTTAATCTAATCATTATTAGTTTAAATTAAGGAAACAAACTTTCCGTATTTGTACTTTTGCCCCAACACATACAAATAATTACACATTTGGGGCATTACTACTTAATGGTCAAGCATTGCCAACGTTAACACCTTAACGTTCCAAGACCAAATTCAAGCTTATCCGAAACTCATTCAATTACGCTTTATTGTGTGTGACTCTCTAGATTCACCGGCATATAGCAATGAGGGAACATTAAACGACTTTAATATATTTTGGGAATATCTTCGCCATTCCCAAAATACCCTCACGTTCTAGAGTGACGTCTAGCAACGTATCAAGACAATTTATATAGCAATGAAGTCAAAACATGTGAATCTATTTATGGTTGCCGATTATCATGCAATTCAATCCTTCAATTAATTGTCCCGTCGAGCAAGAACCATGATTCGATTAAGTTCATATACTCGATACCATGCATAGATCTAATTGGTCTAATGAGAGATAACACATGAAAAACTCATTCTCCATCATTCACACCTCGGCCAAGGATTTTCTCATTAAACAACCAAGCTTAGATCGCATAGGACATCGCCTCACACCGGAGGTTAATGGATCCTATCTTGACCACTACCTGTCAATCACTATACCAAACGAATGAAATTGCTACAGGACGCATCTCATCTCGTTTGTCGAGACAAGCATTATCCAAACGCTTGAATCAAACCCCAATACATATGACAACCGTAATGTCTCAAGTCTAAGGATTACATGCACAATCGCAACAGATAACAAATTGTTAATCTGAAGTCATGTAATTTGTTATTCACGTCACATTTAGTGATCTATTCAACTAATAACCACCTACACGTTTGTTAATCGTATCCCTATGTTGTTATGGCATGTGGCTCACCATCCTTTATCATTAACATCCCTATGTTAATCAAAGGTAACAACACATGTGATAGTCCGTAATAGATTATTGAAATCTCAATCAAATAATCTAAGGACTATGAATATTTTAAGTATTTATCAAATTAAGGAAATAAGCCAACATATTCTAAACGCTTTTAGAATACATTCCTATAATGAAAATACTAGGGACACATTCATACACATAAAAGAAGGAGAATATGAATGTGCTAATTATGTCAATATGAAAACACACATATATAGGTATAGATGTCATAATGTACAAGTTAATGTCAAAATGCCCCAATATATGTCATCCAAATATGTAGCATTAGGGCATATCTCTAACAAAATATTCCTTTAATATTCTCCTAAAGCATCAATCCCTTCAATTATCACTACATAATACAACACTTCATTTAACTTACAACTAACTCACCTCTTTAAACAAATTATCTTCATAATTAACTCACTTTAATTAGATCACAAACATAGCTTCCATTCACATGCACACCACTTAGTTAAAACATTTCCATTCTTTTACCCAAAATATAGCATTTAGGCACAACTCAAATAACTATTATTTTAATCATGCTCGGGACACGGGGAGGGGTCAAACACGCATGGCAAATGCCTGCCTTGGTCCAAGGCCTATTGGGCCGAACACTAAGTCCCAAACGGCCCAAAGGCCAACATACACATACAATGCATTCTAGCCCTATTCTAATCACTTTTTGCATATAATTAGCTAAATAACACTTTTATAACATTAATTTAATCATTTAAATCAACCTATGATACAATTAATCAAACTTTAACCAAGTTACCATTCACCTATTTCCTTCAATACATCTACATGTTCAAGTTCTCATTATACATACAACCCCAGTTCAAAAGTTTACTCTATAACATCATTAGGTAACGTAGAAAGCATTAGAAGCAAGAACCATAAGACTATAAGCAATAAACATAAAAATAACCATCGGTGAACAAAGGGAATCAACAACATACTTTCACGAAATTTCATCAATAGCTCAAATATGCTATAAAAATGCATTTAAACACACAATAACCAACTATAAGGCAATACAAGCTATAAAGCACCCAATTCACTCATTTTTCCCCTTTGTTACCATAAGTTATTTAACTCTAAAATGGAGGCCAAGGTTCACAATTCTCAAACGAACTATCCTAACCTCCAAATCACACTTTATGGCACTCTTAGAACCCATATGTTCACCCGTTAAACCTCGTTTACCATAAAATCCCTGATTTTCCCTTTATGCAATTACACTACAAGTATATTAACCGAAACTCAAATGAACGTTAGAAACACACTTCTAACACCTCTACACCCTAAGAACACCAAATATGACGACCAAATTCATTCGGATTTAGGTTTGACCTGGAACCCCTTTGTAATCGAAGCCTAAAATGCATTTTTCTTCAAGTTTCGGCCAATCCAAGTTATACATCACAATTATATGTTAACTAACATCTCTAGCACCTAAAGGAAGCATTAAACTAGTATTTAAGGCTCTAAATACATTAATTCTAATGTGCGCATACAAAGGGCCATAAAAATAAATGTTCTCGGAATTCGATAAATTTTAACCTGGGACCTTTTTATCAACCCAACATCACCTATCTAGCGTTATATTAAGTTTTCGACCAAGATTTAAAGGGTCAGAATGAATAGTACCTGTTTCAAGACTTTTCAAAAATGTTTGCATACATACGCTACCTAAACGTAAGAAACAACTTTAAATACCTAACCCTAGAGGCACCATAAATAGCTTTGTTAGATTTCAAAGCATCAAATTAACCAAAATCCTAAATTTTACTATTCATCGTCTTCTTTAAATGCCAAGACTCCATAACCAACCATAGAAATTGCTAACAAACTATAAAAGTTAACTAACGTATTTAAGAGTATTAGAAGCAATTACAACAAGAAACAAAGCAATATTCAACAATTACAAAATTTGACATAAACTATAAACATGTAAAAATGCAAGTTTTTCAAGAAACCCTCACCAAACTAAGATAGAAATGCTTGAAGAAGGTTTTGGATGGCAAGAAATCATCTTGGAATGGTTTGGATTGTATCACAATTTAAAACCCTAGATTGAAAGCTCAATCTCGTTTTTTCCCTTTGTTTGGCCAAAAAATGACTTTTTTTTCTTCTTTTGTTTGCTTTGTGTCATAAATTAGGTGTTTATGTATATGTATATAGGTATATAAGGTAGATAATGTAAATGGATATTGGGTTGGGCTTGGAAAATGAGTTTTGGCTTAGTTAATTTAAGAAAATAATGCAAGAACCTCATTTGGCCCAAATGTGTAACATACATTTTACTATTCATGTAATATCAAAACATTTTTATAAATCACTCAACAAATATGCAATGAACTTAATTTTTGTGAACGTAAGCTAATTAATAGTTAAGTAATAATAGAAAAATATGATTTTCGAAAAGCAAGATAATAAAATTTTTAGACCGGGCTCAATGTAATAGGAAACTATTTAAATGCAAGTTTTCTTTAAAAGTCTTTGATGAAAATGGTTTTAATGAATATTGAACACTTTCTAAAATAAATAATTCACAATTTAATATTTAAAAGTAATTTAACAAATACTAGCACATAAAAAGCAAATAAACACTTGATAGTATTTTATATGAAAGTAAGCATTCAAGCAATTAAATGTACAACATAAATGCATATGAATGATGAATGCAAGCACTGGGGACCGGACGTCACAAGAACTCTGTAAGGATGATACTGTTTTTCGGTGTCAAGTGTATTACCATTTTTCTCTGAGGCTTTTTACTTAAAATATTCTTAATTGAAGCCCTTCGTAGGGTAATGACTCTCATTAATACTCTAGGAAGTGATCTATAATGTAGAGCCCCTATAACGCCCCAATCCTTCACGGAACCAAGACTCCTATTAATCATGATATTCTTAACCCATATCCAAACCTGGGCACAAAATTTAAGGAAAATGGACGGAGTCTCCCTTATTTATAGGACTAATCAAAAACCTGCAAGCAGCAAATATAACCATAATATAACACCCCAACTCCAACCGTTCAACTTTTTCCAGTCTCAAGGCCATCCGAGCCTTAGACAAAACCATAACCACACGAGCATGCAATTAAAAGACAATAAAGTCTATCTTTAGCTATTATATGCCACTACTCTATCAAATCACATAAGTCCTTAATTTAGTTCACAATCCAACAAGCCATACCAAAAATACCTACAAGACCTCAATGGTCTCAAAATAGAACATAAACGCATCAAGTCGCATCTTCACAAACAGCTTCCAACCTTAGTAAGATAAGCAACCAATAACATGGCACACAAGATAGTTGTTCTAATTGTACCTGAAACATTTTAGAACGAGGAATGAGTAACCAAAGTTACTCAATGAGGGAGGTGGTGCAGTAAAGTGGGTGTGCTTTCGTGAGATGCAACAAAGATAATAACATAAATGACACAATAAAGTAAGCTAATGGAACAAATAATAAAACACATTATAAAAGGATATGGTTCAACTTCTTGTCTTCGATCTCGAACCACGAACCATGATCTTCAAGCAAATGCTGGCAAACCCCTTACTCCTCCAAATGGGGTACTCCGGATGTACCCCGATCCTACGACCCATATCTCCCGAGGTAGGTCCATATGCCCCAACGAGGTGAACCACGCCTCTGGGGTAGAGGAGTATGCCTCAGCGAAAAAGGGATTGGGAAACCATACTAGCTGAGGAAGCACGGCAAGCCCGATGCCGCCCGTGTTACACGACACAGACATGCAATGCACTTTCTTTTAATGAACGAACACATTATTTATAAAAGTAGAATCAAAGAAAAATATCAATTCCGGGAAATAGATTAGTTTTAAAAAAATTTACTCCGGGCTCGGAACTACTTTATTTATTCAGTTGAAAATAAGGTAAATATGTACAAAGAAATAAATCCAAATAATATAAATAATAAAATAATTAGTAGGCATCTCATGTAATTAATTTAAATATTACTTGAATACTTTTGAAGAAATAAAAATAATGTTAAAATGAATACATTTAATTAAAATAAACACATAATTCTATGCTAGCATTCAAGGTAACACAAAATTCTATGCTAGCATTCAAGGTAACACATAATTAAATGCAAATAGGTACTATTCATGACACGCTATGTTTGGGGTGTCACAGCCCCACCGTAGGGTGAACTCATTGTAGTCTATCTTACTAAGTCTTAGTAAAAGAACTATCTTCTGTAAGGACCCCACACCAAGGAAAAAGAAGATAGCACTCTATTATTAGCATAGACCAAAACGAAAAGTTGTGGGGCCTTTCCAAATTCCTTCTCCCACTCGATATTTCGACCTAAGGGTTTTTCCTTGTAACTAGTCCTTTTGCAATTAAACTTTGGCTTTGATCCTAACCAAGTTTGATTAATGAATCCTTGCTTTTAAAATGCCCTTTTAATTACTCCCTTAAAGTCACATACCCATTCGTGATTAGGCAACGCTACTTAGATACTTAAGTTAAATCTTGGTCTCTTAAGGATAATTAATTAATGTTAACCACTTCATAATCACTAGTTCAAACTAGATCTCGATTAATTTCTTAACGAGTTATACCTAAGTAAATTTGCTTGGATTTAGACATTTCTAAATCCTAGTGGTTGTCCACGTTTCTAGGTGTCATATCACATAAAATATTGAATATAGCCATATATGATACTAGAAACAGAATAATTAGAGCAAATTCTACTTTAATTACTTCCTGTATACTTTTCATAATCCCATTTGACCCCAAATATTTACAAAAAATTCAATTGCCTCCTTGAAGTTTTCTTCTTTGCATGATTGACATCATCCAAATACCATTTTGGCCCATGAACATGCAAAAACTTCACAAAGACCTAGCCAAAATATTTTTCCAAGCACATCAAGCAAATTGATCCACCAACAGCCTTTTTTGCCTTGAAACGTTTCTCCACCATACTTCTTCCACCACACTTAGGGGTGATGGACAGCAGCCAAAGTAGTCGGGAAAAGCTCACAAAACCTCTGGAAATACACCAAAACATAGCGCTATTGGATAGCATCAATTTAGCTCTCAATTGATGTGGTTTTTGGCAATTACAAATAATAGATTGCAATAATTAGAAATTTTCAGAAACTCTAATATATTACATGATGTCATATGCTTCATTAAGAATCTACATTTAACTATGAATTAAATTTACAGCCACTACATGTGTTGGATAAACCACCAACATCAAAACAAATAAAATTAATAGATCAAAAACTGAAAATAGAACACACTCATATTAAACATTCATTCAAGCCATCAAAGTGAGGTCTAAGGTACTACAAAATAGAGATTAGTGCAGCCATAAAACATTCAAATAGCCAAGTTTTAATGGCACACAAATAGTCCGCGAAAATCCAAAAACAGTCCACCAACCAGGATATTTTCTAGCGCAAATTAGAGCATTTATGGCGTAGATTATATCATGTGTTGTAGTGGCCTAGCTTTGATATCACTGAAGTACATTTTAGATCATATTAGCCTTTAAGCTAATTAGTTTTTTCATGTACAAGACCAATTTAAGATAACAAATAGGATACATGATTGAAAAACCACACAATAGCAATCACAATCATTAATTTCACACAGAATTAGCTCTAATAAAAATCCAAATAGAATGTGTTATCACTAAATATTGGCTTAATTCACAATATTCTAATGCGTAATAGAGTCTAGAGCCAAAGGAGAAAACGTCCCTTCTTTCCTAGGTGCAGTTGAATGGTAGATAGCCCAAACGAGGTGAATGCAAACTTTGTTTTACTTTTAAAATACATCAATCAATCTCCTCTCCTATTCTACCTCTAAAAAATGGCTAGGCCAATTTTGTATTGTTATTGCAATATTCTACTTATGGCCAAATGCTAGAGAGCCTTTAAAAGGTAATATATTTGTTGTGTAAATATCTTAGGTCCATTTAGCTAGAAAACGTGTGCTTGAGATATGAAGAGGAGAGGAGAGCCCTTGATCTTATAGGACTATTCTAGCTATTATTTTCAAAAGTAAAACTCTTTTAAAAAATATCTTTTTTATCATCTGAAAATTAAATCCTCAATTATCTTATGGATATATTAATTTTTTTAAGAGAAAACAATAATATCCATAATAGAGTCCATACCAGGTAGTTAGCCTATATTCTTCTTTCTCATTTCCCTTTTAATCTTCCACACCCCTAATATGTTCGAAATTCACCATTTTACAAGCCTAAGCCATAATAGGAAACATATGCCAATTTTAAAAACTAGCTAGAATGGGGACCAAAAGACCTATTCCCCTAGCTCTCAAGATGACCAAAATACCCCTAACTAATCCTTAGCTATATTTTGTCCATTTTAATCTTAGTTGATTCCACTAAAAAGCTATGACTACACTCTAGGACAAATACTAATTACTTAGAAGCCCATCAAACTAAGTTTAACCATTCTCTTTGTCCTACTAAGCAAAAAGACCAAAATAACCCTCTATGTAATACCCGTAATCAATAATATATCTTGTATCTATACTATAAACCTTTCTTGATTACATCTAAACCTTAGACCTTTATAATCCACATATAATCATCATTCGGATATTATACTCTTGATTTAAGGAGCAACCCACAAGATCAATATCAAATATAGCCCCAATTGGCTATTCTACTATGACTTTAGTTTTAGATGATTAATTCGATAGTTTTAAGAGGGTAATGACTCACCCACATGATGGCATAGAATCTCTGATGCATATGCATGTCCCCAACAATCAAGCATATGTATCCAAAACACTAAGCTATTGAACTGTATAAGTTGCACCTATAGTAAATTAAAATACATGTATTTGAGTTCATTGGTTCATCCACATATGCTCAAGAGTTAGATTGGACACTTAGTAGCTTGATATATTTCTAATCTTATCAAATTATGTACTAAGATCACATCTATTGTGGTCCGTTCAATGCTTTCAAATGCACTAATGAGATAAGCCCGAAAAAACTTCTAATGATCAAGGTAAGTCACCTTTCAATGAGGAGACTATCTCATTATAACCTTATCATAGTGAAGTACCCAACTTCATTATTCGGTTATGAACCTGTAGTTTAGATTCAAGTGCACAACATAAACCTTCTGTGTGAGACCACCACGCACCTTTACCATTTACTTGAATCAATGAGCCTTTTGCATACAAATGTACATTAAAGATAAAGAGATAAATAAACATGCTCCTGAAGAATGCACTGATTATTAATTGAATAATATCTGATACACTAAGATATCTTAGTGTTAGTGGTCTTTAAAGTATAGCATTCCCAATAGCTCGCCCCAATAGCCCCTTCATTTAGGGTAGGGGCCAAGTGAATACTTATAAAATAGGTCTCATTTACCATCCTTAAGCAACACCATTTGGCCCTAGTGACCTAACTTGTTTCGTTGTTGTCACTATGAGATGGTGAAGAAAATGACATCACTATTCAATTTTTGAGCTATTATTTTCTAATTTATGGTGCCTTAGTGCTATCGGAGGTTCAAATATGATACTGACTTATCAACTCTTGTCTTACATGTTACATATTGCTTTTCAAGAACACAAAAGTCAACACCATCAATTTATATGTAGATGAAAGCGTCACACTTTTTCTATTCTTGAAATGAAAGTTTTAAATGCGACATGAATATATGACAATGGATATGAAAAAGATTTTAATTTTCAACATATATGCTTGAGTGTAAAATAAGAAGAAAAATCTTTTTGTTGGTTGTTTTCTTCTATTTTTGGATCCGTAAAGTGGTAGTAAGAAATTATAAAATAAGATTTCATAATTTATAGGAGAAAAAATAAAACAAAGATAACTAAAAAAGAAATAAATTACAAGGATGAAGACAATGAAAAAAACATTCATTATAATGTGACGGAACTTGAGACCGAATTAAACACCCTAAAATAAGGCTTCATTTGGATTCATGAGAAAAAGAATAATAAAAGATATAAAAGGAATGAATAAAAAATGGAAGAGCATTATCTTGTTTCAGCATAAAGAATTATAAATATATTTTTGTATTAAAAAGAAAATGATAGGACGGTACAAATTTTGACATTTTTATCCTTCTATCATACACACATTGACACTCATACAACAAACACTCTTTTCCCAGCAAAAAAAAAACACACACACACACACACACATTCTAGGCACACTATTTTGGATGTTATATGAGAATATGATTGTAATAGTAGATAAAATTGTTGAGGAGCAAATGAATACTCTATAAATATAGTTTTTGGAAACACTTGTGTTGTGGAATTCATTTGATTTATAAATAAATTTTGTGAGGATTTGTATTTATAAATGAATTCTCTTGTTTAGAACTGCAAAACAATATTAAGTCAGATCAGTCATTTGTGAATACAAATTGCGTTTGGAACACATGTAAAATTGGAATTAATAATTATATTTTACTTAAATACCTTCTTTTATTCAATTAAAATTAGATTTTCATATAAATGGTTATCTTCTCATTCTATTATTGCCTCTATATGTAGTTTCTTTATACCCATTAGCAATGTGACAAAGCGATCTTTGAGTCTCAAACTCACTTTTGTAATCAGAGTTTATTCTGGTGGTGTTTGACATCATAATTGTATTGGTAATATCGACTATTAATATATATATATATATTGGATAGGTTTATTCAAAATATTTTTTCTATAATCTTTATTTTTGGACTGATTTTATTACAATTATAATGACAAACAATATAAAAGGAAAAGTTGAGGACAAATTAAAAAGATTATTGAAAGAGAAGTGAGTGAAGAAGATGAATTTTTTTTTTTTTTTTTGGTTTTTATCTATGTATCATTAGAGGTGGCATTTGGGCCAGCCCTACATGGCCTCGCTTGGCACAGATGTTTAGTGAGCTAAGGTAGGCTGGGCTAGGCTTATTTCTCATAATATAGGACCTAACTCGGCCCATAAACTCGCTATCACAAGTCGCGAGCTGGGTTGGGCTGGGTTGGGCCAACCAAGGGCGGACTTACATAGACAATAGTGTATACAAAGGCTATACCTCAACAAAAACTTATGTAGTTTAGTGGTTAAGAAAGTACTTTTAAAATTAATTGAGGCTTTATGTCTCAGGTTCGATTCTTGCAAAGTGCACACTGGAGTATCTTTTTGCCAATTTGTTGCAAAGTGCATACACTGGAGTATTTTTTTACCAATTTGATAAGGGAAAAAAAGAGTGCACCTATAGAGAATCGAACCCGCATTGTTCATTTCAATATTCAAATGCTTGACCAACTAGAATAACTTGTATTTTGAGAGTTAGTTGTTCCAATTAATTATAATACCCTTTTATATCGAATTGTGAACGCTCTTTGATAGTTTTACTATATCACTGTAGTGCACGCACTAACCCCGGTAGCCTGGGTCTGCCACTGGGGCCAACCCATTTTTTTGTGATTAGTGTATTATGAATATAATATATATATAGAAATATACAAACACATATACATATACAAACACCAATATATATATTAATAATTAAAAAAATAAAATTTAAACTTAATTTTTTAAAGAAAAGTTAATTTAACTATTAACGAGACAATATACAAGTTGATTGATAACATTAACAATTAACATAAATAATAAAACACTACATAACAAATTACAAGTTAATGAGACAGAGTATATTAATGATATAAACATAAAAATAAAACATTACATAAATGCTTGAGGAAAGCTAGTGCAAAAGTTTTCTATTTTGTTATGCTCCTTGTACGGGTGTTAGGCTTATTGGTAGTGGTGATGGGTTTGGCAGTAGCGGTGGTTGAATAACTACTTCAGGATTAAAATAGTTTGTGACATTTGGTTGTTGAGATACAAGGTGTCTTACAAGCGTCTCAATTTCAAATTTACGTCGAAATATAATTTGACGATGACAATAGTTACAAATTACATATCCTAATTCTTCAAAGTATGTAAAATAATTCCAAAGCTCTGACGATGTAATCGTCGTGAAAGATTTTCTTCTCCATGGACATAGTTATATATAATGTTGTAGACTTGTAGTAAAATAAAGTTGAATATACTTAGTGACTAAAACACTATGTTACTAAGTATTTATATGAAAAATTATATGTACTATTATAAAAATTATAAAAAAATTGAATTTAAAATATTTAAAAAATTAATATGAAAGGACTTAAAGTTGCAAGTTGCAAACTTGCAATATCATTAAAAAAAAATGATAACAAGTCATTTAATATCAACTTAAGAAATAAATTTACTACTTATTCTTATTAGTTTGTTAAACAAAAATAGTTACTACAATTTTCTAGTTTGTTTTTGAAAAAATAGTTACTATAACTTACATTACATGCATTGTGAGACCCCGGAATTTGCCCTTATTTGCAATTACATGTTTTACCTATTTGAATGCTATTATAAATAATATATATGAATTTATATGTGATATTAAATGATTATATATTGATTGTGCATTTAAAACACATTTGCAAAACAAATATTGTGAATTTTCAACTTCTTTTACAAAAATATGCATTGTAAATTAATTGTATGTATATGTATGCTTATATAAATATGTTGTCAACTAAAATAGTCCTACTAAGTTTATAATATAAGTTAGATAGTTTTTTAAGACTATTTTTAACTAAAATGACTAAAATAGCAAAAGTTGACCACTTTGACTTAGTTTACTTTTGTTGACTTTGCATTTTAGCTTATATATTATACATTTCAGCCAAAATAACACACAAAAACCCACTCAAAACTCACACACAAGGCCGAAACTCGAAGGGAAGAAAAGAGGGATTTTTAGTTAGGTTTTCAAAGTATTTTTCTCATAGATTTTGCATTTCAATGCCAAATCTTGTCATTCAAAGCTTGAAATTACTTGTTGGACATCCATTCTACACATTTCTATCATTACTTTGCATCAAGGTGAGGGAAAAATTAGTTCATTATTTCAAAGTTTGAGTTGAATTTTTGTTGATGCATTTGTAGTTACTATTTTGTTAAATTGATGTTAGATTATTGCTAAGTAGATAATAAGGACCAACATTTATAGCCATTTTGAACGGTAGTAGCAAGTATTTTTATTTTTTGGGTATTTGAATTGATATTTTGGCTTATATTTGAATAATTGTTGTTGTAGTAGTTGAAATTGAGTTGTAGTTGCTTCTATAGACTTGTTAATTATTGTGTAGTAATGTTGTAATGCCAAATTTTCAATTTGAATGCCATAGCAAAAGTCAAAAAAAAATCAGCCATGTAAGCATTGCCATTTTTAGCTTGTTGGGCTTGTTTTGGGTGGCTTTTGGTTGGTTTTCAAGGGGGTTAATGTAGTTTCTTGAGTGGTAAGAAAATGTTTGGGGGTTGTTTGATTCCTAGATTGTTAGTTATGTTGTTTGGAATATTGGGTAGTCAATCTTTGAAATGTCTAAGTGTTGTCTTAAGGTGTTTGGTGTTGATTGTGTAGTTGTTTCTTGGATTGTTGTTGAGTGGGCTCGGGTTAGAAAGCATGTTGAAATGTGTGAAAAGTTGGGTGGCCTACTTTGTCATCTAACTTGGTTGTCTTAGCTGTTATTTAAATGTTGTGTTAATTGAAGTGTTTAAAGTTGATTGATGGATGTTGAAGTGTCAGGAGTTAGGCAACCTACTTTAATGTTCTCTCGGGATATAAATGTCTATTGTTGTGAGTCATGATAGTGTTATGTCACCTGCGACGGTATCGGGCTTGCCAGGTTGCCGTCACAGCTATTATATGCTATCTCCAGCTCGTGTGGTTGGAGGATGATCACGGAGGGAGGGTGTGATACCCCGAACCCACCATATAGAAAATAATATATGTTTGCATTTAATAAGGTTTTATTTTGAATGCTAGCATAGAATTATGTTTTTATTGTAAAACCCGAGCTCGAACAAGAAAATTTTTCCTGTTTCTTTTTCTAAATTTCATATTTTTTCCTTAATACTTGTTATTTTAGATGCATACATCCATTGAGTTTGCGTGCATAGCATATCGGGAGCAATGGGAAAACAAATACGTAAGTGAGCGTAATAAATAGTCAAAATTTTCCAGCTTTTTCATTTTATTATTCTTGACCCATTTTGCTTAAAATTTGATCCAATTGTTCCAAGAACTTGACCCAAGCTTTGACCCATTTGACCCTTTGACTTAGTTGTCATCATTTAAACACAATATAAGCCAAAACAACAACAACAACAAAAAAAGCACAAAGAAGCCATTTTGGCCGTGAGCTCCATAGCTTTCTTCAAAAAAATTTGATTTCATTTTCTTACTTCATTGCTTCTAGGATTGCTCAAGGGACTTCTCTAGGACCTCTTTAAGCTTTCTTCCTCTTGCATGAAGGGAATGAAATACATCCATTCTTGCATAATTTCAAAGTTAGTTTCAAACTTTAATTTCGAGATTTAGCTATATATTGTGTATCTATATTTGTTTATGCTTCAAATACTTTCTATTGTGATTATAGAACATTGTTTCATGGTTAGATTGCAAAGTTTATGGCTAGAAATTGAAAATGCAAGTTGGGGAAGATGATAAATAGTAAAAAATATGAATAGTAAACTCTTGTGTTCTAGCTTAATTTATTGCTTCAAATATGTTTAAATATGTATGTAGAGCAAACTTTTGTACTTAGTTAGCTTTTTGAATGGTTGAAAATGGTGGTTGATGAATTAAAGAAGACGATGAATAGTGATTTTGAGGGTTTTTGTGCAATGAGGACATTGAAAAATACTTATGTGAGATTAGAATGGGTTTTGCTTAAGTAGTTGCTTGAAATTAGCTAAAAGGGCTAACTTTATAAAGGGATTTCGGGTGTGAAGTAAATCCGGGTGGATTTGAGTGATATAATTAGTGCTCTTAGGGTAATTAAGTGCTAAATGTGTGGTTATATTGCATTTGGACATCGAATAAAGTACCCGTAGTAGAAACACATAAGGGGAAAAATCGGGTCTTTTGCAGTAAATGCGGGTTAGTGGATGGTTTTAAGGGTCCTAGGAGTGTCATATAGTATAATTAGAAGAATAGAATAGCTCGTTTGAGAATCTTGAACCTTGGCCTTCGTTTTAGAGCTAAATAACTTAGATTAACAAAGGAAAAAATAAGAGAATAGAGTGTTTTATAGCTTGCATTGCCATATAGTTGGTTATTGTATGTTTAAATGTATTTTTATAACATAATTGAGCTATTGATGAAATTTCATGAAAGTATATTGTTAATCCCCTTTGTGCACCGATGGTTAATTTCATATTTATTGCTTATAATCTTACGTTTCTTGCTTCTAATGCTTTCTATATTACCTAATGATGTTATAGAGTAAACTTTTGAACTTGGATGGTTGCCTATTGTTATTTGTTATATAGATGTACTTCTATGGATGTTTATTGAGGCAATGTGTAGTAGTTTAGGTTCCTATCTTAAATCGGAGTTTTAATATGCTTAATTGTCTAATTGTGATTAGTTGAATTGTTACTTTTTCTTATTTGTTAAGTGTCCTATTTTTGTGTAAGCATGTCTAATTGGATAGTTAGATAGTTGATTAGAGCTTGTAGAGTCTTGTTCTTTATGTTTTATTTGGAAGTTAATGAAACTAGGATTTGTTTATAAAAGTTGCTAGCTCGGTTCATGTGTTTAATTGTATTTGTATAGAATGTCATTTTCTTTTGGAGAAGTTCGTAAATCCAGTTATATGTTACTTTGTGTTATATTGTACGTGCTTCCCTTGTATTGCTATAACCCTTTTTTAGTAGTTGGAATGATAGTTGGGTAAGTTGAGACTTTAGCTTGTTTGCTAAATGTATTGTTAGCTTAGAAAGAATATGAATAGCTTAAATGTAAGTAAACAAGATTGTATTAAGAGTTGTTAGTTGACATTGTACAATTGAAAGACTAAATTGCTAACTAGAAGTAGGGATGAGGTAACAAGTTAAAGGCTAATGAGTCAGTTATTTATATGTATTAAGTGTTATGTTACAGTTTTGGTTACGAATGCTTAGAGTATAAACAAAACTATGAAGTGTTCTTGTGAAGCTAGTTCACATGGTATTGTGGGTTATTTGCTAAAGTGTTATACTTATAGGGACAAGCTAGAGATTGCATAATTGAGCCAATTCAAGAAGGTTGGAGTGAATGTAAGCTATTTTCTTACATGCTTGGCTTAATCCAAGGTGAGGGAGTCTTCATCTCTTTTGTGCATCTTAACTTATACTATTGTTTCTAGATTGTATTATTTAGTAATTGATAAAGTCTATATGTATTATTTACTTATTATCTTGTGTCTTTTCGTGTTATTTGTAATTAACTGTGAGGGCGGCCTACTTTGTCGTTCCTCTTACGTGATTTGATATTCTTGGCTCTCATGATCTTGACTCGGAGTTGCGCAACCTTTTCGGACATGGTAGTGTCGAGAAACACGGGCGACATCGGGCTTGCCATGCTCCCTCGACTACCATGGTGCCTATTCCCTTTCTCTCGTTGAGTATACTCCACTACCCCAGAGGCGTGGTTCACCTCATTGGGGCATATGGACCTACCTCAAGAGAAAAGGTCGTAAGATCAGGGTACATCCCGAGTACCCCATTTAAAGGAATAAGAGGCTTGTTGGCACTTGCTTGAAGATCTTGGCTTGTGGTTCGTGATTGAAGACAAAAGCGGAACTGTATCATTTTTATACGTGGTTAAATACTTATCTAATTAGCTTTGTTATTTCGTGTTGTATTTGTTATTATCTTTGTTGCATCTCATGAAAGCATTCATTGGTATATTGCATCACATCCCTCACTAAGTAACTTTGGTTACTCATTCTTCATTTAACATGTTTCAGGGGCAATTAGAACAACTATCTTGTGTGTCGTGTTGTTAGTTGCTTATCTTGCTGAGGTTGGAAGCTGTTTATAAAGATGGGACTTGATGTGTTTATGTTCTGTTTTGAGACCCTTGAGGTCTTATAAGTATTTTTGGTATGGCTTGTTAGATTGTAAACTAAATAAAAGACTTATGTGATTTGATATGGTAGTGGCATGTAATAGCTAAAGATAGACTTTATTGTCTTTTGATTGCATGCTCATGTGGTTATGTTTTTTTATCTCAGGCTCGGATGGCCTTGAGACTAGGAAAAGTGGGACGATTGGAGTTAGGGTGTTGTATTGTGGTTATACTTCCTACTTGCAGGTTTTTTATTAGTCCTATAAACAGGAGAGACTCCATCTGTTTTCCCTTATTTTTCGTGCCTTGGGTTTAGGGTCGGGGCTCCGTTCTCGTGAAGGATCGGGGCGTTACAGAGAGGCTAGTTGAGGTACTTCCGAAATGTATCAGTGGGCGTTAAAAGAAGTTGGTTGAGATCGTGATGGCGTTTGAAGCTACACCAACTAGTGTATCATTTCTCAATTGAATGGTTACTTGTGTTACTTCAAATGAATTATTGTTGTTAGTGATGTTTATTGAATGTTAGTTGTTCGTAGGGTGTTTTCCCAAGTGGTAAAGAAAGTGTTTTCAAAATCTTCTACTGAACCCTCATTGAGCTTTGTATTGTATAAGCTCAGCCTCTTTGCTGATCCTTTTAGGTGTTACTGAGTCAAACTTAGGGTACGTTCCTCAGGATACTGAATACGGGCAATATGTGGATGAGTCCAATGTGCAGGAGTCTTGTCCTCAATGTCTTTGCTGGAGTGCTTCTATGTTGTTTTGTAATATGAAATATGTTGTAATGTTTTAAGTTTTGAAGGTTGTATTGTATAAGATGCTATAAAGATAGTGAAAAGTATAGTGCTAGTTTATTTGTCTTGCTTTTAGGATATGAATAGGTTGTTAGACTAGTTTTATATTTATTATGCATATATATAGTATAACTTGTGGTATGTTGTTGAAACCGAGTTATATGACTTATGGTTGAAATGTTGTATGGTTGTATAATGAATGGTTTTAGGTGTGTTATATGTTGATGAATGTTGTTGGAGTTATTGTTGAAGTTGTAGTTGGTTGTGTGATGTTATAAAGGATTAATTTAGAGTCATGTTGTCCATATTATAGACGTTATATTACCAAAATTCCGTTGCATCCTGACTGATTGTAAGTGGGATCGAGTTAGGGCGTGACATGCATCAAGTATAATATTTCAATTTCTTTTAACAAGTAGGCTCAAATTGTGCATAATTTATGTTGGGCTTGAGTTGGGCTCGAGATAGGCCTTATCTGGGCTTGAGCTGGGCCTGTACTGGGCTTGAGGTAGGTTGGGCCCCTAGTTAGGATGGGATGAGTTGGCCCTAAGCTTAAATGGGCTTGGGTTCAAATGGGTTGGGTCAAAAATTATATAACCTAACTCAGCCCACATATATTTTGTGGGTTGGGCCAAGTCGAGTCCACTATTAACCGAGCTGGGTTGGGTCTGAATTTTCATGTGATGGGTTGAGTTGGGTCTGTATTGGCCCAGGCCAAATGCAACCTCTATGTATCATAGCAAAGTCAATCACTTAAACCAGATGACAATTTTGTCCTCAAAGTATTAGCAACAATTTTGAAAAATGTGGATTTACAAATTCCACCTCTTGGGCAAAAATTTCGGTAAGGCTTTTAGAAATCCAAGATTCACAAATCTTGAACTTTCAATTTTTTTAAAAAGTGTTTCAAAACACAAAATTAGATTTGCAAGTTGGAGCCTTTTCCTCTTCTTCAACTCTAATTTAGACCGAACAAAATTTGGTTCTAATTCTAAAATATCATTTCAAATTCTTGCGTTTACTCAAGAGTTGAAAACAAATGAAGAGAATAATTTTGTAATACCTCTCACATTGGTGCTGGAAAAAAAAGATGGGTCAGCTTTGCACCCATGTCCACAAATGGGAATATTTCAGCCTTGCAGTGGACATGGGTAATTACTTTTCAACGTCATACCCATGTCTACACATGGGTGAGTTGTGAGAACCCATGCTTAAAATGGTGTCAACAAATCCATCTTTCACCTTATAAAATGCAAACATACAATAACGCGAGGAGTTTGTTGTTCATATACCACATAAAATTTGCGTTAACCGATTGCCAAACATAGTCATATAATTTTTACGGTGCAACAACAAGTGAATATCAATTATGAAGGTCAACGTAGTAGATAAGCAAATCTAAGAATTTTTCCCTATGGTTCAGCTGTGTTCATGATTTGACTATGAATTATTTTGTAGTAGTAACGATGTTTAGTACTATATATGGATTATTCTTACAAGGATTGTGAAGCTTGTTGGAAAACCTTACAATCACGTATCGTAGACTTTTATTCGTTGATTCTAATTGAGGTGAGTGGAATTCATCTATCCTTCTCCAAATATTTCCTTTGTTCATCTTAATTGCAAATTCGAGGTTTGTTTCCTCTTGTGTTATATTGTTCAATTAGTGTATGTTTAGTCCGAAAGTAAATTTGTTATCACATTCCTTAAATCTCTTATTTTTAGTCTTCCCTTCAATGATCACTCATTACTTTGAGTTATTTGGTGATTAAATTTATATGGAATTGTCAAATAGAATTATTATTGTTTAAGTTTTGTTCTATTAAAATGACAAAATTTAAGATATTGTGAAATAGTTAGATTTTGTAATTTTGAATGTTCCTTTCATTTTGCTTTATATCCATAGATGAATTTGGTCCAAAATAAAATATTAGATCTTTTATACTTCAATTACTAAAAAGTTCTAATATTGTGTTATTACCTAATTTACAAAAGTAATTCAAGCATTTTGAAATGTCTTAAATAAAAATAAAAATATTGTTTAATAAAAAAAAAATGAAAGTCACTATAAGTGACTTCTTCGGAAGTCACAGTAAGTGACTTTCGAAGAAGTCACTCAGTGATAAGTGACTTCTTCAACAGTGACTTTCGAAGAAGTCATTTAGTGACTAATATCGATCAGAAACTCCTTTGATTTAGTCGTTTTATAATTTTGTCCCCAAGACAAGAGAAATCCTTAGAAACTCTATTGTATTGTTTGATCACCATCCAAAAGTTTCTTCATCCTCGTTAATTTTGCACGTGTTCTTTTTTTTATGATTATTTATGTCATGAAAATTTTCTTGTAGTTGTATTATTTTAGTAGTATCGATAATGTTGTGGTACTATGGTACAAGAGTTGTAACTGCATCGTTTCAGTGGGTACTGATACCACCACTATATGAGTGGGGCCCAAATTTCTTATTGAACTGACACTGCTAGGGTTAAATGAAGTCACAACTATTTCTATATATTTTGTATATGTATCGTTTTAGTGACAATTCATTTATGTTCTACTAAATGTATTAGCCTGTCAATTAAAAATCAACTATTACGTGTATAGTATCTGTTGTAAAATTTGTGAATTCCAGTCAGAAATTTCCTGACTCAATCCTCAAGCAATATTTTTATTGTGGATTGAATTCCCTTATTGAACTTTCATTCGCTCACCACTTTTGCTTCCGCCTGCTTTCTTTGCAGTTAAAACAAAATAAGCACTACATCTGTGAGCAACGTAAAGACACTCTGTGAAATTCCAGATTTCATCTTTGCATAGAAATGCATGATTTGACCTGTTTGTGTGTTATATGAGTTAGAATGTGCTAATTCTGTGATTTATATTCTTATTACATGCTAAGTGTACATTCATAAAATTTTAATAAAAACGGCATCATAAATTTTATCGTCGATTTTTGTAAATAGTGTCTTGAACGCACGCTAGCTAAAATTTTTACACGGGTGTTTTAAACATCTTAAAACCTAGTCCTCAGATATTAGTAGACCCGTGTCTGATTTAAACGAATTTCAAATCGGATTAGGAATTTTAAAGGTTTTTACACCTTCTTTGGCGAAAATCGAGTTTTTAACCGAGTCAGATATAAATGTTTGCATGTAAAACTCCTTGTCAACTAAAAATAAACTACCTAAAAATAGTCTAAGTGTTAATTTCATGTTGTGAGCAAAATAGTCAAGAAATAAAATTAAAAGACAAAGAAATACTAAAAATACTAATTAAAAGACTAAATAAACTAACTTTGACTTTCTATTTTTGCATTGACTTTGCCTATTTATACTTAATAACTAAAATTTCTCACAAAACACCACAAACACACATACACATGGCCGAAACATTGGGAGCCATTTTTGCTTGGTTTTGATCAAAATTTTCTCTTAGAAATTGCAATTCAAAGCCAAAACTCTTGAACCAAAGTTTGTTTTTGCTTGTTGGGCACCTATTGCACATCTTTCTTGCATCATATAACATCAAAGGTGAGAGAAAAATTCTAGATCTTAAAATAATATTTTTTGTCAAATTCATATAACTGTTTATTTATTCGATGAAATATTAAATTGTTGTTAGATTCTTGTTCAGTAGATGCCAATGATCGTTTATGTGCGTTTATATAAGTTTTGAATGGTAGTAGCATATATTTCTATTTTTCGGGTATTAAAGTTGAGTATTTGGCTTAATGTTGAATAATTATTGTTGTGGTAGTTGGAATTGTTGTTTATGGCTTCTAAAAGTTTGTTAATTACGTGGTAGTAATGTTGTAACACCGAATTTTTTGTTTGGAATGATGTAGCAAAAATCCGAAAAATTCAGCCAAGAGTATTGCCAAAATTATGGTTGTTGGTATTGTTTTGGATGGATTATGGTTGGTTTCTGAGGGGGCTAATATAGATGCTGGAGTGGGTGAGTAGTAGAAACTGGTTTGGAGGTCATTGGATTAGTAGATTGTAAGTTATGACTTTTAGAAGTTTGAGTAGTTTTTCTTTAAAAGTTGAAATATTGTCTTTGGTTGTTTGGTTGGTGTTTGAGTGATTGAATCTTGGGTTGTTGATGGTTAGATTCGGGATTGGTTGTATGGTTTAATGCATGTTAAGTTGGGTGGCCTACTTTGTCATCTAACTTAGTTGTTAGTTGTTTATTTGATTAATTGTTGTTATCTTATCGAAATAATATTAATTGATTGATTGTTGATGAGCCGGAAGATAGGCAACCTACTTTTGTTGTCCTCCTGTGATATGAATGTTTAATATTACTGTCATGAGTCTTGATAAGTGTGTGCTACCTCTCGGGCAGCATCGGGCTGTCAGGTTGAAAACGACATGTCTATCATAGACTACCCCCAGCTCGCATGGGCGGAGGTGCCATGTGTGTGTAATGGGGAGTTACAAGAAGTTGGTTGAGATTGTGATGGCGTATGGAGCTACACCAACTAGAGTATCATTTCTCAATGAATGGTTATTTATGTGTTTAAATTGAAGCGTTGATGTTTTGTTAAAGATCTATAGAATTCCTCACTGGGCTTGTTTTATATAAGCTCACTCTCATTCGTTATCTGTAAGCAGGTGTTACTAAACCAGACTACGGGTATGTGCCTCATGAAGATGAGAATGTGCTTTACTTGGACGAGTCTTATGTGCCGGAGTCGTTGCCATGAGTTTGTCCTAGCTTTGTAATATGATATATTGTATAATCTACTTAAAACATAAAGGCTTATGTTATACTAGTTTGGTAGTCTTTCTTTTGAACATGATTAGATTGTTAGGCTGGTATATAATCTATTTTGAAATGTATGTTATAACCTATGTATGATGTTGGAACGGAGACGTATAACTTATGGATGAACTGTTGAAAGAATGTTTAATATATGGATATGGTTGCGTTGTTGATCTTTGAAGTTTGTTGTATGAAGTTCTAAAGGGTTGGTTTAGAGCCTTGATGTCCATGTTACTGATATCATACTGCCGAAATTTCGTTGCGTCCTAATAGGTGGGGTCGAGTTGGGGCGTTACATTAAATGGTATCAGAGCTTAAGTTAGTTGTCAGTCGGGGTATTCTCGGAATGTGGGTAATGGACTTAGCATGAAAGTATGTATGAAGTGAAAGAAAAGTGAAATATGTGATAATATGACTAAATGATTATGTGATTATGTGATTAAATGACTATGTTAATATGTGATCAATTTGTTTATGTGATTAATACTTAAGTGATTGATATGCTTTACGAGAGTTTTGTTGCCTATGTGCTATAAACTGTTTATGTGTTATAACCTGTGCTAACTCTTTGATAGTAGAATGGCGGGTCGACCGAGAACATGGGGTAGGCCCCAAGGTGATGATGAGGCACCGGGTCAGGCAGCACCAAGTAGAGATCAGGGGTATGACCGTTTAATAGTGGCTATGGACCGTATGACTGTGGTCATGGCGGGTCAAGCATAGATATTAGCAGGGCAGGCTGCCCAAGCACAGGCTGTGCAGGCTCAGATGTTGAACGCACAGGGTGGTTATCACGGGCGAAGTACATTGAAGGAATTTCTGGATTACTATCCACCGAGATTCCAGAGCAAGCCAGATGATAAAAAGGCAAAGGCTTGAATTAACAAAATTGAGAAGATATTTGATCCTTTGGATTACACTGATGAAAAAAAAGTTACCTTTGCGGTTTATTTATTTGATAATGAGGCTGAAGAGTGGTGGCGTACAGTGAAAGCCGATTGGGAGGCACGAGGTACTCTTTATGTTTGGGATACCTTTTTTGGGGAGTTCTGGGCTAAATACATTCTGAGGATTGCGCGGGAACGAAGATAGGCGTTGTTCCTATCTTTGGTTCAAAGTGATTCTACAGTGGCCCAGTACGAGGCCAATTTTACTAGACTGTCCCGGTTTGCACCGGAATTTGTAGCAGATGAGGAGCGTAAGACTCGGAGATTTATGTTGGGATTAAGGCCAGAGATTCAGGATGCAATGGCCCTGAATCAGTATGATATATTTTCTGAGGCATTTGATGCGGCTTCTCAGTTGGAGAAGAGAAAATGGGAGTAGATTGGTCCTAGTCAGCCTAGTAAGAGGTCATTTTAGCCGCAAGGTCAGCAAGGTGTGTATAGGCCTTCAGTGTAGCAGGTTGTGTACAGGCCACCAGTACAGCAGAGCTTTTTTAGACCGCAGGGTCAGCAGGGTTTCTATAGGCCCCAGTTTCAGCAGGGGTCCTACCAGGCTCAGTCACAGTACAGGCCGGCCCAATCTCAGGGTCAATATAGGCCTAGCGTTGCGAGACCCTAGCAGCAGGCTGGTACAACAACTTTTTCAGCTTCTGGGTCTTCGAGGGGCAGTTTAGTACTTCATCATCGTAGTGTACTTACTGCAAACGTCAGGGCCATTTGGAGGCCGATTGTAGGGCAAAGGCAGGAACATGTTTAGGTTGCGGTAGCAACCAACACAGGGTAAAGGATTTCCCTAGATTTCAGATGTTTGAGGGTCGGCCAGCGACCCAGGGTTATCAGGGTCGACCTATCGGTAGTGCACCTCAACAGCAGCGGGTTCAAGCTCAGGCTTACGCAGTGGATTTAGAGGAAGCACCTGAGGCAGTGGCAGTTGTGGAAGGTAACTTCTTTATACTTGATCAACTTGTTAAAGTGTTGATTGATTCTAGTGCTACGCATTCTTTCATTACACCTACTTGTGTGCAACATGTTAACATGCAACCTGAAAGATTGCCTTATGTGGTTTAGATTAGTACTTTTTTTACTGATAAATATGTGATTGGCTTAGTATGTAAAGATTGTATAATACATGTTAAAGGTCAGGATTTTCCTTCGGACTTTATCTTATTTCCTATCCAGGGGTATGATGTTATCTTGGGAATGGACTGGCTTTCTAAGTATAATGCCCAGTTAAATTGTATAACAAAGGTAGTACGGTTTCGTTTGCCAGAACAGCCAGTGGTTGAGGTAGCGGAGAACCGGGATACTAAGACGAGTTTTATTATCTCATCAACTAAAGCTATTAAGCTGGTGAGTAAGGGGTGTTCGAGTTATCTAGCTTATTTGATCAACAAGCCATCTGATGAGCTTAAGTTGGAGGAAGTTCCTATAATTCGGGAATATTTCAATGTCCCGAGAAGTTGCCAAGATTTCCACCAGAGAGAGATGTTGAGTTTGTGATTAATTTGATTCCCGGTACCTAACCTATTTCTAAATCAGCGTAACGAATGGCACCAGCTGAGCTTAAGGAGCTGAAAACTCAGTTACAGGAGTTATTAGAGAAGGGTTTCATTCAGCAGAGTTCTTCTCAATGGGGAACACCTGTTTTATTTGTGAAGAAGAAGAATGGTACCTTGAGATTATGTATTGATTATCGTGGTTTGAATCAGGTGACCATTAATAATAAGTATCATTTACCACTGATTGACGAGTTGTTTGATCAACTTTAGGGAGCCAAAGTCTACTCTAAATTTGACTTGAGGCAGAGGTATTATCAGCTTCGGATTCGTACGGAGGATGTTCTAAAGTCTGCTTTCAAGACTCGGTACAGGCATTATGAATTTGTAGTTATGCCCTTCGGACTGACTAATACACCGACAGCATTCGTGGATCTTATGCATCGGGTCTTTCAGCCATACTTGGACCAGTTCGTGGTAATCTTTATTGATAATATCTTGGTTTATTCTAAGACTGAATTGGAGCACGAGCAACATCTACAACTTGTCCTACAGAAGCTGCAGGAGCATCAGTTGTTTGCGAAGTTCAGTAAGTGAGAATTCTGGATGCAACAAATATCTTTTCTCGGCCATGTGATTACACAGAGCGGTATTTCAGTAGATCCCACTAATATTGAAATGGTGATGTCTTGGAAAATGACGGAGAATGTTTCGGAAGTTCGTAGCTTCCTTGGCTTAGCGAGTTATTACCGTAGATTTGTGAAGGACTTTTCTAAGATTACAGGGCCACTTTCTAAATTAACTCAGAAATGGACCACCTTTACTTGGGATGAGAAATGTGAAAGTAGGTTTTAAGAGTTGAAAAAGAGATTGACTACCGCTCCAATGCTTGCTCTACCAGAGGGAACCGACAATATGGTTATTTATAGCGATGCATCCAAGGAAGCCTTAGGTTGTGTACTTATGCAGAATAGTCGGGTTATTGTCTATGCTTCTAGAAAGTTGAAGCCGTATGAGATGAACTATCCGACTCATGATCTTGAGTTGGCAGCAGTTGTATTCGTACTGAAAAAGTGGCGTCATTATATGTGGGGCAGTAAGTTCGAGATTTTCACCAATCATAAAAGTCTGAAGTACTTGTTCTCACAGAAGGAGTTGAATATGTGTCAACGGAGGTGGATGAAACTTCTCGGAGATTATAATTGTTCTATCAATTATCTGCCTAAAAAGGCAAATGTTGTAGCAGATACTCTTAGCCGTAAGGCAAGTATGGCTTGTTTGGCTGTTAAAAAGTGGGAGGTTCTTGAGGAAGTCAGTTATTAGAGACCGGAGTTGACTCAGGTTGGGGTGATGTGTTCACATCTCCATATTTAACCTTTATTGATGTCTCAGATTAGAGAAGCCCAGCAACTTGATGCAAAACTTCAAAAGATCAAGGATCAGATCACGGATAATCAGTCTGACTTCAAATAATATGAAGATGGTATTCTTCGATTCCAGAATAGGGTTTGTGTTCCCGATAAACCAGGCTTGAGGAGAGGTATTCTGGAAGAGACTTATAATTCTAAGTACACTATTCATCCCGGTGGAAACAAGATGTACTGGGATTTGAAACAACATTATTGGTGGAATAACATGAAAATGGAGGTTGCTCAGTTTGTATCCAGGTGTTTGACTTGTCAGCGCGTGAAAGCAGAACATCAACGAAATGGAAGTGGGAACATATTACGATGGACTTCGTCTCTAGTTTGCCTAGAACACCAAGAGGTAACGATGCAGTTTGGGTTGTTGTGGACCGTTTGACGAAGACAGCTCATTTCATTCTCATAAGGTTGCAAAATTGGCGGATATTTATGTAGATCAGATTGTTAAACTTCACGAGATTCTATTTAGTATTGTCTCAAATCGAGATCCTCAGTTTATTTCTCGATTGTGGGAGAAACTTTAGGAGACTTTGGGTACTCAGTTAAATTTCAACACAGCGTATCATCCACAGACCGACGGTCAGTCTGAGAGCACTATTTAGATTCTGGAGGATATGCCCAGGGCTTATGTTCTGGATTTCGGGAAGAATTGGAAGAAACATCTACCACTTGCCGAGTTTGCCTATAACAATAGTTATCAAGCGACTATTGGGATGACACCTTTTGCAGCTCTCTATGCCCGTAAGTGCCGATCACCTTTGTATTGGGATGAAGTAGGGGAGATGAAGGTTATTGATCCGACTATCATGCCAAAGCTTTAGAGAAGATTGAGAATGTTTAGTTGATCAGGCAGAGAATACTGACAGCGCATAGCAGATACAAGAGTTATGCTGATAAGCGTCGTCGGGATTTGGAGTTTGTAGTCGGGGATCGGGTTTTCTTGAGATTGTCTCCTCGTAAGGGGTTTGCTCACTATGGTAAAGGTGGTAAGTTGAGTCCGAGGTTTACAGGGCCGTTTGAGATTACCGGCAGAGTTGGCAAGTTAGCATATCGGTTGGCTTTACCAGAGAATTTCTCTAATATCCACAATGTTTTCCACGTGTCTAATTTGCGGAAGTATAATCCGGATCCTTCTCATATTTTAGAGCCAGAGCCGTTACAGCTTCGTGAGAATCTGACTTATGATGAGCGGCCTATTCATATTCTGGATTAGATGGAACGAGAGTTGAGGTCGAAAAAGATTCTGATGGTTAAAGTGTTGTGGAAGTATCACAAAATTGAGGAGGCTACTTGGGAGATGAGAGATAAGATGCAGCAGCAGTATTCGGATCTGTTCCGTCCAGCAAGTAAGAATTTCGAGGATGAAATTTCTTTAAGGGAGGGAGAATGTAAAACCCTAGATTTTATCTTTGCATAGAAATACGTGATTTGACTTGTTTGTGTGTTATATGAGTTAGAATGTGCTAATTCTATGATTTATATTCCTATTACATGCTAAGTGTGCATTTATGAAATTTTCATAAAAAGCGACATCAGAAATTTTATCGTCGGTTTTTGTGAATAGTATTTTGAACGCATGTCCGCTGAAATTTTTACACGGGTGTTTTAAACATCTTAAAACCTAGTCCTCAGATATTAGAACACTCGTGTCTGATTTAAACAGATTTCAAATCATATTAGGATTTTTAAAGGTTTTTACACCTTCTTTTGCGAAAATCGAATTTTTAACCGAGTCGGGTGTAAATGTTTGCATGTAAAACTCCTTGTCAACTAAAAATAAACTACCTAAAAATAGTCTAAGTGTTAATTTCATGTTGTGAGCAAAATAGTCAAGAAAAAGAATTAAAAGACAAAGAAATACTAAAAATACTAATTAAAAGACTAAATAAACTAACTTTGACTTTCTATTTTTGCATTGACCTTGCCTATTTATACTTAATAACTAAAATTTCTCACAAAACAAAAACTCAAAACACCACAAACACACACACACATGGCCGAAATATTGGGAGCCATTTTTGCTTGATTTTGATCAAAATTTTCTCTTAGAAATTGCAATTCAAAGCCAAAACTCTTGAACCAAAGTTTGTTTTTGCTTGTTGGGTACCTATTGCACATCTTTCTTGCATCATATAACATCAAAGGTGAGAGAAAAATTCTAGATCTTAAAATAATATTTTTTGTCAAATTCATATAACTGTTTATTTATCCGATGAAATGTTAAATTGTTGTTAGATTGTTGCTCAGTAGATGCCAATAATCGTTTATGTGCGTTTATATAAGTTTTGAACAGTAGTAGCATATATTTCTATTTTTCGGGTATTAAAGTTGAGTATTTGGCTTAATGTTGAATAATTGTTGTTGTGGTAGTTGGAATTGTTGTTTATGGCTTCTAAAAGTTTGTTAATTACGTGGTAGTAATGTTTTAACACCGAATTTTTTGTTTGGAATAATGTAGCAAAAATCCAAAAAATTCAGCCAAGAGTATTGCCAAAATTATGGTTGTTGGTCTTGTTTTGGATGGATTATGGTTGGTTTCTGAGGGGGCTAATATATATGCTTGAGTGGGTGAGTAGTAGAAACTGGTTTGGAGGTCATTGGATTAGTAGATTGTAAGTTATGACTTTTAGAAGTTTGAGTAGTTTTTCTTTAAAAGTTGAAATATTGTCTTTGGTTGTTTGGTTGGTGTTTGAGTGATTGAATCTTGGGTTGTTGATGGTTAGATTCGGGATTGGTTGTATGGTTTAATGCATGTTAAGTTGGGTGGCCTACTTTGTCATCTAACTTAGTTGTTAGTTGTTTATTTGATTAATTGTTGTTATGTTATCGAAATGATATTAACTGATTGATTGTTGATGAGCTAGGAGATAGGCAACCTACTTTTGTTGTCCTCCTGTGATATGAATGTTTAATATTGCTATCATGAGTCTTGATAAGTGTGTGCAACCTCTCGGGCAGCATCGGGCAGCATCGGGTTGTCGGGTTAAAAACGGCATGACTATCATAGACTACCCTCAGCTCGCATGGGCGGAGGTGCCATGGAGGGAGGGGCTAGTTGAGCTACCTCGGGTGTGTGTGTAATAGGGAGTTACAAGAAGTTGGTTGAGATTGTGATGGCGTATGGAGCTACACCAACTAGAGTATTCTTTCTCAATGAATGGTTATTTATATCTTTAAATTGAAACGTTGATGTTTTGTGAAAGATCTATAGAATTCCTCACTGGGCTTGTTTTATATAAGCTCACTCTCATTCGTTATCTGCAAGCAGGTGTTACTGAACCAGACTACGGGTATGTGCCTCAAGAAGATGAGAATGTGCTTTACTTGGATGAGTCTAATGTGCCGTAGTCGTTGTCATGAGTTTGTCCTAGCTTTGTAATATGATGTATTGTATAATCTACTTAAAACATAAAGGCTTATGTTATACTAGTTTAGTAGTCTTTCTTTTGAACATGATTAGATTGCTAGGCTGGTATATAATTTATTTTGAAATGTATGTTATAGCCTATGTATGATATTGGAACGGAGGCATATAACTTATGGATGAAATGATGAAAGAATGTTTAATATATGGATATGGTTGCGTTGTTGATCTTTGGAGTTTGTTGTATGAAGTTCTAAAGGGTTGGTTTAGAGCCCTGATGTCCGTATTACTGATGTTATACTGCTGAAATTCTGTTGCGTCCTTACTGATCGTAGGTGGGGTCGAGTTGGGGCGTTACACACTCGAATACGATGATTTAGTGGCATGAAATTTATCTTACTGAATGTTTTTGGGATTCGGATTGAAACTTTATTTATGACGTTTGAGTTTGATTGTATTGGTTTCAAGGATTGTTCCATGTGACTATTTGGAGATTTGGTTTGTAATCGAATACGTATAGTTTATTTGGAAGTCTTTAAATATTTGTTGTTTTAGTGGCTCTGATTTGAGTGTTTAATGGATGTGCGCCCAACGAGCTTTAGTGATTTTATCATTTTAGCACGCGGCATATCACATGCTGAGACATTGTTTATGTGTGAAATTTCGGGGCGTAACAGCGATGGTATCAGAGCCTAGGTTTCCTAACTTACTGACGTAGGTAGAATTTGGGTAGAAGGGATTCAATATGCATCGTACTAAATTTACGAATAAGACGTAGTTTTTTTATTATTATTGTTTAATAACATAGTGTTTGAACTTTTAGGAAATGCACAATCTCACCAGAAGTCATGGCGCAGACAACATTCTGTTAATTGACCTTGTTCCACAAGGTTATTTATTACGTTCACGACGAATTCGGCTAAATGGAAATCAAGTACAGACAAACAATTCTACTATTCCTACTCCACAATCTGTGACACAGCCAATCGAGTCACCACTGCCCATGTAACACCCTGATTCTTCACGAGATCGGGAATTATATTAAACATGCTATACTTAACCCAAATCCGAACTCGAACACAAAATTCAGGAAAAACGAACGGAGTCTTCCCTGTTTATAGGACAAACCAAAACCTGCAAATAGAATATAAATAGACCAGTACCATGTCCAACACATTTAACAACTCCTCAAGGCCATCCGAGCCTTGGATCTCAACAAACAAACACAAGCAATTATACATTTTCTAAATTCAGAGGCTATCCTAACTCTTTTCCTTTAGACAAGCACGCTCATGCTTTGAAATGAAATAATACTAACCTATTACATAAACTAAATTATCATACCACTCTAATGATCTAATTAAACTTAAATTACATTTCTTTATTCATCGAATACATACAACTCATAATAGAACAACTTTACAACTTTTTTTTTACAATTCAAGCCATATAACACACAAGGCAACTCTTCAAGCACAAACTATCACGTAATCACGAACTTTCCTGCTAACACGATATTTCCTGAAAGGTGGATAATGATGAGTGAGTATACAATCATGTATACCTAGTGAGGGAAGGGAAAACAGTATACGGGAAGCATTTATAAGGGGATTCGTGCAATGCAATTAGTTACATTCAAATAAAGCAATTTAAGCAATTAAAATGCACATAAGCTATAAGATACCACACATTTAAAAGGATACGATTCACTTTAACCCCGAACACTCCAAAATTTACTTGGTCTTCAATCACGAACCATGAACCTCGATCAATGTGCCGGCATAAATCCCAAACACTCCAGTAGGTATACTTCGGATGTACCCCGAAAATCGTACGACCCAACACCCCCTGGCAATCTCCAGACCAGGCGAGTGAGGGACTCAAGCACGGAGATCGAATATCCACTAGCAAACCCGCTACTTCCCAACCGATATCCAATACATCTCCCCCTGACACTATGGTTGTGCAACCACTATGCAATACACTTAAAGACAATGAAAATATGACAAAAAATACGAAGCGATATGAAGCAAAATAATACATGAGGAACAACAAAGTAGGTCGCCCTCAGAAATCAATGAATTACAAGCAATAACATTAGAATAACCGATTGAGCATAAAGAGATATAAATCATAATCTTTCACGGAACCTTACCAAAAACTCACATAAAGCTTAGGACTACATTTATGCATACTATAAACCACTACAAGGCAATGTAAGTGCTAAAAACCCTCAAACTCCCCTTTTTCTCCTTTGATAACATAGGCTATTTAGCTTCTAACCGGAAGACAAGGTTCCCAATTTACAAATGAACTATCCTACCCTCCAACCCTCACATTATGGCACACCTTTAAGTCCACCAGATAGCCCTCATTTTCTACAAAACACCGATTTATCCCTTTATGCGTTTGAACTACACATACCCTAACTGATGTCCAAACAAGCGTTAGAAAATCACATCGAACACCTATATACCCTAAGAACACTAGATATACTGATCAAATCAACCCGGATTCGCTTTTACCCCGAAATCCCTTTGTAAACCGAACTATTTTTAGCATTTTTTTTCAAGTTTCGAGCAATCTAAGGTTATACAATCACATTTCTATGTTAGTTAACATATCTAGCACCTATAGGAAGCATTAAATCAATCTAAATAGAAAATTTTATCAAAAACCCTAGAAAAGTACTATTCATTATCTTCTCCGACTCACCATTTGCTAAAGCTCTAAAACCAAACCATAAAACTAACAAAAACACATCTCTATAGCATGTAGACAACATTTATGATCATATTTGAGCATTTCATTGGCTAATATTGACAAATCTAGAAATTTAAAGTTATGACATAAACATTAAAAATGCACAAAAATGCTAAATCCCTCACCAAACTAGAGATGTAGGAGCAATGGATGAGCTTTTTGATGGCTTGAAATCCTTTGGAAGAGCTTGGAAGATCAAACTAAGCAAAATTTGTAAGAAAATCACTATTCTCGTAATAGGATTTTTTGGCTGATTTTTGGCCTTTTTGGCCTTTTTAGCTTATTTGAGTATTTTTTGTATTTATTGTGTTTTGTTTAATATATATATATGTAGGATGATTATATAGGTTGATGGGTTGGATATTGAGTTTGGGTTGTGGGTTAAAATTGGTTTGAGCTTAGGTGTATTAGAATAAATGTAAGAAAATTTCTTTAAGCCCAAAATAATACATAGTTTTACTATTCATATAATATCAAGATATTTTTGCAAATCACTCGTCACATATGCAATGAATATAATTTTTGTGAACGCAGGCTAATTATAAGTTAAGTAATAATAAAAAAATATGAAATCCGGGAAATAAGATAATAAAAATGTTTGTCCGTACTCAATTTAATAGAAAACTCTTTAAATGCAAGTTTTATTAAAAAGTCTATAATGAAAATAATTTGAATCCTCATTTATTATTTACTAAAGTAAATAAATTTAAAATTTTGATATTTAAAATCAATTTAACAAATATTAGCACATAGAGAGTAAATAAACACTTAATAGCATTTTATAAGAAAAGTAGGCATTTAAGCAAATAGTTGTACACATAAATGCACAAGAATGACAAATGCATGCATTGGGAGCCGGGCGTTACAACCCATATCATCTCCACAAGTGGCTCCTTTACCATTTGTCTTAGTGGCTTAATCCATTCTGCCACCACAGCCTATATCCGAGGTACTTGTTACTACAACACAAATAATTGATCCATCAGAGTTTGTTCTACTGCCATTAGCTCTACCATTATTGCTTGTCCAAACACCTTTGACTATATTTGCACCACAAACAGTTTTGATTGCACAAACTGACCTAGCACCTTCAGTCACACTGATACCTCAATATGTATATATGCCACAGTATGTGCCAGTACCTCAGTATGCACCTATATCTGTGGTAGGATCACAGTCTGTTCAGTGGCCTCAATAATTTATCAGCCCTCAATTCATGCATATGCCACCAGTATATGCAGGGGATACAAGGTATCACACTTTTGAACGATTTATGCAGACGAACCCAACTACCTTCAAGGTAGATAGTAGTCGTCAAATAGCGTGTGACACCCTGGACCGAGCATATAGTTAAATTATTTATTTGCATATGCTTATATGTTATTTTAAGTGTTTGCATATAAATTATGTGCTTACTTTAATTATTTGCATTTACTTATTAGCATTAATTTGCATAATTCTTGAAAACGTGCATCGGTAATTATTTACATTTATTTAAATTGTATTTAATTAAATTATAAGAAATGATTATCTTATTATTTCTATTATTTGAATTTATTTTACTTGCATTTAATTGAGTTGTTCTCATTATTTGCATGTGAAGCTCCGAGCCCGGAGAGAATTCTATATTATTTTATTTTCATACATATTTGTCTTACTTGACATATTTCATGAGCATGTTCATCGAGAAAATTATGTGCATTGCATTTCGGGAGAGAGAATTAATGTAAATAGTTAACACATGAACAGTAGAGCTTGTAAACTTTATTGGGCCAATAGAAGAGTAACTAGAAATTGGGCCTAGTTTTAACTAGTTTACCAATTAATTTAAGCCCAAACCTAAGGCCAAAGCCAACCCAAGCCCATCTAGCACCTTATAGTAGCAAAATTGATCAAAAAAATGCAGAAAAAGAAAAGAAAAGTTGTACAAGGTGAGAGAGAAAGGAAGATGAGATGAATAGTTAGGGTTTGGCTAGAAAGAGAAGAAAAAGGTGGATTCAAGAAGAAATGAGTGGTTTCTAGCTAAATATCTTGCATTTTTGTCATCCTAAGGTGAGGGATCTTGTGTATTTGCACTTTTATTTGTTTATCTTGCTTATGGTATAAATGCTATGTTGTAGACAATGGAATAATTGAGCTATAAATGCATGTGAAGTGAGTTATTGTGTATGTAGACAACTATGATAGCATAGAAATGCATAAGTAGTGAACTCTAGCATGTGGTATTAGTTGTAGCATTTATCTTGCATAATGATCAATGTATGAAGCTCAAGTGTTTGTTAAATGTTCTAAGTGAAGTGTTATACTTAATTCATAGCAAGAATAAGCACATAGCTAGCTCAATATGCAAGAAAACAAGCTAAATGAACATTAGTGTAAGAGTGTAAACCGGACAGATTGCGCAACTGTTTTGCAGAGCTGATTTGAGGTAGAAAACGTTGTTGGAATTGGATTAATTTTTAATATTTTGTGCCCAAGCCCTTGAAGAACAACTTCTCTTTTAGGTGCAAGATTTAATTATATCGTTTAAGTGCACTTTTAAAGCCAAAACAGTAGGGTACTGATTGACCCGTAGGTGCAAGGCAGTTTTGCGCAATTGACTTCTAGAGATCATAACTCGATGAATATAGCTCTGAATTAGGATCCATTTAAGGCTAAACCCATATACACTTAATGAGCTACATGTTTGTGTAATTTCAAAGCTTTTAAAGAACATTAAGGTGGGTAACTGAACTAGTAAAGTCAGGCTTTAGTTTAATGAGTAAATGTAATTGAGATTCTAATTGAAATGTTTCTTTTCTTGTATTGCTTGCTTGCTCATGGATAATATTGGTTGCCTAAACATTCAAATGCATGAGTACTTAATCTATGAATTGGATTAACAATGAATTGAATGTGAACAAGTTTTATTGTTTATAGTGATTGCTAATATTTATGTGCGATGACAACCTACTTTGTTGTTCCTCATTTATGTGTTTATCGATTATCATGTTAAATGCTATATCGTGGTTCTCGTATCGATGGTTATGTAACCTTATCTTCGAGACAAATGTATTGAGCCTCCCTGGGCGGCATCGGGCTTGCCAGTGGTTGGTTACTCAACTTTTGTGCCCTATTCCCTCACCCAGTTGGTCTAGAGATTGCCAAGGGTGTTGGGTCATAGGTATATGCGGTACATCCGAAGTACACCCACTGGAGTGTTTGGGGATTTGCTGGCATATTATTGTGATCGTGTTCGTGCTCGAGATCGTGGTCGTGATCGTGGAATTAGAGTGATAAGGGTTAATTGTTATTGTATACTTTTTATATGTGTTATCGAATTTCTTGAATTCAAGAAATTGATTCATATTGTTATTAGACTCTCGTGTTTACTTTCTTGTCCTTATTTATTGATTATATAGCTTGATTATATGCATTACACGAAAATGGTTTTTGAAAACTCCCCGACTTTATCCTCCCCCATGGAGCATTGTGTATGCTCAACCTTTTCATTTACCATGTTTCAGGAACCAGAGATTGTGCCTCGGATTGTAAAGAAATGAAAAGTTGAAGCATTTCTTTGATTGCCTTAAGATGGATACTTGATGATATGTGACTTAAAATGTTGTATAGTGAAGTCTTGTTTGATATTATAACCTTGTATCTATTTTGAAGCCTAAGTATCCTTGTATGTATTTCAAGTTTCTAAAGCTCTGTAAATAGAGTTGTATAACTAGAAAGTGGCATGTACAAGGTCTACATAACTATTTTAGTTTACTAATGTCTAGCTGAGTATGCTTTTATATATATCTTAGCAAGTAAAAGAAGGCTAGATTCGTCATATGAACTTATTGTGGAAATTATAGTTGCGAAGTCATTGTACCCGGTTGAGATCTTTTGTTTGCAGGTTTTGGTTAGGCCTAAGTACAGGGGAAACTCCGTCCATTTTCCCTCATTTTTTGTACCCCGGGGTTGGGGTCAGGTTGTTACTAGTGGTCTTGATTCTATGAGGGATCGGAGCGTTACATAGCATATGAGTGGTTAGCAGACGTAGATGATAGTCTTTCTACTTATGAAATTAGTGAGAATCAAAAAGTGAGTTTTGGTACATGAATGCTGAAAGGACCAGCAAAAGAACGGTGGGCACTGCAGAAGGATCAGATGCCAAAATCGATCACTTGGGCTCAGTGTAGAGGTGCATTTGAGTCCAGATTTTACCCTCCATCTTATAAAAGTCAAAAGATTACTGAGTTTATCAACTTGAAATAGAAGGATATGTTAGTCGAAAAATATGGTCTAAAAGTTAATGAACTGTCAAGCTTTGCCCCTAAAATGGTATCGATTGAGGAAGTGAAAGCACGAATGTTCGAGCTTGGCTTACGTTTTGAGGTAATTGAGAGAGTATAGACTTTTCGACATTAGACTTTCCAAGAAGTATATGATACCACATTGATAACTGAGAGAAGATTAGGGATCAAGAAAAGACATCAACAAAAGCTTGAAAATAAAAAGAGGGATCGAGCAAGTGATTCTCAGTAAAGGGGCAAACAACAAGGCAATGCACCAAAAAGAGTTGTAACCACAAGCAAAGAGAATAATACTACCGAACGATGTCGTACATGTTCGAGGAGGCATCGACCAAGAGTGTATTGGTAAAAGAATGGAACATGTCTATGTTGTGGGTCTATTAATCATCGTATTTGAGACTATTCGTTAGCTCAAGAGCACCTACATACTACTAGACAGGGAAATCATCCTAACCAAGAAAGACCTGGACCACGCTAGGGTGGTCAAGATATGATAACCATGGGCCACAGAAAAGTACCCGACTTTATACAATGACTCAGGGAGATACTCAAGCTAATGAAGAGATGGTGATAGGTATTATACCTATCATGACTAAGTATGTCTATGTTCTATTTGATACGACTTCAAATTACTCTTATGTCTCGCCTAAATTTGCATCTCTTTTAAATTGTGTCTCTAATGTGTTACCTAATGATATTTATGTTGAAACTCCTTTGGGTAATTGTACTGTGATTCACATTGTGTATAAAAACTGTCTAGTTAAAATTGAGGGGAGAGATTTGCCTGTTAATTTAATAGAGCTTGAAATGAGAAATTTTGATGTAATTTTGGGTATGGATTGGTTGTCTTCTTTCCACGGTCACGTCGACTATTTTGTTAAGAGAGTAGTATTTCAAATTCCTAGAGAGGCTAAATTTGAATTTGTAGGCAATAGTTCTTTTAGTCCATGTGTTATCTCATCTTTGAAGGCACAAAAATTATTAAAGAAAGGTTGCATAAGCTTTCTAGCTTGTATCGTGGACACTTGACAAGAAGAACCCAAATTGGAATACATCCTTGTGGTGAAGGAATTTCTCGACGTTTTCCTAGAAGACATTCTTGGACTACCCCCTGATCGAGATGTTGAATTTGAGATCGAATTAGTCCTAGGCACTGTACCCATCTCTAAGGCACCATACTATATGGCTCTGGTGGAGTTGAAAAAATTGAAAGTACAACTGTAAGAACTTCTTAAAAAAGGACAGATTCGTCCGAGTGTTTCTCCTTGGGGTGTTCCTGTGTTGTTTATGAAGAAAAACGATGGGAGCATGAGATTGTGCATTGACTATAGGGAACTGAACAAAGTGATAGTGAATAATAAGTACCCATTACCATATATTGATAATTTGTTTGACCAACTTCAAGGTGCTCATGTTTTCTCAAAGATAGATCTGAGATCAGGTTATCATCAACTAAAGATAATGGAGAAAGATGTGCCAAAAACAGCTTTTAGAACTAGGTATGGGCATTACGAATTCATAGTGATGCCCTTTGGGCTGACAAATTCACTAGTTGTCTTCATGAATTTAATGAACCGCGTGTTCAAGGAATATTTAGATCAATTTGTGGTGGTTTTCATTGACGACATACTTGTTTACTCGAAAAACGCTGAAGATCATGAATGACACTTGAGGGTTGTCTTACAAACTTTGAGAGAAAATCAGTTGTATGCCAAACTAAAGAAGTGTAAGTTCTAGTTGACTAAAGTTGCCTTTTTAGGTCATGTAATCTCTGCATAAGGTGTTTCAGTAGATCCTCAAAAGATAGAGGCAGTGGAAAACTGGCCAAGACCTACCAATCCAACAGAAATTTGTAGCTTCCTGGGATTGGATAGATACTAAAAACTGTTTTTGGAGGATTTCTCAAGTATTGCAGCACCCTTGACTCGACTTTTGGGAAAACAAGTCAAGTTCGAATGGATCCCTAAATGTGAAAGTAGCTTTTAGGAGCTAAAATAACGACTAGTAACGCCTCCTGTACTTACTTTACTAGAAGGTACCGAAGGTTTCACCATTTATAGTGATGCTTCCCGAATAGGTTTGGGGTGTGTACTCATGCAGCATGAAAAAGTAATTGCCTATGCCTTGAGACAATTGAAGAGTTACGAACGTAACTACCCTACACATGATCTAGAATTGGTTGCTACAGTTTTTGCACTAAAGATTTGGCGCCATTAATTGTATGGGGTTACATGTGAATTATATACAGATCATAAAAGTTTGAAATATTTATGCACCCAAAAGGAATTGAATTTGAGACAAAGACGACTGTTAGCACTTATCAAGGATTATGATATCTCAATACACTACCATCCAAGTAAGGCCAACAAGGAAGCCGATGCACTCAGCAGGCACCCAATTACTAGTATGGCAGCTATGATTACTATACAAGATGACTTGATTCATGAGCTTGAGAGCTTACAAATTGAAGTGGTAATGACATCCAGTTCTACCTTTCTAGCGCATATCATCGTACAGTCCACCCTTTTTTAGAGGCTCAAAGTTGCCCAACGTAAGGACCTTTATCTTAAAGGAATTCGAGCATAGATTGAGGATGAGAAGGATTCTTACCTTCGCTTACATGATGATGGAACCCTACGTTTTTGTGATATAATATATATGTCTGATGACCCAGAGTTAAAAATAAAAATTTTGGTTGAAGCTCATGGATCTCGTTTCTCTATACACCCTGGTGGAACGAAAATGTATCAAGACTTACGTGAGGGTGGAGAAACATAAAGAAAGAAATTGGAGAATTAGTGGCTAAGTGTTTGACTTGTCAAAGAATTAAGGCAGAACACCAGAAACCATTGGATATTCCAAAATGGAAATGGGAATGTATTTCAATGAACCTTGTTGTGGGCTTACCAAAGTCACGGGAAAAGAATGATGCTATCTGGGTTATTGTGGATCGATTGACAAAGTCAATTCATTTCTTACCAATTCGTGTTGATGCAAAACAATAAACATTTGCGAACCTCTATATCGAGCACATCGTGAAATTACATGGAGTCCCTAAGGAAATTGTGTCTGATCGTGACCCAAGGTTTACTACAAAATTTTAGAAAAGCCCATACTGTGCCTTGGGGATTAATTTGAGGATGAGCACAACTTATCATCCTTAAACTGATGGACAAACAAAGAGAACTATTCAAACATTGGAAGATATGCTACAAGCCTATGTATTGGACTTTGGTGATAATTGGGAAAAATATGTAGTGCTTGTGGAATTTGCATACACTAATAGCTACAAGATCAAGTTGGTAAAGATTAACCCTTCATTTCAAAATCACGATCAATTCCTTTTTCAAACCCCGCTGTCAGTATTCAAATGTCACCGTTTGAGGCCCTATATGGAAGAAAATGCAGAACACCATTCTATTGGGACTTGGGCAAAAGAAGGGTATTAGGCCTACAGCTAGTGGAAAAGACTGAAGACAAGATCAAGATGATTCATAAGAGATTGAAGGCAACCCAAGATCGACAAAAGTGTTGGGCTGACAAAAGGAGGAAAGACATAGAGTTCCAAGTCGGTGATCATGTTTTCTTCAAAATGTCACCGACCAAAGGGGTGGTGAGATTTGGAAAGCGAGGAAAGTTAAATGCTCGTTTTATTGGGCCATTTCAAATTTTGGAGAGATTAGGCCCATTGGCTTATAGACTTGCTCTACCACCTTCCTTGGCCGGCATTTATGATGTTTTCATGCATCGCAGCTCAGAAAATACGTATATGATTCAAGCCATGTACTTCAACATGAGCAGCTTCACATTAATAAAGATCTTACCTTTGAGGATAAACCTATTGACATTGTAGATCACAAAGATCAAGTGTTGAGGCATCGCATCATTCCTTTTGTGAAGATTCAATGACAAGGACAAACACCAAGGGAAGCTACAAGGGAACCCGAGCATGAAGCAAGAGCAAAATATCCCTTCTTCTTCACTGATTAAGGTAAGTTTCGAGGACGAAACTTTCTTTAAGGGTGAGAAGATATAATACCCCTCACGTTGGTGCTGAAAAAAAAAGGGATAGGTCAGCTTTGCACTCATGTCCACAAATGGGAATATTTCAGCCTTGCAGTGGACATAGGTGATTACTTTTCAGCTTTATACCCATGTCTACACATGGGTGAGTTGTGAGAACCCATGCTCAAAATGGTGTCGACAAATCCATCTTTCACCTTATAAAATGCAAACAGACAATAACGTGAGGAGTTTTAGCTCTTATACCACATCAATTTTGTAGTAACCGATTGCCAAACATAGTCGTATAATTTTTAAGGTGCAACGAGAAGCGAATATCAATTGTGAAGGTCAATGTAGTAGGTAAGCAAATCTAATAATTTTTTCCTCTGGTTTAGATATGTTCATGATTTGACTACGAATTATTTTGTAGTAGTAACACTGTTTAATACTATATATGGATTATTCTTACTAGGATTGCAAAACATCATGTTCAATTGGATTGCCGGGCAAAGATTATAACGTTCCGGGTACCTGATCAACCGATACTAGAGGTTTTGGGCCGAAGAGATTTCACCGGGAGTTCCATCATTTCATCTACAAAGGCAGTGAAGTCCTTGAAGAAAGGATGCAGCGGATACTTGGCTTACCTTATCAACAAGCCTTCGGATAAAGCTAAGTTTGAGGAGATGCCTGTGATCAAAGACTATGCAGATGTATTCCCTGAAGAATTACCCGGTTTACCCCCAAATCGGGAGATCGAGTTTGTTATAGAGTTGCTACCTGGCGCCCAGCCGATATCAAAAGCTCCCTATCGTATGGCACCGGCCGAGTTACAAGAATTAAAGGACCAATTGCAAGGATTGTTGAAGAAGGGGTTTGTGCAACCGAGTTCTTCACCGTGGGGTGCGCCAGTTCTATTTGTTAAGAAGAAAGATGGAACGTTGAGGCTATGCATTGACTACCGAGGATTGAACCAAGTGACTGTCAAGAATAAATACCCACTTCCCCTGATTGACGAGTTATTTGATCAACTGCAAGGAGCCAAAGTGTATTCGAAACTCGACTTGAGGCAAGGATATTATCATTTGCGGATCAAGAAGGAAGATGTGCCTAAAACAGCTTTCAGGACGAGATATGGGCACTATAAATATGTGGTGATGCCTTTTGGACTAACTAATGCCCCTGCAGCCTTTATGGATTTGATGCATAGGGTGTTTCAACCCTACTTGGACCAATTTGTAGTGATCTTCATTGATGATATTTTGGTATACTCGAAATCGGAGGCGGAGTATGAGCAACATCTGCGGTTGGTACTGCAGAAACTTCGAGAGCATCAATTGTATGCAAAGTTTAGCAAATGTGAATTTTGGTTGCAGCAGATTGCATTTTTGGGGCATATCATATCCCAAGAGGGAATAGCGGTAGATCCAGCAAAGATCGATGCAGTGATGTCTTGGAAGAAGCCGGAAAATGTCACGGAAGTTCGTAGTTTTCTTGGTCTAGCCGGCTATTATCGGAGGTTCGTGAAGGATTTCTCTAAGATTGCAGGACCGCTTACAAAGCTCACTCAAAAGAAAACCAAGTTCGTGTGGGATGATAAGTGTGAGAACAGCTTCCAAGAGTTGAAGAAAAGATTGACCACCGCACCACTTCTTGCATTGCCTGAAGGGAGTCAAGGTTTTGTAATCTATAGCGATGCTTCGAAAGATGGATTGGGATGTGTGTTGATGCAAAATGGAAGAGTGATTGCTTATGCCTCTAGGAAACCAAAACCGTATGAGATGAATTACCCGACGCATGATTTGGAGTTAGCGGCTATTGTGTTTGCACTCAAGAAATGGAGTGGGGTAACAAGTTTGAGGTATTTACCGATCATAAGAGCTTGAAATACTTGTTTTCTCAAAAGGAGTTGAATATGAGGCAAAGGCGGTGGATGGAGCTTTTGGATGATTATAACTGCTCAATTAATTATGTGCCCGGTAAGGCGAACGTAGTTGCAGATGCCTTAAGCAGAAAAGCAAGCATGGCGAAACTGGAAGTCAAGGTGCAGGAGTTGTTGGAGGAAGCGTTTCTATGGAAACCACAATTGACTCAGAAGGGGTTACTTTTTGCCACTACCCAAGTCCAGTCGACCTTGTTGTCTGAGTTACGAGAGGCTCAACAGAAGGACCAGCAATTTCAAAAGATTAAGGAAAGCAATGCAGATTTCAAGTCTCATGATGATGGTGTTTGGAGGTTTAGGAATCGGATTTGTGTTCCTAATGAGCCAGAGCTGAAAAGGAAGATTCTTGAGGAAGCGCATAATTCTAGATATACTATTCACCCTGGCGGAACAAAGATGTATCGGGATTTGAAGCAACACTATTGGTGGAATAACATGAAAAGAGAAATTGCGGAGTTTGTAGCACGGTGTTTGACTTGCCAGAGAATTAAAGCAGAACATCAACGACCCGCAGGTTTACTTCAGCCGTTGGAGATTCCCCAATGGAAATGGGAACATATCACTATGGATTTTGTTATGGACCTGCCTAGATCACGAAAGGGTCATAACGCCGTTTGGGTTATAGTGGATAGATTGACTAAGTCGGCACACTTTTTACCGATGAATAAGGAGGATAGTCCCGAGGAATTGGGAGATATGTATGTGGCGGAGGTTGTAAGACTGCACGGGATGCCTGTGAGTATTGTATCAGATAGGGATCCTCGTTTTACTTCTCGATTTTGGAAGAGATTGCAGGAAGCTTTGGGGACGAAATTGAGTTTTAGCACGGCTTATCACCCTCAGACGGACGGTCAATCGGAGAGAACTATTCAGATTTTGGAGGATATGCTGAGGGCATGTGTGCTAGACTTCGGGAAAGGTTGGGAGAAATATCTATCTCTAGCGGAGTTCGCCTACAATAATAGTTATCAGGCCACTATCGGGATGGCCCCATTTGAGGCGTTGTATGGACGTAAGTGTCGATCCCCAATTTACTGGGATGAAGTAGGTGAGGCGAGGACTTTTGACCCGACCCTTTTACCTGAACTGATGAAAACTGTTGATAACATCCACCTCATCTGGAAACGGATGCTTACCGCCCAGAGCAGGCAGAAGAGTTATGCAGACCGACGGAGACGGAGTCTCGAGTTTGAGGTTGGCGACAGGGTGTTCTTGAAGATATCACCCCGGAGGGGACTGATTAAACATGGCAAGGGTGGAAAGTTGAGCCCGAGATTTGTAGGACCGTTTGAGATAGTTGAGAAGGTTGGCAAGTTGGCGTATCGCCTAGCACTACCCCAGAACCTCTCCAATATTCATGACGTCTTTCATGTGTCGATGCTGCGGAAGTATCATCCTGACCCGTCGCATATCTTGGAGCCAGAGCCGTTGCAGCTTCAGGAAAACTTGTCTTACGAGGAGAAGCCCATTCGGATCCTAGACCAGCAGGATCGGGAGTTGCGCAACAGAACTATACCGATGGTGAAAGTGCTGTGGGATCATCATGGAGTTGAAGACGCAACGTGGGAAAGGCGAGACCAGATGGAGCAGCAATATCCAGCATTATTTCAAGGTAAGATTGAATTTCGGGACGAAATTCTTTTAAGGAGGGGAGTTTGTGAGGCCCGACCCCAAATTGCGTGCGATACCTCGTTTTGCGTGCCCTAAACTAGATTTGCGTGCCATGACCTAGGTTTGAGAATTGTATTTAGTTTGTGTGCCTTGCATTGAATTTCGTGCATTCATATAGGGTTACGTGCGTTTACTTGAAAAACGTGTGTTCGTCTCGTCGTTCGTGTCCTACCTCGAAGTGCGTGCCCTAAACCTAGGAAAGCGTGTCTTCACGCTAATCAAGAAAGCATCTTACACGAAGCACTAGGCCATTAAACAATCCTACAAAATCCACTAACAATATAATAATCCAAATTCCTTTCACTAGAAGACAAAAATGCATAAAAAACAAAACATTCTTTATTCTTTATCCATTATTCTTTTTGCACTTCAAAATACAATTAGAATAATGCTTAAGATGACACAATTTCAGCCAATTCAATAGCTTTGGCCGACCACTAGGAGCATTGTTTTAGCAATTGTATATTTTATTCATAATCTTAGTCAAACACTTAGCATAAGCCATTAAAATAATTGCTCAATTCCTCTCATTTCCTCACCATACCCGACCAGCCTTTGCATGCCCATCCTAGCAATTTGAAAATAGCATATTGAAGACAAGAATGCAGAATTTGGACTGCCCAAGGACCGACAACAACCTCAAAAAAATTGCAAGGCCTTCATTTGTTGTCTTTCTTCATTTCTCTTTCGGTTCTCTCTCTCTTCCTCTCATTTCTCTCTTCTCTCGGCTTTAGCTGCACATTACCACTTCTATAGCTTCTCTTCATTATATCATAGTCAGCCAAGCAAGCCACAAGCAAAAGAAATTCGGCCAAGCAACTAGAAGCAAGAAGAACTCATACAAGCTCACAAATCTGTCCATTTCGGTCTTAGGTATGCTTTGCTAAGATTTCTTCCATTTCTTTTGGTTACAACCACATGCACACCCTCCTCACTTGCTAACTCAGTTGGGAATTAAAGGAAAACAAGCTCTCTCTCTCGGCCAAAGCAAGAAAGAAGCTTCATTGGTGCATTTTCAAGAACATTTTGCATCTACCTGTTTGTTTTGATAAGGTGAGGGTTCAAAACTTTTGGAAAACTCTTTAAAACTTCACATGCATGACCATGAATGTGTGTATTTGCTTCTGTGCTTGAGCTATGTGGTCGTTCATGAGTTTAAACAACCATGCATGGCAATAACTTGGCTTGAAAATGATACTAGACAAAGTCGAAATTTGAGACTGCTTCTGACCCGTCTGTTCGAGGCAATTTTTGGTTAAGCAAATGATGTTGAAATTGCGTGAAAATTCATAGGTGACTAGTTTGGCCAATTTTGAACATTTTTCGCACAAATAAGCAAAGTCAAATTTTGGCTCTAAGGCCCTCAAAATGGCAAAATCACGTAATATAGCTAAATCTGGAAAGTTTTGAGAAAAAGGAAGCAGTTTGGCAGATTTACTGCCCGTGTGGAACGAGATGATTTTGACATAGAAAACGACATCCAAAATGCGTGAAAATTTGTGTTCTGCTAGATTTTTGAGTTGTGGACATTTTTTCCAGAAATAGGCTTAGGCTAAAAATGAACCTAAGGACCTCAAAATCATGCAATATCGAAAGATAGGCAAATCTGGACAGTTTTGAGCAGTTCCACCATTTTGGCTATAACTAACGATCCAGAACTCCAATTGATGCAAGGTTTGTTTCTGATTTTAGTTAACTTCTTAAGCTTTAATTTGATATATTATTCACTGAATTTGGAGTTCATTTGCCTGCCCAGTTGATTGTGAGAAAACAGCTTATTGCAGTTAGGGTTTCAATTGACTATGTGCTTGGGAAAACTTGTTGAACCTCTTTTGTGGTACTAATTGCTTGGAATGGTAGTATTGGAATATTGTGTGGACTGTATTGAATGTTGAGGATGTTGAATGAGACGATGCATGACTTTGGAATGATGATTGAGTTGATTTAGGGTTTTGATCGCACGATTTTGCATGAAAAGCGAACCCTAATGACTAGGTATTCTTGTTAAGTGTTAACCGGGGGTTATTGTGTGGAAAATGTACGTTGCGTGGGCTGCCCGTAAAATGTTTTATAGTTCCAAATGTGAGTAGGCCATTGCATGTTGACAAATAAGCTTTTCTTGCACCCAAACCCCTTTGATATCCTCGCCTGTTGCATAAACTTATCACTTGATCCCGTGAGCTTCTTAATGTGTTATATGGCCTGTTTTATATGTGTTACATGGCTGTCCGATTAATGTTCATATGACTCTATTTGCCTTCATGTGAAATTACTTGCCTTATCGTGCTTCGTTTGACTACTTGTCAACATGCGATCTTATAACTGCTCGGAGGCAACCTACTTTGTTGTCCTCCTAATGTGATATGATAAATGCTATAAATGTGCATTGCATACGAGGTTGCAACCTTTCGTGTGGCGTGGTAGTGTTTCACGCACGCCGGGCGGCATCGGGCTTGCCGGTGTTACCGTGACTACCATGGTCCAATTCCCTCTCTCGCTTGGCATTTCACCCTCGGAGAGTTGGGTCGTAGGTTTCGGGGTACATCCGGAGTACACCCATTTGGGAGTGATAAGTGGATTATTGAAGTCGGCCGCACCAAATAATTCGAAATTGGAATTGAGAGCAAATGCTCACCGTATCCTTGAAATGATTGGTAATTGTATCCGTTTCTCGATTGTTTCTTATAACTGCTTACCATATTATTTGTAATATGTGACATGTTTTAAAAAGGGGTTTTCATAAAGTGAACCGGAAAATGAGTTTCAAAATTTATTTCTCGTTTCCCCCTCGCTGAGTTCATAAGGACTCACCCTCTTTTATCATTTCAGGTGAAGAAGAACAGGTACAGGAACATGAGGATAATGTACCTAATGATGAACCCCTGGAGTGATTGCCTGTTATTGTTGTTTTGCATGAACGTGATTACTTGTGTATTTTGTGCTGCTTGAAGACCATTTATCTTATGTTGCTTGCTGTTGCTAATGTATAAGACCCCTGTTGTAATTTGGGGTCTAATTTTGATTTGTACTTATTTTAGGTAGACCGCTACTAGACATGACACTACTTTGATCGTTTTGCTTTTACTACCGCTAGTATCTATCACAGGTTATGATGCTTGGTTAAGGAATAGGTAAATGAACTTATCCAATCTCAACAGGTACTCGCTAATAAGCTATGATAAACAGGCATATTTTGAAACGAGAATAAATGGACTAACGAGGCATAGTATTATGCTAGGTTATAAATCAAACGGGACGTCGAAATAACCAATATGCAATTCAATTGATGATTAAGTAGTAAATTCTAGTCGGGAATGAACTTGAATTGAAAGTTTTGAGGCTGTTAGAAAATTTAGATCAAAACAAATAGCCCAATTACAGCCGTTATGCTGCCGGATTTCTGGAAAAATTTTGAAGTCTAGAATAAAACGTTAAGTGTTAAACCTCCTAAAATGATTAAGAATGTGAAAGGACTTGAATGTTTAGATCACACCCTAGTCTAACCTTTATAGGCCGGGTTGGGGCGTGACATAATTATTATTGTTTTGGTTTTGTTCTATTAAAATGACCAAATTTAAGATATTGTGAAATTGTTAGATTTTGTAATTTTGATTGTTCCTTTCATTTTGCTTTATATTCATAAATGAATTTGGCCCAAAATAAAATATTAAATCTTTTATATTTCAATTACTAAAAAGTTCTAATATTGTGTTATTACCTAATTTACAAAAGTAATTCAAGCATTTTAAAACTTTTGAAATAAAAATAAAAATATTGTTTAATAAAAAAAAATGAAAGTCACTATAAGTGACTTTCGAAGAAGTCATTTAGTGACTAACATCGATCAGAAACACCTTTGATTTTATCATTTTATAATTTTGTCCCCAAGACAAAAGAAATCTTTAAAAACTCTATTGTATTGTTTGATCACCGTCCAAAAACGTCTCCGTCCTCGTTAACTTTGCATGTGTTCTTTTATTTATGATTATCTATGTAACATCGATCAGAAACACCTTTGATTTTATCGTTTTATAATTTTGTCCCCAGACAAAAGAAATTTTTAAAAACTCTATTGTATTGTTTGATCACCATTCAAAAACGTCTCCGTCCTTGTTAACTTTGCATGTGTTCTTTTATTTATGATTATTTATGCAACATCGATTAGAAACACCTTTGATTTTATCGTTTTATAATTTTGTCCCCTGACACAAGAAATCTTTAAAAATTCTATTGTATTGTTTGATCACCGTCCAAAAACGTCTCCGTCCTCGTTAACTTTGCATGTGTTCTTTTATTTATAATTATCTATGTCATGAAAATTTTCTTGTAGTTGTGTTATTTTAATAGTACCGATATTGTTGCGGTACTGTAGTATATGAATTGTAACTGTATCGTTTCAACGGGTACTGATACCGCCACTATATGAGTGGGGCCCAAATTTCTTACTGAACTGGCACTACTAGGGTTAAATGCAGTCACAGCTATTTTTATATATTTTGTATATGTGTTGTTTTAGTGACTATTCTCTTATGTTCTACTAAATGTATTAACACGTCAATTATTAATCAATTGTTACATGTATAGTATCTGTTGTAAAGTTTGTGAATTCCAGTCAGAAATTTTCTGACTCAATCCTCAAGCAATATTTTTATTGTAGATCGAATTTCCTTACTGAGCTTTCGTTCACACACCACTTTTACTTTCGCCTACTTTCTTTGCAGTTAAAACATAATAAGCACTACATCTGTGAGCAAGGTAGAGACCCTTGAATGTTATTGGGATTCAGATTGAAACTTTATTTATGACATTTGGATTTGATTTTATTAGTTTCAAGAACCATGTGACTATTTGAAGATTTGGTTTGTAATCGAATACATATGGTTTGTTTGGAAGTCTTTAAATATTTGTGATTTTAGTGGCTCTGATTTGAATGTTTAATAGATGTGCGTCTAATGAGCTTTAATTTTTTTTATCCTTTTAGTACACGATATGTGACGTATCGAGACAGTATTTATGTATGAAATTTCGATACGTGACAAATTCACATCAACTTCCTTTCTCCTTTTTTTTCCCTTCCCAGAAGAAGGTGTAACTCTCAAAAACGAAAATAAATGTCAACTTTTTTTTTTTTTTTTTTTTGGTTGAGAGATGGTATATTTTCATTGTAAAGCTAAAGAGGCTCTTAAATCTGGTAAAAGATGTAAAATGTCACTGTTGTTTCCGCTATTGAACTTTAACATACTCCGATAATAAGAAGCTCCCTCATTTATCAGCATGAACCCCACCTCACAAGCTCCCTCATTTATCACCGTGAACCCACCCCACTCCCAAGAAAAAAGAAAAAAGAAAAAAGAAAAAAGAAAAAAGAAAAAAGAAAAAAGAAAAAAGAAAAAAGAAAAAAAAAAAAAGAAAGTTGACACAACCATTGGCATCGATGCTTATTGGGATTCGCACTACCCATTGAATTTGTAAAAGCAAAGAAACCAGAACATTTATTCATATTCATTCATTCAATAATTTAATTAAATACTAAAATAAAAACCCGCATATGCATAATAAAACCAAAAAGCTTCCCCCACTAACAAAAAGGTATCTTCTCTTTCTCTCTCTCTCTCTCTCAATATTTCAATCTGTTATTCTTTCTTCTCTGTTACTTTCCCCAGTTCTCTACGCGCTAGGGTTTCATTCGCATAGCAATGTAACCGCTGGGTGAGCAAAGCAGAGCCCTCATCCACCACTTTCAGTTTCTGTCTGGAGTTTTTGTTTTCATTTTCTTTTTATTTGCTTTTTCAGGCAAAACTACAAAGAAAAAAGCGCAAAATAAAACCTCGTTTTGTTTGTTGTTCACTGCAAGTAATTTAGTGAGGCTGGAAAAGCTCTCGCTGGTAAGTCATTAGTTAGTTTATTTGCGTCGTTTTTTTTTAAGTTACTGCTGTAACTAGTGTTACAACACGACACTGAGGGTTTTGAATAGCTTTTGGGAAACCAAAAAAAAAAAAAAAAAAAAAAAAGTTATCAAATCAGGGTTTGTATTGTTCGGATTTTGGGGGGCAGAAGATTTTATCGCGTTATCTGGAAGCGTATGCATTAATGTAGCATGGTTCCATCTTTTAATAAATAAGAGGAATTGTGCTTCATATTCTTAGATTTGATTGTATGGGAAATGGCTGCTGAACCGAACACGGGGTACCATCAGCAGGCGATATCTTTTCGATCAGGGGCAATTAGCAGTAATTCCCCAACAACCACGGCTGAGATGATTGCGGTGCCAAGTTACTTTAATCATCCTGCCACTGGCAGCATGGTTTTTTCAGGGACCCCTAATATTATGAATGCAAACAGTAATCAGGGAGGGTCTCTTCTTTTGGATACCGTGCCAGGGCTGAAGCATGATACTGGGCTTGCTGTGGAGTGGGCTGTTGAGGAACAGTACAAGCTTGAAGAAGGACTTATCAAGTACGTGTTCTGTTCCAGATCTTTGTACTTGTCTATGTTTATGCGTCTGGGGCGGCTATATATAAAGACAAATTTGTGATTTGTTCACTTGTTTATGTGGTAAAAGATGTATGTGTGTCATCCTCATGTGAAGTTGATGGCTTAGTAGTAAAATGGTCTCGATGATTAATCTTAGTATTATAAATTCAGCGGCAAACTCCATAAGGTTTCGTCAAAATCAGCTAGATTTCGGAAAGTCAGATACTCTTATCTATCACCTATTCTTTTGTCTGCTTGTTGCTATTACTGCTTAGGTTTTGACTAGGTGGTGTGATTTCTGAGTATCTATATTTAGAGCTGTAATTTCAATATGAAACTAGATAAGATGACAAAAGGTTTGTGAATTCGGTTACTTTTTGCAACATATGCTACTTCAATTGCAAAATTGGTGGTCAATTCCAGTTGTTTTATGCTATCAGCCTCAATCTGAATTGTAAATTTAGCCCGTTCGTTATAGTTTGTTTTACTGATTCCTTGACTTTCGTTATAGATTGTTTTACTCATTCCATGACATGTGGCAAATGATTTGGCTCTGTTTATGGAGTTAATGTGGTCCATATGTGCGCAGAAGTTTACTAGCTGTGTAGTCTTGGTGGGTGTACTGTATATGTGTGTGTGTGTATATTTATATGTTTCTTTACATGCATACCCAAAACTTTGTATGTTTAAAACTAGTACTAAGTGCATTTAATACCCTCAGCTAGTCCTCAAAAATATGTTTTACTGTATTTACTTTTATAATTGTGTATACTCATACATCACATGGTACTTGAATAGATTCAATTTCATATTAGTCTATTCTTTTCGGGCCACTATGAGTAGAATGGACTTGCCCTTATAAATTCTATTCTACCTAGATCCGGGAACTACTGTTAGGTGTCGGTGATAGTCTAGATGACTGATTACCTAAGCCATACATTTGATGATATGAGGATTTGGCTAACAAGTGTCGGGCAATGCTGGTTACAGTGTTGGTGTACACCCTTAATGTGAAGTAGACTGAAGCTGAAGCATCAGATTGTGTTTTTATTACTATTACATTTGCATTGTAACTATTAACTTCCCAAAATAATCAGTAAAACAGAACTGACTCTTCCTTTGTCACTTCAGTCAGGTACTAGCAACTATCCCTTTGTGACCTGGATCAGGTAGACAAGTTAGTATATTCTTATAAGAATAGGTTGTGCGATTTCCACTATCTGCTGTTGCTAACTGTCATCTTCACTGGAAGGGATTGGAGTGTACAAGTTAATTGTCGAGTAGTTGACAAAGCTTTCATAGCCTTGTCTGAGTCCCAAGTGTCTGGCACTGCTGCCCTGGGTATAGAGAAGGGTCAATGTAACGTAGATGTGTTTGATTAGTTTTTTCATCTTTTTCCTTTTCTTTTTTTAAATAGCTAAAGTAAAATGTCAAAATGTGAATGGTAGAATGGATCTTTCAAATGTCAAGTGCCATCAATTGAGCACACCTATCAAACGAAAATCAGAAAGGCAAATATTTACCGCTTTAGGGAGTTTATATGTGAAACATGGAGAACTTTGTCTTTCCAATTGACTTCTATGAAATAGGAGAGAGTTAAGAAAGTTTGCATACAACTCTTGGGTTGGCTTTGTGATAATTTAGCGGCTCAAGGGCCGATAAGATTAGGGTTGATTGGGACTTGAAAAAAGAGGATTTAAGAATAACATCAAACCTGTTTTTAGACCTGAGAACAAAAGTCGGAGAACAGCAGCTTTGGTTTTTAATGTTCTCAGTGCTTGCGATTAAATGAGCCTGATGGTTTATGAATTCCGGAGTATAAAGTTCTTTTCCAGATCTGGATATGTAGATATTAGAAGCTAGATAAGAGAAAGTTGAACAGGAAGAAGAGTAAGAGGCGATCAGATTCTCATATGTGTTGAATAGAATAATCGATATCAAAACTCATAAAGGATTGTATAAGAATATATGGACTTGAAGACTCCTAGATTACTTTTCCTACGAGAAATAGAATTTGAAAATAGAAAATCTATACAACTTGCCTTCTAAGACAATTCTGCCAAACCAAACTAAGTCTTGTTCCACTAGGTGGGGTCGGCCTTCTAAGACAATTCTGCCATAATTAAAATTTCTAAAAAAGACTCGCACATTAAATAATTAACTTAGACATATTAAAGCTTAGTTATTCAAACTTACTGTAAGCTTAAAACTTCTAAGATAGCCTTGACACCTAAGATTCACTAAAATCTTCCAAACACCACTAATTTTTTATTGATAGGTAAATTGATTTTTAGTAAAAATGTGCCAAGGGGGCACAAAAAGCAAAAATCAGAAGGAACATATCATGTTGTGTTAATTTTTGTAGAAAATCTAAATAGTTGACTCTTTTAAAATCTAACATAAGCATTAGTTTTTCAATTAGTTTCTAGCGCTTTACTTACATCCTTCATATACGCTCAAGGGTTGTCATTTTGTTGGTGCGAAGATTTTCACCTTACAAATATATATTTATTTGAATTTTACTTCATTATGTTGGTCAATTCTCAGAGGTGTGCCTCTTGGCTTCTTCTCCACTGCACTAGATATGAGTTTTCCTCTTACATTCTATTGTTTTTCTTTCCTTTATTAAATTTCATGTTGATGGGAACTTAATTTTCTCCTTACGATATTTGTAGATATGCTAATGAACCCAATATCATGAAGTACATTAAAATTGCAGCAGTGCTTCATGACAAAACTGTTAGAGATGTGGCTTTGAGATGTAGGTGGATGACGGTGAGTACCCTAATCCTTCTGGTGATTCTGCTTCTTCTCATTCTCTATACAAATATGTGTGTGATTTTTTGAAATAGGTTTTACTTGCCTTGAAGAATGGCAGTTTCAAAGTCTCTTGAAATATTCCTTTTTTGTTTTTCTTTTCCCCATCACTAAAAATCTATTTTGACTGTATATGTTTACCTCGATACAAACTAACTTTTTTTGCAGAGAAAACGAAGGAAGCAAGAAGACTACAGTTTGGGAAAGAAAGTGAAAGATAGGAAGGTATTTATACACAAATGTTATCTTTTTTTCCAAGTAAAATTTTGGGCAAATCTCATAATTAGTCCTCATTGTTTACAAGTTTTGGACAATTAAGTCTCCATTGTTTCAGAAGTCATGTGTTTAGTCCTCTTTGTTTGCAAAAGCCTCACCATTAGTTCCTGTTGTTTACAAATGTCTCACCATTAGTCCCTATTATTTGCAAAAGTCTCACTATTAGTCCCTATCGTTTCAGAAGCCACACAGTTAGTCCCCATTGTTTACAAAAGTCTCACTGCTAATTCCCATTGTTTGCAAATGTCTCACCATTAGTCCCTACCATCAATTAACAGTTAAAAGCTTAACAGAAAAAATCACTGATTCTGTTAAATGACCTTATTATCCTTGATTTAATGAGCAAAATTACATAATTACCTTTACAGTTTAATTAAAAAGAAAAACAATTTGATAAAAAGACTGTTATACCCCTGAAATCTGTTAAATTTATAACGTTTAGTTATCAGTAGGGACCAATTGGAGGACCTTTTAAATAATGGGGACTAATGGTGAGACTTTTGCAAACAATAGGACTTGATAGAGTATAGGATTAGCTCAGTTAGTTATGCAGTAAAATGTACTTCAGTTTCTGTTATCTAGCTAAATGTGTAAGCAATAGACAGCTGTAACTGCCCATGTGCTCTCAGATTCATAACAGAAGCTCATGCCTATATATACTGTGTATCTGTAACAGTTTCAGATCAAGAAATGAAAATAGTAAAATCTTTCTCTCACTCTCTCTCTCTAGAACTTCTTTAGGACTAATGGTGAGGCATTGGTAAACAATGAGGATTAACCGTGTGACTTCTGAAACAATAGGGACTAATTGTGAGACTTTTGCAAACAATAGGGACTAGCCGCTTGACTTCTGAAATAATGAGGAATAATTATCCAAACATGTAAACAATAGGGACTAATTGTGATATTTGCCCTACAATTTTTCTAAAGTTATGTAATTCCAGTGTTCAATTTTCATCTTACAGTCTCTCCCTTTTCCCACTTTGACTATACTGTTTTTGCTCAAGCACATGAAGGTTTTATGTCAAATTATATTATCGCATTTTATCTTAATTTCTCTTTATTTACACATTATTAGCAACTTACAAATAACTTTACTATTTTAAAAGTTGTATCATTAAAATCCTTGACCAATTAATTGAAAGTGATGCTTGCTATAATACTTAGTTTGACCAAAAAAGTGACAGTTAAAGTGGGTCGGGTATTTTGGTACCTTCATACACACATCAAAATGACATCTGTCTATATAATTTTCTAGCAAAAGGTTGATGTTCATTTTTAACTTGGTGTGGCATTTTTTTTAAAAGATAAGATATGTCAAGTAAAGACAAGCAGAGGCTGAGGCAAAGCGACAAATCTGTATCTTTTGCGTTCTTTGAACAATTGAGTTTAGATAATTGGGCTTAAAAAGATTACTCTGTTTTGTGTACATGCTCCCTCCATCTCAGTTTTTTTATCCATCAAGGTTTTAAATTTATAGGAGTGTTGAAGATTATAAGGAAATAATTTCAACCCCTCTCAGCTTACAAATATCCCCTATAATAACACCCCCACCCCCCCCCCCCCCCCCCCCCCCCCCCCCCCCAACCAAAAAAAAAAAAAAAACGACACTCTCTAACACATCATAAACTTTTAAATAAGGTGGTCACTTCTATATGGTCTAAACGCAATGTCAAGAGGTCCTGGGATCAAATGGTCGCCACCTATTTAAAACTACGTCTATGTGCTACACTGAATCAAAATAATTTCGCATGCACATCACAGGCATGTTGAAGATATCATGTATAAAAAGTTGCAACTCACCTGTAATAGCTTAAGTTTCGGATAAGTAAGCATTTCTGCCGGGAGACGATAAATACATTTGGATACAATTGGACAGCCATTATTTACCCAGATCTCCATTCTGAAATTTGGATTTTAATATTGTAAAGAACTTCTCCAATAAGGTTATGCAGTTCAGAAACATGATAGTGGTATTAAATAATTCTGCAAATTGGACAATATTTTGGAATATCCCAAAAAATAGAAGTTGGCAATAGAATGACAAAGGGGAGTTTTGTGTAAGATGGTGAGAGATTTTGGTTAAGTGCACATTAATATGGGACATTCAATGCACATAATTGGGACATATGAACATGGCACCTCCTGCTAATGGGTTATTTCCTTATTTTGGATCTGTGAGTTACTAATTTTGTGTTTACCAGGTTTTAGAATTTGGTTCTTCAAAAGAAACTTTTTTGTTCTTCACGGTTAAAGTCACAGGTAGTTTGGCAATAGTCAAATGTGTTAAAAGGATTTTGAGTATGACTTAAAGAAGCAGCTGCTTGGATCTTTTCAAATTTGAAATTCTGTTAGATTGAGTTTAAGGACGTTAGTACGTGAAAGGGTTGATTTCATTGTTCTAAGGAAAGGCCTGTGAGACAACATTTGAAGTGTAAAGAACATGGCTTTTGTTGATTGAAGAGCTCGATGAATATCTTTGGAATGAAAGTTCACAAAAGAGTGTGAAAGCTTAGGCCCCTGTTAGCATCCTTTTGGCCTAGGAAAAATATTAAAGGATCACCCCTTCCTGTTTCTGTTAGTTTACCACACGTCATAGTTATCTGTGTCTACATGCTGTGCAGATTCTTCTTTATACTTCTCTCTCTCTCTGTCCTGTCTCTGTCTCTCCATCTTTATAATTCGGAGTTCAATTAACATGGGAAGATGCCCTGAGAAAATTATTTTGTTGGCCTCTGCCACCATGTTGATTAGGAATTCCCTGGTGACTTGCAATTGATGATGACAAATGATCCTTCTAGGCTTAACCTCAACTTTGCTTTGTCCTGATTACTAACAGAATAATCTACAGTGTCTAACTGAGAATCCTTTATGTGATTTGGGATCAAGAAGTAACAAAAAAGAGGGAAGGGAGGAGAAGAGAAGTTGCAGAAAAATGGAGGAGAAAGAGAGGCAAAATGGGAGAATCAAAAGAGATGAAATCTCAGACTAAAATCTCAGATCCGCACAAAATATTTAGCTATGTGGCTGACTTCTGTATGACAAACCTTGTATAGCTCTTGGGACCATGTTAGAGCTACAAGACAAAGGTCAAAAGTAAATTTCATTCATATTGTACTCATCTTTATTTATTTTGATCAGTTAAAACTTAATGGCTGAGATTTGTCTTCATTCTTCAATTCTCTGTAGGCAGCTTGTGCAGAAAGTTAGATTGCATCGATTCCCCTCTCCTCCCCCTTAACTAGATAAAAATTCGTTATCAAATTGTGTGGACTCAATATCGATGATCTAGGTTCTTTTTCCAGATTGTGTTTGAAGTGCTTTTACCCTGGTGAGAGTCATAATCATATAATTTTCATGGGGGAATACTAGAAGATTATTTTGAAGGCTGTTTGAGATTTAGGGGAATGGTCTTTTTCTGTTCCTGATTCTTTAGGAAAGATGGTAGTCTGTTGTCCGGTATGTTTGTTTGGTTTTGGTAGGAGGAAACATGGTAAGCTGTTATTTAGGCATGCTACATTGGCTGGTCTATACATGGTGTACTTGGGTAGTAAGACCAGACCACTCTACGACTATTACCTTCGCTTGCATCTTTGTAGGATCCAGTGATTTCTTCAGCTCTTCGATGGTGATTTTGTTGGCTTCTTTCGTTGGTACAGGAGTACATCTTTTCCTGATTTGAGATGAATTTCGAAGTCATCTTTTGCTAGAGTGACTAAAATGTTTTTTCTTATATTTCTTAGTTCGGAAACATCGCACTTCTAAATATTTTACTTTTCTCCTCTTTCATTAATAACATTTCTTTACCCATTCAGAAGATATTCTTAATAAAAGTTACTGTTTACTTATAAGAAGCAGTCTGTTCACATATTACTTTTTGTACTTGCTTTTGCTATGACAAATGTGATAAAAAAAATTAATTTTATGGGATCCTTTTCCTGGAGATGAATATGGTTGTATGCCTTCTAAAATTTTTAAGCGGTTGCCTTAAGAATATATTTTGATAGAATACTTTTCTAAATTGTGCTTGTTCAGGATAAACTGCCAGAATCATCATTTAAGGGCTTATTGTCTTCCAGTTCACCATTGAACATGTCATATTCTCTTTCCATGAACAATCACGACCAGATAAAATGTATGCCTTCTGGAGGTTAGTGGTCGGCTGTTGATTGGGATATTTTCCTTTCAACTGCAATTGGATAATATGATTCTGCATCACTAAATTTTGTGGACTAATGATTTAATTATTGCATAAATTACTTGCCTTAGATTCTTGATCAAAATATTATATGAATACATAGATGTCCTATATTCCCCACCTTATTACAAGTCAGATGGAAATAAATTTATATTTTTCTTAGATAGCAGACAGTAGTATCTTTCTTATATATTTGTATATATACAGGTAAAAGTGGTCCCGATTTGCAGGGTTGGTTGTGACAAACGATTTGATGAGACGGGTCATACAGAATGCTCTCTATCATTTTCTGCTTCTAATTAGATTCACTTTGCTTTTTTCTTAAGAAGATTGCACAGGGTACAAAAAGTAGGCCACTCACTTTTTGCTTTTTTTTTTCCTCTGAAAAGTACAGAATTTTATTGATATGTAGCAAGGGAGTGAAGCCCCAAAAAATTTACATCAATTACACAAACTCTTTATACATTCTTGTATGCTATGTACAGAAATTTTACAAGAATCCTCTATCCAAAACAAAGATCATGCATCCAATAGTATTTCATAAAATAAAGTCACAGTTACTTCCCCTCAAAAGGTCTCCAATTCTGTTCCTTCTGTAAGGCCCAAATGACGGCAAGAGGAACTGTCTGAATGATTTTTATCTTTTAATGTTTTGATACTACTCCATGTTTTTATATCATCGCAAAAGGTGTTTGAAGCAACCCTATTTAAATGTAGTATCCTAAACGTTATACCCGGCCAAACTAAGACATTCTTTTCAGTTGGAGGGAGTATATTTTTTCTTTTTCGATACATTAAAATCTTTTTTGTCATCTCTGATATGTCAATTGAAATTCTAGTCAAGATTGGTTTTACGGATGCAATATTGTTCCTACTATTCCTCTTTCGCTTTGTTCGTCTCTTTAGTTCATACAACATTTCTTTGCTCTTTTGTCCTTCCTTTTGGATGTGTAGCTCTTACTAGTTCATATTTCTTCTTCAGATGAAGTGAGAAGTGTGTAATGGATATTCAAGTTGGTTATATGTCAGGTGGATCCATGTTAAATGAAGTCCAAGTGTCACGTTATTAAGGAAGTTGATCTCTTAAAACAGACAAAGAAGTATCAGCCACTTATTCTTGACTCTCTAAATAATTTTAGTCTTCAAGATATGTTCGACTAAGAGGAACTGCTATGTTTTTAGTTTGGACTTCTTTGTCGTCAAACTTCTATATGCAGGTTGTCACTTTCTGATGATTACTTAGATGAAAATGGGACTAAACTTTTCCATGACCAACTTTAGAAGTCGATTTTAAGAATGCATATCTACAAAAGATTGGCATAACCAAAGAGTGGAGCAACTATTGCTTCCCAATTCATGAGATGGAACACAAACACTTTCCCTGTACCACCCAACAGAAGTTTTCTTCAAGGCCAAAGGAATCTTTTCTTCTGCAGATGCAAGCATGGCAAAATGGGATAGAAGAGTAGGATAATGTTAAAAAGAGTGTTGACAAGTGAAAGTGTCTACCTTTTGGTAGATATTGTACCTTCCTATAACTTATGTCAAGCTTTTAATAGTGCCACCCTGGCGGCTGTGGACTTTGAATTTGGCATCAAGGGAATTGATATTTTCAACATTTCCCTTGGATGCAGCTTACTTTTTGCTATGGAGATTAGCAACTGCTTCAAGAAGAATGCTGGCTGGACGAGGACATCATATTTTTATTTAAGTGATATAGACTGTAAATAGAGCGACACTTGCACCAGTATTGTACATAGAAATTCTCCTTACATTTCATATCCTACTTTGAATTGGTGAGTCTGTGTGTCCATGTCGTCTTGTATCCTGTCTTATATTTATTGTCTGTGCTTTGTTGGAAGTGATTGTCTTCTCAGTTTTTGCTTTGTCTCTTGGAATGCAGCATCTTTGAATGTTCTTTCAACATTGCTTCTACATTTTTCAGATCTTCTGTTTTTTCTTATTTTTCATTATCTTTTCGCCATGTTTAATTCCCTTTTGCCTCTCCCCACTTCTATGCATTTCTACTCCTAGTTACCATGCTTCTCAAATATGCATATGTGCTTGTTTCAAATCATAACCAGCCATGGGCTTCTCTTATCAAACTCAATTTGTTTGTTGCAGCATTGATTGGTGCAACAAGACATCTTTTGGAAGAAAATAATCAGGCTCTTGGCCAAATTTCTGCTAATCTCTCGACACTCAAGGTAATTATTCATATTCTTAATCCATGGGGTAACTGATATTTCCTTGTGCTAACATTTGTGCTAGTGATCGGAAGAAGCTATATATGATTTTTGTTATCACACAACAACATCAATCTAAACTGGTTTTCTACAACTAAAGTGGATATTTGGTTGAGAACAAGCTAATAGAATGCTAGATTTCTTGTGTAATGTGCAATGAGTTTGCTTTCAAAATTAATCTTGATAAATGTTTGTTGAACGACAGCTCAAGATCTTCCATCTAAGAATAAGAGGTTATGCGCTTTTTAACTTTGTGTTCAGCACATAAATAACAATAATTAAAGAAGGCCCTGTTGTTTGCAGCATATCGACCCTTTCAACTAGCCAGATATATTACTTGGCTGCTATCATATGTTCCTTGTACACCTCTAGTGTATGACTTACATCTGGCATACTATAAGATTACAATCTATTCTAAAATCCTTAGGATGTAGGCCCCAAGTATTGGTCATGTTAAGAAAATTGATGAGAAGCAGAATTATAGTTAAAGATAAGTAAATGGCTATAGGTTAACAGTTAATTTGTTTGCATCTTGGAATCAAGTGTATCATATCAATCTTTGGTTATGCAGTTACAAGATAGCTTGAAGAGATCTCTTGGAGCATATCAATAAAATTCTTTACTTCTCGAGAAAAAGATAGCTAGAAGAGGAGACGACCTGATTGGAATTAAATATGTGAATTAAAAACATTGGTACTAAGTTTACTAACCTTAGAATGTAAAAAGATCGTATCTAGTGCAAAAGGCTCCTGCGAATAGCAGGGCGTGGGGAAGGTATGCATGTGCAGCCTTACTCTTGTTGCTAGAGAGGCTGTTTCTAGGACTTGAACCTGATAAGAAGTATTCAACATTCCGGTCTCCTTTAGTAGATCGAGTGTATATTTGCGTTGAGACAAGAATACACCCGTTCTGGAGTGGGCAACCTCTATTCCAAGAAAATATTTGAGCCTTCCTAAATCTTTTATTTCAAATTCTCTTGCCAAATACTGCTTCAACTTGTAATTTCTTCTTGGTCATTTCCTGTCACAATTATGTCATCCACATAGACAATTAGTGCAGTCACCTTACTTGGAGCTTCCTGTTTGATGAAAAGTGTGTGATCACCTTGCCTTTGTTTATAGCCAAACCTCACCATTGTCTTTGTAAATTTTCCAAACCATGCTCTAGGAGACTGTTTGAGGCCGTATAAAGATTTTTTCAACCGACAAACTTTTCCATCCATTTGATTATTGATACCAGGTGGAATCACCATGTAAACTTCCTCATTTAGATCTCCATGCAAAAAGGCATTTTTCACATCAAATTGCTGCATGCTCCAGTTCAAGTTAGTAGCAAGAGAAATCAAAATTCTAATGCTATTCATTTTGGCTATTGGGGCAAAGGTTTCTTGATAATCTAGCCCATAGGTTTGAGTAAAACCCTTAGCCACTAATCTAGCTTTATATCTTTCCAAAGACCCATCAGCTTTATATTTAAGAGTAAAGATCCATTACAGGTTTCTTCCCCTTTGGCAAGTCAACTATCTCCCAAGTATCATTCTTCTTTAAAGCTCTCATCTCCTCCAACGTGGCTTCTTTCCATTTTGGATTTTCTAATACTTCATTGACATTTTTAGGAATTGCTATGGTGGATAAGTGGGAGACAAAAGAACTAAAACTAGGAGATAACTTATGGTCTGAAACAAACTTAGAAATGGGATGTTGAGTGCAAGTTCTTTTCTTTTTTCTGAGAGCAATCGGAAGGGTTAAATCATCACTAGAAACATCTGAATCAACTAAGAATTGATCAGTGTTACCTGGTTTAGGTTCAGACGTATGAGCATGCGTCGGTTCTGGTGAAGACTTTTTCCTCCTTGAGTGGAATTGGCTGATTTAAATCCTTAGCAAGTAGATGTTCACTCAATTCATTCTTTTCAGGCTCAGATCTTGAAACGGTTGGTAAGGAAGAAGAAATGGGGGGTAGGGAGGAAGAGGTAGATTCAAGATTTGGTATATTTTTGATCAATAAAGGAAGTACATATTGCTCTGTATCTTCATATATGCTCTACGCCTGAAGATAATGTTGTGAGAAATATGGCTGATTTTCTACAAAGTTGACATCCATGGTGACATAGACTCTTTTTGTTGGTGGATGATAGCATTTGTACCCCTTTTGAGTAGGTGAATAACCAAGAAATATACACTTTAGAGCTCTAAAATCAAGTTTTGTTCGATGGTGACCATGAATATGTACAAAACAAACACATCCGAACACCTTAGGAGAAAGATTCCCAAAATTTTTGCATGAAGGGAAAAGATTACTCAAATGCTCCAACGGAGTTTGAAAGTTAAGTACCCGAGAGGGTAACCTGTTGATTAAATAAGTGGCACTCAAGATAGCTTTGCCCCAATATGTTTTTGGTACACTCATCTGAAAAAGTAGAGCTCTAACAACCTTCGGTAACTGACGATTTTTTCTCTCAGCAACCCCATTTTGTTGGGGAGTATCTGGACAAGAGGATTGTTGGATAATACCTACTTTTTGGCAATAAGAAATTAAGTCATTGTTGAAATATTCCCTTCCATTATCTGAACGAAGAATATGGACTTTAGCACCAAACTGATTGCAAATCATTTTATGAAAAATGGGAAAAATTTGACTAACTTCAGATTTGCTTTTGAGAAGATAAACCCAGGTTACCCTTGTACAATCGTGGATAAAAGAGACAAACCAGTGAGCACCGGAGATGTTGGGAATTTTTGATTTTCCCCAGACATCAGTATGAATAAGACTAAAAGGTAAGGAAGATCTTTCATTTACTGAATGAAAAGTTGTTCTATGATGCTTTGCCAATTCACAAATTTCACAATGGAAAGATATTTTATTGAAATCAAAGGAAGGAAATAATTTTTTCATGGTAGTGAGTGAAGGGTGTCCAAGCCTTTTGTGCCAAAGAAAAAGATCAGATTCCTTGAGTGAGCAAGCCATGCTTGAGATAGTTCCATTTCCACCTATAGCCTCAAGGAAGTAAAGCCCACCTTTGTCCTTAGCATGCCCAATCATCTTCCCTGAAGCCTGGTCCTGTATAACACAGTGAGAAGGAAAGAAAGTCAATGAGCAATTCAAATCTTTGGTAAGCTTTGTGATTGAGATAAGATTACATGTTAGTTTAGGAACATGTAAAGCAGAGTTCAAAGATATGGAACTGGTCAAAGGAATCAATCCTTGGCCAGCGACAAGGCACTCATTTCCATCAGCTGTGGAGACCGTTTTATTTCCAGCAAAAGGTCTATAGTTGGAGAAAAATTGAGAAGAACCAGTCATATGATCTGAAGCCCCTGAATCTATGATCCAAGGGTCGGAATAGCAATCAGAAAAAGAGATTAAGCCTTTGGAGATATCACCTTGTTGAACATAGGAGCATGTGGGGGTTGTAGTGTTCATCTTGTCAAGGACATCCTTCAATGTATGTAGTTGTTCTTTACTGAATCCTCCAAACATTGTGGATGTATCGTCCCTCTTATTCTTGATACTAAATGCTTGGCCCTTTTTCTGACCAAATTTTTCCCCTTTCCCGTTCAAGGAAGGCTTACCATGAAACTTCCAACAAGTTTCTCGTGTGGCGAGGTTTTTTACAAAAGTCACACCACCTTGTGTCTTTCTCACTTGTACTCTTTACCTCTTGCTTCTCAGCTGTAGAATAACCTGATTTAAGGATGGCTAGGGCAGAGTTCTCCTTAGATGGTTTTTCCAACATTACCACCTGGCGACTCTCTTCTTCTCGAACATAAGAAAAAACTTCCTTTAATGAGGGAAATGGTTCTTTTCCCAAAATTTGTACCCTTACCTGATCAAATTCTGGCCTTAATCCTGTAAAAAATGCATAGATATGGTCCTCATCGATCATCTTTTGGAGTTGAACAGCATCTTCTGCTGATTCCATTGGGAAGATTTGGTAGTGGTCTAACTCTAGCCAAAGCCCCTCCAACGAGTTATAGTATTCGGTCACAGATGATGACCCTTGCTTTGTAGAGAAGATCCTATTCTTTAACTCATAAACAAGAGCTTTTATCCCCACCTTAGAATATGAGCGTGTGACGGCATCCCAAATAGCTTTAGCAGTTGAGAGGAAAAGCAGCGGTTTGCTAATTTCTGGTTGCATGGAATGAAGTAACCAAGACATCACCATTGAGTTCTCAGCATCCCATGTCTCAAACAATGGGTCATCTTCTTTTGGACAAGGGATCTTTCCCATCACATAGCCCATCTTCTTCTTGCTTTTCAGGAACAACTTGGCTGATTGAGACCATTGAAGGAAATTTTGGCCATTAAGCTTGCAAGTGGTGATTTGTGAATTAGGATTCTCATTGGCAAAATTGAGGGTGGAATTTGTAGGTTGAGTTTTAATTGTAGGCTGAGTTTCATTTGGACCAGGTGTGATGGATTGAGAGATTTGTAAATCTGCCATAACAATTGGTAAAGGCAAAAGTAACCAGAAAAGTAGTAATGAAGGCCTACAAATTCCGGCAAATGAATCAGCTATGAAGGCTGAAAATCACTAGCAATGAAGGCTAGGTTAAGGGATTATGGTTTATTTAAACTAGAAAAGTAAAAGGCTGACATATTTCAGCAATGAAGGCTGAAAAAGTTTGAAAGCTGGAAAAAAGGAATATTCAGCACTAAAGTCTGATTAGAAAGTATTTCCCAGAGATCTTGGCTTTGATACCATGTTGTACAAGTATAATTTTTTGTATATTTCAATAGAATTACAATGGGAGTATATATACATCTATTAGGAGAACTAATTTAGGAGTAAATCACTCTTTTAGGAATCCTAGGGATTTACAGCTAGCAAATTATATTTAATACAGAAACAAATCCCTGAAATTATGGGTCAAATGTCAACCCTTGAAATTGGGGATCCCATGTCAACAACATGATATTTGTAGGATGGTCCTAGTGTACTTGCGTTAGGCAGCTGACAGCCAGTGTAAAACATGTTGGATCTTTTACATGGATTTGCGACAAAATGAAATTACTGTTGGGGCGTCCCCTACTTGCGAGGATCTCATAGAGGAGATGACTCTCGACAAGAAGGAATGGCGTCGCATGATCCATATAGCCGACCCCACCTAGCGGGACAAGGCTTAGTTTGGTTTGGTTTGGTCCTAGTGTACTTGCAATGAGATCAGCCAGGGTTGTTATGTTTATTTCTTTACCATATCTATTTCTTTTCTTTCTTTCTACATGTAATTGAGGACTCCTTGTGCTCCTATTTTATTCTTCCCCTTTATTAAAGCTCCCAGATGACTCATGCTATAACTACATTAATCTTTCGCCTAAGTCTCCATTCAGAATGAAGACACCAACCCATCCTAGACGTTATTAGTTAAAAATATTTTACTTCAATTAATATTAGGACTCCAAAGAATCCTTTATTGGTTAAAATCATATTGATAGCGACATCTCTGATTATTACTTGAACCATGGTAAAATAATGAATTTTTTGGAAATTACTAAGATACCATTTTCTGTATCACTTGAAATTCTAAATTACACGTGGTTATAAATGTATTTTCCATCCTTTGTAACGTGCCATATATGGGTGGGCAGAGGACCATCTTTCCCCCTTTCGTTCTTTGATTTTTGTCTTTTATCAGTATCATTGATATATTTAATGTTGGCACTAACATTAAGTGTCTGCATTAGTTTGACAAATGGGGATTTTGTCGCTGACTTGCTTCTGTATACCTTAATTAACTTTTTTCAGTCTAAAAATGATTTGATTAAGAAATTTTTATACTAGTGAACATCACGAGGTACAGTTGGTCTGACCATTATAGTGCGTAGATTCTAGTCAAACAGTTCACATTATCCTGAACTGCAAAGCGCCTACTGACTTTTATGAATAATTCATGCAGCATTATATTCTAGCGGAATATTTTCCATTTTCCCCTTTTAAAACCCTGTTTTGGTATGAAATGACTAGACTACCCATACAGTAGTAGTTCTTATTGGCAGAATATCATGTAAAGGGGTTACGTGCCTATTGCCAAAATTCTTGAGAGAATTGACAATAAAAAGTTTGTGAAAAAATCCTTTGTTTATTTGTATACATAATCCTTTCCCCCTGTCAGCATCCGGGTTGAGATATACCAGCACAAAGAAGACTGGTCCCTCAATTCATTAGTAACTTGCTATGTGAAAGCAGCTCATGTCCTGGCATACATTTGTTTCAGAACATTGTGGAATATCTTCATTTGGTTATGTTTGTTAACCTCCGCGGCTCCCTGTCTTGGAGACACTTCTTTTAGTTTCCTTCTTTCTTTTGCCGTAAAAGGAAAGGAGAGAGAGTAGAAAGAATCTCGTCTTTGATCATAACACTACCATTAGCAATATTGTTAATGTTGTTTCTATTTTACTGCATGCACATTTTCTTCTTAACTCTCCCTTAGTATCGACCGTGTCCATTTGTTTCTGATTTCAGCATTTAATAACAGTTGCAGGATAATGTTGAACTCTTTTTCCGCACGAGGAACAACGTTACTGCAATTTTGAATGAGTAAGCGTCTTTATTCTGTCTTTTTTCTTTTTCCTAATGGAATTTTTAATGTATGGTTAATACATTTAACTTTACTTCATCCTGTTTTATATCTATATTGCCGCCTATTACTATGTGATGAATTTGCTAAATCTTTGGTCACAGCATGCGAAATATGCCTGGGATAATGAGCCAAATGCCCCCACTACCTGTATTCATAAATGAGGAACTTGTGAAAATATTGCCGAGTTCATCTCAGGTAATTTTTGTGGCTTATTTACTGCTACTGCATAGATTTTGTTGCAGAAGACCCTCTTGATGTTCCATTTTTTAAGCTTCACTCTACACTTCTTAGCTTAGTGTACAACCTCTTAACTCAATGCCGCATCTATGGACCGGTTTGTCTGACCATTAGTCTACTTCCTCTCCTAAGCTTGATTAACTAAGGTCAAGTTTTGCAACATATCCTTGACCCTATAAATCAGAAAAATAAATATAATTTTTCTTTTGGCATATGGGTAAGATAAGACCTAAATTCCAACTAAATGAGTATAACTCGTCTCTAAAATCATACATTTCTTTTAGATTTTGGCTCTTGGATGCCCAAATGTGAAGGTGTGTTCAGTTGCCCAAAACCATCTGTAAGATTAAGGGCCTGTTTGGAAGTGAATTTGTTTTTTTATTTTTTAGAATAGTTTTTAAAAACAGTTTTGAAAAATTATTTTTAAGAATAAAAAAACAGAAAATCTGTTTGATTAGAATTATTTCTAAAACAAGTTTTTAAAACAAAAAAAATAGAAAAGTTGTTTGACAAAAGTGCTCTAGAAAACAGATTTAAGAGCAAGAAAACAAAAAACCTGTTTGGATGTCAAAAATGAAAACACATCTTTTATTCAATTAAAAAATTAAAGGTTAAATTATTTAAGGGATCATTAAATAATTATGCTAGTCCTATTTTAATCATCCAACTATTTTTTACTCTAAAAGAGCCATTAATTTTTCAAAATGATTCTATTCAAGTCATTTTGTTAATTTTCATCAAAAGAAATTAATGGAGAGAAGTTTAAATATAAATAATTAAAATAATAATTTTCAAATAAATTTAATTTTCTTTTTCTTCTTATATTTTTTATTTTGTGTTAACTTCTTCATTTTTTTTTAAGTTTATTCTTCCTCTCCCGTTCCCACTCTCACCGCTTAACACCAGCATTTATTTTCTACCAAAAAAAGAAAAAAGAAAAAAAGCAACAGCATTTACCAACCCAACAGCCATCCACCACCACCATCACCATCACCATTTTTCACCTCATCCCACCACCACTGACCACCATCGCTACTCCACCGCTAGCATCACCATCCAAACAACACTGACCATTTCCCAAATCATCTACCAACACTGCCCACCCAATTGAACACAATTTTTCAAAATAATCCATCCAAACAAATTTTTTGGTTTTTTTGTTTTTAAAAACCAAAAAACAGTTTTTAAAAACTGTTTCAAACAGGCCCTAAACCTTTGTTAGAACTACAGGGTGAATAGTGGAATTTGGAGAATTGGAAAACTGAGGATTAATGATTGCATCCAGTTGGAAAAGCTAAAGTTGCAGGTTTCCTTGTTTTATACTTTTCTCTATTTTCACCAGCATCCTAGTCCATTGTAACCTCATTACATATATCACTATTTGTTTTTAGGAAATGAACGTGGAAGTTTATATTCATAGTAATGTGGGCCCTAAATGTTCTTCATACTAATTATTGCCATGTGTCGGAGTATGTGTAACGCACTATTGACAAAGATAAGTAGTGTTGTCGTTAGAAGCTGTGTAAGGGAAATATTAGGTTGTCAAGCTACTTCACTCAGTAGAAAAGGGATCTACTACTTTCGAAGGGAAACTTTAGGTTCTCAAACTTTAAGGTAAATAGTACCTTGGTTTTCTATGTTATGGGTGACTTACAGGCACCGAACAATGTTTCTTCGGAATCAAAACTGGACTGTACATTTTACTGCTTGAAGGGCTTGAAAGTGCTGACAACCTAATTGAAAAATGAAGGGAAGAATAGACAGTCTAGGTATTAACTCTGTAGTTGTTGGTGCATCATCTTAGCAGGATAAATACAAGAATCAGGTAGCAACATTATATGACAACAGGAGTGAGCTATTGTACTTGCATAGAAGCAGCCGTTTTCGTAAAAAATGCAGTCTGGCTGGTCACGTTCTTCCTGGCAAAATTGAGAGAGTGCTGATACTGTAACTCACACGCACTATACACGTATAGATGTACCCCCTTTCCTTGAACATTTTCTTGTGTGACATATGACTCCGTCAGCTAAAGAAGATTAAAAATAACGCCCTTCACTTATTGGAGTTACATGCAACTGTTAAGTTGCTCATTAATCCTATAATGTAGGCCTAAATCAAAGCAAACCCAAAAAGAAAGTGTGTAGATGATCCCGCCATCCTTCTGTTCCCCCATTTGTGGTTTTCCACACATAAAACTATCCGTGTAGATGATGTTCAAATTTTTATTTTCTAAGTGCTATCTAACGCAGCCAAGAAATTTTATTTCTCAAAAAAAATACAGCCAAGAAATTTTGTAAGAATATATCCATGAGTTAAGAGTTCATTCAGTGTATTGGTAAATCTACAACATACATGTAAGAAAACCTATTTGGACCAAGTCTGCTGTCTATAAATGCATCAGGCTATTCATGACTTACCTTGGGGAAGAAAATAGCTTCATATGCTCTGGAACAAAAACTGCAAAACCTATTCAGTTGAAAAGTAAAAACATTATTCAAATATGTACACAACTAAATAAAATTAGGACTTTTAGAATCATTTTTCCTATTATCAAACTGGACGTTTTGGACCAATCTGTATAATTTGCGCTCACTACTCAATATACTATGCCTTTGCGATATACATGAGCTTACTGACAATTCTATGGTCTGGGCATAGTCTATATCCCAGAATAGCCCCATACGTGAAGCATCCATGGCTAAAAGCACAATAAGATCTGAAACTTATGCAACAAGTAGAGTAGCACTTGTAGTCATTTGGAGGGATTGAAATAATGAGTACAAGAAACTCGTAAGATTGTTCGACTTGAAAATGTTTGTAGATGAAGAACTTTTATATGAACTAGTATCTTCTCTTACTTCTCAAAAAAAGATAGTATCTTTTGGAGGAGAGTGTGTAATGTGAGAAGCTGTTCACCTGCTACTACAAGTGTGATATTGTTGCATCCCATGTGACACATTGTGACCTTTTCTTTGATATTGCCATTTATTTAGCATTGTTATGCGAAACTATACTTAGTTTAGGTATGACAACTGTGTATCATGACCTGGCGAGAAAGACTAAACTTACCTTGATAGTTGTCGTCAAGAATTATTTTCTCGTGAAAATTGTTGGAATCATCTTACAACTTTTTGCTGATGGGTCAGAAATTATTCCTCTTAGATTAGATGGTCCGAAATGGCCAAAAGGAAATAGTGTTCAAGCAGAAAAGGGGTGGCAATGGCTATAATGATATACGTATTTGCTCTTTTGAAGCTTTCAGAAATAGTATGATATTTGGCCCAAGTCCTTACTGGTGAGCACCAAGTGGTGCAGCTTTTGTATAATCAGAAATGATTTTCTAGAAAAATCTACATATCTTCCTCTACAAAGAACTATGGTGTTTGAGGCCATCTTCACTTTCCCTAAAGTATAAGGTGTGCAGGAAGTCATCCTCAAGTCATGAAAGTGGCATCTCCATACCTTCAAAAGCTCTTCTTTAACTATCCTGCCAAAGGGCAGGAAAAAGACAGGCATCATCTTCAGACTGCTGTTCCCTTCTTTCTTCACCTATGCAGAGATGACATTGACAAAAACTCATCAGTACTGCATGCATAACCCAAGCAACACCAAATAGAAAATCACCAAATTCCTTAATGACTGGGCAACAGGAGAGTGAAGTAAAAGATATCATTTTTGCACATAAAGCAGTAACTAAGAAAGTATAGATAGTTTAATTTGTTGATGTATATATTTTTGGGTTGCACCCCTTTGTGCATATCAATAAAATTCTTTACTTTTCAAAAAAAAAAGAAGAAGAAACTGCCTTCTTTGGAGTGTTGTTTCTCCAAATAGCTAAGCTGCCTTCTTTAGGTTGCTGTTTCTTCAAATAGCTAACCTGGGGAATGTTTTTTGTCTTTTCAAGAACCGAGGACTAGCAAAACTTTACTGAAAATTTCCCTCTGCTATGAGCATTCTGTATCATATTTTCTTCACATCCCCTCCAAATAATTGACTCCACAAAGCTTCTGGAAAAGGCCTCAGCTTCCTCCATTCGGAATCAGAAAGTTAATCTTCAGTACCTTGCTTCAATTAAATGCTAGTACTGAAGCTACACATGCTCCTTTGTCGACAGACAGGTTGTAAATGTTAGGGAATTGAGTGCATACCTCAGCTCGTCCACAGCAATTTTCATGCCAAAAACTCAGATTTTGACAATTGCCATTTGCTAACCTGAAGCCTCACTCATTTTCTGAAAATGTCCCAGGAACCTCTTAGTGTTCAATCCAAAGGCTGAATCTGTATGGCTGACCATCAGCCTTGGATATCCAATCTCCATCCTCAACCAAGTAACTGCAGTGCATCCGTTTTCTCCATAAAGCTTGTTCTTTGCTGTGACAACGCCACAGCTATTTGCAAAGTAATGTTTTGGTTAAATGATTACGATTTCTAGCACCAAACCCACCTCGAGGAAGAGGAAATTGTATGTGTCCCAATTTACTACATATAATTGTGACCCTTGCTGTTTCCTTCCCAAAAGAAATCACCATGCAGCTTTCATTTCTAGCTGCAACTAATTTTGGGATAACAAAGAGTTGAGATAGTATGTTGGCGGCAGGCTAGGCAGAGTTGACTTGATAAGTATCAGGCCCCCTCATTCCAGACATCCTTCAATTTGAAGTTAGACCCAAGAGGAAGCCTGAGGTATCATGTCGGGAGTTTGCTACTTCAGAGCCAAAAATGTTTTACCAATTGCGCCATCTTGTTTGCTGCACCCATTGTTATCAACTCCATGGCCCGTAGATGTGTTGTTAGACATCATACTATCATGGTTATTGAGAATATGATTACAGACCTCAAAATGATGCCACATATAAAAAAGAAATGGAAAAGAAAATGATACTACATTGTTGCGCTGAGTGCTTCTTTTTCATGGTTCTATAATGGTGCTTTAGATTATGTAGGAAGAAATATTATTCTTTTTGGAAGTGTAGAATTTACATTGCATCTGTAAGCAAAAGACACTTAATTATCCTTTGAAAAGTTGACCAATTGTGTAAAGTCTCAGCAGGTATGTTGAAAATTGATCTTTTGAACAAATGTGATTCTTATTAGGAATTCTCATGGTTTTGGCAGCCTGTTATGTTTGGCTCATCAAGTGGGATCCATCTGAAGAAGGAGCCAGGATGTTGATCAAACTTTCTAAGTTTGGACGTCCCTGGTCTTTGCGATACAGAAATTGTTCTGCTGTAAATGCGTGAGAAGCTGGTAGGCCATTCCAACTTTTTGTGTACACATACAAGAATTGAATTCGACGAATAGGGATTCCATTTCTGGTGGCTGCTACTTTTCCTGCCGAGAGATTGAGCGCAAGCACCAGGTGAGAATAATATGTAGACCCACTGCCAGGCAAAGGATCTATCTAATCAGACAAATGCTCTTATAAGCTAAATTAAATGTCAAGTGAGATTGATTTGTAAATTTATGAAACTGATACGATGTTTAAGTGAATCCGATGTGATTAATTTATTTGTAGTTTTGGTATGTTGTATCATTTAGCCTTCTGTGGTTGATGACTAATTTCTTTGCTGCATATATTTTGTATATTTTATCATCTGATTTCAACATTAAATGTTGTTATACTTGTATTGTTGTGCTGGTTGACTCTTACCCTTGTGTTAGAGTTAATTTAATAAAAACTCTGATCGCTTCTCTAAACCATAAGTAGAAATTTATCACCTCCTTTATTATTATTATTATTATTAGTATTATTTCTTTCTCGGTCTGTTCGACAATAATTAATTGTACGCAAATCTGTGTTTAATACGGACAAGGATCTTCTCTTAACCCCATCTCTATTTGTATCAGTTGAGAGGGAGGGAGATTTTAGCCGCTGGTTTAAAGTTAAAAGTTTTGGTTCATCTCAACTTTTAGGTGGAAATTGTGTTAAAAAATTTGTAGAGATGGCTAATTCAATAGTTTATAAATTAAAATTTTGAATCAAAGATTAAGATCTCCTTTCTAACTTTTGAGATAGAAATGGGAGGATTCATATAGGCAAGCCTCTCCATCTAACCCTACCTCATCTTTCTACTGTCAAAGCTGATCAAACCAAATCCAGTCAAATTAAGTTTTTATTTGATTAGATGAGATTGACTATATAGATCTAACAATGTTATTCTGTTGAGAGTTATTTTTTCTCGTTCTCCAACTTTATGGTTGGACATCTTGTTTGAGTGTCTCATCAAGCCAAACAAAATGAATAAATAAAATAAAAGAGAACCTCATCTTGATATTGCCATTTTTGTTTGCGTACATCGTAAGTGATTACAAGACAAAATAGTTGTAGATACTTGTTGCGTTACAATGATAACAAAATCCTGGTCCATCCTGTATGTAAAATAGCTACAAATTGTTCGAAGCTCACTTCACATTAGTTCTAGCTAATTCTTGCGTTATGATCATTCAACAGCTTGTTTGCATTAGTCATAATAGTAAAATCATTGACAAACAAATTCTTTCAGCTGTTCCAATTAGATGCAGATCAGCAGTGTGAGTTTATTCATCCTCATCTTCCCCTTCAATGGTCAATTGGATGCTAGTGAGCAAGCCATAGTTTGATGCTGCCTTGTGAGTCCCTGGTCATAGTTGAGCTTCGTCAAAACAAAACACATGTTCATGTTCAATTTGACTTGTTTAGATCATATGAATAATTTTTCAAGAGTTGTTTGCCAGTTGTTTTCTTTAGGTATTTTGAAATATGATGGTACTTTCAATGTGTCATGAAATCTCTCAGGAATTTGAATTAACCATATAAAACAGCTTCTTAAAATTGCAGGAAAAAGAAAAGAATCTACCATAGATAGTTCTATTTGGCATGTAATTTTTTGCTATCCCACACCTCCTTTACAGTATATTTTACTCCTCGTTCTATGATTTTCAGTTCCATCTGACCTGCTACCATATCATCAACTCTGTTTTCATATAATGAATCACAAGGCAATTTAAAGATGTATGTATGTCTTTGTGACTGGTAAGGTATGAATTTAATCACTCCGATCTGAGCTCGGTACTTGCAAAACAACAATTGAATCATGGGGGTTGTGTCGGGGACCACCTCAAACGATCAAGTAAGTAATTTGGTTCGAGCACTAAAGTAAGAACAGTACAGACAATACAGTGAATAGCTATATTAGAAAAATATTGAGTTATCTTTTTTCTATTGTTCATGTGTTATTTATACTAGTTGGTAGGAGATCTTCACGGATATATCGTGGTCCCTACAAATCTGATAGAATCTTGTCCTTTTAGACACGTTATCATTAATGAGTTAAGATTGGTCGAGCTCGGGTTGGTCCCGAGGAGTTATCTTCCCGAGCTCATGGTTATACTGCCAATTATTCGTAGAGAAGGTCTAATATATTTATCAAACTGGTCGGTCATAGTTTGTCGGGTCGGCTATTTTACCAATATCACTTGCCCCCCTAACTATTTGGAACTCACTCGAGGTTCAGGAAGTTGTATCTTGAGCCGAGCTCAGCTGAGGGATATGACCGTTGAAGATGACAAGTACTGATACTTCGACTGTCGCGCCGTAACAAATGTCATAAAGGCGATATGATGTTTGATTTTCTCGACGCATTGATTGGTCAATGCCCTGGTATTCCTACCAAATCTTCTTATAAATAATCGTTCATCTCATACATTTATACCTTTATGCAAATCTTTCTTACTGAAATCCTCTCTATTTTCGCAATTGCTCTAGTGCTCAACTCGAGAGACTTCATGCAAAACTTCTTAGAGTCTCTAGGTTGATCTAACCTCACAACCTTAGGTACTTCTTCGCCGATGGTGTATGCTACCTAGATATAGCTAAGGTTTTAAAAATTTATAACGCAACTGAAACATAATAGCATGCTCATCTAAGATCAAACCACATGATTCTAAGAAGAACAATTACATAAACATAACTAGCATATGAATTGTAATTGTATAGATAAAAAATTCAGCAAGTAGTAAAATTTGTTACATGGATTTGTTAGCTTAAGAACTTAACGAAAAGCACCAAATTCAACCTTGAACTTGTCTAAGAAGATCTACAAGCTTTGGAGACGAAGAACACCTCTTGATCTTCTCCTCTATGACCTTCTTCGTTCTGTAAGATGCCTTAAAAAAATGTGGGATTCTTCCTTCTTGATCTTGCTTTTAACGTGTGGAAGAGAAGAGAGAGTTCTCTTTTCTTTTTCTTCTTTGTGTCAGGTAAGTGTGTATGTAGGGGGTAGAGGAGAGCTCCTTTTATAAATAAGAAAAAGGCTAGGAAGATGACACCCAGTTGGAATAGGAGAAAGTGTCCCAAGCCTGCAAGGAATATATCTGAACACTTCTATGTACCTTGGGCTTTAAGTAATCCATCATAATCTAACTACTATACCTCCTTACATCTCTAAACCTCATCCACACACCACTTTCACGCTCCACATGCCTAGCTCCGTGTTTCTTGCACTAAGTTGCTAAATTCAATTTAGTAAAATTTCATAATGTTTTCAACTGTCAATTCATGAATTTCCATTACCAAATGGAAAGTCTACATGACTTAGACTTCTAGTTGTATTAGGACTCTATATTTAGAAACCCTTAGACTAGGAGGCTAGCAAAATATAATATTAGCATCTAACATAAGTAGGCTAGAAGATGGGCCAAAAGACATAAACAACTTAGCATCTAACCCCATAGCACATTTAGGCTTTTCAACCTTGACTTATTCCATTAAAAAGTCATGACTACATTCCAACGTGAATACTGTTGTTCACAAAAGCTCGTCGTACTATGTATGACCTTTGCCTTCAACCTACTAAGTAGAATGACCAAAATACCCTTCTATGTCACACCCACAATCAAGAAAGACTTTAACTGTACTATCTCTTCCTTGATAGTATCTTCTCCTTGAGACATCTAAATCCTTTAAGTAACCATCCTCCGGATATAAAACACTTGATCTAGGGAGTGACCCTCAAATCAGATATCCGATATACCCCTAGGGTATTCCACTAAGCTTATATTTGGATGATCTACCGAATAATCACAAGGGAGTGATTACTCTGTCACTCGATGACATGAATTCTATATTGTATATGCACTTTCTAACTAGTCATACCTATATGCCCAATATATAAAGCTATTGACCCACAACTGAGGTCTCACCCATAGTGCATCAAAGCACATGAATCTGATTTCGTCAGTTCATCTACATATACTCAAGATTAAGAGTATTGGCCACTTAGTAGCATAAGGTAAATTTGATCTCTATCTTTGATAGTAACTATTGAGAGATCATACCTAAGTGGTCCATTCTATGTGTGACACACAATGGTGAGGTTGGTCCAGAAACCTACTAATGACCAAGGCAAGTCACCTTCCTTAGGAGATCATCTAACTATAACCTAAATCTTGATGAAGTTCCCAACTTCAACAATCGGTTATGAACATAATCTAGAAAAAAAGTGTCAATGACTTAGACCTTCTGTGCCCGACCACCGTGTACCTAATTTACTCACTTAGATCAAGGACCTCTATACAAGAAAATACACGTAAATAAGATAATAGCATGATTCTATAGATAAAAAATACACGTAAAATTTATAACGCAACTGAAACATAATAGCATGCTCATCTAAGATCAAACCACATGATTCTAAGAAGAACAATTACATAAACATAACTAGCATATGAATTGTAATTGTATAGATAAAAAATTCAGCAAGTAGTAAAATTTGTTACATGGATTTGTTAGCTTAAGAACTTAACGAAAAGCACCAAATTCAACCTTGAACTTGTCTAAGAAGATCTACAAGCTTTGGAGACGAAGAACACCTCTTGATCTTCTCCTCTATGACCTTCTTCGTTCTGTAAGATGCCTTAAAAAAATGTGGGATTCTTCCTTCTTGATCTTGCTTTTAACGTGTGGAAGAGAAGAGAGAGTTCTCTTTTCTTTTTCTTCTTTGTGTCAGGTAAGTGTGTATGTATGGGGTAGAGGAGAGCTCCTTTTATAAATAAGAAAAAGGCTAGGAAGATGACACCCAGTTGGAATAGGAGAGAGTGTCCCAAGCCTGCAAGGAATATATCTGAACACTTCTATGTACCTTGGGCTTTAAGTAATCCATCATAATCTAACTACTATACCTCCTTACATCTCTAAACCTCATCCACACACCACTTTCACGCTCCACATGCCTAGCTCCGTGTTTCTTGCACTAAGTTGCTAAATTCAATTTAGTAAAATTTCATAATGTTTTCAACTGTCAATTCATGAATTTCCATTACCAAATGGAAAGTCTACATGACTTAGACTTCTAGTTGTATTAGGACTCTATATTTAGAAACCCTTAGACTAGGAGGCTAGCAAAATATAATATTAGCATCTAACATAAGTAGGCTAGAAGATGGGCCAAAAGACATAAACAACTTAGCATCTAACCCCATAGCACATTTAGGCTTTTCAACCTTGACTTATTCCATTAAAAAGTCATGACTACATTCCAACGTGAATACTGTTGTTCACAAAAGCTCGTCGTACTATGTATGACCTTTGCCTTCAACCTACTAAGTAGAATGACCAAAATACCCTTCTATGTCACACCCACAATCAATAAAGACTTTAACCGTACTATCTCTTCCTTGATAGTATCTTCTCCTTGAGACATCTAAATCCTTTAAGTAACCATCCTCCGGATATAAAACACTTGATCTAGGGAGTGACCCTCAAATCAGATATCCGATATACCCCTAGGGTATTCCACTAAGCTTATATTTGGATGATCTACCGAATAATCACAAGGGAGTGATTACTCTGTCACTCGATGACATGAATTCTATATTGTATATGCACTTTCTAACTAGTCATACCTATATGCCCAATATATAAAGCTATTGACCCACAACTGAGGTCTCACCCATAGTGCATCAAAGCACATGAATCTGATTTCGTCAGTTCATCTACATATACTCAAGATTAAGAGTATTGGCCACTTAGTAGCATAAGGTAAATTTGATCTCTATCTTTGATAGTAACTATTGAGAGATCATACCTAAGTGGTCCATTCTATGTGTGACACACAATGGTGAGGTTGGTCCAGAAACCTACTAATGACCAAGGCAAGTCACCCTCCTTAGGAGATCATCTAACTATAACCTAAATCTTGATGAAGTTCCCAACTTCAACAATCGGTTATGAACATAATCTAGAAAAAAAGTGTCAATGACTTAGACCTTCTGTGCCCGACCACCGTGTACCTAATTTACTCACTTAGATCAAGGACCTCTATACAAGAAAATACACGTAAATAAGATAGAGAGAATAAGAATGAATGCTTTTATTAATATTACCAATAACAATATGTATCCAATATATATGAAATGTCATGTGCTAGTGAGTTTTAGAGCATACTAATCCTAACAGATTCCTAATTGCACTAAAGATTACTACTAACTATCCGAAGACCTATAGACTCTACATGTGCTGAGAATACTTTCTCGGTAAGAGTTTTGGTAAATTGATCTCCTAGGTTATTAGTTGAAGTAATTTGCTCTACCACTATATCCCTTCGCTGGATAAACTCCCGGATTAAATGGTATTTTCTCTCTATATGTTTGCCTTTTCTGTGATTCCTAGGCTTATAACATTGTGCTACAGTACCACAGACAATTTCATCTAACTGAGTGAAAACCAATCTAGAAGTGGGCTTTCTGGAATCTCTACTAGTCTGAAAATCTAAGTCTGTATAAGCTAGACGATGTCAGATCGTTTGCACGATACTCCAACACATAGTTTTCCGTTCTTCGGAGATACTTGAATATATGCTTAACTGCGACCCAATGAGCTAGTCTTAGGTATGATTGATATCTGCTAACCATGTCTATAGTAAAATAGATGTCTGGTCTAGTGCATAATATTGCATACATAAGACTACCAACAGCCGAAGCATATGGAACCTTCTTCACGCTTTCTCTCCTAAGGTGTCTTCGAACACTAATCTCTAGATAGAGGTACTCTATGCCTAGAAGGTAACAAACCCTTCTTGGAGTCTCAGATGCTAAACTCGACAAGAATTTTCTCAATATATGAAGATTGGGATAATGCTAGTATCTTATTTCTACGATCTCGTAAGAGCTTGATCCCAAGAATACAACTAGCTTCTCCCATATCTTTCATTTGGAATTGAATAGATAGCCAAACCTTTATGGATGAAAACATCCCTACATCATTCTTGATTAATAAGATGTAATCCACATAAAGGATTAAGAATGCTATAGCATTGCCAGTACCTTTCTTGTATAAACATGGCTTATCAATGTTCTGATCAAAGCCAAACCCTAAACCCTATTAGGATGCCATGCTCAAGTCTATTAAGACGCCCGCTTAAGTCCAAAAATAGACTTCTTAAGCTTACAAACCATTTTTTTTGGCATCTTACAACAAATTCATCTGGTTGCATCATATAGATGCTTTCGTCAGGAATCCCGTTAAGGAATATTGTTTTGACGTCCATCTGCCATATCTTGTAATCATAATGACACGCTATGGCCAAGAGAATCCTAATGGACTTAAGCATGGCTACTTGTGAAAAGGTCTCCTCATAATCGATCCCTTTTTTATGAGTGTAACTTTAGCAACCAACCTTGCTTTGAAAGTTTCCACTTTCCCTTCCACATTTCTCTTTCTCTTGTAGACCCACTTGCACCCTATGGATTTTACCCTTTCAGATGCAACTACAAGATCCCAGACCTGATTGGAGTACATGGACTCTAATTCAGACTTCATTTCTTGATGCTATTAGTTAGCATCTACGTTCGTGACTACTTCATCGTTACTAGTAGGGTCAGCAATCTGATCTTCAGAGTTTGCCTGAAAAAACTCTCCATAGAATCTATCAGATTGCCTAACTATCATCCCACTATGATGAGGCTCCGAGGTACTATTAAGGATAGGTTGTTCATTTATTTTCTCATTTAGTATAGGTGCATTAAAAGAACCATGAGGTATCTCCTCTAAAACAACTTCAAAATCTAGTGATGTTTGGACCACTATATGATCCTCTAAATATCCAGCATAGGTACTGATAAGCACTTTTTGCTCCTTAGGATAATAAAAGATCCCACCCTTGGTTCTTTTAGGATAACCTATGAAATAGCACACTTTCGATCTTGGTTCTAGTTTTGTATCATTGCAACTCAGTATATAAGCTGAATAATCCCAAACATGGAGGTGCCTCAATCTAGGTTTGCGGCCTATCCATATGTCCAATGGTATTCTAGATATTGACTTGAAAGGAACCAAATTCAAAATGTATGTTGTTATTTCTAAGGCATATCCCTAGAATGATATGGGTAATGTCGCATGACTCATCGTGGACCTTACTATATCCAAGAGTGTTTGATTTTTTCTCTCAGCTACACCATTTTGTTAGGATGTCCCAGGTGTAATTAACTGAGAAACTATATCATTTTCTGTGAGGTATTACCAGAACTCACCTGAGAGGTATTCACTACCACGATCAGACCGTATGGATTTGATATACATTTTTGATTTTCGCTTCACTTTAGCCTTAAATTCTTTGAACTTGTCAAAGAATTTTGATTTGCATTGCATTAGGAATATATATCTATATTTGAGTAATCATCTGTAAAGGTTATGAAATACTTATAACCTACACAAGCTAGTGTGCTCATAGGACCACACACATCTGTGTGCATCAATTTTCATACTTTGTTGGCTTTATGTCCCTTAGAAGAGAATGGCCTTTTGGTCATCTTCCCCTTAAGACATGATTCACACTGAGGTAGTTGATCAAGATCTAATGAGTTCAGATGCCCATCCTTAATCAACCTCTGAATCCTGTTTGAGCTAATATGACCCAAATGTAAGTGCCATAAATAAGCATCATTGGTTGATGAAACATTTCTCTTATTACTATGCTCTATGTTGTGCAGTATCTATGTTTTAGGATATAAATATAACCAATTATTATGTAAACTAGCGGAACATATTATGCCACTACTTTTACTGATGTCCATACCAAAATGGAAAAAAACTACATAATTATAGTTTAAATGTTGCGAAACTGAAATTAATTTTCTAAAAAATCCGGAACATAATAACAATTATTCAATACTGATATCCTATTACTACTAAAAGAAAGTAAAACATCTCCTATTGTAGCTACCCAAACTTTTGTTTCGATACCAACTCTCAGAGCAAACTCCTATTTCTTAAGCATTCACATTGTCCAAAACACATACAACGAGTTACAGATCTAGCTGGTAGTCTTGAATATAATGTCCAAGATTCTTTAGAATCAACCACCAAACACATTTCAATGTAAAATGCTAAAGGAGGTACCTATCTTGCTAGTATCAAGGTACTTAGAATGGTCATTCTTCTAGTGCCCTTTCTCTTTGCACTTGAAACACTTCTCTGTGGGCTTGTTGCCTTCACATTTTTGTTCTTACTAGTTTTATCACCTTGTTGCCCCTTACCATTATTATGTTTCCCCTTGTTCTCAAACTTCTCCCTTTATGTGTTGAAGCTCTAAGTAGAAGCCTAGGAGATATGGGCTTGACCTTTTGGGCTTTATGATAGCCTTTGTCTCCTGAAGCTCCTTTATTAGCTCTAGGAGCATCATGTTCAACTTGCTCATTTTGAACTTGAACTTAGTGAAGGACTCTAGTAGAGCCTCCAAGGTCATGTCTGTAACTCCCCGATCCCTCGCTGAACCATGACTGTAACGGACAGAGTTTCTCCTGTACTTAGGTCATTCCAACACCTGCTCAAAAACACAAATGCCAGCAACAACTGGACCACAACAAAATCCAAGGTCTAACCCTAGTATAACATGACAATCATAGAATTCTTTAACCTACCCTTGGCAAGATAAATCTAAATAAAGTAAGACATGACCAAGAGAACTACTAAGTACCAAGATTCTAGCATTCTTTAGCTTAATAAAAGTTTCCTCAGTACTTCAAACATATACAAGATTGCAAAGCTCAAATAGATTAAATTTACATTTCAAAGAGACAAGAAACTAAAAACATCTTCTTGATTACAACAAGACAAAAACTACGATCTATCACGTGCAAAACAGTGCTTCAGTGCAAGACAGGTTATACAACACACAAGGCACATATAATCCACGTCTCTAGGTCATAGAAAAAACTACCCTCTAACCTTTAAAGCAAGCAAGGAAAGAACTTCAGTCTTTAACTCGAGGACCCACCTCGGACTCTCCTGAAATGGTTGAGCAAATACATGCTCAATGAGGGGGGAATAAATGTAGGGAGGTTTTGAAACTCTTTTTGTGCATGCAATTAACAAGTACACTACAAACAATAAGTAACCACGGGAGTAAAACAAAGATACAAGATAATCATTTAAGCATAGGAATTATATAACCACATTTAAAAGGATATGATGACGATCACGGTCACGAGCATGAACACGAACCACGAACACCAGCACGAGCATGAGGACAAACATGATAATAAAGCTGGCAAATCCAAAACACCAGTGGGTGTACTCTGGATGTACCCCAAATATCCTACGACCCAACTCTCTCAGGGAAGCAAAGTTCCCAGCGAGATAGAAAATAGGGTATAGAGGTTGGGCAACCAGCCACTGGCAAGCCCAATGCTACCCACGGAGGCCTAACACATCCATCCCGAATGAGATGGTTACACAACCATAGACACGAAAGACACGAGATAACATATATAATCCAAGAATAATCAATCCGATAAGCACATAAAGTGAGGGGGCAACAAAGTAGGTTGCCCATCAAACGATTAAGCAAGAAAAAGTATTTCATAGCATATTTATTCACAATGATGCAATCAATTCTCATATTACAATCAATGGAACTAAACAACACAAGATAGAAGCAATTCAATTAGATATTTATAGCTAAGTGCAAGCCAAAAGTTAACTATGACTAACTGGCCTAAAAAACATAATTTTATCATAAAAGCTCATTCTATTGCACAAGAGGGGGACAAGGGTAATGGAAACAAGTTAACTAGACATAACTTTAGCTAGTAAAAATGAGCTACTCTAATGACATTTCCATACATGTTATCATTTTTAGTTAACAATTGACTTACACAAGAGTGATAACAAGTTTACTTACAACAAATCAAACTAGCTAACCTCATAAGCAAGCCTTAATTCCACTATAGATCCAAGGAATATACAAGCTAAATCAAACATAGCATAACTAGCAACATAACAAGTTCATAACATATTCTTTAGTAATGGTATCTTCAAATTACATACTACTCTAATAGGGTTCTAACTTATGCATGTATTCTCTTTCACTAGCAAATAGCTTGCACCTAAAACTAGCTAAATAACATTTCTAACATTTACTAGTTTGCAATTCAAAGCTAAGAGCATTTCAATTTGAAATTCATAGTCAAAACCCAAGCTAAAATTAACTTGAATAAGCTAACACATAACACACATTTTTATTGCACGATAGGGAAAAGGGGAAAGGGGAACAAAGTGGTTGCCAGGCTGCTGCCGGTAACCACCACATTTTTATAATTACTTATGTGAAAATTGGGAATTATTTGTACGTGTGTGTTGTAACCTGTGGTGGCTACCGGCAACAGCCTGGCAGCCACCTTGTTCCCATTTCCTCTTTCCCCTATTGTGCAATAAAAATGTGTATTATGTGTTAGCTTATTCAAGTTGATTTTATCTTGAGTTTTGACTATGAATTTCAAATTGAAATGCTCTTAGCTATGAATTGCAAACTAGTAAATGTTAGAAATATTATTTAGCTAGTTTTAGGTGCAAACTATTAGCTAATGAAAGAGAAGACATGCATAAGTTAGAAGCCTAAGAGTAGTATGTGATTTGAAGATACCATTACTAAAGAATGTGTTATGAACTTGCTATGTTGCTAGTTATGCTATGTTTGATTTAGCCTGCATATTCCTTGAACCTATAGTGGAATTAAGGCTTGCTTATAAGGTTAGCTAGTTTGATTTGTTATAAGTAAACTTGTTACCACTCTTGTGTAAGTCAATTGTTAACTAAAATGGATAACATGTATGGAAATGTCATTCGAGTAGGATCATTTTTACTAGCTAAAGTTATGCCTAGTTAACTTGTTTCCTTTACCCTTGGCCCCCTCTTGTGCAATAGAATGAGCTTTTATGATAAAATGATGTTTTTGAGGCCAGCTAGTCATAGTTAACTTTTGGCTTGCACTTAGCTATGAATATCTTATTGAATTGCTTCTATCTTGTGTTGTTTAGTTCCATTGATTGTAATACGAGAATTGATTGCAACATTGTGAATAAATATACTATGAAATACTTTTTCTTGCTTAATCATTTGAGGGGCAACCTACTTTGTTGTCTCCTCACTTTATGTGCTTATCGGATTGATTATTCTTGGATTATATATGTTATCTTGTGTATCTCGTGTCTTTCGTGTCTATGGTTGCGTAACCATCTTATTCGGGATGGATGTGTTGGGCGTCCCTGGGCGGCATTGGGCTTGCCAGTGGCTGGTTGCTCAACCCCCGTACCTTATTTTCTCTCTCGCTAGGGACTTTGCTACCCTGGGAGAGTTGGGTCGTAGGATATTTGGGGTACATCTGAAGTATACCCACTGGTGTTTAGGATTTGCGGGCTTTATTATCGTGTTTATGCTCGTGCTCGTGTTTGTGGTTCGTGTTCGTGCTCGTAACCGTGATCGTCATCGTATCCTTTTAAATATGGTTATATAGTTCCTATGCTTAAATGATTATCTTGTTTCTTTGCTTTACTCCAGTGGTTATTTATTGTTTGTAGTATACTTGTTAATTGCATGCACAAAAAGAGTTTCAAAACCTCCCTACATTTATTTCCTCCCTCACTGAGCATGTATTTGCTCACCCCGTTTGCTCAACCATTTCAGGAGAGGCCGAGATGGGTCCTCGAGTTAAAGACTGAAGTTCTTTCCTTGCTTGCTTTAAAGGTTGGAGGGTGGTTTTTGTTATGATCTAGAGACGTGGATTATATGTGTCTTGCATGTTGTATAGCTTGCCTTGCACTAAAGCACTGTTTTGCACGTGATAGATCATTTTTTTTGTCTTATTGTAATCAAGAAGATGTTTTTAGTTTCTTGTCTCTTTGAAATGTAAATTTAATCTATGTGAGCTTTGCAAGCTTGTACATGTTTGAAGTACTTAGAAAACTTGTATTAAGCTAAAAAATGCTAGAATCTTGGTAGTTAGTAGTTCTCTTGGTCATGTCTTACTTTATTTGGACTTATCTTGCCAAGGTTAGGTTAAATAATTCTATGATTGACATGCTATAGTAGGGTTAGACCTTGGATTGTGTTGTGGTCCAGTTGTTGCTGGCATTTGTGTTTTTGAGCAGGTGTTGGAATGACCTATGTACAAGAAAAACTTTGTCCGTTTTCTCTCGTTTTTCGTGCCTTGGGGTTTGGATCTGTTTGTTACTATTGGTCCTGGTTCCGTGAAGGATCGGGGCATTACATTTATATCATATGAAAGTAAGCATCAATTGGTACACACTTAACACATTTGTTCAACTCTTACAAACTAAATATCATTTGCTTAACTTCCACAATTTACTTTTTAAAAGCAAGGTCATAATCCTGTCCATAGTGGCAACCATTCTATCTAGCACCTGAGTATGCATATCTAACATGACCTAATGTCTAATCATACAATTCACTAGACCATATAATTATCATGTAGGCAAACAAATACATATATGCACTCTTCATACACAGAGCCATAATATATACTCAAGGACAATCATACACACACACGGCTAAACATATACATATAAATCTACCATAGATGTCAACACTACCTTAACTCATATAATTCTTTATCTTATACCATATTCCACTAATATATATATATATATATAAGTCAATTACTCCCTAATCCACAACAATATATGAATTTACACATAGAGCTATATACATATTCAGCACCCAACTCCAAACAAGTAGGAATTTAATCATGCAAATATAATAATAACTTTCAAGAACTTATCACATTAGAGTTTAAGAAATGAAAGATTGAATTAAAGTAACTTCTACGTTAGACTTCACTACTATCATGATTAGCATGGCTCAATTATTATAACATAGAAAACCATATAACTCCAAAATCTATTAGCATGCACTAATACGAATAACTAATCATTATATCTCATCAAAGTATGTATCATTTAATACGCATTTATCAGCATGTTATTCGACACATTTTACACCCATATAAAATACTCAGACACGCGCTCGGACCTCTATTCGAAACACCACTAAAACATATTTTGATGCACATATTTTATACAAAAGACTTCTAAACACACATTCATGCATATCTATCATACAAGTACACTTCTTAAACACATATTCATGCAAGAACACTCAAATTAGGCATATAACATACAAACCGAAGTTCCTGTAAGACTCCAGACCCGCATACATATGTATTTACTATGTAGTGTCATTCATTTGCATACATTTATGTGCAATTATTTTTTAAAAAAAAAGCTTATTTAAAAATAGTTACTATTCATAAGATTTTCGACTGTTTTATTTTCTTGGTTTTACATTTTTTCCGTGTTACTTGACATTTAGGAGGCATGAACGAATTTGAATTACTTGTATAGTACGTCGGGAAGGAGAGTAGAAAAAATATTGTGTGTCATAATGAATAGTAAATTTTAGCTTTTTACACTGAGCTTTTAGTGTTTTGCTTTGGTTTTGGGCATTTTAGTTAGCTTGTAGTGCATTTTTGCCTAGCCCAAACCCATGACCCATGACCCATGACCCAAACCCATTTTTCTTGCCTTATAACCCATATTAGCCATAAAAATTGACCAAAAAGAGAAAAAAAAAGATGAAAAATTGGCCTTAAAGGGGAAAAAACGGGAATAAAAAAAAAGTTGCAAGAGTTGGCCATTTGATCCAATCCAAAGCTTGGTTTTGAGATTTTGGGCTACCCAAGAGCCATTCCTAGCATCTTCTACTTGTATAGGTGACGGATCGCATATTTATTTGCATTTAAACCTTGTTTCAAGATTATTTAAATTTCTAGATTTGTTATAAATGCTTGAATTTATGGTTGTTCTTGCTTATATTGCATGTTATGGAGAGTGTAGAGGAAACTTTTGAGGTTATTTGATAATTTTGTTGGCTAAAAATGGTGGTGGCATATTGGAGAAGATGATGAATAGTGTCAAATTGGGATTTTGATAAAACGTTGCTTATTAGATTGATTTCTTGCTTTCTATAGATGCTAGAGATGTTAATAAACATAGAAGAGTAGTTGTATGGACTTAGTTTGCTTAAAATGCAAATTTAGCTTAGGTAACAAAGGAATTTCGGAGTAACAGCAAATCCGGGTTGATTTGATTGATATATCTAGTGTTCTTAGGGTATATAGGTGTTAGAAGTGCTTTTCTAACTCTCGCTTGAGCTTTGGTTAGGGTACGTGTAGTACAAACTCATAAAGGGCCAATCGGGGCTTTTGTGATAATTGCAGTTTAAAGTATGGTTTTACGGTTTTGAATGATGCCATAATATGTATTTAGAAGTGTAATATAGTTAGGTTATGAATTGGAAAACTTGTAATTGGTATGTGCTTTGAATTAGGTCTTGAGCTAAAGGGGTCGTTTGACCAAATGTTGACTTTTCATGTTTTGATTGGAGTTATGGTCCTAGCAGTGCATGGAAGCACTTTTGGTACTATTGTGGTATTGAATTGAGGGGCGATTTAGGTAGCTATAGTTCAAAGTGACTCAGGGCTTTTCCGAGCTTATGTGTCAAAAGTAGGGTTTTAAGGCTGGAGTAGGTATCTTATAGTGTTCTTAGAGAGGTAGAATGGTTGATTTGTGGAAATTGCACTTTAAGTTTCGATTGTAAACTAAATTGTGTTGGTAAAGAAAGGGGTAATGCGCTAAAGTTAGGGTTAATGTTGTAACTGTGTTGCAATGCTACTTTTCATGCTCATTTAATGTCTATTAAATGGTTGGTTTGGAGTATGCTTGAGTTTTATTTGTATGAGTAAGAAATTGTGCTAAACGAGATTAGTTTAAAAAATTGAGATAGTTACTAGTAACTGGCTTTCAATTAATTAGTTAAGAGCTTAAATATAGTTACGTAGAATGTTATTTCCTTTTGGAAGTTCGTAAATTGAACTATACGTTTACTTTGTTAGAGATTGAATGAAAAGGCCTATAACTTGTTCATACTACTTATTAATTGTATTATAGGTGTGAAGTTATGCTTATATAACTTATTGGTTAAATGTTATATAGTGTTTCTTCTAAATAAATTGTCATTGCTAGTTAATGTATATGTATTTATTATACTATTGTATTCGTGTAATATTTGGTACTTAAGAAATGTTGCATATTTAATCGCTTGAGTTGTGTGTTGATTGAATAATGAATTGAATGCATGCTAAACAATGAAATATATTGATAATTGTGTGAGATCAATGGAATCAAATAAAGATAAATAAGTTAAGGGATTTATGAACTAGCGTTAGTTAAGAATGGACGTATAACTTCTTAAGCAAATAATTGATTGTGTTGCATAATGATAATTGAATGAATGGTACATTTGGAGAATATTGAAGAAGTTCTTGGCTAATTCCCACATGTTTGGTTTTAAAAGGTAAATGAGTCTTCATCCTTATGTGCATAATAGTTTATCTCTTTGTTCATAGACTATGTGATTTAGTATAATTGTTTAAGTAGTATGTGCGTATTGATTATATATTGTGTGTGACGGCAACCTACTTTGTTGTCCCTTAATTTTGTGATTATTCGGTTGTCTTAATTTTTATCATCTTGAGTGCATTGCATTGTGGTTATGCAACTATTTGGGCATGGTAGTGTCGTGGAAGCCGGGCAGCATCGGGCTTGCCGATATACCTCGGCTACCATGGTTGCCCAGTCCCTCTGTCGCTTGGGATGCCGCCCAGGGAGAGTTGGGTCGTAGGATTTCGGGGTACATCCGGAGTATACCCATTTTGGAGTTATAAGGGGATGCTGGCTTATTGATATCAGTGTTATTATTACATCAGGATTTCAGTTCGTGGCTCGTGGTTTGTGATTGAAGAGCAAGTGAATCATATCCTCATTAATGTGATGTATTTTTATTGTTTATTCGTACTTTAGTTACTTAACTTCTTTATTTGTATTAAAATGTTGCGTTGCACGAATTCCCTTATAAATGTTTCCCGTAACTGTTCCCCTCCCTCACTGAGTATGCATTATTTGTATACTCACTCCTCATCATGAATCTTTCATGTTATAACCAAAGGAAGTGTAGTTCGTGATTACGTGATAGTTCGTGCTTGAAGAGTGGCCTTACGTGTTATGTGGCTTGAGTTGTAAAAGTTGTAAAGTTTTACTTTCATGAATTGTATATACTCATTGTATGAGAGAAATGTAATTAAGCTTAACCAGGTCATAGAGTGCTTTGATAACCTAGTTTATATAATAGCTTAATGAGGTTTGAGTTCAATGCATGTATAGAGTTGTTGTATGTTTAGACACAGTACTCGTCCATTTATATGTTGTGTGCAGGTAAATTGTTTGTCCTATAAATTGGGAAAACTCCGTCCGTTTCTCCTCGTATTTTGTGACTTGGGTTTTGGATCGGGTTGTGTTTAGTGGATATATAGAGCTCCTATTTCCATGAGGGAATGGGGCATTACAGGTGGTATCAGAGCTTAGTTAGCTCTCATCCGAGACAAGGTCCTCGGTCTGTCGGGTAGTAAACCTCGAGTGCATGCATATGATGTGTGTTTTGAATAAATATGTGCTTGCATGTGGACTTGTGTTTGCTTGAGTGAAAATGTGTTCTATGGGTTATATTGCGTGAAATAGGAAGATTTTGTGATATGTATAACTATGTGATTATGTGTAATTTGTATGGAAGTGTGTTTCTACGTGATTTGCTTATGCGAAATATGATGAATGTGTTAGATGAAAAAATATGTGACTATGTGCCCTTATGTGATTATGTGTGTATTAAGTGTTCAACTTATGTGATTTCAATTGCATATATGCATTACTCGTTTATATAGTAAGTAATCTCCTCCTCCTGAAAGAGATGGCCAGTAGCGGATCTTCTAGAGATGTTCAACTGGTGTTCTTGATCAGTCTCCTTATTCGGATTTCTTATTGGAGCCTTTATTTGGCTATCTTACCAGGAGTTCTTCTGCAAAGCTCCTGTCACGCCCCAACTCGACCCCTCCTATGATCAGTCAGGACGCAACGGAATTTCGGCAGTATAACGACAGTAAATAGATTTCCGAGGTTCTAAACCAACCTCATAAAACATCATACATCCCGTAATTCCTCAATATAAACAACAACATACAACACAACCATATTATACAATAAAACATCCTCGTTATACGCCTCCGTTCCAACATGACATACAATACCTCAACTTCATCATACATTTCAAAAATAAGTTGAGACACAACTACAATTTAACCATAGACAAAAGGAAACCGCTAAGTTAACATCATTTGGATCATCATCTTCCAACATCTATTACAATAAGAACCACAAAGCATATAAAAGTCTATTAAACTAATACACAAGACATTTAACAACATAAAGTCATGGATAGGACTCGGGAACATATGACTCGTCCACGTAAAGCACATTTTCCACATTCTCCTCTTCAGGAGGCACATACCCGTAATCCGGCTCTGCAACACCTGTAAGCATGCATTAATAGAGAGTGAGCTTATATACATAAGCCCAGTGAGGATCCGATAGATCTCGACAGTATTCACTACGCTCCTTGGATTTAGTCCTTTGAGCAAGTAAACACACAACAACAATAATCACATAAATAATGCTATCATCACATAACAACATAAATAATGCTATCATCACATAACTATATAACCAATCAATAAGGATACTCTATTTGGTGTAGCTCCAAACGCCATCACGATCTCAACCGTTCTTCTTATAACTCCCCATTACTCACGCACCCGAGGTACCTCACTATCCCCTTCCCTCCATGACATCTCCGTCATGCGAGCTGGGGGTAGCCTATGGCAGTCATGCCGGTTTCAACCCGACAGCCCGACGCTGCCCGAGAGGTGGCACACACATACCAAGGCTCCATATTCATCAATCATCATGCAAGCATAAATCGATCAATCAATTGGGAGATCAGCAACAAGAGTGCCCGATTCCCGCATTCAATAATAATCAATCAATAACATCAATATAACATCAATATAACATCAATATTAAATTAAACATCAAACAACGTAGTTAGATGACAAAGTAGGCCATCTAACCGGACATGCATAATATTCATAATTAAACTCTAAATTACTCAACAACAACTCACCATTCATCACTCGAACACTACCCAACCATCTAAGGCATCGTTCAAGAAATTAAAGAATGACAACCTAACTTCTAAAATTCATAACTTACAATCTACTAATCCAAACATTGCCAAATCAGTTCCTATCACTCACCCATTCAACCTACTACATTAGCCCTCTCGGAAATCCACCATAACACCTCCAAAACATGCCCGATAACCCTAAAACCCTATGACGTCATGGCTGGATTTTCCGGATTTCCACACAAACAATGTAATCGAAAATTCGGCATTACAACAGCGCTAACACGTAATTATCAAGTATTTAGAAATCGACGGCAATCGATTTCGAGCAACGCAACTCAATTAAATCAACTTTGAACATTTTAATCAAAATTAAATACCCGGAAAATAAAAATTATGCTATATCCGACAGAAATTCATAGTATTAGTATATAATGATCCCTAGCATGCAAGGAGCAATAATCTAACATCAGATTTCAATTCTAACGGTTCAATCTTCATTTATACGCAAAAACACAAAAATGACATTTTGAGATCTAGAATTTTTCTCTCACCTTAGATGCGATATAAGCCTAGGAATGCGTGCAATGCGTGCCCAACAAGCAGAATCCAAGTCGGTGCGAAGTTTCACGGACAAAAACTAGGTTTTTCTTTGAAAAATTGGATTGAAAAGCTAAGTTTTTCTCTTCTCTTTTCTCTCCTCTTCCTCTCGGCAATGTGTGTGTGTGTGGTGGTGTTTTTGTGTTGTGTGAGTGTGTGTTGAGGACATAAGCTTAAATGGTCAACTATTTAATTAAAGTCAAAGTTATTTTAATAGGTAATTTTGTGTTTTTAATGTCTTTAATTGCATTTTAGTGATCACCAAGTTAAAATTAATTATGCAACCCCCAAGATATCTCAAGTGAGTTATTTTTAGGTGACAAGAAGTTTTACATTCAAAGAATTCCACCCGAGTCGGCTTAAAACTCGATTTTCGCAAAAGTCGGTGTAAAAACCCTAATAAATTCTTAAGCCGATTTTAAAACCGTTTTCATCAAACACAGGTCTATTAAAGTCCGTGGACTAGGTCTAGAAGGGTTAAAAAGACCAGTTTCAAAATTATAGCGGACGTGTTTCGAAAATACTATTCACTGAAAATCGACGATAAAATTTCTGACTCTGTTTTTGATGAAAATTTCATGAATGCACATTTAGCACGTATTAGAAGTATTGACTTCAAAATTACAACTTTCTAGGTCCTATAGCACATAAACAGATCATATGCACGAAAAACGAGGTAAAACACGTAAATCGAGTTAAAGCAGAAAACTGGGGTTTCACATTCTCCCCTCCTTAAAACAATTGCGTCCGCGCAATTCTCGAACTGATAGACAATTAAATCCTCAATCGTTACACTTAACAATATTTCTCTTAATTCCCATTTATCTCTTAGGATGATACCTAACCAAAGACCTCAAAAGAACAACCTCTGTTGACTGCAAGTTGATGATCATAGTTCCAAGACAATCTCCAATTCATAATTCTCTCCTACCTAATATCATATTGCATATGAAAGAAATTGCAACTCCAAGTCTTAGCGTGACACCACTAATTATCAATCATCCCCTACTACACAAAAGAGCTCTATGAACACCCCGAGGGTTTAAAAACTCATTTACGATAACATGAATGATTACTGATCAAGGGAATATCTCAAAAGTGACATTTGTCAGAGTATGGCTCTTATGAAATTTACAAGGAAATACGAATATGGAAAGTCATATTCGAGCCAACAATCAAGGGAACAAGAGGTCAAACAAGTTAGAGAATCAAGAGCCTAATAGTTTAATAAGGAAGCATGATAACTAAGATAAGAAATGTCTCAGCACCTTTTAGTTAAATAAGTACGAACAAAGGATAATGGCGAGTCAAAACAGTGCTGAGTATGTTGAACAAAAATTCCTGAACAAGTAGATATTTCAATTCTCGATGATTGTTCAAAGAACGAACAAGTAAGTTGTACTTGAGGTAAAATAAAATTAAGAGATAAGAGATGATTAATTCAATAGAAAATATGAGTGTCAAGATAATGAGTATCTTAGCACGCAATAACCAAAGAAGTATTAATAAGAAGGACAATGCCGAGTATATTGAATGAGCAATTACAAGCAAAGTAATGACTCAAGATTTAATAATGAAACAATAGGATTAACAAGGATCAACAAGAATGACAATGATGTACTTAGGTAGGGAGTACATCAAGCAAGTGAAATTCGAATAAGTAAAATGGTATACCAAAGGAAAAATTACTTTCAAATGAATAGTAATAGGATGAAATGAAATATTGAAACGAATGGCTAGAGATATAGAATGAAATATAGAAGTCTCAAACCTTAACTCCAATAAGCGCCATTGCTATAAGAACAAACTATGAATGTTAAGAATGGAAACAATGTCAAATGAGTATAGGATCCATTAATCCAATAAGCAAAACTTTCAAGAAACAATTGATATGCTAGAAAAGTGTAACTCTCTCTCAAATAAGTGAGAATAGAGTAGAAATGAATAATAAGACCAATAGAATAGGAAGCACAAAGGGGGTGTCCCACCTATACATTTAAATACCAACAAGTCAAATCCTACAATCTATCTTCCTCCAAAACAAGACACTAAGGAGATCTAGAGAACCTAAGGAGTCATAACAATCATCAAACAAGATAAATCACTCCAAAATTTTACATTCCGTACCAGACCAATCACTAAACAAGATAATTCACCGATTACCCAACAAGATTAACTAATGAGGACTCCAAAATCTGATAACACAATACAGATTCATACTAACCCATTATAACACAAGAGAATCCTCAATCAACAATTTAGAGAGTCATACCACCTAGAACTCAAAAGCTTGATGTAGGTAAGTAAATGTTCAGTCACCAAAATGCATTCTTATTTCCTCAAATAATTCTATCTCCCAACAATTACATCCTCGAATAAAGTAACTTTAGTCAGGAATCACTTCAATTGTCTCCAAGGCTTAAAGATCAAAACTCCAAAATATCCATTAATAATATAGCAATCTCAAATAGTAGAAATATTCACATGTTATACCACACTTCATTCCATTCACAAATATACATCACTAATTCCTCAAATAAATTCATTCTAAAATAACCTCAAGAAAGTATAATCTGAGTTGAGACTCCAAAAGTGTCTAATCACAACCTCACAGAAACCTCAACTTATGATTCATCTCCAAGTAATAACAAGTTAAACATGGCAACAAAAGTAATTATAATCATCAAGATACGTTGCTATTTTTTCGAACAACTTCATTCTCGCTAAAGCAACATCAAGATCAATCCAATAAGCCGAAACTAAAATCCATAAACATAACAATTAAAATCTAACTGATAAACTTCTAGGATAATAATAATTCAAAATCATGGCCTATCTCTCTTTTCGAAAACTCTTATAACCACCCTAGACATTAAAAGGTCACTCACGAGTTAAAACATGTATGCATCTATATCATATGAAAGACAAGTATAACGTAATACACAATTACCATACAATGAAACATTATCACATAACACACAATTCAACATATAAGAAGCCAACATCACATAAACAGGTTATATCATAGAAGTAAGTTATAAACAATTAAAGTCACATAAGCAACAAACTTCACATAAGACAAGTTGATCACGTAACTCACATTGGTCACTTAAAGTACATTGACCATCTAAAGCACGTTGTTTCACATAAGCTAGTTATAAACAATTAAAAGCACATAAACAACTAACTTCACACAAGGCACAAAATCACATAAAACACAATTGTCACATAATACACATTAATCACATAATGCACATTAATTACAACACATTGAGTACGTATAACACGTTATCACATAAAACATATTGACCACATTAATTCACTTAACACACAAGGCATATTGGTCACATAGAAAGTTAGACACATAAATAAATTAATCACATAAACATATTAACATATGTTTCACTTTTCTTTCACTTAATACATACTTGCATGCTTAGACCACTACCCACATTCCGAGGATACCCCGGCTGACAGCTAACATGCGCTCTGATACCACTTAAACTGTCACGCCCCAACTCGACCCCTCCTATGATCAGTCAGGACGCAACGGAATTTCGGCAGTATAACGACAGTAAATAGATTTCCGAGGTTCTAAACCAACCTCATTAAACATCATACATCCAGTAATTCCTCAATACAAACAACAACATACAACACAACCATATTATACAATAAAACATCCTCGTTATACGCCTCCGTTCCAACATGACATACAATACCTCAACTTCATCATACATTTCAAAAATAAGTTGAGACACAACTACAATTTAACCATAGACAAAAGGAAACCGCTAAGTTAACATCATTTGGATCATCATCTTCCAACATCTATTACAATATGAACCACAAAGCATATAAAAGACTATTAAGCTAATATACATGACATTTAACAACATAAAGTCATGGATAGGACTCGGGAACATATGACTCGTCCACGTAAAGCACATTTTCCACATTCTCCTCTTCAGGAGGCACATACCCGTAATCCGGCTCTGCAACACCTGTAAGCATGCATTAATAGAGAGTGAGCTTATATACATAAGCCCAGTGAGGATCCGATAGATCTCGACAGTATTCACTACGCTCCTTGGATTTAGTCCTTTGAGCAAGTAAACACACAACAACAATAATCACATAAATAATGCTATCATCACATAACAACATAAATAATGCTATCATCACATAACTATATAACCAATCAATAAGGATACTCTATTTGGTGTAGCTCCAAACGCCATCACGATCTCAACCGTTCTTCTTATAACTCCCCATTACTCACGCACCCGAGGTACCTCACTATCCCCTTCCCTCCATGACATCTCCGTCATGCGAGCTGGGGGTAGCCTATGGCAGTCATGCCGGTTTCAACCCGACAGCCCGACGCTGCCCGAGAGGTGGCACACACATACCAAGGCTCCATATTCATCAATCATCATGCAAGCATAAATCGATCAATCAATTGGGAGATCAGCAACAAGAGTGCCCGATTCCCGCATTCAATAATAATCAATCAATAACATCAATATAACATCAATATAACATCAATATTAAATTAAACATCAAACAACGTAGTTAGATGACAAAGTAGGCCATCTAACCGGACATGCATAATATTCATAATTAAACTCTAAATTACTCAACAACAACTCACCATTCATCACTCGAACACTACCCAACCATCTAAGGCATCGTTCAAGAAATTAAAGAATGACAACCTAACTTCTAAAATTCATAACTTACAATCTACTAATCCAAACATTGCCAAATCAGTTCCTATCACTCACCCATTCAACCTACTACATTAGCCCTCTCGGAAATCCACCATAACACCTCCAAAACATGCCCGATAACCCTAAAACCCTATGACGTCATGGCTGGATTTTCCGGATTTCCACACAAACAATGTAATCGAAAATTCGGCATTACAACAGCGCTAACACGTAATTATCAAGTATTTAGAAATCGACGGCAATCGATTTCGAGCAACGCAACTCAATTAAATCAACTTTGAACATTTTAATCAAAATTAAATACCCGGAAAATAAAAATTATGCTATATCCGACAGAAATTCATAGTATTAGTATATAATGATCCCTAGCATGCAAGGAGCAATAATCTAACATCAGATTTCAATTCTAACGGTTCAATCTTCATTTATACGCAAAAACACAAAAATGACATTTTGAGATCTAGAATTTTTCTCTCACCTTAGATGCGATATAAGCCTAGGAATGCGTGCAATGCGTGCCCAACAAGCAGAATCCAAGTCGGTGCGAAGTTTCACGGACAAAAACTAGGTTTTTCTTTGAAAAATTGGATTGAAAAGCTAAGTTTTTCTCTTCTCTTTTCTCTCCTCTTCCTCTCGGCAATGTGTGTGTGTGTGGTGGTGTTTTTGTGTTGTGTGAGTGTGTGTTGAGGACATAAGCTTAAATGGTCAACTATTTAATTAAAGTCAAAGTTATTTTAATAGGTAATTTTGTGTTTTTAATGTCTTTAATTGCATTTTAGTGATCACCAAGTTAAAATTAATTATGCAACCCCCAAGATATCTCAAGTGAGTTATTTTTAGGTGACAAGAAGTTTTACATTCAAAGAATTCCACCCGAGTCGGCTTAAAACTCGATTTTCGCAAAAGTCGGTGTAAAAATCCTAATAAATTCTTAAGCCGATTTTAAAACCGTTTTCATCAAACACAGGTCTATTAAAGTCCGTGGACTAGGTCTAGAAGGGTTAAAAAGGCCAGTTTCAAAATTATAGCGGACGTGTTTCGAAAACACTATTCACTGAAAATCGACGATAAAATTTCTGACTCCGTTTTTGATGAAAATTTCATGAATGCACATTTAGCACGTATTAGAAGTATTGACATCAAAATTATAACTTTCTAGGTCCTATAGCACATAAACAGATCATATGCACGAAAAACGAGGTAAAACACGTAAATCGAGTTAAAGCAAACTTATGGTTTAGCACCGATTGAGGATGTATACTGCTGTGTTGACTGCTTCAGCCCAGAATGTGTCAGGTAGGCCAGCACCTTTCAACATGCAATGAGCCATTTCTACAATTGTTCGATTTCTTCGTTCCACAACTCCATTTTGTTGTGGTGTGTATGGAGCAGTCAATTGACGCTTAATCCCAAGCTTGTTGCAGTAGTTGGTGAACTCTGTAGAACATAATTCCCCCTCACGATCGGTCCGAAGTTTCTTCAACTGAGTTGTGTTCTCATTTGTCATAAGTTTGTGCCACACTTTAAACTTTTCAAGAGCATCAGCCTTGTCTCGAAGGAAGTACACCCACATCTTCCTACTATAATTGTCGACTAACAGCATAAAGTATGAAGATCCTCCCAACGCCGTGGTAGTCATTTTTCTGCAGAGGTCAGCATGTACCAACTCTAGAGGAGCCTTTGATCGGTTATGACTCTCTTTGGGAACTGACTGTCTATGTTCCTTGCCCAGCATACAAGCTTCACATGGTCCTTCACCTTCTTCAATTGAAGGCAAGTCGGCCACCATCTTCTTCTTTTGCATTTCCTTTAACACAGGATAGGAAATGTGCCCGAACCTTTCATGCCAAAGTTGACTTGTTTTGGCATCCACGATAGCAGAAAGAGAGCTGATTTCGTAAAGATTATTTTTACGAATACCTTTACTTACGATATTTCGATCCTTGTCAAGAATCAAAGCTTCCGTCTTCTTGAACCGCACTTCTAGATCATTATTTGTAATAGCAGCTATAGATAGCAAATTTCTGGTGATCTGGGGTACAAAGAGTATGTTGGATAGCTTCTTGCTTCCTCCATCTTTAGACACGAGCGAGATGGTTCCAGTACCCTCAACGGGACACCTAGCATTATTCCCGACGATAACATTCATTGGTTCTTGTAGAGGTTTTATGGAGTCATATAGCTCCTTCTTGCTGGTCATGTGTCGGGAAGCTCCACTATCTAACACCCATGCACTTGTTTGATGTACATGTGCGCTAGTACACGTTTCCTCCGATACATCTGTTACAGTAAACAGATGCACTTCCGTTTCAGCCGTATTGGCAGATTCTTTATTTCTCCAATTTGGCTTTAAAGTTCCGTTCTTCTCGTCATGGATTCGTTTCCTGCAATCTTTGATAGCATGACCTTTCTTATTGCAGTAGTAGCACGATCTAGAGAACGTCTTCTTCTTTGCTTTCTTCTTTTCTTCTTGGTTACTCCTCGCCTAGGCTGTAAAGGCAGAGTCAAGTTGATTTTCTCTGCTCCTCAGCCTCATCTCTTCCTCCATCAACATGGCAGTGAATTCTTCAAACATCAAAGGAGGAATGCGAACTTGTGTATTGAGTGTTGTCACAAGGCCGTCAAATTTTGGAGGCACCACTCTAATGCACCTTCGAGCTAGTTCCTCGGTTCATTTGGCAATCCCACCTGCAGCCATTTGATCACGTAGGTTTTTCATCCTACTGATAAATGACTCAACTGCTTCATCTTCACTTAATCTCTCAGCAGCTAACTGATTCTCCAAGTTCTGAATACGAGTCTGGTTCCTTGTTTCATACTGATTTCTCAGTATGTTCCAAGCTTCAATTGCCTTGGTTGTGTGTTGAATTAGAGTAAGGAAGGAATCTTGAACACTTGTTACAATTGCACAAAGTGCATCAGCATTTCATCTCCTCCATTCTTTAACAAGCTGAGGATCTGGAGGTGTGACCTTTTTTGTGTCATCTTCAGCACGGACTGCAACTGGTTATGCATCCGTGCCTAACACTTTATCAAGGAGTTCGTAGGAGTCCAGAACTGTAGTGATTTTGAACTTCCACAAAAGTTTGTTCGTGCCATCAAGGTTTCCTTCTGTGAAGGTAGGGGACAGATACGAATTGTCGATACTAAACCGGAACTAGAACTGGTAGAAGAAGAACTAGCACATTGAGTAGTCATAATTGTTGAACTTTACTAGACAAGATTCTTGTTAAGAGCCCTTTAAGCTCTTGATACCATATAAGAATATAACCAATTTCCCAGAAACGTCTTAACAACAATCAAGTAGAAAGACAACACTACTCGTTATAACAATTCAATATAACACTTACAAGATAATTGTCCCACCGTGCGCTCTCAAGATTAGAGCTTCAATGGCTTCTGGACTTACAAGAAGAATACAAGAAAGAAAGACTAACTTAGGATTGTGTTTGGAGTTGTGTTGTGGATGAAAATGATGAACTAATGCATGCCTATTTATAGAATTCAGCTAGCCCGCCATAGGAGACTTTCCTATCAAACATTTCAATCTTGGTTGGCTTTACCAACCATGTTCAAAGTATTAGCCACCCATATTTATCACATGGGTGGCTACAATTAACCACATGGGTAGCTAGCATCCAAGTCAACTTCTAGGAAGTTTTCTTTGGTCAAATTGGCTAACTTTAGCATTGCATCATCCCGACGTCATCTTAGGTAATTCCAAATTCCCGAACTTCTTTCTTGTAGCCATCGCGATCTCTTTTGACCTCATCGACGTTTAAGTCGGAATCATTAATTTATGCTACCATATAATTAACGATACTTATTATGAAGAGGTGGATATTGACATATATCAACAAATAATCCCCAGCGAATTGGCCGAAGTTGCCAGGTTTTAAAGAGACCCCTATGTGCCTTAATCACTCAAGATATCCAGGCTCGAAACCTTACACTATAACACATATCCCAAATTACAATGTTTAGGATAATGATGCTTAAGAGATTTATAACATATTTACAAGATAATTCTATCAAAAGTAAAGGTATGTACATCATCTTTTTTTTTCCCATACCATTTACATACAGACATGATAGAGTAACATAACAATATGTATAGACATGACATAAGGATTCATGTTTTAATCACAACATAACCTTACACTAGGTTTACTTATGAATATCATAACACAAAGTTTTTTTTTTTGTCATTCCACAGAGTTTTTCACAGTACTTAGCTAAAAACACAAGTTCTCAAATCATCTAAATCATATTCTTTTAAACAAGTAAGGCAGTAAAAATACTATTTCTCATGAACAAAAATGGTGCGTTTCTTGCATATTTTGAAAAATGTTATCATGAAATATATGCACCCCCACACAGAATCCTCAAGCAAATAGCAATGTAAGACAGTGGGAGTGTAATATACAAGTAATAACGTAATGACAAATACTACATCCCCAAACCTATGGTTTGCTTACTGTACAACCCATATTGATCAAGTATAAAGGGAAATGTAGTAAGGAAAAAGATCATCTGATGTGGAGCATTTCTATGTTGATGTAAGAATGTAGACAAAGATTAGTAGACAAAACATTGTAAGATTATCATCAACATAGCAAAAAATGGTTAATTAATCTATACAAAAAAATATAAGGGGGAGATCCAAAAAGAATTATGGTCAAGGAAAATAACTAATATACAAAGAAAATACGTAAACTACCCAGACCATTTATACTCTTTTTTGGGGTTCTAGAGTTGTATTAAAACTGCTTTGAGTACTAGCCTTTCCAGAGGTTTCTGCGCTCACGACATCTAGTGTTTTCCTTCGGCACACTAAAGGCCACAGCTAGTTCCACAAGGTCAAGGGTACTACAGTGGGGTTTTACGTCACAGACGTTACGTCTGGTATATGCTCACACTCCTAACTACCTTATCAAGTAATACCCAATAGACCCAAACTACATTAAGCTGGTGGAGTAGCTCACACTATAAGACAGAGTTGCACAATTAAGCCAACCGCACATAGAAACGTACAGTAACTACTAGTAGTATGACAATTATACCTCTATTAATGTTTCACAGGGTTAGAAACCCAAACTACATAAAGCTGGAGAAAGATTCACGAGGTAAATGTAAATGACACAAATTTAAACTAACATTTAAAACATTTAAAAAGAACTCTAGGTTGCCTCCTAGTAGCGCTAAGTTTATCGTCTTCAGTCAGACGGTATAACTGAGTTTAATGCCATCAGCTTGGCAGAATCCTTTTTTATGGAAGATAATCAGGGTCCTGAAGTTCTACAGATTCAACTTCATGAGGGACCATATTTGGATTGAATGCATGTTTCAATCGCTAACCATTGACCGTGAGGATACGCCCATCTGTGGGGTGCTTAATCTTGATAGTTACAGAATGATATGTTTCAAGCACCTCATAGGGTCCATCCCATCTTGTTCTTAATTTGCTCGAGAAGAACTTTAGTTTGGAGTTAAACAACCAAACTTTATCAGAAGGGGAAAAGGTTTTTCGCAGAATAGATCTATCATGAAGTTTCTTCATTCTCTCCTTGTAGAGTTTAGCATTCTCATAGGCCTCAAAACGAAATTCTTCCAATTCACTCAAAGCTAATTTTCTGCCTTCTTCTGCCTGTTATATGTCAAAGTTCAAGGCCTTAATAGCCCAATAAGCTTTATGTTCAAGTTCAACAGGAAGTTGGCAAGCCTTTTCGTAGACTAATCTATATGGGGACATGTCGATGGGAGTCTTAAAAGTAGTATGGTAGGCCCATAATGCATCGTGCAGATGACTTAACCAATCTTTTCGATCAAGCCTAACCGTTTTTTGTAAAATTGACTTGATCTCCCAGTTCAACACTTCCACTTGTCCACTTGTTTGTGGGTGATAAGCCGTCGTAATCTTGTGGCGAACAGGGTATTTTTTCAATAAAGCCTCTAATGTCCTATGATGGAAATACTGTCCACCGTCACTAAGAAGTACACGTGGTACCCCAAAACGAGAAAATATATTCTTTTTAATGAATTTGACCTTGACTTTGTGGTCGTTGGTTCGGGTTGTTACTGCCTCTACCTATTTGGACATATAGTCCATAGCTACAAGATTATAAGTATACCCAGAGGAAGGAGGAAAGGGATCCATGAAGTCTATACCCGATACATCAAATATTTCACAAACTAGAATAGGTAATAGGGGTATCATGTCCCTTCTTGAGATAGACCCATCTTGTTGAGATCGAGGGCAATTCCTACAAATGTATTGGGCATCTCTGAAAAGCGTGGGCCAAAAGAATCCACTTTGAAGGACTTTAGCAACTGTCCTCTTACCTCTAAAATGGCCACCACATGTTTTAGAGTGGCAGAATTGGAGTATGTTGTCAAACTCGTCCTCAGGTATACATCTTTTAATGACCTGATCGGCATAGATCTTGAACAAATAGGGGTCTTCCCAGATGAAATACTTGACTTGTGCTATAAAACGTTCATTTTCTCTTTTACCCCAATGAGTTGAAAACTCTTAGGCAACCAAATAATTGACAAAGTGGGCATATCAAGGGGTTTGATGTGAGATAGCAACAAATTGTTCATCATGAAATATATCTTTGAGAGACAGAGTGTCAATAGGAGAATCACGTACAAGACGTGATAAGTGGTCGACAACTGAATTTCCACATCCCTTTTTGTCCTTATTCTCTAAATCAAACTCTTGAAGTAGTAATAGCCAATGGATCAAACGGGGCTTTGTATCCCGTTTTGTCAGTAAATACAGCAAAGCCGTATGGTTTGTGTAAACTATTACTTTCGATCCAAGGATATATGATCTGAATTTGTCCAGGAAAAATACTACAACCAGCAATTCCTTCTCAATAGTTGAGTAGTTCTTTTGAGCTTCATCTAAAGTTTTTCTAGCGTAGTAGATCACACATGAGAACCTATCCTTACATTGTCCTAATACAGCTCCCACTGCATAGTCAGATGCATCACACATTATCTCAAAGGGAAGACTATAATCAGGAGGTTAGATGATAGGGGCAGAAGATAACAGGGAGTTTAGCTTCCCAAAAGCTTTAGAGTACTTGTCATCGAAATTGAATACAGTATCATGTGCTAGAAGACTTGAGAGAGGTCGAGCTATATGGCTAAAGTCCTTGATGAAATGCCGATAAAAACCGGGATGACCAAGGAATGATCGGATATTATGCACCGTTTTGGGTGCAGGTAGCTTTTCTATTAACTCGACCTTGGCTGGGTCCACAAGGATACCATCCTCTGAGACCACATGATCAAGTACTATTCCTTATCTAACTATAAAGCGGCTATTTTCCTAACTTAGAACCAAATTCATTTCAACACATCGGTCTAATACTAGGGAGAAGTGTGCGAGACATTCATCGAAAGTAGCTACAAACACTGAGAAGTCATCCATGAAAACTTTTAGGAACTTTTTGATCATATTCGAGAAAAGGGCCATCACACATCTTTGAAACGTCACAGGTGCATTCCAAAGACTGAAGGGCATACGCCGAAATGCAAAGGACCCATAGGGACAAGTGAAAGTGGTCTTTTCCTGATCTTCAGAAAAGACTGTGTGAAATCCTAGATTTCACCTTGGTATAGAATTGCGTGTTTTGACCTGTTTATGTATTATATGAGTTAGAATGCACTAAATCTGTGATTTATATTCTTATTACATGCTATGTGTGCATTCATGAAATTTTCATCGGAAATGGTATTAAAAATTTTATCGTGGTTTTTGTTAATAGTGTTTTGAACACGCGTCCGCTAAAATTTTTACACGGGTGTTTTAAACGTCTTAAAATCTAGTCCTCGAATATTAAAAGACCCGTGTTTGATTAAAATGGATTTTAAATCGGCTTAGGAATTTAAAAGGGTTTTTACATATTCTTTTGTAAAAATTGAGTTTTTAACCGAGTCGGGAGTGAATGTATGCATATGAAAATTGGTGTCAACTAGTCTAAGTGTTAATTGCATTTATGTGAGCAAAAATAGACTAAAAAACAATTAAAAGACTAAAAATACTAAAAATACTAAATTTGTTTCAACTTTGACTTAGCCTTCTTGCTTTGACTTGGCATTTATATACATAATACACATAATATATCATAAAACAAAAGCTCAAACACCTCAAAAACACACACACATGGCCGAAAGCTTGGAGGGCATTTTTGCTTAGTTTTTGATCAAATTTTCTCTTAAAATTTGCAATACAAAGCCAAAACTCTTCAACCAAAGCTTGATTTCACTTGTTGGGAGCCAATTGCACACCTTTCTAGCATCATATAACATCAAAGGTGAGAGAAAAATTCTAGATCTTAAAATGCTATTTTATGTCGTTTTCATATAATTGAATTTTTATCCAATGAAATGTTAAAATGTTGTTAGATTATTGCTCAGTAGTTGCCAAGGATCATTTACATGAGTTTTTATAGGTTTTGAACAGTAGTAGCATGTATTTTTATTTTTCGGGTATTAAAATTAGATTTTGAGTTCATTGTTAAATAGTTGTTGTTCTAGTCGTTGGAATTGGTTGGTTGTAGCTTCTAAAAGTTTGTTAATTATGGGGTAGTAATGTTGTAATGCCGAATTTTTTATTTGGATGTTGTGGTGAAAGTCTCGAAAATTCAGCCTTAGTGCATTGTAAAATTAGGGTTGTCGGGCCTGTTTTAGGTGGGTTATGATTGGTTTCTGAGGGGGTTAATGTAGATGCATGAGAGGGTGAGTGATAAGAAGTGGTTTGGAGGTTATTGGATTAGTAGATTGTAAGTTAAGATTGTTGGAAGTTTGTGTAGTCTTTCTTTAAATGTTGAAATATTGTCTTTGGTTGTTTGGGTGGTGTTTGAGTGGTTGAATCTTGGGTTGTTGTTGGTTAAATTCGGGATTGGTTGTGTGGTTAAATGCATGTTAAGTTAGATGGCCTACTTTGTCATCTAACTTAGTTGTTAGTTGTTTATTTGATTAATTGATGTTATGTTATTGAAATAATGTTAACTGATTGATGATTGGTGATGTCGGGTGATAGGAAACCTACTTCTGTTGTTCTCCCATAACATGAATGTTTATTATTATTGTCATGAGTCTTTATACTGTGTGTCACCTCTCGGGCAGCATTGGGTTGTCGAGTTGATAACGACATGACTATCATAGACTACTCCCAGCTTGCATGGACGGAGATGCCATGGAGGGAAGGGCTAGATGAGGTACCTCGGGTGTGTGTTATGGGGACTTATAAGAAGATGGTTGAGATCGTGATGGCGTATAGAGCTACACCAACTAGAGTATCCTTTCTCAAATAAATGGTTATTTAAGTGAATGAATTGAATTGTTGATGTTGAATAGGTTATTTGAATGTATTGCTTATGTGGTGGCTTACGAGTGTAAGTAAATGTTTTCACCAGATCTATCGAATTCCTCGCTGGGCTTATTTTATATAAGCTCACTCGCATTCATTTTCTGCAATCAGGTGTTACTGAACCAGGCTTTGAGTATGTTCCTCAGGAAGCTGAGTGTGTGCCTTCTGTGTAGGAGTCTTATGTGCTGGATTTATATCCATGAGTTTGTCTTGGTTTTTTGTAATATGATGTATTGTATAACTTACTTAAAGATAAAGGCTTATATAAATCTGGTTTAATAGTCTTCCTTTTGAACATGATTAGATTGCTAGACTAGTTTATAATCTATTTTGCAAATGTATGATATAGCCTATGCATGATGTTGGACGGAGTCGTATAACTTATGGATGAATTATTGAAAGAATGTTTAATATATGGATATGGTTGCGTTGTATGTTGTTAACATGGTTGTGGAGTTGTTGTTGATCTTTGGAGTTGGTTGTATAAAGTTCTTAAAGGTTAGTTTAGAGCCTTGATTTCCGTGTTACTGTCTTTATACTGTCGAAATTCCGTTGCGTCCTGACTGATCGTAGGTGGGGTGGAGTTGGGGTATTACAGACTGGGATTTGATTGCATCCCGAATACCCATCCAAAAAACAGTAGTAGCCTTGTCTGGCTACTCTATCTAAGACTTGGTCAATGAAGGGTAAAAGGAAGTGATCTTTCCTAGTTTTGGAGTTTAGCTTTTTGTAATCAATGTATACACGCCACCCAATGGTGGTGCGTGTAGAAATTAGTTTACCTTTGTCATCTGGAACCACTGTTATCCTAGATTTCTTCGGTACCACTTGTGCCGGACTTACCCATGGATTGTCAGAAATCAGGTAGATAATACCCGCATCAAGTAACTTGATGATCTCTTTGTGGATGACATCACCAATTTTTGGGATTAGTCTTCTTTGAAATTCTCGAGAAGGAATAACTCTTTCTTCGAGGTGAATTTTGTGCATACATGCAGAGAGATCAATACCTTTCAAGTCATAAATTGTCCAACCTATTTCCTTTTTGTGAATACTTAGGACTTTTAAGAGTTTGTCTTAATGCTCGATAGTCAAATCCGAGGCAATGATGACTGGTAGGGTCTCATTCGGGCCAAAGTAGGCATACTTAAGATGTTCAGGCAAGGTTTTGAGTTCCAAAGTTGGTGGAGACTCAATTGTGGGACAATCAGAGACTTGAGGGAAATGACTTGTTACTTGATCGATCTTATCTGGATCAGTAACAAGAGAAGTATAAGCGACCATTTCTGCAGAAATGTCGCATTCATACATGAGTTGTTCAAGCTCTGCTATTTCTTCATCGAGGGTCAAGAGTGAGTAGGCAAATTCAACTATGCATGAATCAATGGCAACAAGATGAAAGCATTCTTCTTCCTCATCTTTGTTCAACTTATTGGCTGCATCAGCAACCCTCAACTTAGTTCTCATGTTCCCGAAGGTTAGTTCAATTATACTCATCCTACAATAAATAACAGCATCTGTTGTTGCTAGGAATGGTCTGCCTAGTAGAACGGGAGTGATATTCTTGTTATCAGGGCCTAAATTCATGTCTAACACAATGAAGTCAATAGGGAATAGAAATTCCCCAACCCTAAAAATAATATCTTCCACTTGAAGGCGCATAGAGGCGTCAGCTTCATAATGAAGGCGCAAAAGACGTCAGCTTCATAATGAAGGCGCAAAAGGCGTCAGCTTCAAAATGAAGGTGCATAATGGCGTTAGCTTCAAAAGCGGGAGTGCAACGGGACCGTCTCGAGATATGTAAATAACAAAAACATGCAAGCGCAGCGGAAATCATAACAATTAAAATTTGCATGTAAACAAGTTTGTGTTTACATAAACTCAAGAGTAAATCCGTAACTAGTACATTAAAAGTAAATACAATAAAGTATATACAACTATATACAACTATATACAAATGTATTTAAAATGAAATACCTCGCGTGGAGAACTCGGATGTAGACACTTGAAGAAGATCTTGACTTGGGCAAAGCTCCTTCGTACGTGCAAAGGTCCTAGTCGGTCCATGGGTATCCAAAAGCAAATGATAACTTAACTAATTATAGTGCTAGCTTAGTTAAGTTCAAGAGCTTAGGTATACGTGAGTTGAGAATTAAAAGCAAAGTGTTTCCTATCTCAACTAGCCTTGGCCGAAACTACCAAGAGAAATGAGAGAAAAATTGCTTCTAGAGAGAGATAGATTTTCGGCCATAAGGTGCAAGAGAAAAATAGAAGACATGACCTCTATTTATAGATGCTCAAGCTTGCTCATCAAATGACAAATGGCATGATCTAAATATATGAAGAAGACAAGTGTCAAAATTTCCCTTTGATGGTCGGCCAAGGAGGGGTAAAAAGGACAATTTTGCTTGCAACTTGTTGTTTGTCTTTTTGTGCAAGTTGTCTTTTGTCCTTTTGTGTTTCGTCTTTTAGTGCTTGTCTTTTTGTGTAAGTTATTGTTTGTCTTTTAGTGAAGACAAACATTAATTATTTCTAAACCCTTTTAGAATAATTAATTACAGATTGACCCCTTAATCTATTTGCACTAAAGCCCCAATACTTTTCAGTATTTATACTTTGACCCCAAAACTTTCAAAAATTACGATTTTGGCTCACTTAACCGGTAATGTCCAAAATCACACCGTTAACACTTTAACGCATTTTCAACTCAATACCAAGCTCAGAAATGCTTTATTCATGATACCCTAAGTGTGTGACTTTCTATGTTCATGAATGTACAGCAATAAAGGATCGATTCTAAAAATGTCTCCATCATTTTCTGGAATACCTTCATGTTCATGAGTGACACCCTAGCAATGAACGTATTATAACAATATGTACAGTAATGAAATAAAATTCCAACGAACCTATTTATAGTTGCAAATTAACGTGCAGTCCGATCCTTCTATTAAAATGTCCCGATGGTTATGAGGACCATAAAATGATTAAGTCTGCTATACGATTCTATGCATAGATCTTATTCGGTGGAATGAGAGATGACAACTATGGAAAAACACTTTTCCATCGTTCAACTGCCCCGCCCGAGGATTTCTCATTTCAGACGACCGACACTAGATCGCATAGGATATCGCCTCACTGTCGGAGGTTAACAAATCCTATCTTGACAATTACCTGTCGGACTCATATCACAAGACTAAATTGCAAGAGGCCGCATCTCACCCTCAAAGAAGGCGAGCATTGTCCAAATGCAAGATTTAGCCCCTGATATAGCCGGCAGCCGTAATTTCTCAAGTCAAATGATTAATTTGCACAATTTGCAACGAATGACAAACTATTAATCAAAAGTCATAAAGTTTCGTCATTCCGGTCACATTCAATGATCCGTTCAACCAACGATCATTCATATGTTAGTTAATTGCATCCCTATGCTGTTGTAGCTCAACGCTCGCTACCCTTTATCATTAACATCTCTATGTTAATCAAAGGTAACTACATATGATAATCCGTACTTGATTATTCTAGTCCTGGTTGAATAATCTAAGGACTATGAATGCTTTTGAATGTTTATCATGTCGAAGAAACATGCCATTGAATTCTCAACACCTTAAGAATATATTTCTTCTCCGAAAAATATTGAGAACATATTCATATAATTGAACGGAGAATATGAACATCCAATTAACATGCCATTCAGATTTACATCAAAATGCCCTATATTGGTCATCTAACTATATAGCATTAGGATATATCTCTAACAATCTCCCACTTGCACTAATGCTATAGAATATAGCATTCAGCGTATATCTACATGGTATCGCATCCCAATCTTTTCAAGATGACGTTCCAACTGCGATTGACTCATGGGCTTAGTAAGTGGGTCAGCTACATTCTCTAATGTATGAACTTTCTGTAGACTTATATCTTTTCGAGCAACTATCTCTCGAATGATATAAAAACATCTTTCAATGTGTTTGGATTTCTGATGAGATCTAGGTTCCTTAGCTTGTGCAATAGCTCCATTGTTGTCGTAATACAGCGGTATCGGTAACTCGATAGAAGGAACCACTTCTAGCTCTAACAAGAACTTCATCATCCAAATAGCTTCCTTTGCTGCATCAGATGCAGCAATGTACTCGGCTTCTGTAGTGGAGTCAGCAGTAACAGGTTGCTTGGAACTCTTCCAACTTACTACTCCTCCATTACAAACAAACACAAATCCGGATGTAGACTTTTTATCATCTATATCAGATTGAAAATCTAAATTTGTGTACCCATCTATCTGGAGTTCTCCTCCTCCATAAATCAGTACAAGGTACTTAGTCCTTCGCAAGTACTTAAGGATATGTTTCACTGCCATCAAGTGTTCTTCTCCTAGATCAGACTGATATCTGTTCACAAGGCTTACAACATATGCAAAATCAGGCCTTGTACATAACATGGCATATATGAGACTGCCAACTACCGAAGCATAAGGCACACGTTCCATACGTTGCCTTTCATCTTCAGATTTGGGAGACATGTTCTTAGAAAGATGTATTCCATGCCGGATTAGCAGAAGACCTTTCTTTGAATTCTCCATATTGAATTTCTTCAATACTCGCTCTATGTAAAGACTTTGCGACAAGCCAATCAATCTTTTCATTCTATCTCTATAGACACGAATCCCTAAGATATAAGAGGCTTCTCCCAAATCTTTCATGGAGAACTTGTTATTCAACCAAATTTTAGTGGATATCATCTATCCAACATCATTTCCCATGATTAATATGTCATCAACATACAAAATCAGAAAAATGGTCATACACCCACTAATCTTCTTGTATACACAAGGTTCATCATCATTTCTAATAAAACTAATCTCTTTGATCTCATTATTAAATCTAATGTTCCAAGAACGAGAGGCTTGCTTTAGACCATAAATTGATCTTTTGAGCTTACACACTTGATCTTTGTTGGATTTGAAACCTTCAGGCTGTTCCATATAGATATCTTCCTCAAGATAGCCATTCAGGAACGCAGTTTTAACATCTATTTTCCAGATTTCAAAATCATAGTGTGCGGCAATACCAAGCATAATGCGATGGACTTAAGCATGGCAACTGGTGAAAAAGTTCGTCATAATCAATACCTTGTTTCTGAAGAAAACCTTTCGTAACCAGCCTTGCTTTATAGGTTTCCACATTTCCATATATTCCAAGTTTACTTTTGAAAACCCATTTACAAACTATAGGTACAATACCTTCAGCTCCGTCAACTAAGGTCCAACCACGATCTGAATACCTAGAATCTATCCTATTTGCGTAGCCTGCCTCTATTTCTCGTAATCAATATCTTGTATTGCTTCCTCATAATCAGTAGGATCATCCAAATGATCTTTATCCCATATCACAAACAACTCTTGTGTTTCCTCAAGCAGATAACCATATCTCTCGGGATGACGGGATACTCTACTAGATCTTCAAGGTCCTTGTGTGATGACTGGTTCTGGATCTTGTTGAATTGGTTCGGGATCATGACTTTGATCATTTTGTGGTTCAGAAGACTCTTCTTCAATTCTTATTTTCTTCCCACTGCCTCCTTCTTGAACAAACTCTTTTCCAAGGAAGAAGGCATCTTGGCTGATCAATATCCTTTGATCATTGGGAAAATAGAAATAATATCCTCTAGTCTCCTTAGGATATCCCACAAATCTTCCTTTATCTGATCTAGCTTCCAACTTGTCCATCTTAAGTTTCTTAACATAAGCGGGACATCCCCAAATCCTAATATGATTAGGACTTGGATTCTTACCAAACTACATCTCATACGGTGTAGTAGGAATAGCTTTAGTTGGAGCCCTATTCAACAAGTAAATAGCCGTAAGAAGTGTATACCCCCACAATAAAATTGGAAGATCGGTGCAACTGATCATAGATCGTACCATATCCATCAATGTACGATTCCTATGTTCATATACTCCATTTAATTGTGGTGTAGCAGGTGGAGTAGTCTGTGAAGTTATTCCAGCTTGTTTAAGATATTCAAGAAATTCGGTACTTAAGTATTCACCTCATCGATCGGATCGCAAGGTTTTAATATTTTTTCCCGTTTGGTTTTCTACTTCAGCTTTAAATTCCTTGAATTTATCAAAAGCCTCAGATTTGTACTTCATTAAATACACATAACCATACCAAGAATAGTCATCGGTAAAGGTTATGAAGTAGATATAACCACTGCAAGCCATTTCTCTAAAGGGTCTGCATATATCATTATGTATTAATGCTAACAATTCAGTGACTCTTGTTCTTTTCCAACAAATGATGACTTGGTCATTTTTCCGAGAATACAAGACTCACATGTAGGCCCGGGCTCAAATCCCAATGAATCGATAAGTTCATTTTGAGCCATCCTTGTTAATCTTTTCTCGTTAATATGTCCAAGTCTCAAGTGCCACAATTGTTTCACATTAATTTGAATATCTTTTGATTGTTTTGAAATGGAAGTTGAAGTTACATGCATGCATTCATCAAGATTCAAATGACAAAGTCCGTTCAACAAAGTAGCTGAGCCGATATATTCATTACGGTAATAAATATTACAACCCTTGTTCATAAAAAAAAAAATTCATAATTTTCACAAACAAGTTTAGGAATAGAAACAATATTCCTAACAACATTCGGAACAAACAAAACATTTGACAAACGCATAACATGACCAGCAGGCAGACAAACTTCAACATCTCATTTGGCATAGGCCGCAAAACTTGCTCCATTACCAACCTTCAGGACAATCTCACGTTTCCAAAACGTTATTCTATCATTTAGACTCTGTGAGGACATGCAAACATGTGTCGTAGCACCAGAATCTAAAATCCAAGACGTACAAGCCGGACTAATTGAAAAATTAGTTTCATTCACAGAAAAAGAAGTTGTACCTCACGCAATGGCGGCAACCTGTTTCTCTTTCAACTCTTGAAGGTACAGGGGACAATTTCTTCTCCAATGGCCATCACCCTTGCAGTGATAACACTGCCCTTTAGGGACGACTTCTTTCTTCTTAACACCTCTAGTGGGCTTAGGAGAAGGACAATTGTTCTTCATCCTTCTTTTATTCTTGGGCCTAAACCTAGAAGAAGAGGTAGTAACGAGGACAGTCTCCTTACCTTTTTCCCTTGAACTGTGACTGCGTAGTGGTCAACATATTGGCCAGCTTAGGTAGAGAAATAGAAAGCTTGTTCATCTAAAAGTTCACTATGAACTGATTGAAGGAAGGTGGGAGGGACTGCAGAATAAGGTCTGTATGCAGCTTAAGTCCATGTCAAACTCATGCATCTCAAATTGAGTAATCTGATTAATCATCCTGAGAATATGCTTGCTGACATCACCACCTTCTTCCAATCTAGCTCTGAACAACTCCTTTGACAGTTCATATCTGGCAACATCATTTTGCTCACCATACAGCTCTTTCAAGTTCAGAATCATGCTAGCAGCATCAGACATATTCTCATGCTGCTTTTGCAGTTCACTTGACATTGAAGCAAGGATGTAAGCCTTTGCCCTCAAGTCATGTTCAACCCAGAGCCGATATGTTTCTTGCTCTTCTTCAGTTGCAGTTTCAGGAAGGGTAGTAGGAGGGGCCTTATCCAGAACATATTCAATCTTTTCCAATCCCAAAACAATTTTAAGATTGCGAAACCAATCGGGAAAGTTTGGTCCGGTTAAAGCATTTTTATCAAGGATACGGGCAATGGGATTTGAAATAGAAGCCATTATAAAAGTATTGTAGAAATAAGTAGTACAGAAAGTAAGACTGCTAGTTGATGTAAAAATGTATAACTTATTTAAGTATGGTCTTTACAGAAATAGTAACTCCCACTATCCTTTTCGAATCTCATACTCCCAGAATGAGAAACGTGAATTCGTTAGAATCCGGTAGTGGGTGACCAAATTCTCTTAATAATTTGTATCCCTCAAACCTTTGTGGTTATAATTGGAATATAAATATTAAGAGTCAACAACGCTTTGTTGTCTATTTCTCAAAATAGGTTATGGTCATATTCAGTCCCTAAATTACTCGGTTATAATTGACTAAGTGATTTAGTTAGATCCAACCCGTTATCTCACAATTATCCCACAAATTGAATCAATAGCCTCAAGCCTTTGTGGCTATAATTGGCCGTTAGATTTTGGCAGACAACCACATCACTATGTTATACTAGCAACTTAATTAAACTTAGTATGAATCATGTCCCTCTACCTTTAGGCAAGACCGAACGTGATCGCTTTGGGTTCATTAAGTCCTAGGATGGTGGATGACAACATATCTAATATTGATTTGCACATTTGGGAGTTTTGTAATAGATCTCATCATGCATACATTAACAATCATATAGTATATAATGCATGCAACAGGTATAAATGATGGATCATGGACTTAGGAATAAAAAAAAGAAAAACTATTTTAAAACACATCACTATGTCTTCAAAATCTCCAAATCCTTTGGATTCATCCGGTTGCCTCTTTGCATTTCTTCTTGAGAATTTACATATAGTCCTCACTACAAAGTTCTCTCAAAAGCAAGAAAAATAAAATGAGACTTATGTCTCAATTACAAACCGGGTATCCACTAAGTCCATGATCAAGTTTACCATTTATGCATCATGTAGCTAGACTAAACTTATCACATAGATAATCAAAGCTAAATGAAATTAATCAACAAACATCTTAACGCATCAAATACCAAAGATAAAACTAGTCTATATAATCTTCTATTAATGTTTTGACAACATGCATGAAAGAGAATTGACTCTAACATCAACCAAGCATTCCAAGACCAACCGAGTTCACAAGCCATATAGTATCGATATGACACGTAAACCGAGATCTCCCTATAAAGGGATCATCAGGCCCGATCATAGAAAACTTTTGGCTCGCTACAATCAAAGTCGATCTTTCAATGCGGGATGGAATCAAATCATATCTTTCTCATAAACGTGTCAATAAACATTAAAAGATTAGATCAAATGTACATATTACGAACTTTCAAAACCGTGGCTCTAATACCACTTGAAGGCGCATAGAGGCGTCAGCTTCATAATGAAGGCACAAAAGGCGTCAGCTTCAAAATAAAGACGTATAATGGCGTCAACTTCAAAAGCGGGAGTGCAACGGGACCGTCTCGAGACATGTAAATAACAAAAACATGCAAGCGCAGCAGAAATCATAACAATTAAAACTTGCATGTAAACAAGTTTGTATTTACATAAACTCAAGAGTAAATCCGTAACTAGTACATTAAAAGTAAATACTATAAAATATATACAACTATATACAAATGTATTTAAAATGAAATACCTCGCGTGGAGAACTCGGATGTAGACACTTGAAGAAAATCTTGACTTCGGCAAAGCTTCTTCACACGTGCGAAGGTCCTAATCGGTCCACGGGTATCCAAAAGCAAATGACAACTTAACTAATTATAGTGCTAGCTTAGTTAAGTCCAAGAGCTTACTATACGTGAGTTGAGAATTAAAAACAAAGTGTTTCCTATCTCAACTAGCCTTGGCCGAAACTACCAAGAGAAATGAGAGAAAAATTGCTTCTAGAGAGAGAGAGATTTTCGGCCATAAGGTATAAGAGAAAAATAGAAGACATGACCTCTATTTATAGATGTACAAGCTTGCTCATCAAATGACAAGTGACATGATCTAAATATATGAAGAAGCCAAGTGTCAAAATTGCCCTTTGATGGTCGGCCAAGGAAGGGTAAAAAGGACAATGCAACTTGTTGTTTGTCTTTTTGTGCAAGTTGTCTTTTGTCCTTTTGTGTTTCATCTTTTAGTGCTTGTCTTTTTGTGTAAGTTGTTGTTTGTCTTTTAGTGAAGACAAATATTAATTATTCCTAAACCCTTTTAGAATAATTAATTACAGATTGACCCCTCAATCTATTTGTACTAAAGCCCCAATACTTTTTAGTATTTACACTTTGACCCCAAAACTTTCAAAAATTATAATTTGGCCTACTTAACCGGTAATGTCCAAAATCACACCGTTAACACTTTAATGCGTTTCCAACTCAATACCAAGCTTAGATATTCTTTATTCATGATACCCTAAGTGTGTGACTTTCTAGGTTCATAACCGTACATCGATAAATGATCGATTTCAAAAATGTCTCCGTCATTTTTCGGAATACCTTCATGTTCATGAGTGACACGCTAGCAACGAACGTATTATGACAATATGTACAACGAACCTATTTATAGTCGCAAATTAACGTGCAGTCCGATCATTCTGTTAAAATGTCCCGATCGTTGTGGGGACCATGAAATGATTAAGTCTGCTATACGATTCTATGCATAGATCTAATAAGTGGAATAAGAGATGACATCTATGGAAAAATACATTTCCATCGTTCAACTACCCCGGCCGATGATTTCTCATTTCAGACGACCGACACTAGATCGCATAGGACATCGCCTCACTGTCGGAGGTTAACTGATCCTATCTTGACAATTACCTGTCAGACTCATATCACAAGAGTAAACTGCAAGAGGTCGTTTCTCATCCTTAAAGAAGGCGAGCATTGTCCAAATGCAAGATTTAGCCCCTGATATAGCCGGCAACCGTAATTTCTCAAGTCAAAGGATTAATTTGCACAATTTGCAATGAATGACAAACTATTAATCCAAAGTCATGTAGTTTCGTCATTCCGGTCATATTCTATGATCCGTTCACCCAACGATCATTCATATGTCAGTTAATCGCATCCCTATGCTGCTGTAGCTCAACGCTCGCTACCCTTTATCATTAACATCTCTATGTTAATCAAATGTAACTACATATGATAGTAACATAATCCCACATCGAAAGTCTTTGAGCTGGGACCATTGAATATATAGAGCGGGGTTCCGCCTTATATTCGACAATAGGCATTTTCCCGTGGTATCATGGGGGGAACAAAGGAGTGAGGGGCCCAGGGGGGTAAGCCAAAGCGGACAATATATTGTTGGTATGCATCGCTGATGTGCCTCTGCGTGGGACCCTTGTGGCTACTTATTCGCTTAGCTGGGGTGTTACATTGAGTGGTATCAGAGCGGGTCTTCCCTTGTGCTGGTGTCCCGCGAGGGCGCGAGGCCCCTTAAAGGGGGTGGAATGTGGTAACACAATCCCACATCGGAAGTCTTTGAGCTGGGACCATTGAATATATAGAGCGGGGTTCTGCCTTATATTCGATAATAGGCCTTTTCCCATGGTAACATGGGGGGAACAAAACCGTGAGGGGCCCAGTGGGATAACCCAAAGCGGACAATATATTGTTGGTGTGCATCGCTGGTGTGCCTCTGCGTTGGACCCTTGTGGCCACGTATTCGCTTAGCCGGGGTGTTACAATATCCCATATCAACAAGACTGCTTTGAAGATTTGCACTGATCTTCGTTTTAAAGCACAGCTTAAGAAACAGTCTAACATAAAAGAACTAGGAAATTGGTGTGAACAATATGGTATGGAAAGTATTCGACCACCCCATACTCATAAAACACATAAATCCAGAATTTTCTCCAGAAAATACAAGAATCACTTCAAGTCCATTGGACAAAAGTATAACCAGAAGTATGGCAACAAACCATACACTAAAAAGAAACATTACCAGAAGTTTCCACGAAAGAACTGGAAACCAAATTACCATAAACACAATAAGGAACAGAAAGCCACAGGTTGTTTCAAATGTGGTAAACTAGGACACTTTGCAAAAGATTACAAAATCAGATCACTAATTCAATCATTAGAATTAGATGAAGCTACAAAGAGCAGAATACTCTAGTCCATAGATGATCTTGAATCATCATCCAACTCTTCTTCAGATTATTCTGATGAAGAAAACATTAATCAGATTGGAACAGATAACTACTATTCCAGTAATTCTTCCAACTCCATTCAAGAATGTGCTTGTCCCAGCAAGGGAGCATGTTTATGTCAGAAAGGACTCAACGTCCTTACAAACTCTCAAGGTCTAATGATCGATATGATCTGTAAGATCAATGATCCAGAAGAAAAGCAAGCTTATCTTCTGAGACTCAAAGATATTATGGATCAGAAAGAGGAAGAGAAACCTCCATCCATATCGCCCCAGAATAACATTAAGAACACGAATTATTCTGATGTTCTCAGTCATTTCCAGAAAAGGAAATCCCAACCAGTTGGAATCTCTGATCTCCAGCATGAGATTAAACTGTTAAAAACAGAACTCCAGCAACTCAGACAAGAGTATAGACAAGAGATTTGTGATCTTAAACTTGATCATGAACATCTCCAGCAAGATGTCCAACTTTTACAGATAGAACCCTTAGAACGTCAAAAACATCTTCCTCAGGAAGAACTTGATAAACAGACTCAGATTGCTATTGGCAAACTGACAAAAGGAGCTAGCACCTCCAAACCAACAGAGGATTATCTCAATCTTCTCAACAGAATCATGTACCAGAAATGGTATGTCCAGTTTACCATCAAGGTTAATGATTTCAAATTTGAAACCATTGCCCTTTTAGACTCAGGTGCAGATATGAACTGCATTCAAGAAGGTCTAATTCCTTCTAGATATTTCGAGAAAACCATAGAGAAGCTTTCTACAGCTGACTCTACCAGACTCCAGATTAGGTACAAATTACCTAATGCATATGTGTGCAATCAGGGTATTTGTTTCCCTACCAGCTTTGTGCTCATAAAACAGTTGAATTCCTAAGTCATTCTCGGGAATCCATTTCTTCAACAGTTATTTCCTATGACTGTTACAGAACAAGGTATTTCCACCAATGTGTTGGGAAAACCAATCATATTTGAGTTCTATTATCCTTCACAACAAAGAGATATTAACTCAATCCAACAGAAAGAAAACCAGATTAGTTTTCTTAAAGAAGATATTAAAAGCCTCAGAATTGATGAACAAATTGCTAAACAGCAAAAAACCATCAATGATTTCCAGACCAAACTCGAAAAAGAAGTTTGTTCAGATCTTCCTACGGCCTTTTGGGCTCGTAAGAAACATTCTGTCTCTCTCTCATATGAGAAGGACTTTTCAGAACAGAATATTCCTACCAGGGCTCAGGCCATTTAGATGAACCAGAAATATCTTTCTCTTTGTAAGAAAGAGATCCAGAGTTTATTAGATAAAAAGCTAATCCAACCTAGTAAAAGCCCATAGTCGTGTGCAGCCTTTTATGTTAACAAACATGCAGAACAGGAACGAGGAGTCCCTCGTTTAGTCATAAATTATAAGCTCTTGAACAAGGTCTTACAATGGATCAGATATCCATTACCAAACAAGAATGATCTCCTTAAGAGATTATATCAGGCCCATGTCTTCAGTAAATTTGACATGAAATCAGGATTTTGGCAAATCCAAGTCTTAGAACCAGAAAGGTACAAAACAACATTCACCGTTCCGTTTGGACAATATGAATGGAATGTCATGCCTTTTGGGCTCAAGAATGCACCTTCAGAATTCCAGAACATTATGAACCAGATTTTTAATCTGTTCACAGACTTCATAATTGTTTACATTGACGATGTTTTAGTCTTCAGTAATGACATACATCAACATTGGAAACATTTGCATATTTTCTTCAAAGTCATAAAACAAAATGGTCTTGTGGTTTCTGCACCCAAGATTAGACTTTTTCAAACAAAAATCAGATTTCTTGGAAACATGATTTCTTTTGGGAAAATCACCCCTATCCAAAGAACTCTTGATTTTGCAGAAAAATTCCTAAACATTCTGCGCGAGAAAACACAATTTCAAAGATTCTTAGGATCTTTAAACTATGTTGCAGACTTTTATCCTGGCATTCGCCATCTTTGTAAACCTCTTTTTGAATGTCTTAAAAAGAATCTTCCAGCATGGTCTGATATCCATACAAAAGCTGTTCAGGAAATTAAGCATCAAGTTAAGGTTTTACCAGTTTTGACTTTATGTCAACCAGACGCCCCAAAGATAGTTCAGACAGATGCCTCTGAATTAGGATTTGGCGGTATTTTAAAACAGATCCTAGAAGGAAAATAACATATTATTCGTTTCCATTCAGGAACATGGGATAAAGCCCAATGGAACTATTCAATAGTTAATAAAGAAATTTTGTCCATTGTAAAATGTATTTCAAAATTTCAGGATGATTTGTTGAATCAGAAATTCATCGTACGTGTTGACTGTAAATCAACCAAAGACGTATTAACAAAAGATGTCTAGAATATAGCATCTAAACGGATCTTTGCCAGATGGCAGGCCATCCTGTCAATTTTTGATTTTGATATTGAATATATCAAGGGAGAGGATAACTCCAACCCTGATTTTCTAACAGAGAATTTCTAACAGGCTATGTGCCTATCACATAGGATTCCTCCGGGAATACCTTTTAATTTTGTTGTTTTGCAGATCACAGAGACGGACCCCAAGGATTCAATTAATGAATTCAGATGGATTGTTTCAAGTCCACCTTATCTAATAGATTGAAACATAATTTCAGATCCAGAAGCAGAATTAATAATATTTCGATTCCGCATTTCTTTCTATAAATTGTTGCTAACCATTTGTAGGAATCATTCACTCCTGATATTAGTAACGATGGCACCCAAGAAAGATAAAGGCAAGGCAAAAGCATTCGATCTCAGTTCTTATGCCCAGAAAGCCAGTACACCAGTAACTACTCCAGTTTAGTCATCAACCCCAGTCAAGGTTGAAGACAAATAGATAACATATACACCATATTCTACCCAATTACCCCTAGGTAGAAACCCCACAGTTTTGGGGACTTTGACCCCTCAAAAATAGTTAACAGGTGTTCATGCAGGTTTTACAGGTACATCGTCATCGCAGATAACAACCAGTAACAAGTTTCAACCCCTTGTTGCTAAACCAAAATCAGTAACTCCAGAACCTAAAGAGTTACCATCTCCATCATATATTTACAAGAACGTCTTTAACCAGATTCTTGTAACAGAACTAGCACACTTCAAACAGAACCCAAACATCACCCTAGATGAGTTTGCTAGGGCATTTTTTCATCCTCACTCGAACTACATCCCAGATAACACATTTAAAACCCAAAGTTACCATGAGGCAATTCTCATAGCAACAGAATCAATAGAGTTTGTCCCAGATGACAAAGACAAACAACCAGGCCAGTACAGCCATGTCAAGGCTAAACTTCAGACTGTGCTCACCCTTGATCAATGGGCACAACCCCCACAGAAAACCAAACAACTGCTAGTTGATGCAGCAGTTTAAAGATCCTAAGAATCTTTGCTACTGTGTTTTCTCGCGCAGAATATCTGGGAATTTTTCTGCAAAATCAAGAGTTCTTTGGATAGGGGTGATTTTCCCAAAAGAAATCATGTTTCCAAGAAATATGATTTTTGTCTGAAAAAGTCTAATCTTGGGTGCAGAAACCACAAGACCGTTTTGTTTTATGACTTTGAAAAAAATATGCAAATGTTTCCAATGTTGATGTATGTCATTACTGAAGACTAAAACATCGTCAATATAAACAATTGTGAAGTATGTGAGCTGATTAAAAATCTGGTTCATAATGTTCTGAAATTCTGAAGGTGCATTCTTGAGCCCAAAAGGCATGACATTCCATTCATATTGTCCAAATGGAACGGTGAATGTTGTTTTGTACCTTTCTGGTTCTAAGACTTGGATTTGCCAAAATCCTGATTTCATGTCAAATTAATGAAGACATAGGCCTGATATAATCTCTTAAGGAGATCATTCTTGTTTGGTAATGGATATCTGATCCATTGTAAGACTTTGTTCAAGGGCTTATAATTTATGACTAAACGAGGGACTCCTCGTTCCTGTTCTGCATGTTTGTTAACAGAAAAGGCTGCACACGACCATGGGCTTTTACTAGGTCGGATTAGCTTTTTATCTAATAAACTCTGGATCTCTTTCTTACAAAGAGAAAAATATTCCTGGTTCATCTGAATGGGCCGAGCCCTAGTAGGAATATTATGTTCTGAAAAGTCCTTCTCATATGGGAGAGAGATAGAATGTTTCTTACGAGCCCAAAAGGCCGTAGGAAGATCTGAACAAACTTCTTTTTCAAGTTTGGTCCGGAAATCATTGATGGTTTTTTGCTGTTTAGCAATTTGTTCATTAATTCTGAGGCTTTTAATATCTTCTTTAAGAAAACTAATCTGGTTTTCTTTCTGTTGGATTGAGTTAATATCTCTTTGTTGTGAAGGATAATAGAACTCAAATATGATTGGTTTTCCCAACACATTGGTGGAAATACCTTGTTCTGTAACAGTCATAGGAAATAACTGTTGAAGAAATGGATTCCCGAGAATGACTTGGGAATTCAACTGTTTTATTAGCACAAAGCTGGTAGGGAAACAAATACCCTGATTGCACACATATGCATTAGGTAATTTGTACCTAATTTTGAGTCTGGTAGAATCAGCTGTAGAAAGCTTCTCTCTGGTTTTCTCGAAATATCTGGAAGGAATTAGACCCTCTTGAATGCAGTTCATATCTGCACCTGAGTCTAAAAGGGCAATGGTTTCAAATTTGAAATCATTAACCTTGATGGTTAAATTTGAAATTATTAACCTTGATGGTTAACTGGACATACCATTTCTGGTACGTGATTCTGTTGAGAAGATTGAGATAATTCTCTGTTGGTTTGGAGGTGCTAGTTTCTTCTGTCAGCTTGCCCATAGCATTCTGAGTCTGTTTATCAAGTTCTTCCTTAGGAAGATGTTCTTGACGTTCTAAGGATTCTATCTGTAAGAGTTGGACATCTTGCTGGAGATGTTCATGATCAAGTCTGAGATCACAAATCTCTTGTCTATACTTTTGTCTGAGTTGCTGGAGTTCTGTTTTTAAAAGTTTAATCTCATGCTGGAGATCAGAGATTCCAATTGGCTGGGATTTCCTTTTCTGTAAATGACTGAGAACATTAGAATAATTTGTGCTCTTGATGTTATTCTGGGGCGATATGGATGGAGGTTTTTCTTCCTCTTTCTGATCCATAATATCCTTGAGTCTGAGAAGATAAGCCTGCTTGTCTTCTAGATCATTGATCTTACAGATCATATCGATCATAAGACCTTGAGAGTCTGTAAGGACGTTGAGTCCTTTCTGACAGAAACATGCTCCTTTGTTGGGACAAGCACATTCTTGAATGGAGTTGGAAGAACTACTGGAATAGTAGTTATCTGTTCCAATCTGATTAATGTTTTCTTCATCAGAATAATCTTAAGAAGAGCTGGATGATGATTCAAGATCATCTATGGACTGGAGTATTCTGCTCTTTGTAGCTTCATCTAATTCTAATGATTGAAATAGTGATCTGATTTTGTAATCTCTTGCAAAGTGTCCTGGTTTACCACATTTGAAACAACCTGTGGCTTTCTGTTTCTTATTATGTTTATGGTAATTTGGTTTCCAGTTCTTTCGTGGAAACTTCTGGTAATGTTTCTTTTTAGTGTATGGTTTGTTGCCATACTTCTGGTTATACTTCTGTCCAATGGACTTGGAGTGATTCTTGTATTTTCTGGAGGTAATTCTGGATTTTTGTGTTTTATGAGTATGGGGTGGTCGAATACTTTTCATACCATATTGTTCACACCAATTTCCTAGTTCTTTTCTGTTAGACTGTTTCTTAAGATGTGCTTTAAAACGAAGATCAGTGCAAATCTTCAAAGCAGTCTTGTTGATATGGGATATAATATCACCATATGTCATAAGATCATAGTCTAATCCTGGGAAATCTTGTGATAGAGCTTTTTTCACTTGCTGAGCAAATAACTTTGGAGTCCAGATAAAAATCTTTCTTTCCAATAACTGGCGTTATTGTCAGATCTTTGGTATAGTTTACTGAGAAAGACATCCTTATACCATCGAAAGTCTTGGAGTGTTCTACATCTGAGGTTCTGAAGGATTTCAGATGTTTGTTCCTGGTGAACTGTGGGATCACCTATGAAATGGTAGGTGATATCGAAGACTAAGGCTGATAGAGCACATGACTCTGTCTGACCTTGCTGATTAAGAATGGGTTCACCATTCTCATTGGTTTTCACCATGTTGAGAATGCTTTCTTTGGAAGCATCATCGAGGTGGTCATCCTACTATCCTTTGAGCTGACCATTGAAGCCAAGAATGATATTTTTAGTTGCTGCTCTCTCAGTAATAGCTTGCTTATATATGTTATCGATGATGATCATCTGTTTGGTAACATTGAGAATTTGGTATTCTGTCATTCCATCTATGTTCCACTCATAGATTTGAGTTCCTGAATAGGATCTCTAGGAATGGAATTCTTCAATTTGAAGATCTGGGGGTGAAGGTCTAGGATAGAAATTCTTTGTATCAGGAAAAGAAATTCTATTTATGTGGAAATTATCTTTATCCCTCCCGGAATTCTGTGAAGATGAGGAGTCACAATCTGAATTACTGTCTGACTGCTTTAATGTTTGAAGAGCTAGTTGGCTCGATGAAGGTTCTGATTTCAGTGATCTGGAAATAAGTTCTTGGAGAAGTTTGGTATTCTTCCCTTCTGTTGTTTCTAATTTTGGAATGAATTTGGATATCTTAAAAGGTAAAACCTTGATTGGAGATTTTGGTTTAACCTTTGTACTAGTTAACTTAAGTGAATCAAATGGTTTTATCAATGAAACAATGGTCTGTTCAATTGACTTCTATTTTGATTCATTAGGTTTAACTGGAGTTATGGAGACTGATGTCTGTTTTTCAAGAATATCTTTGATATTTTGAATTTGTTTTTGTAATGTGACAATTGAAAGATTAGTCCAATTGTTTTGTTGGGCTATGTCTTTAAGTTCTGGTTGTTCTGAAATGGCAACTGGTTTCAGATTTATAGTTCATTCTTTAGTAGGAATCTGTGTATGTTGAAACAGAGGGTGCTCCGCATCAATAACTGTTGTGGAATTGGGTAAATTCCATTTTCTCGTTCTTGCCGTGGGAACATTAATGTTCATTGGTTTATTTATGTGTTTAAACCACATGAAAAATGGTACATTTAATCTAACAATTTGCAAATATTGGAGCCATTGGCTTTTTAAATCTACTAATTGTTCACTGTTATGATTTTTAAAATACCATTCTCTGATCTGTTTGTTCTAATCTGAAAGAAATTCATCTTTCAGAAGTTGAACATCTCTTTCAAAGACTTCAGACAACATATTGATGCCAAAGTCTGAGGCTGAAGGGTTGAAGTCAACAAATGATGTATCTGTTAGTTCAAATTCTGGATAGACTGGACGAGCAGTCCGTTTTTCAATCCTAATTCCTATAGGAACGGATTGAGTATGAGTTCTGCTTGTTGAAGGAAGGTCAACAAAACCTGGGGTCGGGTCAGAAATACTGATCCTTGAGATATTGGAAACTGATCGGGATAAAGCTGATTCCCTATTTCCTCTGTCTATTTTAATTGAAATAGTTCCTTCATCATACTGGATGATCTGTTCTATTCTTGAGTTTTGGACGTTCTGGTCCTGAACGACTGGTTTGGTGGCATTTTCAATGTCCCACCTATCTGGAATTGAAACTTCATTCCACTTAATGGTTTTGGGTATGTTAACTATTGATCTATTTCTGTCCATATTCCAAAGGATAGTTTTACCTTTTGGATGTTTTCTGGCTACAGATCTAGGATTTAATCCCGTAGTCATCAATTTATAATTAAGACGATAAATAATTTCATATGCGTGTGTACCAAAATCAACATAATAATTATGCGTCTTAATATCTAACTGAAGTGCTTTTATGACATGAGGACATGTAAGCGATATGGTAAGATCTGGAAAACAATTAAAGAAAATTTGACTATTACATAAACTAGTTTCAACTAATCGTAATAATCAATCATTATATCTAAGTAATCTACAATCTCTAAGAGCTAGATATACATTGGTATCTAGTCCTTCTCTGATTAAAGGCTTAAGTACGACTTGCACATGGCCAATATGAATAAACCTATAGCTGTTTCTCTTGGATTTATCTAATGATTTCTGGGAAAAAAGTCTGATGCTCTGTTGATCACTGGTTAATGGCACTACTTGTTCCTTACATCTAATTGTAAGTAGAGATTTTAGGTCGATGAGACCTTTCTGATAAATCTAATTTATGTTCATCTTAGGAGGTTTCCAATTACTTAACTCTCCTACTGTCCATGTCTGTTCTGTTTTAGTTATGGTATTATTATCTGATCTTACTGAAGCATTACTACTACTAGAAGCCATTACAACTATGTTGACTAGTCTTAACCTTACAATCTGCGAACCGACTTACTATCTTCGAATCTACTTCAAGGGACTCCTGGAGTCTATTGCCCTTCTGCGGGTCTTACTCACTCCCTACCCTATCTTTGTAGATAAAGGTAAGTTGTCGATACAGGTATGTTGCTGAAGACTAACCTAATAGTTGTTCTGGCTCTGATACCAGAAACAACCCAGAGAAGATAAGATAATGATAAACATAACAGAAAGCGGAATTAGCATGGAAAATAAAAGATTAATTAGAGGAATACAACAAAGATGAAGATAAAAGGAGACAAGGTCTCTTACTTGTTATTAGATGTACTGGAAGAAGTCTATTGTTACACTGTTGGTTTGTACAGGAGTACAAATGGAAAAGAGTGAACTGAATTAAAATGAAAAAAAAAGAGAAAGAGAATTCCTCCCCTATCTGAGGCAGAAAAAAGAGAGAAAGAAAATTCCTCCCCTATCTAAGGCAGACTCTGCCTTAAAATAGGATACTAAATCTGTAAATACTGATATAGTCATATTTTTTAGACTTATCTCTTGCATTTTTAGTATTAATTGTGCACATTTATTGAAAACGTTGATCACTTTAATTGTGTTTTTGTACATGTAGGGATTTACTCGTGAAAGAGCAATTAGAATCGCATTTGGAAAAAAAACAAATATTGCAGATGAGTCATTATTGAAAAAAGAAGTTTGAAATTTATTCAAGAATATTTGTTGAAACAAAGGAAAAAAGAAAAGAATAAAAAAAAAGAGGGTCAATGCCCGTTGACCAAGGCATTAGTTAATGCCTTGGCCAACAGGCTTGCACATGGTCAGCAAAGTCCAAAGTTGGACTTTGTCACTTATAAAGGAAAAGTGGCCATGTAGATCAAAAGCCCACAAAGCTAGGGTGGTCTATTTTGCTTATAAAAGGAACAGATACTATGCAGAAGAAAGGGGGAGAAAAAGAGAAGCGGTGCAAAGAAAAGAAAAAGGAACGAAGAAGGAGAGCTGCGCCACAATAGAGAGAAAAAGAGAGAGACACAGAAAACGTGAAGAGAGCTTTTGCAGCGCGAGAAAAAAATAGAAAAAAGACAGAAGCTTTAGCAGTAGAGGAAAAAAAGTTTGACGACAGAGAAGGAAAAAATTGCAGCGAGCCTTATTTTTCTTCACTGTTCAAGTTTCGAGTTAAAGATTCGCTTCGCAATTGAGATTTAATCTGTGTTTTAAATTATTATTTTCAACAGATTCGAATTAATTTATGGAGAAGTTTAATTTACTTTCTTTTTATAATTTTGATTCAATTTTGTTGAACTTGAATAATTAATTCATTGTTTAGGGTAGGATTACTACGCAATAATTTAATTTTATGGTCTTGAACTTGGTTGGATTAGTTTGATGCTAGTTTTATATATTTGATTTACATGCTTCATTATTTATCCTATTAATTTATTATGCTTGTAGCTAGTAATTAATAAGAATTCATATGGTAGATCAAATATATAAATTGGGTTTTGTCGTAAAAACTATAGGTTGCACCATAGTTCTTCACACTTAATTAATTAACTCGTGACCCTAGGATTTTAGGACAAATCTATACTCTGGCTAGATAAAGGACTTGGAGATTGCATTGCACCTCTGAACTAGGTCTAACCCATTAATTAGTTAACTTTAGGTGATTATTTAATTAATTGGGCTTGTAGTCTAATTTTGCATCAAAATAGGAAATCCTAAGTTCGAGCCTAGAATTCAACTTTGCATAGGAATCCGATCCCTAAACCTTTCCCAATTGTGATCAAACCTCACTTTTAGCACTCATTTTTAATTTTAGTTTTCGCATTTAATTTCACTTTTATTTTATTTTTTCATTCAAATCACCAAATTTACAATTTAATTTAGTTTAATCACTCAGACACTTTACTCACACTTTTCTACAAACTTTCAAATTGCCTCCCTGAGGATTCGACCTTACACCTAGCACACTACACTATAATTACTCGTGCACTTGCGAGTTAAAACTTGGCTTAGAATTGACCTTAATTTTACCCTAAGCTAAGCACCCATCAAATACAATAGTGAAAATGAAAAAATGAAAAGTCAAAAGTAACTTTTTAGTAAAAAGTGATTTTTACTATTCATGAAAAGTGTCTGGATGGTGTCGGCTTTTTACTGTGGCCGATTCTTGTTTTGTCTTGGCGTGATGATCTTGTCTAGGTTTAATTGTGGCCGAAAGATCTTTTGTCGTGATATAATGATAATGTTTCTGACTGGATTACTTTCTCTGTGACCGAAAGTAATTTCGTTGTCTTGTGATGATGATGTCTGATGATAGAATCTTGACTGGATTCATCTTTTTCTTCATCTCTAAGTCTGAAATTGGTTCTATGCTGAAGACGTTGGAAAACTTCTTCATGTCTGGATCATACTGACTCATGGTAGAATCCATACAAGTATATTGACTGATGTATATTTCCCACTAAAATAAAGAAAATATATAAACTAGTCTATTTTCCCTATAATCTAATCTGCATCGTACTTAGTCGTACAATCTTCGAAGCCTTACTATCTTCAGAGTCTTACTATCCCTCATCTAATCGCCACATGGGTAACAACGGAGTCTTACGCCTTCTGCTCCTCAATCCCGTGACCTTACAAGATTGTTGGGGTAAGTTGACTAAAGGTAAGTTGGCTAAAGGTAAGTTGACTAAGCAAAATACAAAATAAAATACAGGCTAGAAGATAAACAAGTTTCTAAATCTTCTTTGGCTTTTTGGGAAAGCCACACCCATCAACGGACTTGAGATGTCTTTACCAGTTGCCGTTTGACCTAGACTAGCTGAAGTTTTATGGAATTCTTCAGTAACCATATGACTTCAGAGAGGGGAAGTCTAACTGTTGCATCCTAGTTTTTGAAGGGAACTTAGAAGAACAAAACCCTATCTGTCCAATGTTTTTGGTGAGAACATTAGGAAACTCATCTGTATTATGTTTTTGGCGGAGAACACAACTAAACTCCATTGTCTGAATTACAATTGGGTAAAAATGCCATATCAATCATCTTCATTGTTATTGGCGGAATCTGTAGAGATGGATGCCTGGTCTGGGGCAAGTTTATTGAGTTGCAACATAATGGCCTGAATTTCTTCATAACTGGTGGCCGCTACAAGCTGAGTATGGAGGAAATTCTTAAAGGAGAGAAACTCCTGTTGTTCTGGTTGAATTTCCTTCGTCTGTTTTTGATTGGTTTCTAGCCATGCTTGGACCTTTGGAGTTGAACAAGAACTGTTGTTCATCTTTATCCACCATATGACACATTGATTTATTCCAAAAACTAGTATGACTTGCTGGTTTCCGAAAGATGTATGTTTAAATGCAAATTCTGATATGAAAATCCATGTTCCAAAGAAAATTCTGTAGAACACAAAAATGGGGGAAGGTAGGTTAAATGTACTAGTGCCTTCCAATTCTCTGTGAAATACTTGTATCCTTCGCAAACTGGTTCTGGTAAAATTTCTGTTATAGGACCATATGATGCCCATCATTGGATAAACCAATTTGGAACCTTTAGGGGAAATGATTTCTTGAAAAGGAAAAACCATGACATATCATGTTTATCATTCTGGCGATAGAAATATCTGAACCATGCTTGAATGTAATCATAATAGTTATAGTCTCTGAAAACTGCTACATCAACTGGAAGTTGTTTGGTTTTCTGTGGGGGTTATGCCCATTGATCAAGGGTGAGCACAGTCTGAAGTTTAGCCTTGACATGGCTGTACTGGCCTGGTTGTTTGCCTTTGTCATATGGGACAAACTCTATTGATTCTGTTGCTATGAGAATGGTCTCATAGTAACTCTGGGTTTTAAATATGTTATCTGGGATGTAGTTTGAGTGGGGATGAAGAAATGCCCTAGCAAACTCATCTGGGGTGATGTTTGGGTTCTGTTTGAAGTGTGCTGGTTGTGTTACAAGAATCTGGTCAAAGACGTTCTTGTAACTATATGATGGAGATGGTAACTGTTTAGGTTCTGGAGTTACTGATTTTGGTTTAGCAACAAGGGGCTGAAACTTGTTACTGGTTGTTATCTGTGATGACAATGTACCTGCAAAACCTGCATGAACACCTGTTAACTGTTTCTGAGGGGTCAAAGTCCCCAAAACTGTGGGGTTTCTACCTAGGGGTGATTGGGTAGAATATGGTGTATATGTTATCTGTTTGTCTTCAACCTTGACTGGGGTTGATGACTCAGCTGGAGTGGTTACTAGAGTGCTGGCTTTCTGGGCATAAGAACTGAGATCGAATGCTTTTGCCTTGCCTTTATCTTTCTTGGGTGCCATCATTACTAATGTCAGGAGTGAATGGTTCATGCAAATGGTTAGCAACAATTTATAGAAAGAAATGCGGAATCGAAATATTATCAATTCTGCTTCTGGATCTGTGATAACCCGAACCCGGCATGCATTTAATAGCACTTGACTGCATTTGATTAAATGTTTAATTAGTTAAATCAACCAATTTGCACTATTTTAATATTTCTCTTGGTAGCATTTAGTAGTTATATATTGAATAATTAAAAGATTATTACCCATTTCTAATAATTATAGTAATTGAATTTCTTCTCTTGTGATTAATTAAGTGTTATCTTAAATGTTAGTGTTTAATTGTATTTGACTATGTGTTTATATTAACTTTCATTCGTAGCTTAATATTAACTTCATAATTCTTAAAATATTCTAGAAATAGTTAAATTGATTATTTTAAATGAATATTGATTACCTCGATTGTTGTGATTATTTTAATAATCGGTTTTGGTTGTCTTGCATTAAAATCACTCGGTTTTCAAATAAATGAGGAAAGTAACTCCGAGCTGGAGTGAATTTTAAACTATTCTACTATTCTACTTTTCAAAGAATTAAAGTTTTATATTATTGCTCATCACCTTATTAGTGATCGATTATTGAGTATTCAATCGCAGTACTATGAAAATGAGAGTTAGAGAAATATTCTTCGGGCTTAGTGAAAAATGTTTTTAGTTTGATTTAACTAATTTTAGTTATTTTTCATTTAATTGCATTATTTTAACTTGAATTAGATTTAACGGCATCAAAATAAGCTTATTTGACTATTTTTAATTAAAGTTTGATTTTACAAATGACCAAAATGCCCTTGTCATCTTTTAAATTAAAAAACAAGGCAAAAATGACTCAAAACAAAACCAAAAATGACCCTTGTGTCCCCCCCTTGGCCGAATGGTTTTCAAGAGAAAAAAAAATAATTTTGCTTTCAATTTCTTCTACAATCGTGCGTGGAATTGCTCGGGGGTCGTGGCTCGGGTCCTTGCGGGTCTTGGTCTTCAATCTCTGTGAGGGTTTTCACGTTTTTGTGCATTTTTATATGAATTTGATTTTTGAGTCAAATTTTCAGATTTGATATTTATCGCATTATAATGCCGTTTATTGCTTAAAATAGCTTGCTTTGGGTTCATAGAGTATTGCTTGATAATTATTTAGCAATTTTTACGGTTGAAACTGCGTATTTGAAATTGGAGAAAAATAATGAATAGTAAATCCTAGAATTTTGGATTTCGATCCGATTTGCAATTGCTTGATTTAGATAGGTGCCATTAGTGATAGAAAGATAAAATGTGCGATAAAAACGGATCGGCCTTTGTTAAAATTGAAAATTAGACAAAGAAACGTAAAGGGGGCGTTTGACCAAAAGTTGACCGTGCTCGAATTGAGTTGGGGGTTTTGCAATTGAGGGCATGGAAGCACTTTTGGCGCTGTTGTGGCGTTGATTGAGTGGCCGGTTAGCATAGTTGTAGTTTAAACGCAGTAGGTGGACTTTTGGACTTCGGTTAGGAAAGTGAGGTTTAGTGATATAGAAAGGTGCCTTGTAGTGTTTGAGTGAATGTAGTGAAATCGGTTTCCTAACCCTGTAGCTCGTTTGCTCGTAGTTGCCTTTGGAAGTTAGAGATTGAATAGTGATATTTGTTGTTTTCATGTTTGAACTGTCGTTACTTGCTTATATCGCTTATGGAATGCTTATATTGCTTATAGAATGCTTATGTTGCCTATAGAATGCTTATAATGTCTATAGAATACTTGTTATTGCTTGATGATGTTTGTTGGTGTTGTTCTTGTTACTTATTTGAATCTAAATGCTTGTTAATGCTTGTTAATGCTTATTACGCTTGTTAGAGTTGATTGTTGATTGAAATCTTTAACAATTGTTGATAATGCTTGATATCTCGTTTATCTCCTCTATTCTGAATTGTTGTGCTATCGCTCAGTTATTGCCTTGTATCGAGTCTTGCATTGCATAGTATCCAGCGCTTGAGTGATGGGCCTCTCTGGGTAGCCTCGGGTTGCCAGTGTTGGTTGCTCTAGCTCCGTGGCTATTCCCTTTTCTCGCTTGGGTTGCCTCCCAGGGAGATTTGGGTCGTAGAATTGATGGTTACTCCCGGGGTATTCCAAACTGGTGTTATAAGGTGGTTGTGCGCTTATTGTCATCGTTGTCAACATCAAGCTCAAGATTGATGTATCGCTCGTGTAATGGTATATTGCTCGTATGAGTGAACCATAGCCTTCAGAGTGTGGTATAGCTTTGAAGGGTTGTGTTAATGCTTTCTTGATTGTTTATAGTATTGTCGTTTGTATTGAATGTTTTCTTATTGTCATTACTGCTTAACTGTGTTTATTTGCATTGCACGATCTTCTTTCTCTCCACCTCGATCACTGTCTCGCCCTCACTGAGTATACGTGTTATGTATACTCACTCCTCACCACCACATTTCAAGAAATGTCATGTTAGCTGGAAAGTTCGTGATTTCGTGAAAGTTCGTGCCTGAAGAGTTGTCTTGCGTGCCTATGTGGCTTGAGTGTCAAAGTTGTAAAGATATATGCTTTCATATGTTGTATGTATTTATTGTTAAAAGAAATGTAATTTAAATCTAGCTAGGTAGTTGAGGTGAATTGATAAGCTAGTTTATGTAATCAGTTAGCATAGCTTAACTTCAAAGCATGTTTATAATGTCTAGAGGAAAAGAGTTAGAATGACATGATAGTTTATTTTATGCAGCAGCTTAGTTGTAAGAATATAACCAATTTTCCAGAAACGTCTTAACAACAATCAAGTAGAAAGACAACACTACTCGTTATAACAATTCAATATAACACTTACAAGATAATTGTCCCGCCGTGCGCTCTCAAGATTAGAGCTTCAATGGCTTCTGGACTTACAAGAAGAATACAAGAAAGAAAGACTAACTTAGGATTGTGTTTGGAGTTGTGTTGTAGATGAAAATGATGAACTAATGCATGCCTATTTATAGAATTCAGCTAGCCCGCCATAGGAGACTTTCCTATCAAACATTTCAATCTTGGTTGGCTTTACCAACCATGTTCAAAGTATTAGCCACCCATATTTATCACATGGGTGGCTACAATTGACCACATGGGTAGCTAGCATCCAAGTCAACTTCTAGGAAGTTTCCTTTGGTCAAATTGGCTAACTTTAGCATTGCATCATCCCGACGTCATCTTAGGTAATTCCAAATTTCCGAACTTCTTTCTTGTAGCCATCGCGATCTCTTTTGACCTCATCGACGTTTAAGTCGGAATCATTAATTTATGCTACCATATAATTAACGATACTTATTATGAAGAGGTGGATATTGACATATATCAACACCCCCCTCAATGTTCACCTCATGTTGACTAAGCTATTGGGCCAACACCCAATGTTTGAAGATGCTTGCTCAATTGGATGCTCCCTAACGCTTTAGTGAAGATATCTGCACAATTATCTTCTGTAGGGCAGTACTCCATGTAGATTTTACCTTCCTCGATCAGTTCCCTCACATAGTGATACTGAATCTCTATGTGTTTTGTTCTAGCATGAAATACCGGATTCTTTGACATGGCTATACAACTCTGACTGTCACATTTCAACATTGTTGCTTCCTCTATTGGAATGCCAATATCAGTCATGATGCGTCGTAGCCAAACAGCTTCACAGGATGCTACACAAGCAGCCTTGTATTCTGCCTCCGTTGATGAAAGTGCAACGGTGGGTTGCTTCTTACTAGCCCATGAGATGACTCCACCACCGAATGTGAATACGTAACCTGTAACAGATTTTCTTGAGTCAATATCACCAGCCCAGTCTGAGTCACAGTACCCAGATAAAGTATCTCCAGACTTGTATGATATCCCATACTCCAACGTGCCTTTGAGATATTTGAGGATCCGCATCCCTGCTTGCCAGTGACATTGTCTCGGTTTATCTGAAAACCGACTGAGAACTCCCACAGCATAACTAATATCAGGTCTTGTGTTACAAAGGAAGATTAAACTTCCCACCAACCTTCTGTAGAGCTTGTTATCAACTTGTTCTGAAGGATCGTCAATTGATAACTTTGTATTCACTTCCATCGGGGTGACAACTGGTTTGCACTCGGACATACCAAATGCAGTCAGAAGCTCACGAACATATCGTTGCTGCGAGATGAAGATAGTATGAGGTTTTTGCCATACCTCGATTCCCAAGCAATAATGAAGAAGACCAAGATTTGTCATTTCAAATTCTTGGCTCAACCATTCTTGCGTCTTCCGAATATTATCTTCATGGTCACCAGTGATTACAAGATCATCCACATATAGGACTACAATTACCTTCTTTCCTTGTTCACTTAGAACATACAGGTTGGCCTCTAATTTGCATCTACAGAAACCATGTTGCAAGAAGAAAGAGTCTATACGTTTGTACCAAGCTCGTGGTGCTTGCTTTAACCCATATAAAGCCTTTTTCAATTTGCAGACTTTTTCTTCTTCACCTGGTATTTGGAAGCCAGGGGGTTGTGCAACGTAGACTTCTTCTTCAAGTTGCCCATTAAGAAAAGCTGACTTGACATCCATTTGATGTATAATCCATTCATAATGCGCAGCAGCTGCAACAACTAGCCTGATTGTTGACATTTTTGCTGTTGGAGCAAAGGTTTCATATACATCGAAACCTTCGACTTGCGAAAATCCTTGTGCTACAAGGCGTGCCTTGTATTTTTCAAGACTTCCATCTGCCTTGTACTTCACTTTCCAGATCCATTTGGTGCCGATAATTTTTCTGTTCGGTGGCTTTTCAACGATCTCCCAAGTATCATTTTTCATGATACTATCATACTCGGCTTGCATAGCTGCTCTCCAATTTGGATCTGACATGGCTTCCTCCACAGTTACCGGTTCTTTTACCGTCTTGATGATTTGGGTCATCAAAGCCATGTTTACTAGTTGTTGTCCTGATCTATTCTGCTCCTCTATTCTCTTTGATCGTCTTAGTCCATGAGGACATGGACTATCATCAGTAACTCCTAGATTTCTTCCATCAAAGAGCTGTTGGAACCACTTCGGTTGTGGCTTCCTTGTGGATACAACAGGTTGGTCTTCAGTCTCTTCATCATTAGAGACTTCTTCATTGTTCAACGGTCGTTGTTCAGGCACTTGGTGGATTACTTCATCGGTTGATGACGAAATGGCAGGACCGCTATCCTCCATCGAGCGTGGTCGCTCATTAAACACCACATCTCGGCTTATGATCACTTTCTTGGCCTCTACATCATAGAGTTTGTATGCTTTAAACTCTTCACTATATCCCAAGAAAATGCCCTTCTTGCTCTTGTCGTCCAATTTCTTTCTATTTTCATTTGGGATGTGTACAAAATACTCACACCCAAATTTTCTTAAATGAGACACATAAGGTTTCGTACCATAATAAGCCTCATTAGGAGTCTTATCGTTGAGTGCCCTGGTTGAGCACCGATTGAGGATGTATACCGCTGTGTTGACTGCTTCTGCCCAGAATGTGTCAGGTAGGCCAGCACCTTTCAACATGCATCGAGCCATTCTACAATTGTTCGATTTCTTCGTTCCACAACTCCATTTTGTTGTGGTGTGTATGGAGCAGTCAATTGGCGCTTAATCCCAAGCTTGTTGCAGTAGTTGGTGAACTCTGTAGAACAGAATTCCCCCCCACGATCGGTACGAAGTTTCTTCAACTGAGTTGTGTTCTCATTTGTCATAAGTTTGTGACACACTTTAAACTTTTCAAGAGCATCAGCCTTGTCCCGAAGGAAGTACATCCACATCTTCCTACTATAATCATCGACTAACAGCATAAAGTAGGAAGATCCTCCCAACGCCGTCGTAGTCATTTTTCCGCAGAGGTCAGCATGTACCAACTCTAGAGGAGCCTTTGATCGGTTATGACTCTCTTTGGGAAATGACTGTCTATGTTGCTTGCCCAGCATACAAGCTTCACATGGTCCTTCAATCTCGTCAATTGAAGGCAAGTCGGCCACCATCTTCTTCTTTTGCATTTCCTTTAACACAGGATAGGAAATGTGCCCGAACCTTTCATGCCAAAGTTGACTTGTTTTGGCATCCACGACAGCAGAAAGAGAGCTGATTTCGTAAAGATTATTTTTGCGAATACCTTTACTTACGATATTTTGATCCTTGTCAAGAATCAAAGCTTCCGTCTTCTTGAACCGCACTTCTAGATCATTATCTGTAATAGCAGCTACAGATAGCAAATTTCTAGTAATCTGGGGTACAAAGAGTACGTTGGACAGCTTCTTGCTTCCTCCATCTTTATACACGAGCGAGATGGTTCCAGTGCCCTCAACGGGACAGCTAGCATTATTCCCGATGACAACATTCATTGGTTCTTGTAGAGGTTTTATGGAGTCATATAACTCCTTCTTGCTGGTCATGTATCGGGAAGCTCCACTATCTAACACCCATGCACTTGTTTGATGTACATATGCGCTAGTACATGTTTCCTCCGATACATCTGTTATAGTAAACAGATGCACTTCTGTTTCAGCCGTATTGGCAGATTCTTTATTTCTTCAATTTGGCTTTAGAGTTTCGTTCTTCTCGTCATGGATTCGTTTCCTGCAATCTTTGACAGCATGGCCTTTCTTATTGCAGTAGTAGCACGATCCAGAGAACGTCTTCTTCTTTCCTTTCTTCTTTTCTTCTTGGCTACTCATCGCCTTGGCTGTAAAGGCAGAGTCAAGTTGATTTTCTTTGTTCCTCAGCCTCATCTTCTCCTCCATTAACATGGCAGTGAATTCTTCAAACGTCAAAGGAGGAATGCGAACTTGTGTATTGAGTACTGTCACAAGACCGTCAAATTTTGGAGGCAACACTCTAATGCACTTTCGAGCTAGTTCCTCGGTTGATTTGGCAATACCAACTGCAACCATTTGATCACGTAGGTTTTTCATCCTACTGATAAATGACTCAGCTGCTTCATCTTCACTTAATCTCTCAGCAGCTAACTGATTCTCCAAGTTCTGAATGCGAGTCTGGTTCCTTGTTTCATACTGATTTCTCAGTATGTTCCAAGCTTCAGTTGCCTTGGTTGTGTGTTGAATTAGAGTAAGGACGGAATCTTGAACACTTGTTACAATTGCACAAAGTGCATCAGCATTTCGTCTCCTCCATTCTTTGACAAGCTGAGGATTTGGAGGTGTGACCTTTTTTGTGTCATCTTCAGCACGGACTGCAACTGGTTCTGCATCTGTGCCTAACACTGTATCAAGGAGTTCGTAGGAGTCCAGAACTGTAGTGATTTTGAACTTCCACAAAAGATAGTTCGTGCCATCAAGCTTTCCTTCTGTGAAGGTAGGGAGACGGATACGAATTGTCGGTACTAAACCGGAACTAGAACTGGTAGAAGAAGAACTAGCACCTTGAGTAGTCATAGTTGTTGAGCTTTACTAGACAAGATTGTTGTTAAGAGCCCCTTAAGCTCTGATACCATGTAAGAATATAACCAATTTCCCAGAAATGTCTTAACAACAATCAAGTAGAAAGACAACACTACTCGTTATAACAATTCAATATAACACTTACAAGATAATTGTCCCACCGTGCGCTCTCAAGATTAGAGCTTCAATGGCTTCTGGACTTACAAGAAGAATACAAGAAAGACTAACTTAGGATTGTGTTTGGAGTTGTGTTGTAGATGAAAATGATGAACTAATGCATGCCTATTTATAGAATTCAGCTAGCCCGCCATAGGAGACTTTCCTATCAAACATTTCAATCTTGGTTGGCTTTACCAACCATGTTCAAAGTATTAGCCACCCATATTTATCACATGGGTGGCTACAATTGACCACATGGGTGGCTAGCATCCAAGTCAACTTCTAGGAAGTTTCCTTTGGTCAAATTGGCTAACTTTAGCATTGCATCATCCCGACGTCATCTTAGGTAATTCCAAATTTCCAAACTTCTTTCTTGTAGCCATCGCGATCTCTTTTGACCTCATCGACGTTTAAGTCCGAATCATTAATTTATGCTACCATATAATTAACGATACTTATTATGAAGAGGTGGATATTGACATATATCAACATTAGTATGATTTAATTGTCTAGTTTGAATGTACTTGTCAAAAATGGAAAAGAGATAGGTTAGCTTTTAAATTAGAAATGTATGTATACTTGCTAAGTTTAAATTGTTGAGAACCGAGGCTCGGATGGCCTTGAGGAAGTTTTGTATGGTTGGACACGGTGTTGGTCCATTTATATGCTATTACAGGTTTTGCAATTTGCCTAGAAACAGGGGAGACTCCGTCCGTCTTTCCCTAAAATTTTTGCCCGGGTTTGGAATTGGGTTGTGATTAGATTGATTGATAGAACTCCCGGTCTCGAGATGGATCGGGGTGTTACAGGATTTGAAATTATGTTTCAATCTATTAGATACGGTGGACTTGAAACAATCCATCTAAATTCATTAATTGAATCCTTGGGGTCCGTCTCTGTGATCCGCAAAACAACAAAATTAAAAGGTATTCCCGGAGGAATCCTATGTGATAGGCACGTGGCCTGTTAGAAATTCTCTGGTTAGAAAATCCGGGATGGAGTTATCTTCTCCCTTGATATATTCAATATCAAAATAAAAAATGGACAGGATGGCCTGCCATATGGCAAAGATCTATTTAGATGCTATATTCTTGACATCTTTTGTTAATAAGTCTTTGGCTGATTTACAGTCAACACGTACGATAAATTTCTGATTCAACAAATCATCTTGAAATTTTGAAATACATTTTACAATGGACAAAATCTATTTCTTAACTATTGAATAGTTCTGTTGGGCTTTATCCCATGTTCCTAAATGGAAACGAACAATATGTTCTTTTCCTTCTAGGATCTGTTTTAAAATACCGCCATCTGTCTGAACTATCTTTGGGCCGTCTGGTTGACATAAAGTCAAAACTGTTAAAACCTTAACTTGACGCTTAATTTCCTGAACAGCTTTTGTATGGATATCAGACCATGCTGGAGGATTCTTTTTAAGACTTTCAAAAAGAGGTTGACAAAGATGGCGAATGCCAGGATAAAAGTCTGCAACATAGTTTAAAGATCCAAAGAATCTTTGCAACTGTGTTTTCTCGCACAGAATGTCTAGGAATTTTTCTACAAAATCAAGAGTTCTTTGGATAGGGGTGATTTTCCCAAAAGAAATCATGTTTCCAAGAAATCTGATTTTTGTCTGAAAAAGTCTAATCTTGGGTGCAAAAATCACAAGACCGTTTTGTTTTATGACTTTGAAGAAAATATGCAAATGTTTCCAATGTTGATGTATGTCATTACCGAAGACTAAAACATCGTCAATGTAAACAATTGTGGAAGTCTGTGAACTGATTAAAAATCTGGTTCATAATGTTCTGGAATTCTGAAGGTGCATTCTTGAGCCCAAAAGGCATGACATTCCATTCATATTGTCCAAATGGAACGGTGAATGCTGTTTTGTACCTTTCTGGTTCTAAGACTTAGATTTGCCAAAATCCTGATTTCATGTCAAATTTACTGAAGACATGGGCCTGATATAATCTCTTAAGGAGATCATTCTTGTTTGGTAATGGATATCTGATCCATTGCAAGACCTTGTTCAAGGGCTTATAATTTATGACTAAACGAGGGACTCCTCGTTCCTGTTCTGCATGTTTGTTAACATAAAAGGCTGCACACGACCATGGGCTTTTACTAGGTTAGATTAGCTTTTTATCTAATAAACTCTGGATCTCTTTCTTACAAAGAGAAAGATATTCCTAGTTCATCTGAAAGGGCCAAGCCCTGGTAGGAATATTATGTTCTAAAAAGTCCTTCTCATATGGGAGAGAGACAGAATGTTTCTTACGAGCCCAAAAGGCCGTAGGAAGATCTGAACAAACTTCTTTTTCAAGTTTGGTCTGGAAATCATTGATGGTTTTTTGCTATTTAGCAATTTGTTCATCAATTCTGAGGCTTTTAATATCTTCTTTAAGAAAACTAATCTAGTTTTCTTTCTGTTGGATATAGTTAATATCTCTTCGTTGTGAAGGATAATAGAACTCAAATATGATTGGTTTTCCCAACACATTGGTGGAAATACCTTGTTCTGTAACAGTCATAGGAAATAACTGTTGAAGAAATGGATTCCCGAGAATGACTTGGGAATTCAACAACTGTTTTATTAGCACAAAGCTGGTAAGGAAACAAATACCCTGATTGCACACATGTGCATTAGGTAATTTGTACCTAATCTGGAGTCTTGTAGAGTCAGTTGTAGAAAACTTCTCTCTGGTTTTCTCGAAATATCTGGAAGGAATTAGACCCTCTTGAATGCAGTTCATATCTGCACCTGAGTCTAAAAGGGCAATGGTTTCAAATTTGAAATCATTAACTTTGATGGTTAACTGGACATACCATTTCTGGTACGTGATTCTGTTGAGAAGATTGAGATAATCCTCTGTTGGTTTGGAGGTGCTAGCTCCTTCTGTCAGTTTGCCAATAGCAATCTGAGTCTGTTTATCAAGTTCTTCCTGAGGAAGATGTTTTTGACGTTCTAAGGATTCTATCTGTAAGAGTTGACCATTTTGCTGGAGATGTTCATAATCAAGTCTGAGATCATAAATCTCTTGTCTATACTCTTGTCTGAGTTGCTGGATTTCTATTTTTAACAGTTTAATCTCATGCTGGAGATCAGAGATTCCAACTGGCTGGGATTTCCTTTTCTGGAAATGACTGAGAATATTTGAATAATTCGTGTTCTTGATGTTATTCTGGGGCGATATGGATGAAGGTTTATCTTCCTCTTTCTGATCCATAATATCTTTGAGTCTAAGAAGATGAGCTTGCTTTTCTTCTGGATCATTGATCTTACAGATCATATCGATCATAAGACCATGAGAGTCTGTAAGGATGTTGAGTCCTTTCTGACAGAAACATGCTCCTTTGCTGGGACAAGCACATTCTTGAATGGAGTTGGAAGAACTACTGGAATAGTAGTTATCTGTTCTAATATGATTAATGTTTTCTTCATCAGAATAATCTGAAGAAGAGCTGGATGATGATTCAAGATCATCTATGGACTGGAGTATTCTACTCTTTGTAGCTTTATCTAATTCTAATGATTGAAATAGTGATATGATTTTGCAATCTCTTGCAAAGTGTCCTGGTTTACCACATTTGAAGCAACATGTGGTTTTATGTTCTTTACTATGCTTATGGTAATTTGGTTTCCAATTCTATCACGAAAACTTCTGGTAATGTTTCTTCTTAGTGTATGGTTTATTGTCATACTTCTGTCCAATAGACTTGAAGTGATTCTTATTTTTTTTGGAGAAAATTCTGGATTTATATATTTTCTGAGTATGGGGTGGATGAATGTTTTCCATTCCATACTGTTCACACCAATTTCCTAATTCTTTTATGTTAGACTGTTTCTTAAGCTGTGCTTTAAAACGAAGATAAGTGTAAATCTTCAAAGCAGTCTTGTTGATATGGGATATAATATCACCATATGTCGTAAGATCATAGTCTAATCCTGGGAAATCTTGTGAAAGAGCTTATTTCACTTGCTGAGCAAATAACTTTGGAAGTCCAGATAAAAATCTTTCTTTCCAATAACTGGCGTTTTTGTCAGATCTTTGGTATAGTTTACTAAGAAAGACATCCTTATACCATCGGAAGTCTTGGAGTGTTCTACATCTGAGGTTCTGAAGGATTTCAAATGTTCGTTCCTGGTAAACTGTGGGATCACTTATGAAATGGTAGGTGATATCGAAGACTAAGGCTGATAGAGCACATGACTCTGTCTGACCTTGCTGATTAAGAATGGGTTCACCATTCTCATTGGTTTTCACCATGTTGAGAATGCTTTCTTTGGTAGCATCATTGAGGTGGTCATCCCACCATCCTTTGAGCTGACCATTGAAGCCAAGAATGATATTTCTAGTTGCTGCTCTCTCAGTAACAGCTTGCTTATATATGTTACCAATGATGATCATCTGTTTGGTAACATTGAGAATCTGGTATTCTGTCATTCCATCTATGTTCCACTCATAGATTTGAGTTCCTGAATAGGATCTCTGGGAATAGAATTCTTCAATTTGAAGATCTGGGGGTGAAGGTCTAGAAACAACCCAGGGAAGATAAGATAATGATAAACATAACAGAAAGCGGAACAAGCATGGAAAATAAAAGATTGATTATCATCACAAGACGACGAAATTACTTTCGGTCACAAAGAAAGTAATTCAGTTAGAAAAATTATCATCATATCACGACAAAAGATCTTTCGACCACAGTTAAAGCCAGACAAGATCATCACGCCAAGACAAAACAAGAATCGGCCACAGTAAAAAGCCGACACCATCCATACACTTTTCATGAATAGTAAAAATCACTTTTTACTATTCACTTTTTGAAAAGTTACTTTTGACTTTTCATTTTTACATTTTCACTATTGTATTTACAGATTTAGTATCCTATTTTAAGGCAGAGTCTGCCTCAGATAGGGGAGGAATTCTCTTTCTCTCTTTTTTTTGCCTCAGATAGGGGAAGAATTCTTTTTTTTTTTTTTAATTCAGTTCACTCTTTTCCATTTGTACTCTTGTACAAACCAACAGTGTAACAACAGACTTCTTCCAGTACATCTAATAACAAGTAAGAGACTTTGTCTCCTTTTATCTTCATCTTTGCTGTATTCCTTTAATTAATCTTTTATTTTCCATATACACCATATTATACCTAATCACCCCTAGGTAGAAACCCCACAGTTTTGGGGACTTTGACCCCTCAGAAACAGTTAACAGGTGTTCATGAAGGTTTTGATAAGCATGGAAAATAAAAGATTAATTAAAGGAATACAACAAAGATGAAGATAAAAGGAGACAAAGTCTCTTACTTGTTATTAGATGTACTGGACGAAGTCTGTTGTTACACTGTTGGTTTGTACAGGAGTACAAATGGAAAAGAGTGAACTGAATTAAAATGAAAAAAAAAAGAGAAAGAGAATTCCTCCCCTATCTGAGGCAGAAAAAAGCGAGAAAGAGAATTCCTGTACAGTTGCATCCTAGTTTTTGAAGGGAATTTAGAAGAACAAAACCCTATATGTCCAATGTTTTTGGTGAGAACATTAGGAAACTCATCTGTATTATGTTTTTGGCAGAGAACACAACTAAACTCCATTGTCTGAATTACAATGGGGTAAAAAATGCCATAACAATCATCTTCATTGTTATTGGCGGAATCTGTAGAGATGGATGCCTGGTCTGGGGCACGTTCATTGAGTTGCAACATAATGGCCTGAATTTCTTCATAACTGGTGGCCGCTGTAAGCTGAGTATGGAGGAAATTCTTAAAGGAGAGAAACTCCTGTTGTTCTGGTTGAATTTCCTTCGTCTGTTTCTGATTGGTTTCTAGCCATGCAAACCTTTGGAGTTGAACAAGAACTGTTGTTCATCTTCTTCCACCACATGACACAATGATTTCTTCCAAAAACCAGTATGACTTGCTGGTTTCCGAAAGATGTATGTTTAAATGCGAATTCTGATATGAAAATCCATGTTACAAAGAAAATTCTGCAGAACACAAAAAATGGGGAAAGGTAGGCTAAATGTACTGGTGCCTTTCAATTCTCTGTGAAATACTTGTATCCTTCGTAAACTGGTTCTGGTAAAATTTCTGTTATAGGACCATATGATGCCCACCATTGGAGAAACCAATTTGGAACCTCTAGGAGAAATGATTTCTTGAAAAGGAAAAATCATGACATATTATGTTTATCATTCTGGCGAAAGAAACATCTGAACCATGCCTGAATGTAATCATAATAGTTATAGTCTCTAAAAACTGCTGCATCAACTGGTAGTTGTTTGGTTTTCTGTGGGGGTTGTGCCCATTGATCAAGGGTGAGCACAGTCAGCATGGAAAATAAAAGATTAATTAAAGGAATACAACAAAGATGAAGATAAAAGGAGACAAAGTCTCTTACTTGTTGTTAGATGTACTGGAAGAAGTCTGTTGTTACATTGTTGGTTTGTACAAGAGTACAAATGGAAAAGGATGGGGATGACCACCTCGATCTATCCGACTATGATCTTATGACGTATGGTGATATCATATCCCATATCAACAAGACTGCTTTGAAGATTTGCACTGATCTTCATTTTAAAGCACAACTTAAGAAAAAGTCTAACAGAAAAGAACTAGGAAATTGATGTGAACAATATGGTATGGAAAGTATTCGACCACCCCATACTCATAAAACACATAAATCCAGAATTTCTTCCAGAAAATACAAGAATCACTTCAAGTCCATTGGACAGAAGTATAACCAAAAGTATGGCAACAAAACATACACTAAAAAAAAACATTACCAGAAGTTTCCACGAAAGAACTGGAAACCAAATTACCATAACATAATAAGGAACAGAAAGCCACAGGTTGTTTCAAATGTGGTAAACCAGGATACTTTGCAAGAGATTGCAAAATCAGATCACTAATTCAATCATTAGAATTAGATGAAGCTGCAAAGAGCAGAATACTCCACTCCATAGATGATCTTGAATCATTATCTAGCTCTTCTTCAGATTATTCTGATGAAGAAAACATTAATCAGATTGGAACAGATAACTACTATTCCAGTAGTTCTTCCAACTCCATTCAAGAATGTGCTTGTCCCAGCAAAGGAGCATATTTCTATCAGAAAGGACTCAACGTCCTTACAGACTCTCATGGTCTTATGATCGATATGATCTGTAAGATCAATGATCCTGAGGAAAGGCAAGCTTATCTTCTCAGACTCAAAGATATTATGGATCAGAAAGAGGAAGAAAAACCTCCATCCATATCGGCCCAGAATAACATCAAGAACACGAATTATTCTGATGTTCTCAGTCATTTCCAGAAAAGGAAATCCCAGCTAGTTGGAATCTCTGATCTCCAGCATGAGATTAAACTGTTAAAAATAGAACTCCAGCAACTCAGACAAGAGTATAGACAAGAGATTTGTGAACTCAGACTTGATCATGAACATCTCCAACAAGATGTCCAACTCTTACAGATAGAATCCTTAGAACGTCAAGACCATCTTCCTTAGGAATAACTTGATAAACATACTCAGATTGCTATTGGTAAACTGACAGAAGGAGCTAGCACCTCCAAACCAATAGAGGATTATCTCAATCTTCTCAACAGAATCACGTACCAGAAATGGTATGTCCAGTTAACCATCAAGGTTAATGATTTCAAATTTGAAACCATTGCCCTTTTAGACTCAGGTGCATATATGAACTGCATTCAAGAGGGTTTAATTCCTTCCAGATATTTCGAGAAAACCTGAGATAAGCTTTCTACAGCTGACTCTACCAGACTCCAGATTAGGTACAAATTACCTAATGCACATGTGTGTAATTAGGGTATTTGTTTCCCTACCAGCTTTGTGCTCATAAAACAGTTGAATTCTCAAGTCATTCTCGTGAATCCATTTCTTTAACAGTTATTTTCTATGACTGTTACAGAACAAGGCATTTCCACAATGTGTTGGGAAAACCAATCATATTTGAGTTCTATTATCCTTCACAACAAAGAGATATTAACTCATTCCAACAGAAAGAAAACCAGATTAGTTTTCTTAAAGAAGATATTAAAAGCCTCAGAATTGATGAACAAATTGCTAAACAGCAAAAAACCATCAATGATTTCCAGACCAAAATTGAAAAAGAAGTTTGTTCAGATCTTCCTATGGCCTTTTGGGCTCGTAAGAAACATTCTGTCTCTCTCCCATATGAGAAGAACTTTTCAGAACAGAATATTCCTACCAGGGCTCGGCCCATTCAGATGAACTAGGAATATCTTTCTCTTTGTAAGAAAGAGACCCAAAGTTTATTAGATAAAAAGCTAATCTGACCTAGTAAAAGCCCATGGTCGTGTGCAGCCTTTTATGTTAACAAAATGCAGAACAGGAACGAAGAGTCCCTTGTTTAGTCATAAATTATAAGCCCTTGAACAAGGTCTTACAATGGATCAGATATCCATTACCAAACAAGAATGATCTCCTTAAGAGATTATATCAGGCCCATGTCTTCAGTAAATTTGACATGAAATCAGGATTTTGGCAAATCCAAGTCTTAGAACCAGAAAGGTACAAAACAACACTCACCGTTCCGTTTGGACAATATGAATAGAATGTCATGCCTTTTGGGCTCAAGAATACACCTTCAGAATTCCAGAACATTATGAACCAGATTTTTAATCAGTTCACAGACTTCACAATTGTTTACATTGACGATGTTTTAGTCTTCAGTAATGACATACATCCACATTGGAAACATTTGCATATTTTCTTCAAAGTCATAAAACAAAACGGTCTTGTGGTTTTTGCACCCAAGATTAGACTTTTTCAGACAAAGATCAGATTTCTTGGAAACATGATTTCTTTTGGGAAAATCACCCCTATCCAAAGAACTCTTGATTTTGCAGAAAAATTCCCAGACATTCTGCGCGAGAAAATACAGTTGCAAAGATTCTTAGGATCTTTAAACTATGTTGCAGACTTTTATCCTGGCATTCACCATCTTTGTAAACCTCTTTTTGAACGTCTTAAAAAGAATCCTCCAGCATGGTCTGATATCTATACAAAAGCTGTTCAGGAAATTCAGCGTCAAGTTAAGGTTTTACCAGTTTTGACTTTATGTCAACCACACGCCCCAAAGATAGTTCAGACAGATGCCTCTGAATTAGGATTAGGCAGTATTTTAAAGTAGATCCTAGAAGGAAAAGAACATATTGTTTGTTTCCATTCAGGAACATGGGATAAGACCCAATAGAATTATTCAACAGTTAAGAAAGAAATTTTGTCCATTGTAAAATGTATTTCAAAATTTCAGGATGATTTGTTGAATCAGAAATTCATTGTACGTGTTGACTGTAAATCAGCCAAAGACGTATTAACAAAAGTGTCAAGAATATAGCATCTAAACAGATCTTTGCCAGATGGCAGGCCATCCTGTCAATTTTTGATTTTGATATTGAATATATCAAGAGAGAGGATAACTCCATCCCTGATTTTCTAACCAGAGAATTTCTAACAGGCCACGTGCCTATCACATAGGATTCCTCCGGGAAAACCTTTTAATTTTGTTGTTTTACAGATCACTGAGACGGACCCCAAGGATTCAATTAATGAATTCAGATGAATTGTTTCAAGTCCACCGTATCTAATAGATTGAAACATAATTTCAGATCCAGAAGATATTTCGATTCAGCATTTCTTTCTATAAATTGTTGCTAACCATTTGCAGGAATCATTCACTCCTTACATTAGTAACGATGGCACCCAAGAAAGATAAAGGCAAGGCAAAAACATTCGATCTCAGTTCTTATGCCCAGAAAGCCAGCACACCAGTAACCACTCCAGCTCAGTCATCAACCCCAGTCAAGGTTGAAGACAAACAGATAACATTTACACCATATTCTACCCAATCACCCCTAGGTAGAAACCCCACAGTTTTAGGGACTTTGACCCCTCAGAAACAGTTAACAAGTGTTCGTGCAAGTTTTGCAGGTACATCGTCATCACAGGTAACAACTAGTAACAAGTTTTAGCCCCTTGTTGCTAAACCAAAATCAGTAACTCCAGAACCTAAACAGTTACCATCTTCATCATATATTTACAAGAACGTCTTTGACCTGATTCTTGTAACAGAACCAGCACACTTCAAACAGAACCCAAACATCACCCCAGATGAGTTTGCTAGGGCATTTCTTCATCCCCACTCAAATTACATCCCAGATAACACATTTAAAACCCAGAGTTACTATGAGGCCATTCTCATAGCAACAGAATCAATAGAGTTTGTCCCAGATGACAAAGACAAACAACCAGGCAAGTACAGCCATGTCAAGGCTAAACTTCAAACTGTGCTCACCCTTGATCAATGGGCACAACCCCCACAGAAAACCAAACAACTGCCAGTTGATGCAGTAGTTTTCAGAGACTATAACTATTATGATTACATTCAGGTATGGTTCAGATGTTTCTATCGCCAGAATGATAAACATGATATGTCCTGGTTTTTCCTTTTCAAGAAATCATTTCCCCTAGAGGTTCCAAATTGGTTTATCCAACGGTAGGCATCATATGGTCCTATAACAGAAATTTTACCAGAACCAATTTACGATGGATACAAGTATTTCACAGAGAATTGGAAGGCACCAGTACATTTAGCCTACCTTCCTCCATTTTTTGTGTTCTACATAATTTTCTTTGTAACATGGATTTTCAGATCAGAATTCGTATTTAAACATACATCTTTCGGAAACCAGCAAGTCATACCAGTTTTTGGAAGAAATCATTGTGTCATATGGTGGAAGAAGATGAACAACAGTTCTTGTTCAACTCCAAAGGTCCAAGCATGGCTAGAAACCAATCAGAAACAGACGAATAAAATTCAACCAGAACAACATGAGTTTCTCTCCTTTAAGAATTTCCTTCATACTCAGCTTACAGCGGCCACTAGTTATGAAGAAATTCAGGCCATTATGTTGCAACTCAATGAACTTGCCCCAGACCAGGCATCCATCTCTACAGATTCCGCCAATAACAATGAAGATGATTGTTATGGCATTTTTACCCCATTGTAATTCAGACAATGGAGTTTAGTTGTATTCTTTACCAAAAACACAATACAGATGAGTTTCCTAATGTTCTCACCAAAAACATTGGATAGATAGGGTTTTGTTCATCCAAGTTCCCTTCAAAAACTAGGATGCAACGGTTAGACTTCTCATCTCTGAAATCATATGGTTATTGAAGAATTCCATAAAACTTCAGCTAGTCCAGGTCAAACGGCAACTGGTAAAGATATCTCAAGTCCGTTGATGGGTGTGGCTTTCCCAAAAAGCCAAAGAAGATTTAGAAACTTGTTTATCTTCTAGCCTATATTTTATTTTGTATTTTGCTTAGTCAACTTACCTTTAGCCAACTTACCTTTAGTCAACTTACCCCAACAATCTTGTAAGGTCACGGGATTGAGGAGCAGAAGGCGTAAGACTGCGTTGTTACCCATGTGGCGATTAGATGAGGGATAGTAAGACTCTGAAGATAGTAAGGCTTCGAAGATAGTACGACTAAGTACGATGCAGATTAGATTATAGGGAAAATAGACTAGTTTATATATTTTCTTTGTTTTAGTGGGAAATATACATCAGTCAATATACTTGTATGGATTCTACCATGAGTCAGTATGATCCAGACATGAAGAAATTTTCTAACGTCTTTAGCATAGAACCAATTTCAGACTCAGAGATGAAGAAGAAGATGAATCCAGTCAAGATTCTATCATCAGACCTCATCATCACAAGACGACGAAATTACTTTCGGTAACAGAGAAAGTAATCCAGTCAGAAACATTATCATCATATCAAGACAAAAGATCTTTCGGCTACAGTTAAACCCAGACAAGATCATCACGCCAAGACAAAACAAGAATCGGCCACAGTAAAAAGCCAACACCATCCAGACACTTTTCATGAATAGTAAAAATCACTTTTTACTGTTTACTTTTTGAAAAGTTACTTTTGACTTTTCATTTTTACATTTTCACTATTGTATTTATAGATTTAATATCCTATTTTAAGGTAGAGTCTGCCTCAGATAGAGGAGGAATTCTCTTTCTCTCTTTTTTCTGCCTCAGATAGGGGAGGAATTCTCTTTCTCTCTTTTTTCTGCCTCAGATAAGGGAGGAATTCTCTTTCTCTCTTTTGTCTGCCTCAGATAGGGAGGAATTCTCTTTCTCTCTTTTTTTTCATTTTAATTCAGTTCACTCCTTTCCATTTGTACTCCTGTACAAACCAACAGTGTAACAGCAGACTTCTCCCAGTACATCTAATAACAAGTAAGAGACTTTGTCTCCTTTTATCTTCATCTTTGCTGTATTCCTTTAATTAATCTTTTATTTTCCATGCTTATTCCACTTTCTGTTATGTTTATCATTATCTTATCTTCCCTAGGTTGTTTCTGATTCTGGGTAGACTGGACGAGCAGTCTGTTTTTCAATCTAATTCCTATAGGAACGGATTGGGTCTGAGTTCTGCTTGTTGAAGGAATATCAACAAAACCTGGGGTCGGGTCAGAAATACTGATCCTAGAGATACTGGAAACTGATCGAGATAAAACTGATTCCCTATTTCCTCTATCTATTTTAATTGAAACAGTTCCATCATCATACTGGATGATTTGTTCTATTTTGGAGTTCTGGAAGTTTTGGTCCTGAACGACTGGTTTGGTGGCATTTTCAATGCCCCACCTATCTGGAAGTGAAACTTCATTCCACTTAATCCAACAGAAGGAGCTAGCACCTCCAAACCAATAGAGGATTATCTCAATCTTCTCAACAGAAACACGTGCCAGAAATGGTATGTCCAGTTAACCATCAAGGTTAATGATTTCAAATTGGAAACCATTGCCCTTTTAGACTCAGGTGCAGATATGAACTGCATTCAAGATGGTCTAATTCCTTCCAGATATTTCGAGAAAACCAGAGATAAGCTTTCTACAGCTGACTCTACTAGACTCCAGATTAGGTACAAATTACCTAATGCACATGTGTGCAATCAGGGTATTTGTTTCCCTACCAGCTTTGTGCTCATAAAACAGTTGAATTCCTAAGTCATTCTCGGGAATCTATTTCTTCAACAGTTATTTCCTATGACTATTACAGAACAAGGTATTTCCACCAATGTGTTGGGAAAACCAATCATATTTGAGTTCTATTATCCTTCACAATGAAGAGATATTAAATCAATCCAATAGAAAGAAAACTATATTAGTTTTCTTAAAGAAGATATTAAAAGCCTTAGAATTGATGAACAAATTGCTAAACAACAAAAATCCATCAATGAATTTCAGACCAAACTTGAAAAAGAAGTTTGTTCAGAACTTCCTACGGCCTTCTGGGCTCGTAAGAAACATTCCGTCTCTCTCCCTTATAAGAAGGACTTTTCAGAACAGAATATTCCTACCAGGGCTCGGCCCATTCAGATGAATCAGGAATATCTTTCTCTTTGTAAGAAAGAGATCCAGAGTTTATTAGATAAAAAGCTAATCTGACCTAGTAAAAGCCCATGGTCGTGTGCAGCCTTTTACGTTAACAAACATGCAGAACAGGAACGAGGAGTCCTTCGTTTAGTCATAAATTATAAGCCCTTGAACAAGGTCTTACAATGGATCAGATATCCATTACCAAACAAGAATGATCTCCTTAAGAGATTATATCAGGCCCATGTCTTCAGTAAATTTGACAAGAAATCAGGATTTTGGCAAATCCAAGTCTTAGAACCAGAAAGGTACAAAACAGCATTCACCGTTCCGTTTGGACAATTTGAATGGAATATCATGCCTTTTGAGCTCAAGAATGCACCTTCAGAGTTCTAGAACATTATGAACCAGATTTTTAATCAGTTCACAAACTTCACAATTGTTTACATTGACGATGTTTTAGTCTTCAGTAATGACAGACATCAACATTGGAAACATTCGCATATTTTCTTCAAAGTCATAAAACAAAACGGTCTTGTGGTTTCTGCACCCAAGATTAGACTTTTTCAGACAAAAATCAGATTTCTTGGAAACATGATTTCTTTTGGGAAAATCACCCCTATCCAAAGAACTCTTGATTTTACAGAAAAATTCCCAGACATTCTGCACGAGAAAATATAGTTGCAAAGATTCTTAGGATCTTTAAACTATGTTGCAGACTTTTATCCTGGCATTCACCATCTTTGTAAACCTCTTTTTGAACGTCTTAAAAAGAATCCTCCAGCATGGTCTGATATCCACACAAAAGTTGTTCAGGAAATTAAGCGTCAAGTTAAGGTTTTACTAGTTTTGACTTTATGTCAACCAGACGCCTCAAAGATAGTTCAGACAGATGCCTCTGAATTAGGATTTGGCGGTATTTTAAAACATATACTAGAAGGAAAAGAACATATTGTTCGTTTCCATTCAGGAACATGGGATAAAGCCCAACATAACTATTCAACAGTTAAGAAAGAAATTTTGTCCATTGTAAAATGTATTTCAAAATTTCAAGATGATTTGTTGAATCAGAAATTCATCGTACGTGTTGACTGTAAATCAGCCAAAGACGTATTAACAAAAGATGTCAAGAATATAGCATCTAAACAGATCTTTGCCAGATGGCAGGCCATCCTGTCAATTTTTGATTTGATATTGAATATATCAAGGGAGAGGATAACTCCATCCCTGATTTTCTAACCAGAGAATTTCTAACAGGCCATGTACCTATCACATAGGATTCCTCCGGGAATACCTTTTAATTTTGTTGTTTTGCAGATCACAGAGACAGACCCCAAGGATTCAATTAATGAATTTAGATGGATTGTTTCAAGTCCACCGTATCTAATAGATTGAAACATAATTTCAGATCCAGAAGATATTTCAATTCCGCATTTATTTCTATAAATTGTTGCTAACCATTTGCAGGAATCATTCACTCCTGACATCAGTAACGATGGCACCCAAGAAAGATAAAGGCAAGGCAAAAGCATTCGATCTCAGTTCTTATACCCAGAAAGCCAGCACACCAGTAACCACTCCAGCTCAGTCATCAACCCCAGTCAAGGTTGAAGACAAACAGATAACATATACACCATATTCTACCCAATCACCTCTAGGTAGAAACACCACAGTTTTGGAGACTTTGACCCCTCAGAAACAGTTAACAGGTGTTCATGCAGGTTTTGCAGGTACATCGTCATCACAGATAACAACCAGTAACAAGTTTCAGCCCCTTGTTGTTGAACCAAAATCAGTAACTCCATAACCTAAACAGTTACCATCTTCATCATATATTTACAAGAACGTCTTTGACCTGATTCTTGTAACAGAACCAACACACTTCAAACAGAACCCAAACATCACCCCAGATGAGTTTGCTAGGGTATTTCTTCATCCCCACTCAAACTACATCCCAGATAGCACATTTAAAACCCAGAGTTACTATGAAGCCATTCTCATAGCAACAGAATCAATAGAGTTTGTCCCAGATGACAAAGACAAACAACCAGGCAAGTACAGCCATGTCAAGGCTAAACTTCAGACTGTGCTCACCCTTGATCAATGGGCACAACCCCCATAGAAAACCAAACAACTGCCAGTTGATGCAGCAGTTCTCAGAGACTATAACTATTATGATTACATTCAAGCGTGGTTCATATGCTTCTATTGCCAGAATGATAAACATGATATGTCATGGTTTTTCCTTTTCAAGAAATCATTTCCCCTAGAGGTCCCAAATTGGTTTATCCAATGGTGGGCATGGTCCTATAACATAAATTTTACCATAACCAGTTTACGAAGGATACAAGTATTTCACAGAGAATTGGAAGACACCAGTACATTTAGCCTACCTTCGCCCAGTTTTTGTGTTCTACAGAATTTTCTTTGTAACATGGATTTTCAGATCAGATTTCGCATTTAAACATACATCTTTCAAAAACCAGCAAGTCATACTGGTTTTTTGAAGAAATCATTGTGTCATGTGGTGGAAGAAGATGAACAACTATTCTTGTTCAACTCCAAAGGTCCAAGCATGGCTAGAAACCAATCAGAAACAGACGAATGAAATTCAACCAGAACAACAGGAGTTTCTCTCCTTTAAGAATTTTCTTCCATACTCAGCTTGCAGCGGCCACCAATTATGAAGAAATTTAGGCCATTATGTTGCAACTCAATGAACTTGCCCCAGACCAGGCATCCATCTCTATAGATTCCGCCAATAATAATGAAGATGATTGTTATGGGATTTTTACCCCATTGTAATTCATACAATGGAGTTTAGTTGTGTTCTCCACCAAAAATACAATACAGATGAGTTTCCTAATGTTCTCACCAAAAACATTGGACAGGTACGGTTTTGTTCTTCTAAGTTCTCTTCAAAAACTAGGATGCAACAGTTAGACTTTCCCTCTCTGAAGTCATATGGTTACTGAAGAATTCCATAAAACTTTAGCTAGTTCAGGTCAAATGGCAACTGGTAAAGACATCTCAAGTCCGTTGATGGGTGTGGCTTTCCCAAAAAGCCAAAGAAGATTTAGAAACTTGTTTATCTTCTAGCCTATATTTTATTTTGTATTTTGCTCAGTCAACTTACCTTTAGCCAACTTACATTTAGTCAACTTACCCCAACAATCTTGTAAGGTCATGGGATTGAGGAGCATAAGTCGTAAGACTCCATTGTTACCAATGTGGCGATTAGATGAGAGATAGTAAGACCCCGAAGACAGTAAGGCTTCGAAGATAGTAAGACTAAGTACAATGCATAGTAGATTATAAGGAAAATAGTCTAGTTTATATATTTTCTTTGTATTAGTGGGAATTATACATCAGTCAATATACTTGTATGGATTCTACCATGAGTCAGTATGATCCAGACATGAAGAAGTTTTCCAACATCTTCAGCATAGAACCAATTTCAGACTCAGAGATGAAGAAGAAGATGAATCCAGTCAAGATTCCATCATCAGACATCATTATCACAAGACGACGAAATTACTTTCGGTCACAGAGAAAGTAATACAGTCAGAAACATTATCATCATATCACGACAAAAGATCTTTTGGCCACAGTTAAACCCAGACAAGATCATCACGCCAAGACAAAACAAGAATCGGCCACAGTAAAAAGCCGATACCATCCAGACACTTTTCATGAATACTAAAAATCACTTTTTACTGTTCACTTTTTGAAAAGTTACTTTTGACTTTTCATTTTTACATTTTCACTATTGTATTTACATATTTAGTATCCTATTTTAAGCCAGTGTCTGCCTCAAATAGGGGGGAATTCTCTTTCCCTTTTTTTTTTTCATTTTAATTCAGTTCACTCTTTTCCATTTGTACTCCTGTACAAACCAACAGTGTAACAACAGACTTCTTCTAGTACATCTAATAACATGTAAGAGACTTTGTCTCCTTTTATCTTCATCTTTGCTGTATTCCTTTAATTAATCTTTTATATTCCATGCTTATTCCGCTTTCTATTATGTTTATCATTATCTTATCTTCCCTGGGTTGTTTCGGGTATCAGAGCCAGTTTTCATTTCAGAACAACCAGAACTTAAAGACATAGCCCAACAAAATAATTGGACTAATCTTTCAGTAGTCACATTATATAAACAAATTCAGAATATCGAAGATATTCTTGAAAAACAGACATCAGTCTCCACAACTCCAGTTAAACCTGATGAATCAAAACAGAAGTCAATTGAACAGACCACTGTTTCATTAATAAAACCATTTGATTCACTTAAGTTAACTAGTACAAAGGTTAAACCAGAATCTCCAATCAAGGTTTTACCTTTTAAGATATCCAAATTCATTCCAAAATTGGAATCCACAGAAGAGAAGAATACCAAACTTCTCCAATAACTTATTTCCAGATCACTGAAATCAGAACCTTCATCGAGCCAACCAGCTCTTCAAACATTAAAGCAATCAGACAGTAATTCTGATGTGACTCCTCATCTTCACAGAATTCCGGGAGGGATAAAGATATTATCCACATAAATAGAATTTCTTTTCCTAATACAAAGAATTTATATCTTAGACCTTCACCCCCATATCTTCAAATTGAAGAATTTCATTCCCAGAGATCCTATTCAGGAACTCAAATCTATGAGTGGAACATAGATAGAATGACAGAATACTAGATTCTCAATGTTACCAAACAGATGATCATCATCGGTAACATATATAAGCAAGCTGTTACTGAGAGAGCAGCAACTAGAAATATTATTCTTGGCTTCAATGGTCAGCTCAAAGGATGGTTGGATGACCACCTCGATAATGCTACCAAAGAAAGCATTCTCAACATGGTGAATACCAATGAGAATGGTGAACCCATTCTTAATCAGCAAGGTCAGACAGAGTCATGTGCTCTATCAGCCTTAGTCTTCGATATCACCTACCATTTTATAGGTAATCCCATAGTTTACCAGGAATGAACATCTGAAATCCTTCAGAACCGCAGATGTAGAACACTCCAAGACTTCCGATGGCATAATGATGTCTTTCTCAGTAAACTATACCAAAGATCTGACAATAACGCCAGTTATTGAAAAGAAAGATTTTTATCTGGACTTCCAAAGTTATTTGCTCAGCAAGTGAAATAAGCTCTTTCACAAGATTTCCCAGGATTAGACTATGATCTTATGACATATGGTGATATCATATCCCATATCAACAAGACTGCTTTGAAGATTTGCACTGATCTTCATTTTAAAGCACAACTTAAGAAACAGTCTAACAGAAAAAAACTAGGAAATTGGTGTGAACAATATGGTATGGAAAGTATTCGACCACCCTATACTCATAAGACACATAAATCCAGAATTTCCTCCAGAAAATACAAGAATCACTTCAAGTCTATTGGACAGAAGTATAACTAGAAGTATGGCAACAAACCATACACTAAAAAAAAACATTACCAGAAGTTTCCATGAAAGAACTGGAAACCAAATTACCATAAACATAATAAGGAACAGAAAGCCACAGGTTGTTTCAAATGTGGTAAACCAGGACACTTTGCAAGAGATTGCAAAATCAGATCACTAATTCAATCATTAGAATTAGATGAAGCTGCAAAAAGCAGAATACTCCACTCCATAGATGATCTTGAATCATCATCCAGCTCTTCTTCAGATTATTCTGATGAAGAAAACATTAATCCGATTGGAACAGATAACTACTATTCCAGTACTTCTTTCAATTCCATTCAAGAATGTTCTTGTCCCAGCAAAGGAGCATGTTTCTGTCAGAAAGGACTCAACGTCCTTACAGACTCTCATGGTCTTATGATCAATATGATTTGTAAGATCAATGATCCAAAAGAAAAGCAAGCTTATCTTCTCAGACTCAAAGATATTATGGATCAGAAAGAGGAAGAAAAACCTCCATCCATATCAGCCCAGAATAACATCAAGAACACAAATTATTCTGATGTTCTCTGTCAAGCCCCAACTCGACCCCACCTACGATCAGTCAGGACGCAACGGAATTTCGGCGGCATAACGACAGTAAACAGATTTCCGAGGTTCTAAACCAACCTCATAAAACATCATACATCCCGTATTTCCTCAATATAAACAACAACATACAACACAACCATATTATACAATAAAACATCCTCGTTATACGCCTCCGTTCCAACATGACATACAATACCTCAACTTTATCATACATTTCAAAAGTAAGTTGAGACACAACTACAATTTAACCATAGACAAAAGGAAACCGCTAAGTTAACATCATTTGGTTCATCATCTTTTCAATATCTATTACATTAAGAACCGTAAAGCATATAAAGTCTATTAAACTAATATACAAGACATTTAACAACATAAAATCATAAATAAGACTCGGGAATATATGACTCATCCACAAAAGGCACATTTTCCACATTCTCCTCTTCAGGAGGCACGTACCCGTAATCTTGTGAAAGTACACCTGAAACATGCATTAATAGAGAGTGAGCTTATATACATAAGCCCAGTGAGGATCCGATAGATCTCGACAGTATTCACTACGCTCCTTGGATTTAGTCCTTTGAGCAAGTAAACACACAACAACAATAATAACATAAATAAAGCTATCATCACATAACTATATGACCATTCAATAAGGATACTCTATTTGGTGTAGCTCCAAACGCCATCACGATCTCAACCGTTCTTCTTATAACTCCCCATTACTCACGCACCCGAGGTACCTCACTATCCCCTTCCCTCCATGACATCTCCGTCATGCGAGCTGGGGGTAGCCTATGGCAGTCATGCCGGTTTCAACCCGACAGCCCGACGCTGCCCGAGAGGTGGCACACACATACCAAGGCTCCATTTTCATCAATCATCATGCAAGCATAAATCGATCAATCAATTGGGAGATCAGCAACAAGAGTGCCCGATTCCCGCATTCAATAATAATCAATCAATAACATCAATATAACATCAATATAACATCAATATTAAATTAAACATCAAACAACGTAGTTAGATGACAAAGTAGGCCATCTAACCGGACATGCATAATATTCATAATTAAACTCTAAATTACTCAACAACAACTCACCATTCATCACTCGAACGCTACCCAACCATCTAAGGCATCGTTCAAGAAATTAAAGAATGACAACCTAACTTCTAAAATTCATAACTTACAATCTACTAATCCAAACATTGCCAAATCAGTTCCTATCACTCACCCATTCAACCTACTACATTAGCCCTCTCGGAAATCCACCATAACACCTCCAAAACATGCCCGATAACCCTAAAACCCTATGACGTCATGGCTGGATTTTCCGGATTTCCACACAAACAATGTAATCGAAAATTCGGCATTACAACAGCGCTAACACGTAATTATCAAGTATTTAGAAATCGACGGCAATCGATTTCGAGCAACACAACTCAATTAAATCAACTTTGAACATTTTAATCAAAATTAAATACCCGGAAAATAAAAATTATGCTATATCCGACAGAAACTTGTAGTATTAGTATATAATGATCCCTAGCATGCAAGGAGCAATAATCTATCATCAGATTTCAATTCTAACGGTTCAATCTTCATTTATACGCAAAAACACAAAAATGACATTTTGAGATCTAGAATTTTTCTCTCACCTTAGATGCGATATAAGCCTAGGAATGCGTGCAATGCGTGCCCAACAAGCAGAATCCAAGTCGGTGCGAAGTTTCACGGACAAAAACTAGGTTTTTCTTTGAAAAATTGGATTGAAAAGCTAAGTTTTTCTCTTCTCTTTTCTCTCCTCTTCCTCTCGGCAATGTGTGTGTGTGTGGTGGTGTTTTTGTGTTGTGTGAGTGTGTGTTGAGGACATAAGCTTAAATGGTCAACTATTTAATTAAAGTCAAAGTTATTTTAATAGGTAATTTTGTGTTTTTAATGTCTTTAATTGCATTTTAGTGATCACCAAGTTAAAATTAATTATGCAACCCCCAAGATATCTCAAGTGAGTTATTTTTAGGTGACAAGAAGTTTTACATTCAAAGAATTCTACCCGAGTCGGCTTAAAACTCGATTTTCGCAAAAGTCGGTGTAAAAACCCTAATAAATTCTTAAGCCGATTTTAAAACCGTTTTCATCAAACACAGGTCTATTAAAGTCCGTGGACTAGGTCTAGAAGGGTTAAAAAGACCAGTTTCAAAATTATAGCGGACGTGTTTCGAAAACACTATTCACTGAAAATCGACGATAAAATTTCTGACTCCGATTTTGATGAAAATTTCATGAATGCACATTTAGCACGTATTAGAAGTATTGAAATCAAAATTATAACTTTCTAGGTCCTATAGCACATAATCAGGTTATATGCACGCAAAACGAGGTAAAACACGTAAAACGAGATAAGCAAGAAAGTGGGGTTTCACATTCTCCCCCCCTTAAAGAAATTTCGTCCTCGAAATTCTTACTTGATGTACGGAAAAGATCTGGGTATTGCTGCTGCATCTGATCTCGTCTCTCCCACGTAGCTTCCTCAATGCCGTGATGCTTCCACAACACCTTAACCATCGGAATCCTCTTCGACCTCAACTCTCGGTCCATCTGATCTAGAATACGAATCGGACGCTCGTCATAAGTCAAATTCTCACGAAGCTGTAACGGCTCTGGCTCAAGAATATGAGAAGGATCCGGATTGTATTTCCGCAAATTAGACACGTGAAACACATCGTGGACATTAGAGAAGTTTTCCGGTAGAGCCAACCGATATGCCAACTTACCAACCCTGCCAGTAATCTCAAACGGCCCAACAAATCTCGGACTCAGTTTACCACCTTTACCATAACGAACAAACCCCTTTCGAGGAGACAATCTCAAGAAAACCCGATCTCCAACTGCAAACTCCAAGTCTCGACGACGCTTATCAGCATAACTCTTGAATCTACTCTGCGCTGTAAGCATTCTCTGCCTGATCAACTGAACATTCTCGATCTTCTCAAGGAGTTCTGGCATGATAGTCGGATCAATAGTCTTCATCTCTCCTACCTCGTCCCAATATAAAGGTGAACGGCACTTACGACCGTAAAGAGCTGCAAAAGGTGCCATTCCAATAGTAGCTTGATAACTATTGTTATAGGCAAACTCGGCAAGTGGTAGATGTTTCTCCCAGTTCTTCCCGAAGTCCAGAACACAAGCCCTAAGCATATCTTCCAGAATCTGAATAGTCCGCTCAGACTGACCGTCGGTCTGTGGATGATACGCTGTACTGAAGTTCAACTGAGTACCCAAAGTCTCCTGAAGTTTTTCCCACAAACGAGAAGTAAATCGAGGATCTCGATCAGAGACAATACTAGATGGAATACCGTGAAGTCTAACAATCTGATCCAGATAAAGATCCGTCAGCTTTGTAACCTCATCTCCTAACCTCATCGAGATAAAATGAGCTGTCTTCGTCAAACGATCCACGACAACCCAAACTGCATCATTACCCCTCGGTGATCTAGGCAAACCAGTGACGAAGTCCATCGTAATATGCTCCCATTTCCACTCTGGTATAGCCAACGGTTGAAGCAAACCTGCTGGTCGTTGATGTTCGGCTTTCACTCTCTGACAAGTCAAACATCTAGACACAAACTGAGCAACCTCCCTCTTCATGTTGTTCCACCAGTAATGCTGTTTCAAATCCCGATACATCTTGGTTCCACCAGGATGAATAGTATATTTAGAATTATGAGCTTCCTCCAGAATACCTCGTCTCAAGCCCGGTTCATCGGGAACACAAACCCTGTTCCGAAACCGAAGAATACCGTCCTCATGCACTTTAAAGTCAGACTGATCATCCGAAATCTGATCCTTGATCTTCTGAAGGTTAACATCAAGCTGCTGAGCTTCCCTGATCTGAGACAACAATAAAGGCTGAATACGGAGATGTGAACACATCACCCCAACCTGAGTGAACTCTGGTCTCCAATAACTAAACTCCTCAAGAACCTCCCACTTCTTGACAGCCAAACAAGAAATACTAGCCTTCCGGCTGAGAGCATCTGCCACAACATTTGCCTTACCAGGCAGATAATTGATAGAACAATTATAATCTCCAAGAAGCTCCATCCACCTCCGCTGGCGCATATTCAACTCCTTCTGTGAGAATAAATACTTAAGACTCTTATGATCAGTGAAAATCTCGAACTTACTGCCCCACAGATAATGACGCCACTTTTTCAGTGCGAAGACAACTGCTGCCAACTCAAGATCATGAGTCGGATAATTCACCTCATAAGGCTTCAACTTTCGAGAAGCATAGGCAATAACTCGGCCATCCTGCATAAGAACACATCCCAAGCCCTCCTTGGACGCATCACTGTAAATGACCATATTATCGGTCCCCTCTGGTAGAGCAAGTACTGGAGCGGTAGTTAACCTCTTTTTCAACTCCTGAAATCCACTCTCACACTTCTCGTCCCAATTAAAGATAGTCCGTTTCTGAGTCAATTTAGATAGTGGCCCCGCAATCTTTGAGAAGTCCTTGACAAACCTACGGTAATAACCCGCCAAGCCAAGAAAACTACGGACATCAGTAACACTCTCTGGCCGCTTCCAAGACATCACCGATTCAATCTTAGTGGGATCTACAGAAATACCACTCTGTGTAATAACATGGCCAAGAAAAGAAATCCGTTGCAGCCAAAATTCACATTTGCTGAACTTGGCAAACAACTGATGCTCCTGCAACTTCTCTAATACAAGCCGTAGATGTTGCTCGTGCTCCAATTCAGATTTAAGATAATCCAAGAGATCATCAATAAAAATCACCACGAACTGGTCCAAGTACGGCTGAAAGACTCGATGCATAAGATCCATGAATGCTGCCGGTGCATTAGTCAAACCAAAGGGCATAACAACAAACTCATAATGCCCGTACCGAGTCCTGAAGGCAGACTTCGGAACATCCTCCGAACGAATCCGAAGCTGATAATACCCCTGCCTCAAATCAAACTTAGAGTAGACTTTGGCTCCCTGAAGTTGATCAAACAACTCATCAATCAGTGGCAAAGGATATTTATTCTTGATAGTCACCTGATTCAAACCACGGTAATCTATACACAATCTCAAGGTACCATCCTTCTTCTTCACAAACAAAACAGGAGCTCCCCAAGGTGAAGAACTCTGCTGAATAAATCCTTTCTCCAACAACTCCTGTAACTGAGTCTTCAACTCCTTCAACTCAGCTGGTGCCATCCGGTATGCCGATTTAGAAATAGGTTGAGTACCGGGAACAAGATTAATCACAAACTCGATATCCCTCTCTGGCGGCAATCCTGGCAACTCCTCGGGAAATACATTAGGATATTCCCGGATAATAGGGACTTCCTCTAGCTGTAGCTTAACAGATGGCTTGTTGATCAAATAAGCTAGATAACCCGAACACCCCTTACTCACCAACTTAACGGCTTTAGTTGCTGAGATAACAAAACTCGTCTTAGCACCCCGGTTACCCGCTACCTCAACTACTGGCTGATCTGGCAAACGAAACTGTACTACCTTGGTTCTACAGTTCAACTGGGCATCATACTTAGAAAGCCAATCCATACCCAAGATAACATCATACCCCCGGATAGGAAATAAAATAAGGTCCGAAGGAAAATTATGCCCCTTAACATGTATTATACAATCCTTACATACTAAGCCAGTAACATACTTATCAGTCAAAAAGGTACTAATTTCAACCACATAAGGCAATCTTTCAGGTTGTAATTTAACACGTTGCACACAAGCAGGAGTAATGAAAGAATGCGTAGCACCAGAATCAATCAACACTTTAACAAGTTGATCAAGTATAAGAAAGTTACCTTCCACAACTGCAGTCTCCTCAGGCATCTCCTCTAAGTCAACTGCATAAGCCCGAGCCTGAACCCGCTGCTGCTGTGGTACACTGCCCGTAGGCCTACCCTGATAACCCTGAGTCGCTGCCCGACCCTCAGTCCTCGCATACTTAGGGCAATCCCTCACCCTATGATCGATGCTACCACAACCCAAACATGTCCCTGCCTTTACCCTGCAGTCGGACTCTACATGCCCTGAGCGCTTGCAGTAATTACACTGCGATGATGTGGCACTAGCACTGCCCCTAGAATAACCAGAAGCTGAAGAAGCAGCTGATACAGCCTGCTGCTGAGGTCTCACCACACTAGGCCTATACTGACCCTGAGACTGGGCTGGCCTAAACTGAGTCTGAACCTGATATGGCCTCTGCTGAAACTGAGGCCGATAATAACTCTGCTGACTCTGTGGCCTAAAAGAACCCTGCTGGGCAGGTGGCCTGTAGACAACCTGTTGTACTGGAGGCCTATATAAAACCTGCTGGCCCGGCGGCTGATACGGCCTCTTACTAGGCTGACTGGAGACAATCTGATCCCCTTTCCTCTTCTCCAATCTAGAAGCTGCATCAAAAGCCTCAGTGAAAATATCATAACGATTCAGAGCCATCACATCCTGAATCTCGGGCCGCAACCCCAACATAAACCTGCGAGTCCTCCGCTCCTCATCTACCACATACTCCGGTGCATACCGGGACAATCGAGTAAATGTGGCCTCATATTGAGCCACTGTAGCATCTCCCTGGACCAAGGCTAGAAACTCGGCCTCTCTCCGTTCCCTGCAAATCCTCGGGACATACTTTGCCCGGAAAGCCATCAGAAAGGTACCCCAAATATAAGGAATACCCTGTGCCGCCCAACTAGTCCTTACCGTGCGCCACCACTCCTCTGCCTCGTCATCTAACAAATACACGGCAAAAGAGACTTTCTGCTCATCAGTATAGCCAAGTGGATCATAAATCTTCTCCAACTTGCTAATCCATAACTCCGCCTTCCTATCATCCGGCTCCCCCTGAAATCTCGGTGGGTGATATCCTAAAAAGTCCTTCAGGGTACCACGCCCGTGGTTACCACCCTGAATATTCAGAAGCTGAGCCTGCATAGCCTGATTCTGGGCAGCCTGCCCTGCTAATAACTGTGCCTGACTAGCCACTAACTCTGCAATCCGCTCCATAGCGGCTCCAAATCGGTCATCACCCCCGTCACGGCCCGGTGCCACGTTACTCGGAGTCTCATCAGTCAACTCAGGCCTACCTCTGGTTCTCGGTCGACCGGCCATTCTACTAATCAAAGAGTTAGCACAGTTATAGCACGTAGACAGGTTATAAACAACTATTAACACATAAATAACAAACTCATATAAAACACATAAACAAATTGATCACATAATCACATAAGCACTTAAATCACATAATCACTTAATCGATTAATCATACCAATACATATTTCATTTTTCTTTCCTTTCATACATATTTCATGCTAAGACCATTACCCACATTCCGAGAATACCCCGGCTGACAACTAACATGAGCTCTGATACCACTTAAACTGTCACGCCCCAACTCGACCCCACCTACGATCAGTCAGGACGCAACGGAATTTCGGCGGCATAACGACAGTAAACAGATTTTCGAGGTTCTAAACCAACCTCATAAAACATCATACATCCCGTATTTCCTCAATATAAACAACAACATACAACACAACCATATTATACAATAAAACATCCTCGTTATACGCCTCCGTTCCAACATGACATACAATACCTCAACTTTATCATACATTTCAAAAGTAAGTTGAGACACAACTACAATTTAACCATAGACAAAAGGAAACCGCTAAGTTAACATCATTTGGTTCATCATCTTTTCAATATCTATTACATTAAGAACCGTAAAGCATATAAAGTCTATTAAACTAATATACAAGACATTTAACAACATAAAGTCATAGATAAGACTCGGGAACATATGACTCATCCACAAAAGGCACATTTTCCACATTCTCCTCTTCAGGAGGCACGTACCCGTAATCTTGTGAAAGTACACCTGAAACATGCATTAATAGAGAGTGAGCTTATATACATAAGCCCAGTGAGGATCCGATAGATCTCGACAGTATTCACTACGCTCCTTGGATTTAGTCCTTTGAGCAAGTAAACACACAACAACAATAATAACATAAATAAAGCTATCATCACATAACTATATGACCATTCAATAAGGATACTCTATTTGGTGTAGCTCCAAACGCCATCACGATCTCAACCGTTCTTCTTATAACTCCCCATTACTCACGCACCCGAGGTACCTCACTATCCCCTTCCCTCCATGACATCTCCGTCATGCGAGCTGGGGGTAGCCTATGGCAGTCATGCCGGTTTCAACCCGACAGCCCGACGCTGCCCGAGAGGTGGCACACACATACCAAGGCTCCATTTTCATCAATCATCATGCAAGCATAAATCGATCAATCAATTGGGAGATCAGCAACAAGAGTGCCCGATTCCCGCATTCAATAATAATCAATCAATAACATCAATATAACATCAATATAACATCAATATTAAATTAAACATCAAACAACGTAGTTAGATGACAAAGTAGGCCATCTAACCGGACATGCATAATATTCATAATTAAACTCTAAATTACTCAACAACAACTCACCATTCATCACTCGAACGCTACCCAACCATCTAAGGCATCGTTCAAGAAATTAAAGAATGACAACCTAACTTCTAAAATTCATAACTTACAATCTACTAATCCAAACATTGCCAAATCAGTTCCTATCACTCACCCATTCAACCTACTACATTAGCCCTCTCGGAAATCCACCATAACACCTCCAAAACATGCCCGATAACCCTAAAACCCTATGACGTCATGGCTGGATTTTCCGGATTTCCACACAAACAATGTAATCGAAAATTCGGCATTACAACAGCGCTAACACGTAATTATCAAGTATTTAGAAATCGACGGCAATCGATTTCGAGCAACACAACTCAATTAAATCAACTTTGAACATTTTAATCAAAATTAAATACCCGGAAAATAAAAATTATGCTATATCCGACAGAAACTTGTAGTATTAGTATATAATGATCCCTAGCATGCAAGGAGCAATAATCTATCATCAGATTTCAATTCTAACGGTTCAATCTTCATTTATACGCAAAAACACAAAAATGACATTTTGAGATCTAGAATTTTTCTCTCACCTTAGATGCGATATAAGCCTAGGAATGCGTGCAATGCGTGCCCAACAAGCAGAATCCAAGTCGGTGCGAAGTTTCACGGACAAAAACTAGGTTTTTCTTTGAAAAATTGGATTGAAAAGCTAAGTTTTTCTCTTCTCTTTTCTCTCCTCTTCCTCTCGGCAATGTGTGTGTGTGTGGTGGTGTTTTTGTGTTGTGTGAGTGTGTGTTGAGGACATAAGCTTAAATGGTCAACTATTTAATTAAAGTCAAAGTTATTTTAATAGGTAATTTTGTGTTTTTAATGTCTTTAATTGCATTTTAGTGATCACCAAGTTAAAATTAATTATGCAACCCCCAAGATATCTCAAGTGAGTTATTTTTAGGTGACAAGAAGTTTTACATTCAAAGAATTCCACCCGAGTCGGCTTAAAACTCGATTTTCGCAAAAGTCGGTGTAAAAACCCTAATAAATTCTTAAGCCGATTTTAAAACCGTTTTCATCAAACACAGGTCTATTAAAGTCCGTGGACTAGGTCTAGAAGGGTTAAAAAGACCAGTTTCAAAATTATAGCGGACGTGTTTCGAAAACACTATTCACTGAAAATCGACGATAAAATTTCTGACTCCGATTTTGATGAAAATTTCATGAATGCACATTTAGCACGTATTAGAAGTATTGAAATCAAAATTATAACTTTCTAGGTCCTATAGCACATAATCAGGTTATATGCACGCAAAACGAGGTAAAACACGTAAAACGAGATAAGCAAGAAAGTGGGGTTTCACATTCTCAGTCATTTCTAGAAAAGGAAATCCTAGCCAGTTGGAATCTCTGATCTCCAGCATGAGATTAAACTGTTAAAAACAGAACTCCAGCAACTCAGACAAGAGTATAGACAAGAGATTTGTGATTTCAGACTTGACCATGAACATCACCAGCAAGATGTCCAACTCTTACAGATAGAATCCTTAGAACGTCAATAGCATCTTCCTCAGGAAGAACTTGATAAACATACTCAGATTGTTATTGGCAAACTGACAGAAGGAGCTAGCACCTCCAAACCAACAGAGGATTATCTTAATCTTCTCAACAGAATCACGTACCAGAAATGGTACGTCCAGTTAACCAACAAGGTTAATGATTTCAAATTTGAAACCATTGCCCTTTTAGACTCAGGTGCCGATATGAACTGCATTCAAGAGGGTCTAATTCCTTCCAGATATTTCAAGAAAACCAGAGATAAGCTTTCTACAGCTGACTCTACCAGACTCCAGATTAGGTACAAATTACCTAATGCACATGTGTGCAATCAGGGTATTTGTTTCCCTACCAGCTTTGTGCTCATAAAACAGTTGAATTCCCAAGTCATTCTCGGGAATCCATTTCTTCAATAGTTATTTCCTATGAACCAATCATATTTGAGTTCTATTATCCTTCACAACGAAGAGATATTAACTCAATCCAACAGAAAGAAAACCATATTAGTTTTCTTAAAGAAGATATTAAAAGCCTCAGAATTGATTAACAAATTGCTAAACAGCAAAAAACCATCAATGATTTCCAGACCAAACTTGAAAAAGAAGTTTGTTCAGATCTTTCTACGGCCTTTTGGGCTCGTTAGAAACATTTTGACTCTCTCCCATATGAGAAGGACTTTTCAGAACAGAATATTCCTACCAGGGCTCGGCCCATTCAGATGAACCAGGAATATCTTTCTCTTTGTAAGAAAGAGATCCAGAGTTTATTAGATAAAAAGCTAATCCGACCTAGTAAAAGCTCATGGTCGTGTGCAGCCTTTTATGTTAACAAACATGTAGAACAGGAACGAGGAGTCCCTCGTTTAGTCATAAATTATAAGCCCTTGAACAAGGTCTTATAATGGATCAGATATCCATTACCAAACAAGAATGATCTCTTTAAGAAATTATATCAGGCCCATGTCTTCAGTAAATTTGACATGAAATCAGGATTTTGACAAATCCAAGTCTTAGAACCAGAAAGGTACAAAACAACATTCACCGTTCCGTTTGGACAATATGAATACAATGTCATGCCTTTTGGGCTCAAGAATGCACCTTCAGAATTCTAGAACATTATGAACTAGATTTTTAATCAGTTCACAGACTTCACAATTGTTTGCATTGACGATGTTTTAGTCTTCAGTAATGACATACATCAACATTGGAAATATTTGCATATTTTCTTCAAAGTCATAAAACAAAACGGTTTTGTGGTTTCTGCACCCAAGATTAGACTTTTTCTGACAAAAATCAGATTTCTTGGAAACATGATTTCTGTTGGAAAATCACCCTATCCAAAGAACTCTTGATTTTGCAGAAAAATTCCCAGACATTCTGCGCGAGAAAACACTGTTGTAAAGATTCTTAGGATCTTTAAACTATGTTGCAGACTTTTATCCTGGCATTCGCCATCTTTGTAAACCTCTTTTTGAACGTCTTAAAAAGAATCCTCCAGCATGGTCTGATATCCATACGAAAGCTGTTCAGGAAATTAAGCGTCAAGTTAAGGTTTTACTAGTTTTGACTTTATGTCAACCAAATGCCCCAAAGATAGTTCAGACAGATGACTCTGAATTAGGATTTGGCGGCATTTTAAAACAGATCCTAGAAGGAAAAGAACATATTGTTCGTTTCCATTCAGGAACATGGGATAAAGCCCAACAAAACTATTCAACAGTTAAGAAAGAAATTTTGTCCATTGTAAAATGTATTTCAAAATTTCAGGATGATTTGTTGAATCCGTACGTGTTGACTGTAAATTGGCCAAAGACGTATTAACAAAAGATGTCAAGAATATAGCATCTAAACAGATCTTTGCCAGATGACAGGCCATCCTGTCAATTTTTGATTTTGATATTAAATATATCAAAGGAGAGGATAATTCCATCCCTGATTTTCTAACCAGAGAATTTCTAACAGGCCACGTGCCTATCACATTAGATTCCTCCGGGAATACCTTTTAATTTTGTTGTTTTACAGATCACAGAGACAGACCCCAAGGATTCAATTAATGAATTCAGATGGATTGTTTCAACTCCACCGTATCTAATAGATTGAAACATAATTTCAGATCCAGAAGATATTTCGATTCCGCATTTCTCTCTATAAATTGTTGCTAACCATTTGCAGGAATCATTCACTCCTGAAATTAGTAACGATGGCACACAAGAAAGATAAAGGCAAGGCAAAAGCATTCGATCTCAGTTCTTATGCCTAGAAAGCCAGCACACCAGTAACCACTCCAGCTTAGTCATCAACCCCAGTCAAGGTTGAAGACAAACAGATAACATATACACCATATTCTACCCAATCACCCCTAGGTAGAAACCCCACAGTTTTGGAGACTTTGACCCCTCAGAAATAGTTAACAGGTGTTCATGCAGGTTTTCCAAGTACATCGTCATCACAGATAACAACCAGTAACTAGTTTCAGCCGCTTGTTGCTAAACCAAAATCAATAACTCCAGGACCTAAATAGTTACCATTTCCATCATATATTTACAAGAACGTCTTTGACCAGATTTTGTAACAGAACCAGCACACTTCAAGCAGAACCCAAACATCACCCCAGATGAGTTTGCTAGGGCATTTCTTCATCTCCACTCAAACTACATCCTGATAACACATTTCAAACCCAGAGTTACTATAACTCCATTCTCATTGCAACCGAATCAATAGAGTTTGTCCCAGATGACAAAGACAAACAACCAGGCCAGTACAGCCATGTCAAGGCTAAACTTCAGACTGTGCTTACCCTTGATCAATGGGCACAACCCCTACAGAAAACCAAACAACTGCCAGTTGATGCAGTAGTTTTCAGAGACTATAACTATTATGATTATATTCAGGCATGGTTCAGATGTTTCTATCGCCAGAATGATAAACATGATATGTCATGATTTTTCCTTTTCAAGAAATCATTTCCCCTAGAGGTTCCAAATTGGTTTATCCAATGGTGGGCATCATATGGTCCTCTAACAAAAATTTTACTAGAACCAGTTTACGAAGGATACAAGTATTTCACACAGAATTAGAAGGCACCAGTACATTTAGCCTACCTTCTTCCATTTTTTGTGTTCTACAGAATTTTCTTTGTAACATGGATTTTCAGATCAGAATTTGCATTTAAACATACATCTTTTAGAAACCAGCAAGTCATACTGGTTTTTTGAAGAAATCATTATGTCATGTGGTGGAAGAAGATGAACAATAGTTCTTGTTCAACTCCAAAGGTCCAAGCATGGCTAGAAACCAATCAGAAACAGACGAAGGAAATTCAACCAGAACAACAGGAGTTTCTCTCCTTTAAGAATTTCCTCCAAACTCAGCTTGCAGCGGCCACCAGTTATGAAGAAATTTAGGCCATTATGTTGCAACTCAATGAACTTGCCCCAGACCAGGCATCCATCTCTACAGATTCCGCCAATAACAATGAAGATGATTGTTATGGCATTTTTACCCCGGTTGTAATTCAGACAATGGAGTTTAGTTGTGTTCTCTGCCAAAAACACAATACAGATGAGTTTCCTAATGTTCTTACCAAAAACATTGGACATATAGGGTTTTGTTCTTCTAAGTTCCTTCAAAAACTAGGATGCATCGGTTAGACTTCCCCTCTCTGAAGTCATATAGTTACTGAAGAATTCCATAAAACTTCATCTAGTCCAGGTCAAACGACAACTGGTAAAGACATCTCAAGTCCGTTGATGGGTGTGGCTTTCCCAAAAAGCCAAAGAAGATTTAGAAACTTGTTTATCTTCTAGCCTGTGTTTTATTTTGTATTTTGCTTAGTCAACTTACCTTTAGCCAACTTACCTTTAATCAACTTACCCCAACAATCTTGTAAGGTCATGGGATTGAGGAGCAGAAGGCGTAAGACTGCGTTGTTACCCATGTGGCGATTAGATGAGGGATAGTAAGACTCCGAAGATAGTAAGGCTTTGAAGATAGTAAGACTAAGTACGATGTAGATTAGATTATAGGGAAAATAGACTAGTTTATATATTTTCTTTGTATTAGTGGGAAATATGCATCATCTATATATATATATATATATATATATATATATATATATATCACATATATATACTTGAACTGTTTCCTGATTTCAGATCTTGCTTGCATTGCATCCACCGTTTTACAAAACGGTTTATGAAAAAAGGAAAAAATAATATATTCGAAAACCCTTCCCATATTCCACCATCGCTGAGCTTTGGTGCCGGATAAGCTCACCCTTGTTTTTCCCCCTTATAGGTAAACTGAAGATTAAGACATAGAAATAGAGATTGTTTGCTCATCATGCTATGTTTCTTAGTTTTGGAAATGTGTAATTAATGTCTTAGTGATGAAGTTTGTATAATATGTGCTATTTGTATTAATGTAATAGTTAGATGTTGTAACTATGTTACTTTGGATTTTACAAATGTATGTTTAAGTTATTTTATAATACGAGGTCATGTATTGTATTCTGGGAACTGTTACTTTGTTGATGATTGGGAGTTGAGGAACTGTAGCGAAGGATTTGGAGTTATGGTTTGTGGCTTTTCTGTTTGCAAGTTAAAACTGGATTATCCAAATACAACCATTGTGCTGCCCAATTTTTGAAGGAACCATAAATAGGCTAAAAATTTGACTAAGTTTGGATCAGTAATTGAATCAACTATCACACTCGAACTGAAAGACTAGGAATTTGTTAGGTGTTAATTGAATCATAAGTGTTAAATGAATCTTAGGCCATAATCAGATTTAGTTCCCTGACTAGTGTAATTGGAATTTTGAAATTTGAAAATTAGTAATTGGGAAATAATTATTTAATAGTCTTGAAATTTTGAATTGTGGATAATAAAGCTCGGCTTATTGTAATAGTGCCTTAACGGTCTTAGGCGGAGTGATCTTCTTAAGTCCGTGGCATCACAATCCCGGGAATGTTTGTGGTTTTACTATGGTATCAGAGATTGTATTAGCTTTTGAAAAATGGGGTCGTGACATGATTATTTGAAGTCCCATTCAAATAATCTAAGGGCTATGAACATTTTAAGTATTTCTCGTGCCAAAGAAACGTGCTCACATATTTTCAACTCCTTGAGAATACATTTCTTTAACGGAAATACTTGGGACTTATTCATACGAGAAAGAAGGAGAATATGAATGATTAAACATGCCAATTATATTAATGAAACAAGTATACATCAAAATGCCCAATTATAAGTCATCTAATCATAGTATTAGGGCATATCTCCAACAATCTCCCACTTGTACTAATGCTATATGATATAGGACTAGTACAACATATAATGGTATCTTATACCCATCTTCTCAAGACGATGACCTAGATGTGACTGACTTATAGCTTTGGTAAGTGGGTAAGCTACATTATTAAATGAAGCCATTTTCTACAAAGTAAATACGAGATCCAAATTCTTGAATGGTATAGAAGCAATCTTTCAATATGTTTAGATCTTTGTGAGACCTGGGTTTCAATAGCTTTGTGCAATAGCTCCATTGTATCGCAATACAAAAGTATTAGCAACTCAACGAAAGAAACCACTTGTAGTTCTATCATGAACTTATTGATCTAAACTGCCTTATTCTCAGCATCATATGCAAGATTAGCTACCTTCCATGTGCCAAAACAATATCCTTAGTTCTTCTCAAGTACTTTAGGATATGCTTTAATAGCGATCCAATGTCCCTCAACTGGATTATACTGATATCTGCTCGTAACACTTACAGCTTCTCGAGTATCAGGTCTTTTTGTACATATGATAGTATACATGAGGTCACCTACTACCGAAGCATAAGGCATTCTGTCCATGTAATACCTTTCTTTAAAGTTTGGAGAGACAAACTTTTAGAGAGTGAGGGTTTTGTGCCTCATAGACAATAAACCCTTCTATCAACTTTCGATCTTGAACTTACTTCAATATCGTTTTATGTACAAGCTTTAATATATGCCAATTAATCTCTTTGTTCTATCGCTATAGATACGAATTCACAAGATGTAAATGGCATTTCTCAAATCTTTCATGGATGATGTTTTGCTTAACTAGATTTTAGTCGACTCGATCATTTATTTATTATCATTCATGATTAAGGATGTCATCAACATACAAGATTATGAAAGTGGTTGCGCTCCCACTAACCTTCTTGTAAACACAAGCTTTATCTTCATTTTTAGTGAAACCAAACTCTTTGACCTCATTAAAAATCGGATGTTCCAACTCCTAGAAGCTTTCTTAAAACCAAAAATGGATCTCTTAATATTTCACACTTTTCATCTTTGACCTCAAAATATAAGGGCTATTCCATATAGGTATCTTCCTCAAGATATCTATTCAGGAATATTATTTTGAAGTCCATTTGCAAGGTAGTATGAAACAATTGTAACACCCAGACCTAGCATATAGACTTTAAATTAGAATCGCATATTTATTTTATTAAATTGCATTTTTGGAAAACGTGTCATGAAAACTTTTTGTATTCATTCAATTCTACTTATTCGATTTGCTTATAGTAATTATTTTATTCTTTTATTTATTAGACTTTACTTTAGTTATATTTTAGTTAATTGACTCTAATCTATTCTTGGTGTGAAGCCTAATCCAGAAAAATGAATGCTCTACTTATCATTATTACCTACAATTACTAAATTAAGTAATGAAATTACACGAAATGATTACTTTATTAATATCATCATGTATATTTATTGAATCTAATTAATTTATGAGAAACAATTAGTTAATATTTCATTGTTGCAATTATTTTAATTATGTTTAATCACCTTGCCCAGAATAACTACTTTGTTATTTTAGTATCTTATTTACTAGAAGTCACCATATTAATATTTCAATTAATTTAAATTGCCATTTGAATGTGAAGTCTCGAGTTTGAGAATGATTATTTTGTTATTATTTTTACCTTTAAAATATATTTGAGTTACAATTAATTGATTTACATGGAATAATTGATAGATTATTATTCTCATTAATTGTGTTTAATTAATTTAATGATTAATTGACTTCGGACAATTCTCTTAGTATACTATATTATTTAAATTTATCTTAGGTGCTTTTTAATTGATTATCTTTTGGTTTGAATCCAAAATCGGGGCCAGAAACTGAATGAACAAATAATTTGTTTAAACCATGTCTAGATATTTTACGGGAAACAAACACTCTGTTACTTTTATTATTTGTGACTATCTTACTTGTATTTAGTTGATTTGTGGTTATTAATTTAATTGCTAATTGTACAAGGCTAACTTGCTAACATGTGTAATTCTAAAATAATCCTTAGAATTTGATCATGCTTGACTTGGTTTTAATTAAACTACATATAATAATAATAATAAAAAAGAAAGATGACTCACACACATACACTGCTACACACCAAGCCACAAAAATAAATATACTTATCTACTCTTATGTACTCACCACACACATAGCCACTCAAAGTCACCAAACACTCAAAATATCACTTAACACACTTAAATAAAATAAACTTACCTCACCATTCACCCCACCTCCACGTCGGGCAAAGAAAGAACAAAAGAAAGAAAAAAATAGCTTGAGGACTCCTCATCTTCCACCGGCGGCAAGCTCAATGGAAGGGTTAAAAGTCAGATAAAAAATAGGAATTTGAATCAAGTGAGAGAAATTTTGTTTAATTACAAGTTTATTTGATTATTTTGCCTATGGTAAAGATGATTACTTGAAAATGTTTAATCTTTTGAGTTTGAAATGCATATATAGTTGAATATATGAAGCATGTTGATTACATGGTTGGCTTGAGGTACTTGCGTAGTTGGTTCTAGTGTAGTAACCTAGTTACTTGTAATTGTTTGGATTCTATGAAAATAGGTGTAGTTGAAGTGTTTGTTTAAATGTTTAAATGAAATAAATGAGCTAGAAACCTAACAATTTAAGTGCAAGAGCCAACTAAATCATGTAACTTAAGCTAAAATTAATCATTTATGCAATAGGGTATGTGAGTACATGGTGTGTGTGTGTGTGCGTTAAATGGCCCGGACTATTCAGCCGGAGCTGAACAGTTCGACGAGTGGACTGTTCAGTCCACGACAATCCAATGCCGTGAACTTACCCCTTCCATTTGTCCCCAAAATGTGACACAATTATGCTATTAAATATATTAAATGTTATTTCATTGCTAGACCACGTTTAGCTTGGTAATTCCAATTGATATGTGTGGTTAACAGGCTACCAGCTAGTCAACTAATGAAAGAATGATTGAACTTGCTTTAAGTGGTATTATTTATTTATTTATTCTTTTTTTTTTGGAAAATAGACCAATACATGAGTTGGAAGCCTTATTAGTTGAAGTATGTGACTTGATTTGGTCCTTAATAACAAATGTATAATAGGTGTTTGTGATTGTCTAGTTATTTTATCATCTCTTCTAATTAAATAGAAATTATAAATGATCAACTTGGTTAGAATTATGCTATCTAGTCAATTAATGAAAGGATATTAAACTAATGTTTAATACTAACTGTGAAACTCCAAATTTTTGACCTTATCTCGCTTTGCGTGTTTTATTCTCGTTTTGCATGAATTGACTTGTCTATGTGCTACATGACTTAGAATGTGATAATTTTGATATCAATACTCTTAGAACATGCTAAATGTGCATTCATGAAATTTTCATAAAAAACGGAGTCAGAAATTTTATCGTCACTTTTTAGTGAATAGTGTTTTTGAAACACGTCTGCTAAAATTTTGAAACTGGTCTTTCTAACCGTTCTAGACCTAGACCTCGGACTTTAATAGACCTGTGTTTGGTTAAGACGGTTTTAAGATCGGCTTAAGAATTTATTAGGGTTTTTACACCGACTTTTACAAAAATCGAGTTTTAAGCCGACTCGGGTGGAATTGTTTGAATGTAAAACTTCTTGTCACCTAAAAATAACCCACTTAAGATAACTTGGGTGTTGCATAATTGTTTTGAGCATTGGTGATCAAGAAAATGCATTTAAAGACAAGAAAACACTAAAAATACTAAGTTTTTAACTTTGACTTTCATTTAAATGTTGACCACCTTGCTCATAAGTAGTTACACACATTAAAACAAGCCAAAAAACACCACAAAACACACACAAAACCGTGAGTTCAAGGGGGAGGAAGAATAAGAGCATTTTCAAGGTTTTTCAAAGTAAGTTTCACATAAAAACTTCATTCCAAGGCCAAATCACTTCATTCAAAGCTTGATTTTGCTTGTTGGGAATCCATTCTACCTATTTCTAGCCTTGGTTTGCATCAAAGGTGAGAGAAAAATTCTAGATCTCAAAACTCATCTTTTGTGTTTTTGCGTAGAATTGAATATCTAACTGTTAGAATGTTAATCTGATGTTAGATTATTGCTCCATGCATGCTAGGGATCATTTATATGCAATACTACGAGATTTGATCGGATGTAGCTTATTTATTATTTTTCGGGTATTTAAAGTTTATTAATTTGTTAAATGTTGAATATATTGAGTTGTGTTGATCGGAATCGATTGCTGTCGATTTCTAAAAGATTGATAATTACGTGGTAGCGCCGTTGTAATGCCGAATTTTCGATTGTGATGTCCGTGCCAAAATCCAAAAATTTCAGCCATGATACACTAGGGCTTTAGGGTTATTGGGCATGATTTGGATGTGTTTTGGTTGGTTTCCGAGGGGGCTAATGTAGTTGATTGAATGGGTGAGTGTTTGAAACTGATTTGGAGTTGTTTGGATTAGTAAAATGTAAGATATGATTATTTGAAGTTTAGGTTGTCTTTCTTTAAATTGTTGAATTGAGCCTTTAGATGATTGGGTGTGTTTGAGTGATTGAATTGTGAGTTGTTAATGGTTAGACTAGGGTTAGATTACGTGTTTCATGCATGTTAAGTTGGATGGCCTACTTTGTCATCTAACTTAGTCGTTTGTTGTTTAATTAAATATTGATGTTATATTGATGTTATATTGATTGATTATTGATTATGGGAATCGGGCACTTTTGTTGCTGATCTCCCAGTTTATTTATTTATTATTGAGTACGAGAATCGGGCACTTTTGTTGCTGATCTCTTAGATTATTGATTGATTATTGAATGCAGGAATCGGGCACTTTTGTTGCTGATCTCTCAGTTTATTTATGTTAAGTCTCATTGTTGTGAGCTTTGATAATGTTGTGTCACCTCGGGAGGCATCCTGGGCTGCGGGCACAGTTATCATGGGTAATCCCTATCTCACATGGGCGGAGAGGCCATGGGGTGTGGGTCTAGGTCAAGGTACCTCAGGATTGTGTCATTGAGTTTGGAGGAGTTGTTGAGCATGGAATTGATGTATGGGGCTTCATCAACAAATGTATCGTATCCTTATTGTGTGTTTACAGTTATTACTATTGTTGCATTTATAATGATTATTGATGTTCATTGTGTGTTTACTGACTCAAAAGATTATTCCAAGGAGTTTAGTAGACCTTACTCGAGATCTATCGGATCCTCACTGGGCTTATTTATATAAGCTCACTCTCTATTATTGTATGCTTACAGGTGTTGCAAAGCCGGATTACGGGTATGTGTCTCCTGGGGAGGAAAATGTGCCTTACGTGGATGAGTCATATGTTCTAGAGTCTTATCCGTGATTCTGTGCTGTTATTTATCATGTATATTAGCTTAGTAGCCTTTTCTATGCTTTATAGTTCTTGTTGTATAGGATGCTGAAAAGAATATAAATTAGTTGTTACTATTCTAGCAGCTTCTTTTGTCTATGGTTAAGTTGTTAGATGGGTCTCAACTTATTTTTGAAATGTATGATAAGGTTGAGGTATTGTATGTTATGTTGGAACGGAGGCAGATAACGAGGACTGATTATTGTATATTACGGTTATGTTGTCTGTTGTTATGCTGTTGGGGAGTTGTTGTTTGTATGGTTATGGAATTGGATTTTTAATGTTATTAATGAGGTTGGTTTAGAACCTCGGTATTCTATTTACTGTCGTTATACTGCCGAAATCCCGTTGCGTCCTGACTGATTGTAGGTGGGGTCGAGTTGGGGCGTGACACTAACCTAGGCTATTGAAAATGAGAAAATGTAGGGACTAAGAACGAAAGATAATCATAATGAGTTAAAAGATGTATACTAGTTAAATTGGAAATAGAAATCTAAATAATAGAGGATAATGTGTTATTCTATTATATTGCCTACTAGTTCATAAAATAGTTGTATTTCTTGTTCAACGAAGTGCTTAGCTTGATTATATGCACCTAGATGGAAAATGTAAGCTATTTGCGGAATTAAGAATTGTTAATGCAATGCTCTTAAATGCTTGACAAGGATAAATAATATAATAAAGTAGAAAGCTTGAAGATAAGTTTTGAATAATGGTAAATGATGCTAGTCCTAGATTAGCATCTTATCAACACAAGCATGAATACATGATATAATTGACATCCTTAAAGGTATACAATTTACAAGTAGATCATAACTAACATTGTTATTTAAATGATACTTATGCCTTCTTTCCTTAAATGCCATCGCTCAAACTAACGGAGTTGATAAATGTTCTCTTGTGGCTAGTAACTATCTTAGATACTAAAGTCAGTTAGTTGATAAAAGGCTCGAAACTAATTTTTCATTGCTAGTTTGATTTATTTGTTCCACATACGCTATTGTCTTTACTTTTTTTTCCTAGATGAAAAGCTAAACTTTACACTGTTGGGAAGTTTTGTACATATTACATAAGTCAATGTCTACTCATTAATGATTAATTATATGTATGAATAGTAAGGTCACATGTTCAATTGGAATTCCTTATTGGCTACTTAATTCTATTGTTATGTGATTGAGGACAACCTACGTCGTTGTCCTCATTTTTGCGCTTAGTAAAGATAAATGCTTTATGTGCTATCTTGAGTGGTTTTTTTTGGGTTATGCAACCTTATTGAGGGGCGGATGCGATGGGCCTCTCTGGGCGGCAGAGGGCTTGCCAGAGTTGGTTGCTCTAGCTTCGTGCCCTAGTCCCTCATTCGCTTGGTTTGGAGATTGCCGGGGGGTGTTGGGTCGTAGAATTTCAGGGTACATCCAGAGTACACCCATTGGTGTTTGGGATGCCGGTATATTGAGTTCGAGTTCGTGGCTCGTGGTTCGTGGTCCATGACTGGGAAGTTGGAGTGATAAGGGCTATCGAAACTGTATCTTTTTAAATGTATGCTATTTTGTTGTTATTCGCTTGACTATCTCGTGTTAGTACTTAGCTCCCCAAAGTGTCATTCTTAATATGTATTGCTAGTTATTTATGCACCTAATTGCCTCGAGTTGATTTATACTTTTATGTCTACTTATTGCATTGCTTGAAAGATAAATGATTTCAAAACTCCCGGTTAATTGTACCCCACCCTCACTGAGTATACTCATAAGGTATACTCATTCCTCTTTTTAACCATTTCAGGAGAGGCAAGATCAGTTGCTCCGGAGGCAGAGGAGGAGGCTCGGGAGTCTCCTTGAGTTCTTGTGCGGTGTTATGTGGTAGTTCTTTTAAATTTGGTAGTTAACATGAATTTTTTTTAGGCCTGTATGCCTTGTATATATTTGATAGATGTAAATATGTAACTAAGGTATAGCTCACTCACCTAGGCTAACGGTCTGTAATATTTTTGGATGACATTAAGAATGTTAGCTATCTAAACTAGAACTCTATAAATTATTTTGCTATGACTAGATAACTAGCGTTATCTTTTGGAATATAAGTGACCTAGGTTACTTGTGGAAAAATTTGTGTGATGATTCCTCTGGAAATAGGTGTTGGAATGCCCTAAAAACAAGGAAAACTCTATTTGTTTCTCCTCATTTTTTGTGACCTTGGGATTTGGGATCGGGACTCCGGTCTCATGAGGGTCCGGGGTGTTACAACAATGCCCAACATTGTAAAAATAGACTTAAGTATAATAACCAGGAAAAAGATCCTGTCATAGTAAACACTTTGTCTTTGACAATATCTTTACGTTACTAATTTAGATTTAAAGGTCTCCACCTTTCAATCTACTCCAATCTTTCTCTTGAAGACCCATTTACACCCTATAGGTATGATACGTTCAGGTGGGTCTACCAAAGTCCAAACATAGTTAGAATCTATTCTAGCTCACATTGATGCTTAGAGTTGATATCATATATCACTTACTCATAAGTCATATAATCATAAACATGATTACTATCTCTAAGCACAAACAACTTTTGCGCATCCTCAAGAAGATACTCTTATCTTTCTAGAGGATGAGATATTCTACTAAGTAACTTCTGTGATGACAAGTTCCGAATCTTATTGAATAAATTTATTTAGGTCTTGGTTATTTTGTGTCTTAGAGGACACTTCCTCTAATTCTATTTTTTTTTCTTGCATCATTTTCTTGAATAAACTTCTTTTTCAAGAAATATGTTGCCTTGACTTACCAACACCCTTTGGTAACTAAGGAAATAGAAGTACTATTATCCTATGCTATCATTAGGATAATCCACAAATCGACCTAAGTTCCAACATGTCTGACTTATGTTTTTCAACGAAGTTTGGACAACCCCAAATATCAACACATTTGATATTTACTTTATACCCACATCTCATTTGGTACTTGGGAGTTACTTGTAGTTGGAACTCTATTCAAACTTTTACAATACATATAAGGAAGGTATAACACCACAAATAAGTTGAAAGATCATAACAACTTGATCATCTAATGTACTATGTCCAACATGGTACAGTTTCTACACTTAGAAACCTTATTTGATTGTGGTGTCCCAGGCAATGTTAATTGTGATATAATACCAAAAGATTTGAGATACTCATAGAATTCAGTATTTAAATACTTTTCCCTTTACAATCTAATTGGTAAGGACTTAATACATTTTCTGTTTGGTTATCCTACCTCAGTCTTAAGCTCTTTGAAACACTTTAGAAAGCTTTTAGACTTGTACTTCAATAAGTACACATCTAACTATACCTATGAATGAACATCGGTAAAGTTTATGGAGTAGTTATAACCAACTAGGATTGATTCCTTAAACGACCCATACACAACCCGTGTGTAATAATCCTAGTCATACCAAGGGTGACTTGGTCATTTCAAAAATATATAAGATTCACAAGTTTGGCCAGGTTCATAACCTAATGGACTAACCAGTCCATTCTTGGTCAACTTTTCTAACCTCTTTATCTTTGATATGACCAAATCATAGAAGCAACAATTGACTTGGACTATATGAGTTATCTCTGAAATGTTTTTGGTTTAAGTGGTGCAAACAACAATTTGTTCTATATGCATTCTTTTATCTATAACAAGATAATAAAGACCATTAACCAAAAATGCCTTTGCCAACATGTTCATTACCATAATGAAAATGTTAACAAAAGAATAATTCATAATTCTTCTTTTACAATCTTGGGAACATACACTATATCCCTAAGAACATTTAGGTATATATAAATAATCTTTAAGACATTCAATATGTCTAGAAAGCATTGATAGCTAATGTAGCAACTGTTGCTTCATTTTCTACTACCTTCTGCCACTTCACACTTCCTAAGCGCACTACTCTGATTTAGACTCTATTTAGAAACTTCAAAATGTTGCTTTAGAACCTAAAATCCTAAAAGTTTTATTACCAATCATAAGATTAGTTATAATCACAAACAAAGAAGAATTACCATCTTTTGTAGCTTCCTTGGACTTGACACTCAAGCATTGAAGATACATAAGACAACTCTTCTTCCAAAGCCTAGTATCTCGGCAAAAACATTATCCCTTGCCAATACTATCCTTAGTTATATTCTTAGACACACTCCCATTTGCCCTAGAAGCCATATGTTGCCTTTCCATTTCGATTACAAACTAATCGAAGATGAAAAAGCAATATCAAGAATAGCTTTTTTTTAAATATCTCCATATTTGGCCATAAAACTATGCTTACCTCACAACGCTTTGTAGGTTTAGAATCACATTTTTTCCTTCTTGCATACCGATATGCTAGATACAAGAATATAATTCCTTTTAGCAAGTTGATCCTTATCTACCATAAGTGTCACACTCCTTTTAAGATACGTTATCAAGCAGAGCTAAAATGGTGTGTTGGTTTAAGACATATTCGATTTTCTTCATTCCAAGAACAATTCAAAGTTTCTGAAGTAAATCGTAAAATATGAATCCGATAAATTGATTAAAGTCTAGTATATGCAAAAACGGGTCATCCTTGTAGCAATTTGAATTTTGCAGAAAATAAGATTATTGGTGATGTTAACTTGTTAAACCATTTAATTTGGTCTTTAATTAAATGGTACCTCCTACTAATTTTATCGAATCCCATACTTCCCAGATGGAATACGTAATTCTTTATCGAAAAGACTTATTAGTAAGTGACCAAGCTCTCACTTATATGAACGTCCTCAGCTTTCGTGCATTATTGGAATATGAATACAAATGAGTTAACAACACTTGTTATCTATATCATATATAGAGTTTGGCCTTCTGCCCCTAATCACTAAGACCTTACCTTTCGTGGATTATTGGCCCAGTTAGTTAGTTAGATTGAACCCACCATCTCAGCGATGTGATAATTTGAATCTCATGACCTCAGCTTTGGTGCATTATTGACCACGTGATATTAGAATACCACAACATCTCATGATTAATAGGTTTGCAAACTACTTATCTTGAGAAGTGTCCTTCTACCTTTGGGTAAGAAAAGACACAGCCAATCGAGCACCTACATTCCTACAATAGTGGAGGGCAACGAAAAAACATTTTTACCGCTTATAATCCAATATGTTTGCACATAAGAAGTTTCTGGTCATTATTAGGTCTCACTTTGCACATTAGTCCATTTAGCAAGCATCTCATACAACACAGTCAAATAAACATATATGCAACATAATAAGTTTGGTGGATCATGGACTTAGTGTTTGATCAAATTCATGGCACAAAAATATGATCAATCACAGAAACCTAAACAAGCACATCACATGCCTTCAAAGGGTCTTGGCACCTTGAACTCTTCAACTTCTTCAGGTCCATCAACTCTTTGATTGATCTGGAACTTTCTTGCATGCCAGATTATATAACTAATATATCACATGTCTCACTATAAATCACTCTTATGCAAGAAATGTAAAACGAGACTTATGTCTCAATTATAGAACAAATGAATGAAAGAATATCATTACAAATCATTCATTCAACCATTCATCTAGTCCATGATCCATCCAATCATTCACAATTTCCAAGATATAAATATAAAAAACATGAGTAAACATAAAACTGTTCTTAACATGTTTCTAATGTTTAAACCTTTAACATCAAATGTTAACAACTAAAAACTAGCAATAAAATCAAATTTTATAGCTAAAAGAGAAAGTAGTAGCAATAAAATCAAATTTTATGGCTAAATAAAACCAAGCTAAAGTTCACAGACTCTACTAGATGACCCATCATTCTGTTGTAGCCAAAACCACCGGATAAGGTCATCTGGTCATTAGCTATATGACCAGATGACACCTCATCCGGTCATCGGATGAGTGGTCATTCGGTCACCGGATGAGTGGTCATCTGGTCATTCGGTGCTTGGCTAAGGCACCGGATGACTTTTCATTCGTTGGCCTTGTCTGGTGGCTATTTGGGTAACCGGATGATGAATCTTCATCCGTTACCTGAACCGATTAAAGCTCTGCACCTGTTTTCTTTTATTTTTTAGCGCTTAAACCCATTAGAAACACTAAACCAAATGTAATAGCATGAATATCAAGATATGGCTCTTATACCAATTGATAGGATCGATATCTAGGATTGCTCAAAATGAATCAAAAATTACGCAGCAGAAGAACTATGAAATACAATTTTTCAAAATCATTCATTAACAATCCCGTTACTTGATATTTATGCTATATACATTGTTAACCAAGATAAAGCAACATAATAGAATACCTCTTGAAGACCTAATGTTGAAGCTACTTGGTGAAACCTTTGAGTAGATCTTTGTTCCTTCCACAAATGCAGAAGCCATATATCATCCACCTAGCAACAGAAGAAGCCTTTCTTCCTCCTGTGAGTTGTAATGCTAGCAAACTCCTTGGAAGCATGAAGAACAAGAACATTTCTCTGATTGGCTTAAAGATTACTTAACTACATTAGTTTAGTTATCTTCAACTTAGTCTCAAAGTGCCTCCAACAAGCAAAGCAAAAAGATGAACACTGCTGTAACTATTACAAGCAGATCCAGATCTACTGTTGAAGTGACTGTTCATATGTCTGCAATGTAGCTTAGAAGCAAAGAAGCAGAGAAGATGAGAAGATAAGCAAAAATGCATTCTCTCTCTTCCTCTGATGGACAACCCTATAGTACCCCTATGGAAAAAGATATACATATGTCTATATGAAGCAGAGATGAAGAAAAAATGCGTTCTCTCTCTTGCTCTGTTAGACAGCACCTGCAACTCCTTGCCAGACTTGATATCTCCTTTTTGCTATTTGTCTTCTCAAGCCAACCGGGTGAGTTGGATGAAAAACAACTGTTAAGTTTTTCTTGTTATGTGTTCAAATAACACCCTTTTAATTTGCAAGATCAATGGCTAGGATTGATGCTGGGTTATAAATACATTAAATCATATTTTATCTATTTGCACCAAGCACCTCAAAACTTTGCCAATATTATAAATTTGCCCCATTAACGTTTAATGGTTGAGACTTCAATTATTAACTCTTAATAATTGTTTAGAGAAAATGATTAAAGTCCAAGCAATACTTAATCTCATTGCCAATACAGTGTGACTTTCTAGATTCATATCCAAATAGCATTAAGGAAACATTAAACCCTTTTAATGTTAATCAACTTTTGATTTGTTTTAAGAATTTCTCATTCGATTCTTGAAACACCTTTAAGGTTTTGAGTGATGTCTAGCAACATATCACGACAATATATAAGGCAATGAAGTTATCAAGTAATGAACCTATTTTAGTTGCTGATTACTGTGCAATTCAATCCTTCCTTTAATAGTCCCGATTGTGTAAGAACCATGGACTGATCAAGTTCATAGACTCAGTACTATGCCTAGATTCAATGTGGTGAAATGAAAGATGACTACCATGGAAAAACACATTTCCATCAATCACACCTTGGCCAAGGATTTCCTTATTTATCAAATTGAATCGCATAGGACATTGCCTCAATAACTGAGGTAATGGATTCTCTCTTGACAAGCACATGCCACTCACTATATTGAAAGAATGATACTACGAGTGAATGTAACTTTCCCGTGTTCGGGAGAAGTATTATCCAAAAGTAAGTATAAAATCCCAATACATATGATAACCGTGTTGTCTCAAGTCTAAGGATCACATGTACTATCGCAACGAATAATAAATTATTAATCCATACCATATGATTATTCCGCTAATACTCACCCACATGTTTGTTATTAGCAACTCATGCTTGTATGGTATGTGACTCACCATCATTTATCATTAATATCTCAAATTAATCAAAGGTAACGAACCAATGTGATAGCATGTACTTGATTATTTGAAGTCCCATTCAAATAATCTAAGGGCTATGAACATTTTATGTCTTTCTCGTGCCAAAGAAACGTGCTCACGTATTTTTAACTCCTTGAGAATACATTTCTTTAACGGAAATACTTGGGACTCATTCATACGAGAGAAGGAGAATATGAATGATTAAACATGCAAATTATATTAATGAAACAAGTATACATCAAAATGCCTATGATAACCCGTACTCAATTATTCAAGTCCTGGTTGAATAATTTGAAGGGCTATGAATCGATTCTTAATGTTTATCATATCGAAGAAAAAGTGTGAAATATCCTAAACACTTTGAGAACATTTTTCTTCTCGGATAAACATTAGGGACATATTCATATCGAAGTGGAGAATATGAATATCCTACAAATAACGTAGTGTATAAAACACATAAACATATTCTTATTAAACCCTAATAAGGTCATCTCAATCTATAGCATTAGGGCATATCCCCAATAGGGACATATAAAAGCAAAGTGCCCAAAGTTAATCAAATTCAAAATAGGAAAAGTTTTGAAGGCAAATTGCATTGAAGACAACAATTCAACCGATGGAAAAAGTGAAAAGGAAGAAGAAATAGCCAACATTGTATGCCTTATGGCAAAAGAGGAAGATGAGGCATGTTCTTCTTCTAGCTATTGTTCTAGTTCACGTTCTTCTTCTAGCTCTACATCATTACGTAATGATGAATATTCATTTGAAGAATTACAAAATGAATTCTCAAAAATGCATGACAACTTTTCAATTGCTCTTTAAAAAATCAAAGAACTTCAAAAGGAAAAAGATGATTTAAAAATTGAAAATGTGAAACTTGAAGAGGAACGTGATTGTGCACATAACAAGGCTTTTCTGTTAGAGATATGCCCTAATACTATATATTTGGGTGACATATTTTGGGGCATTTTGACATTTACTTATGACATTTGTGTTATATGTTTGTTTGCACATTGACATAATTATGACATTCGTATTGTCCATCTTTTTATGTATGAATGAGTTCCTAGTATTTTCATTAAACAAATGTATTCTAAAAGGGTTTAGAATATGAAGGCATATTTCTTTAGTATGATAAATACTTAAAGTATTCATAGTCCTTAGATTATTTGATCAGGACTTCAATAATCTATTACGAACTATCACATGTGTTGTTACCTTTAATTAACATAGGGATGTTAATGATAAAGGATGATGAGTCACATGACATTACAACATGTGAGTGATTATTAGTTGAATAGATTACTGAATGTGACGTGACTTCAGATTAATAGTTTAACATTTGTTGTTATTGTGCAGTTAATTCTCTGACTTGAGAAATTACGGTTGTCATATATATTAGGGTTTAACACTAGCACTTGGACAATACTTATCTTTGTTAATAAAGATGAGTTACGGCCACTTGTAGTTTATTATTCTAATATAGAGATTGACATGTAATTGTCAAGATAGGATTTGTTAACCTTCGGCGTGAGGCGATGTCCTATGCGATCTGATGTCGGTTATAGAACGAGGAAGTCCTTGGCCAGGGCATGAATGATGGAAATGAGTTTTTCCGTTCATGTCATCTCTCATTCCACCGTTTAGATCTAGGCATAGAATCAAACCTATGGACTTAATCTTGTCATGGTCCTTATTCGATTGGGACATATTAATGGAAGGATCGGACTGTACATTAATTCGTGATTGTAAATAGATTCACAAGAGTTTGACTTCATTACCGTATAAATTCTCTTGATACGTTGCTAGACGTCATTCTAGAATGTAAGGGTATTCCGAGAATGAAGGAGACATTCTTGTAATAGATTAAAAGGCTTTAATGGTCCCTCATTGCTATACGGTGATGAATTTAGAAAGTCACACACGATAAAACATTATGAATAGAGTTTTCTAATGAGCTTATGATTAGTTTAGAGTCATTAAGGAGTTAACGATGTTATGTTTAGTCGTTAAACGGTAATAGGCCAAAAGTATAATTATTAGAAGTTTTGGGGTCAAAGTGTAAATATAGAAAACTTGTTTCCATAAACTAGTCTAGTTGTATTCTAGTTGAAATTGGAGTAAATGACCTAAAACAAGTTAGTGGAGTATGACATAAGATTCTACTAAACAAGTTAATGGAATGTGTCATAAAATTCCACTAAGCTAGTTAGTGGATGATGACATCATATTCCACTAAACTTGAATCAAATGCTAAGATTTCATCAAATTCAAATATATGGTTAAGATTTGTTGCATGGCAAGATAGTGGATGTGTCATATTCCACTAAGGTTAGTTTGTGGAGAATGACATCATCTTCTACTAAGGGCTAATTAATGTAATTAGTCTTGCTTATGCTAGTTAGCGGAAAAATACATAACTTTCCACTAACTACTAGTTGGTTGAAATAGAATTGGCTTTGCTGATTAATGTAATTTGCCTAGGTATTATGAGTTAGTGGAGATGCATAGATATCATCAACAACCCACTACCTAAATGCCAAGGTTACACAATACAACACAACTAAGCAAAGCAAGAAAAACACATCATCTTCTTTTTCTCTTGTGAAGCTCACGGCTTTGGCAAGATTAATAGGGTAGAGTTTTTCTTTTGCTTTAAGACTTCATACAAGCTTATATCTACATATAAATAGCTAGCACAAACATTTATATGTTGGAGAGAGCTCTTGGATGCTTGTGTGTTTCAACCTAGAACTTTTGCAAGTGTGAAAGAAGTAGTCTTCAAATCTTGTAATTCTTCAACATCTCCTTGGCTATCTACAAGAGGTATACCTTGTTAACTCTTGTACTTCATATATATATACTTATATATGTAGAGATTATGTTGGTTGCATGAACTTAACATGAGGTTTTATAGTGAATACAAATGTTATAATGCTAAAAATTTTGAAATTATGGTTTGTTTCCACCAAGCTTATAATTTGTTGTGATTCACACCTTGAATGGTCCTTTCATCTTCAATACTACAATGAGAAAGAAGAATTTCAAGCAAAAGTAGAAAGACTTGAAAAGGAAGTTGAAAGTTTAAATGAGAGTTTAGCAAAATTTACAAAAGGAAAAGAAACTTTGGATAAAATGCTTGGTTCCGAAAAATTGGCTTTTGATAAAAGTGGCATTGGTTACGAACCATCTATAAAACAAAAATATTTCAAAAGCTACTTTGTAAAAGCATCTACCTCCTCAAATGAAGCTTTAACTTCGAGATATTTTTAAAAATTGTGCACATATTGTGAAAGACATGGTCATATTATATCTCATTGTTTGTATAAAAACATGATTGGTAGAGATGCTAGAATTCTTTCTTGGCTTAAAAGCCCAAATAGGTTATTAGATGAGCTAGGCCTTGACACTAACACATAAGGACCCAATAAAACTTGGAGACCTAAAAAGGACAACATGTGTATGTCTTTGTGCTTTTAGGTTCCTCTAAGGATCAAATATGAAGGAAGTTGGATCATTGATAGTGGATGCTCAAGACACATGACACCGGAGACTCATCCTTCTTCTATGAGCTCAATAAGAAAATCAAAGGAAATGTGAGTTATAGAGATAATGGAAAAGGTAAAATCATTAGAAGAGGTAACATTGGTAATGTTCTTTCAATCTCTATCCATAAGTACTACTTGTGAAATGATTGAAACACAATTTGTTTAGTGTGAGTTAATTTTGTGACAATGGGTATAGAGTTGAATTCAAAGTTGCATGTTGCATTGTATATGATAAATCAAACAAAGTGCTATTTGTTGCAAATAGTCATGAAAATGTTTACACTATTAATTTCAAGGATCTTACATGTCAAAATGTTAATTGTTTAATTGCTATGAATGAAGACTCTTGGTTATGGCATAGAAGGTTAGGACATACAAGCATGAACTTAATTATGAAGCTTTCTAGAAAAAGAGCTTGTAAGAGGTCTTCCTAAAACTAGATTTGAAAAAGATCATTTATGTGATGCATGCCAATTTAGGAAAACAACATAAAACATCTTTCAAACCTATAAACAAAGTAACCACATCTAAAGTATTACAAAAACTTCACATGGACCTTTTTGGACCAATGTATGTGGCTAGTTTAGGAGGATCAAGATATGTCTATGTAGTTATAGATGACTATACTAGGTATACTTAGGTTATGTTCTTACACTATCCCACTTAGCCGAATGATAACATAATACATGCCCCGATCCCTCACGGAATCAGGACTCCTACTCATTCCACTAATAACAACCCGACCCTAACTCCGGGCGCGAAAAATAAGGGAAAACAGACGGAGTTTCTCTTATTTCTAGGCCAATCCACAACCTGCACATAGAAGAATCAACACAACAACATCCACAACATATATATATATATATATATATATATATATATATTTATAGTTCTATTCCTAGCTCATAAAACATTTCTAGCTAAACAACTACTAAACTATGTAGTTGTAAACTTATTACATACCAACTAGTAGACGTCAACTTAATTACAAACCCTTAGTACACATAAATATACACAATGCCTTCAAAACTTCAAAATACTGAATACATATACAATACCAAATTCACTTTACATAATTTCACATAAAACATTCAACCTTGGCTACCAACAAGCAAAGGAACACTTGATCTTCCTATTCTATCACTTGAGGGCAATCTCCGCCTCGCCTGAAAATGTTTGAGAAAAGAGTAGTGAGCATACACTTATGCTCAGTGAAAGAGGTATAAACTGGGGAAGTTTTTGAAAACGTTATCGTGTAATGCATATAAGGCATTCATATAAACATGAAATAGAATACATAGGAACACGAGTATATCACTTTATGCATAGTAAAATTGCAAGTAATATCACATTAAACACTAAATACACTTTATAAGAAACTTGAAAACATGGCATGTACATGATAAACTTGAACGCATTACAACATTAAATGCTAAGTAAACACTTATAAAAAGTATATCGCTCGCGAACTCTCTTGGACGCCAACCTTTTCCAAGTGGGACTTCGCGAACCGTCATGGACACTAACCTTTTCCATGTGGGCCTTCTACTTCTTTGCTTCTTTTCTTCATCGCTTGTCGCTAGAAATGCTAACAACTCTTATCACTCCCGTTGGGTATACTCTGGATGTACCCCGAAACCTACGACTCATACCTATGGATGTACCTGTTTTCCATGGGATGAGGGAATAGCTCACAGAGGATGAGCAACCACTGGCAAGCTTGTTGCCGCCTAGTGGAAGGTCACCACATCCGTCACGACGCTTTAGGTTGCAACCTTTACTACTCTTCGCTAGTAGTATTGTTAGTTCCGCTTGATAGCACATAACACGTATTCACGTAGTATCACTTATAAAATGTAAATATGAAATGACACGTAAACAAGGAGTGACAAAGTAGGCCACTATCTCATGCAAATGTACATTAACATGCATTAGGTCCACTAACATATTTAAAATTCGCTTTAACATGCACTTCATTAAGTTAAAACTAAGTGATATGCTTGGAACATCCTTTAATGCACATAACATGGAAGCATTTACGGATTACACGGTCGTTGGCATTCATGAAGCTTAATTTACCTAAACTCTAGATGGTTAACAACTAATCAACTCAACAAGGTTACCAAGCGAGTTCTACTTTACTTTAAAGTACAAAACATGGTTTAAAGATATTCTTGGTTACCATGAATTACAAATACCTTTAGACAATTCACATTGACATGCACGAGACTCTAAACACATCCTTGATTCACTACATAGCATTAACAACACATAACCTTACAAGTTAAATATCCATTCAAACTCAATTACACATTAACACATAAAATAGTTTATCTAGCTAACATTTTCCAACTTCTAACATGTAAGTAGTTCACTAACACCTTTTAATTTTCCTGGATGGCAATACATTCACTTAACTCTATACTTTATACATTTCTTTTAGCTAACTCAACTCATTACAACCAAAATACAAACTTTAGTTAAAATTTACACTTGTAAACAAGCACCACTTATCAAACATGCATTAAAATATAGCATAAGGCAAGGTTTATAACATTCTATAATTCACATAATTCAAATATATTCCTTGATTTCATGTCTTGCTAGCATTCTTGGTGACACAATTATTAGCATGATCTTAGCTTTAATTCATTAACACTCTAGCTAGACATTAACTAACTAACGTAACACACTAAACATATATCTCAAGTCAACCTACACTTTATCACAAAAATGGCTTAACTATCAACACACATAGACAACACTTAGCATGTTTAGTTTCACAAAACTCAAAGGGGTAGGAAAAAAGGCCATAGGCCGAACACACACACAAGCTCACTCTTGCACTTTTGTTGTTTTCTTGCCTTTTTGCTAGTTTAAAGTATAGTCAAGCATGTTCTTGCTATAAATATCATGAACACTTCATTGATGACTTCTTTCAAACACATAAACTACATATTCTTGTTTCTTTAATGATGGCTATGATATAGTTATATGATCAATGAGCTTATAAATGCATGAAAGGATGAAATCCCTCACCTAGCATGGAGAATATGCAAGAAATTAACTTAGTTTGGCTTGAATTCTCTTCTTTCTTCTTCTTTTTCTTCTTTTCTTTTTCTTCTTCTCCTTCTTTTTCTTTCCTCTATGGCCGACTCACCCTTCCTCCTTTTTCTAGATTTTTCTTTGAATTTTTGGTCTTCTTTTCTAATTATAAGAATACATAATCATCCTAATGGGCTTAGTTAATTTAGTTTAGTTAAAAGATAATAGCCCAAAGCTAATCTAATTCATCTAATGGCCCAAATAAAAAGTCTAACATAGGTTACTATTCATTTGCGTTACACTAGGCACTTAGGATCTTCTTGAAATGCAATAAATGAAATTTATTCGATGAACGTGCACTAGATATAGGTTAAATAATATAATTATGCATGCCAAATAATTAAATAAAATAAAATAAAATAAAATTATTTCTGAGCTCGAAGCTACTTATACATATAATGAAAATAATAAGAACTAATTCTTTAAATGCAAGAAATTAATTCCAAATAAATTTAATACTAAGATAATTATTTCGTACAAATTAATTAGACACAATTTGTAAGTTTTTCAAGAAATGTGAAAATAGTGCAAATAAATGAATGAATTTAATTAAAGTAATCACATAATTATATGCAAACATTTAAAGTAAACACATAAGTGTTAGGGATATGCCCTAGTTGAGATGCCTTGAATTCGGGCTTAATAAGAATATATTAATGTGTTTTGTACACTATGTTATTTCAAGGATGTTCATATTCTTCACTTCAATATGAATGTGTCCCTAATGTTTATCCAAGAAGAAAAATGTTCTAAAAATGTTTAAGATATTTCGCAGTTTTTCTTCTATATGATAAACATTAAGAATCGATTCATAGCCTTTCAGATTATTCAACTGGGACTAGAATAATCAAGTACGAGTTATCATATGTTATTACCTTTGATTAACAAAGTGATGTTAATGATAAAGGATAGCGTGCGAAGTGCCAAAACAACATGATGATGTGGACTAATAAACATATGAGTGATCGTCAGTGTACGGATCATTGAATGTGACAATAAATAGTGAACTGCATGATTTCAGGTTAATAGTTTATTATTTAGTTAAGAATTGTGCAAATTAATCCTCAAACTTGAGAAATTGTGACTGCCGGTTATATCACGGGCTAAATACTGCGTTTAGACAATGCCCGTCTTCCAAAAGGTAGGTTATGACCTTTCGTATTTTAGTTTTGTGATATGAACTGACAGATAATTGTCAAGATAGGATCTGTTAACCTTCGGCACGAGCCGATGTCCTATGATATCTGAGATCGGTCGTTAAGCGAGGAAGTCCTTGGCCGAGGTGAGTATGAACTAATGGAAAGAGGTTTTTCCATAGTAGTATCTCTCGTTTCACCGGTTCAGATTTATTCATAGTATCGGAGGTGGACTTAACAATTTCATGGTCTTTTCCTGTTCGGGACATTTTAATAGAAAGATTGGACTACACGCTAATTCTCGACGGTTAAATGGATTCATAAAAGACGTCATCTTCATTATCGTATACATTCTCATGGTATGCTCGTTGCTAGTACGTCACTCATGAGCATGAGAGTATTTCGGTAAATGGCGGAGACATTTCCATAATAGATAAGGAGGTTTATCGGTCCCTCATCGGTACGCGATTATGAATCTAAAAGGTGACACACTAATAAGTATCATGAATAAGTTCACCGGAATCTTGTATAATGTGGTTGGTGGCTTTAAGGTATTAAGAGTCATCTATGTTGGTATTTGGGCCAAAAGTATAATTTCAAAAAGTTTTGGAGTCAAATTATAATTATCAAAACTTTTGAGGCCAAACTGTAATTATTGAAAAGTAGTTTCAACGTATTTATTCTAATAGAGATTAGAATGGGCAAAAATAATATATTTATATATAAAGGTGTATATATATATATATATAAATGTTATGGTGATGTAATTTGTGAAATGTCACGTCATCATCCTAGTCGCCAAAAGAGAATTGCAAATTAGTGACTAGATATGTACATGTGGTGTATTCTTGTAGAGATTGATGACTAGGATAGTCCATGTCATCAATCCTAGTCATTTGAATTTGAATTGAATGGCTAGGATTAAGTCTTGAATAAAGACAAACTAATCCTAGCCTTTACTTTTGAAGATAAGTGTTTTTTGCCAAATGTCAAGAGAGAGAATAAAGTTAACCTTTGGATTGCAATGATTACAATCCTAGGATTTACATGGCTTTGTCTGATTTAACTTTAGAAGAAAGCAATTATGATTGGCTATATAATAAAGTAAGGTTAATAATATATATATATATATTATATTATATTATAATCAAATGAAGACAAAAACCTCTCTATTTCCACTCACCTTTTTCGGCCAAGCATAAAAGGAGAGAGAAGATTGAAATCTTGCCATCTAAAGATAATGATTATGATCCTAAGACATTCATGGCTTGTCACGCACCGACCCCAACCCATTGTTAAGACAAGGCTGGAACATGACGTGTACTAGATAGATAAACCTGTACAATCATCAACTCATAACCTAAACATTATAAATTCCACAAGTAACTTCAAGAAGGGTGCCCAAACTAATGGCACTTCAACCTTCAATAACCTGTTGCATATATACAAGGCCTAGTACTCCACATCAAAGCATGTTACAAGTCGTCAATGCCTCATAGGCCCCAAAAGAATAAAATAGTAGAGTGGTTACGACCCAACATCCAAAATAATATTACAGTCATTGAAGTTGTTCAAATTAATTTAGTTCATAACATCAAAATATCCAACAATACAAGCAAGCAGGATCACAACAAGTAGAACTCCGACTCGTCACACAAGTATGCCTTGCCTTCGGCTTGAGCTGCTAGCTCAGGCTCGGCCTCACCTGAAAGATTGTCACGAAAAGGGTGAGCTACACCATTTAGCTCAATGAAGGATAACAAGCAGGGGATTTTCACAAGAGTTTTGATGTTTCGAAGCAATAATGAACAAGTATTAACACATAGCTCTACCCTCCGAGGTCCTCAAGGAACCAAGCGAAGGTAGTTTTTATCATATATCAAAGGATATTGTTTTCCTTGTAATTGTTGCAGTCGGCCGACCTTGATTCAATCTTCATTCCTTTTCCTCAAACTCTAAACATTAGGTGATATCTGGATATCTACCGAGGCCCATGGTAGTTGAGAGTGACTGGTAGCCCTATGTACCCAGGGGAAACGAACGCTACCATACCCATAATTGTGGTTACAACTGTCGCGTGTGTAGTTGTTAACATTGTAAACATGTCACGAATAATAACATAGAGAGGAGGGAAACAAAGTAGGTTGCCCCAGTAATCAAGTATAAACAAATGCAATTAACACATGACTTATGAATGTACAATGCTCAATAATCAATTCACACATCCCGCTTACTCGTATGTCATGCAAACATTTCTCATATATACCATGGTTATGCCTCAATTAATCCCCAAGAACGCTCATGAAACAAGTTATTATCTGTTAGCCCAAAGGGCTTCTAATCTTGGTTTTGATGATAACAAACCATGCTATAAAACTAACAAAATTCATCAATATTGCCTACATTCTTTAGTCTCCCAAACATCATATAGGAATTGGCAACAATATAGCACTCAACTTGTGGCACAAATCCACAATTTAATTCTACTATAATAAACTAGAGTTCGATACGGTTTTAACGCTTCTGACCGTGCCCCAATCCGATCTCTGTAGTTCCCGAAATCACTAAATCTTTTGATCGAACCGGTAGACCCTAGAGCAACTGGTCGACCGGTGCAAATAAGGTCTTCCGACCGAAGCCTCCCCAGTAGAAGAGGGGTCCTCTACCGGTCGACCGGTGGAATAGGGGGTCCCCCGGTTGTGCTGTCTACGGAAAAACACAATCTTTTACTAATTCACACACCCAAGCTTGACAACTAAGATAGCCCAATCCCAACTTCTAGCAAGCCAAACACATGTACAACACACATATCAACATCATACTAGTATTCAAGGATTTAAGCAAGATTCATAGAACACTACACATAACATTGAACCTTAGGTATTCAAGACAACCTCCATTACTCAACACAAGTCTATGTCTATCATTAACAAGCTCAATACATACACGTAGAGTTATATAACAAGCTATATGACTTTACAAAGCTTTTGGAAAATCATCCCTCACCTTGTTCTTGAGTTTGAATGCTAGATTTGATGTTGAAGATGCAAGCTAGAGTTAGGAGATGCAAGAAAATAGCTTAATCTCCCTTCATCTTCTTTTCTCTTCCTCTATTTTCTTCTTTCCTCTCAATCATATGTGTGTGTTTAGACGTATGTATGTGTGTATGATCAGATGTGTGTGTGTGTGTGTGTAAAGTGAGTTGTGTGTTTTATGTCGGGTAAGAAATATCTAAAGGTCCTATTGACCAAATTGCCTTCCAACTAGATGCACTCTTACTAGTTTTCCATTTAGTTATAGTTTTATTGGTTTGGTTCATTAACGTAGTGTAATGTAGTTTATTTAACTCCTACGATATCTAAATCACACAAATGCACGTTATACGACACAAATGCACGTAAAATGATGAAAATACACGGTAAATGACATTATTGCTTACAAATTAATGCTAATGCATATGAAATGATATGAATGCATCATTAATAGTGAAATTACGTATAGGCTCTCGTGTCGGGTTTTATATCTCCCCGCCTTAAAATAATTGTATCCTCACAATTTCTTTTTACCTTGAAAACAATCCCGGATATTGCTTCTCCATTTGATCACGTAACTCCCAGGTTGCTTCCTCAATTCCATGGTTGTTCCACAATACCTTCACCATAGGAATCTTCTTCCTACGTAATTCCCATTCTTGTTCATCTAAAATTTGCATGGGCCTTTCTTGATAGGAGAGGTTCTCACAAAGTTGTAGTGGCTTCGGCTCCAAGATATGAGAAGGGTCGGGTTGATACTTTCTCAACATCGAGACATGAAACACATCGTGTATACCAGAGAGATTTGTTGGTAGACTCAACCGGTATGCTAACTTGCCAATTCTATCCACGATCTCGAATGGTCCCACGTATCTCGGACTTAATTTGCCACATTTGCCATGCCTAATAAACCCTTTCCGTGGAGACATATTAAAAAACACCTTATTACCCACTTCAAACTCCAAGTCTCTTCTTCTATCGGCATAGCTTTTTTGCCTACTTTAGGCGGTAAGCATTCTCTTCTGAATCAACTGCACATTACCTATCTTCTCTATCATTTTTGGTAAAAATGTAGGGTCAATGGTTTTCATTTCACCGACCTCGCTCCAATATAGAGGTGATCTACACTTCCTTCCATATAAAGCCTCGTAGGGTGTCATGCCAATTGTTGCTTGGTAACTGTTGTTGTACGCAAACTCTGCCAACGACAAATGTTTCTCCCATGTCCCTCCAAAATCCAATGCACAAGCTCTTAGCATGTCTTCCAAGATTTGTATTGTCACGCCCCAACTCGACCCCATTTATGATCAGTTAGGACGCAACGGAATTTCAGCAGTATAACGACTGTAACACGAACATCAGGGATCTAAGCCAACCCTCTATAATTCATACAGCCAACTCCAAAGATCAACAACAACTCCACAACTATTTCATCAACATACAACACAACCATTTCCATATATTAAACAACCATTCAACAGTTCACCCATAGGCTATACGCCTCCGTTCCAACATCAACTATAAGCCAACCATACACATGCATAATATATATATTAAGCTAGTCTAACAACCTATTCAAGTTCCAAAAGTAAGACAACTAAACTAGCATTATATGTTCCACTAACTTTATAACATCTTATACAATATGACCTCAAAGTAAATACAATACCACATGTTCTAATATACAAGACATCAAAATAGAAATTCAGCCACGACATCAAGGATAGGACGCGAGCACATAAGACTCATCCACAGAAGGCACATACTCAGCTTCCTGAGAGACATACCCTAAATCTGGTTCAGTTACACCTGATGACAATAAACGAATGAGGGTGAGCTTATATATAACAAAGCTCAGTAAGGATTCGAAAGATCTTTTGAAAGCATTTACTTTACCCTTTGAGAAATCATCCTATGAACAATAATAACAACAACTTCATTAACATCAACATTTCAATTCAACCACATAAATAACCATTCAATGTGAAAAGATATACTAGTTGGTGTAGCTCCATACGCCATCACGATCTCAACCATCTTCTTATAACTCCCATAATACATAACCAAGGTACTTCATCTAGCCCCTCCCTCCATGGCATCTCCGTCAATGCCAGCTGAGGGTAGTCTATGATAGTCATGCCGTTATCAACCCGACAGCCCGAAGTTGCCCGAGAGGTGGCACACATTATCAAAACTCATGACAATAATCATAAGCATCTCATATTTTGGAAAGACAACAAAGTAGGTTGTCCTCCAGATCATCATCAATCATCAATCAATTAATAACATTCTATTCAATATTACATCAATTAGACAATTAAAACTACTAAGTTAGATGACCAAGTAGGTCACCCAACTTAACATACATTTAAACATGCATTCAATCCCGAACCCAGCTTACAATAACTCAAGAACCAACTACACAAACACTACCCAACAACCAAAGGCAACATTTCAACATTTTAAAGAAAGACTACACAAACTTCCAAAATTCATAACTTACATTCTACTAATCCAATAACCTCCAAACCACTTCCTATCACTCCACCACACATGCAACTACATTAGCCCCATTGAAAACCAACCAAAAGCCATCCAAATCAAGCCCAGCAACCCTAATTTGGCAATGTATCAAGGCTGAATTTTTTGGACTTTTGCTACAACATTCCAATCAAAAATTCGGCATTACAACATTACTACCCCGCAATTAAAAAGCTTTTAGAAGCAACAACCAATCAATTCCAACCATTACAACAACAATTATTCAACAATGAACCAATAACTCAACTTTAATACCCGAAAAATAGAAATACATGCTACTACCGATCAAAACAGCTATAAATACATATAAATGATCCTTGGCAACTATTGAGCAATAATCTAAAGACAATTCAACAAAATATCGGATAGAAATACAGTTATATGAAATTGACAAAAAATAGCATTCTTAGATCTAGAATTTTTCTCTCACCTTTGATGCCAAATGAAGTTAGAAATGTATGCAATGGATGCCCAACAAGCAAAATTCAACTTTGGATGACAAGGCCTTCAAATGAGTTTTCTCAAGAAAATTTGCTTTGAAAAATATTTGAAAAACTCTCTTTTTTTGTCTATGGGGTTTCAGCCATGTAGGTGAGAATTGGAGGTGTTTTGAGCTTTGTTATATGATATATTGTATGTATTATGTATATATATGCAAAGTCAAATAACTAAAGCCAAGTCAAAGTCGCCAATTTTAGTCTTTTAATTGTATTTTCTAGTCTTTTAATTGTATTTTAGACTATTTTACTTACTTACACATATATTTATCATATAAACTATATTTTGTAGTTCAAGTATAGGTGACAACATTTTCATATGCATACATTGTAACGCCCCGAAACCAACACTCCCACGCCTACAGGATACTCCCTGGCGTTAACGGTCCAAGCAAGCACCGAGGCCATGGCGAGTAGGCCCGGAAGCGCACTATGACAATATTGTCCGCTTTAGAGCCCATACCCCTCACGTCTTTGCTTCTCCCAGCCACTGCCAGGAAAACGCGTTGTCACGATATACGAGCGAACTCTATATATCAAGCAGCCCAAAGACCTCCGCGTCCGATGTGGGATATTATACCCGCCCCCCTTTGGGGACCCAGCGTCCTCGCTGGCCATGCAAACGCGTCGGCTCTGATACCATATTTGTAACGCCCTGAAACTAATACTCCCATGCCTACAGGATACTCCCTGGCCTTAACGGTCCAAGCGAGCACCGAGGCCATGGCGAGTGGGCCCGGAAGCGCACTATGACAATATTGTCCGCTTTGGAGCCCATACCCCTCACGACTTTGCTTCTCCCAGCCACTGCCAGGAAAACGCGTTGTCACGATATACGAGCGAACTCTATATATCAAGCAGCCCAAAGACCTCTGCGTCCGATGTGAGATATTACATACATATACATACAAATAGCTATAAAACTCAATTTTTACAAAAGAAGGTGTAAAAGCCTTTAAAATTCCTAATCTTATTTAAAATCTATTTTAACCAAACACGGGTCTGTTAATTTCTGAGGAATAGATTTTCAAACACTAAAAAGACCAGTTTCAAAATTTTAGCGGACATGTTTCAAAATTACTATTCATAAAACTTGACGATAAAATTTTCAATGCCGATTTTTATGAAACTTTCATGAATGCTCACATAGCATGTAATAGGAGTATAAATCACAAGATTTGTGTATTTTAACTCAGATAACACATATATAGGTCAAAACATGCAATTTTACGTATAGATAAAATATGGGGTTTCACATTGTCCCCCCTTAAAGAAATTTCATCCTCAAAATTCTTACTTGCTATTCGGAATAGATCTGGGTACTGTTGCTGAATCTGATCCCTTCTTTCCCAAGTAGTTTCCTCAATCCCGTGATATTTCCACAATACCTTGACCATCAGAATCTTCTTCGACCTCTACTCCTATTCCATTTGATCTAGAATACGAATCGGCTGCTCATCATAAGTCAGATTCTCACGAAGCTGTAACGGCTCTGGTTCAAGAATATGAGAAGGATCTAAAAAATACTTCCTCAAAGCAGATACATGAAAAACATTATGAACATTAGAGAAGTTCTCCGGTAATGCCAACCGATACGCCAACTTGCCAACTCTATCGGTAATCTCAAATGGCTCTGCAAACCTCGGACTCAGCTTACCACCTTTACCATAACGAGCAAATCCCTTTCGAGGAGACAACTTTAAGAAAACTTGGTCCTCGACTGCAAACTCCAAATCCCGACGGTGTTTATCAGCATAACTCTTGTATCTACTCTACGCTGTCAACATCCTTTGCCTGATCAACTGGACATTCTCAATATTCTGTAGAAGTTCTGACATTATAGTCGGATCAATAGCCTTCATCTCCTCTACTTCATCCCAGTACAAAGGTGATCAACACTTACGGCCGTAAAGAGCTGCATAAGGTGCCATCCTAATAATCGCTTGATAACTATTGTTATACGAAAACTCGGCAAGTGGTAGATGTTTATCCCAATTCTTCCCAAAGTCCAGAACACAAGCTCTGAGCATATCCTCCAAAATATGAATAGCTCTCTCCGACTGACCGTCGGTCTGCAGATGATACGTTGTACTGAAGTTCAACTGAGTAAAGTTTCTTGGAGTTTCTAAGTCGAGAAGTAAACTGAGGATCTCGATCAGAGACAATACTAGATAGAATCCCGTGAAGTTTAACAATCTAATCCAAATAAAGGTCTGCCAATTTTGCAACGTCATCTCCTATCCTCATCGGAATAAAATGAGTTGTCTTCGTCAAACGGTCCGCAATAACCTAAACTGCATCGTTACCACTTGGTGTTCTAGGCAAACTAGTAACAAAGTCTATTGTAATATGTTCCCATTTCCACTCCAGTATTCCCAACGGCTGAAGTAACCCTGCAGGTCGTTGATGTTCTGCTTTCACTCGCTGACAAGTCAAACATTTGGACACAAACTATGCAACCTCTATTTTCATGTTGTTCCACCATTAATGTTGTTTCAAGTCCTGGTACATCTTGCTTCCACTGGAATAAATGGTGTACTTAGAATTATAAGCCTCCTCCAGAATACCTCTCCTCAAACCCGGTTCATCGGGACCACAAACCCTGTTCCAAAATCGAAGAATACTACCCTCATGTAATTTGAAGTCAGACTGATAATTCGTGATCTGATCCTTGATCTTCTGAAGTTTTGCATCAAGTTGTTGAACTTCTCTAATCTGAGACAGTAATAAATGTTGAATACGGAGATGTGAACACGTCACCCTAACCTGAGTCAATTCCGGTGTCCAATAATTGACTTCCTCAAGAACCTCCCACTTTTTAACAGCCAAACAAGCAATACTCGTCTTACGACTAAGAGCATCTGCTACAACATTTACCTTCCTAGGCAGATAATTGATAGAACAATTATAATCTCTGAGAAGTTTCATCTACCTCTGTTGACGCATATTCAACTCATTTTGTGAGAACAAGTACTTCAGACTTTTATGATCGGTGAAAATCTCGAACTTACTACCCCACAGATAATGACACCACTTTTTCAGTACGAATACAACTCCTGCCAACTCAAGATCATGAGTCAGATAGTTTACCTTATACGGTTTCAACTTTCTAGAAGCATAGGCAATAACCCGACCATTCTGCATAAGTACGCAACCCAAGCCCTCATTGAATGCATCGTTATAGATGACCATATTATATGTTCCCTCTGGCAGAGTAAGTACTGAAGCGGTAGTTAATCTCTTTTTCAGCTCTTGAAACCCACTCTCACATTTCTCATCCCAAGTAAAGCTGGTTCGTTTCTGAGTTAGCTTAGAAAGTGGCCCTGCGATCACAGAAAAGTCCTTCACAAACCTGTGGTAATAACCCTCCAAACCAAGGAAGCTGCGGACCTCTGAAACATTCTCCAGCTATTTCCAAGACATCACCACTTTAATCTTAGCGGGATCTACTGAAATACCGTTCTGTGTAATCACATGGCCAAGAAAAGATATCTGTTGTAGCTAGAATTCACATTTACTGAATTTCGCAAACAACTGATGCTCTTGAAGCTTTTGTAGGACAAACCGTAGATGTTGTTCGTGCTCCGATTCAATCCTAGAATAAACCAAGATATCATTAATAAAGATTACCACGAACTGGTCCAAGTACCACTGAAAGACTCGATGCATAAGTTCTATGAATGCTGCCGGTGCGTTAGTTAGTCCAAAGGGCATAACTACAAATTCATAATGCTCGTACCGAGTCCTGAAAGCAGACTTTGGAACATCCTCCGTACGGATCCGAAGCTAATAATACCCCTACCTCAAGTCAAATTTAGAGTATACTTTGGCTCCCTGAAGTTGATCAAACAACTCATCAATTAGTGGCAAATGATACTTGTTCTTGATGGTCACCTGATTCAAACCATGATAATCAATACACAATCTCAAGGTACCATCCTTCTTCTTCACAAATAAAACGGGTGCTCCTCACGGAGAAGAACTCTGCTCGATGAAACCCTTCTCTAATAACTCCTGCAACTGAGTCTTCAACTCCTTAAGCTCAGTTGGGGCCATCTAGTATGCTGATTTAGAAATAGGTTGAGTACCGGGTAGCAAGTTGATCAAAAACTCAATATCTCTCTTTGGCAGCAATCCTGGCAACTCCTCGGGAAATACATTGGGATATTCCCCAATTATCAAAACTTCCTCCAACTTTAGCTTATCAGATGTCTTGTTGATCAAATAAGCTAGATACCCTGAATACCCCTTACTCACCAGCTTAATAGCTTTAGTTGATGAGATAATGAAACTCGTCTGAGCATCCCGGTTCCCCGCTACTTCAACCACTGGCTATTCTAACAAACAAAATTGTACTACCATTGTTTTACAGTTTAATTGAGCATCATACTTAGAAAGCAAGTCTATACCCAAGATAAAAAAGCAAGTCTATACCTAAGATAACATCATACCCCCGAATAGGAAATAAGATAAGGTCCAAAGAAAAATCCTGACCCTTAACATGTATTTTATAATCCTTACATACTAAGCAGTCACATATGTATCAGTCAAAGAAGTACTAATTTCAACCACATAAGGCAATCTTTCAGGTTGTATATTAACACGTTGCACACAGGTAGGTGTAATGAAAGAATGCGTAGCACCAGAAACAATCAATACTTTAACAAGTTGATCGAGTATAAGAAAGTTACCTTCCACAACTGCCGCTACCTCAAATATCTCCTCCAAGTCTACTGCGTAGGCCTGAGCCTGAACCCACTGCTGCTGAGGTGTACTGCCTGCAGGTCTACCCTGATAATGCTGGATTACTGGCTGACCCTCAGAACCTTGATATTTGGGACAATCTCTCACCCTGTGTTGGTTGCTGCCGCAACCCAAACATGTCCCTGCCTTTGCCCGACAGTCGGCCTCTAAATGGCCCTTACGTCTACAATAAGTACACTGCAATGACGGAGCACTAACGCTGCCTCCTAAAGAACCTGAAGTTGAATAAGCAGCTGAACCAGCCTGCTGCTGAGGTCTTGCAACACTAGGCCTGAACTGACCCTGAGACTGGGCCAGCCTATACTGTGACTGTGCCTAATAAGATCCCTGCTGAAACTGGAGGCTAAAGAAACCTTGCTGCCCCTGAGGTCTAAAAGAACCCTGCTGCACTGGGGGCCTATAACCACTCTGCTGCACTATAGGCATTGACATGACCTGCTGACCCTGTGGCTGAAACGGCCTCTTACTGGCCTGACTAGAAACAACCTGTTCCCCTTTCCTCTTCTCTAACCTAGAAGCCGCATTAAAGGCCTCAGAAAACTCATCGTACTGTATCAAGGCCATTGCATCCTGAATCTCGGGCCTTAGACCCGTACTTGATTATTCTAGTCCTGGTCGAATAATCTAAGGACTATGAATACTTTTGAATGTTTATCATGTCGAAGAAACATGCCATTGAATTCTCAACACCTTAAGAATATATTTCTTCTCCGAAAAACATTGATGACATATTCATATAATTGAACGGAGAATATGAACATCCAATTAACATGCCATTCAGATTTATATCAAAATGCCCTATTGTGATGCCCGAGATTCTACCGTACACATTTTTAAATGTTGCATCCATTAATTGCGCATTAAATTCTGTGTTTTACCTGTTGTCTTTCTTGGTCACTATTCATTTCATTTTTAACTTGCATTATATTAGTGAATTAGCATTTTTATTAAATCATATTAATTGTTAAAGGAATGAGAAAAATGTGCAATTGAGCTAGGAGCGATAGGAGCACTCGGTTAGAAAATGTTTTAATGGGTCAATGAATAGTGTTACGCAACATAATTTAGTAATTTAATTAGCTAGCATATATTCTTCACCTTAGGCTTATTTTAAGGTTATCAACGTTCATTTTAGTGGACCACTAAGCACCTAACTTGACCCCATTTAATATATATGCTCATACAACACCACCTAGCTCATAACTTAACAAAACACGAAAAAAAAAAAGAAGATGCAGGAATTACTGTAGCAAATCCGAGAATAGCATAGGAGGATAAATAGAGATTTTTGCTCAACAAATCTTCAAGCCAAGCCAAGCCAAGCTAGGAGCAAGTAGTTTAGGGTGTTTGCTAGCCTCCCGAGAGTTCCTACGCGCATTGGTGAGGGATTTCATGACTTATTTTCGCATTTTAAAATAGTTGCTGTTTTCTTGATTTGTTGAAAATGTGACCAAATACTATTGTATTGATTATCTATGCTATTATACCTTGTTTATAAGTGCTAGAGAACATATTTGAGCCATTGTTTCACTTTTTAAAAGGTTAGAATCGTTAGTTTGATTTATGAGGTGAATAGTGATATTTTTCTAGGGTTTTGTGTAATTGCACGTATTGGTTTGATTCAACACTCCTAATAGATGCCTTAGGTGCTAATGAAGGTAGTCTAATAGCCCCGTGCACTTGTATTGCTCTAGAATCGCATAAAACATGAAATAGCTGACTTTAACAAAGGGCTTTCGGGGTTAATGCGAATCCGGGTAGATTCGGGCTTCACTTCTAGTATTCTTAGGCTACCTAGGTGCTATAGAAGCTTTGATAACCCTTGTTCGAAGCCCGGACGAGGTAGAGGGATTTTGGGGCTTTCGGGGTATTGGTAGGCGTTTGAATGATTTAGAGGGTTGAAAGGGTTCCTTGAGGGTTAGTTAGAAGGTTGGGAGAGTTTCCCTTGAAAATTGAATCATTAACTTTAGTTTGGAAGAGAAATAGTTTGAAAAACAAAGGGGTTTAGGTGCAATTTCGGTTGACTCACGCTTCTAAACCCATGGCATGACTTCTTGGGTGTTTATATGTGGTTTCAAGTTAATTTGGAGCTTTTAGTATGATTCTATGCTCATCTTGTAAATGTCCCTTTGTAAAACTACTTATTTGCTTATATAATTGTTTCTATTCTAACTGCATCGAGGTCAACCTACTTTGTAGATCCTCCTATGTGTTATTGCTTCTATTATTTATATTAACTTGCCATTGTAAAGTGCATTGCATAGTGGTTGCACAACCATAGTGTCAGGGGCGGATGTGTTGAATATCGGCTGGGCGGCAGAGGGCTTGCCGGGGGATGTTCAAACTCCGTGCTCTAGTCCCTCATTTGCCTGGTCCAGAGATTGCCAGGGGATGTTGGATCGTAGGATTATCGGGGTACATCCAGAGTACACCCACTGGAGTGTTTGGGGCTATGCCGGCTTATCGTGATCGTGATCGTGGTTCGTGGATCGTGAATGAAGACCAATGATGATTGGTGTATAGGGGTTATGTGAAATGTATCCTTTTAAATGTGTGGTTATTTAAGCTATCATTGGTTCTTTAAATTGTCTAATTGTTATTGTTGTTTAACTATATTACCTATTGCATTGCACGCCCCGGGACCTTATCCCTCACTGGTCAACAGTGCTTGCTCATACCTCGCTAACATGTTTCAGGTGGCGCAATTGAAGGAGTTGCATTAGTTGCTGTGACTAGTTGACTGAGGTGGACTATGTTCTTGTTGATGAGAGTAGGACTTGTTTTCTTTACTTTATGTTCTATTTTGTAACCTAAGTGATATGTGTATATTATATAGTTTGCAAATTGAGGGATAGATGTTGTAGTGGTAGATTTAGAACCATGGCATGTAATAACTTATATTTCTGCTATTAGCTTCTTCGCATGCTTGGGAGTGAATGATTGGTTCTTTTTAATTATTAAGAATACTTAAAATCTATCATGGAGTGTCATGATAACCCGATTTGTAAAGAAGTTAAGTTATGTATGCATGCTTGTCTGTATCTAAACTGTTTGTATGTCTTCAGCCTCGGATGGCCTTAAAGCTAAGATCTTTAGTTATAAATGAATGTCTTGTTATGTTGTGGCTTTATTGAGTGTTTACAGGTTTTCAGAATGTCCACGGTACAGGGGAGACTTTGTCCGTGTGTCGGGTCCGGACTTAACCATTAGGAAAAATTTTGTGACCGGGCTTAGTATTGGGTTGAGATTAGCATGGTCGTTAGAGCCTCCGGTCTCGTGAGGGATCGGGGCGTTACACCTATATAGGTCATCTAACTATATAGTATTAGGGCATATCTCTAACACCACTATCCTTGAGGTCTTTTCTCAGATCTATCTGTTAACTTAAAAGTCACATTAGTTGGTATCAGCTCCCCAAGACCTAGTCTTTGATAGACTGTGTGGGGGATGAGGTTAACACTTGACCTTAAGTTTAGCAAGGCATTTTCTACATAATGAAACATGGTATTGTGAAAGCTCTTGGGTCATTGCACTTTTGAGGCAATCCTTTAGTGCATATATTGCTAACTTTTTGAGTGAATCGGACATTCTTTGGAATGTAGGTAGTCCACCTCTTCTTGACATACAGATCCTTCAAAAATTTTGCATAGGCTGGGATCTATTGGATTACCTCAACTAAGGGTAGATTGATCTTTATATCCTTTAAATGTTCCAAGACCTTAAGTTGATTCAGATCCTCAATTGGCTTCGGTCGGGACAAAGCTGCTGGGAAAGGTGATTGAGATGAGGGTTCAACTATTTACTCAATCATTGGGTTTTTATTCCTATGGGAGTCATCAATATCGTTACTTAAATCCTCAATCTCAGGTTCCTCTATTTCTTCTAGACATCCTTACTTTTCTTTTCAACCTGGTTGTCTATTCTTTTCCCACTCTTAAGGACTATAACAGCCTTAGCCTGTTCTTAGGTACTCTCAATTTGAAGATTACTACACTGACCTCGTGGATTTTTTACGGTCTGAGATAGGAGCTTACCCTCGTCTCTCCTACTAAGATTTTGGGCCAACTGCTCGATTTGTCCCTCAAGTTTAGCAATGGATTGTTGCTGTACTTGGACTACTTGCAATAGTTTATCAAACTTGTCATCAGATGATGACTGTGCAGGAGGAAGAGCGGGAAAATTGTTCTGTTGCATTCTGAACGGATTATCCTTTTGGACTTGGTAGAAACTAGGAGGATTAGTATTTTGTGGCTTATGCTATTGCTATTGAGGGTACTGAGGCTCAAAGTTTCTCTATGGTTTTTGATATTGTTGTTGGGGAAACTGAGGCTCTTGGTTCCCTTGTCGCCAAGAAAAAGCGGGATTGTCTCGCTATCTAAGATTATAAGTATTAGAGTAAGGATTGTAATTCCTTGTAAATCATTGAGTGGCATAGACTTGTTCTTGTGTAAACTAGGGAAATTGCGAACCAATTGGGCAATTCATAGTAGAATAATTTACTGCTGAGCATATTTCACATACCTCCGAGATCTACGAAGCTTGAGAAGAAGTAGACCTTAGAGAGATAAATTTTTCTACTTGGTGTGCTAGAGCATCTACTTTGTTTGTTAAATCGGAGTTGGAGATAACTTCGAATAATGCCCTCTTTTGGGGATTGTGGATGCTATTTCTCTCTCTTTTTATTGATATGTTCTGGTGAGAGTCTTCAGCTATATTTTCTATCCTACTCCAAGCATCGTCTGCCGTGAGATTATAGAAACCTTCATTACTCATTGCATTTATCATCATTTTCTGTTGAGGCATAAGACCTTTGAAGAAATAATGCAAGAGTTCAGGACGTTCGAATCCATGGTGAGGACACTAATTCAGGAGATCACTAAATTTCTCTCACGATTCGTGAAAGGGCTCTAGGTCCGACTGAGCGAACGTCATTATATCTGTTCACAAAGTGGTCATCTTAGCCATTGGAAAGAATCTATGTAAGAATTTCTAAATAAGTTATGCCCAAATTGTGATGACTCCTCCATCAAGATGATTAAGCCACTGTTTGGCTTTATCTTTTAGTGAAAATGGGAAGAGACAAAGCTAAATGCTTTCATGGGTCACGTTAGAAATATGAAGCGTGGAACACGCCTGCAATAATTCTACTATGTGAGTGTGAGGGTTTTTGTTGTTTCTTCCGTAAAAGGAATGAAGCATTGAAATGGTTCCCATTTTGAGCTCGAAGTTAACATTGCCAAAAGCTGGTGGGTCTATGGCAAACTCAAGATTATAATCGCCCGGAAAGAAATATTCACGAAGAGTCATTGGTGGGTTCACGGGTCGATTAACAGGTTGAGCTACTGAAAGAGGTTGAAGGTTTTGAACATTTCCTTCTTGGTCTGCCATCGGGAATTGGACTCTCCTTCATGGAGTTTTCTAGGGTTCGGGATCAAACTAGGCGAGTTCCGGATTCAAGAACGACGGCCGTGCATACAAAATATATATATATATATATACAATAAGAAACTACAGAAAATATGCTAAGTATATTTACAAGCTATTTTATCAAAGCATAACAACTATGAACAAGTATGATACAAACAATAAATAAATCACTTTAAACAAGTTCACAAATACTTTAAAAATTAAACTATACCGTGCTACCCCGACAACGGCGCCAAAAACTTGATCGTAACTTGGTGTGCATATAAAAAGTGTGCAAAATAACCAAGTTTTAATAACCCGCAAGTGCACGGATCATGTAATATAGTGTGCTTTGAGTACGGAGTTGAATTCCATAGGGAAGCTCGTTAGTTAGTTTAGTGAAGTAGTGTAAAAATGTTAGAGTGAAAACGTGACAGTTTGGAAAAATGGTTTGAGTATCGTGTAAGAAATGTAAACTAAACTAAGGTATAGTTTTGTGAAATACGAAGAAAATGATCTATGGGGCTGGATAAGTAATGAGGCAGTTAATCTATACTCGGTATCTAGGATTCTCTAATTTTATGCAAGGGTTAAGCTATAAGCATTAACCTAGTTAATTATCTTAGTCTAATTAAAGTCCTGATTACTATATTTGTTATAGGTGTCGTTCCATCTACGAGTCCGTTATATAGTCGTAATACTTGTAACCTAGTGTAAAAGGTTTGTTTTAACTAAGTAATCAACAACTCCACGAGTTAGAAACTATGGTACAACCTATAGATTCGCTATTAAAACACGGATATATGGCATGAAAGTAAAGCAATCATAACATCTACTTAAAAGCATTACGTATGAAAGACAATGCTGAATTAATACAAGCCATATATTGCATTTAAATCAAATTATCCGAATCTGAGACCATAGATTAAAAGACCGTCATTTACAATATCCTCCCCTAGATATAAATCTACTTAGACATAAATAAATATAAGTTATACAAATAAAAGAGAGTCAAGAAAGGCTCTCTCATATTAACGAACGTGTATTTCTGATCATCGGAATTTGAGCAGAGGTTCTACGCAAAATAGCTATTCAGGTAGAATTTCCCCCGAATAAGAGCTACTTAGGCAGAACTTTCCCTGATAAGAGCTTTAAGAAAAGCTATTCGGGTAGAATTTCTCCCGTATTCTACAAATTACTAGTAAAATTAAACTAACAAATTAATTAAACTAATATTTAAAACTAAAATTAAATTCTAAAAACAATATTTAAAATAAAATAAATTACAAAATTTGGTCCAGTTGAGGGCCTATTTATAGGCAAAAATTCCGGGGCAAGCTCGAGCGCTCTTCTGATCATTCGCTGAGATTGCGCCACGTGTCGTTTCGAGAAAGTGGTGAAAATTTCCATGTAGGGCGCTCAAGCGCCCTTGAGGCGCGCTCGACCGCCACGTGTCTTTCGCGAAAGTGGTAGAATTTGGTAGAATATTCTGTGGAGGGTGCTCGAAAGGCGTACTCGAGCGCCCTTTTGCTGATCTGATTTTGAATTTTAATTTTGGATCCTTTCGGGTCTCATTCCACTATTTTGACACTCAAAACAATGGAATTTGGCTCAAATCACACTTTGCGTAGGGCAAAACTTGCGCTTTGCTTAGAAGACCGTTTTTACCCAAAAAATGGTATGATTTGTCAAAAACAGACATAATTCATTTTTCGAGATCATCCTACATCGCATCAAAAGTATATAAATGTAGCATTTATTCCTAGTTTATGATGCAAATGTAGTAGAAATACAGTGGTTTGAGTGTTGCAATTATGGTCATATCAACCATCTATATATACAACAAAAGAAGCTAGGCTTCAAAATACAAGACTTAGTCAATTATACAATATAAGTTCAAATGCCTTATAATATAACATAATTACTAAAAGCATAAACATTGTATTCGTAATCCAAATACATAAACATAAGTCATATTCTCATTCTTTTCTCGCATATAATCAATCCTCGGGTTCATCTGTAGCATGCATATAAAGAGGGGTAAGTTAAACAGGCTCAATGAAGGAGGTAACTGGAAGTTTTGTAAGCTTTAACCTGAAAGTCCTTTGAAACACATTAAAGACAACATATAATTGCATTTGCATTCACATCGCATTATAACTTGAATTCAACCAAGTTATATAAATTCACATTGTAAGGATACCGCTTAACATTGTTGGTGCCCACACTTATAACTCCCTTACGAACTCATTGCATAACACTTATTACTCCCGCGAGTGTACTCCGGATGTACGTGAATCTACGACCTAACACCCTATGGCCTTTATCGACTACACAAGAGAGGGACTAGTACATGGTAGTCATGCAATTACCGGTAAGCCCTATGCTACCCAGCACGACACGACACTACTATGACGCACTAAAAGTTGCAATCTATTGCTTCACATCGCATCACATCAAACATATTCACATATTCGCATCATGTAAAGAGATCAACAACGTAGGTTGTCTCTTAACCACATTAATCATTAACAACAAATTCATTGGAGAACAAAGTAGGTTATCCAACCATTAACTACACCTTCAAACTTCTACTCATTTCCATCAACTAAGCTTCAAAAGAACATGTATTCAACATATTAACACCAATATTTAGTCATCATTTAACCACTTACAACATAAAACACATAGACGTGTAAGCTGGAAAATTTGGACAACACATGCATGATTTACTCAGTTCGGTTAATAAACTCAAAGTCCTCTAAAAACTCTAAAACTATACAAAGACATAGCTCTTTAAGTGTAGATGGTTTTAGAATCAAACGGAACTCAATTCAGAGTTAAACTCAATGAGATATGACCCCTAGAACACAACTGCGCAAAACTGTCAAGACTTACGTGAGAAACAAAACCTCAATTAAATGAGCTTAAAAGAAACTCTTACCCTCAAAATCTGGAGAAACTCCCAACACAAAATTTACTCTAAAAGGAGTCGTGTACCACATATCCAAAAATTAGACCATCGCAACAACATTTCTTACCTCAAATCGAGCATGAAAAATCATTGTGCAGAAAAGTATCCAAATTTGTGCTAAATGTATTTATCTCTCTGAAAAGGGCCTAAAAGTGTCGATTAACCACGAAATCTTGACATGCACCAAACATAGAGTTTATTCTACTATAAGTATAGTATAACATATCAAAAAATCAGCCTTATCTATTAAGGATTACCATATCAAAGTGGCCACACAAAATCAATGTGCAGATTGCTCTTTGATTCCTAAGCTAGAAACATGCTTTTAGGCTCTTGTTTCTGAAGATGGTGAGCTTGGACCGAAGTAGAGAGAAACATGTAATAGAGAGTCCCTTTTGTCATTATGTCGGCTATTTGATCAACAATAGAGATAAAACGAATATGCAAAGCTCCGGAAGCCACATTTTCTCGCACAAAGTGCACATCAATTTCTATATGTTTAGTCCTGGCATGAAAGAGAGGATTAGCTGTCAAGTATGTAGCTCCAATATTGTCGCACCATAAAGTGGGTGGTAAGGAGGTAGCAATATGAAGCTCTCGAAGCAGAGACTGAAGCCAATACAATTCAGTAGTTGCAAAGGCAATGGCTCGATATTCCGCTTCAGTGCTAGACCTGGCAGTGGTCGTTTGCTTTTTCGCAGACCAAGAAATCAAGTTTGGACCTAGAAAAATGCAGTACCCATGTGTGCTGCGACGATCATCCGGACAACTAGCCCAATCTGAATTTGAGTAAGCATGTAAAACCTGGTCTGAAGACCTCCGGATTGTCAACCCATATGCCATAGTACCCTTTAAATATCACAAAATGCGCTTAACGGCAAACCAATGTGGATCAGTTGGGGAATGCATAAACTGGCAGACTTTATTCACAACAAAGGCAATGTTAGGACGTGTGATAGTAAGATATTGAAGTGCACCTTCAATACTACGATACAAAGTGTGATTGTGAAATGGATCACTAGAGTGAAGGGAAAGATTATGATTAGTGGTGATAGGTGAGGAGATTGGCTTAGTACCATCAAGGTTAGCCCGTTTAAGTAGATAAAAAATATAACGAGTCTGGGTAAGCACAAGACCTCCAAGAGTATGATGAAACTCAACACCTAAGAAAAATTAGAGTTGACCAAGATCTTTTAGTGCAAACTGTCTATGCAGAAAAGAAATGAGAGCATTAATAGCACTAGCATCACTACCAGTGATCAATATATCATCTACGTAGATAAAAACATAAGGCACATGTGTGGTACGATGATTGATAAAAAGCAAGGAATCAGACTGTGATGCAATGAAACCAAAAGAACAAAGACACGAACTCAGCCTAGACAACTACGCTCGAGGGGCTTGTTTCAAACCATACAATGCCTTCTTGAGCTTATAGACATGATGAGGATAAGACGGATGAGTGAAACCTGGAGGTTAAGCCATGTAGACATCCTCATCTAAGAGACCATGCAGAAAGGCATTATTAACGTCAACTTGTCGAATATGCCATTTCTGCGAAAAAGCAAGTGAGAGTACAACTCGAATAGTAGTGGGTTTAATGACAGGGCTAAAAGTTTCAGAATAGTCAACCCCTTTGTCCTGGTTATAACCTTTCGCCACTAGACAAGCTTTGTGTCGCTCAATAGAGCCATCGGATTTTCGTTTGACCCGAAAAACCCATTTACACCTGATAACATTAGCATTTGGGGGAAGAGGAACAAGAATCCATGTGCCATTATTAATGAGAGCATTATACTCAGCATCCATGGCCTTGCGCCAGTGAGGAAATTTGGAGGCCTGAGTATATGTGTGAGATTCAAAGTTGAGGGACTTAGAAGCAGAGGTGAAAATTGTAGTAGACTGGAGAGCAACATAGTCCGAATATTGAGATGATCCGCAAACACAATTTTCGAAAGGCTTGAAAGGTTTCGGATTTCTCCCGTAGAAAGTCCACCCATATAAACCTGGAAAAGTCGTCAACACACACAAAGATATATTTCTTACCTCCCAAGCTCTCTGTTTGAACTGGACCCATGAGATCCATGTGCAATAGTTCTAAAACTTTATGCGTGGCTAACTGTTGTGTTTTCTTGTGTGGAGGAGCTCGAATCTGATTTCCCAATTGGCATGGACCACAAACTTCTTCCTTATTTCCTAATAATCTAGGGATTCTCCTAACAATTCCTTCATTGGCAATCTTGGTTAGCATATCAACATTTAGATGACCTAACTTCTTATGCCACAGTTCAGTGATTTGAATTGAACTGTTAAGGCATACCATAGCCTAGTTAGATGGAACCGGTAGAGTGTAACAATTATCAAATGAGCGTAATCTCGGGCTAAATTTTGGACAGGCTAACAAGCTCCCCTTTGGCTTTGTTTTTGGCAACACAAATCTTGCCTTGTTTTGGTAAAAGATTGTGCAGGATTTATCTTATATGAAAAGAGATCAATTTGCTGCAACTATAATTATGTTGAGACGATTTTGATAAGGCAAAGAAGATTTTAATTGAGCAAATCTTTAGAGATTGACTTGGTTAAAGACTCCTACAAAGGTCAATAATGTTCACGGATGCTTGGAGCCCAAGATTACAGCACTCACACCTATATCTATTGATAATCTCTCAAGGATCAAGTGGGGACAGAGGACGGAGAGCAAAGTCTAGATCTTATAAGGGCTGTAATGTGTTTATCGAGTCTGTTTGGAAAACACTGTGGTGAGAGTTTGTTTTAGCACTATGAGTGTACTGAGCATATTTTGTTTGTAATCACTATACTCATTTGTTTCATTAAACATCATTCAGGAGAAGGAGGCGAGTATTCGGGAGAATACGCTAAGTCGAGGGAATCTCGCTAGGTTGTAATCCTTAGGTGGCTTAGATGGTCTAGGCGGTGAGGGTTACAAGGGAGTTGTCAATCACATAAGTCCATTGACTATTGTAACTAAGAAAACATTTAGTGGATTGCCTATTTCAACCAAGGATTGGTCACGTGGTTTTTTTTCCAGTTGGGTTTTCCACGTTAAAATACCGTGTGTCCTTTACTTACTATTTTTCCATTTGTTTTACTATATGAATTAGGTGTATCACTGTGATGGATTCACTTATTGCTGTGTTCTATCTGCAAACATGTTTAATTGTTTAAACGCACGATCGAACACGAAGCTAGAAACTAGTTTTCAAGTGTTAACACATATGAGCACTTGTAAAAGACCATATGTAGCTTCCAACACAAGATATAACTCCATAGAAACATTCTTTAAACATTTACATAGCAACAAGCACATATTATTCCATATATACCATAAAACAAGCACTAGAATAGTTATTCTTGTATTATAAACAACTTCTAAACATAAAACAAGTTTATAAGTATATACAACATGATCTACACATAGAATACAAGAAATCCCTCACCTTTGGTATTTCTAGAAAGCTAGATATGCAAGGAATAAGAATGCTAGAGATGAGTTTTGCCAAAATCCACTTTTAAATGCATCAAAATGTCAAAAAAAAACCCAAAATAATAATTTTTCTCTCTTTCTCTCTCCTGTGGCCGACCAACTCTTCTTCCTCCTTGTTGGTTTGCTTAATTTGATGATATAAGGGTCAAGGCATGGTCAATGTTAGGTCAAATTCCAAACCAAATTCAAGTTAAATGCATGTCAAATTAAGTCAAATGTGGTGGCTAAGATGTCTAAAATGCTAAAAGACTAAACACCCCTTGCTATCTTATTCAAATTGCAATTATACCAAGCTAGAAATATTTAATAGTGTAAAGACTATTTTACCCTTCAATACATGCATAATTTTACAAGTTTATCTCTAGGCAATTTAGATGAAATGCAATTCAAATTGAAGTTAAATGCAAATTCAAATGCATAAGTAGATTCAAATGATAGAATAGGTAATTAAATGCACATATTATTTCATGTAACAATTAAAATAGATAAATGAACATTTGTTCATGCTCGAGTCTCACATTAGGTACACGGTGTCCGAGCACAGAAGGTCTAAGTCATAGACACATGGTTCTAAAATCAATTCATAACCGATTGATAGAGTTGGGCACTTCATCAAGGTCTAGGTTTTAGTGAGTTAGTCTCATGTGAAACGTGACCTACCTTGGTCGTTGTTAGGTTTTCGGACTAAGCCTTACTAGTGTATGTGTCACACATTGAACGGACTACTTAGGTATGATCTCTCTAAGAGGTATTATCGAAGATAGAGATCAATACATACTTTATACTACTAAGTGATCAGTACTCTAAATCTTGAGCATATATGGATGAATTGACGAAATTAGGTTCATGTGCTTTGATGTACTATGGGTGAGACCTCAGTTATAGGTCAACAACTCTGTGTGTTGGGCGTATGGGTTTGACTAGTTAGGACGTGCGTATGCAATAGATAATCCATGTCGTCGCGTCACAGAATGATTGCTTCCTTGTGATTATCCAATAGATTGTCCTAATCTGAGCTCAATGATGTACTCTGGGAGTATGTCAGTTATTTGGCTTGGGGATCACTCCCTAGATCAAGTGTTATTTATCCAATGGATGGTTACTTAAATGATTTAGATGTCTCAAGGAGAAGATGCAATCAAGAAAGAGATAGTACATGAAAAGTCTTTCTTGTTTGAGTATTATATGGAGGGATATTATGGTCATTTTGTTTAGTAGGACATAGACAAAGGCTATACTTAGTATGACGAGCTTTTGCATTTAGCAGTAAACATCTTGGAGTACAACCATGACTTTTTAGTGGAATAAGTCAAGTTGAAGAGCCTAAATGTGCTATAGGGTTTAGCAGGGGCATTTTGGTCTTTTCAATTGCCAAGTTGTTTATATCTTTTGGTCCCTCTTCTAGCCTATTTCCTTTTAGATATATGTTATAGTTTCCTAGATGCTTATTATATTTAGAGTTGCTAAATTAAAGTATCCAATTGCAACTTAGTATCCCTTTTAGGCGAATATCCTATTTGGATTAGTTATGGATAATGTGGAAACTAAAAATTAATTAATTTAGCAAAATAATACATGGACTAAGCATAATGGACAAAGCCACATGCCTAGCCTACTAGGCATGATCCACACATGAGATCCAAAGAGAGATAGGAGAGGTAGTAGTTTTATTAAATATGCTATTGGGTTAGCCTAGTCCAAAGGTACATAGGATTGGCTTATGGGCTAAGAATCCAAATCATAGTTTAGCTTGGATTGACTACTAAGGCTATTCCATATCTATAAATAGAGGTCTTATTCACCTCCTCATTGCAAATCACCTACACGAGTAGGAGCAAGAAGAAGAGGAAGAAAACTCTCTCTCTCTCTCTCCCTCTCACATGAGAATTAATAAGAAAATACAAGAGGAAGAATCCCACAATTTTTCATCATCTAAGAGAAGAAAGAAGGTCATAGAGGAGAAGATCAAAAGCTTTCAAGAGCTCCTAGATGCGTAGATCTTCAAGGAGCAAAATGGTGATCAAGTTTTGTGTTTTTCATTAAGATTTTTAAGCTCACGAGTCAAGGTAACAAAACTATCTCTTGCTGGAATTTATTCTTTATGAATTGTTCTTACACATTTTCTTAGTGTTATTGCAATTATTCATCTTAGAACTTGTGGTTTGATCCTAGATAAGCATGCTATCAAGTTTTCGCTGCGTTTATATGCTTTAAAATTTTTTAAACACCATAGTATATCTAGGTAGCATGCACCTTTATACTCGTCCCATGATTCTGTTATAGGTGGACTTGTAATCCATCAAAATAAAATCCCATATGGTTGTAACCTTCTTCTCGCTTCTCCCCAACATTAAAGGTGGATTGATGATGCATTCTACTTGAAAAGACTCTCATATGAATTTGGATAGGGTCCCTCTCATGGGCATTAGATTGTTACGGTTGATACCGAGCTTGAAAAAGGCATTCTGGAACAACATTTCTGTCAAGCTATTTGTGTCAACCATTATCCTCTTCATAAACAAATTAGCAATTGTTATCGGGTCAATAGATCATCATGTAGGATGATGAGTCCTACAAGTCCTCCGATGTAAAGATTATCTGTTCTTCCTTCTCAGGTTTGGTGGTGATGGATTCACTTCTTCCTGACCTTTGGTAAGATTTCTTTCCTATCCTCGATTCACCTCTTGCCGCAGGACCCCTGCTATGGTATCTACAACTCTTACATGCCTATTCGGTTGCCCAATCCTATGGCTCCAATCTCGATCTCGTTAAGGTTCCTACTCCCTTCAACCTCTACGTTCTTTGATTAGGAAGTCGACGAGTCTTCCTATTTTGACCAAGGACTCGATCTCATCCCTTAGCTATTTGTATTCTTCGATGTCATGACCGTGATCGTCATAGGCCTTGCAATATTTATCTTTGCTCCTCTTGTCTAGGTTACCGATCATCTTATTGGGCCATTTTAGGTTTTCTTTCCACGAATCCCATATAGGATCTCAGCTCTAGGGGCATTCAGCTAGGTATATTCTTTATATATCCCTTTGCCCCGTGCTTTCCTACTTTTTTGATGACCCTTTCTTTTTGTCAGCTCTGAGGTCTTTATCCCTCCTAGGGTTGTGTCTTCCAAAGTCCCTTTACTTCTTCCGTTTGGCCAATGTCACTTCTTTTGAGTGTGTGTATTTTTTTGCTCTGCCCATTAACTTTGAGAGGGTCTGCGGGGCTTTCCAAGCTAGCGAGTCCTCGAAGGACTGCGACTTCAAACCTTGCGTAAAGACTACTAAAACAACGGATTGTTGTATGCCTGGCACATCGAGAGTTGCTTGATTAAACATCTGTGTATTCCTAGAGGGTTTCTCCCTTTTGTTGCTTGATGTTCAGCAAGGAAGCCATGAGCTTGAAGTACAGCCTGCTACAGGCAACGCGGTTCAAGAACTCATTGGATAATTGCTCATAACTCCTTATAGATCCGATTGGCAGCTTTGAGAACCATCTGCGAGTTGCACTAACTAGGGTAATGGGAAAAATCTTACACTTAACTAGGTCAGACACATCGTAGAAGTTCATAAGATGATCAAAGATCTGAAAAGGATCTTTAGGATCTATTGTCCTGTCATAGGTAGGCAGAGTTGGGATACCCTTTCGGAATTGGTTCTTCTTGAATCTCTCTTGAGAGAGATCGGTTCCCTCAGCGACGATGCTCCTAACGTACTTGTGAAGCTTCAGGTCCTTCCAACCTTGCCGCCTATAACCTGGCTCTAGTATTCTGTTGTTTGGAGGCTGGAGGTCGACCTCCTTGCTTAGATGGGTTGTGAGGCAGGGGAATCATTAGGGGTTAACCTAGAGCTATTCCTGGGGTTGTAATAAAGCATTAGGTTTCCATGAACTGGTTCATTGCTCATTGTAAGCTATAGAACATCTGTACCAAGGTCGACATATCTACTACCTTAGACGACGAGGCCAGTAGTATGACCATTGTTGGCGTAGCTATTGTTACAGTAGTCACTACAGGAATGTTTGTGGTGGCTACAGGTAGTGATGGATGAGCAAACACTGACAGAGCTGGATTTCCTACTCGTGGAGGTTCTGTTCATCCTAAGTAGGCCAAATGTCACTTGTAGCCTGACTCCTTGTGTGTACCATGTTGGTTACTCAATGGGATGACCAAGTCGTTCCTACAAACGACGCTAAACTGTTAAGGTCGGATTTGAGATGGGCCTCAAGGATTGGGTTGAAACTCCTTATTCGTGCCTAACAATTGAGAATTCTAGCTAGATTACTTGCAAAACTAATGGGCTAGGCGGTGCCTAGGGTCCTTCTCTAATGCTTAAGTCAGTTATGAGGACAAGAAAGCTCGGGTAGAGTTTAAAAAGGCAATGTAATAGGATTAATTACTTAGTGAGAATTTGATACCCCCTTTGGATGTTGCTAAACCTTTTTATAGGCAAGGTTGTACTTGTAATTCTATTGAGTGAGAAGTGGGATTGACCCATGATAGATGTAGGTGTTGTTCCCCATAGTTTCTGAGCCCCTAAGAGCATGTTTACCTAAGTTAGTTCAGTTAGTTGTGACTTCCCTTGACTTAGTCAATAATATCTTAGCTTGTTTTGACTTAGTCTCCTAGTTGGGTCACGATCCGATCATATTTGAGACAAGTTATTCAATTCAGCCCCTGATTATAGTTGTTGGCCTTGTTTATTGGTTTGGGCTGCATTTTATAGCCTATTAGGTAGGAATGGAATAATGAATCCCTCCCCTTGTTTGGATTGGAATTTCAAATGAGGAAAGAATTATGGAGGGGTTCTAAAATTCCATAATTTCCTTTAATAAGAAAGATTTTACAATCCTTTTAAATTGAAATTTTTTTGTAGGGAAAGGAAAGTAAAGTTATAAAAAACGTCTCTTACCCCTACTTATCTCTTAGCTATGAAAATAAAAAAAGCACTTCAATAATTTTTTATTTAAAATTATCATTTCCTTTCCTTTACTTCTTCAATCCAAATAAAATCATAAAATCACTTCCTTTCCCTTACTAATTTATTGCAATTCAAACAAGTAAAATCTCTTTCCTTTCCTTTTCGTTCCTTTATTTTTTCCCCTCTATTTTACTTGATTTTCCTTTCCCTCGTACAATCCAAACAAGGTGTAACTGTTTACAAAGTTTCATTTTGCACAAAATTTAGCCATGATGATTGACGCATAATATGACCAAAGATTAAACTAAAATATTAAACGGTACATAATAAATTGCACATGCGATAACATATAATACACATTTACGCACGAGCAGCTTTTTCCTAGCTATATATGAATATGATATAGAACAATTGAAAAAAAAAATGTTTTCAACTACGTTTTGGTTTGACCCAAAAAAAAACTACGTTTAGGGATCCAACAAGCTTCTATAGTGATCGGCTGTATAAGAGCTAGAATTACATCTAGCGAGCTTCCTTTGTTGAGGGTCAACTTGATCATGCAGGTGTATAAGTGTAAGCGAGCTTTGTGTATGTGTGTAGAATCACTGTTGTCGTGTGTGTGTTTTGAGTTCGATGTTGCGTGTATCTATCAGTTAGGTGTTGTTATGGATAGTTAACTTGGTTGGTCTCGAACGATAAACCAGACTTGGATTTCATAATTTCGTTGGTCTCCAGACCTATAAAACAAAATAGGTTTGAGGTTTTTTTTCTATATTTAAGTCAGTTATGAGGATCAAAGAGTGTTTATGTAAAAACAAATGAACAAATAGCAAATAGTGAGTAAGAATCATTTATCATTTTGAACTAGTAAACTCATGTATTTATAATTAGAAGGTTTATACCCATTATAGGGAGCTCCGATTTTGTAGAATATACTTGCACCTTAGTAGAGATATTAACCCATAGATTTTGGAGTGAATTGTGACCTATGATTTTTGAAGAGTTAGTTGACATTTGGTTGATTGGGTCAGTGCCTGTTGGGCAAGGCTTGGACCACATTGGGCTGAGTATCTTGGGCCTTTATTCTGCGATGGGCTTGGCCTATTACTCTAACCGAATTTCTTTATTACTTTGGCTTGTTTCCTTGGCCCAATATTTCGTGCCATGTGAGGTGCAATAACTATTGCTTATTTTCCCAGGCAAGCCACATAATGTGTTTTTTTTATTTTTTATTTACAAAGTAACCAAAATTGTACATTCCTAAATAAAAAAGAATACAATGAGTTTGTACAAACACAAAAAGCTTCCAAAGGATGGCAACAAGGCAAAACAAACCCAACCAAGGCAGTAAAACACCACCCACAACAATCAAACAAATGAGCCCAACAACCGTATAAGGCCACATCTGGTTGGTTGGATTTTTTTTTTTTGTTTATGGGTACAGTTGTCTTCTTACATTTTCATTGTTAAAAATGTCTAATGGTGTTAGGTTAGAGAAATTTATAAGTAGATTTACAATTTTTTATTGATTAATTTGATATTTGCCTAATTTTCAAGACCTAAATGGTATTTTCTGATTTAGAAAAGGAAAAATAGTGTGAGTTGAGAATTCTTTCAAAAGTAACTAATTTCATTTGATTTACCAAGACCACCCATAATGACATCATAATCTCAAGAAAACATTTCATAATGCACCCACTCCTACCTAATGATACACTATAAAAAAAAAATGGAAGAAAAAATTGTATAAATAACTCTTATTATTTTTTAAAAAATTTTAAATTCATTTTTATTATTTAAAATTAATAAATTTAGTGTCTATTATTGTCCAAAATATTTTAAATTTATCTATATTATTTAGAATTAGTCAATTTATTATTTATTAATTTTTAAAAATTTAAATTTAGTCCAATTTTTTTAAAAAAAATATTAAGGACTTATTTAAATTTTATATGAAAATATTAGAGATTAAATTAATATTTTTTTTAAAATAATAATGATTAAATTGTGGAATCTTTGAATTTAAAATTTTAGACATTTGCGCAATTTCCCAAAAATAGAATCGCATATCTTAAAACCTAACCTGCCGGCTTGGGAGCTGACGCTCGAATAGCGGGGCAGGTTCGGACTGTGCTTCCTCACTATCTGTATCTCAGGTACCTCTTTAGCCTCGGATACATTCACTGATTCACACACAACAAACACATGCATACTTATAAAGCTTCTAAACACACGCACTGACACACACAGTTCATGGCTTCCAAACGGTGTTTTTGCTTTGCAGAAAATAAAGCTTCTAGTTATAACAGAAACAGACGAAGAAGAAGAAGAAGAAGAAGAAGAAGAAGAATAGTGAGGGGTGGTGGTGTGTAATTTTGGAGGGCGAATAAAATTTTGAAAGTAAGAAATGGAGAGTAGGATTCCGGTGGTGGATCACTATAATGATTTGAGATCATCGGCGGTGAATTCTTACATCGGAAGCGCGTCGATACACGACCTCAATGCCGCCGATGCCATTGGTGGGGCCCACAATGCCGTTGTTGATAGAGCACCTGATGACGTCTCCCAGGATAGCTTGGACGATGACGATGATTCATCGGCTGTTGTGAGCTTTCTTTTCTCTCTTTCTAGTTCTTGTTGTTATTATTATTATTAATGTTCTTAGATTTTATGGATTTTTCATTTTCATTATATTTTTTTTATCTCGAGGGTTGTGGTTTTGGGTAATAATATAAAGTTTAACTATTTAGCGTAGTGAATTTGGGAGTTAGTCTTTAAGTTCAGAACATTGATCTTGCTTGTGGACACTTAAATTGACGCAGAACGGAAGCATAACACTAGATTCGTTCTAGCAAAACGTCTTGATATAAGGAAAACTTTAAATATTACGACTCTAGAATGTTTGAGAGAAAATATACAATACTAGTTTTGTATTAATTGAGGTGTGTTTAATGAGTTTGGGGAGCTATCTATTTATAGGAGTTCTTAGGCCTTAAAATTTGCTAAATTTTCTATGTGGGATAAAACAAACTAAATGGTACTATTCATAACAAAATAATACTATTCATAACATAAGAAAAATATGAAGATTTATTTGTTCTTCTTTTTGGGTTTGATTTTGTTAATCTTTTTCATCAACTCCTTTGAATCATGTTCCTCATCAATCTCCTCCACTTGAGAAAAACTCGCTCTCGAGTTAATTTCCGGATATAAAGAACCTTCCTGTGGATAGTAATCATATAAATCAACAACATTGAAGGTTGATGAAATTCCCCAATCATCCGGAAGATCAACCACATAAGTATTGTCATTGATCTTCTTTAAAATTTGGTAGGGACCATACTTCTTCAGATTCAGCTTGTTGTAAGTACCCACTGGAATTCTTTTTTTCCTCAAGTAGACCATGACCATATCCCCTTTTTTAAATACCTTTACTCTTTTATGTTTATTAGCTACAGCCTTGTATTTGGCATTTGAGGCTTCCAATTTCTGTTTCACCTCTTCTTGAATAGACTGCACTTGTTCCGCCATTTTATTTGTTGCAATGCTCTTATCAGAGAATTTCGGCAGTTTAACCAAATTTAGAGCATGCTTTGGTACCTTCTTGTAGACAATGAAAAATGGTGATACTCCAGTTGAGCTGTGGATTGCACTATTATAGGCAAACTCAGCTTGTGCAAGTGCAAAATCCCATTGTTTCGGCTTATCTAGGCAAATACAACGAATCAAATTTCCCAAGGTTCTGTTGATTGCCTCGGTTTGACAATCAGTTTGAGGATGAGCTGTGCTGCTGAACTTCAATCTTGCATTGAAGCGCTTCCATAATGTGAGCTAGAAGTGAGATAGAAATTTAGAATCTCTATCAGAAGTGATGGATTTTGGGACTTCATGGAGTCGCACAATCTCTTGAAAGAATAGTCTTGCAATGTGCATTGCATCTGAAGTCTTTGTGCAAGGGATGAAATGCGCTATCTTTGAAAATCTATCCACGACCACAAATACAGAGTCTATTCCTCTTTGGGTTTTTGGCAATCCCAAGACGAAATTCATAGACAAATCTTCCCAAATATCTTCTGGTATAAGCAACGGCATATAGAATCCCGTGTTTTGTGTCTGGCCCTTTGCAATTTGACAAATTGGACATTGTCTCACGAACTTGCCCACATCTCTTTTGATTTGTGGCCAGAAATACCTTTCCTCCACACTTGCAATCGTTTTATCTCGTCCAAGATATCCACTGAGTCCTTCTCCATGCAAGTCTCGAATGAATTTCTCCCTTAAAGATGTCCTCGAGATGCAAAGTCTGTTACCTTTGAATAGGTAATCATCATGGACGTGGAAGTCTTCAGTTGGTTGCTTTGACAAATGTTTATGCCAAACTTCATTAAAATCTTCATCTTCTGGGTAGAGATCCTTCAGACATTCAAACCCTACAATTTCGCCACTTAAAGTAACCAGCAAAGTTGCCCTTCTACTCAAGGCATCGGCAACACGGTTGGAAATTCCTGATTTATGTTTAATAACATAAGGAAATTGCTCCATATACGAAGCTCACCTTGCATGCATCTTGTTCAAATGTTTTTGACTCTTGAAATGCTTCAAGGCTTCATGATCAAAATATATTACAAATTCATGTGGAATTAAGTAATACTCCCAATGTCGTAAAGCTTGAAGCACAACATATAACTCCTTCTCATAGATTGACCACTTTTGGCGTGTCTCGCTAAGCTTTTTGCTGTAGAATGCAACAAGTCTGCCTTCTTGAGATAATACTGCCCCAATGCCAATTCCACTTGCATCACATTCCACTTCAAAAACTTTATCGAAATTCGGCAATACCAAGACAGGTGCAGTTGTCAACTTTTCTTTGATTTGTGCAAAACTTTTGTCAGCAGCCTCGCTCCACTGGAATTTCCCTTTCTTTAAGCAATCAGTGATAGGAGCAACAATACTGTTAAAATTCTTGATGAACCTCCTGTAAAATGTAGCTAAGCCATGAAAGCTTCTGACTTCAGTGACTGTCTTTGAAGTCGGCCAGTCTCTGATTGCTCAAACTTTCTCATCATCAACATGGATTCCTTCAGCACTTGCAATGAAGCCCAAGAAAACTAAGCAATTTGTCATAAAGCTGCATTTTTTTAAGTTGACAAATAGCTTGCTGTCTTGAAGGACTTTCATAATCTGACGCAGGTGGTCCACATGCTCTTCTTTGTTGTGGCTATAGATCAAAATGTCGTCGAAATAAACCACAACAAACCTTCCGATAAATGGCTTGAGGACTTGATTCATAAGACGCATGAATATACTTGGTGTGTTGGATAGTCCAAATGGCATGACTAACCATTCGTATAAGCCTTCCCGTGTTTTGAAAGCAGTTTTCCATTCATTTCCCAGCCTTATACAAATTTAGTGATAGCCGCTGCACAAGTCAATCTTCGAGAAGATTGTTGACCTTGTAATTGATCCAACATATCCTCCAGTCGAGGTATAGGGAAACGATACCTGATTGTGATTTTGTTGATGGTTTGGCTATCCACACACATTCTCTAGCTTCCATCCTTCTTGGGTGTTAACAGAGCTGGTACTGCACACGGACTCATACTTTCTCTAATATGCCTCTTGCGCATTAATTCTTCTACCTTCTCTTTTAGTATCTCATTCTTCTTTGGGCTCATCCGGTAGTGAGGTAGATTTGGCAAACTTGCTCCTAGGACTAAGTCAATGTGATGCTGGATGGCCCTCATTGGTGGAAGTCCATCAGGTAATTCATCCGGAATAATTTCTTTAAATTCTTCCAATATGTGTTGTACCTCCTCTGGGACTTCTTCTTCATGCGATTCCTCTCCTTTGACTACAAGAGCAAAAGTTTCTCCGGTCTCATTTGATTCTTTGAGGAATTCATTTGCAGAATCTGCCATAATAGGGAAAGATTTCCCCTCCACTTTAGAAGTTTTGGTCGATCTTTGTTGGTTGGAAGGATTGTTATTTTATTTCCATCCCACCAGAAAAAATAGACATTTGTTCTTCCTCGATGAGTTGCATTAATGTCATATTGCCACGGTCGTCCAAGTAGAATATGACAGGCATCCATGTCAATTACGTCACACATGATTTCATCCTGGTCAGATTTTCCGATAGAAATAGGAACTTTGCACACCTCTGTGACCTTTATTGAAGGTCCTTTCTTGACCCACCCAATCTCGTACGGTGTTGGATGAGGTTCTGTGGGCAGCTTCAAGACCAAAGCTCTTGAAACAATATTCTCCCAGCTCCCATTGTCAATAATAAGGTTGCATACCTTTTCTTGAATGCTGCATTTTGAATGAAAGATGCGTTTGCGCTGGGATGAGTCTTTTTGTTTCGGGGTGTACAATAATCGTTTAATGACACACGTCACTTGGTCTCCATCTTTATCTGCAATTTCTGCATCCTCCAAGTCATCATCATTATTGTACTCAACTTCTTCGTCACACTCATTATCATAGTCTGCTAGATTGACAAACTTGCGAGCTCGGCATTCATTGGAACGATGACCAGGTTCTCCACATTTGAAACATTTTCCAATGGTTGGCCTAGCATATGGATTATTGGGTCGGGTGGTATTCGACGCCTGTCTGATTGATTTGGCCATTCCTTGATTGCTAGTGCCAGTATTGTGAGTAGAAGGACGAGTTGCTTCTTCTGCAACTTGTTTGCTTTTGTCAGGATTCGAACGGACTGGTGCAAAAGGAGTTTGTCGAGTAGAAGGACGAGCCAAAAGCATTTCTGCCTTTAATGCCATGTTGTAACCTTCATCAACGGCCCATATTGGAGCTAATGTCATCCTCTCCCGGATTGCAAATTTCAAGCCGTTAAGGTATCGTGATGTTTGCTGTTCCTCCGACTCTGACATATTGCACCTAGCAGTAAGGCGCAGAAATTTATCAGTTGTTGGAACAAGTATTGTTCATAATCTGGAAGAATAAATCTTCCTTTCAGTTGTTGTTTCATCTTTCTCCAAGTCCGAACGGGTGCCTTTCCTTATCGCCTTCTATTGTTTTGCAAGGTGTCCCACCAAGCAGCTGCACCGCCCTTTAATTTGTAGGCGACTAGTTTTACTTGTTTGTCCTCCGGTACATCTATCATATCAAGGAATTTTTCAACTTCATAGCACCAATCAAGAAATGCTTCAATATTAAGATCGCCGTTGAAGTTGGGAATGTCGGCTTTAGGATAATATTCGTCAAAGCTTTGTCCTCTCCTGGGTGCATGTTGATGCTTTTGATTTATTTCTTCGTCACTGTCAGATTCCTCCTCATAAGTTGGTAGTCTGCGATGTCGAGCAAAACCATGTTGATGAGGATGTTGTGGTTGATTTCTAGCTCGTGGTTGTACTTGGTTGATTCCTCGCTAGTTTAGGAGTTCTTCATCAGATTCATCTTCATAGGCTGGTTGCCTATGACGAATTAGGTTGCGTTGATTGATAGGTTGGCCATGAGCATCTTCTCTGACACGGTTGATCCCACCATCGTCACGAGTCCTGTTGGCGTTTAGGCTTAAGTTGGAAAGGATGTCGTGAATCTCTCGGATTTCACGAGTCACATTTTCTTCTTGAGCTTGTATCACCGCCCAAAGGGCCTCCATCCCTCGATCACCGTCAATAGGATGGCCGCCTTCACCTCTACTATGGCTACTACCAGCAATGTTGATTTCGACGTTGCCACTATCTCCACCTCCATTGTTGTTCTTGGACGCCATCTTCTCCGGCTTATAGGTTTGTAATTTAATAGGTCGAGTTTTCTGATGCACAGGATCCACTATACGTGGCAAGTGCAGAGCATACGACTCAATCGACCAATCAAGCTTTCTGATGCACAGGGTCCACTATTAGTGGCAAGTGCAGAGCATACGGCTCAATTACAACTACAACCCTCTAAACTAGGACTCTCGAACTTGGCTCTGGTGCCAACTGACGCAGAACAGAAGCGAAACACTAGATTCGTTCTAGCAAAACGTCCTTGATATAAGGAAAACTTTAAATATTACAACTCTAGAATGCTAGAGAGGAAGTATACAATACTAGCTTTGTATTAATTGAGGTGTGTTTAATAAGCTTGGGGAGCTATCTATTTATAGGAGCTCTTAGGCCTTAAAATTTGCTAAACTTCTTATGTGAGATAAAACAAACTAAATGGTATTATTCATAACAAAACAATACTATTCATAACATAAGAAAAATATGAAGGTTTATTTGTTCTTCTTCTTGGGTTTGATTTTGTCAATCTTTTTCATCAACTCTTTTGAATCATGTTCCGCATCATAAATTTTGCTTTTAATGTTATTTGAATGCTGCTATTTTAGCTAAATGAAAAGGCTGAAAATCATGTTTGTTTTGTGTTTTGGCTGCAAATGCCTTTAAGAACTACATTTTCAAATGCATTTATGGAATATATACATTAACATACTATTCAAAACAATGTTAATATGTCAGAGTTGTATAGGTAATTTTAATCTCTTAAAACATTCTGTATTTTAGGGTTGTATAGGTCATGAATATGGATTTCACTTGTTAATATGTCATTTCTTTAGAGAGAAGATTCGGTATGGACATGTGTTCTGCTTTTCTACTTTGTTTAATTACTCAAGCTACTTGAACACAGAAGCTGAATCTTGTTGTTCAAGGCGATTGCTCGCATGTTCCTTGTCGGGGCTGTTTTTATTTTATTTTTGGTCTGATTGAAGCTTCCGGTCTGATAATTTTCAACCTTTATATGAATCTTAAAGCTTTTTCTGTTTGTAAAAGAGATTGTAGAACTTTTGACAATGGTAATGCAGTGGTAAATTTACTCTGTGAAGACCTTGCTTTGATAGGCTCGAACAACTCATGGTCCTTCACAACTAATTTTGTATGTCGACATTTTCAGGACTGCATGCACGAATCATACAGGAGCTCTTTACCACTTCACAGCGTAGCGGTAGAGGAAGATCGAGCTAGCCTGGAGAACAGCAGTTCTTCAACAGCCAGCTACAATATTTTGACCATGGATGGTGATTCTCGAATTACGTATTCTGTTTTTTTTTTTTTGCTAAGCAATTACGTATTCTGTTTTGTTTTATTAAAATCGGAAGAATGCGAGGGACCAAATTTTTTCATCTTCCAAACGGGCTGATTTTAGTTTCATATCGAACTAGATGTTTCACCAATTGAAACAGCAAGGGCAAGATTTTTGGACATCATCGTGGATCATTTTATAAACCCTCATGTCATAGAAGTTTCAGACACGGAGGCTGACTTCATGGCTCAATCTGTGCAACATAAACTAAGCAAGAGAAAGTCAAGAGAGATGCATTATGAAGGCGATTCGCGATATGTTTTGCCTTTGATGTATGTTGCAAACATATATGAGACATTAGTTAATGAAGTCAATATAAGGCTGTCCTCTTTGAATGGCATGCGGGAGAAAACAGTTGGCGTGGCTCTTGAAGCCGCTGGTGGTCTGTATAGAAAGCTTGCCAAAAAGTTTCCGAGGAAAGGTATCAACATCTCTTCTCTTCTTAAATTGGGGAAAATGGGAGGGGATGGGGGGTAGTGAATGATGAGCCAACTAACTTGAATTTTTCACTTTGCCAATATCGGTATTTTAATGAAAGAACATTGGATACGGGAGACCTTAATTCGTTAACCATTGGATTTGAACTTTATTTCCACACACTGCTATTTTTTGTGCCTCAACATTATTAAGAGGAACTAGTAATCACTTCAGCTCTATTTGATGCTCTTAAGTTTGCTTTCTTGTATACTTGTTATGATCCTTTCTCATGGCAATGTGGGTGCGCTTTCATTTCATTTTCTTCTCTGATACCTATTTTAAAGTATTGCATTTTGCCTTAATTCTTAACAAAACATGCGAATAACATTAAGTCAAAACATTATTTCTCCTTGTACTGTTCGACAAAGAATTTTAATTATGAATTTTCTAAAACGTGCTTCATGTATACAGGACCTTGCACATTTAAAAGACGGGAATTGGCAACTTCTTTTGAAACAAGGTCGAGGTTTCCTGAACTAGTGATACAAGAGGAAAAGCGTGTTCGATTTGTAGTTGTAAATGGACTGGCAATCGTTGAGAAACCAACAAATATGCAAATTGATGATGCAGAGTGGTAAGTTGAAATCTTGATATTCTGTTCACAGAAAAAAATATAAATTGGGAGCTTTTACTTAGAGCTTTGGAATATTTGCAAAGATCTTTGTCAGGTTTAAAGATATCCTAGGATCGTGGGTTGAATGGACTGTCACGCCCCGACCCAATCCCCAAGCTAGAAGTTAAGTCCGGACCCGACACACGGACAGAGTCTCCCTTGTACCGTGGACATTCTGAAAACCTATAAACTCTCAAATAAGGTAACCACAAGATAACAAGCTTTTCATGGCTAAATATTTAAAGATTCAAGGCCATCCAAGCCTTGAAGGAAACAACAGTTCCAAAACCACACAAGCATGCAAGTAACTTGTTTACAATATAGGCTAATAGCCATGCCATTCTAGGATAATATTAAAACATACTTGGAAGATAAAAACATTCTACATTAAGCCATTCACTCCCAAGCATGCAAGGTGAATAAAGGCAGAAACATAAGTTATTACAAGACATAGGCTTCCAAATCTACACCACAATCAACTATCCTTCAACTTGTACAACAAGCATATACATAGCCCTCAGGCTACAAAATAGGACATAAGATAAACAGATGAGCCTTCCACATAGCAGCAAGAATATAAACCACCTTAAGCTATCAGGCACAGCAACTAAGGTAAAGAATCAGTCTGAACTTCCTCCTCCTCAACTAACTCAACAAGCTGGGGATCACCCTCAGCGTCTTCTGAAACATATATCGAGGTATGAGCAACAACTGTTGCCCAGTGAGGGATAAGGTCCCGGGGCGTGCAATGCAACAAGTAATACAGTTAATAACAATAACAATTGAGCAATTCAAGAAACAATGATAGCTTAAATAACCACACATTTGAAAGGATACATTTCACATAACCCCTATACACCAATCTTCACTGGGTCTTCATTCACGATCCACGAACCACGATCACGATCACGATAAGCCGGCATAACCCCAAACACTCCAGTGGGTGTACTCCGGATGTACCCCGATAATCCTACGACCCAACACCCCTTGGCAATCTCCGGACCAGGCGAGTGAGGGAATAGAGCACGGAGTTTGAATATCCACTGGCAAGCCCTCTGCCGCCCAGCCGATATTCAACACATCCGTCCCTGACACTATGGTTGCGCAACCACTATGCAATGCACTTTACAATGGCAAGTTAATATCAATAAGATAAGCAATAACACGTAGGAGGATCAACGAAGTAGGTTGACCTCAATGCAGTTAGAATAGAAGCAGTTGATACAAGCAAATAAGCAGTTTTACAAAGGGACATATACATGATAAGCATGGAATCATACCGAAAGCTCCAAATCAACTTGAAACCACATTTAAACACTCAAGGAGTCATGCCATGGACATAGAAGCGTGAGACAACTGAAATTACACTTAAACCCCTTTGTTTTTCACACTATTTCTCTTCCAATCCCAAGTTAATGATTCAAATTCAAAGGGAAACTCTCCCAACCTTCTAACTAACCCTCAAGGATCCCCTTCAACCCTCTAACTCATTCAAACGCCCGCAAATACCCCGAAAGTCCCAAAATTCCTCTTATGGCTTTAACCTACACATACCATATCCGGGCTTCAAACAAGGGTTATCAAAGCTTCTATAGCACCTAGGTAGCCTAAGAATACTAGAAGTGAAGCCCAAATCCACCCGGATTTGCATTAACCCCGAAACCCCTTTGTTAAAGTCGGCTATTTCACGTTTTATGCGATTCTAGAGTAATTCAAGTGCACGGGGCTATTAGACTACCTTCATTAGCACCTAAGGCATCTATTAGGAGTGTTGAATCAAGTTAATACGTGCAATTACACAAAACCCTAGAAAAACGTCACTATTCACCTCATAAATTAAACTAACGATTTTAACCGTTTAAAAAGCGAAACAATGGCTCAAATATGTTTTCTAGCACTCCTATGCAAGGTATAATAGCATAGATAATCAATACAATAGCATTTGATCACATTTTCAACAAATCAAGAAAATGGCAACTATTTAGAAATGCGAAAATAAGCCATGAAATCCCTCACCAATGCGCGTAGGGGCACCTAAGAAGCTTGCACACACCCTACACTACTTGCTCAAGGCTTGGAGAGGCTTGGATTGAAGGATTGAAGAGCAAAATCTTTTTCTTTTTCCTGTTTGCTGCTGTCGGCTATGCTACAGTATTTTTCAGCATTTTTTGTTTTGATTTTTGCTAGTTATGAGCTAAGGTGAGTTGTGTGTGTGTTATATAAGCTTAGGTGAGTTATTTTAGTTTAAGTGTATGGTCAAAATGTGAGTCAAACTAGTTAGAAACAAGTCCTAAGCATAAATTAATGTTAGTTAATTAAACTCTAAGGTAGTTACGTAATACTATTCATTCAACTACTAAAAACATTTTCTAGACGAACTCTCCTATCGCCTCTAGCTCAATTGCACATTTTTTCCACTACTTTAACAATTAATATGATTTAATAAAAATGTTAATTAACTAATAGAATGTAGTTTGAAAACGGAGTGAATAGTAGCTAAAGAAGACAATTAATAAAGCACTGAAAGAAATGCACAAACAAAGGATGCAACAGTAATTGAATGCATGGCTAAATCTCGGGAGTCACATGGACTCCTAGATTACAATCATATCAGATAACAATAAGTGATATCTCTCACAAATTATTGTCCACTAACCTTCATTGTGTGTTTGACACACTCTTTCCTCTTACGCCTACTGGATCTTCAAAAGCAACTTTTAATTGCAGCTTGTTGTGGGTAATCAACTTGGAATTAGAACTCTGCGCGTTTGGGTCTGAAAATCAACATATGAGAGAATTAGAACTCAGAAGGGACTCTTTGGACTTTGATTATGCAACCACAAGCCAATCCCTCTTTTAGGCTAGTTTGACGTATCATTTAAATGACAAATTTGGACCCTTTTTAGTCTGTAAGATAACATGGTTTCTGGTTCATCGCCTTCTGCTAGTTGATTTGGTGTTGTACCCTTTTTATCTTCATTCATCCATTTAGGCTTGACTAGGAACATGTGGATCATCTAGGGAACCTAGCTCGGGAACAACTTCTTACTAGTAGGAGCTGATCACAATACGAGAATCCAATAACATAAAAGGGTTTTTATTTTTTAAGCTGTAGAGTAATAAGAAATAAAACTATACAACAGTAGAAGAAGGGATAATAATGACCTGGCAGGTGGCCTTAAGCCGAAGCAAGGGTTTAAGTGAAGTCCCGATCAAACTTCTGTGTATCCATGTTGAAACTATTATGAGAGCTTTTAGTAAGATCCTGGAATAATTATAGTGAATCCTTTGTCGGGTTCATATAGAAAATATCGTAGAAATAGGTTAACTAAACTTCTAGATGCAATCATTTGAGATAGTAGGAAGTGATATTGTCTCATATTTGATATTATCTACTATATCAGTTTTTATACAATACATCACTTATAGTATAAACTCTGTCTCTTGCATTTTATCATCCATCAGATTCTTTATCATATTTTGTTCTTTTTCTGTACAAACTTATGCCTCATTTTAGTGACGGGCCGGTTTAATTTTGCCAAATTTGCTTGTTTTTGACTTCTTATGTTGTATGATACACCCAGAGTCATGGTTTCGCAGAATGGTACCATTATCGCCTTCAATCTTAATCTTGATGAGCCATCCATGCTGAATGAGTTAGAATCAATATAGGAAGCAAAAAGTTTCTCCTGGCACATTCAGTCGTGTATTTTTTGTTCATCGTGTCGCTGTTGTTTTATATCCTCTTGTCTCTTATAGTATGACTACATTGCGCGGTATCAGGTTAATGCCTGTTTCGTGAAATTAAGTAAATAACATTGCTGAGCACCCAACCAGGTGAATTTATTATTTAAGTATAGCAGATATTCTCGTGTTGAGAGATTTCTGGAAGATCCGTTGCTGGATGATTGACATTAAAAATATTGAGTATGTCTTTTGAGCTCACCATGTAAGCTTTTATTCTTCATTAAATTTATCAAAGAGCCTGAGATGAAGTAGTGTGTCTGACATTTATCCAAGTGCAGGAGAAATATCCATCCTTTAGTGCTACCTAGGTATTGGAAAGAATAGAAAAGAGCTGCCCTAGGACCATGCTTGACCGTGGTCCTTTTGCCTCGTAAACATCTCCTGTAAAACTTAAGTTGGGATACTTGTTGATGCTGCTGTGTGTTTCAGTTCTCTCTGTCACAGTAAATGGCACTAATTTTCGTCGAGGTTTTGTTTGAAATAATAATGTTATTTTCTAATTTATAACGAGTTGAGCAATGCATAAGTAAATATCACAGGTTGTGAGATCCATGGAAGCTAAAATGTCCTATATACATATCCCTGACATGGGACAATTACAAGAAGCTTTGATTCGTATAACATATCACTGATTGAAGCATTACTAGCAGTATGATCGTCTAACATTAAGCTTTCTTTCTGCTATCAGCTTATATTTTCCAGGTACTGTCTAGAAAAGAACGTAAATTCTCATGTTAATAACCATTTTATTAGTTTAATGGTTATGATGCTGGTACATGGTTTGAAATCCCATTATAATTTGTTCACCCAACCTAACTGTGTAATCTATTCCAGATGTCCTTTCATGATGTTACCGACTGAATATATTTCCTATGTTGTAGATGCTGATTTCCATATGAAATTCCCTTAGACTCTGAACTTATTAAATTAAAATGGCAAGAATACAAAAAAAGAAAAATAAAAAAAGAAACTCTTTAGCTTTCTGAAATAACTGACAGGGGGATGCTGTGGTCTTTCAATAGCAGTTTGCATTTTTTTATTTGCTCGATGATTAAGGAAAACTTTTTGTGCTATTGAATTTTGATTTGTAATCTTGCCTTTCAAAATTAGTTGGTTTTCTTTTCTACAAATTGAAGACGATTTTCATTAAAAGCTCTACTGGTTTATATGTTATATAGGTTCAAAAGATTGACGGGCCGGAATGAAGTAGCTGTCTCTGCTAGGGACTATAAGTTTTATGCTCCCAGACACAAGTATAGACGTGTTACATCGAACTCTATCTCCAACATCTCTGGTTTGCCGGTAGTTTGATTTTTCATTTTGCAACAAGCTGATTGTTTAGCTTTATTGGATTTAAAGGTATATCTTCTAACTTCCCTTATGATATATGTTTCAGGCATTCCCTTGTACAGAGAACTCATCTCCACTAGGTACCAACCAAGGCTACCGCTGTGTCAATGATGTAAGTTGTTGTTTTAGATTTAGTATATATGCTCTTTTCATGGAAATTATTACAAATTATTGTAACTTGTTTATGTGTTTGCATTTTATATTTAGCTGTCACTGCCTTGTTCCATATATTTTGAGATTCTGTGCTGGTGGGCATGGAAGGGGAATGCATTTATTTTCTCTGAACTTAGTCAATAAGTGTGTTTGTGTTTCATGTGGTTATTTGATTGTCTACGTGCTTGGCAAATAATATGCTGGCTCTTTCTCTTTCTTTTTGGTTCAGTAGAAGGAAATTTTATCTGCTCCTTCAATTTATATTTGCCACTTTCTCAGTTTTTTTGGTCCTGCAGAAGTATCATATGATAGTAACCAGTTTCACTAGTGACATGTAATCCTCGAATCTTTTTCTTCTTTCTTATTTTATTATAAGTATTTCACTTCTGGGGAGTAAGACCATGACCATTACATTTAATTTCTGTTGTAAGATGCTCTAGAGGTGACAGATAGCCCCGTGATGGGATTTATGATTCCACATGATAGTTGCAAGATTTGCTCCTCTCAACCCCTTGGCCCGCCCCAAACAACAGAAAATTTTAAAGGAAAAGAGAATAAAAGCAATCTATCCCAGAAGCATTATGAGCTGCAAAATTTCCCATTTTGGTGTTGCAATGCTGATGAATTTTCACTCAAACATATTTTACTGTTATTTAATTTGAAATTTTGTCTCTCAGTGTTTTCTTTCATAAATTTCCATTGATTTATTTCTTTAAGATTCTTTGCATATAGCTGGTATTCATACTGACTAAATCGTGTTAGATCTACAGAATTCACGTAAACCGCTGATGTTATTATCTTGTTTTCCTTACTCCCCTGTTGTGTTACAAATGAATTTTTCACGTCACTTGAGCCTGCCTCAGATTGCACCCTGTGTTAACTTCAGTGGCACCTCTTCTTTTATCAATGTTTAATACATTCTCTACTGTAAAATAAGTAATTAGGAGTAGGTTCTAGCTTTTTATGTGTTTATCCACAAAAGAGTTAATGAAGAGATGATACTTTACAATATTCTATCCAGAAAAAGTTGTCTCTTTTAAGTTTAACATTGACGTTATGAGCTTTGGCTTGTGGTACCTGAAACAATTTTTATATTGTATTTCAAGTTGATCTAAGCTTGTTGTAAATTGATTTTGGAGCCCTAATTTTGTCACATCTTATGTGTATCTGATGTATTATTATCATATAACTTTGTTTGGAAGGACAATTATTCTTATTACCTTTACTGTAAGCACAGCATCCTGTATCCTGTGTCTGAGATCAATGTTTCCATTTACTTGCTGCTATCACAATTGCCTTTTTTTTATTTTAAACATGGTTTGCTTTTCCCTCTTGATGTCCCTCTTTGGAATTGGTATGGTTTTTTGTTACTTAGCCGATATTTGGAGATATTCTTATGTGCTAGTTTCAGATATCAATAGATGGACAACATATCTAATAGAAGAACCATACCATAAGAGAAGAAATACGTTGTTATTTGTGCTATGTCAAAGCTTTCTAATATTATAATTTTTTTTCTGAAGCCACAGAATACACAGCAGACTCCATCAAAACATCTCCACCCACTGCCTCATCAGGCTCAGTTTCATCCCCTGCAGCAGAGCCATCAGCATCATATCAACCAAAGTCAAAATGCAGCTCACTTTTCTCACAATCAGCAATGTGGACCACCGTCACATTTACCTGATATTGCACATGCCCAGCAGTCTTCAACCATATCACAACACATGGCTTGCTTGCCGCCGCTAGGGCATGTGGGGGGACGTTTGCATGTGATGGTGAGGTTTACGCTTGGGTTGAGTTCCTTCGCATGTTCATCCCTTCTTTTGAAACTAAGCTTATATGGACTTTCTATTGATAAATCTAGTAATCGCTTTTATTTTGAGGTTTATAATCTAGTTTATAGTATTGAGAGTGACGGCATTGTAGCAAAGGAGTCGTTATGTGTTTGAACGCAAGTAGGCCACAATGTTGGACGTGTTAAAACAAATTATAACATGTAGATTTGCATATCCTTAGAGCTTGTTACAGTCTATATGGTTATACTTATAAAATATTAATGAAAACAATGACTTTCTCCATACAACTTCATTGTGCATATGCTTATAAAGGCATATTAGTAGATTGTGGGAAATATTACATGCATGATCATGACCCGTAAGAGCCAGTTATTTCATGGTAGCAGGCCATAAAATTTATTTGGTGTTATTTCTTCCATTTCTTTTCATGGGAGAAGGAAAGGAAGGAGCAGAAATTGTATGTTACTGTTGGTGTTGGTGAATCAAACTCAAGTCATCTTCCCTATGGGACTTAAAGAGGCTCACTCATTTTTCTGCAGATGATCATATTTGTCTAGTTTATTCATGCTCTTCTCTCTTATGTATAGTTAATGAACACAGTCTTTTGCCAAAAGCCAGTGTATTTCTGGTCACCAAACTTATCTATATTGCTGTGGCGATTCGTGAGGATACATTGATTTGGCTGGATATCTAAGTGAAGTTAAGAAAATTCTTTGAGAGCAAAATTGATCCCTTTCGACTATTGGCTTTATTAATCCTTATGTAGATCTGTTAGACATACATATATCTAAAGCTGAAGACTATTTTGAGTCATTATTTCAATACTAGGTGTCACTTTTCCTAGGAGAAATTTTTTTACCCTAATGGTTAGAACATCATTAAGATTCAAGTAACTATTTAATCGAAAATAGCATATCACGGAGCATCATATTACCTATGGGTTGGGAGATGATAATAGGGACTTTTTTATATGGACGTTCTCATTGAAGTAGTTTATTTTATTTTATTTTCTTGTCAACTTATTTTCTTTTACTGTTGACTAAAATTGCTTCTTTCAAATTGTTTACGATCAGCATACTAGTCCTGCCAAGTTTTGTGATGAATGTGGAGCTCCTTATTTGAGGGATACATCTAAGTTCTGCTCAGAATGTGGCACGAAGAGGTTGGGGATCTGACGCGGAGTCTTTCTTTTTTCCCAAACCACATGTAAATTTCTCTTCAATTGTTGTAACTAAGATGAAATTAGATTGGTTTAGGCAAATCTTTATTATTCTTTTCCTTTCTTATTTTCTTGCTGCTGCTACTCTTGTAAATTACCAACAATTAATTCCCTTTATTTTTTCATAATTTTTTTTTTCTTTTTCCTTTTTTGGTTTGGGGAAATGGCCTACGTATAGTGTTAAATAAAATACCTATTTGTTTTTTTTATCTATTTGTAAGAATTTTTTTACCATCCGGCCTTGGCAGGAGATTTGTTGATATGAACTACTACAAGTCCCTATCTATGTGGCTTGTACCTTTGTGAATATTTCGTTCATCCTTTTCACTTTGAGCTGGTCTTGTAATTTATACCTTATTATAGCCTACTTGAAGCCTCTTCTTATCTGTTATTTAAGGTTCTTTCTTCATGATTGATTTTGGCCTTTATATTCAATGGTGAGCAATATTGCAGAACTAAATACTTCTGTGATGGGGAAATCTTTGTTTCAGTGGTACCTGTGTCTTTCAAGATTCTCTCTTCCTCTCTTTCCCCCTCTCTCCCCCCTCTCTTGCCTTTTCCCCCTCTCCTCTCCTCCTCCCCCCATCCTTTTCTCATTCCTTCCCCTTCCCCCTCTCTGTAATGGGGTTGGGGTGATTTTTAAACTCATTAAGTTTCGGGTTAGATTTCAGTTAGAAGTTGTTAGCATATTAGTAGCAGTCAATTAGCTAAATAAGGCAGCTCAAGATAAGTTTCCTATTTAGGTTTCTGATTCCTAGAATTACTCTTTTATGTCTCCGTGATCTTCTCTTGTCATTATACTTTTACATATTATATAAGAAGATGTCTTTGGACTGCTTTTGACACAAGGATTCTCTATATCCTCCTCTCTTCTCTGCATGGTATCAAAGCTAGGTTAACCTTTGCATCCTCAGCCTCCCCTCTTCCTTAATCACTTTTTTTTCTCTGATCAGTCTTTTTTTCTCTTTAGCTTTTACTTCCGACTTTGTTGCTGCCCATGTGACCAGCAATTCACAGTTCTAATGTTGTAACGCGATTAGGCAGGTCGCAAGTCTCTATTAGGCAACCAGGTTGGGTCGCAGGATGCAATAGGACGACTAGGTAGTGTCGTCACATTTTGGTACAGGGAGGGTGCGTGCAGGGGCTGCCAAGACTGATTTTATGGCTGTTCTTGTTCAGTTTTTTGGTTCTTTCTCTCGAAACTGCTGCTGTAGGTTCTTTTTTTCCTCTCTGTTTCCATTTTTGGTTGGTTGGTGTGGTGGCAAGTTGACTGATTCGTTCCAGTCCTTTTTGGCTGCTTTTCTTTTGGTTTCTGTTGCTATTTTGGGGCTGAGTGGTGGAAAGTTTTCTAATTAGTCACCGTTTATTGGCTATCTTTTTTTTTTCTTTTTTTTTTCTTTTTTTTTTTTGGTCTCTGTTACCTTATTTTCCTTTGGCTGGTTTGTTGCTGTGAGAAATTGCAAAAGAGCAGGCTTATAGCTCTATTATTGAGGGTTCTAGTGGATGAAATGTTGTTTCGGAATTAATCCCTGCTCCTAGAAAAATTACATATTGAAAACTGATTGATTCTCACAATTATCCTCGATGGAAAAAGGTAGTTGAGATGTATATTTTGTTAAGGATACTAATGTATCTAGCTATAATGCAACACAGAACTATAGGAATAAGTCTTTACTGAATTCTGTTATAAGCACGTGTATTCTTAGCTTAGTTTCTGTACTTATAGTGTTAACTATATGAACAGTTAGTTAGTGACAAACAGCTATAGTGTTAACTATAGGAATAGTTAGATAGTGGTAAACAGCTGTTTACAACTGTCAATCTCTGTAAAGCTTGCAAAGCAATTGACTCAATGCTATATATAAAGCAGCAATGTATCAATTCATTATCTAATAATGAAAAACCATTTCAGAAAAATATCTTCTCTCCTATTCTCTCATTTCTTCATGGTATCAAGAGCAGGTAGATTCTGCTGCCATTAAAATTCCATTTTTTTTTCGAGATCAAGCTTTAAAGAAAGTTGATCTCACCATTTCTGAAGTTGCGAAAGCAACTCAGCTTCTAATTCTGCCCTCACGACCTCAAATCAAGGTTTTCTCATCATCCTAGCAACCTAGGGTTTCATCTTTTCAATCTCTTCCTCCATAGCTGCGCACATCAGAGAAATCTCCATTGATAAAGCTTCTCTCAGCATCTTCAATGGCTCTTCCACTGATCAAGCTTTACCTTTTGGATTAAAATTGCTACTGCAAAACTTCAACTCCTTAGTGAAGATTCAACTAGATACATCTAATTATCTAGTTTGGAAAGCTCAGCTACGAGCTGTTCTTAAGGCTCACAAGCTTCTGGATCATATTAATGGTGATGATCCTTGTCCTTCTGAAGAAATCACTGCTGAAAATGGCGCCAAAACTCCAAATCCAGAGTACACAAACTGGATCATTATTGATGAGTGTCTCAAAACTTGTCTTTTTGCTGCAATTTCTCCATCTGTTCTTCCTCTAGTGCTTGAGCTCACCTCATCACCTGAAATATGGAACGCTTTAGAACTAAGGTTCAATTCACTAAGTAGGTCACATATCCACCAACTGAAAATGAAGCTCTTCAATATCAGTAAAACAACTTAGACTATGCAAGCTTACTTGGATGAAGTCAAACATCTAGTTGATAGCCTAGCCAATGCCTCTGAAATCTTCAAAGAGGAAGATCTAGTTCTCTATGTGCTTAAAGGCTTACTAGCAGAATATGATCAGTTCAAAGCCTCCATAAGAGTCAAGACAAGATCACTTACACTTGCAGAAATCAGTAGCCTTCTTCTCACAGAAGAACTGCATCTCAATCTAGCAAAGAAAGTGACAATTTCTGACTCCTCCACCTTTGAAATCCACACTGCTCTCTATAGCACCACACAGAACTATAGACCTAACTCCAATAACAGAGGCAGGGGCAAGGACAACAACAGAGGAGGCAGAGGTCAAAGAGGCAACTCTAGAGGATGTTTCAACTCTAAACCACAAACCTATCAATCCTTACCTCTAACTTCATCTATTCAGTGTCAAATCTGTGCAAAGCCAACCATTCTGCTTTAGAATGTTGGCACAAATTTGATTTCTATAACTACATTCTACCAAAGCCTGAAAAACAAGCCCTCACAGCTCAATTTGGACCTCAACAAACTGCTGATCCATACTGGATCCTGGACTCAGGAGCTAACAGTCACATCACTCATGATATGACTTACCTGCAACCTCAACAAACCTACAATGGTACAAATGCTATCACAATTGGCAATGGCCAAGTAATCTCTGTGCAAGGTATTGGTTCAGGCACCATTTACACTCTTAATTCTTCCTTTCATCTATCCAACATTCTTTTTGCTCCTTCTATTACCTCTAATCTCATCTCTGTTTACAAACTTACCAAGGAAAATAATTGTTCTATTGTTTTCACTTCTAAGGAGGTGGCAATCTGGGACAACAATACCCATTTGATCAAGTTCAGAGGCCCATGTAAGCAAGGCCTCTATACACTGCCTTCTTCACCACTCACATCTACCACCTCTCAAGCAATGCACTGTCACTGCAAAGAGACAATTCCAACTGATGACAGGCTCTGGCACTTGAGGCTAGGCCATCCTTCAGCTGCTACTGCTACAATCATTTCTTCCTTACTAGATGTCAAAATAAAGCACTCTACTAAGGACTGCCTTGACTGCTCTGTAGCCAAGTCCCACAAACTTCCTTTCTCTGTTTCTAATACTATTATTACTGCACCTTTTCAATTAGTACATAGTGATGTTTGGGGTCTATCCCCTATTGTTTCCTGTTCTAACTATAGATATTACATCATTTTCTTAGATGACTTCACAAGGTATTGTTGGCTTTATCCATTAAAGCATAAATCTGATTCACTTTCTGCTTTTAAGAGCTTTCATTCAATGATTCAAACTCAGTTTAAGACCACTATACAATTGCTTAGGACAGATAATGGGGAGGAATATATGAGCACACAGTTTAGTTTATTTTTGCAACAATTAGGCACTGTGCACCAGACCACTTGCCCCCATACCCTTGAGCAAAATGGAAGAGTGGAAAGAAAACATCTTCACCTCATAGAAACCACATTAGCCTTGTTAAACCATAGTAATCTACCTACCATTTATTGGCTAGAAGCCTTAGCAGCAGCCAATCACCTCATAAATAGGCTCCCCACCCCTATACTAAACAACAACTCTCCTTATTACTGTCTCTTCTCTCAAACACCCAATTACCACACCTTAAAGGCCTTTGGATGCCTTTGTTTTCCCTGGCTTAGACCCTATACAAAACACAAGCTTGAATATAAATCCAAGCCTTGTGTATTTCTTGGTTACTGCCCCAACACAAAAGGCTACAAATGCCTTGATCCTGCAACCAACAGAATATACATCTCAAGGCATGTACTATTCAAAGGACACATCTATCCTTACAAAGCACAATCACAGACTAAACTAGAAATCACACAATTTTCCCCAACATTTCTCTCAACCACTTCTGAAACTCAACCTCAGATCTCATATTTACAGTCATCACAAACAGGTATCCAACCAAGACCTACTTTAATCCCTAATGTTCTTACAGACCCTGAACCAGTAAACAACACTGAACTAATACACAACAATGGCCAGTCATCTGCATCAGTACCCAACACTGAACCAATACACAATACTAACCAGTCATCACCCACTCACTCCCCACAGTCAACTCCTGCCATAAACAAACAAACTGAGACATCTACAAATGTTGAACTTCAAACTCAGACAGTTAATCTCTCAAGACCCTCTCACTCCACACATCCTATGCAAACAAGATCCAAAATGGGATCCTTACCACCACCCCTATATCAATTGCATAATACAATTTCTACACGTCTCACAGAACCCACAACATTCAAACAAGCATCTTCTCATCAATGTTGGCTTAATGCCATGCAAGAGGAATATGATGCACTACTCAAACAGAAAACATGGACTTTAGTACCTCTACCTTCCCACAGACAACCTATTGGGTGCAAATGGGTGTTTAGAATTAAAAAGCATGTAGATGGGAGCATATCTTGGTACAAAGCAAGGTTAGTGGCCAAGGGATTTCATCAGGAACAAGGCCTAGATTACATAGAAATTTTCAGCCCTGTTGTGAAACCACAAACCATAAGGGTAGTTTTAGCCTTAGCAATGCAATTTCAGTGGTCTTTAACTCAGTTAGATGTCTCTAATGCTTTCCTCCATGGACATCTCCAAGAAGATGTCTACATGGTTCAGCCACAAGGTTTTATTGATCCACTTCACCCCAACTATGTTTGTAAATTACACAAATCTCTCTATGTCCTTAAACAAGCTCCTAGAGCTTGGTATTCTGTGCTATCCTCTTTCCTAATTCACCAAGGATTCAAGTGCAGTGCAGCAGATACATCACTCTTTACTCAAAAAAACTCCTACTCACACAATCATCATTCTAATCTATGTTGATGATATAATCATCACAGGTAACTCTCCTAAAGCTATTCAGTCCCTCATCTCCGTCATGAGTTCCACCTTTGCTATGAAAGACCTAGGACCCCTGACCTATTTCCTAGGTATTGAAGTCTCTAGAACAACAGATAGCATTCTACTTCATCAAGCTCAGTATGCAAAACAACTGCTTCACAAAGCTGGTCTAGCAGACTGCAAGCCTTCATCCACTCCCACTGCCTCTAAATCCACAGTGGTTAAACAGTCAGACACTTTGCCATATTCAAATCCCACAGAATTTAGGAGCCTAGTTGGTGCACTCCAATACCTTACCATTACAAGGCCTGACCTGCAGTTTGCTGTTAATAGCATTTGTCAACATATGCATGCTCCTACCAATCAAGACTATAATGCCTTAAAACAAACACTTCGGTACATTAAAGGGACTCTCAACCAAGGCATCATATTCAGATCTGGTCCATTTCACTTACAAGCATACTCTGATAGTGACTGGGCTAGTGATCCAATGGATAGGAAGTCCACTACAAGCTTCTGTGTATTCCTAGGGCCAAATCTAGTCTCGTGGTGTTCAAAGAAGCAACCAACAGTGGCAAGGTCATCCACTGAGGCAGAATATAGATCCATGGCACAAACAACTGCAGAGGTCAAGTGGCTAACTTATCTTCTACGAGATCTAAATCTGCAATTTTCAGGCCCTACTCTAATCTGTGATAATGTCTCAGCAATCGCACTAGCCACTAATCCAATCTTCCATGCCAGAACAAAACATATTGAGATAGATTATCACTTCATAAGGGAGCAGGTTCTAGCAAAGCAGCTGCAGCTATCTCATATATCTACTACAGATCAAATTGCAGACATCTTCACCAAAACTCTCACTCAACAAAGATTCAACTACCTCAAGAGCAAGCTGCCATTAGTCCTCTCCTAGCCCAAGATCAGCTTGAGGGGGGATGTTAAGGATAGTAATGTATCTAGCTAGAATGCAACGCAGAACTATAGGAATAAGTCTTTACTGTATTCTGTTATAAGTTCTGTACTTATAGTGTTAACTATATGAACAGTTAGTTAGTGACAAACAGTTATAGTGTTAACTATAGGAATAGTTAGCTAGTGGTAAATAGCTGTTTACAGCTGTCAATCTCTGTAAAGCTTGCAAAGCAATTGACTCAATGCTATATATATAGCAGTACTATATCAATTCATTTTCAGATAATGAAAAACCATTTCAGAAAAATATATTCTCTCCTATTCTCTCATTTCTTCATATTTATGGTCTCGAGTTGGAGGATCACCTTACTAAAACTCCTTCATCCGATGAAGGGGCTAAGATGAAGTGGATGCAAGAGGATAAGAGATTATATTCATTAATTCAACGCACTCTTGATTCATGAGTTGACAATATTACTCAGCATTGTGATATTGTGAAGGAACTTTGGGAATATTTGGGAGAAATTTATTTTGGCTGGGAGAATTTATCCCTACTTTATGATCTCACTCGGGAATTCTTTTGTGCAAATCAAAAAGGGGAATCGCTCATTGATTACTTTGTTAACTTCAAACGTTTATTTGAGGAATTGAACACCCTGAGACCTCTTACTTGCAAAATCAAAGAAATGCAGGCTCCGTGGAAGCAGCTTGCGGTCATGTGTTTTTTGGCAGGGTTACAATTGGACTTCAGTACTACTCACTCTCAAATCTTGACAGATTCTGGTACATTGACCTTAAAAGATGTGTTTTTCCGATTGCTTTGAGTTGCTTGTGACTTGACATCCATTTGACGTACAATCCATCCATAGTGAGTAGTAATTGTAACAACTAACTTGATTGTTGTCATTTTTGTTGTTGGAGCAAAGGTTTCATATACATCAAAACCTTTGACTTGTGAAAATCCTTGTGCTACAAAGTATGCTTTATATTTTTCAAGACTTCCATCTGCCTTATATTTCACTTTCCAGATCCATTTGATGCCAATGATCTTTCTGTTCAGTGGCTTTTCAACGATCTCCCAAGTATCATTTTTCATGATACTATCACACTCGACTTGCATAACTGCTTTCCAATTTGGATATGTCATGGCTTCCTCCACAGTTACCAGTTCTTTCACCGTCTTGATGATTTAGGTGATCAAAGCCATATTTACTAATTGTTGTCCTAATCTGTTCTACTCTTCTATTCTCTTTGATCATCTTAGTCCATCAGGACGCGGACTCTTATCTGTAACTCTTGGATTTCTTTCATCAAAGAGCTGTTGGAACCACTTCAATTTTGGCTTCCTAGTGGTACAATAGGTTGGTCTTCAGTCTCATCATTAAAGACTTTTTTATTGTTCAACGGTCGTTCTTCAAGTACTTGGTGGATTACTTTATCGGTTGATGACGAAATGACATGACCGCTATCCTCCATTGAGTGTGGTCACTCATTAAGAGGAATTAAGCTCTCATCCATCTTTATAAAACTTTCAACTATAATATAAAGCATTATTGTAACGTTATACGATACACAATAAAATTAGAAATACTAAGCGTTATATATCTAATAAAATTACGATGGACTATGACTTTAAATTAAAAATTCTTTTTTTAACAGTAAAGAGAATAATAAATTAATTCTGAACAGTAAACTTAAAATTTTCATTTTTTCACAGTAAAGAGATAATTAAGTTTTCATGTTCATTTGATGTCAAGGGATATTCAGAGCCTAGCGGCAAACAATCTTAGACTTAAGTTAAAAGGTCCCAGGTTCAAATCTTGCACAAGTGATGCATAAAATTTTCATTTTTTAAACAGCAAAGCCAATAATTATTTTTTCATGTCCCTTTCAAAGCAAGGGATATCCCTACCCTAGAGGCAAACAAGCTAAACTCAAGAAAAAGGTCATGTTGTGAATATGCCCTGCAAGCCAATCATTTGGTGAAGGATGATAGGGATATTTGTGTAACAAAACGATCTTTGTTATAAAGTTTTAATCAAATAAAAGTACTATATGGCGTTTATCTTTATCTCTTATTCGTTCATATATCGTCTAGCTACATATTACGTATAACTGATAAAGTCCTTGGATATGTCAGCATAGGGTCGAAATAAAAGAGCTTATGGTTGATGAGAATCGACACCTAAGACATACCTAAAGCCTGTCCTAGGTCGTAGGATTCATCAAGACTGGGCATTGATGAATTCGGCAAGACTGGCATGTAGTTAGCTCTATCTAGGTTGATTTCATCGACCAAGTGACATGAGATGTCAAGGCTAATGCATGGGTGCGTATGGAGATATGTACATCGGACACGATCCATAGAGAACACTCAATGGGGGCTTCATCTGCCTAAGTCAATGAGAAGGTTCTCATGTGATAGTTGTGCAAAGTACTCATCTGACTTGAGGTCATCATAGTAGCTTATAAGCAACTCATTGTACTTTGGCCCTGGACAAAAGGGAGGAAGATAAGACCCGCTTGAAAGGGGATTTGGGTACAATCAAGTACTTGCGAAGCTAGTGAGTGTTGCTACGAGGATCCACTACTCTGGATGAAATAGAGTATGCCCTATGTCATCTCATAGAGATGTTGACAGAAATCCATGGCCATGGTGGTATGATTGGATCATACAGGAAAAGTCAACAGAACATAAGAGTAAGCCTATTAAGGTTTGACTAACATTAACCATACCCTAGGGTAAGCTCGGGGCATCTAGTGGAAGGAATAGAAAGTACGTTACATAGTCGCCAAAAGGTTCTTGAATAGGAAAACTTGGATTAAGCATTCGAGCCATCTGGTCGTCGGGGAGTGTTGCTAGACGCCAACCTCAGTTAGTAGCAGTTAGAAGGAGTTCTAATGGAGATGGGTTAATTGGTACTTATCCCAGCTACTACTGGCTTGGTACTCGAACCTACAGGATCGCGCACAAGCTAAAGGGTTAGAACTATGAGGGATATAATAGAGAATTCACGCTACCACGAGGATCTTCTCGTATTCTATCTAGAAGCAATTATATAATGGATTGCATATGGTAAGAATGGGTTTAGGAAAACCATTTGAGTATGCAAGTAAGAGAGAATGTTTGATGGTCAAACGTTAAACTTAGATCAAGGGCAATTTGGGAAATTGACTTTTGTATAAGTTGAATTGATGTCAATTAATTATGGGTTGATGTCTAATTAACCTATAGTTGATTATAAAAAGGTTATAAGCTGAATTTAAAGAACCCCATAAGGTCTGGGGTCAAGGTACAAATATTGAAAACTTATACCACCTTATAAATACAGCTTAAAGTGAAACCCTAGGAGAGAACATCAGAAAAAATTATGCAACTCTTTCTCTCACAAAAACCTAGCCGCCACTCTCTCTCTCTTTCCTTGGGAGTTGTGCCATGCCATTGAAGCTCAGGCAAGAGCTTGCTTTCCCTTGTTCTAGCCTCGACGTGGTGTGTGTGAGATCGCAGAGGGCTGCTACGTTGTGGTCTCCAATCCAAGTAAACAATTCAAAGTCTTCTTCAAGAGGTAATGAATTTTTCAGATTCAACTTTGCTTGGTTTTATCATGTTTTTGGATTTAAATGCATATTTGGATGATTCAATTCTTGGTTCTCTAAGTTTTTATAGCTTTATTTTTCATGTTTCCACTACGCTATATGTGTTTTTCATGTTAGAGAACCTCCAATTGGTATCAGAGCCACCCAAACATGCATTGAAAACATGAATTCATTTTCTGCGCACTAAGATTATATTATTTGTTTGTCATATTAAAACTCGTTGTTTGTGCCTAATGTTTTTGTGTGTTATTCCCCACTGATAGTACAACAAATTAGGCTTATACCCGCTTCGTTAGTTCGTGATTTAATATGCGAAAAATGGCATGAACAGTACTTTTTGTAGAGTCAGCATTCTGGACCGACTGCATAGTGTCTGGTCTAGGAGGCATAACTCGGTAAAAACAAATCCAAATTGAGTTCCGCTTTTTTTTTTTTAACATTATCTACACTTAAAGAGCTATCTCTATGTCGAATGTTAGAATTTTTGGAGATGTATAAGTATGTTAAACGAAGCAATTACAGTTAGGTCAGTGCACAAGTTTGTTATGGCAGATTCTGGGAAAATTCGTTTTTGGCATTTGTGAGGGTTGTTTCGCTACTCCAAAGTGGCGACATGATTTTTTTATGAGCCTATGATGTTTTTTCCAGTGTCAAGGTCAATATAATGGTCAAACCCTAGTCCTAGTTGTCATATTTGGTAATAGATTTGATCTTGGTACGATTTTGGAAAGTCAAAATTAAGGAGTTGATTTTGTAATCCAATTTTCTTAGAGATTCAAATCCTAATCAAATTAATTAACTAGGTAGGTGAAAAAATTCACGTTTTATGTGATTTAACCAAGGTTGACCAATGTTTGACTTGACAATTTTAATTTGTTGACTTAGTCAAAATTAATAGGATTGAGAATCTAGAGTTAATTTTGATAGTGGGTCATAAATTAAAATTACATGTATGATGAATTAGGTTTTGGTAAATCCCAATTGGGCCTAAAAACCTATGAGCTTAATATTATTTGGATTTTCTTGAAAAAATTTAAATTAAGCCTAGGAACTCTAATTGGATCACGAAGTGGGCTTAGGATGAATATTGGGCCTTGCGCAACAAGTCATCATGTGGATGTAAGTTGAGCCCAATTAATTCCTAAGATTATTATAAAGGGAAAAGCAACGAGAAAGTATATGTATGCCAACATAATCCATGGGAGATGCGAGAAAACAAAAAAAGACTTTGTTTTATGAATTGTCAATTTTAATATTATATTTCATAAATGTATATGCATGGGGTGGTTATGGAGCTTAGAGTCATGCATGAATGTATGATTTGCATCTTTCGCGTAAATAGATGTTGAATGTATTTTTGGAAATGGAGCTTGCGTGTCTCGCCTTCTCTTTATTTCTGCTTGTAATTTCTTCTCTCTCCCTCCTATGTAACTCCCCCTATCTAGGGGTTTCTACTTTTGGAAAACAATGTAATGTAGTATGATAGGACTAGTATAGGAGTAAAGATAGATGGAGATCAAGATGAAGACTAAAGATGGTGGGCCAGCATGGATCGAATACAATTTCCATATTGGGAAGGAGTTTTCAATTGTGGATAATTGCATTATTTTCCTTAATTTTCATTTACATTCATTCTAGGGATCTACTCTATGTTTCACTAAGTGACTTGGTGAAGGGAAAGATAAAAGCTCCATAACATATTCGGTAGTGTAGTATAGATTATATATTATATAAAGATATATTATCGCATTGAAAGCATGATAATCTATACGTATGGCCTATGCACTATCCATGTATGATGCATGCATGTTAAAATGATGAGACAAAACTAAATAACATTAATAATTCCCTCCAGTCAATATTAAGTCAATAAGCGATTAATCAGCACTGGGTGTGTAATCGTAACCCTTCCATCATAGTAGGTGGGCGATCATTTAATTATGAGATGAACGACTTGGCCCTGCCTCCCAGGGGGTCTTAACTTCATGGTTACTTGATGACTTCTACTCAAGGTAGTATGTGCGGAAGGGTGTGGATGCATGTCTCTTGACCCTGCCTCTCATGGGGTAGCATGCGACACACGCTCATCAATCATATGCACTGTTGATGGTTGACTTATACTCAAACGGTAGATGGTCCCTACCTCCTAGGGGTCTACGTGGATTGAGGGGCTAAACAACTTAGGAGTTGTATGGAGATACAACTGGCTAAGCTGACATACTGTAAAACCCAACACGAGAGTCTATATATAATTATATTAATGATAATGCATTCATATTATTTCATATGCATTGGCATCAATTATGTGCGTTAATATTATTTATCGTGCATATTTATCGTATTACGTGCCAAAATGTTTATTTTTGTGCATTTAGGAATTTTACATGTCATAGACATTAAATATATTCTAGCAAGTCAAGATTAGTAACTAATTAGTTGCAATTCAACCAAAATGGCAAACTAGCAAAATATGATTTAGTTGGAGGGCAAGGTGGTCATTTGGCAAAATCAGATTTTTATATACAACCATTATACTATTTTGCCCACTAAAAACACACACCACACACTCAAACACACACAAATCTCTGCACACACACTTACACACACTCATACACGATCAAAGAGGGAAAAGAGAGGGAGAGAAGAAAAGAGGAAAAGAAGAAGAAAGAAGGGAATTTCAGCCTTGTTCCAAGCTAATTCTATATCTCTCAGCTAGTCTCAAGAGTTCTTTGGCTTTCCATTGTTTCTATACTCAAGTTTGAGGTGAGGGTTGTTTTTCAAAATGCTTTTCAAGATACATTAAGCATGGTCAATGATTATACTTGTGTTTAGAGCTTGATTGGGTGTTTACATGTGATATATATTTGTATATTTGAACTTGTTAAGAGGTGTATTGAGTTGTTGAGGGTGTTGAGGTTGTGGGGCTTGGAGCTTGAACATGAATTATTGGGTGTTATTGATCATTGATGTGGGATGCATTTGGTTGATTTTGAAGCCTTGTATGATGCCTAATAGCCATTTAGAACTTGTTTGTATATTGGTAGCTGGATTGGTTGTGGTATAGATGAATTGAGTAGAATTTTGGTGTTTTTCGTGCAGCTATCCGGGCGTTACAGCCCCTATCCGGTTGCCCGGATAGAGGCCTCAACGCCCGGCAAAAAGCTTCGATCCGGGCGTTACCTACTTCTTCCGGTCGACCGGATTAAGGCCTTAGCGCCCAGATGTTTGACAACTCTGCGCAGTGATTTTGCGGAAGCCATATCTCATTCGTTTCAACTCTGAATTGAGTTCTGTTTGATTCTAGAGTTATCTAAATTCGATAAGCTTCGATTATAGGCCAAAATCAGATCAATTGGAGTTTGAGAAACTAGACAAATTTACCTCCAAAGTTAGGCTAATGTAGAAGCGTTGACCTAATTGCAAGGATCTTGTTTTAAAGATTTTGGAAGATACTGATGTCGGATTGAGGCACGGTCGAATGCGTTAGAATCGTATCGAACCATAGATTATTATGGTATAATTTAATTGTGGTTTTATTGTATTGTATTGATATCATATGTCTAGCATGATCAATAACCATCTAGAAACATAAATTGTAGTACTATAAATGTTTATACATGCAAGGTGTGTACCTATTTACTTGCTAAGCCATATGGTATAAACTTGAACATGCTTGAATCATGTAATTTCTTAGAATGCGTGAATAAACTTGGCTCATGTATAGGTTTGAACATGGTTGGATTATGATCAAATCATGAATACGCTTGAATAAGCTTGAATTATATATATATGTTCGAAAATGCTTGCTTGTTATACGGGTTAGAGCAACCTACTTTGTTGCCTTCCCTCTATGTTATTATTCATGTTATGGTTACAATGTTAACCACTACGGGCACAATGGTTGCAACTGCACTATGGGCATGGTTGCGTTCGTTTCCCTTGGGTAGCATAGGGCTACCAGTAGGTCTCGACTACCATGGTCCCCGGTGGATATCCGGATATCACCTAGGGGTTTGGGGAATATTGATGAAGATTGATTGAAGGCCGGCCGACTACAGCAACAGCAAGAACAACTGTATCCTTTTGATATTAAGTGATAAACTCCCGGTGGAGCTTTTGCCCCAGGGGTTGGGTTATTTGTCACCATAGCTTGTTATTGTTAGAACATTGTAATTGGCATTATGTGCATTGCTTGGCGTAGTGTTTAGAAAGATTTTGAAATGGTCAAATGCTTTCAAAACTCCCCATTCTCAGTAGCCCTCACTGAGCTATATGCGAGGATCTAGCTCACCCCTCTTTTATGACACTTACAGGTAAGACTGATTGAGTGGATTTGTAAGTTGAAGGAAAGGATTGCATACATGATAGACTATTAGATTGAATGATTGTATAAGTACAAGAGATACTTGATGTAAATTGAAGAGTCTAGATCTTGTATATATGTATCCAAGGGTAAGTATTATGTAATTTGATAGTTTATGGTGGTATTTTTAATTATCAATGATGAAGTTTGTATAATGTATTGATTTGAGAAAATCTTGTAATAGGTACTGTAGTATTAGCAACCAGAATGTTTAATTTTTTTTTTTTTGGAAATTAGAGCTCGGCTAGTATATTGTGCCTTAGTGGACTAAGAGGAGTGATCTTCTTAAGCCGTGGCATCACGATCCCGGATTTTGAAATCTAAGTAAGTTGAATGTAATCCTTCTTATTTCAATAATGCGGTATCAGAGACTATTACATTAATTAGGAAATTAATAGGAAAAAGGAGATCGTGACACATACCATTCTGGTATGCATGCCTAGTCCCTACCTCCTAGGGGGTATGTGTAAGCGAGAATGGGTACTAACCCCACCTTGAGACCTAGAGAGGCTCACGGATACACCATGAGGGTGGTGTGAGTGCCAAAAAACAGTGGGTGACCAATAGGTCAAAGTCCAGACCTTTTGGAGATTAAAACTAACAAGACGCTAGATTTACTTTATTTATATTATACATTTTAGATCACTAAATCAAATGGCAAATGCATTAACATTGCATGGTATGAGATACCAACAACCTGACCGATATCACATAAGATGATTGATATTATAATTTTGTGAAAAGTGTTTCACAAGTATTGCTCGCCAAATTCATGATATCTCATGGAATTGTCTTGTTGCCCTTGATTGAGGCTACAAATAGAAAAGATATTACAACCTATGAGAAGTACAAGGTTGGCACCACTCTAGTGAGGTGTGTAATGTTTAGATCCATGAGCTGTGAACTTCAGAGGCAGCATGAGCATTTAATCCCTAAGATTGATCCATGAACATCACAAGGAGTTGAATGGTGTTGGATGTTGGATGGTTAGATATTAGATATCGAAGTCCTTGTTCTGGGTATAAATGACTGAGGCTTCTCTTATTGGAGATCATATTCCCATGATCGGTTACATTGAGGAGAACACCCTTTGGGTTTGATCCCATAGTCATTATCCAAAGTCTTCTCTCTGTTCGAGGTGATCTTCACATGAACAAGGTTAACATTGAGTTTTGTTTACTCAATTCGATTGAGCTTATTGCAAACTCAATAAGAGAGAATGAATCCATTATGCTAGTGGAAGAGTCTTCTAGGCCAAGAGATACGGCAAGTCTTCTAGGAAAAGAAAAGGGAAAGATTCACCTTAAAGCATGATGATAGGATCAAGGGATATCTGTCTAATGCTATATAAGAACAGGAACAAGAATAAGACTATTAGCTTCCAAATACCAAAAAGGCAGATTGTTACATATGAGATATGTAAAAAGGGTATGCAAGAAGTGTCTTGCGTTGGTCGCGCAGATGAAGCATAATGATGCTTTAGGTTTTGAGATTAGTTCAATAAATCCTAACTTTTTGATTTATAATTCTGCTCTAAGGGTATTGGATACCAGTAGCTCTCTTGATGGGACTACGAAAGAGTAGAAATTTGGAACTAAGGAGAACCATTTACATTGGATGTAGATGTTACGTCTCTAAGTAGTACCAGATAGGTAGAACATGTTGTTCAAATGTATGCCTTAAATCAAACATGTGACCATATGAAGACCCAGAGATAACGTAGTGAATAAATCCTACCTTTAGCACTGCAGACTCAGTCATATCAGTGAGAACAACTTGAGAGGTTAACCGAGGAGGGATTCCTTGAGGACTGCATTCATGTGTCCTATGCAACCTACGAGTCATGTTTCAAGGATAACATGATTAAGACACATTTCTTTCATAAAGGTGGACGAGCTACAAAATTGTTAGAATTGGTACATATAGATGTATGTGGACCAGTTCGAGTACAAGCTAAAGGAGGTTTCACTTACTTCATCACCCTTACAAAAGATCTGTGAAGGTATATGTGTTCTTATTGAAACACAAGTTGAAGGCTTTTTAAAGCATTCAAGAACTTAAAGAATGAAGTAGAGAAACGAACATGCAAGAGTATTAAAAAACTTCGATAAGATTGAGGTAAAAAATACTTGAGCGATGAGTTTTTAAGTTATCTCAGAGAGAATGATATTCTCTCATAATGGACAATTCTTGGAGCACCACAGCACATTGGTGCATCCAAGAGAAGGGACAACACCTTGTTGGACATGGTGAAGTCCATGATGGGTTTCACTAATCTTCATGGGGTATGCCTTGAAATTTGCTGTATATCGATCAAATAGTATTCCTTCCAAATCTGTTTCGAGTACACCATATGAGATATGGAAGGGTTGCAGACCAAGTCTTGACTACCTCAAGATTTTGGGTTGCAAGACCTACGTTAAGAAACATAAGACAAAGAAAATGGAAGCAAGATCTAACATTATAGATTTGCAATACCCCAAAGAGATTAGGGGATATTATTTTTACCACACATTAGACCAGAAAGTGTTCATTGGTCAGATATGCCTAGGTCTTAAAGAAAGAGTTCTTGCAAGTAGGGCATAGTGGGAGAAAAGGTAGAACTTGATAAGATCAAGGGTCCACAACAAATCAGTCAGAAAGAGGAACCTAAAGGCAACACCGACATACTTGTACAAATACTACTGAGAGGATCTGGAAGAATCACTCGCAAGCCGAATAGGTTCTGAGAGTACCTGATCTAGGATGACGATGTTGTAGAGGTCAATCAAGGTGACATATGACCACCTACATTCTCAGAGGTGATGCAGTATTTGATTATGAGCAGTGGCTTCAGGCCATGAGATCCAAAATGAACTTTACAAGGGTTAGCAATGTTAGACATTGGTTGATTCACTTGGGGCTCATTGCCGCAAGGTATAAGTGTTTGTTCAAACATGAAAGACTATAGTAGACGGCAAGGTTGAAATATACAAGGCGCGTCTAGTTGCCGAGGGCTTCTCGCCCAAGGCAAGGCATTGATTATAACGAGATCCTTTTGCAAGTAGAAATGATCGAGTCTATTTGGATCAAGCTTGCTTTAGTAGCACAACATGACTAGTGGATTTCACAGATGGATGTAAAACTGTGTTTTCTCAATGGGAAGTTGAGAAGGATGTGTACATGGTACAATCCGAGGGTTCTACATCAAGGAATGCTGAGTCCAAGGTATGCAAGCTATAAATAACCATTTATGGACTAAGGCAAACGTCTCACAATTAGAGTGATTGTTTTGACATAAAAGTCAAAAGGGTTTGGCTTGGTCTGAAACAAAGGGGAATACTATATGTACGAAAGGTTAGTGGGAGCAAAAAGTCATTTTTTGATGCTCAATGTAGATGACATACTACGCATTTGGAATGGTGTAGGAGCATTAAAGAAATTGAAGATTTGGCTTTACAAAGCAGTTCTCCATGAAAGACTTGGGAAGCATCCTACATACTAAGTATAAAGATATATAGAGATGGTTCAAGAAGGATGCTAGGCCTATCCCAGTCTACATACATAGATACTATTCGGAATAGGTATCACATGGATAGTTCCAAGAAGAGGTACATACTCATTTGGAATTGGAATCGTTCTGTGCATAAGCGACTGTATATGGTCTAATGCTAAGCGAGAATGCATGAAGGGGATTCTGTATGCTTCGACGGTCGGCTCCAACATGTATGCCATAAATGTATGAGGGTCGATATAGCTAATTCACTTGGAATAATTAGCGGATATCTGGATGACCTAGATGAGATTCACTGGTAGGTCGATTATTAAGTATTTAGAGAAATACTTAAAACCAGTACCTCATTGATAGAGATATAGAATTAAGCCTGAAGGTTTTATGAATTCTAGCTTCAAATTCGACCATGATAGTAGATCAACATCAATCTTTACATTAACCATTAATGGTAAGCAGTGATTTGGAAAGAGTTCCGAGCAAAGCATTATGGCCGATTTAGTGACTGAGGCAGAATATGTTGCCACATGCGATGAAGCAAGGAAAGTTGTTTGGTTAACAAAGTTCATTTATGAACTTGGTGCGGTTCCTGATAGTGATGCACCAGTAACACTATATTGTGATAACATTGGAGCGGTTACTCAAGCCAAGGAACCATGGTCTCATCAGAAAACCAAACACATTTTGTATCGCTTTCACTTGATCTAAGAGATCATAGAAATAGGAGATGTATAGATTGAGAAGATAGACGGTAAAGAGAATTTGGCAGACCCATTCACTAAAGCCTTGGGGTCAAAGGAGTTTGACTGCCATAGATCCAAGATGGGTATTAGATACCAAAAGGATTGAATGTGAGTGCAAGTGGGAGATTGTTGGGAATATGCCTTGCAATCCAATCAATCGGTGAAGGATAATAAGGATATTTGTGTAACAAAACGATCTTTGTGATAAAGTTTTAATCAAATAAAAGTACCATATAGCATTTACCTTTATGTCTTATACGTTCATATATCGTCTAGTTGCATATTACGTATAACTGATAAAGTCCTTGGATATGTCGGTATAGGGTCGAACCATAAGAGCTTATGGTTGATGAGAATCGACACCTAAGACATACCTAAAGTCTGTCCTAGGTCGTAGGATTCATCAAGACTGGGCATTGATGAATCCGGCAAGACTAACATGTAGTTAGCTTTATCTAGGTTGATCACATCGACCAAGTGACATGAGATGTCAAGGCTAATGCATGGGTACGTATGGAGATATGTACATCAGACACGATCCATAGAGAACACTCAATGGGGGTTTCATCCGCCTAAGTTAATGAGAAGGTTCTCATGTGATAGTTGTGCAAAGTACTCATCTGACTCGAGGTCATTATAGTAGCTTGTAAGCAACTCATTGTACTTTGACCCTAGACAAAAGGGAGAAAGATAAGACCTACTTGAAAGGGGATTCAGGTACAATCAAGTACTTGCGAAGCTAGTGAGTGTCGCTGCGAGGATCCACTACGCTAGATGAAATAGAGTATGTCCTATGTCGTCTCATAGAGATGTTGACAGAAATCCATGGCCATGGTGGTATGATTGGATCATACAGAAAAAGTCAACAGAACATAAGAGTAAGCCTATTAGGGTTTGACTGACATTAACCATACCCTAGGGCAAGCTCGGGTCATCTAGTGGAAGGAATAGACAATACGTTAAATAGTCGCCAAAAGGTTCTTGAATAGGAGAGCTTGGATTAAGCATTCGAGCCATCTGGTCGTCGGGGAGTGTTACTAGATGCCAACCTCGATTAGTAGCAGTTAGAAGGAGTTCTAATGGAAATGGGTTAATTGGTACTTATCCTAGCTACTACCGGCTTAGCACTCGAACCTACAGGATCGTACACAAGCTAAAGGGTTAGAACTATGAGGGATATAATAGAGAAGTCACGCTAGCACGAGGATCTTCTCGTATTCTATCTAGAAGCAGTTATATAATAGATTACATATGGTAAGAATGGGTTATTTGAGTATGCAAGTAAGAGAGAATGTTTGATGGTCAAACGTTTGACTTAGAGTCAAGGGCAATTTGGAAAATTGGCTTTTGTATAAGTTGAATTGATAATTAATTGAATGTCAATTAATTAACTTATAGTTGATTAGAAAAAGGTTATAAGCTAAATTTAAAGAAGCCCATAAGGTCTGGGGTCAAGGTACAAATATTGAAAACTTATAGCACCTTATAAATATAGCTTAAAGTGAAACCCTAGGAGAGAACATCAGAAATTTTTTTGCAACTCTCTCTCTCACAAAAACCTAGCCGCCACTCTCTCTCTTTCCTTGGGAGTTGTGCCATTCCATTGAAGCTCGGGCAAGAGCTTGCTTCGCCTCGACGTGGTGTGTGTGAGATCATAGAGGGCTGCTATGTTGTGGTCTCCAATCCAAGCAAATAATTCAAAATCTTCTTCAAGAGGTAATGAATTTTTCATATTCAACTTTGCTTGGTTTTATCATATTTTTGGAATTAAATGCATATTTGGATGATTCAATTCTTGGTTCTCTAAGTTTTTATAGCTTTATTCTTCATGTTTTTGCTGCGCTATATGTGTTTTTCATGTTAGAGAACCTTCAGGTCACATGTTCGAATCTTGTAGAAGCTAAATTTAAAATTTTTGTTTTTCTAATAAGAATAAGACAAAAGAATTTTCCATTTGATCTCAAGGGATATCCCCGGCCTAGCGGTAAATAATCTAAACTCAAACAAAAGGTCACAGGTTCAAATCTTGCACAAGCTATACATAAAATTTTCATTTTTTGAACAGTAAAGCGAATAAGTATTTTTTCATGTTCCTTTGACACCAAGGGATATCCCCAGTCTAGCAGTAAACAAGCTAAACTCAAGCAAAAGGTCCCAGGTTTGGATCTTGCACAAGCTAAACTTAAAATTTTAGTTTTTTTTAACAATAAAGAGAAAAAAGAATTTTCCATTGATCCCAAGCGGCAAGCAATCCAAACTTAGACAAAAGGTCACAGGTTCAAATATTTCACAAGCGATACATAAAATTTTTGCTTTTTAAACAGTAAAGTGAATAATTATTTTTGCATGTCCCTTTGATACCAAGGCATATCTCCAGCTTAGCGGCAAACAAGCTAAACTCAAGCAAAAGGTCCCAGGTTTGAATCTTGCACAACCTAAAATTTAAATTTTCATTTTTCTTTCTTTTTTGGTCAAAATTTTTTCGGTTTTTTTAACAAGAAGAAGAAAGTCATTTTTTATTGTTCCATTTTTGCAGGAATGCCAAAGAATGGGATATGTAAAACTATTAGCTTTCAAAAATTTCCAACTCGTGTACATGCAAAAGGGAAAGAAATATACACCAACAATATTACTCTTCTACAAATATGAACCATAATTCTAAACATTCTTTATTACATTAAAAAAATATAAAATAGTATTGGATCAATCTTACTAACCTGATAAATAATCGGTATTTTCCTCTTCCTTCAACAATATTACTCTTATACAAATATATATGTGAAATTCTCATTTGTCTACCATCCATTTGAGTTTCCTTTATTTGTAGAAGATACATTCATTGTGTTAGTTGTAACTTATTGTGGTTTATTTATGAGATATGACATTGATTTGAGGTGACTAATTCATTAATACTTCATTTTGCCAAGTTAATAAACAAAGATTTCATTTAAAATTGAATATGATCTTTTGATAAGACTTGTAGCTATGTTTTAAGCGATGAAGACATTGAAAAATATGCTATTAGTGTACAAGAACTATTAATTATAGACTCTCGGATGTATAATTAAGGTTATTCGATTTTCACTCACAATCTGCCGAGTCCAAGAGCCTTAGGAAGCAATAGTTACGGTTTGTGATTGCAAACAATAATTGATTTAAATAAAGAAATACATAATAAGTGGCAAAAAGAATAAATTAAATTTTGGATTGATTTTGCGTCCAAATATTTGGATATGATGTGAAATTAAATGTTACTACAATTAATGTATCTTCTACATTCCCATGCATATTCGTGGATTTTTGAATTAATTTGTTATTTCTTATCATTAATTACATCTGTTGGAATAAGTTCATAATTTTATTTGTTAGGTTATGTTGCAATCCTAAGTTTGGACATGTTTGGTGGGGTTCTATTTGTGCCCATTTAGGTCATTTTATATATATACTATTTTTATTCATGCCTAATTTAGTCACTTTTGCACATGTTTAGTAGGGTCATATTAAGGCTAAGTTGGTATTTTTACTCAATGTTATGACCCCGCTTATTTTAATTGGTTGACATGTGTTAACCAATTGAAAAAAAAATAGTCTAAATCTGCCACAGCCTCATAGAAGAAAAATTGATAAACACAACAGAAGTAGCCCTATTTATAATAGACTAATACTAGTCCTATTATGATTAAGATTCCTATCTTTCATAGTATTTCAACTCTTAACTAACCTCTAGTTGTCATCAGTATCTGATTCTATTTGGAATTCAAGCTATATCTAACATTGATATCTTCACTTTGAGATCGAATAATAATCTTTTATAGTTACTACTTAAGATGATGATGAGCCTAAGACCGTGGTTAAAGCTTTCTCATCTTGTTTTATTAATGCTTTGGTTTCTTATACGTTATTTACAGGCAGATATCAAGTTGTCAATCTCAATTTGTCTACATTACATCGTCGTTTCTCTGCTTTCAGCAAGATTTTTCTTACAATTTTTATTTTTTAGACAATACACGATATCATAATTTCTTTTGGTTCCACTTTCAGCCAGAAAAAGCAAAATTAGCTCTTATCCCTCTATAAAATGATTTGATGATCATACCAGGGGAGTGACTCCCCATTTCTTTCTCTTCAAAAATTGAATCAAGACAGGTAATTTTGTCCCAAAAAGGATTTCACACAGGACACTCGAAAGTGGAAAATAGAAAAAGCGACTTTGTTTAGGATGCTTGTTCCAATCCAATCGTGGGAATACAATGCATCTTAATTTTAAATAAATAAATAAATAAAGAACCAATCGTGGGAATACAATGCATCTTAATTTTAAATTGTAACATTTTTTTTTTTTTGTCGTTTAAATTGTAACATAAAGTCAAAGATGATGTGAAAGATTACACGCTGGTATGGACTTGGTCTGTAGTGGACGGTCTCATAAAAGAGACACTCTCATGGCGACAAATGTCACGAGCTGGAAGCTTCTATCTTGTTGTTTTAATTCCCCTTGTGCCGTTTTGTGATTTTTCTGTGTGTTACCAACCTTATAAATACCAATTTTCAATAACACACTGTCCTATGTTGTATGTTCTTCGGTTGTTGCATGCCTTGTGTGATTAATTAAGAAAAAAGACATGGTCGAGTCAAATCCGCCTCTTCTCCTTAATTATGCACATTGTTTATGACGTTGGGCTGAAAGTTGCAAGGTACAGGTTGTAGATGATGATCAAAATCAAGATCGTGAAGAATGCGAGTTACCATTAGTAGAGCTTAGTCATCTTACAAGTGAAGATGAAAGAGAGAGGGAGGGGTGTGCGGCGGCAATTGGAAGAGCTGCTTCGGATTGGGGGTTCTGCCAAGTGGTGAACCATGGAGTGAGCCAGGAAGTATTTACAAGGATGAGGAGAGAGCAAGTGAAGTTATTCAAGGCACCATTTGAGATGAAAGCTACCTGTGGGCTTTTAAATAATTCATATAGATGGGGAAATCCAACTGCTACTTGTCCAAAGCAGTTTTCTTGGTCAGAGGCTTTCCACATTCCGCTCACAAAGATTTCGGATGAATCTTGTTACGGAGAGCAATTCTCTTCCTTGAGGTACGTACGTACGTGCATGGTAGTACCATGCATTCACAAGTTAATTTCTATATATATATATATATATATTTTTTTTTTTAATATAATGAATTTTACTAACTGTAGGGAAGTGATGGTGGAATATGCAGCTGCAATGCAACAAGTGGCAAACTTGCTTGCAGGTGTTCTAGTGATGAGTTTGGGTGAAGAAAAAGGATTCTTAGAAGAAATATGTAACGAAAGCACATGTTTCCTCCGCTTGAATCGTTATCCACCCTGTCCATTATCTCCTGAGGTTTTCGGTTTAGTGCCTCATACTGACAGTGATTTTCTTACAATTCTGCACCAAGATCAAGTTGGTGGACTTCAGCTCATGAAAGACTCCAAATGGATGGCTGTTAGACCTAATAAGGATGCTTTAATTGTCAACGTTGGAGATCTTTTTCAGGTACAATTATCAAACTATATATATACGGAATGCGAAATTTTTTTTATTAAAGATTAATCTTTTCTATTAACTTCATGAATGCAAAATTTTATTTAAATGTCTTCATTCAATTTATTTTAAATCTTCCTTTGTCCCCTACTATTCTTTATATATTGTGTACAACTTTCATACTAATGCTTAGCAAAAAAAAAAAAATTCATACTTCCAAAAACTTCTAATAGATTCTTTTATTAGTTGCTTCTTAAAATGTTCAAATTATCTTAAACAATTCATCTTCATCTTTTCTAAATTGAGAATACCCTCAATTTCTCTTGTATCATATCGTCTATAATCTTGAACTTTCTGGTATTACCACACGCCCATCTCATAAAAAACCAAGAAAAATAAAAATAAAGAAAACGTCATTTTCAGCTTAAATAAAATAAAGTAAGGTTATTTTAACAGCATTTTGTCTCAAAGGTTCATTATGGTGTCATTTTCTCCGACTAATTAAAGTTATTGTTCCCCTCTTTCCCTTTTAATTATACATATAACAATAAGCAAATTTGTTCTTTCTTTTCTTTGGGTCAAGTTTGTTCTTTTCTTAGTAACAACGTACAAAATGACATTGTCCAAGCATATGCCCCACCACGAAAAACTCCGCTTTGTCCACCTTGCTTGATAAAATCGTGTCATTTGGCACCTAATTTTTGTCCTAACATGCCCCGAGTCAAAGTCTTTTGATTAGTTGTTGTTGTATATAACACTTGAGATGACAGTTCTTCATCGGCTGGCAATTTTTAATATGGCAGGCTTGGAGCAATGACGTATATAGGAGCGTAGAGCACAAAGTGACGGCCAATGCAAAAGTGGAGAGGTTCTCCATCGCATATTTCCTTTGCCCCTCTTATGATTCTCGAATTGGAAGCTATAATCAACCCTCCACTTATAGAAGATTCACATTCCGTGAATACAGAGATCAAATTCAAAAAGATGTCAAATTGATTGGCCATAAAGTTGGTCTTCCACGATTTCGAGTATGAAAATTTAGCAAAAGGATAGTAATTAGATTAATTTAGGGTTAATATCACTTTTGGTCTCTTATCTTTGATTTCATTGACACTTTGGTCTCTTATCTTCAAAATGAGTTATTTCAATCCCTTATCTTTTAATGTTGGGACACCGTTAGTCCTTGTCGCTGATTCTGTTAAAAAAAAAAAAAAAAAAAGCTTATGGTTGACCAAAATACCCCTGCAATTTGGTGGTGGTAGCGGTGGTGGTGGTAGGGGTATTTTGGTCGATTATGTGTTTTTTCTGTCTTTTTTTAACGGAATCAACGACAAGGACTAACGGTGTCCAACTTTAAAAGATAAGGGACTAAAATGTCTTCTTTTGAAAATAAGGAACCAACCAAAAGTGGTATTAACCCATTAATTTATTGAATTATAAACACCTTTTATTACGCAAACAAAACTAAGGAAAAAAAAAAAGCAATATATATTTCGCGGTTGGCTCGAGATAAATAACTCTCAATTTCAATGAGCTACATCTGCACATTTTGTAGTGACTACGTACTCTAGTCCAGATACTTCCATTTTATTGTAGCCAATATTTCATTCTATTAATTGAAGATGGCGAGAGAAGAATCATTGTACTAGTCAAAATCTTATACTAGACTACATTATTATTAATACAGCAGTTTTCTTTTTTTGCAAAGAAAGCAAAATTGTGTATTTCTGAAAGGAAAATAAATATAACGAGTTCATACAAACATTAGCATAGGACGACTACGAAGTCGACCCTACCAGAAACCCCAAGAAGCGATTCAAGCACCGCAAACAACAAAAGACAAAGAAAGAAATAACAAAGTGATGAAGCCAAACTAAACCCAACGTTGGCCACAACAACAAATCCAACGTTGGCAACATGAACAACTCAACAAGACAATCCCAACAATGGCAACAAGAAGCAAAGCCAAAGATGGCAAAAAAAACAAAAAAAACTGACTAATATCCAATTGAACTCTATTGGAGAAATGTCTATTGATACTTATGCTATTAAATCGATTTTCCCCTTGGGCTATATATGCTTCAAGCTGGAAGATGCGACTATTCCTTTCAATCCATATATGGTAGACAGCAGCGTAAAATAAAAGGTCGAACATATAGCTCTTGAGATCCTTTTTCCCTCCAAGAGAATGACCAAAAGTAAGAATTGCGTCGAAAGAAGAATATGGGTGATCAATAAAAATCAAACTCAAACTACTTTTCCAGATACGTTCAGTAAAGTTGCAATAAAATAACAAATGATCCTTGGACTCACAACCAAGGTAACAAAAGATGCAATTAGCTCTTTCAATAGAGCCCCAAGACATAAGGCGATATCTAGTAGTGAGTCTGTCAAGACTAGGAAGCCATGTGATGAAGCTATGCTTGAGGGTATTGTGAGAAAACCAAATTAAATGGTGCCAATCATAAGTACCCCTAACTCCAATATGATTTCAAATGCCATTAAAAGAAAAAATACCATTATTAGAGGCATTCCATATAAAATGATCATTCATGTCAACACAAATGGAGATATGAAAGTGAATAGGATTAAGTTGAGCAAGAGAAGAAGGATAGATAGGCCAAACCCAATGGTGATGGTCGACCATATTAGGAACTCTACTGTCCAAATAACGGTAAAGAACTCTAATATTGTCAAGAGGAAGAAGGTTACTTGAAGGGTTCCAATTATCATGCCAAAAGAATGTACCCTTGTCATCCCCAATCCTATGAGAATCATTATGGGCAATAGGTATAAGCTTAAGAATTTTTCTCCAAGACCAACAAACATCATTAGGAATATTCATAGTCCAAATGCATTTGTTCTTGATGTAGTTAGTCTAAATGCAAAGACTCCAAATGGTATGTCTCATAGAGTACATTCTCCAAAATAGCTTCAAGAAAACAACCTTGTTGATATCTGCAAGTTTTCTAAGCCCTAAACCACCTTCTTGGAAAGGTCTACAAATATTCTCCCAAACAACTTTTGGACCAGTATCACGCCAAAGAAAAGTAATGAACTTTCTCTCAATAGTGTTAAGAACACCTTTAGGTATTAATAAAGAACTCGCCCAAAAGAGATAAAAATGGTTAAGCACAGACTTTAAAACGTGAAGCCTACCAGTGAAAAACAGCCAATTAAGAGATCAATGACTAATCCTCTTGGTGACTTTGTTAATAAGACTTGGGCAATCCATTTTTCTAAGTCTATCAAAAATCAGAGGAACACCAAGAAAATGAACACATAGGTTTCCTTCCTTAAACCCAAGGGTGCTCTTAATACAATCTCTCAAATTACTGTTACTACCTCCAAAAAACACCTCACTTTTATCCACATTATACTTCAAACTAGAGAACCAATGGAAAAGCTTAAGAATAGTGACAATGCCTTTAATATAAATTGTAACACCCCGATCCCTTACGAGACCGGAACTCCGATCCTAAACCCGAGGTCTCGAAAAATGAGAAAAAAACAGACGGAGTTTTTCCTGTTTCTAGGACTATCTACAACCCTGTACTCAGAAGAAATGACCGCAATAACAACATATAATATTCATTTCATGACTTTCCAAGACTATAAGTCCATCTGAGTCTTTCTACTATATCAAAATATAATATACAAACATGCATTTCATTAACTATTGAAATTCTATGTGATAAAATCGATTATTATACCACTCTAATTTTATCTACTGAACTTTCTTATATTTTAAGTCAATCATCCCACACAAGCAAGAAAGCCATCTAAGCAATTAAAGAAAAATACTAAAGTTATTACAGGCTAGCAATTAACCACTAAATCTTACAAGACTTTAATACAACCCTCTGAATCAAATACATTGACATACAAAACCTCTATAATCACAAAGTAGATTACAAGCCAAGCTATTCAAATGCTCTACATAAATCCACATATGTCAATCAGTAAAAGCTAAAACATCTAGTCACGGTAACTCTCGAGCGTTATTTTCCTTAGACTCTAAAGACACCGAACCTGAAATGGTTAGAAAGAGGGAGTAAGCAATACAGTTGCTCAGCGAGGGAGAGGAAATAGATACTCGGGGAGTTTTGAAAACCTTTCGTGGAATGCGGATAGATCAAGTATATAATCAATAATATAAACTAATGTAGCTATGTTGACAATATATCATAAGCAATTAATTATTAATCATTAAAGAAGGCAAACAACCACAAAAGAACAAATACAATAAATAACCTTGGAAAATCAATATCATTATAATACATAACTCAAATATACAAGCTAGATATCTCATATAAAAGAACAAAAGCAATGGTAACTCTCCAAGGACATAGGCCCCAAGCGAGAGGTACTAAATAAAAGGATACGATGTTGATTACGAGCGTGAACCACGAACCATGAACCACGATCCACGAACTCAAAGAGACAATAATGATTTCGATATTGATAAGCCGGCAAAACCCTATACACCAAACGAGGGTATTCCTGATGTAACACCTCGTTAATCCTACGACCCAGCTCTTCCAGGGCGGTATCCCTAGCGAGAGAGGGAATAGCTACAGAGGATGGACAACCACTGGCAAGCACGATGCCGCCTAGTGGGTGGCCACCACATCTGTGCGAAATGGTTGCGCAACCAAGATAACGATAACGATAGGTATGAGTTTTCACTCGATGATATCTATAATTTTCAAGGAAAACCGATTCGACAACCATACGAGATAACATATACGAGATAATTTTACAAGCAATATAGTAATATAAATAAGGGAGAAGTATGTGACGACCAAGAACCTCTTCATATTCATTTTAAATTGTTGAATGTCTTATTTGAGCATTTAATGTACATTTATTCAATTTTTAGTATAAGACACTATTTATAAGGAAAATTTACTATTTAATTATCATGTAGGAGGAATGTGAAAAATATTATTTTGTGTATTTAATGTTGGGAGTATGCATTTAAAAAATAGTTTTCGTCTTGAATGAATAGTGTCACGAAAGAATAGTAACTTTTTGTAGAATTTTTATTTGGGCTTCTAGTAAATTAGCTAAACTTTGGACTTTTATTAGACCCTTAAATATATTTAATTAGACCCAATTTACTAACCTAACCCATTATTTCCTTAGTCTTTTATCTATATAATATAATAAGTGCCAAAAAAAAAAAGTGCAAAAGCTGGAATTACTGTAACAAATCCGAAAATGGCATAGGAGGAGAATTTCTTCATCAAACCTTGGAGTTGAGCTCTTGGCTTGCTTAGAGAGGATTCTAGAGCACCTAGGAGCTTCACCACCTTGCCTACATCTTCATACAAGTGAGGGAGTTGCATTCTTATAGCTATCTAAGTTTGTGTTCATATATTGAAATTATTGATTTGTTGATTATAGTTATAATACTTGTTATAAATGTTTAATATGTAGTTATTAGAGCCTATAGAGTAGACTTTTTAAGCTTGTTAACAAATTCTATGGTAGAATGCTCCAATTGAATGAAAGAGATAATGAATAGTGCTTGTTGTTAGGGTTTTGAATGAATTTGCTAATTAGATTGAATTGAGACTTCAATTAGATGCTCTAGGCCCTAGTGAAGCTAGTTGAAAAGCCACGTGAAGTTGAATCAACCGAAACCGAGCTAAATTGCGTAATTAGTCGACTTTAAAAAGGGGACTTTTTCCGTTGTGCAATCCGGGCAAGTTTGGGCTATGGTTTGGGTATCCTTGAGCTTAGGAAGTACTTTTGGTGCTTCCGTTACACGAATTTGGGGTTCGGTCAGTATAGTTGTAGTTCAAACCTGTTCGGGGCCTTCCCGAACTTTTGTTTCTAAAATGGGTTTTTATAATTTTAATAAGTGTCTTTGGTCTTAATTAAGAATATAGTATGATTAGGATGTGGTTTGGAAATCTTGAAACATGCATAGGATAAAGAAATCTTGGTTAAAGGAAAGGGAAAAGTAGTTTTTAGCCATTCTTGTTGCATTTGGAACTTGTTGTTGAGTTGTCTTGTATTGTATTAATTATCTAAAGTTAATAAAGCTATTTGAATTGATTGTGAGGCAAGGTTATGTTGAATGCTACTTTTAATTCTATAAAGCTAGTTCGTGCTATTGTGAACTTATATTGTGCATATATGTGAGGGCGGCTTACTTTGTTGACCCTCTTATGTATTATTTGATATCTTGAATGCTTGTGGCTTGTCTCAGGATTGCGCAACTATTTCGGACATGGTAGCGTCGAGAAACACGGGCGGCGTCGGGCTTGCCTTGCTCCCTCAACTACCATGGTGCCTATTCCCTTCTCGCTGAGGCATACTCCACTACCCCAGAGGCATAGTTCACCTGCTGGGCATGGACCTACCTCAGGAGAAAGGGTCGTAGGATCGGGATACATCCGGAGTATCCCAACTTGTTGGAGTAAGGGGTTTGCCGGCATTTATGAGAAGTTCATGGCTCGTGGCTCGTGATTGAAGACTTGAAGTGGAACCGTATCCTTTTTAATATGGTTAATTACTTGGCTATTTGATCTTGATATTTTATGTTATATATATATGACTTCTTGTGATTGCATATCATATTGCACGCCTTGGTATCCTGCATCACCTCCCTCACTGAGTATACATAGTGTATACTCACCCTCGTTTCTAACACCTTTCAGGATTAGTGCTATAAGCTGGAAATAGGATTGCCTTCTGTGTGGCCTGCCTGCTCTATCAGTATGAAGAACAAGGAAGAATGTGTACATTATGTGCCTGTATACTATTTGAGACCTTATGGTCATATATGTATTTGTGATATCTTAAGAAATGTAATATTAAAGTTTTAGTCTTGGGTGATAGTTGGGTGCTAGTGATTTGTAATTACTTCAATCATTTACTCTTCGGTTTAGTTGGCTTGCATGCTGATAGGGTCGAAACAGATTGAAGTTGTGGATTATGCTCTTGTGGTTGTATGTTGTTGTTTGCAGGTTTCCAAATAGTCCTATATATAGGGAAAACTCCGTCCGTTTTCCCTTAAATTTGTGCCGGAGGTTTGGAATTGGGTGAGAATAGCATGATAAATAGGAGTTCCGGTCTCGTGAGGGACCGGGGCATTACAGAAGTGGTATCAGAGCTTAGCTAGATAGCTAGGCACAAGCCGGGATAGGGTCTTCGGCTTGTGGGGTAGTGGCCTTAGTGTCAATGTGTTTAGAAAGTGTATGTGCATGTCTTATGTGATAAGAGAATTAATGTGATCAATGTGCTTATGTGATCAACATGTTTTATTTGTTGAGTGAACTAGTTGTGGTTTATGTGCTTGTGTGATAAGTGAAATGGATGTGGTTAACGTGCCTGATGTGTTTATATGTTCAATGTGTTTATGTGATTAATGCGAGCTATGTGATTAACGTGCCTTGTGTGAATTATGTGTTTTATGTACTTGAGTGCTCGATATGCTTTATATTACTAATGTGAATATGTGATTAACTTATTTTATGTGAAGTTGTTGTTTAAATGACTTAGTAGTTTATAATTTGTTATGTGAACTTGTTGCTTATGTGACTTTACTTGTTATAAATTGCTAACGTGATCAATGTGTTTTATGTGTTAAGCATGCTTACGTGACACAATGTGTTTTATGTATAAGGGTAACTCGCTTGTATGTGTAAGAAATTGCGAGGACGCAATTTTTATTAGGAGGGGAGAGTGTGACAACCGAGAACCTCTTCATATTCATTTTAAATTATTGAATGTCTTATTTGAGCATTAAATGTACATTTATTCAATTTTTAGCATAAGACACTATTCATAAGGAAAATTTACTGTTCAATTTTTCTGAAACTGTATTTTTCTCCTGTCACATATTATGTAGGAGGAATGTGAAAAATATTATTTTGTGTATTTAATGTTGGGAGTATGCATTTAAAAAATAGTTTTCAACTTGAATGAATAGTGTTACGAAAGAATAGTAACTTTTTGTAGAATTTTTATTTGGGCTTCTAGTGAATTAGCTGGACTTTGGACTTTTATTAGACCCTTAAATATGTTTAATTAGACCCAATTTACTAACCTAACCCATTATTTCCTTAGTCTATTACCTATATAATATAATAAGAGCAAAAAAAAAAAGAGTGCAAAAGTTGGAATTACTGTAGGAAATCCAAAAATGGCATAGGAGGAGAATTTCTTCATCAAACCTTAGAGTTGAGCTCTTGGCTTGCTTAGGGAGGATTCTAGAGCACCTAGGAGCTTCACCACCTTGCCTACATCTTCATACAAGTGAGGGAGTTGCATTTTTATAGCTATCTAAGTTTATGTTCATATATTGAAAATTTTGATTTGTTGATTATTGCTATTGTACTTGTTATAAATGCTTAATATGTAGTTATTAGAGCCTATAGAGTAGACTTTTTAAGATTCTTAGCAAATTCTATGATAGAATGCTCCAATTGAATGAAAGAGATAATGAATAGTGCTTGTTGTTAGGGTTTTGAATGAATTTGCTAATTAGCTTGAATTGAGACTTTAATTAGATGCTCTAGGCCCTAGTGAAGCTAGTTGAAAAGCCACGTGAAGTTGAATCAACCAAAACCGAGCTAAATTGCGTAATTAGTCGACTTTAAAAAGGAGACTTTTCTCGTTGATCAATCCGGGCAAGTTTGGGCTATGGTTTGGGTATTCTTGAGCTAAGGAAGCCCTTTTGGTGCTTCTGTTACGCGAATTTGGAGTTCGGTTAGTATAGTTGTAGTTCAAACCCGTTCGGGGCCTTCCCGAACTTTTGTTTCTAAAATGGATTTTTATGATCTTAATAGGTGTCTTTGGGTTTAATTAAGAATGTAGTATGATTAGGTTATGGTTTGGAGACCTTGAAACGCGCATAGGAGAAAGAAATCTTGGTTAAAGGAAAGGGAAAAGTAGTTTTTAGCCATTCTTGTTGCATTTGGAACTTGTTGTTGAGTTGTCTTGTATTGTATTGATTATCTAAAGTTAATAAAGCTATTTGAATTGATTGTGAGGCAAGGTTATGTTGAATGCTACTTTTAATTCTATAAAGCTAGTTCGTGCTATTGTGAACTTATATTGTGCATATATGTGAGGGCGGCCTACTTTGTCGACCTTCTTATGTGTTATTTGATATCTTGAATGCTTGTGGCTTGTCTCGAGGTTGTGCAACCTTTTCAGACATGGTAGGGTCGAAAAAAACACGGGCGGCGTCGGGCTTGCCGTGCTCCCTCGACTACTCTGGTGCCTATTCCCTTCTCGCTGAGGCATACTCCACTACCCTAGAGACGTGGTTCACCTGCTGGGCATGGACCTACCTCAGGAGAAAGGGTCGTAGGATCAGGATACATCCGGAGTATCCCAACTTGTTGGAGTAAGGGGTTTGCCGGCATTTACGTGAAGTTCGTGGCTCGTGGCTCGTGATTGAAGACTTGAAGTAGAACCGTATCCTTTTTAATGTGGTTAATTACTTGGCTATTTGATCTTGATATTTTATGTTATATATATATGACTTCTTGTTATTGCATATCATATTGCACGCCTCGGTATGCTGCATCACCTCCCTCACTGAGTATACATGGTATATATTCACCATTGTTTCTAACGCCTTTCAAGATCAATGCTATAAGCTGAAAATGGGATTGCTTCTTGTGTGACCTGCCTGCTCTATCAGTATGAAAACCAAAGAAGAATGTGTACATTATGTGCCTGTATACTATTTGAGACCTTATGGTCATATATGTATTTGTAATATCTTAAGAAATGTAATATTAAAATTTTAGTCTTGGGTGATAGTTGGGTGCTAGTGGTTTGCAATTACTTCAATCGTTTACTCTTCAGTTTAGTTGACTTGCATGTTGATAGGGTTGAAACATATTGAAGTTGTGGATTATGCTCTTGTGGTTGTCTGTTGTTGTTTGCAGGTTTTCAAATAGTCCTATATATAGGGGAAACTCCGTCCGTTTTTTCCTAAAATTCATGCCCGGGGTTTGGAATTGGGTGAGAATAGTATGATAAATAAAAGTCCCGGTCTCGTGAGGGATCGGGGTGTTACAGAAGTGGTATCAGAGCTTAGCTAGTTAGCTAGGCGCAAGCCGGGATAAGGTCTTCGGCTTGTGGGGTAGTGGCCTTAGTGTCAATGTGTTTAGAAAGTGTATGTGCATGTCCTATGTGATAAGAGAATTAATGTGATCAATGTGCTTATGTGATCAACATATTTTATTTGTTGAGTGAACTAGTTGTGGTTTATGTGCTTGTGTGATAAGTGAAATGGATGTGGTTAACGTGCTTGATGTGTTTATATGTTCAATGTGTTTATGTGATTAATGCGAGCTATGTGATTAACGTGCCTTGTGTGAATTATGTGCTTTGTGTACTTGAGTGCTCGATATGCTTTATATGACTAATGTGAATATGTGATTAACTTATTTTATGTGAAGTTGTTGTTTAAATGACTTAATAGTTTATAATTTGTATATGTGAACTTGTTGCTTATGTGACTTTACTTGTTATAAATTGCTAACGTGATCAATGTGTTTTATGTGTTAAGCATGCTTACGTGAAACAATGTGTTTTATGTATGAGGGTAACTCGCTTGTATGTGTAAGAAATTGTGAGGACGCAATTTTTGTAAGGAGGGGAGAGTGTGACGACCGAGAACCTCTTCATATTCATTTTAAATTGTTGAATGTCTTATTTGAGCATTAAATGTACATTTATTCAATTTTTAGCATAAGACACTATTCATAAGGAAAATTTACTGTTTAATTTTTCTGAAACTGTATTTTTCTCCTGTCACATATCATGTAGGAGGAATGTGAAAAATTTTATTTTGTGTATTTAATGTTGAGAGTATGCATTTAGAAAATAGTTTTCGTCTTGAATGAATTGTGTTACGAAATAATAATAACTTTTTGTAGAATTTTTATTTGGGCTTCTAGTGAGTTAGCTAGACTTTGAACTTTTATTAGACCCTTAAATATATTTAATTAGACCCAATTTACTAACCTAACTCATTATTTCCTTAGTCTATTACATATATAATATAATAAGAGCCAAAAAAAAAGAGTGCAAAAGCTGGAATTACTGTAGCAAATCCGAAAATGACATAGGAGGAGAATTCTTCATCAAACCTTGGAGTTGAGCTCTTGGCTTGCTTAGGGAGGATTCTAGAGCACCTAGGAGCTTCACCACCTTGCCTGCATCTTCATACAAGTGAGGGAGTTGCATTCTTATAGCTATCTAAGTTTATGTTCATATATTGAAAATTTTGATTTGTTGATTATTGCTATTATACTTGTTATAAATGCTTAATATGTAGTTATTAGAGCCTATAGAGTAGACTTTTTAAGCTTGTTAACAAATTCTATGGTAGAATGCTCCAATTGAATGAAAGAGATAATGAATAGTGCTTGTTGTTAGGGTTTTGAATGAATTTGCTAATTAGCTTGAATTGAGACTTCAATTAGATGCTCTAGGCCCTAGTGAAGCTAGTTGAAAATCCACATGAAGTTGAATCAACCAAAACCGAGCTAAATTGCGTAATTAGTCGACTTTAAAAAGGGGACTTTTTCCGTTGTGCAATCCGGGCAAGTTTGGGCTATGTTTTAAGTATCCTTGAGCTAAGGAAGTACTTTTGGTACTTCCGTTATGCAAATTTGGAGTTCGGTTAGTATAGTTGTAGTTCAAACCCGTTCGGGGCCTTCCCGAACTTTTGTTTCTAAAATGGGTTTTTATGATTTTAATAGGTGTCTTTGGGCTTAATTAAGAATATAGTATGATTAGGATGTGGTTTGGAAACCTTGAAACATGCATAGGAGAAAGAAATCTTGGTTAAAGGAAAGGGAAAAGTAGTTTTTAGCCATTCTTGTTGCATTTGGAACTTGTTGTTGAGTTGTCTTGTATTGTATTGATTATCTAAAGTTAATAAAGCTATTTGAATTGATTGTGAGGCAAGGTTATGTTGAATGCTACTTTTAATTCTATAAAGCTAGTTCGTGCTATTGTGAACTTATATTGTGCATATATGTGAGGGCGGCCTACTTTGTCGACCCTCTTATGTGTTATTTGATATCTTGAATGCTTGTGGCTTGTCTCAGGATTGCGCAACTATTTCGGACATGGTAGCGTCGAGAAACACGGGCGGCGTCGGGCTTGCCTTGCTCCCTCAACTACCATGGTGCCTATTCCCTTCTCGCTGAGGCATACTCCACTACCCCAGAGGCATAGTTCACCTGCTGGGCATGGACCTACCTCAGGAGAAAGGGTCGTAGGATCGGGATACATCCGGAGTATCCCAACTTGTTGGAGTAAGGGGTTTGCCGGCATTTATGAGAAGTTCATGGCTCGTGGCTCGTGATTGAAGACTTGAAGTGGAACCGTATCCTTTTTAATATGGTTAATTACTTGGCTATTTGATCTTGATATTTTATGTTATATATATATATGACTTCTTGTGATTGCATATCATATTGCACGCCTCGGTATGCTGCATCACCTCTCTCACTGAGTATATATGGTATATACTTACCCTCGTTTTTAACACCTTTCAGGATCAGTGCTATAAGTTGGAAATAGGATTGCCTTCTGTGTGGCCTGCCTGCTCTATCAGTATGAAGAACAAGGAAGAATGTGTACATTATGTGCCTGTATACTATTTGAGACCTTATGGTCATATATGTATTTGTGATATCTTAAGAAATGTAATATTAAAGTTTTAGTCTTGGGTGTTAGTTGGGTGCTAGTAGTTTGTAATTACTTCAATCGTTTACTCTTCGATTTAGTTGACTTGCATGCTGTTAGGGTTGAAATAGATTGAAGTTGTGGATTATGATCTTGTGGTTGTATGTTGTTGTTTGCAGGTTTCCAAATAGTCCTATATATAAGGAAAACTCCATCTGTTTTCCCCTAAATTTCGTGCCCGGGGTTTAGAATTGGATGAGAATAGCATGATAAATAGGAGTCCCGGTCTCGTGAGGGATCGGGGCGATACGCCCCGAAACCAACACTCCCACACCTGCAAGATACTCCCTGGCCTTAACGGTCCAAGCGAGCACCGAGGCTATGGCGAGTCGGCCCGAAAGTGCACTATGCACGTATTGTCTGCTCTGGGGCCCATACCCCTCATGGTTTTGTCGCCTCCAAACCACTGCCAGGAAAACGGCCGTGCACAAATATACAAGCGAACTCTATATATTCAGTGGCCCAGACTTGTAACCTTCCGATATGGGATGGGGTTACCACATCCGTCCCTCCTTAAGGAGGCCCAGCGCCCTCGCGGGTTACTGGTTCAAAGGAAGGCCCACTATGATACCACTTTGTAACGCCCCAAAACCAACACTCCCACGTCTGCAATACTACCTGGCCTTAACGGTCCAAGCGAGCACGAGGCCATGGCGAGTGGGCCCGGAAGCGCACTATGCACGTATTGTCCGCTTTGAGGCTCATACCCCTCACGGATTTGTCGCCTCACAACCACTGCCAGGAAAACGGCCGTGCACGAATATACGAGCGAACTCTATATATTCAATAACCCAGACTCGTAACCTTCCGATGTGGGATAGGGTTACCACAAAGTATATATATATTCACTCAATTTATAACAAAGTACACATAATTAAATATAAGCAATTACATTAAACTGTACAATTTATGAGCAATAAGCAAACTAAGATGCACAAGAGAATGAAAACCCCCTCACCTTGGGATTTACTCTCAAACACCTTGAATTGGTTTAATGGATCAACCCCTAGTAGCACGTAGGAGAACACATACTCATCACAAGAAATCTCATAGATGTCATTCATAGCCAATATAATAATGTTCACATTAATGGCACAACTAGCAATTCCACATGATTAAATACCACTTAGCAATAATGGACATTGGCAAGAATTATCAATATAAACAAGTCATAAGCATATTCGCTTAATTCCTAACAAAACAAACATGTAGCTCAACTCACTAACTTTTCCAAATAAATAAACATTCCACACAATTACAATTAGACTATTCAATTTCTATCAACTATCTATCTAACCAATCAATCATGCTATAGACATGACATAAATGCTATCAATACAAACAACCACTTAACACACAAAGAACTCTAACAAGCTAACTAATCAATAACTAAGCACTTAAGCCACATTAAGACTCCAACTCAAGTTAAGCATACATTTCTAACATAAGGACTCCAACACATATTACACCATACTCATAAGGATAGAAACCTAATTCTTCAACACATTACCTCAACACACAGTCAAACATTTGCATAAGGTAAATTACAACATACTTTAATTAACACATTTATTAAACATTCAACCAACTACTCAATCACTTAAGCTACACTTGACACTCACATTCACCTTTCAACTAAACCACGTGCAATTGACACCAATTAGACCTTATCAACACATTTATCATAAAAGAACGTACTAAATCACATTCTAACTAACTTTTAGCACAAAAATGCAAGCTAAATGTCATAACGCAATTTCATTTTACTCCAATCATCACCTAACATCAACCTAAGCTAGCAAGCATTTAAATACCATAAGAATAACTCAAAAGGCTCTTAAAATCCATTTATTCCCAAAATTTCAGCCAACGCACCCCATTCGTGTTTTGCACATTTACACATTTCTAAGCTAATCTACTATGCTAAGATGGCATATAAACATTTATGAGCAACAAAACTAGGCTAAGAATCAAGTTTAGGCTTCAATTTTAGCATTTCAACACAAAACCCAACTACTATTCATCATAAAAATAAAAAACGTTATAACTAAATTCTAAAACGGTAAACATGTGTCATAACACCTAAATAACAAGTATCAAATGTAAATTTAGCAATACAATGCAAGAATAATATGTTTTAAAGCAATTTTGAAAAGAGCCCTCACAAATTTTTCGTTTCGAAAGTTGAACAACGAATGATAGATGTGAAGTAACAGTTCATACGAGTTCAAAAATGTCCGGGTTGGCCTTTGATTCCACATCTAACCCATTCAATTCGCTAAAAATGCCCAAAATTTATTATTCCCGTAGGCAAGGGTTTTGGATGATTTTGAGCATTTTTGAGCATTTTTGGGTATTTATATTATTATGTAAGTCAACAAAAGTCAATGCAAGACTTAGTTGGGGATTTTTCACTATTTCGCTTTAAAACACTACTTTTTCACGCGAAAATGCTACTTAAACTTTTCAGTTTGTTTCTAAAATAATTTTACAAAGTCAGGGTCAATAAAATGCTACTTAAACTTTTCGGTTTGTTTCTAAAATAATTTTACAAAGTCAGGGTCAATAAATAATGATATAACTAAGTTTTAAAATATTTAAAGGACTAGTTTTAAAAATTTAAAGAAATAATCCTCAAATAAACTTTAAAAGTATTTTAAATGTAATTTTCATTAAAAATCTTTATAAAAATAATATGAATGCACATATAACAAAAATAAAATAAATAAACTCGTAATTTTACTAATAGAAGTTAATTAAACACATAATTGCACGTAAAAGACAAATAAACATGAAATTTCACATATTATGACATAAATATTTTAAACAATTAAATGCACCTATCTCATTTACTAAAATAAATAAAAACATGATTCTACTCATAAAAGTTAATTAAACATGAAATTCGCACGTGAACTTCAAATATACAAATAATTGCACTTATAGACATAATCGGGGCATCACAGAAGCCATGTCCGCTTTAAAAAAATGAGGAGGTTATCTGTAAAACAAAGATGATTAAGTCTAAGCCTATCACATTTCAAATTAAAAATATAATCATGCCTATTCCCCAACCTATTAAGAAGGAAAGTAAGCACTTCCATGCAAACGACAAAGATATAAGGAGAAATTGGATCACCCTGTCTAATGCCATTGGTACTTTGAAAATAACCTTCTAAACTACCATTGATGGAAACTGAGAAATGAGAAGTAAAAGTCCAAGCACGAACACAGTTAATGATGTTTGAAGGAAAACCAAAAGCGTGAAGAGAAGAAAATATAAAATCTCATCTCAGTATCAAAGGCCTTCATGATGTCAACTTTTAAAGTACAACAAGGAGTGGATTATGCCTGTGATAACCACAGACAATGTCCTGGGCTATAAGAATATTTTTAGTGATAAGCCTGTTTTTCACAAAAACAGATTGATTGCTAGAAAAAATATATAAAAGACATCTCTTAATGCGATTAGGAACAATCTTAGTAATGCACTTATAAATAGTATTACAACATGAGATAGGCCTGTAATCCTTAACTATGTAAGGAGAGGGGAATTTAGGAATAAGAACAATAACATCCTCCCTGACAATATTTCAAGCAACCTTATAAAAGTGAGGGGTAAAACCATCGGGGCCTGGACTCTTGTTGCCATCTATAGAGAACATGACATCTTTAATTTTCTCACGAGAAACATGGGTTTTGAGCTATTGAGCAAGCTCATGAGGAATGGACTTACGGATAATGGTACGAATGTTATCGAAATGAAATGTTCCCTAGTGATATTATTTGAACCAAGAATATTAGTAAAGAAATTTAAAAACTCTTTGCGTACCTCATCTTCATTGGTAAGAGTATGACCATGGGAGTTGGTGATTCGGGTAATGGAATTTTGGACAATTCTTCCTTTAATGGCTTTATGGAAAAAAAAACAATGTTGGAGTCGCCTTCTTTCAACCAATGAATGCGGGATTTTTTTTTAAACATAGCTTCATGAGCATTAGACAACATGTTAGCCTAAAGGCCTTAATTTATGTTTTGATGATAATTAAATCTTAATTATACAGTTTCTCTATTGACCAGTCTGCCATGTATAAGTTTATTATTTGAGGATTAGTCAAAGCTTGAAGGATATTCAAGTTAAGAAAGCTTATGAAGATTGGAAAGATGCTCAAGCTCATTAAAGAAAAGTGATAACACAAGACATCGTCCAACCAGTAGCTCAAATTGTATTCAACATGTTTAACAAGATCAAGGTACATGATCAAACTCAAAATTCTATGAAGGTGGAGATCCATGAAGATCCATGATGATTTATGTGCTATCTTACATAAAGATCTCTCATTATGAAGATTGAAATATGAAGCTTGAAGAAGGAGTTACAAGGAAGAAGACGTGGTCAAAAGAGGTAGCAGCTTTGTTATGTTGTACGCCTTGGATTGAATTTTGAAAGCACATAAATGTTTTTTAAAACTAAGTAAATATGTTCGATCTTTCCAAAATCTCTCTTCGCCTTGCTTTAAAACTGGCTTAAAAGACTTGTCAGGCTATACTTGCAAAGCCTGGTAGATTCTGTCGGCTAAGGGACTCAACCGACTAAGGCAAGTAATAGTTGGATGAGCCTAACGAATGAGGGCCTCATCCTACAACCTTATTAAGTAGTTCTAGAGGGCTACGGATGAGCTGCTCATCCGACACCTCGACCGATAGTTCAAAAAAACTAGTCGTTAACTCGCCGATATAAGTTTTTCTATTTAAGAAAATAATGTTTTTGAATGACAAAAATTTTGAGAATCTAAGAAAAACTCTTAAGAATGTTTATTGAGTTTGTGTTAACACCTTCAAAAGTATTTATTGAGCTTTCACTTGAAAATCTTTGAGATGCTAATTGATATTTATTTGTATTCATTCATCTCAAACGGAAATACACACTTACTCATATCTTTCATTCTCATTGTTCATTGTAAACACTCTAGAGCTAAACATTGAGTGAATAATAATTTAGAAAGAGAAACGGGTTAGGACTTTTTTTGTGGATTCAAAGAAAGGAAAAGTCTTGCTTTGCTCTTATAGATTTAAGAGTGGATTGTAAGAGTTGGTCTGTGATTGACCAACTTTTGAAGAAGCACCACTAGTGTTGTTTGTAGAAAATCCTAAGGAGAAGTTATCTTAGGTGGTTGATGTAGAGTAGCGAACCACTCTAATATCAATGTGTTTTGTCTTCTTTCTCTCTACTTTTCTCTAATTTACTTTTGTGCCTTCTATCTGTTTGATATTTTGCTTGCTTGCTTTGAGATTACTTTAATCAAAATTTTAATTGGAAGCAAGTGGTCATATACTTAATTCATCCCCCTATTAAGTATAATTGCCTAATAATCGGTATTAAAAGTTAGGACTTTACATATAGTCTAATAACTAATAGAGAATTATAATGGCAATTACACCAATGTCTATCATAGTAGAGGATTAGTCTTCCACCAATCTACCATTGTTTATTGGAACCAACTACTCTTATTAGAAAGCTAGAATGAAAATACATATTCTTACAAATGACAATAAAGCTTAGAGGATTGTCACTGATAAACCAATTATTCCTATGAAAACTAAAAATGAAGGAGACTATACTATTACTATTACCATTTCTAAGCCTGAAGAAGAATATAATGATAATGATTTTTAGATTGCTGAAAAAAACTATAAAGATATGAACATATTATATCTTGCTTTAGATCCATATGAATTTAATAAGATCACTGGGTGCAAAAGTATTAAAGAAATTTGGGATCAATTAGAAGTCCCTTATGAAGGAACTAATCAAGTTAAAGAAACTAATCAAGTAAGCAAATATGAAATGCTTAAGATGTCACAAGATGGAAGTATTGAATAAATATTTTCTAGATTTACTGATATTGTAAATAGCCTTAAATCACTTGGGAAAGAGTATTCTAATGTAAAAATTGTAACACCCCGGACCTAGCATGTAATGAATAGTACTATTTGCGTATAAATGTTTGCATATAATTATGTGGTTACTTTAATTAAATTCATTCATTTATTTACATTATTTTCACATTTCTTGAAATACGTGCAAACTGCGTTTAAATAATTTATAGGAAATAATTATCTTAGTATTATATTTATTTGGAAGTATTCTCTTGCATTTAAGTGTTAAATTTAACTATTTTCAATTAATTGAATAATGAGCTTCGAGCCCGAAGCAAATTTCAAAATATTTTATTTAATTTTTTTGACTTCATATTTGAACTAAGTGACATATTTACAGTATTCGTTCATCGAAATAATTGTTGCATCGCATGTCAGGAGCATATAATTGAGAGATTAGTGTAACAAATAAATAGTAACATGTAGGATCGCATTTCGGGCCATTAGAAGAGCTAGGATTACATTGGGCCAATATATTTCATCCTACCATTTATTTTTAAAAGCCCAAAACCCATCTAAGCCCAACCAATCCCTTATATTACCTAAACTAGTAAAAGAAAACCAAAGAAAAAAAAGAGGCAATCGGGTTTGGGGAAAAGAAAAGGGAAAAGGAAGAGTTTTTCTAGGGCTTGCATTGGAGAGCTAGTTGGAGCAATTTCAAGGAGAATTGAAGTATCCCTTGCATTTTTCTAGCATTTCTAGTCTTCTTGGAGGTGAGGGAATCATCCATATGTGTTTTCTAATTGTTTATTTAGCTCGCAAAATAATATTAATGATATATATATTTGATTTATGAGTTGATATAGCTTGTAATGGTGTTTATCTATTGTGTAGAGTAAACTTTTAAGCTTCTTGCACTTATTTAGCTAAAGCTTGTAGGTGATTAAATGTAGAAGAAGATGGCTAGTGTTTTTGCTTAAAGAATAATGTTTGAATGTTATGTGTTTGTTCTAATGCTTAAGTGAAGCCATACAAGTGTTTATATAGCTAATTAAGTGTTTAAAATAGCTAGTGTTTGAGTAGAGCTTAATGTGTGTATGTGTGTTAAGTGAGCCGTGTGTGTAAGTCAGCCCAATGGGCCTTGTAGCCACGACAGTCCACTGTCGTAGGCTTCTTGTCCCCTCCCCTTGACCCAAGCATGTTATAAATGATTATATTTTAGTGCTAAGTGAAAATGCAACGTTTGTTAGAAGTTTGATCTTGTTTTAGCTTGAATTGTAGATAAGTAGATTAGGTGCTTTAGTTTAGAATTAACGTGTAATGAATGTGTTGGTGAACTTAGATGTGTTAGAAACCCTGAGCATGCCATGTGTAATGTTTAAGAATGAATGCAAGCTATGTGAATTAAGGAGTGCCATAATAGCATGTCATGTAGTTTAAAGTAGTGTAGCGTATGTTTATTGATTTTAGAGCACGAGAATGATAATGTGCATGAGAGTGGCCTCTTTTGTCACTTCTCACTTACGTGTATTTATTATATTCGAATGCTAAAGTGCTTCAACGTGGCAACATGTTATGTGCTATAAACTGTCTCAAGCGACTAATAGTGCTAACTAGCGTTCAATGTAGGAAAGGTTGCAACCTTAAGCCTCGACCCGAGTGTGGTGATCATTCACTGGGTGGCAGAGGGCTTGCTAGTGGATGCTAACCCGCCGTGGACTATTCCTTAGTCGCATGGACGGAGCGTTCCATGGATGTGTCATAGGAATCGGGGTACATCCGGAGTACACCCATTGGAGCGATAAGTGATGCCGGTAAGCGAAGTGTCAAGAGATGAAAAAAGAAGTAGCGGAAGAGAAGAGTAGAGAACCCGCATGGACACAGCGTTCCATGGGGTTAGCAATATCCTTTTAAATATGTGTTATTTGGCGTTTAAAGTTAATGTTTTAAAATTATTGTCTTAAAGCTAAATTCTCGCGTACTTAAATGTTAATTAATGCTGACTTTTATGCTCTGTATGCATTGCACGAAAACTATTTTCGAAAACCTCCCCGTTTTATCCCTCCCTCACTGAGCATAAGTGTATGCTCACCCCTCTTTTCTCTAACATTTTTAGGTGAAGTGAAGTTGGTCCTTCAAGTCAGAGAAGAAAAGAAATTCAAGAGTTTCTTTGGTTGCCTGTGTGATGTATATGTAAAGTGAACTTGGTGGATGTCTTGTTTTCTTAGTGGTCATGTTGACCTTATATTTATATATTTGTTAAATGTGAAAGTTTATAACTAAAGATTTAAAATAGAGTTTGTTAAAGTGGTATGATAAGTTTATTTTGTTGCCTTAGCATACTAAAGTTAGTGGTAATGCATGTATGTATTTCTTGCTTAGCTAAAAGAATGCTTATATGGTCATGTGAACTTGAAATGGAATTATATATATGTGTGTTATTGAGATTCTTCTGAGTGCAAGGTTTTGGATTGGCCTAAGTACAAGAAAAACTCTGTCCGTTTTATCTCATTTTCATGTCTGGGATAGGGTCGGGTAAATGATAGTGAGATTAATAAGGGTCTCGATTCCGCGAAGGGTCGGGGCGTTACAAAAATAGTAGGAAAATTTCTCTGAAACTTGATCGAATCATGGGGAGCAAAGGTAACGACAATTGAGGAAGCAAGAAATGTCAAAAATCTTACCATTAGTGAGCTCATGGGATCCCTCATAAGTCATGAGTTGAAGAAGAATGATCGAGAAAAGAAAAAGAAAAATAACAAAAACTCACTTGTACTTCTCGCATCAAAAGAGATGAAGATGAAAAAGATAATAAAGATGATGATGATGATGAATTGGCCCTACTTGCAAAGAACTTGAAGAAAATTTTCAAATACAAAAAGATGAGAAGAGGAATTTCATCAAACAATCAATTGAAGAAGAGAGGGAAAGAAAAGACAAATGATGAACCAAGATGCTTCAATTGCAAAAAAAACTAGGACATATCAAAGTAAATTGTCCCAAGTTGATCAAATCAAAAGGATGAAAAGTCATGAGTCAGTCACAGTTGGATCATCATCTAGGGAAGATGGGTATGAGATATTAGTGTATTATGCGCTAATATATAGCATTAGTGCAAGTGGGAGATTATTAGATATATGCCCTAATGCTACAATTAGATGACTTACATTTGGGCATTTTGATGTTTACTTGTTTTTAATATATAAATGTCATGTTTAATCATTTATATTCTCCTTCTTTCTCGTATGAATGAGTCCTTAGTATTTTCATTAAAGAAACGTATTCCCAAGAGTTGAAAATATGTAAGCATGATTCTTTGGCACGAGAAATACTTAAAATATTCATAGCCCTTAGATTATTTGAAAGAGACTTCAACTAATCAAGTATGGGATATCACATTGGTTTGTTACCTTTGATTAATATGAGATGTTAATGATAAAGGATAGTGAGTCACATATCATATAAGTATGAGATACTAATAGTAAACATGTGGGTGAGTATTAGAGGAATACTCACTGAGCGTGACATGAATAACAAATCACATGAGATGGATTAATGATTTGGTATTCGTTGCGATGGTGCAAGTAATCTTTAGACTTGAGACAACACGGCTATCATATGTATTGAGGTTTGATGCTTACTTTTGGATAATGTTTCTCCCGAGCACGGAAAAGATACATTCACTCGTAGTATCATTCTTTCAATATAGAGAGTGGCACGTGCTTGTCAAGAAAGAATCCATAACCTCAGTTTATGAGGAGATGTCCTATGCGATTCAATTATGTTTGGTAAATGAGAAAAACTTGGCCATACACGATTGATGAAAATGTGTTTTTCCATGATTGCCATCTCTCATTTTACCACATTGAATCTAGGCATAGAATTGAGTCTATGAACTTAATTAGACCATGGTTCTTACTCAATCGCGACATTATAATGGAATGATTGAATTGAAGTGTAATCAACAACTAAATAGGTTCATTGTATGATTACTTCATTGCCTTATAAATTTTTTGATATGTTGCTAGACGTCACTCAAGACCTTTAAGGGTGTTTCAAGAATCGAGGAAAAATTCTTGAAACAAATCAGGAGCTTGATTGGAATTATAAGTTTTTAATGTTTCCTTAATGCTATTTGGCTATGAACCTAGAAAATCACACCATATTTGCAGAGAGATCAAGTCTTGTTTGGACTTGAATCATCTTCTCTAATAAATTATTAAGAGTTAATAATTGTAGTATCAACCATTAAGAGTTAATGGGGCAAATTTGTAAGCTTGACAAAGATTTGAGGTGCTTAGTGCAAATAGGTAAAGTATGAATTTTATCTATTGGTTGCCAACATGTAGATGTGGCAAAATATAAACCAATACACACAAAGCTACCAAACTAAATCTTAGCCATTCAAGCTTTTGATCCAAGGGTTGACAAAAGTCAACAATTGTAGGCTACTTAAGAGTTAAGTTATATGCCAACTTGTCTTGTGAAAGACATAAAGCAAAAGTTTACATGTATTGGTTTGGCCAGCCAAGAGGAAGAGAGAGAATGTGCTTTTTTTTTTGCCTTGGTTTTGCCATATATATATATATATATATATACACACATTTACTACAAAGTAAGTTGCAAGAACATAAGTTTTAGTTCTTCCTTTTACTTGGTATCTTGGAGTATTTTGAGACTTAGAAAAGATACTTGATTCTTCCAAGGAGTTTTCTAGCACTTCAACTCAAGGAGAAGGAAATACTTCTTCAAATTGCTAGGTGGACAATCTAGAGCTTCTACATTTGTGGAAGGTGCAAAGATCCTCTCAAAAGCTTCACCAAGCAAACTTTCCTTAGGTCTTCAAGTGGTATTCCATTCTTATTGCTTTACCTTTCATTTTAGATGTATATTGCATAGATATCAAGTGTAGGGATTGGTTATACATATGAATGCTTTGAAAAATTATATTTTATAGTTTCTTCCCCTGCGTATCTTTGATTCATTATGTATAATCCCAGATATCGATCTTTCACTTCTTAGTTTTAATCTCCAAAAGGTCTGGACTTTGACCTAATGGCCTCCCACAGGCTTTCGACACTCATACCGCCCTCATGGTGTGTCCATGAGCCTCTACTAAGTCTCAAGTTAGGGCTAGGACCCATTCTTGCTTACACACCCCCTAGGAGGTAGGTGAAGGTGCATGCAACCAGATATAGCTAAGGTTTTAAAAATTGTTAACGTAGTGGAAACATAGTAACATGCTCATCTAGGATCAAACCACATAATTCTTACAAGAACTATTGGATAAACGGAACTAGGATGCGAATCCCAATTGTGTGAAGATCAAAATTCAGCAAATAATAGAATTTGTTACTTGAATGCGTTAGTTTTGAAACTTAACGAAAAACAAAAGATTCAACCTCAAACTTGTTGTGGAAAGATCTACAAGCTTTGGTGATAATGAACACCTGTTGATCTTCTCTTTTATGACCTTCTTCCTTCTCGAAGATGATGAAGAATTGTAGGATTCTTCTTCTTGTTTTTCTTTTAGCTTCTAACGTGTAGAATAGAGAGAGAGAGAGAGAGCTTTTAATTTTTTCTTGCTCTTTTGCGTATGAGTATATGTCCAAGGGGTAGAGGAGAATTCCTTTTATAGACAAGAAAAAAGATAGGAACATGAAACCCATTCAAATTAGGAAAAAGTGCCACAAGCCTATAAGAAATGTATCTGGACACTTCTATGGATCTTGGATTGTAAGTAATCCATCATAATCCAACTAATACACATTTAGGCTTTCCAACCTTGACTTATTCCATTAAAAAGTCATGGATGCACTCCAAGATGAATACTGGTGTTCACAGAAGCTCGTTAGACTAAGTATAACCTTTGTCTTCAACCTATTAAGTAGAATGATCAAAACACCCCTGCATGTAACACTCACAATCAAGATAGAGTTTACTGTACTATCTTTTCCTTGAATGCATCTTCTCCTTGAGACATCTAAATCCTTTTAAGTAATCATCCTCTAGATATGAAACACTTGATCTAGGGAGCGACCCCTAAACCAGATATCTGATATACCCTTTGGGTATAAGCTTAGCTTTGGATGATCTACCAGATAATCACAAGGGAGCGATTACTATGTCTCCCAACGACATGGATTCTATATTGTGTATGCACATTCCAACTAGTCACACCTATATGCCCAACATACAGAGCTATTGACCCACATGTGAGGTCTCACCCATAGTGCATCCAAGCATATGAATATAATTTCGTCAATTCATCCACATATGCTTAAGATTAAGAGTATTCATCACTTAGTAGTATAAGCTATATTTGATCTCTATCTATGATAATACCTATTAAGAAATCATACATAAGTAGCTCGTTCAGTATGTGACACACACACTAGTGAGTCTTAGTCTGAAAACCCACCAATGACCAAGCTAGGTCACCCTTCTCATGAGACGATCTCACTATAACCAAAACCATGATGAAGTGCCTAGCTCCATCATTCAGTTATGAACTGAATCTAGAACCAAATGTCAATGACTTAGACCTTTTCTGCTCGGTCACCATGCACCTAAGTCATTCACTATGAATCTAGGACCTCTATATAAGTAAATGCACATAAATAAGATAGAGATAATAAGAATGAATGCTTTCATTATACTAATAATAACAATATGTATCCAATGTCACATAAATGTCATGTGCTAGTGAGTTTTAGGGCATACAAATTCCGACAAACTCTCTTTTGTACTAAAAATTACTTCTACTACCTATCTTAAGACCCATAGACTTTACATGAGCTGAGAAAACTTTCTATTTAAGAGTTTTGGTAAATGGATCTACTAGGCTATTAGCTGAGGCAATTTGCTCTACCACTATATCCTATCGCTGGATAAACTGTCGAATTAACTGGTATTTTCTCTCTATATGTTTGCCTTTTATGTGATTCATCGACTCCTTATATTGTGCTATAACCCCAAAGATAATTTCGTCTACCTAAGTAAAAACCTATCCAGAAGTGGACTTTCTGGAATCTCTATTAGTCTAAAAATCCGAGTCTGTATAATTTAGACGATGCCAAATCGTCTGCACAATACTCCAATCCATAGTTATTCATTCTCCAAATATACTTGAATATATGCTTAATCCCGACCAAATGAGCCAGTCCAGGGTTTGACTTATATCTGCTAATCATGCCCACAACAAAACAGATGTTTGGTTTTTTACATAGCATTGCGTATACTAATAGCTAAGCCATATGAAACCTTCTTCATGCTTTCTATCTCCTCGAGTGTCTTTGGACACTAATCTCCAGATAGAGGTACTCTATGCCTAGAAGGTAACAAACCTCTCTTTGAGTCTTGTATGCTAAATTAAACAAGAATCTTCTCAATGTTTGAAGATTGGGATAATGCTAGTGTCTTATTTTTGCAATCATGCAAGCGCTTGATCCCAAGAATATAACTAACTTCTCTTAAATCTTTCATTTGGAGTTGAGTAGATGTCTAAACCTTTATGGATGACAACATCCCTACATCATTCCCGATTAATATAATGTCATCGACATAGAGGATTAAAAATGTTATACAATTGGCATTACCTTTCTTGTACGCACATGGCTCATCAATGTTTTGATCAAAGCCAAAAAATTTGACCATTTTATCAAACTTGATGTTCCATGCACAAGATGTCTGCTTAAGTCTATAAATAGACTCTTTAAGCTTGTAAACTGTATTTTCTTGAGGTGTCCCAGGTGCAATTAACTGAGTCACTATATCGTGTTCTATGAGGTACTGCCGGTGAAGGATCTATTAGGGTCATGAACAACATCTAGCTAATAATCTAGGCAGAAGCATGACAACAATTTCAAAAAAATTTCAAGATTAAGTATTATGTTCATAAAACCCTAAACTTGAGTTCGTGTAATTAACACAATCAAAGCACATATATAACTAATATATGTAATGAATAGATAGATTTAAGTTATACCTCTTGAAGACCATCAAAGGAGATGAAGATTGCTCACTTGAATGTTGACTAACCTTCCCACAAGGCATAACATACATACATATATATACATATTATGTCAATCTTCCAACTATACAAAAAATTAATTCAAGCTAATCACCATTAGTTTAAATTATGGAAATAACTTTTTCACATTTGCATATTAGCCCCAATAATTATTGATAATTATACATTGGCCCCATAATTAACAATTAGTTTCATATAGGCCCCATTAACATTTAATGACCAATTATATTATTGTTAACTCCTTAACAATACAAGAGAAATAAAACACAATCGTTAACACTTTAACAATTCATAAAGACACAATATACAAGCTCAATAGAAACTCATTCCTTGTGTTTTTTTGTGTGTGACTTTCTGGATTCATCGTCGTATAGTAACGAGAGAATATTAAACACTTTTAATCCATTTAGATAATGTCTCATCTATTCTCAAAATACCCCCATGTTCTAGGTTGATGTCTAGCAACGTGTCTAGACAATTTATAAGGCAATGAAGTCCGACTCAAGTGAATCTACTTATAGTGGCGAATTATCGTGCAATCCAATCCTTCCATTAATCGTCCCGTCAAGCAAGTTCATAAACTCGATACTATGCAAAGATCCAAATGGTGGAATGAGGGATGACACATGTGTAACACCCTGAACCAAGCATGTAGTGAATAATATCTATTTGCACATACCTATGTGTTTAATTTAAGTAATTGTGTGAATTTGTGTTTACTTTAACTTTGACATTTATTTATTAACTTTAACTTTCACATTTTTTTCAAAAATATTTGAATAATATTTAAATAAATTATATGAAATGAATATTAACCATTTTATTACTTGTATTATTTGAATTTATCTTCTTGCATTTATTTTCTTTATTTTCAACTAAATGAATAAGTAGTTCCAAGCCTTGAGTGAATTTTCAACTATTTTATCTTTCTAATTTTATATTTTTCCCTCATTACTTGCCATATTTAAAGTATTCTTTCATCGAAATTAAGTGCATATCATATTGGGAATGAGAAATATAAAATAGTTAGTGTATCGTATGAATAGTGTTAACTGGTTTACATTTTTGGGCCTTTTGAAGTCTAGTATTGTTTTTGGGCCAACCAAGCAATTGAACTCAATTTTCTAAAGCCCAAATCATGCCCAAATTATAGCCCAAGCCCACAATTATCTCTTATAAGCCAATATTGCACAAAAAATGACCAAAAATAGAAAAAAAGGGTGAAGAAATCGGCCAAAGGGGAAAGGAGATAAATAGAAGAAAAATTGCTAGGGTTGATCCTTTTGGTGCCATCCAAGCTTGTTTGATGTGATTTTGAGACATCCTAAGCCATTTTCTAGCTTATTCTACTTGTTATGGTGAGGGATTCATGAAATTTGCATTTTTCATTAATGTCTAGTTTATGCCAAATAATTTTAATGCTATAAATGATGGTTTTAATGCTTGTTCTTGCTTGCAATGATGCTTCCTTAGCTTCTAGAGTATACTTTTAACGTTTTTACACTTATTTAGCCATAGATTGAATGATGACTAGTTGGAGAAGACAATGAATAGTATTTTTGTCAAGTTTGTGGTTTTAATGGTTATATGCTTGTTTCAATGCTTAGAAAAGGTGTCATAAGTGCTAAAATGACTAAATTAATGCTTAAACTTACTAGGATATGGTTAGAACTTGGAAAGAATGGATTGAACATAAAGAGGCATTTATGTGTTTTTGGGTCGTGTGTGTGTTTGTGTGTTTGTGTGTTTTTAGAGCTTGGTTGTGGTCAGTTATTGATTGTGAAGGGTCTAGTATGCTCGTATTGTCACCTCGTTGTTTGATAGCTTGTATAATTGCTAGAAAGTATAAAGTGCTAGTTAAAGAAAGTTGAATTGATTGTTAGAAATTGAATTGGAATAGACTAGTTGAGTGTCTAAGTGAACTTGAATGGAATATGGTTCTAATTGGAGGTGTTACATGAGTTGAAATGCATGTGTACTTTATCGGGAATTGAGTGAAATATATGAACTCTCGTTTATATTGAATGTATTGATTATGTGCTTATTAATTGTATCATATGTGCGATGACAACCTACTTTATTGTTCCTCAATTGTGTGTATCAAATTGTGTGTTGTACTCGTTAATTGATGTGTTATGTTATCATATCGTATCGTATCGATGGTTGTGCGACCTTAAATTTGGGACGGATGTGATGAGTCTTTCTAGGTAACATCGGGCTTGCCGGAGTTGTGTTGCTCTAGCTCCGTACCCTATTCCCTCACCTGCTTGTCTGGAGATCGACAGGGGGTGTGTCACGCCCTGACCCCTCACGGAATCGGAACCTCTATTCATTCCCTTAACAACAACCCGACCCTAACCCTGGGCGCGAAAAACGAGAAAAAACGAATGGAGTCTCCCTTATTTATAGGATTATCCACAAATCTGCACTTAGAAGAAATGATCTGTAAAATATAATATAACATTCATACGATAATACACTCAAGTTTCTAAGGCCATCCGAGCCTTTCTACTTAGCCAAAGCAAAGTATACATGCATCATTTCATTAGCTTCTAGCACACTATGATCATAATTTCACTTATCATACAACTTTAATGTTTCTTATTTAACTAATTTAGAATGTAAGTTCCATTCCACCATCCACAAGCCTAACTACATACAGACTATTACAAGCCAACCAAATTTAGATTAACTTTATACAAACCAACAACTCAAACTAAATATATACAAATACAACCACATATCATACAAGGCACTGAGGCTCAATAATAGATACACATTCCAGCACATACATTACATGACATCCACCTCGATCTACAAGTAGTTAACTAGTACAACCACGCAAGGAAACTTTTGAGCTTCCACCCTTTCAAACTTTGAAGGGCTGAACCTGAAATAGTTAGAAAGAGGGGTGAGCATACAATACATGTATACTCAGTGAGAGAAGAAATAAACGGAAGCTTTTGAAAACTATTTTCGTGTTGTGCAAGTAGATCATCGCGTAACATTAGCTAAACACCTGGGAACATGAGGGTACACATTACACATTATGAACTTGAAAGCTTAATCATTTATTGCACTAAATAAATACTTTATAAGAAATCTCTGAAATATAGCATTGCATGAAAGTTTGAACCACTATAACATCAAACACTAGAGCACTTTATGGAATGCAAATATATATAACCCGCCACATGATGTACCTAAAAATACTAAAACATTTGAATATTAAAACATTAAAGTGCTAGATTGGCATTATAACTACATTATAACTATACTAAAAGGTAACATTTAACATGATAAGTATTAACAATGCTAGAATGCTTGATGGCACTGCCACAATGCTATGTTGGTTGGCACTGCCACAATGATATGCTTGTTGGCACTCCCATAATGCTACATTGGATGGCACTGCCACAATGCTATGCTGGATGACACTGCCACAATGCTACGCTAGATGACACTGCCACAATGCTACGATGGATGACACTGCCATAATGCTACGCTGGATGGCACTTGTAGCACATAGCATGTAGTAAAGTAAAGCATTTAAGATGCACATAGGAATGATCCATCACCTTTACCAAGCTCAAAGATGCAAGAACTAACTTCAATCCACTATCCAACACATTGGACAATCAACTGAAACATTCTTGTGGCTCTAAGCATTTCATAATTCCCTATATGATATTAACTATATTAACATGCTTGAAGACAATCATTAACCTTCATAATTTACTTTAACATACATATAGTTCCAGAATATACATCTTAACTCGTAAAATAACATGAATCACACATAATCTTCAAGTTAAGCATTTAATCCACACTACCACACTTAAACACTAAACAAAATTAAATCACCACTCATGTTAAAATAAGTCTAACTTGCATTACTTTAAGCTAACTCATGCGCATGATCATTCATATGCTCTAAGTTCATTAAACATGCACTCAACTACTTTAGACTACTTAACAAGCTATTATGACACCCTTTGGTTCATGTACTTTGCATCCATACTCAAACATTCCACATAGCCTACTCGGGTTTCTAAAGCTCGTAGAATCATTAAGTACAATCACTAAGCTAACACATTTAAAACGTAGAAAATATTTAGAAAGTGGAAGAGGAGAATTTTGGAGGAACCAGAGAACTTGTATTGAAAAGAAGATTAAAACTTTGGCTTAATTACAAATGCTTGGAGTTGCCCCCTATTTATAGGTGCTCAAGGAATATTCTACGCACAATATATTCTTGAAGATGCTTGGAATATGCTAGATAATATTGCTAGATTATTCTAGTTTCTCAAATAAAATATTTCATCCTAGATGCTTCCTAAAAAATATCTCAAATTCAAGACTTTTCTACATATAGGGATTGGGCTTACAATTGGGCAACACACTCATTCTTTTGGACCAAGTGAATAAATATTTTAGCTAGTCCAAATGCTTGAGTATTAATACTTAGCCCAAATACTCACTCATTAATGTTTAGCCCAAATTCTTGATCTCCAATGCTTAGCCCAAATTCAAGTTTACTTTCCAACACCCCCTCTTAAACTTGAATTTGTTATTCTAATGCTAGATCTCAGCTTGAGAAAAACTTCAGTCGGGAGAGGCTTGGTGAAGATATCCGCTACCTGGTCTTGTGACTTCACGAACTTTATATGGACGTCATTCCTTGCCACATATTCTCTTAGGAAGTGATACCTAGTATCAATGTGCTTGCATCTATCATGGAATATAAGGCTCCTTGCCAATGCTATCACTGACTTGTTGTCCATAAATATTTCTGTTGCTTTGTCTTGAGAAAAATTGAGCTCCTCAAGCAAATTTCGTAGCCATAGTGTATGACACACAGTTGCAGTAGCGGTTATATACTCAGCTTCACATGTTGATAATGTGACTATCAGTTGCTTCTTCGAAGTCCATGTGAATGATGTGTCTCTAAAGTAGAATACGAACCCTGTTGTACTTTTTTGATCATCCATGTCTTCAGCCCAATCACTATCACTGTATCCCACTAGCTTGAAGTTACATGTAGAAGGGTAGAAGATGCCGTAATCAACTGACCCATTTTATGTATCGAATAATTTTTTTTCACTATCACTGTATCCCACTAGCTTGAAGTTGCATGTAGAGGGGTAGAAGATGCCGTAATCAATTGTCCATTTTATGTATCGAAGAATTCTTTTTGCCACCTTGAAGTGATAAATCATTGGAGTCTCCATGAACCTGCTGATAAGTCCTACTCCAAAGAGGATGTCTGGTCTTCTGCATGTCAAGTATTGTAGGCTCCCGACCAAGCTCTTGTATAAAGTTGGATCTACCTTTTCAACTTTATCATACCTTGATAACTTGATTCTACACTCTACCGAGGTACTTATGGGCTTGCAATTGTCCATATTGAATTTCTTGAGAATTTTCTTTGCATATCCTTCTTGAGATATAAAAATGCCATCATCCCTCTGCTTCACTTCAATTCCGAGATAGTATGCCATGAGCCCGATGTCCGTCATTTCGACTTCTCGTGCCATTGCCTTCTTGAAGTCTTCGAACACTTTTTGATTACTTCCAGTAAAGATCAGGTCATCCACGCACAGGCAGACAATTATGATATCCCCTTTTTCATCCACATTTGTATATAATGTGTGCTTGTAAGGACATTTCTTGAAATTATTCTCTTCAAAGTACTTATCGATTCTGGTGTTCCACGCTCAAAGAACTTGCTTCCGCCCATACAAAGCCTTTTTCAACTTTAAGACTTTGTCTTCATGGCCTCGAACTCTGTAGCCTTCGAGTTGCTCAAGGTATACTTCTTCTTCGATAAATCCATTTAGGAATGCTGACTTAATATCCATCTTACGGCATCCTTAATGGAGTCTTCAAATGCAAAACTTTCCTAATTTGGATATTTTTAGAGACCCCAGTCTCTAAAAATAATACTATTCATGACAAAAGTACGTGGGATCCACCACTTTTGGCTTAAAAGATGCCAATATCTCCCCAGTCTCCATTTTTTTCCACAAATTTGTTGAAGAAAATAGAGACTTGGTCTCTATATTGGCATCTTTTAAGCCAAAAATGGTAGACCCCACGTACTTTTGCCATGAATAGTATTACTTTTAGAGATTGGAGTCTCTAAAAATGCCCAAATTAGAAAAGTTTTGCATTTTAGAGACTCCATTGAGGATAGCCTTATAGATCTTCTACTTCTTCTAAGCTGCTATTGAGATCAACAATCTTATTGTTTCTAGTAGAGCAACTGGAACGAAGACTTCATCATAGTCAATGCCAGCTCTTTGTTTGTATCCTTTAGCTACCAATCTTGCTTTATATCTTTCAACTTCTCCTTTGGCATTCTTCTTAGCTTTGTAGACCCATTTTACTCCAATTGTCTTGTGTCCCTTTAGTAAGGTTTCTAGCTCCCACGTGTGATTCTTCTTGATTGCTTCAATCTCCTCATCCATAGCTTTTCTCCATTCTTTACTTTTTGTTGCTTCTTCATAGTTAAGGGGCTTGCAATCAGGAAAGAGACAAAATAGAGTGAAGTCATTTGATTCTCTGTTACCTCATAAATTTCTTGTAAAGTCCTAATTCGGTGAGGCCTTTCATCCGCACTCTCCGTTGATGATGATGTTGCTTCTTATGGTATTGTTAGTGATAAAGGCGGAGTCTCACGGTTAGTTGTTTCTTCAGTTCTTGGTGGTTGTTCTTCGTACATTAGGAAAAACTAGTACAGTCATTTTTCTTCTTTACTCCAATCCCAGGAGCTCTTTTCATCGAACTCCACATCTCTACTTATAGTGAACTTCCTTGTACTTGGATTGTATAAGTTGTAGCCCTTCGAGTTCTGATCATAACTGATGAAGATGTACTTCTCGCTTTTATTATCAATCTTTGATCTTCTTTGGTCTAGAACATATACATATACTATGCTCCTGAATACTCGTAGGTGTGCAATACTTGGCTTATTACCACTTCATGATTCTTTGGGTGCTTTGTTCCACGCGCTTCTTGTGGGAAAATGATTTGACAGATACACTGCACAATCCACAGCTTCAGGCCCAGAATTCCTTTGGTAGCATCTTACTCTTGAACTGCTTCTTGCCATGTCGAGAATGGATTTGTTCTTCCTCTCTATGACTCTATTTTGTTGTGGTAAGTAAGGAAGAGTGAATGGACGTTTGATTCTATTTTCTTCACAATATGTCTTGAACTTTTGAGTTGAATTCTCCCCCTCTATCAGATCTCATCGCCTTTATTGTATGTCCACTTTGTTTCTCTACAAGTGCCTTGAATTTCTTGAAGGCATTGAAGACCTCTGATTTTTCTTTTAGAAAATACTCCTATGTCTTTCTTGAAGTACCTGTTTTTGCCAAATGATGTTGGGTTAATTAGGCTGCACACATCGATGTAAACTAACTCCAATGGTTTCATTGCTCTTGATGATGCCTCTTGTGGGAAGCTTTTCCTGAATTGCTTGCCAAGTAGACATCTTTCACATAGTTAATCGGGGTGATCGATGGAAGGTAGCCCCTTGGCCTGCTTCTTTGATAGTAGCTTTAGTCCTCCAAAATTGAGATGGCCCAACCTCAAGTGCCATAGCCAAGAAGTGTCTTCCAAGCATGCTTTCAAACATTTGAGGCTATCATTTTGAATGTTCAATTGAAACATTCTATTGTTGGTCATGGACACTTAGGCAATTAAGTTTCCTCTATGATCTCTTAGGAAGTGACTATGATTTTTCATGTGGATATCATAGCCCTTTTCTAAGAGTTGGCCTATGCTCAAGATATTGGCCTTCATATTAGGCACGTAGTATACATTGGAGATGAATTGGTGTCTACCATCTTTTAGGCAGATGAGTATTTTACCTTTACCTTTGGCTAGAGTCTTAGATAGGTCTCCAAATGTGACATTTCCATTTACCGATTCATCAAGCTCGACAAAGATGTTATTGTTTTCGCACATGTGGTTGCTTGCACCTGTGTCGAGGTACTATGTATATTGTTCTCCATCTCCGTATCCCTTGTATGCGAGCAAGAGGGTGGAGTCTACCTCATCATTCTTTTGCTCAGCATAATTGGATCTCTCCTCTACATTCATGGTTGAACTTCGGCATTCTGAGGCATAGTGACCGAATTTGTGGCAATTGTAACATTCAACTTCAGACTTTTCATACCTTGGTCTTTGAGCTCTCCCTCTTCCATGTCTGCTTGATGATCTATTGTTATCCTCCTTCTTGTTGTAGGGCGTGTTGTATCCTTCTCTTCTTCGGCCACGTGCACGACCGCGTCCACGTCCACATCCACGTCCTTGTCCTTGTCCACGTCCTCGTCCTCTTTAGCTTCTTTCATCACCAAGGTCTCATCTCATCGACTGAGGTTGAGCTTGGCTTGTAAGACTTGGTTTAGTGATTCCTTATTCGTTCACTTGATCTTCTCTTCATGTACTTAAAGCTTACCGGTAAGTTCATCAATGGTCATTTTCTCTAGATCATTAGATTCTTCAATTGCTACTACCACATGATCGAATTTTGAATCTAATTATCGGAGAATTTTTTCAATGACCCGAACATCACCTATGCTTTCATCATTTGTTTGTAGTTGATTAACTATGGAATGAACTCTTGAAACATAATCAGAGATTGACTTGGATTCTTTCATTTGTAAATTTTCAAACTCATCTCTAAGAGCTTGAAGACGGAGTTTTCTTACCTTATCAACTCCTTGGTATGCTTTCTCAAAAATCTCCTATGCTTTCTTAGATGTTGAAGCTTGGGTAATCTTCTCAAACGTGGCATCATCTATGACTTGTTGGATGATTGACATAGCCTTTTGATCTTGCATCTTAGACTCTTTCAAAGCCTTCTTTTGTGCTTGAGTAAGAGTGGCCTCATCTTCGGGTACTTCATAGCCTTCTTCAACAACATCCCATATATCTTGGCTGCCAAGATATGTCTTCATTTGGATGCTCCACCTTCTATAGTTATCGTTGGAGAGCCTTGGAAATGAAAATGGTACACTTAATGTCGCCATAACCTAGCTATTGATACCACTTTGTTGTGGTAGGCCTAGATTACTTTGGACAACTACAACTTATGTAGAAAATATTTAGGAAGTGGAAGAGGGGAATTTTGGAGGAACTAGAGAACTTGTATTGAAGAGAAGATTTCAATTTTGGCTTGGTTACAAATAGTTGAAGTTGCCCCCCTATTTATAGGTGCTCAATGAGCATTCTACACACACAAGATTATTGAATATGCTAGATAATATTCTAAGATTATTCTAGTTTCTCAAATAAAATATTTCCTCCTAGATGCTTTCTAGAAAATATCTCAAATTCAAGACTTTTCTACATATAGGGATTGGACTTATAATTGGGCAACACTCTTATTCTTTTGGAATAAGTGAATAAATATTTTAGCTAGTCCAAATGCTTGAGTATTAATACTTAGCCCAAATACTCACTCATTAATGTTTAGCCCAAATTCTTGATCTCTAATTCTAAGCCCAAATTAAAGTTTATTTTCCAACACCTATTAGGCCATCCTTAGCAGAGGATGTAAACTGCAATGATAACACTTTATAGAGACTCTAATGTATAAAAATACAACCACAGCAGTAAATTTAAAGACCCAAAAATATTTTTTTTTTTTAGAGACCCAAATAATAAAAGTTGATAAGTCTGCAAAAAAAGTAACAAATTTGGAGACTCACTATAGCGAGTCTCCAAATGTCTGTCAGATGATAGACCTTTTCAAAAAAAAAAACAGAAAATCGAAGCCACAAATTTTATAGCCGTTGAAGGTGAACGTTGGCAACGTTCACCTTCAACGTATGTATATAAACATATACATATTCTGATTTTGTTTCAAGTTCAAAGCAAAAAAAAAAACAGAAAGATCCCAACTCCAATCGAAAGATAAAATGTATGCTTGGTTTTCTGTCATGTGGTGGTTTTCTATCATGGGGGATGCGTGGGTCATGTGGGGGTGGTGATGCCGTGGGTAGGGGAAAGGGCGGCGATGGTGGCGAAGGGAGTGGGGCGTGGTGATGGTGGCGATGGTGGCGGTGATTTTGATAGTGTGACGGTGGCGATAGTGGCAATGATAGCGATGGTGAGGGTGGCGATGGTGACGGTGATGATGGCGATGGTGAGGGTGACGATGATGGTGATTGTGATGATGGCGATAATGAGCGTGGTGATGATGGCGATGGTGACGGTGGCGATGATGGCAATGGTGACGGTGGTGATGGGGTGAGGGCGGCGGGCATTGAAGGAGAGGGAAATGAAATGGGAAGGGGGGTAGGGTTTGATTTATATATATATATACATATTTATATATTTTTTTTAAACTGATTTTTTTTGTTTTTTTTTTATTTAAAAAATTTTGTTATTTAATTTTTTACTTTTTTTTCTTAAAGTAAGTTGTTTTTTTTAATTTTATTCATTTAATTTTATTTTTTTCAATATTTTATCTTAATATTATTTAAATATATATTTTTTGTAATTTTATTCAATTTTATTTTTTTTGAGTTTGATATAATTTTATTCAATTTTTTATTTGTTGAATTTTTGTTCTTCATATTATTTAAATTTATATTAATTGTATAATTTTTATTCAATTAATTTTGTTGAATTTTTTTCTTCATATTATTTAAATGTACATATATATATTTTTTTTGTACTATTAGTTTGTCTACATATGTTGTACTGTTGTAATCTAATTGAATCTGTATTTGGTTTGAGAAATTTGTGTACAATTAATTTTTACACCGTTATTAATTTTTTTTTTAAAAGGAACACAAACAGTTAATTTATTAAACCAGGACTTAAAGGACGAGAACAGTACAACTATTGATGTCACACATATCCAATGGCCGCTATTCTGGTTTCTCGAAAATTAGCGTTGTTGTAATCGAGTATAGTTAACGATATAGTATTTGACAAAATATAATCGTTGTCGGAATTAATTAATTTTTAGGTTGAAATGTTCGTAAAAAAAATTATGAATTTATAAGTATATAAAAAAAATCAAGTACTAAAATTTACGAAAAAGTAGCACAAAATTAGATTATGTTGAAAAATTAATAGAGTCTCTAAAATAGAGACCCAAACATTAATGTGGTTGAAAAAATTTTAAAGACTCAAAAAGTAACTAAACTTTTAGGTAGAGTTTTTATTTTGTTAAAAGTTTGTAAAATAATTTTTAGAGACTCATGATTTAGAGACTCTGGTAAGGATACCCTTACTAAATCAAAATCAGCAGTCGCATCTGCTTGTGTTTGTGTCGAGGTAGCATTTGATAAGGATCCCCCAGAAGTGCCTTCTATTAAGGGTAAAAATAGAGAGAGCTAATTGAACCCATTGTTGAATATACATGGATGCCTATTAAATGCACCACGCAACAAGAGAGGATACCTGCTAAGGAAAGGGCAACCATATTTTCGCAATCCCAGAACTGAAAACAATGACTACTAGAAGGTTGTGCACCATAAGAGAAATCCTCCATCCTCTCCAAACAAGTTGGAATGTAGTGCGAGAGGTAAGCAAACCTAACCTATTGATAAAAATGTGCATTCTCAAGGTGATCTAATTTTGGTATGCAAGCACTCAGCTTCACCTAAGAAAAATGAATGGCTTATTCTTTGGCCCCCTCTCTATGCCTAAGCATTCTTCGACTATGTACAACAAACTTGATGCTATGGACTATATTCGCAGTGATTTAGAGGAATTTTTGTGTCCCCTCATATCCCAGTGCAAATCTAGAAATAATTAAGTTGATCACAGGTCAACTATGCATGAGACGAGTGGCTTAAGTTCCTCCATTAAGGAGTTTCTTGAAACTTGTTGTAATATCCCATTTTGGGGAAAAATGATACACCAAGAATGCATGGGAGTCACTTCTTGGACTGATAAAAGCCACCTCTAAAATTTTACACCACTTAGTTAATCCCTTGGTATGTGCATCCTTGACGAGGATGTTGGATTCTTAACGGGAATTATGTGTAATGTCTCACACCAAAGATATAGCATATGAGTGGTTTTAAATGTAGGTGTTGTGGGGCTAAATGATAATTTAAATTAACTATTTTGAACTAATTGATTTAAGACTCAAATAATTATTTGTATTTATAATACCAGTCCCACCTACGAGCTTTAGAGTTTAGGTTTGTACATGACAGTTGTCAACATAACACCAGCCACCATTCGCAATGTTAGGCCTAAAGATGATGCGTTCCGTTTTTTGTTTGGTGATTGGGATTTGTACTGGTTGGAATTGATGTACCATGTGATGTCATTTCTAATTCTCTTATTATTTCGTGTACTAAGTCCATGAACTTGACTGTATTTTTTAAAAGTGGAATATAATGACTCACTTTTTGACTTAGCAAAACAAAAAAGAAAAAACTTTAGCATGTTAGGCAAGCAACACATTGCTACTCTAAGGTACTTATAAGGCTAATTTCAATAGTTTTTTTTTTTTTTATCTTTTTGTCTATATGTAAAGGATTGGAAATATTTTTCCTATATCTAGGGATTCCTTATTTTAGTTTCACTTCAACAACTTTCATATATTCAATCAATTCCTTAGTTTAGAAAATCACAATTTTAATTTTACTCCAACAGCTTCCCTATTGTAAGGACTCATTATTTTTATTTTATTTCAATATTCTCTCGTTATTTCATTAAACATATCATTTTAATATTTTTTCCTTTATATATGTCCATTTTTTTTGACGAAATTCTATTTTAATTACTAATATAAATTTTTGTTTTTTTATTAATTTGTCAATAACTTTTAATTTTTTTATTTATTTTAAAACTTTCTCGATGACATTCTAAGTTAATTTTTTTTTATTTTTTTTATTAATATTATTTTTTGTTTTATTTTCTAAATAAAAAAACTAAAATATTATTGTGCAACAAAAAAAATTAAAATTTAAGTGTAATCCATAATGTAATTATAAAAAAAAATATTAAAACTCTAAATAGTTATAAAAAGTACTAAACTAATTTAGCCAAAAAGACTACACTATAATTAACATTTGAACAGTATTTAGGGGATGGAGATTTTTATCCTACATATAAAGATGATGAAAATTTGTGTAATGATTCTCTACAATTTAGGGGATGACGTAGAGAATCTACTGGAGCATAATTTCCCTAAATCCATCCCTACATTTAGAGTAGGGATTCATTTGGGGCATCTCTTGGAGATGGCCTAAGCACTTTTTTGCTTATTTTGATAATACAATTCCCTAATTATTTATATGTTTATAAGGACATTCTTTTTAGGGTGAAATGCACGACACTTTCTTGTGGTTTGTTGTAGTTGCATAACGCCCTTTGTGGTACAAAAATCACAAAACAAACCCCTTAAAATTTGTTAAACTAATTTAAATACCACCTCCATAAAAAAATCTGCTAATTTTAATGGAGATTATATCTCACACGCCCCATATGGGATTGTTCTTATTTATTTTTACTTAATAAACTGTCTTTTAGACAAAATACCTTTAATTAGATAACATTCTTTTTTATCTTTTCTTCTCTCTCCACCTACCCTTTTCACAAAAAAAAAAAGAAAGGAAAAAAACAATTTCACCCAGTCACCGTCCTCAACCCCATCAGCCCCACCCACCTGCAAACCTATCCCGTTAGTCTACCAATTCCATTGCATCTAGTTCTTAATTTGATGAAGCAAATCACGTGGAAGGACTACTAAGTTTCAAGCCACTCCATGCTAGACATTCCACACTTTACATCTTGTTAATTAATGAATCTAGCATGATTCTAATATATTCTTGCTTTTAAGGCCTCAAGTACTAGAATTGTAAAACATACTTGAGAAGCTCACTGGACAACGTATTGTTCCCAATCTGTATTATTCCCAAAATTTTAGAAGTTGAATAGATAATACTAACACGATATTTCAAATACATATATTACCAACTGTTTGCAACTATTTTCAAACAGAAAATAAAAAATAGTAGTATACAGTATCATTACAAAACTAAAAACTGTTTTAATTGTATCATTCATCATCATCCCAAAAGTTCAATAGAAAAAACAATTACTATACAATTTTTTTTTTTTTGGGTAGAATTGGAATATTGCTTTTGTTGTTAACTTTCTTTGTTTTGACAGTTAGTCCAGGGATTTAAAGTGAAGCTCATTAGACGGTACAATAGAGCAAAGGGTCACGAAAGAAAGAGGGGTGTTAAAAGTGAAAAAATCTCTCAAACCCAAGAAATTTTTTCGCTTTCTAGTATGATCTTTAAAAGCTAAAATAACTTTTCAATGACCAATTTGAATATGGAAAATGCCATAGTTTCAACAGGAACTTGTAATACTGCAATGAAATTTCAACCAATTTGACATATATCCTCCCTCCTATTCAGGCTAGTAACCTTTCTGTAACAGTTAATCAAGCTGATCAATAATGAGACTAGCCCAAAATATTAAAAATTAAATAAAACAAAATATATAATCTTAAAATACATGTATTATACAGATTCTGAGAACGCAAATACCGCAAATACATGAGTATTTTTGTGTATCCCTTCGGGGTCCAAAAGAATTATGCGCATCCTATCTCAACGATAATCTTATTTGCATAAGAAATCAAAAGTTAAACACTCATGGTTCATCACAATGCAACCAGTAAAAGAGGGAATTATAACTGCCATTTTAATTATTTAACAATCCATACCCGACTTCAGAAAAGAGAGAGACATCAATGTGTTTCATTATCACACACAATACTGGATACTGACCCGACCAAAATACTTTAGAGAGCGTCCCTAACACTCCTTTAGCCGGATGTTACACTGCAGAAGTCCAACTCAAGTAAATGGCATGACTTGCAGGTTCAGCTACACCTGCTTCTACATTGAACAGCAGAACCAGGGTCTAGTATTAGTCAAAGCAATTTATAAATTCTGAGAGCTAGAAATTGAGACAATTTGCAGGTGCGCAGGAAAACATTAGTGGAAGATACCCAGAGTACGAGAATATGGGGAATCAGTGAGATGTAAGGATTGAATCATGTTCATTTGCAAACAACTAATGAGTTTGTATGCATAGGACCTGTTGAAGTAGTTTCTAGGTTATTATTATTAGCTTTTATATGTATGTTATCTCTTCCACATCGGAAGAGAGAAATATTTGTCTCACGTACTAAGCCCTATATAAGAGAGGGCTAATTCCTCATAGTAACATATAAGCTATTTCTCTCTAATGTCTCTCTATACCACTTAACAGTAGGCACTTCATGAGGTTCTCTTTTCTTGCTTGCTTTGTAGAGAGAGAGAAACTATAGGGGCAATGCCCCCTGTAACTCCTTCCACCAATCATACCATCCAATTCTTATTCAAAGGAGAAATTCTAGCCTTTTCAATTGAATGTTCATCTCACCATGGGGTCATAATAAGCAGCCTTTAGTTGCAGCAACCTTCCAATTATTGGTCATCATATATAAGTTTCCATTCTAGAGGACACAAATGGCTTAATCATAGGCTCGTAGACAAACCGAACATGGCAAAGAGCACCAATGGCATTTGACCAAAGGCATAGTCAAGTTGCTGACTAATAGATCCACAATCATAATTCTTCTGTACTCCTTTCATAGAAATGTACTGCAGGAAAGTCATTGCAGTGGTTTTTTAACTTATAGCTTTGCAAGACAATACTGTAAAAGTAGGGAGTTGTTGCGATCATTATAATACTATGAAGCTGTACCATAACTATGCCTTAAGAGTTGTTTAGTGCAGGCCTGCCAATATGAAGCTGTACCATAACTATGCCTTAAGAGTTGTTTAGTGCAGGCCTGCCAATATCCTTCCTTCCCTACTTAGACAAAAGCCTTATCTACCCATTGGGGCGACATAGGACATGATCCCAGGACCTGCCATGAATAAATAGATTCATGGCTTGAACTTGTACCAAATATAAGACAAAACACCAAATAGTTGCAAAATTCCAAAAACAAAACAAAAAAAAAAAAGGTAAAAGTGATAGTAAAATTTAACAATCTGATTAATAATATCAAGTCTCTTCCTTATCTGAAAGACCAAGAACAAAACATTGCCATACCACAATGAAAGGTAATTACCTAGTTTAGATGCTCTCCGCTAGCAGAACAAAAAGCTCATCATCAGTTATTGCTCCCATCTCCATAGCCCTTTCCAGAGCATTGAGGCCCCCAGCATCCTTGATCGACGCAGATGCACCTCTGAGAAAGATGGATGTTAAATTAAGAGATACTTGGAAAATGGAGCAAAGTAACACATTGGTTACTGAATCTGCAAATATGGATCTGCAATCCATATGGTGTAGTTCAAACATGAAATGCTTAAGGCTTGAACTTTTAACAAAATTTACCCTATGAGCATCTAGCAATAGAGGGAACTAAAGAACAAAACGCTTGATACATAACTTATGTTTTTTTGTTTTTACAGCATAAGGTATAAAAAGGGCAGGGTGAGCCTCAGCGTAGCAGTAAGGGTGCTCTTTATGCATCATGATTTCAAATCAAAAAAAGGTCATCCCTATATGTCTGCCTACCTGATCTAGCCCTTTGGTTTGTGATTTTGTTGGTATGGGTGCAATCTGGCCCTTATCTGACCTGAAATGGGAGAAGAAGCCCCATTCGACAGGTTTTCTCAATAAAAAATACATCTAAATCATGGGAAATCTCGGGAACAGAATTCCAATGGCAATCTAGGACCCAAGTCTTTTAGCCAATAGATGTTATGGTGAATTAACTGTGATGTTTTAAGACACAATACTGTAATAAGCTGCAGAATATTTATCTCATGTAGAAGGTTTAGTTGGATATCCTCGTGATAATAAATCACCTGACTGCAACTATATGAAATGCGTCACGGCAATACCACTGTGACTTCCACTTTTGCAAGGGGCCATCATAGCTAACAAAGAAAATGGCACTAACAAAGGTTTCAATTAAATTTTCATTTTAATCATATGCATGTCTTAGCTGACATTACACATAGAAGGAGCCCGAAGCAATGAAAATTTAGAAACAAAAATAATAAATAAATAAATAAATAATTGAATAGCTTAAAAGGAAGAGACACAAGGAATGCTTGACAAAAAGGTTCAAGCTTAGATAATATCCAAATATCAATAAATCACTTATTCTTCCATAAAGAATGCATAAATGCACGTGGACCCTGTATATGAGAACTGATAGAGTATAGTATTAAGTCTGTCTAGCATCTCTGTAATGCGTAATAGATTAGTTAAGCAAAGTGACAGCTGTCAAGCACTTGTAACTAACTAAGCCAACTGCAGATAACTATAAATATATGCATTGTACTATTCAGTTCAGTTAATGAAATCATTTCTTCAACTTCATAACATCTTCTTCATGGTATCAAGAGCATTTTGATCCTGAGGAGATTTTTTTTTTTTTTTTTTTTTTTTTTTCTAAAGCACGACCTCCATTGGAGATCATCTCAAGCTTCAACTAAGCTTCACTGCGAAGCTTCTTTCTTCATAATTGAAGCTCTCTCTCCTCCAAAATTCTTCATTTTTGGTCTCCTTCTGACCAATTACAAGGTCGCCGTTGCAACTGCTTCATCAACTGTATAGCAGATTGCAAAATCACCATTAAAACACCTTGCGAAAGCTTGCGAAGACATCAAATTAAACTTCACACCTCTTCTGCTGTCTCATTCTTCAACTTCTCTTCTTCAAAACCCTAATTTTCTCGAAACCCTAATTTTCAGCCATGGCTTCTTCTGAAGTTGATATCCCCCAAGGTCTCAAAACTCTCACACAGAACTTACATAGTCTGGTCAGAATCCATCTCGACAACACAAACTATCTCATGTGGAAAGCACAAATGGAGATAGTTCTTCAAGCATATCAACTCATGGATCATATTACTGGAACTGATCCATGTCCTTCAAAATTCATCTCTCAGTCATCTAATTCTGCTGCAGTTCCTTCCTCTTCAACTCTTAATCCAGCTTATACAATCTGGATGTTGAAGGATCAACACCCGAAAACCTGTTTGGTAGCCACAATTACTCCTTCAGTCTTGCCTCATATCCTTCATCTACCTACAACACCTTTAATCTGGAGTGAATTGGCAGTCAAATTCAATAATCTCAGCAGACCTCATCTCTACCAGTTGAAAATTCAACTTTACTCAGTAAAGGTACCAAACCCATGAGAGCATATCTGGATGAAGTCAAGACTATCACAGATAGTCTCATCTCTGCTGGATAGCCTGGATTCAATATGTTTATTCGGGTCTACAGTTCTGCTGACTTTCAAAACATGAAAAAACCATTGTTCGCATGAGGGGTACACACACACACAGAGATCTAACATCATCAACTATTCCTCTCTTGTAAACTAAAATGATACTAGGTCACTAACGTGAAAATTGGCCCACATAATTAACAGCACTTCTCCAAACAGCAATTTTAACAAAATTATACAATTTTTTTCATAAAAAAAGTAACTCCACTAAAAAATAATTTTGTAATAACAAGCACAAGCAACAATATCATCAAAACTCGAGAGACTCTCTAAAATTTTTATGCTTCAGAATAAATAGGAATAACACTGCCATATCACATGAATAAGTCTTCATAATCAGGCACTGTATTCTTTTTAAGAAGATAAAATGTTATCAATAAATGATACCTTCTGAGCAGAAATTTTGCCAACTCATTGTTTCCTTTGGAGATGCAATGCTGAAGAGGGGTCCTTCCATGGAAGTCACACCTATTTATATCAGCACCAAACTGCAGTAAAAGCTCGAGCATTACAGGATTGCCAATGTGGCATGCAAGATGCAGTAAAGTGCAGCCTTGAAGGCAGTATCCTGGCTCTTCAAAGGACTTAATTTTCTGACAAGCAGCATGATCAAATTGTCTTTTTGCAGAATCAGGAGGGCTTCTCTGTGTGTCATGCTCATTGACAGTGTGATGCAAGGTGGCACCAACCACCTCATCATAGGTTGAATTTACTATATTAGAATGTGACACTACGATAAGTCGATAAACTTCAGGCACATTGTTGTCCCGGACGGCTTCCCAAATTTTGGTGGCAGGAGATGGACCATTAGATAGAATATCACTGAGTAGAAGTTTCTGAACATACTGGAAGAAATAAAAAGCCCAACATTAGGTGATTTCTCCCACACTTTAAGTCAAATGTCAAACTTGATGAAGAAGAACAAGAGGCAGGATTTATTGCATACTCATCAAAATATAGCTGATCATCTCAAAACAGATCATAAATTTGTCAAAAAACTTCCACATGAAACTTACATATTACTAACATAAAACCTGATGAAACCAAAACATTTCGCATAAATTAACAACCAAGCAGATAGCAATTCCCAAAAAGGCTGCTGCAATTGTATATAACATCATGGATAGGATTTAAGCAAAAAATTGCTGGTCGTAACCGGTGTTATTTGTGAGAAAAGCTAAAAGAGAGAAGATATTTTTCAGAAATTGAGCTTTTCATTGATTGATCTGAATTGATACAAGAATGCCATATTTATAGCAAGAAGACAACTTGATCTTCAAGTTGTTTCAGTTAGTTGACAGCTGTTTACAGCTGTCACTTTATGCTAGCATAACTAACTAATTGATTCTAGAACTAACTCTAGGATACAAGTGCTCATAGCTAATTACAGTCTAAGCCTATCTTCTATAGATCTGATCTGCAGTAGTTACTGAGTATCCTTGACATTATTGGTTATTTAGAATATATGTGATAGCAGTCCTTGGTTTTTACAAGTGGAAAGTAGTAATTGAAAAATAAATCCATAAGATCCAATAGACAAAGCAAATTTTATGCAAGTTAATTAGGATTCTTGAGTATGACACCAAAGGCGTGTTTTTTCCCTCTCAACACCAAGATTCAATAGACAAGGCAAATTTTTATATTGTTTCTTTCTCTTTCCGTTTTTCATTTTTGGCATCATCCAAAAAAAGTTCCAGCAAAAATACTACAAGTTCCAAATCTTGAACCCCCAAGATAGAAAATTAGCAAGATTATAAGCACATTTGGAATCCAAAATTTTGTGAACATTACCTTTGCATTAATATACTTCTCCTTCTGGTGAATGGCATCTTTGGGGCTTGGTTTGGTGGTTGGTGGCAGGTTATTTCTGCATAAAATTGCTTTATTCAGTGTAAGTTTGTCAAGTATACATTCTCCTCAAAATAATTGAAGATCAAAGTGAGAATTAAGCATCAAAAATATCATTTAACTGAACACAGAAGCAGAAAACTAATATACTAACTTTGAACTCACATACGACTAAAGTTGAGTAGCAGTACCAAGCTCATGCTAAATATCATACTTAATGTTAATGATGTAGGGACAACATAAGATGGTAAAATTACATTTTGACAACATGAGAGACATACAGAGTAAATTATAGTAATGATAAACATATTCAAGAACAACTAGGCATGACCAGCAGCGGAGCCACATATTGGAAAATTTTACAAAACAACTTGGTTGAGGTGCAGAATCACAGATTTGATTTATGTTTCAGTCCCCCATTCAAACTAATAGGCAATGTACTTATACTAGTTTAGAATATAAGATATAACAGTGATATTAATCTTTATCAGAAAGGTAAAGGAGATTTCACTTAAAAGCACCAAGATGGTGCACCTATACACATAGCAATCCTTTACCCATCTATCTTGTTGTAAGTACGATAGTATGTGGAATTTCTCCCACATTGGAAAAATAAATACTAATGTACTCGAGTCGCAATATATAATGACAAAAGATTGGTGCTAGTTAATACACCAAACCATTCTTTCTACTCTCATCTTATGCATATTTCTTCCTTCTTGTTCTCTAACATGGTATCTCGAGAAAGGGCGAGCAATTAAACCCTACCGCATAATACCAAAACCCTAGCCCCACCCTCTGCTTATCACTGTTCCCGAGTGTGGCTACTTGATCCACCGACACCACCTTGTTCTCCAACCACCGGCGACCCTAGCAGAAGTTGTCATCCCACAGCCGCAAAACTGGAGCTGCCAATAAACACGAACTAGGGTTTTGTGAAGCTTCTTTCTCAAATACACCACCATCCACGAGTCCTCTTTTCGAACTGATCACACTATCGCATTCCTCTCAAGATTTCGATCAAAGCCCAGTTAGCACTGCCACCATTTGCCACCGCGAGTACACCCTAAGCGCCACCAATCACGGTTTCTCAGCCTTCCAACAGCTTCGCCTAGCTCTCAGCTCTTGCTCCGCACGTTTTTTGGTATACTTTATACAATTTAAATAAAAAAAGATGACAGATTTACTCCAGAACCTTCCAGCCATGTTCTTTTAGAATTATGCTGCTTGTTTGAGTTGCTATTCCTGACGTGGGAGACCTGTTTAGTATCTTTAGTGCAGGAGGTTGCACAAAGGGACTTATCTATCTACAATTGACTTTTTGCCATTAATTTCTCGTGGATTCCTCTAAAACTGTGAATTCTGCTAGTTTTGGTAGTGGTTCTTGTTCGACCACGCCCGTGGCGCTCCCTTTATTCTCAAGCACTCCCACAATTACTACGACCAAGCTTAGTGGTCGTAATTATTCTCATTGGTCAGTTTTTGTTGAAATATGGTTTCTTCGTCAAGGATTAGAGAATCATCTGAACAATGATTCTCTCTGATGCTCCGTCTACCTTGTCAGAACCAAATACTCGGGTGTGTTGTCATGTTGATGCTCAAGTAGTGAGTTTGTTATGGCAGTCTATGGAGCCGTCACTTCATAATATTTTTCGTACTTGCTGGACTTGTAAGTCTATTTGGACCGCACTGAAGAACATGTTCTCTCAATCAAGTTAGTTGAATTTATGACGTGGTTTCTCATATGTTGAGTGGAAAATCAGTTGATATGGGGTTAACCGAGTATTACAGCATGTTTCACAGTTCAGTGACAGTATTTCGTTATCTTTTCACTGTCAGCACCGATCCCAAGACAATTGAGACTCAATGGGAACAACTCTATCTTATTCTTTGGCTTCGTGGTCACTAATATGAGTATGATGTTGTTCGTTTTCAAATTCTGTCTAGCCCCATCTTGCCACCTTCGTGAGAGGCCTATGCTTGTTTGAGTCATCCTCGCCTTTATGTGCCTTCTAAGCCTCCTAATCGTTTTGCATTTTGACAAATCCAGACAGTCATAAAGATGGTCAATTTTTGTAGGGGCCAAGGGATCATTGTGACGATGATCGCAAAGGCGGCCGCTCAAGTACTGGTTAGCATCCCTGTTGCACTTATTGTAACAAGCTTGGCCATGTTCATGATACTTGCACAGTAGCCCACCGCGAGTTTCCAATGCCGCCCAAATGGATTCCTCTGATACCACCTCCCAACAGCACCTGTGTCAACCCCAATGGTCTTTATTCCTAAGACGAAGCATTCTCAGCTCCTTCAATTACAGTCATCCAAGCAGGCGATACATCCCTCTATGGCTTCCTCCATTGCTTCTCTTGCTCATGCTAGCTCCTCTATTGCATGTCTTTCTCAAATTTTTCCTAGTTCATGGATAATTGATTCTAGTGCCTCAAACCGTAGGAGCAATGATATGAACTTGCTTTCTGACCTTCAATCCAATTCTTTTCCCAATGTCACCCTCACAAATGGTTTTTCTACCTCTATGCGTGGGATTGGGTCATCTCACCCCACTTCATCTATTCCTTGCCTTTTGTTTTATATCTTCCCCAAATTTCCTTTTAATTTATTATCTATCACTAATCTCACTATAAGTCTGAATTGTTGTCACATTTACTCCAGATTCCGTGTTTGTTCAGGATTTGAGGATGCACGAGAAGATTGGTAACATGAATAAGTTGAGAGGCCTATCCTATCTTGATGCTAGACGGACTACCACTTGCTTTATCACACTTACACCCGAGCAAGCCCATTGTCGCCCACGTCACCCTTCTCTTTCTAGCCTCAAGAAGATGGTTCCAAGTCATAGTAGTGTTCTTGACATTTCTTGGGAGTCTTGTTAGTTAGATAAACACTAATATAGTTCTTTCGTTAGTCAAGTCAATAAACTTGCTATTGCCCCTTTTGTCCTAGTTCATTCAAATGTCTGGGACCCTGTCACATGGTCACTAAAACTGGTTGTTATTTTGTTACGTTATCAATGATTATTCTCGTATGACTTGGTTATTTTTAATGAAAGATCATTCTGAGTTATTTTCTCTTTTGTTTCCTGTTTTGTGTTGAAGTTCATATCCAATTTGGTACCTCTATTTGTACGTTGCATAGTGATAATGGTAAAGAATATTTTTCTTCCTCTTTTTGCTCATCTATGTCTTCCCGGTGTATCATACACCAGTCCTCTTGCTCTCATACTCCACAACAAAATAGAGTGGCTGAGAGGAAAAATCATCATCTCATTGAAACTTCTCGCACTCTGCTCCTTCATATGTTTGTTCCTTTATGGTTTTGGGATGATGTCGTCCTCACAGCATGTTATCTTATTAATCACCTGCCTTCTTCAGTATCACACGATAAGATACTGTGTTCCATTTTGTTTCCACGAAATCCCATTTATGCTTTACCATCAAAAGTTTTCGGTTGTATGATCTATTTTGTTCATCATCTCACTCTCGGAATGGAAAAGCTGAGTGCTCACTCTATCAAATATGTTTTCCTTCAGTACGCTCATCACCGGAAGGGGTATTGTTGTTACTTCCCGTAGTTAGGGTATTTGTTTGTGTCGATGTCATGTTCTTTCTATCAATTCTTTCATGGTATCATAGAGCAAGGTTTGATCCTCCATTTTTTTTTCAAAGAGCATCAATTCTCCATTGAAGAACACTCTCGAAGCTCAATTGAGCTCTTAGAAAAGCTTCATCACCATAATCGAAGCTTCATCACATTCTCATCTTCAAATTCTAATATTGTTTTCCTCTGTATTTAGTCTAAACCCTAATCTAGAGCACAGAACTCCATTGGAGACCATATCAAAGCTTCTTCTACTCTTTCATGGCTTCCACTTCCATGACATCCAATTCATCAATGGAGCTTCCACTTAAATTGAAGCTCCTCCTTCAGAATCTGAACAATCTTGTTCAGATCAAGCTTGACAACACCAATTACATGTTGTGGAAAGCTCAATTTCAAACAGTGCTTCAAGCACATCAACTGTTTGACATGTGACTGGAGTTGATCCATGCCCTAAACAGATCTTAAAGACTGCTGAAGGATCCTCCATTGTCAATCCAACCTACTCTGCTTGGCTACTGAAAGATCGACACCTTAAAAGTTGCCTCTTTGCGTTTCTAACCTCATATGTTCTTTCTCAAGTCCTTAACCTACCTATTGTTGCTTCTATATGGACTTTGGCCACTAAATTCAATTCTCCTAGTAGGTCTCACATTCAGCAATTGAAACTACAGTTACATACTCTGTCCAAGGGCAATCAGTCAATGCAAGCCTACTTGGATCAAGTTAAGGCAATCAATGATAGCCTTGCTGCAGCAACTGAGGTTATTTCTGAAGAGGATCTTATTCTATACATACTCAGAGGTCTTCCCACAAAATTTGAGCCTTTCAAAGCCTCAATTAAAGTCGGACCAACCCCAATCACCCTGTTTGTGTAATACCCGTGCCAAAGGCGAGTCGGAAAAAATTGATAATTATTAGGAAATGACCCATTAATGTTCAAAAAGGTAATGAGTGGTGTGGAATGTGTCAAAATGATGCTTGGACATTTCAGTAGATTTCGAATTGAATTAAATAAGTCATACTCGAAAGTTACAAGTCAATTTCGGGCCAAATTCGAAATAAAAATTGCATAAATTGGGGAAGAGTTAGGTGAAAAATTATATATGGTTGGAAAGCTCTACGAGTTTAGTTTTTAACTCTTCAAACGGTGCGCGAATTGGAGTTTTCTAGAATAAGTTATGGCCATTTTCGTAAAATGTGTCGGAGCTGTTCCTTTTATGCGGAAATTGATAAATGAATGGCATGCCTGAAATTAGAAGCAAAATGCAAGTCTAAACTAGTCTTTTGCCCCTTTGAAGACTTGTGTCTTCCATTGACCACCCTTTGACTTAGCATTTATACATATTATAGCATAAAACAAGAGCCAAGCAAGCCAAAACAAGAGAGAAAATCGGATGAAGAGGGAAAAGAGAGAAAAAATAGGAAAAAGCTTAGGGTTTGTGATTTTGGAGAGAAATTGTAGAAGATGTGGATTTAGCTCAACCCTTGCTTGTTCTTGCTTTATTCTTCAAAATAGGTGAAGGGTTTTTCCAAATCTAAAGTTTTAAAGCTGCATTTTAGATAATGAATGCATGTTATTGTGTTGTATTTGTTGATTATGCATGTTAATCTTGCTTAGTAGTGGCTAGAGAACAACATATATGCAAGATAGCTTGAATGAACCACTAATTCTTATATGCTAGCTTTAGAGTGTTGTAGATGAATTTATAGCTCAGATGTGTAGTCAATCTTCATTCGTAGCTTAGATATGTAGTTTATATGCATATATATGTGCCCATAACATGTTTTAAAGGCTTAGAAGCAAGAATGGTTCGGTTTTTGTGAAATGGATCTTTGCTGGAAAATTTTCCTGCAAGGGGGTTTTTGTGATTTTAATGCTTAAATGCTTCCTAAATGCTAGATAAATGCTTGTGTATGTATATATATATATGTGTGTGTGTGTGTGTGTGTGTGTGTGTGTGTGTGTTTATAGCATAAATTCATGGCTTAGGTGCAATTTTGGTGGAATTTAGAGTGATTTTAGTGAATTTTCCAAATTTTCCAGCAAAGGTGCATTTGGCGTAATTTGTTTATTAAGCTTGTTTTAAGCTTGGTTTTGCTATTGTTTTGCACTTATAATGTATTATAGTTGACAAATATATTAGTTATGTGAAGATTGTGCATTGTTATTGCTTATAAGAAGGTTAAATGTTGGATAAAATGTGGGATAGAAGTTAATTGCTAGATGTTGTAAAGCATGATTGTGTTGTTCTATGCACTTGTGATGGATTGTAAACTATAATTAGATGTGTTAAATGTTAATGTTAAATGTTGTAATTCAATGTGTTATTGAGTGTTAATGTGTTCAAAATATGGAAATGCCTATGTGAAATGTTAAATGCTAATGGACATGTTTAAATGTTTAAAAGTGTTTTCAAATGGTTGGGTAGCCTACTTTGTTACCCAACAAATGTGCTAATGAATGTTAAATGCTTGTTAATGCGATCGAAGGGCAACCTACTTTGTTGTCCTCTCAAAGCGAATGTGAATGCATTAAATGTGATTAAATGCGAATGCGAAGCGAATGTGTAAGGTTGCAACCTTGTAGCGCAGCATGGTAGTGTCGAGAAACCTGGGCAGCATCGAGCTTGTCGGTCTACCTCGGCTACCATGGTCCAATTCCCTCACTCCCGTGGACGGAGCGTTCCATGAGGTGCTGGGTCGTAGACTTTCATCCGGTGTATAAGGGAAGAGTTCGTGATGGTGTTTAAGGGACGACATCAACAAAGTAAACGTATCCTTCTTGAATGTTTACTTACTTTGTTATTACTTGAATTAATTGTGATTAAATGTTTATTGGTTGTGCGTGATCATATGGCTTATGTGTTCTTGTGCCAGCTATATTTAAATGCTTAATGTTTAGGTGTTACTCGAATGCATGCTAACCAAACGTACTTAAGAGCCTAATGCTTATACTTGTCCTTAAATGATTAATGCTTACGTTGTCTTTTAAATGTTCAATGTTTATGTAATGTTTATGCTCATTGTTTCATATGGCATCACATGCATGTTTTTGAAAGGGCTTTTAAAGTTAAAATGTTTTCTAAAACCTTTCATTTCTCCCCCTTCACTTAGTTTGTGAAACTCACCCCATTTTAATAACATTTCAAGTGAAGCCGAGTTAGAGCCTCGAGGTGAATGGAAGTGATTACTTTGTTTATCTTGCTTCGGATGATGTTTTATTATTTCTGGATTATGAGTGTGATGTACTTGGAGATTATTATTGAGATGTATTCTTGAGCATTAAAGAATTGATACGAAGGTTTAATGTAATGAATTCTTGAACGTAATTGAGAGGTTTTAATGGCTCTGATGAACTACTTTATGGATATTAGTGATCGGGCTATTGTAGTGTGCTTTTGCGGACTTAGGAGGATTGATCTTCTTAAACCCGTGACATCACGACCCCATGATTTTTTATTGTCATTTATGTGGTATCAAAGACTGTATTAGCGAAAATGGAGTCGTGACAGTTTGAACTTAGCAATCTGCTCATCACAGAGGAACTTCATCTTCAACTCACACAAAATCTGTTTATATTCAAGATTCTACTCCTCAATCCATCCATTCTTCTCTTTATAGCAAAGTAAACCCTAATTCAGGTCCTTCTACCAAAGATGAAGGCAGGGGTAATAACAATAGAGGGGGAAAATGTGGTAGAGGACAGAGAAATCATGGCAAGAATACCTATAACTCTACAGGCACACCTGTAGGGTTCAGTTCTACTCACACTGAACCTAATGACACCTCAAAAGGTTCACTGTCAAATTTGTGATAAACCTAATCATATTGCCCTTGAATGTTGGCACAGGTTGGATACCACCAACTACATTCAAAAGTCTAAACTACAGGCCCTTACTGCTCAAATCAACCCATCTCCTTCTGCAGAAACCCACTGGTACCTAGACTCTAGTGCTAATGCTCATGTTACTAATGACTCTTCTCATCTACACATTGCACAGCCTTACAATGGCACAGAGTCGGTCTCTATTGGGAATGGTCACTCATTACCCATTCACAGCATTAGCAGTGGTACTCTCTTAACTTCTTCTTCTTCTTGCCCCTTATCCAATCTCTTATATGTCCCTTAGGAATCCTCTAATCTCTTATTTGTTCATCAACTAACTAAATATAATAATTGCACTGTGTTTTAATTACAAGGAGGTGACTATTGCGGACAACACTACTCATCAAGTCAAGTTCCAGGCCCCCTGTGACAAAGGCCTCTATCCACTACCCTCCCTCCCTTCATTTCCTCTCCTACTACTCATCAAGCTCTCAACTGCAGCATCAATTCTTCACCAGTTCCATCTACAACACTTTTATGGCATTACAAGTTCGGACATCCTACTGCTAGTACTGCTCAGTTACTTTCTCAAATACTTCATGTAAAGCTTACTCATTCTACTTTAGATTGTTTTTCATGTTCAATAGCAAAATCACATAGGTTACCATTTCAGCTATCTGAAACTGTTACTAAAGACCCTTTTAATTTGATCCACTCAGATGTATGGGCCCTGCCCCTTTGCCATCTTATATAGGATTCAGATTTTATATCCCATTCATTGATTATTACACTAGATACTGCTGGTTATATCCCCTTAAATCCAAATCAGATGCTTATGATGCTTTCACTAGCTTTAATACTATGGTTAACAGAGTTTCATGCTAAAATAAAACTCTTTAGAACATATAATGGAACTGAATATGTTAACCATAAGTTTAAGTTATTCCTTCAATCTCTTGGCACTATTCATCAAACATCCTGCCCTTATACCACCCAACAAAATGGAAAAGTTGAAAAAAAGCAACTAGATGTCTCTAATGCTTTTCTTCATGGGCATCTAGAGGAATCAGTCTACATGGTTCAACCTCAAGGATTTGTAGACCCCACTTTCCCTACACACGTCATGTAAAGAAGGCTTCATATTCCACAAACCAGCTGTATTACCTACTATAGTTGTATGGTTCTTTTAGTGGTTTCTTTTCCCCCCTACTATTGGTGGTTAATTGCTACTTTACATGATAGTTTCATTGCCCATAGAGGGACTAACAGCTCCGAATAAATTAAATGCATTAAGATATGAAGGCTTCATATTCCACAACAACAAAATCACTTTTTCACTCTTTCATATACAGCCCCTTGTTGTTTGAAGAAACCCTCCACTTCAATTGGTTATTTTTCACGAAAAGCTCTTACATGGACACAACAAACATGAGAAACTGTTCAGATTTATCACACAATGTAGTATCACAACATTGATATCAGTTTTTGTATATTCCGGATAATTTTTGCATGAACCTCAAACTGTTTAACACAACAAAATATTATCTCTAGTTGTCACCTAATTATTTCATTACTTTTTTATTGTAGTTACCCGAAAGATCACCTCATTATTCATGTCGTAGTTATTTGTAAATTGTTGACATAGAGAAAAGCTTGTGCGAAAGATGGAAAAGATGACACATTTCCCATCAAAAATTATGCCAGATATTCAAATGGAAGAAACTAAATTTAAGAGAACAATAATGATAACAAACATATTAATGAGTTTGCTAAAATTATAGGCATTAAATTCTCAGAAGGTTTGCAACTTGATCAACTCACCCATCATTTTGAAGTAGAAGCAACCCCTCCCAAATTGAGTTACAATAGGCATTGCCCAAGGTTTGAAACAGATCCAAGACTGCTGGTTCCCAAACCTTCACATCTAAGTTTATGGATCGCACCTGTGATTGATTAAAGTCGGTCAGTCTTCAAATTTCCCAGTTCAACAGCATCATGTATCAGACACTACAATTTGTTCATTTTATTTCATGAATGTTTTGAGAGATAACAAACTGAAAAATATCTACACAATGTCAGCACACTTTTATAAGACACAAAACACTGACAGTGATCTCTCTGTGCTATTAAGGCCAATAATTGTGTAAAGCCACTTTAGCAGGTTGTTACTTGGATGTAAGCATTGCAAGGACAAAGGACAGAAAGTAAAATGAACTTCAAATGGAAATTGTGCAGTTGGTAAACTTAAAGTGGTTTAACATAGCTACTAGCATATGAACTGACACAAAGTGGTATTCAGCAACTATGACTATTCCCGCAATTGAGATATCTGGACTCATCATTGTAAAGGCAGAACATCCAAGTCATGGATCGATTACATTCAGAGGTCAAAAGTTTTTAGAAAAAATAAAAAAGGAAAGAGAGAGATAACGCAATGTAAAGATGGAGCACCACATATGTAGTATCGCGTTCTTCTACATGAGAGACTTCGAAAGAGGAAACAAAGTAATTACACATTTGGGCACGACTTGGATAATGAAAGAGCATTTTCTGGAACAAGTCAGATAAAATATGTCCAAATACACAAGTCCCAATTGTATTCAAGCTTATATAAAGATATTATGCAATGCTAAAAAGATCAGGGCTTGCGGAACAATATACACTTATACAGTATAACCTCTTTAGCGAGATATGAATATAACGATAAATCAATAATTAAAAATTTACAAATATATTTTTAGCTTATAAAATATCTGGAACCTATAAAATACAAAAGAAATATATGAAATGTCCTATTTTATAATTTTTTAGAGATTATTAATTTAGTATAGAGGCCCCAAGTTGGGATCGGACAATTTTATTATTTAAAAGAGATTATTAATTTATCAAGTACTGAATTGAAGAGGTTCTACTATAGAAGCCTGCCATTTCCCATTGAAGGGGAGAAAAAAAGGCAAAAACCTTGGAGCATTTCTCGTAGCCTTCTCCCTCCCATCAGCCCATCACCCAACTCCCCTTCTTGTTGCCTAATTTAGTTCAGCAAAGAAAGAAATAGGTGGCTGGTAGGATAGGTGATAGTTAGGAGAGTAAGTGAGACCAGAGAAAGGGTTATGCATAGAAGATATTTCACTTTAAAAGTCCCCCCTCGTTCCCAACCCAGCCACCCATGTTAATGGATCCTGCTTCTTTTGATGTAACAATTATGATATTGCAAGAACTATATGCCTCTTGTTAACAGATTTCCTGAAGGACACTTTGTGAACGGGATGGTAGTAACGGAGCATTCTGACTTGACTCGCAGGAATACAGGAAAATATGATGCTAGGGTTGACTGCCAAACATGATTTAGGCAATTTAAAAAGGGATTATAAAATCTGTAAGCAAAAAAAGGTGTTTAAGCGTCTAAGGTTTATGTGGGCTATCAAGAAGTAGCAGTCTCTAGAAAGGGAATGAAGTTCTAGAAAGGGAATGAAGTTCTTAATTAATTATGAGAACAAGTGAAGTTCTTTAGAGGGAATGATGCAAGCCCTCGAACAACTGTTGGAACAAGAATGATTGTAATACCTTATCTAATAAGCAGTAAGGTGTTAACTGCCCTGATGGGACAGCATTGGTGAAAACAATGATGTGAAGTGGAATATTGTTGCCTTCAGGAAATGAGAGAGAAATGCGGATGAACAGTTACAAATCATGCATTTAATTGAAAATAGATCATGTTTGAATGAGGATAATGAAGCTAAGTATCATGCTGTGTGATAAAGGTATTATGATTACTGTGGCATATTAAAAAACAGAAGTCTCTGTCTCAAGTTTTATTAAATAAAGAAGAAGATGCATTTCTTAATGCAATCCTCTGGAGTTTAGGGCTTAACAGAAACTGCAGATAAATCAATGTCATGGAACATGACAAGTGCATGACAAACCCATTGTCGGAACGCTTCAACTGTCACTAAAGTTCACCATTGGATCTTTATTTATAAAACACAGTCAAGGCTGAGAATGGGAAGAAATGACTGACATATATACCTCGGAAGAACTCTAAATAAGTTGCAACTGAATTTTTATTACATACCAAATGAACTGATTAAGAAGCAAAAATGTATTTTTAATAAGATGCACACACCTTCGAAATATGAACACCAAGATTGCGGTGAATGCCAGAGCACTCAATACACATCAGTATGCCAAGGTTCAGAGATGCCCAATCAGGTTCAGGAGCACCACACTCAGCACACTGATCGTTTCCATGAATTTCTCTTAGAATCTTTGAAACAGAACCAGCATGATTGACTGTATAGCTATCTTCTTTGTTATCAATGCTTTCAAGTTGTTGAACATCAAAAGAAACACCATGAGAGTTATTCTTATCACGATCACCCCTTCCAGAATCTAACTGTAGAATGTACAAACAGTGATGATAAATACAGCAGTATCTTTCACATACAAAAATCACATTATTATCAACCAGATGAAGCTTCTGGGGTTCAAACCTGCTGCAGATGAGAATTCAAGAGGGATGCAATGACCCCTGTGATTTTATTCATCCAGTCAATTCTATCAGCTTCATTCTCAGCCTGCCCAAACCAAGCAACAATATTCATGCAACACTTCCTGCCCCGGCTAAGATACTATGGTACATAAAACCAGAAAAGATAATGGGCTAATGATGTCTGATTCGTACAGTAAATAGTAAACACTACAGAAAAGATCAAATCTCCTACATTTTTTTTTTTTTTTTTTTTTGGTCATGATCAAATCTCCTACATGACTCCACAGGAAAGACACAGATTTCGATAGCAGCTATGTTTCAAAAAGTTACCCTTCTTTTGACAGAGAGAAGAGATATAATAACTTATATGAAGAGGGAGAGAGGGAGGGGGGGAGAGAGAGAGTTGATAATGGCATGACCAGACTAGGGTAAGGGCAAAAACCAAAAAGTTTCCCCCAGGTTTGTGCTAAATAGAAGACCCTAGTAACCATACAAGTTTTCTTTTCCACCTCAAAACTATTACTCTCTCAAAAACTCATTGAAGCATTGGGAAGTAAAGAGTGGAAAGAAGCTATGAAGGTTGAAATGGATGCGCTTGAGAAGAACGAAACATCGGAGTTGGTGGAATGCTTCAAGGAAAGAAGTGAGTGGGATGTAAATGGGTTTTCATTGTAAAATACAAGCAAATGGATCACTTGAGCATGGTATCAGGCAAGGTTAGTAGCTAAGTGTCACGCCCCAACTCGACCCCCCTTAAGATCAGTCAGGACGCAACCGAATTTCAGCAGTATAACCACAGTAATTAGGACACCAAGGCTCTAAACCAACCTCTTAAGAATATCATACAACTAACTCCATAAACCATTCCAAAAAATCAACTCCTCAATTAAGTTAACAACATACAATACATCCATATTATACAATAATCATTCTTCAACATTCCAATCATAGTTATACGCCTCCGTTCCAACTTAATACATAGGCTATACATACATTTCAAAATAGATTATACAAAACATTATTTTACAACAACTAAGATAATCTCATGGCAATGACTCCTACACATAAGACTCATCCACATACGACACATTTCTCTCTTTAGGTGGCACATACCCGTAGTCAAAATCAGTAACACCTACCTGCATGCAATAATAGAGAGTGAGCTTATATAAAATAAGCCCAGCGAGGATCCGATAAATCTCGAGCAAGGTCTACTAAACTCCTTGAAAATAATCCTTTGAGTCAGTAAACACACAATAACATAAATAATACTATCATCACATAACTATATGACCATTCAATAAAGGATACTCTCTCTAGTTGGTGTAGCTCCAAACGCCATCACGATCTCAACCATTCTTCTTGTAACTCCCCATTACTCACGCACCCGGGGTACCCCCAATAACCTCGCCCTCCATGACACCTCCGTCATGCGAGCTGGAGGCAATCTCTGATAGTCATGTCGTTATCAACCCGACAGCCCGATACTGCCCGAGAGGTGGCACACACATACCAGAGACCCAGCAATAATAATAAACATCAATCATTCACAGGAGGACAGTCTAGCAGAACTGTTTATCTCCCGGCATCAATCATCAATCAATAATCATCAATAATCATCAAAAAACAAATTAACATCATCAATAAACATAATATCATCATAATAACATCAATAAACAATTTAACAACAAATTACTAAGTTAGATGATAAAGTAGGCCATCCAAGCGAACATGCATTACACACACAATCGAACACTAATTTACCCGTCAACAACTCACAATTCAATCACTCAAACCACACCCGATCAACTAAGGCTCAATTCAATAATTTAAAGAAAGATAACCTAAACTTCAATTAATCATATCTTACATTCTACTAATCCAAACAACTCCAAATCAGTTTCAAACACCCACCCATTCAACCAACTACATTAGCCCCCTCGGAAAACCACCATAACACCTCTAAATCATGCCCGATAACCCTAAAACCCTAAGATGTCATGGCTGAAATTTCTGGATATTGGCACCAACATCACAATCAAAAATTCGGCATTACAACGGCGCTACCACGTAATTAACAAACTTTTAGAAATCGACGGCAATCGATTCCAATCAACACAACTAAATTTAATCAATTTTGAACAAATTAATCAAATTTAAATACCCAAAAAATAAAAATTATGCTACAACTGATAAAAACTCGTAGTATTACAGCTAAATGATCCCTAGCATGCAAGGAGCAATAATCTAACATCAGATTAACATTCTAACGGTTCAATAATCATTTATACGCATAAACACAAAATGAGTTTTGAAATCTAGAATTTTTCTCTCACCTTTGATGTGTTTTGATGCAAGAAATGTGTAGAATGGATGCCAAACAAGTGAAATCAAGCTTTGAATCACTCAATTCGGCTTTGAAATGCAAAATCTATGAGAAAAATGCTTTGAAAATGCCTTCATCTTTCTCCTCCAAGGAGCCACGGTTTTGTGTGTGTTTTTGGTGGTGTTTTGCTTTGTTTTCAATGTGTGTTGATCATATATTAAGCAAAGGTCAAATAAATAAAAGAAAGTCAAAGTGGAAACTAATTATTTTTAGTGTTTTCTTGACTTTAAATGCATTTTATTGATCACCAAAGTTCAAAACAATTATTCAACACTCAAGATAGTTCAAGTAGATTATTTTTAGGTGACAAGAAGTTTTACAATCAAACAATTCTACCCGAGTCGGCTTAAAACTCGATTTTCGCAAAAGTCAGTGTAAAAACCCTAATAAATTCTTAAGCCAATTTTAAAACCGTTTTAATCAAACACAAGTCTATTAAAGTCCGTGGTCTAGGTCTAGAAGGGTTAAAAATTCCAGTTTCAAAATTTTAGTGGACGTGTTTCGAAAATACTATTCACTGAAAATCGACGATAAAATTTCTGACTCCGTTTTTTATGAAAATTTCATGAATGCACATTTAGCAAGTATTAGGAGTATTGATATCAAAATTATAACATTCTAGGCCCTATAGCACATAAACAGGTCATATGCAAGCAAAGAGAGGCAAAGCACGTAAATCAAGTTAAAGCAGAAAAGTGGGGTTTCACACTAAGCGGTATACTCAAACCTATGGAATAGATTATCATGAAACATTTGCTCTTGTTGAAAAAATGAACACTGTAAGAAGCCTATTATCTTTAGTAGTTAATCTTGGCTGGAGTTTACAGCAGTTTGACATAAAAAAAGTATTTTTACATGGTGATCTTGACGAAAAAATCTATATGGACCTGCCTCCAGGGTTCGAGTCAAAGAAGAATAAGGTGTGTAAGTTGAAAAGGCACTGTATGGCTTAAACTTTCTCCCAGGGCTTGATTAGGCAGATTCGCTAAAGTAATCAATGTTTTGTTCTACACAAAGTCAGAGTCATCACATAGTATGTAGATGATATACTGGTAATAGGAGATGACTTGCAAGGAATGACGAGATTGAAAACGTGTTTATTGCAAGAGTTTTAGATTAAAGAACTCAGCAGAAAATTACTTCCTTGCCATTGAAGTAGCTCACTCTCAACATGGGATCTTTATATCGCAACAAAAGTATGCGAGCGATTTATTAACTGAGACAGGAATACTAGGGTGTAAACCAGTGGAGACACCAATTGAACAGAATCACAAGCTTTGTGAAGCACCAGAAGATGCAGCGGTGGATACAGAATCCTATCAGAGATTAGTTGGCAAACTAATCTATCTTTCTCATACCAGACCAGCTATGCCTATGCTGTAGGAGTGGTGAGTAAATTTATGCAAAACCCAAAAGTACATCATAGAGTAGCACATCGAATTCTACAGTACTTAAAAGATACTCTAGGAAAAGGAGTGTTGTTTTAAATTGACATTGGAAGCAACAGGAATGCAGATTACGCTGCTTCAGTTGATGACAGAATATCGAGTTCAGGCTATTGTACATTCCTTAGAGGTATACCTTGTAACTTGGAGAAGCAAGAAGCAGAATGAAGTTGCAAGGTCAAGCCGAGCACAGATGCTGCGTTGAAAGCTATGGCATTAGGAGTTTGTGAGCATCTATGGTTAAAAATAATTTTGGAAGATCTGAAGATTGCATGGGAAAGACCTATAGAGCTATATTGTGATAATGAATCAGCAATTAATATTGCACATAACCTTGTGCAACATGACTGCACCAAGCATGTGGAAATAGACAGATATTTTAAAAAGGAGAATTTGGACAATGGACTGATTTGTACTCCATATGTGTCAACCAAGGGTCAACTTGTAGATGTGTTTACTAAAGGTTTGAGTGGTTCTACATTCTACTCTATCGTTAGCAAGCTAGGAATGGAAAATATCCATTCACCAGCTTGAGGGGAAGTGTCAGAACCATTAATTATAGCATGAATAAATTATGAAGAATTTACAACTCAATAGATAGGAATGAAACTTGTATTATAACCATGTATGTACCGTATAATCAGAATGAATATTCTGGTAGATTATATCCCTGACATGGGGATTAGGTCTTAGGACAGTTTCCTTTTATAGCCTAGTTATTTCCTATATATTTCTGCACATTCTTTGATTGAAGAAAACAATAAAGTTTTTCCCACATTTTGTCATATCCATTGCTAACATAGATCAGAAGATGAGGTATCCAATACATTAGAAACACTCATGTGTGCTATATATCACAACCTCAATAGTATCTTTTACTTTCAAAAGGAGGTAATCAACAATGGTTTTAAGAGAGAACTAAAGGTGCATCTGGTTAACAACAATTCTTAACAAATGGTTTTGAGCAGTACAGGGTATTCTGTATGTAGGCTATGCATCAAGGATCATTTCCTTTTAAGGTAAGTTTGGGGGGATACACTCATGTGATACACTACTTCAGAAGCCAAATTTAAGTGTGGGTCCTATGTCAGTCAATGAGGCATTTTGGTCTACTGAAATATTGGTCCATCGTAGTTTCTTTGTGACTGTGTCAGAGTGTTTTCAAGCTGTTTTCCAAGTTTTTTTTTTTTAACTTTAGTCAACTTTTATTTAGAAACATGTATTAAGGATAATTATGTATCTTCATTTTTGGCAAGAAACAAGTCATATTTGTGACACAGAGGTCTTATGTTAGGTCCTACAGGGACTAGGTTCACGTTTGTGCATTGATCTGCAGCTCACGCAGCTCAAGAAGTCCACATTTGCAGCTAAGCTTCACCACCAAGTTACTCAGCCTCAAATTAAATGGCCTTGTCATCTATACATATGTCCAGTAATAGCTTTACTAAGGAGGCAGAATGAATTGAAGATGTGTGATTTTGTCTCTTGAGGGACTATTACACTATGTTTCGATTGGGGGAAATGGGGAGAAATGATTGGTTTGGGAAGGATTTTGTAATCTCTTCCCTTGTTTCTTTTGGAGAGGTTGGTGAAGGAAAGGGTAATGGAGGATTACTATAATCATTCTTAAACCCCAAAACACATTTTCCCAAATTGGGGTCAAAAGAGGGGAAATGATTCTCCACAATACGAGATGCCAAATTTGCCCATGCCAATTCAACAGAATACTGAAAATGCCCATAATGTGATTTCTCCATTTCAGCCCAAGCACAGCATGTCTCTATCTATACACATATTTGTAATATATATACATATGGATCTTGATGTGGGGGCAGGGTCCGGGGTTGGTGTATATGCGTGTGCAGAATTACATGTGGGTGTGTGTGTGTGTGTGTAGAATTTTGTGTGCGTGTGTTTATGCAGTTTATGTGTTTGTAAGGATGAAGAACGAATAAGATGAGATGAAGAGGAAAGAAGAAAATGAAGAAGAAAGAAAGAAAGGGATATGGCGGAAACAAATGAAAATTGCAAATGGTGGAACTGGGATCAGGTGAAGATGAAATAAAATGAGAAAGAAAAAAGGAAAAATGAAAAGAAGAAAAGAAAAATAAATTAAATGAAAGAAGGGCAAAGAAGGCAATTTATAAATCAAAATTATCCTTCCCTTTCATTTCCTTTTTAATCCAAATAAAGAATATACATAATCCTTTATAAACCTTTCCTTTATAATTTTAACCAATCCAAACAAGATTTCATCATCTCCTTCCCTTTGCTTTATTACTGAATCCTTTCATATATTTTATTATTTTTTCTCTCGTGAATCCAAACATACCCTTAGAGTTTTCCTCCCTTTCTTGTTCTTTCTTCTTTTACTTCTTACTTCTGCAAGCTTCACCTAATCTCTCAGTACTTAAATCTTCTATCCCTACCTGCCTCCCCGTTTTTTCTCAAGTAGTGCAACAGTAATGGAAACATAATCCTTAACATTAATCAATAGTATACTAGCTTGGGCTGCGCCAACAGAAATCATTTTGCTCTTAATCCCTAATCAAATTGGCCAAAATTAGACCTTCAACATTGTTCCATTAGCCATGAAAATGCCTCTCTCACTAACCTATACGAGAACCAATCCAGGGTGACTCAAGTTGTCAGATTCATCTTCATCATCACGTTGTGTCCATTTGAACAATTTCGACATACTTGTTGAACAACATATCATACATGATGAAAATTTTATTTACATGAGAAAAGAGATTAATCTGTGACTTTTTCCTCAAAGGTCCAAATTTTGTTCAGTATGTACATGCAAAAGCTAAAATGTATACCACTTGTCTGTCCAGTTTAAATCCCACTTGGGCGACCTCAGAAAACATTTAATAATTCAACATATGGGTACTTATCTTTTGTTGCCACTCAAAACTCACGAAATACGCATCCATAACAATTTTGAGAACGTCATTAGGGGCACCAAAATAACAGCTTAAGGCCCTCTGAGAATTTACCTGTAATGTATAAGTTTTACATGGAGAGATTATCCGGAAGCACAGACGCAAATCTGTATCCTCTGCATCAATCTTTATAGTTGAAGTGCGAAGATCAACAGTATTCAAACCCATATTTTCCACCGGAAGGGATGATGTTTGATGATGTCTTGACCGAAATCTACCAAATACGCCACTGTTATGTTCAGCAGAGGTTGTGAAATTTAATGATTGGGAGCCCTGAGAAGATAATAGAAACAGGAAGAAAAAAAAGTAAAAGAGAAGAATTTAGGATCATTTCTTGCAAGAAAAGCTAAGTTTATTATTGGCAAAACTACAATACTCAAAATATAGGAGTAGAGAAAATATGACAGTTTTCCAATTTATGTCTAAGATCCATTTTCCATAACATGACTAGATTGCATTTTCCAAATAAAGCTTTCCAATGTTTTGCTGTTTAGCTCAAAGATCTAGCTCATACTGCCATCTCAATTGTTTAAAAAGAAGAATTAAAAAAAATAAAATAAAATAAAATACAAACAGAAAGGTGAAATTGAAAACAGAAAAGATTTATATATCACAACCGCAACAGGTGTTACAGGCCCATCACGGGCCTGTATTGTAAAGTAATGGCCGTTATCGACCGTTACTGTCTGTTACTTACACGCAATGGCCATTAATGTTGAAATAAATTGCGGTTGAAGCAGGGGGTAATGGTAAGTCCAATTAGAGAAACCATTACATAACGTCCATTACGAATTGAAGAGAGCATAAAAGCCATGATGCTGTGGTTAAGAAAAGTACAAGGCATAATCCAGATAGCATCAGTAGAAGAACCAGATTGCCCTCTTTCTAGCCTAGGGACAAAGTCAGTCACGGTAATAAGCAAATCAAATCAAACCTTATCCCACTGGTTGAAAAAATTAAGTCAGGGTAATACTGATTGAAAACTTATAGCATCAGCACTCTGTTAAGAATTATTTCCACTATGACAACCAAAAGTGAATGCAAATAAAACAAATCAAACCAAGTCTTTATCCCACTAGGTGGAGACAGCTATATGGATTTAACGACGCTACTCATTTCTGCAAAAAGTCATTTCCTCTTTATGCTCCATGCACGCAAGATCTCGTCTAAGTGTCTCCATCCAACTCTTTAAGTCTTTTGTTAACCCTCTTACAATATATTATCTCCATACCTTTACACTTTCTAACAGGTGCCTCTTTTTTTCTCTTCTTTTTTTTTTTTTTGAAATCCTTCTAACAGGTGCCTCTACCGGTCACATCGTACCATGTCCAAACTATCTCAAACAATTCTCTCTCATTTTATGTTCAATTGGGCCACTCCAACCTTTTCTCAAATACTATCTTTTCAATCCTATACTCCCCACACATCCATTGATACTTCACCACCCAACACTCAAAACCATAAAACAAAGTTGATCTGCTAGCTATCTTATAATACTTCACGTTTAACATGAGGAGTATCTACCTATCACATAATACTCTTGATGCACTTCACTTCGTCCATCCAGCCTTAACTAGTAGAAGCAACCTCCCCAATAACTGCTTAAATCCAAGTTTTTCTGCCATAAGCATCATTGTGACATTGTATCACCTCTTTCTCATGAACATCATATCTGCATTCATCTATCATCTTGCTCAGCCAATTGCCAACCGTGTAAACTCATAGATAAACTAAAAACACCAATTAGTGCCTTAAATCATATTTATTGAGGAAATTTCATGCCAAATCATATTAGCATACATATTTAGTGAGAAAAATTAGCTGAAACTTAAGCAGATATCTATGTCCAGGACAAGTTCAATATCCATTAACCTGATTAATATCTCACACTTCCAGACTTATCAAGCATACTATTAGATGGAGTAGATAAGACACTAGCGGATGTAGATTAGAAAGATTATGATATAAGTAATGAATATCAGCAGCATTACTTCTAGAAGAGATACTGTTACAATCTCATGGTATAAGACATTAGGTTGAACTCAAAAGCTTTTTGAATTGCTAATCCAAGTATTCTTAAAGAAAATAGTCATATATGTATGTTCATCAATCAATAGCAGCAACAAGTTATGACATACCACTGGTTTAGCACCTTTGTGCCTGTAATAATATAAAGTCCCATGACCATCCAGTACAAAGAAACGCCTTTTCCAGTCTGCCCTCAAGCTGGAAGATCTTTTCAAAAGATATCCTTGCTTGATTGTTTGGACCTGAGAAAATGACACAGCTTACACAAACAGTTGATGATAATTGGAATTTGAAGCTATACACGCACGAGTCTAATACCAGGTGCTAGTGGTGCACTCACGTGATCATCACTTGTAATAACTTTTTCATATAGAGATGACTAATACTTTATATTTTTTATAGATTTTTAATGTATTGAAAGGATGCAATTCTGAATTCTCAATCTATTTTTTAAAATATGAACAAATTGTTATAATTCACACTTTGACACTATTTATGATTCATAAAAATCAATTTGACAACTATGGTACCATGTGTTAAAGAGTTCACTTTTATCTGTATTGAAAGGATGCAATTCCAAATTCTCAATCTATTTTTTAAAATATGAACAAATTGTTATAATTCACACTTTGACAGTATTTGTGATTCATAAAAATCAATTTGACAACTATGGTACCATGTGTTAAGAGTTCACTGAAATCACAGATAAAATGAAATCATGAACACCACAGACACATAGGCCAAGAACCCCTGGAAAGAAAAGAATAATCTCCTAAAATGGAATAAACAACCATTTTAAATATATTAGTCCTCCTTAATACCTATTAGATGCATTACTCACCTGACCTTCTGCAGAAGTCTGCATAATTGCTTCTATATTTTTGTAAGAACTTAGGCCAATGCCATTGCTGAGAGAACTCGTTGACGTTCCCAAATTACTAGATGCACGCATCTGGTCCAGCTCTGCTTGAGTCCTGAACTCCTGAATTCTTTTTGCAAGTTTATCTTGTTCAATGTTGGCCTGTTCTTTCGATTGTTGAGCATATGTCAACACCTGATTTCAGGAATACAAATTTTAATATTTGAAAAGTAGAATCTCTAGGCAGCTTTCATGTTTATTTATCAATAAATGAGAAGAAAAGATTCAGTGGAACATGCTACATTAGTTAGTGCCCCTCACAAACATCAGAAATACACTGATAAGCAAATAATACTCAAATAAGCTTCTAGAAAGGAATTAAAATATACCAGGACACTATTTATTACATAGAATGATTCAAAGTTAGAAAGATAAGACTTTGCAAAATATCCACTTAACAAACACATGTCTAACTTAATAACAAAGTAGGACTACGCTGATGGTAGTTGAAAAGCTGTGAGATATGTTCAAATCTGGCAGCTGTGAGAAATCAATTCTGTAGATAGTTTGATTGTAGTCAAATCCCTAAAATTAAGGAGTTGAATTCTCTGAAAATTAGGGATACTAATTCTGTAAATATAATCTTATTAGCTGTCATTCCAATTTTTTTGAAGTCTAGGACTTGTATATAAATGTGTACCTATCTTTCAACGGAAATACATGAATTACTACAGTTCATTTTTCTATTCAACTTGGTATTAAGAGCTGTTCGTTTCCTGGAACACTCTGACTCAAACAAAACCATAAACCTAGTAAGCAAACACCCTGCACCAAGAGTTGGTTAAAAACTACTCTGGGCTGGTAGCATCGCTAAACCTCACTCGTATCTAGACATTGTAATCCTCACACAAACTAGAACTCTTCTTGATGGCAGACAAGAAGGTTTCTTCAGAGATTGTTTCTCAAACAACAAGCAATGAGCTGCCTGGTCTTCCAATGGTGTTTGAAAAACTGAGTTCAACCAACTATATTAGATTGCAGATGGGTGTTTACTGTGAAATATAAAGCAGATGGGACTATTGAACGCTATAAGGCGAGATTAGTAGCTAAGGGATATACACAAACTCCAGGTATTGATTACTTTGAGACTTTTGCCCGTGGCTAAAATTAACACTATTCGGATATTGTTATCTCTTGCAGTTAACAAGGGCTGGCAATTTTATCAATATAATGTGAAAAATACATTCTTGCATGGAGATCTAAAAGAAGAAGTGTATATGGAAGTTCCACATGGGTTGAAAAATGAAGAAAACCAATACAATGTGTGTTACTTGCAGAAGGCTTTGTATGGGCTGAAACAATCCCCAAGAGCTTGGTTTGGAAGGTTCACAGGATTCATGCTGAAAAATGGCTATCACCAAAGCCAAGGGGATCACACTCTATTCTTTAAGCATAATAAGGATGAAAAAATGGTTGTCTTAATAGTGTATGTTGATGACATTATAGTCACAGGAGATGATGCCTTTGGAATTGCAACTTTGAAAGAAAAAATGGCCCTAGAATTTCAGACTAAAGATTTAGGAACCTTGAAGTATTTCTTAGGCATTGAGGTGGCAAGATCAGAGCGAGAGATATTTATATCTCAACGAAAGTATGTGCTGGATTTATTAAATGAAACGGGTTTCTTGGGAGGAAGACCAGTGAACACACCAATAGAAGAAAATCTCAAACTTGGGAACTGCAAATGTGATGAAGTAGTAGATAGAGGAAGCTATCAAAGGCTGGTGGGAAAATTGATATATTTGTCCCACACAAGACCAGATATAGCATTTGCAGTCAGCTTGGTAAGTCAATTCTTGCAATGTCCAGGGAAAGAACATGTAGATGCAGTTCATAGAATATTGAGATACTTGAAATCCTGTCCAGGAAAAGGAATCTTGTACTCAAAGCAAGATAACATGGATGTTGAAGCATATAGGGACTCAGATTGGGCTGGCTCTATTGTTGATCGAAGATCTACTACTGGGTATTGTACATTTCTTGGAGGAAATCTGATTACTTGGAAGAGTAAGAAGCAGAAAGTGGTATCTAGGTTTAGTGCAGAGGCAGAATTTAGGGCCTTAGCTATTGGAATTTGTGAGTTACTTTGGATAAAGATCATATTGCAAGATCTGAAAATTAAGGTAAGTAGACCCATGAAGCTTTATTGTGACAACAAAGCTGCTATTTCTATAGCTCACAATCCTGTCCGACATGATCGCACCAAACACGTTGAGGTAGATCGACATTTCATTAAAGAGAAGATTAAATCTGGAGAGGTATGCATACCAAAGCAGTTGGCGGACATACTTACAAAAGGGGTGAATCGCAACTCATATGAAACTATAGTTAACAAGTTGGGGATGATTGATATCTACTCACCAACTTAAGGGGGAGAGTTGAAAAGCTGTGACATATGTTCACATCTAGCAGCTGTGAAAAATCAATTCTGTAGATAGTTTGATTGTAGTCAAATCCCTAAAATTAAGGAGTTGAATTTTCTGAAAATTAGGGATATTAATTCTGTAAATATAATCTTATTAGCTGTCATTCCAATTTTTTTGAAGTCTAGGACTTGTATATAAATGTGTACCTATCTTTCAAAGGAAATACATGAATTACTACAGTTCATTTTTCTATTCAACTATGGTCACATCAAAAAGCTAGTTATATCGCACTCAACCATGAACAAAATAAATACTGACTCCCATTTGAAAGCATGATAGAAGTGATTCAAAATCCTACCTATCTCAGTCATACCAAGCCAATCTACAATTGCAACATTTCTGCCATTGAAACTTACACAGATTGGGCAAGAAACATTGTTTCTCTCTCTACTTTAGGCATATAATCTAAATACAAGTTTGTTTCTCTGCTTTAGGCACATAACCAAAATATTGAACCTCAGAAATTTTCCTAAGTTAGATGGAAGAGTAAAAGATTTTACAATCTCAGCAAATATTATCATACCTGGTGAACAAATGGCTCCATTTGGCTCAACAACTCATATCCCTGAAAGATTGAGGCAGCGAAAGTAATCAGTTTAACGATAAAATTGAATCAACTTCAGTACAGATAGTACTTTACAGGACAGACACACACCAACTTAAAATATCTCAGATGAGCATCCATAATTGCACTGAAAGATTCCAAGAATTCATACTTCTTTTTGGCTTCGACATTCATGAGCGCATTTACCTGAATTCCTTAATACCAACAAGGAAACATAGTAAATCAGAAAATACAGAGGAAAAGGGTTTTAGGAGAAGACAAGAAGTGCACTAACGCATCAGACGTACTAGATTGAAGCGGCTTCTCTCAAATGCTGACTTTGAGTTATGTAGATCCTGTCACATCATAAACTAATAAGCTCCGGGCTTTCTAGAAAGCATAACCAGATTACTATCAAGCTTCACTTGCAAAGAACTTGTTAACTTATTATTGGCATCATAATATTTTAGTAGATGTCTTTCAACACATAAAGGGGTAGCATCACTAACAAACAAACAGGAAGAATTAAATTGCAACTATACATAGTTACCAGATTCGGGGTATGTTTTGAGTCGTGGTACGAGTTCAGATACGGCGTACGGCACTAGGAGTTTATAGGGTACGATGGGAGTAGACTTCTTCGGTACACTAATTGGATTCACGGTATGGTATGAAGAATTAATAGGTTTGTTTACCAAACATTATATAGAACAATGATTCTTTTTGTTTACTAATTACTAAAATCAATATGCTGCAAAGCTTAGTCTAAAGTCCAAATCCAAATTCAATAAATTAAGATAATTTTCTAATATTGTATATCAAGCAAAAGACACAAAAGCAAACTAGAATATTTTTGTATCTTAACAAAGGTTTGCACTTTGCATATATAAACACTGGAAAGGAACTTTTGAATGCTTAAAATTCAGTAATTTAAAAGTGTTCAGTGACTTAAAATTCAGTCTTCAGATTTCAGACTCAGCTTTCAGTTTTATCAAGCAGCTCCTAAGACTCTTAACCCAGATAAACCTAATATTTCTCTGACTAACAACTATACAAATCTTGACTCCAAAAAAATGCTGGAACTCTACGGCCAAAAGGGACCTACTTCTCATCCTAGGAGTTAGCAAGAAAGAATCCTCCTAGTAGTCTATTGAAGTTAAACAATAAATAAGTTTCAGCAGAAAGCGAGCAAATGCTACTTGAAAACTTAGTTTACATAAAATTCCAGCTTTTCCCCTCATTTTTAGACATTGTTTTGCACGAGCAATACCTTCAGAACTACCAGCCATATGATCTTAATTACAACACACAATCTTTCTAAAACTAAGACGTTAGTGCTTTCCAGCCATAAAGATACTTCAAAATAGCTAGCTAAGTTTCAGTTTTAGCCCTAAAAACGGACATGACATGTCCAGCTAAACCATACTCTCCTCCATACATTCTTTGGCATACATTCTTTGGTTACTCTACCTGCAATACCAATGTAAAGTAGTAGAGGCGAGAATCACATTGTACAAAGTGTTGGCGAAACTGAGTTTCCATCTGACCATTGGAAGTAACTCATGAAAGCATTTTTTTTAAGGCGATAGTTTGACAAAGAGAAGGAAAAGTAAAAAACTCTTTTGTTTCTTGTGTCAACAGGCTGAGGAAAACAATAGATCATCCTGTCCTCCATTCATAAATTGCTAGAAATCTTCGGTCTCTTTTTCCATCCTTTAATGGTTTAATGTCTATGAGATACTTCATAAACCACTTCCTTTCCTGAAGAACTTATACAATAGAAGCAAAGGAAAGGAACTAGGAAGTCGGTTTCTTCATGAATCGTTTGGGTGATAGAAGAAACAGAAGGGCAGGCTTTGTACATTGCGGAGCAGGATATGCAGTTCAAGGAGAAGTATCTGAGCATTTTTTCTTTCCACAAAGTGAGAACAATATGAGACAATATCTTTTTCTTTGTACTTCTCTTGCACGGTATTTCTTTTGCCAGTCAAAGCTTTTCTCTCTCTCTCTTTCTTTTTTTTTTTTTACTGAAATTATTTCAGAAAAATGTTACTGCTATAATTAGGGACTTGTACAACCATGCCTTTCATATTTATTCTAAGGATTGCATAACTTTTTCACTTTCTATAGCTCACACAACGACCAAGTTGTGAATGAATGTTCAATTGATAAGCAGGGAACTCTACAACTCTATAAAAGAATTAAACATCAAAAATTGCCTGTACATTGATAGATTACTGGTATTTTGCTTCAACCATTGCTTTTCTTTATCTTGATGACGTCAACCATTTCCATCTCCTTTTCCAGTATAAGGTTCTATTGGACGCGATTATGAGAAAGTTGAACCGACAAAAGAAAAGGCATGCAGACACAAATTCTGACAGGAATAGACCCAGTGAATATCAGGTATGGCTGGTTCACTCTAAGAGAACCTTTTCTAAGATCAGTAAGGAAGAGATATTGCAGTTGTGTTTCGTATGAAGGTAAGATTCTTAATACCAATTTTCTTGTAGAATGCAAGGTATGACACATTAATGTTACGGCGAAGATAATAGAAATCACAAACGATAAACTGGTTGTAGGTACTGATTATAGAGCTTACTTCCTCCAGTTCAGCAACAACTTCATCTCTTGTACTCTTCTTCAAAGATGCAAACCTTTCACGTGCCTGACATTTGAAAAATAATGTTTAGAGAAAACTTCTATGATCCATGTACATTACTCTCCAAAAGGAGCAAAATACTAGATAAAGAAACTACGACAAAAAGAACAAGAGAGAACATTTCCAATGAATATCAACAGGATGAGAACATTTCCAATGAATTAGAACATTCTCCCCCATTCATTTACTTTCTTCATGAGGGGGGAAGACCTATCCCCATGCCCCGCCCCCTCACCTAAAAGGAATTTGTGTAGTTTCTTCTGTCCTTAAGTTGATATAAACAGGAGCTAGTGCTCACTTAGATTGCTAAATCATTCTCTCTCTCTTTCTGGTTTTCAAAGTTGAATAGCATTAACATGCCTCCCTTTGTAAAATAAAACAAAAATAAGGGACTAATTTGTAGAAGTACAAGCTACTCAATAACACATACACAGAAGATTCCTTTGGACGAAAAAATGGTAAAAAGATTAATATTAATCCTATTAGTTTCTTTCTCTTGGAAAGAAAAGAGATGAGGGAGGATCACATAAAAAGCAAAATTGCGAAGACAGACTAGCCCTGTTTAATGAAATCAGCTTGATATATACAATCAGATGGTCTCCTCTTTTGCGCATTTGTGGAGCATCTCTAATACCTGGTCATAAGAATATATAGCTTTGTCAAATCTGCGACGAGATTCCTGCATAACATATAGGCCAAAGTTGTCAGTAAAATTTGTAATATGGAAAAGTACAGATTTGGAAGAATGACCCCACCTGAGACTCACTGTAGGAGAACATGGATTAAGAACTAAATAACCAATTATACCCAGAAGAAAATTATATATTAAAGAAAGATTATATTTGGACAGATATCAAATGCAAAACATGTGAGAGCATAGATCTTTGGTAGATAGCATATTAGTTTTAAAAGGATAAAGTAAACTTGTTCGACCACAATTTCAACATCAGCTTTCACTCTGCTTGGCAGCAGGTCTCAAGTTTCATTCTGACACAGAATGGAAGCGAACACTAGATTCGTTCTAGCAAACGCCCTTGATACAAGGGAAACTTTAAATCTTACAACTCTAGAATGCTAGAGAGGAAATATACAATACTTGCTTTGTATTAATTTAGGTGTGTTTAATGAGCTTAGGGAGCTAGCTGTTTAAAGGAACTCTTAAGCCTAAAACCTTGGTAAACAACTGATATGGGAGAAAAAACATCTAAGACAATACATAACATAAGAAAGATGATAAATGGCAAAATTTGGGCAGCCAGAAAATTGTCTTTAAGTGATGATTCTAGTCGGATCTTGTTATGACCTTGTAGTATGCCATGAGATCTATGCAACCACATATAATACGCCTTTATTACATATCCATGATAAGAGATTTGAGGCTCCAAAGTAGGCTACTTTAGAAGGTTTATTTCTTCTTTCTTTTGGGTTTGACTTGGTCTATCTTTTGCATGAACTCATTTGAGTCATGTTCCACATCATATTTCCTTCTCTAATGCACTTGTTTGAAGTATGCATGTCACACAGGTACATGTAAATATATCATGACTTTAGGAATGGGAGATTAAGTCCTAAAAACTCCTTCAAGATATACATCTAATAGTTTGGCTTTTGAAGTCAACTCCTTCAGTGAACTAATGTAAAACAATAACGAGAAGAACTCAACAACCACAAAAGACCATGTTAGAGAAAGTAAATGAATCTTAGGATCTTAAAATTACATTTTTAGCAAATGCTGAGATTACCTCCGCTCAAGAGCTAATTGAAATACAATTTGGTTGTAAGTTTACCAAAGATTTGCTAGGAAAGCACCTGATTGAAACAATGATGATATATTATCCATTTTTGTCCTTCATTCTCTTTTAGTAATTCCACCTATTCTTCTACCTCATAAGTTAAAAATGCTCCTCTTTCCACCCAAACTATTATTTTTCTTATATCTACGGTGAGTGGTTCAATCACTTGGAATCTGGGAAATTTTAGAGATGCTCCTCTTCACTCAAACTAATTTTTCTCCTACACCTATAGGGTTCAATCACTTGGATTCTGGGAAATATTATCGCTATAGGTTCAAATAATCTATAATTTTGCTGGACTATTTACATTCTCTAGCCATGATATAGAGTATATAGTCAATGTGACAGCTCAATTATTTTCTGAACATTAAATTTTTTCTTTTTGGGAACATTAACAGCTCAATTATTTTTCTTCTATTCCATAATGTCATAGTTGCTCAATCCAAATCCTTTTCCATTGTTCTTTAACAAGTGATCCGGGAAGTCAAGATCCCTCTAGCTGAAGCTCTTGTCTAGTCAAGGTTCTTCATAGAATCAATAGTGAAGAAAAGTCTAAATTGAGGGGACCTCACTGCCTCTTACATGTTTCCAGATACTTGCATGATGTGAAAATCATTAACTTGGATGAGTATTAATCTGTTCCCCCATCATTAACTTGCCAAGAACCTTTGCATTTACGAAGGATCCAAACACCTAAACCTTTACACCAGGATGTTAACAACTTGAGGTTGTTTCTACGGAAGGAACATCAAATGATATTTTTGTAAAGCTCTACACCGGATCAGATGGGCCCAAACCCCTAAAGCTCTATCCCAGAAGAGAGAAAGATCAAATGTACTAACTTGAGGGTGTTCCCGTGCCTCGAACTTCAAGGATATTTTTGTAGCTTTGACAACATAAAAGTTCATGGTAATTTTGACAGTTCAGGTGTCCGTCCTCAAGTTTTTTCTTATTGTCGTTGTCTTAATCTTTTTGTTGTAACAGAAATCTGTCTTTATTTTGTAATTCTTAGATAAAACTAGAGAGTTTCCAATGTGAAAATTGTACTCTGGTTCTCTGTTTAAGGACATGGATTATAAACGAAATTCAGGAAGGTTAGAATAATATTTCTCTTCATATTTTCCATTCTAAGGTTGAGGCTCCATCAAACTGTGTCCATGGTGTGATTCCTGGAAAGCCTTCGAGAAACTCTAAGGTTAATTAAATATTATCCCTTCTTCCATCTTTCGGTTGTCTTCTTTCTTTCTGGCCTCTTACATATCTTTTTTTATCTGAAAAGGGTCTCCGTGGTTTTCCTTATTAAGTCTTGCAAAAGATTGAAACACATTCTTTTAGTTTAAAAGAAAATGAAATCGACTATTATTCATATAAGCAAACAAAAGAAAAGAAAAACTTAACAAGTCACAAGGCTTCATCAAAACACTGTATTAGGAAAAAGCTTCTTATATCTATCCATCATCCTTAAATTATTAGCAACAGAAAACTAACTTCAGCTGTACATTACTGTCAGAGAGCATCAAAAACTCCTTTCCTTTTTCAGGCATTGGTTTACAATGTATTAAAATTGCATCGACTAATCTGGTAATACAAGAAGATGCATGTCTGCACCTAGTATTCTTGAAAGCAGCTCTATAATTTCCATTTAAGCATGTGAAACATTCTATTCCACACCCTCAACGTTAGAGATTACAATATCTGTCCGATAATATTTATACATATATTTAACGGTGACCACATCAATAGCAGCAATAACAAAAAGAACAACCATACTGAAGGGTCAAAGATAGATTACCTTTGCATCTTGCAGATCTACTGACAAAAACTGAGTCAGGCGATCAACCAGCACATGCTCTACCTGAGACAAGAAAATTTCAACTAACTTTCAGCAGGAAAATATAAACGTTCTGTCCTAATTCACATTGAAGAAAGCTCCTCAATTCCTTTTTTGTCAAGCAGACCACTACATTGAACAAGTCCTAAAATAATAACCAATCCCCCATTCTACCGTCTCTAAGACTTTAAGACAAACAACCTTCTAGCGACTAAACATTTTCATCAAGATCACATGACAACCCTGAAAATTCATAAAACTTTTAGCTCTGTGTTTCTTTAGCCAAAAGAGTAAGGAAACTGTTCTCTCTACACCTTTTGAATGATGGCTAAGATCACCAGAAATATTATATTTATAGCAGACGTTGCAACAATTTCCAAGTGAAAACAATTATATTGGGTTTATATGGTTATCAGTGCACTAATATCTAGCAAAACCAACCCAGTACGGTAGCATTATGGCCTGATTATGGACAGATTTAAATGAAGAACAAAAGGAAAATAATCTTGCTGGAGCACCTGCACGTTGTTTTAGCAGTAAAGAGCTAAAGTTGGGTAGTATAAAAATTATTCTCGGCCTCCTTGAACTGAAAAGGCCATAAAAATATTTGAAATTGAGGAAAATGGATTCTTTCAATTTAATAGTAAATGAAAGATCTCCAATGAAGTGGATATATTCACTTACTTGGGAACGAAGAAGTTCTTTATATGTAGCCAGCTCACGGAATCCAGTCATAAACTTTGACATGATTGGACCTAGAAGAGGGAAGCAAATAATAAGGATCATGAACCACAACCATCTTGTTCTAGTGGTCATAAGCTGACAAGACCGTGTGAGAGGCTTGCACATTATGGCCGCCATAACACAGCCACAGTAATAGAATAAATGTCGTCAACTCATATACGAAATTTCACAATAAATAAGGAAAGTCTGAACAAAGAAAAAGATTTTGGTTGGAATTGTAACTCATATTTACTGGAGTCGACACCTTTTTAGTAGTGGAATAGGAGCATTTTTGTGGGGAGAATAAGACGACCAGGATATACCCTGCCTGAGATACACATTGTTGTGCTATGATTATGGTGGGCCTCAGCTAAAATTTTACTGGCATCTAAGCACAGCTCCCCCAGCCTAAAACTTTCGAAGGGTTTTCCCCTTGTAATTGGTAGAGAGAGGCTGTCTATGATAAGAGAAGTGGTTTCAGGCCCCAGGTCTCTAACTCCATTTCGTTGCATGACATAGCAGAACACATTTAATCTTGTCTTCTTATTTTTCTAGTTTATTTTTCTGTAATTTGTGTATTCTAATCAAAAACATGATCCTTTTCATCATTAACATTTTCTCCCAATTCCAACAAACAACCACGAGTCTTGAAATTTTATGTTTCATACTGGCCCATTACATACCATAAGAACTGCCATGTAAGCATGAAAGAGACTTTGAAATTCTTGCACAAGGCCATTGAGATTGGTTATCAGATATAAATGTGAAATAAAACTAATACAAGCATAAATTACATTATGAGGACATTCTTTAAGATAAGAAAAGAAAAGAAAGAAAAAGCAAATACTTAGCCAGGAAAAAATAAATAAATAAATAAACTCTAAGAAATAACTTATGATACCTCTAAGAAATAACTTACGAGTTTGAATAATTTCCATATTTTCATACGGAGTCACTACAAAAATATTAAGACATTGTCATGCAAATAGAGATAGGAAATGTACGTTCTCTGAAAGAGCACATTTACTTGGAGTCTTTGCAGTAAAGTTAAAAAATTTAGCTTAGCTACATTGGCTCTTTTTGTTTTATACAAATTTGGTTATCTTCCTTCTTATAAAGTTAATCATCAGAGAACCTCTTTGTTGTTCTCTACTTGAACCTTTTGTACAATTGATTTGGAGCTAATTCATACTCTGCTTACCAGCAAAAATATAAATAGTCAACTGCCACAATTGTTCTGTTTAGTTATTCTACGATGAATGATGTCTCATTAATTTGTTTATGTGCAGAAAGTTGCAGCAGTTACAGTCGTGAGTCCTAATCCGTACTATGCTCAAGTATGTGTCTAGGTTATTTGTCAAATAATCTACCTGAAGTCTTCTGATAACATTTGTGGTCTGAATTTGGTTGGTTTCAAGAAGTTATTGGACCTCAACTCATTTTACATAGTCAGTAAGTACTCATATCGATGAGTTCCGATGTTCATTGTTTCTTATGATGTTCTGTCCCCTCAATAGGTTAGAATGCCAAATGTTTCATGCAACCTTATCTTAGGGGTTATGTCTACTGAACTCTGGATTGAACTATTATCAGTTTTTTCTTTTCTCACCTAACCTCATTCTTCTTTTCCCTTTTTTCAATGATTGCACTTACAAATACTTATGAAATCAAATTTCCAGGCCATCCTTTATAATACTTAATTGGAGCTAAAGTGCTAAACCTAATAAAATATGTCCTCCACCAAACATTCTTATTCAAGACAAGCATGGGTTTATTTACTACAACAAGATGTGCAAAAAATTCAGTCAAAGTGCCATTAACTCCCAATGCTGTAGGGAACTAGTTTAGAACCATCATATGTCTAGGCTGCATGTTTAAGTATAATGCACTTCTATCTCTTCAAACATAATTGAAACTACCACTATTCCGAGTTCAAATTTTGAGTTCATGCATGAACTGTGTCTTTTTACGTAACATTTCTATTCCATTCAAAATAAACATCAGCAAAAGAGCAAAATATCTACTGAAAACAGCTAAAAGTCTTTGCATAAGTCCAACCATGATAAAGAAGCATTCATAGAATATGGCATGCACAACCGTATTATCTTTTCCTTTAACAAGGAATTCTAGAAGAAAAATAATATGAAATTTATAACAACCTCCTATGGACACGCTGACAGGATCATCTTGGCCACCGCCAAATAATTCTAATGATTCTGCAAATATGATGTCCCCATTGCATGCTTCTCCAAGAGCTTCCCTGGACTCAAAAATAAGAAGAATAAGTTCTAGAACATTAGCCATTTTCCAGGACATTTAGCTTAGCCTCTAAAGAAGGACCAGCGATTTTCAATATGAAAAAGAGGAGATTTCCTTTAGTTTTGATGATGGATATCATATTTCCCAAATGAGATTGTGCATTTCTAGAAAAACAAAACTCAAGCATGGAAGAGAAAGAAATCAGATATCTATGTTGAGCGTGAAGTACACTTCACTAAGTGCAAAAGTGCAAAAGCGCAAAAGTTTTAGGGTGCATCAAGTACCAACCAAAAATGCTAAGCGAAAGAGAGAACCAAAAAAGAAAACCAGCCTATCCCTGCCAAAACTGTCTAACCTATGACTACAAGTTATACATCTAACGTATAGATTCACAAAAACCAGAAATTAAGATCTCGGTTACATAGACTGAACGCTTTTTCACTCCTTGTCTTTCCTTCGTTCCCCTGTACATAATTTTCCCTGTCATACTTGAAGTCACTCTTCAACTTCTTAAGCTTTCGGGATTCTTTGACATTTAGTGCTTTATCTAGAAACTATTTTCTTTGGCACAACCTTCTTGCTATCCTTTAAAGTATCTGCGAGCAATTTCCTAGCCCTTTCCTCATCAGATCTGTACGATATCCCCATCAACTTCTCAATTTTTTCATTTCTTCCCAGCCCATTCTCATGATCTCACCCACATCACCCATACAATGGCATCTAGTATTAACTCTATAAATTTGATCTTGGAAACACTGTCAAAATTCAAACTCAAGTTCCGTGATCAATGGCATATGAGTGACATAAAAATTACAGATATGCATCCTTTGATCTCCCACAACAAATTTTAGATCTTACAGTAGATCTCAATACCTTATTTTCATTTTCGGGTAAAGCCCATCGGCTTATCTTGTCTTGGCTGAAGCATAGAAATGCAGGCTGCATCTAGAGAAAGGTGGCCTTACCCTCCACACAGTGGCATAGATAGGATTTTTTTCTCAGAGGGGTCACTCAGTGTGCATCAGTATATGAAACAGAGATATTTGTCCTATGTATAGCTAATAAAACTATTAAAGAAATTCCATATTCCGCAACAGCAAGTAGGGGAAAAAATTAGGATTACCTATATAGCTAATTATTGCATTTATGCACACAAAAATATACATTATGAAAATATACAATCTGAAATAAGTAATTGAGTATGATTTTGTAAAAGTATACAATCTAAAATAAGTAATTAAGTATGATTTTGTAAAACTTTTCACTATTGGAATATTTCATGAACAATGAATTTTATTGGTCAACGGATTAATTTTCCAATTCTAGTAATGTAGATAGAGTCGCATAATTGGATTGTCATGTCAATTATACCTAGCTTGAATCATGGTATGTTTAAGGACCCATGTCTATCTTTCCAGGGTCTCTCCATAAGAGCATATATTGCACTTTGTTTTACCTATATGTATTCTTAGTGTCGTGAATTTCAGTGCGGTCCCCTGACCACAGTAACTAGAAGCCCTGCCACTGCCTCCAAAGGACTACAATGCTAATTTATGCACGAACAGAAAAGCTTCCTTTGCATAAAATCAGAAGCTGCTGAGGACCCAAGGCTAATGGACTGCTTGAGACAGCAAAACGATATTTATATTTGATAACACATCACATTCTAGTCCGAGCAAAAAAATGAAGAAAGATACAATATTTTTTTTTTTTTTGGTCGGGAAAAGAGAGAGTATAGAAATACAAAAACTGTAAATACACTACTTGAAATGATCTGTGGTTGAGTCAGTGAGAGAAAGCCATCATGGTCCAATGTTTCCAACTTCTCAATTCTTCCAAAAGCATATTTGTTGACACTTAGTTTAATACAAAGAGGTAAGACCACGACTTTATGAAAAGGCAGCGTTATTCTCGTTATCATAAACTAGAAAACATAATCACTTATTCCTCTTTTGTTTTGGACTAGAAACACCACATCTTCCCGAGTGCACGGTTTTTCAAATGGAATGCTATTGTAAAGAATAATGGGCGCGCTGAAAGGGGTTATGCCTTGTACTACTTATCTAGTGAAACAATCTCCAAAACGCTATCACTTCACATATGCAGTCCACAACCTCCACCAGCACTACCATTGATATAACAGGTATAACAAAGAGTACCACTAACCACGTAGAGTACATCATATTAACCGACAAAAAAAAAGAGAGAAAAAAAATCGAATACATAAAAAGAGGCGAGAAAATGACTGACATGAATTTTTTACTGCCTTTATAGAGCTTTTGACAGCGATCTCTCAGCTCCTCCGCTGTCTGTTCCAGAGATCGCACCTTCAAAAATTCCAACAACAACTACCATTTTTGTTAATCAAAAAATAAAATTTGAAACAAATAAAACATACATCGGTATATAAATAATTTCAAAATTAATGGAATTAGAAAGAAATAGAAGAAAAAAAAAATTGAAAAGATGATGTAAAAGGCAAATTAGTAAATCTCAGACCTGCTTCTGGAACATGGGTGAGTCGTCCAGCTTGATGAACGCTACCATTTTGAACTTTTGGGCCTTTGAGAATCGAGAGTGATTGTTTGTGTGATTTAAGCGAAGAAGAAGAAGAAGGAATTATTCTAGTAGTATTTTAGTATTTTTTTTTTGGCTAGGTTAGTATTTGTTTTTTTATACCCTTGTCTTCTGTTTTTTTTTGTTGATGTATGATTGTCAACTACAGTTAAGCGCGGAAATTAAATATGGTGATGCCCTTTGAAATTTTAGGTTAGGCTATATTTTACAACCTTGTATTAGTTCCAGATCTGAATTAATATCGACAGCCGACACGATTGCAACAACAGAGATCAAATTCACTTTTTGTAATTTCTTTTCTAGATTTATTTTTAGAGTTAGGTAATATGAAGAAATGTACACGAAATGAGCATTTATCTTTGTGAATATCGGAATTGAGTTGGGTTACAATTATTGGGTTTGAATTCTACTATTGTGCTTAATAGATGAAAAATCATTGTTGAATTACTTGTAGAACAAAAGAAGGGACAACAGGTGTTATTGCCCGAATCCCCCCTCCAATGTAATAATCAGTAAACGGAAAAAAGTGAAGCTCGAATAGAAATATAATGAGCAATAAAGTTAAATAAATTGCTCTAATAGGCCCGTGTTTGCCTTGGCCTTTTTATAGGCTCACTTAGGTGGATATTACCGTTGTGTGAGAGTGAGACTGCCCCACGGGAGCTTTCCATGCGGTTCCCGAGCTCTTGGGAGTTGACTTGGTCACAGTGAGTATGCCCTTGGGCCGCTATGTGGGCCAGATGTTATTTGGGCTAGACCTTGTCTTTTTGTTGGGCTTTGCCTTTGATAATTTTTGGACTTCAATTTATGGCCTATCAATAGTCCTCCTAGACTCTTGAGCTTCGTAGGAGGTCGGGAGACTATGTTGTAATAGACCTTTTTTTTTGCATTTAACGGTTACTCGCCGCCAAATTTATTGGCTTGGTTCTTGGCCCAAGCAGATAGCCGTTATAGCTTTTAATGTCATTGCCTTCTTTCCCTCTTCTTTTGTTTCCTAGTAACGGCAAAACTCTTTCTCTCCTTGGAGTATTTTAACTTCTTATCTTTGTAAAGGTTTCAATCAACTATTTATTAGGTACGCATTCTTCATTCTCTTGCATATTTTGCATAGTTATGTCAAATGTTGAGAGAGATAGTTCCAAGGGATTCCTGATCTACTTATTACTAGGGAGAATCGGTCTCCATGCCTCTGGTAGTCACTCGTGTACTAGGTCTGAGCCTCTGGCTCTAGGTCTGAGTCTAAGGCTACTTCTATCGTAGTAGCAAACGATACATTCTCCACTCGTGAGAGGTCTTGCTTAACATACCCTCAGTCTGTGATCAAATTGAAGAAGAAATAGGTTTTTCCATTTGGGTTTGAGTATAGGATTCCCTTTAAGGATGCTTCTACCACTGCCCCTGGTGACGGTAAAACCATCTTCTATACCGAAATTTTGATTTCTTTCGTTTGCCCATCCCCCATTTTATCAAAGAGATTCTCAACTTTTTCCAGTTGTGCCCTAGGCAGATTCAGCCTAATGGGTGGAGGTTGATGGTTGGCTTCTGGAGATTGATGAAGAATGCTGATTTTGAGTTGAGTCTTAGGCTATTTAGGTATTTATTTTCTAGGAAGTGTCAGGACCGGTCCAGCGGATGGCACTATTTCTCTACTAGGCCTGGTCTGTAACGCCCCGATCCCTCACCAGACCGGATGCTCTAATAACCAAGCTATTCTCAACCCAATTCCAACCCAGTCTCAAAATTTTAGGGAAAAACGGACAGAGTTTCCTCTGTACCGCGGACATTTTTCAAACCTGTAAATGCTCAATAAAGCCACAACATAACAAGACATTCATTTATAACTAAAGATCTTAGCTTTAAGGCCATCCGAGCCTTAAGACATACAAACAGTTTAGATACAGACAAGCATGCATTCATAACTTAACTTCTTTACAAAACCGCTTATCATGCCACTCCATGATAGCTTTTAAGTATTCTTAGAAATTGAAAACAACCAGTCATTCACTCCCAAGCATGCGAAGCAGCTAATAGCAGAAATATAAGTTATTACATGCCATGGTTCTAAATCTACCACTACAACATCTATCCCTCAATCTGCAAATTATATAATATACACATATCACTTAGGTTACAAAATAGAACATAAAGTAAAGAAAACAAGTCCTACTCTCATCAACAAGAACATAGTCCACCTCAAGCAACTAGACACGGCAACTAATGCAACTCCTCCAACTGCGCCACCTGAAACATGTTAGCGAGGTATGAGCAACCACTGTTGCCCAGTGAGGGATAAGGTCCCGGGGTGTGCAATGCGACAAGTAATACACTTAACAACAATAACAATTGAGCAAATCAAGAAACAATGATAGTTTAAATAACCACATATTTGAAATGATACATTTCTCATAACCCCTATACACCAATCTTCACTGGTCTTCATTCACGATCCACGAACCACGATCACGATCACGATAAGCCGACATAACCCCAAACACTCCAGTGGGTGTACTCCGGATGTACCCCGATAATCCTACAACCCAACATCCCCTGACAATCTTCGGACCAGGCGAATGAGGGACTAGGGCACGGAGATTGAATATCCACCGGCAAGCCCTCTGCCGCCCAGCCGATATTCAATACATCCGCCCCAGACACTATGGTTGCTTTACCACGATGAAATGCACTTAACAATGGAAAATTAATAGCAATAATATAAGCATTAACACATAGGAGGATCAACAAAGTAGGTTGACCTCGATCCAATTAGAATAGAAGCAATTATAGAAGCTAATAAGCAGTTTACAAAGGAACATATACAAAATAAGCATCGAATCATACCAAAAGTTCCAAATCAATTTAAAATCACATATAAACACTCAAGATGTCATGCCATGGGTTTAGAAGTGTGAGTCAGCCGAAATTGCACCTAAACCCCTTTATTTTTCAAACTATTTCTCTTCCAAACCAAGGTTAATGATTCCATTTTCAAGGGAAACTCTCCCAACCTTCTAACTAACCCTCAAGGTACCCTCTCAACCCTCTAACTCATTCAAACGCCCGCGATTACCCCGAAAGCCCCAAATTCTCTCTTATGGGTTTAAACTACACCTACCTTATCCGGGCTTCAAACAAGGGTTATCAAAGCTTCTATAGCACCTAGGTAGCCTAAGAATACTAGAAGTGAAGCCCGAATCCACCCGGATTCGCATGAACCCCGAAACCCCTTTGTTAAAGTCGGCTATTTCACGTTTTATGCGATTCTAGAGCAATTCAAGTGCACGGGGCTATTAGATTACCTTCATTAGCACCTAAGGCATCTATTAGGAGTGTTGAATCAAGCTAATACGTGCAATTACACAAAACCCTAGAAAAACATCACTATTCACCTCATAAATTCAAATGACAATTTCAACCATTTAAAATGCGAACTAATAGCTCAAATGTGTTCTCTAGCACTTATATACAAGGTATAATAGCATAGATAAGCTTTGCAATAGCATTTGATAACATTTTCAACAAATCAAGAAAAATGTAACATTTTAGATATGCATAAAAAGTCATGAAAACCCTCACCAATTGCGCGTAGGAACTCTCGGGAGGCTAGCAAACACCCTAAACTACTTGCTCCTAGCTTGGCTTGGCTTGGCTTGAAGATTTGATGAGCAAATTCCTCTCATTCTCCTCCTATGGTATTCTCGGATTTGCTACAGTGATTTTTCAGCATTTGCTCTCTTTTTTTTGTTTTGTTTTTATGAGCTAAATGGTCATGTGTTGAGTAGATATACTAAATGGCTAAGTTGGGTGATTAAATGGGTTACTAAAATGAGCGTTGTTAACTTTAAAACGAGCCTAAGGTGTGAAACATAGGCTAGCTAATTAAATCTCTAAGTTATGTTACGTAACACTATTCATTGAACTAAGAAAATCATTTTCTAAACGAGCGCTCATATCGCTTCTAGTTCAATTGCACATTTTTCCCACTCCTTTAACAATTAATATGATTTAATAAAAATGTTAATTCACTAATAGAATGTAGTTTGAAAATGGAGTGAATAGTAGCTACAGAAGTCAGTTAGTAAAGTACAGAAGTAAATGCGCAAGCAAGGGATGCAACAGTAATTGAATGCATGGCTAAATCTCGGGTGTCACATGGTCATCCATTACTAGATAAATTTCCAGATAATGGCAAAAATTGGCAACACCATTATGTTTTTGTGAAGTCACCCAGGGAGTGGTCTGTCCCTCGCTCTTGGGGTAACCCTCCTACTGGGTTTTCTAAGGGATTCAATCTTAGATGATTCGGAGTTGGTCATAACTCAGGCTTTATTGAAGAGCGAGAAAGTTTACTCGAGTCGCCTTTTGATTTTTAATGAGGTCAACTCATCTAGGCTTTATAGCTTTGAAACCCGAACAGAATGTCTTGCTCCCCTGGAGAGCTCTACCCTTATTGGGAGCTCCGTCGTTCCTACTTGTAGGTTCCTTTATTATTATTACCTTACTTTCTTTTCTTGTCTAGCTACTGACTTCTTCTATTGTTTTGTCAGCTATGAAGATTATGACAGCATCCGCCTTCCATACTCTCCCTGCTGCTTCTTTTGCTAAGAAGAAGAAAATGTTGGAGTATATGCCCTAAAAGCCAATTTGTTGTAATTTTATAACATTATATTTTGTATTATTTATTGAATTAATGAACAACTTATTTATTTATTTATAATTAATGTGTTAATTAACATTTAAATAAAGTCATTAGGATTATCTTATAGATTTTATTCTTAAGTTGTTAAAAATATGAGTAACGAGATCTATAACGAAAGATAAAATCCTAGAATAAGTCCCCGATCGTAGGATAAATTTATTGGGCGTTAATTCATCATGATAGATTGAAGTACAATCTACTACCTCGATTAATATGATATATTAATGATAAGGGCAATGAGTCTCATGTTGTATTAGTAGATGCATAAGTACTTGTTAGGTACAAGTAATTAGACATGACCGATCATATAACAAATTACATGGATGGTCAATAATTTGTTATATGCTATAATTGCATAATTAGTTCTTAGATCTGAGACATCGCTGTTATCTTGTGTATGAGATACCATAATTTACTAGTGCAAATAATTCAGTTCTAATCATGGATCGGATCATGTACTTAGTAGTTATAATCTATTCCTACATGGAGATATGTGCGTGTAGATACGGAATTCGTTAATAGGGGTCCTATGTGATCTATTAATTGAGTAACCGAAAATCCTTGGTCGAGGTGGAATAGTGAAAGTCATTCCACAATTAATTGACGAGTTACTAATTAATTAGATTTGGTCATATGATCAAGTAAGTGAGTTTGACATCCCTATCCATGTTCTCACTTAATTGGGACAGTAGGCGGAAGAAATTAATTATGCAGTAATTATAAGTTACAGGGTTCGATTTCACTCCATCATGAATTAGATAGTCGTGATACACTACTAGGTGTCACTCACGACATGCGAGAAATTAATTAGAAGAGTTCTAATTAAATATTAATTGGATTAATATTATTTTGCTGCCAATTAATTATGAACCCGATATGTCGCATACAAAAGAGATCCGAAAATTAGTCAACAAGAAAAATGAATTAAATATTGGAGTGTCCAATTATTTAATTGGACTTAAGACTGATTAGATTGAAATTTTAGTCCAATTAATTTATCAGTCCAAGTGCAGAATTTAGGATTGACCCAAAAGCTAGACCTAGCCTGTAAAGTGTTTCCTATAAACATGAAACTATGACAGACAAAAATGCTAACACAAAAATTCTATTTTTCATATAAATAATTTTTTCTCTAAAACTCTGAGTGGGGGTTTTGTTGGCTGATGCTCTAGGATCTCGTGTGGATACTTTTGGAGGCTTCACATGTGGGGAGCTCTGAAACGATTAGATTCTACATCGAATTTAGCATCATAAAGGTAATCCTAAAATCCTCTATGCGTATTTAATGTTGATTATTTATGTATGTTATTAATCTACGTAATTAGCCATGAACGTGATACGTGAGTATTTATATTTCCGCTGTGTTTTATTTACTTAAAAATTTTAGTACCATGCATGTTTTCTAATAGAAAAAGCCAAATGGAAAGTCTTCAATAGTTGTTTCTCCTTCTACGAATAAGGGTAGGATTTCGTCTGACCTCTCTGAGGATACGGAGAGCTTAGATCTTCCGTTGCTCCCTGATGTGACTGTATTTGCAGCACTTAAACCATGGTATTTACACTGCATTTGCATATTAACTCTGGAATAAATGCAATACTTTTATACTTTCGATGCAATGTAGGTTGTTACTGAAAAGTGGCAAATCAGACCCGAAACGATTCAAATTGCAAGTCAAGAAGTTGAGAACGGGGAAACATGGGAACTGGTAGAAGAATGAAGCTTATAGAGGAGAGATTTGGCCAAAACTAGCACAAAATCGGACGCAAAACATTGATCTGGATGATCTTAAATAGTGACTTATGTCCGTTTTTGACAAATCATACAATTTTTTGGGTAGAAACGGCCTTCTGAGCAAAACACAGGATTTTGCCCTGCGCGCGGCATGATTTTAGCTAAATTCCATCATTTAGAGGGTCAAAATAGTAAAAAATGGCCGAAAACTCCTCAGTCAACGATTTGGTCAAAGTCAAAATTGAAGAGCCAAAAAGTCAGCAAACGGGCACTCAAGCGCCCTATGCCAGAAATTTCCTCAATGTTCTCGAAGAAACACGTGGCGAAAAATCAACGATGGAGCAGAAGCGCGCTCGAGCTAGCCTCATTAGCGCTCGAGCGCGCCTTCATAATCTTCCAAAAGCGATACGTGGCGAGCAAGCAACGGTTGGAGTAGAGGCGCGCTCGAGCACGACTGACAGATTTTGCCTATAAATACCCCCATCCCCAGTCCAAATTTAAGATATAATTTAGATTCTAATATTTGTTTTATTTAATTAGTTTAATTTAGTTTTAATTTTAGTTTTAGTTAATTAGTTAGAATAATTTAGTAGTATTAGTAGAATACGGGAGAAGTTTTGTCCGAATAGCTTTTAATATAAAAGATCTTATTCGGGGGAAGTTCTATCCAAGTAGCTCTTATTCGCAGGAAGTTCTACCCAAGTAGCTCTTATTCACGGAAAAGTAAGTAAGCCCGAATAGTTATTTTGTGTCGGACCTTTGCTCAAATTCTTTGAATCAGAAATACAATGTCATCATATCGGGGAAGCCTTTATTAACTCTCTCATTTGTACTACTTGTATTTATTATTATGTCTGAGTAGAGCTATTATGTAGGGGAGGATATTGTAAATGAGAGTCTTTTAATATATGGTCTCAGATTCAATTTATTTAATTCAATTGCAATATATGGCTTGCTTTAAATTCAGTATTGACTTTCATACGTAATGCTTTTTAGTAGACGTTATGATTATTTTACTTTATTGTCTTTCATACGTAATGCTTTTCAGTAGACGTTATGATTGCTTTACTTTCGTGCCATATATCCATGCTTTAATAGTGAATCAATAGCTTGACAACCTTAAGATTCCATGAGACTATAGGTTATACCATAGCTCTAGACTAGAAAAGAGATGTTGATTACTTAGTTGAAACAGACCTTTTACGCCAAGTTGCAAGGACAGATCCAAATGAAGGATGGAACGGTACCTACATCAGAGTTAGTAGTCGGGATTTTAATAGACTAAGATAATTGACTAGGTTAATGCTTGTAGCTTAACCTCTTGCATAGAATTAGAGAACCTGGATGTCGAGTCTATATTGACTGCCTCATTGCATGTCCATCCCCCTAGATTCCTCTCCCTCGTATTCTACTTTTACTTAGTTAGTTTAGTTTAGTTGTAGTATAGTTTAATCAAACGCCTTCTACAAAACCTGTTACTTAAGCACTTAAAACACTTTTGCATATTATTTCACTAACTAACTAACGAGTTTCCCTATGGAATTCGACTCCGCACTCAGAGCACACTACACTTCATGATTCGTACACTTGTGGGTTATTAAAACTTGGTTATTTTGTACCTATCTATAATACACCATTTTATACGCATCACTCCCTGCTCCTCCCAATACGACTGTCTCTGCAAGTGACGTTCCTCCTATTGGAGCTGTGTTTTCAAGCTTGCATGTAGCTCATCCCCCATCTGCTCAGCATGAAGTCCTACAAAGCTTTGAGGTTCAGATTTCCCTCTTGCCAAGTTCTCAACCCCTTATGCTGAACCTTCTTCCTCTACTGCTAAGAAGGTTAAGGTTTTGGGAGATGATAGTACTATCCGTGAAGTTTATCTCTATGAGCTCAGCCTGTTGAGGCTTATGAAGGAGGCTCGATTCGGGGTGAAAAAGGTACTGCATTCTCATTTCTTCTTCAACTGTGTATTGACCGCATATATTTCTGTTAGTCCTTTGCGATTATAAAGCTTTAGGCTGAGCACTTGCGCCATTTGAATGACCTCTATGAGGAGCTCCACAAGCGCTTCTTAAGGGCTAAAGACTCTGGTCCAAAGGAGAAGGCGAAGCTTCAAGAAGAGCTAGCTAAAGGTCGAGACCACATTTTGGCTTTGAAGCAGGCTGTTGACAAGGAGAAAAAAGCTAGAATTAAAGTAGTAGCGGAGCGGTAGACTGAGAAGAAAAGAGCTAACAAGGTCCTTTCTAAGGCTGAGTTAGTCAGAAAAGAGTGTGCGGAGCTTCGATCTTAGCGGGATGCTCTTCATACAAAGGTTAATTCCTTCCTGACTGAGGTCGGAGCACGAGCATGTTATGCAGCGCTTCAAGAGTAGCAAGTAGTTTGAACACATGATTGGGAAAGCCTATCAAACCAGCTATGCCCAGTCTGTTTATGAGGGGCGTGCCCAGATGTTAGGAGAGATCAAAGCTTGGCTTGACAACATTAAAATTTCCTTCCCTGACAACTTATTGGACGAAGCCCCTCTAGATGAAAAAGTAGACCTTCAGAACCTGTCCTTTGATGAAGAGTAATTGGCCTTGGACTCTTTATGTAGGGCTCTACCCCTTTTTTGTAAAAAAAATTGCTGATTAGTGAAGTTTTTTTTTGTCATGTGTTGTTTTGTATATTTTTATTTTCGCACTTGTGGACTTTGTTGCCTGATTTAGCTTGCCGTTTATTTTGGCTTGGTGCAAGGCTGGCAGTGCCTTCTTGTTTTTGTGAACTTATAACTAGACATTATGTCTTTTGGGCATTGTCGCCTTCATTTATTATTTGTAGAGCTCCCAAGGTGCTAAGGAGTCTATTTTTTGTGAGCTTAAGAGCTCAGCTCAATTTTGTCTTAGCTGAAGGGAAACGTTATACTGCATGAATCAAATTCTATTTATTTCAAGAATAAAGCATAAACATTCATGCATGGATCTTTAAAATAAATAAAACATGAAATAACTAATTGAACATTTAAACAGTTCATAGTTTAAACTAAAAGCAAACAAAGTTTTTCGGAATACCTTTTAATCTTGAAAACAAAACGAGAAAAACTTCACCTTCGCTCTTGATGCTTCACACGCCCTAGGCTACGCTTCTGCTCCTTACTTTGATATTTCCTTCTATGCCAAATCCTAGCTAAAGTGTTGATCAAGTTATGAGACTTGATTTTGCAAAACTAAACTAAAAGAAGAGTGTTTCGTGTTTCCTCTAAGAGAGACTTACACGTTAGAGAGAAAGAGATCTCAAAGGAGATGGTACAATTATAGAGCTTGGGATAGGGGCCTTTATATAGGAAAAACTAGACAATGTAATTATATCTTAATCATAAACCAAGATGGAGAGGGATTAGGACTTTGAATTATCCTATAATTCTATAATTATAATGGAAAATCCTTCTTCCTAGTTTTTAGCCTAATCCACACGTTTAGGGCTCATGTGGGACGTCTAGCCCTCTGCATCCTAGCCTTGGGCCGCAAGCTAGGCTCTTGGTCAGGCTTTATGCTCTATCCAATTAATTAAATTAATTATTTAATTCAAAATTCAGCCAACTGTCAAAATAGAAAACTCCTTCAAGAATTGAGAGTTCATTTTATGACTACTAGTTGCCAATGGATTTTATCCTCTCTTCATATTTAGCAACATCCAAAGTTAGTAATGACACTTATAAGGTAAATGACTAGAAAGTGGACCAAATACATAATTATCCTTTCATTAAAAATGATGAAAATACCCTTCCTACTTTCTAGCAATATTTTGTCACTTTAACCTCAGTCTATTCCACTAAAAGACTATGGCTTCATTATAAGATAATTACTGTATTAATAGAAGTTAGTCACACAAAGTATGACGCTCAATCTTTAGATCAACTAAGTGATAATGATCATATTGCCCCTCTATACTCACTTATAGCCAAGACAGGTATGCCACTTGTACTATCACTTTTTTGACAACATCTTAATTCCTCAAAACCTCTAACCCATAATCCAACCATCGTCTAGAAGTTATCCACTTGTACATGGGAGCTACCCATAAGTGTAACAATCAATACAAACTGTATTACTATGCATAGATTTAGGATGATCAACCTGGATCATTCTAAGGGAGTAATTATTGTATAGATTCCTTATTGCATATGCATGTCCCTTCTAACCAAATCTAGACACCCAAATCACAGAGTTATTGACCCATAAAAGTGTTAGAGATATGCCTTAATGCTGAGTCAGGGTTGTTACACTCTTCCCCCCTTAAGCAAATTGCGTTCTCGCAATTCCTTATTCACAAAAGAATCTTATATCACTATAGTAGCTCCGATCGGAACTGTTATGGAAGAAGTGCACTGCCAAGAATGCCAAGAGGAATACCCATGCTATTACCATTGAGAAATCCACTGAAAATACCAAAAGCTTACAAAAGGAATCCCGAGTAATGTAGCCAATTAAAGGCTCTTGTGATTATACCAGTTAGGAGTCTGAATATGAATACCATATGAGAACCCCATCTAGTAGTGTCATGGAATACCAATAGGAAATCTATATGTGAATACCATAAATGAAGCTAAGTAGAGCCCGATAATAACTTCCGCATACGAATGCCACCAAGAAATGCCAAATGAAAGTACTAAAGAAATACCACACATGAAGCTCTGAATAAGAAATCCGAATGAGTCATATTAAGAACACCGGCGGAACACTTATAAATGTAAACTTTTCCCATTAAAAGTAGCATACAAGAAGTTCATATATGATGCCAAATAAAGGATCCATCCAAAATTCCCTAATGATATTACTGATGGAAATGATGTTTAAAGATCAACTATCGCCAAATAATTCCTGACAAGAATGCCAAAAAGAATACCCTACAAAAAGCTCAACCGTAAACAACATCACCACGTAGATCACCGATCATGCATATGAATGATTCTAAATGCCTCAATACCAGAAATACAAATATAATCACAGAAGAATATCAGTTGCAGTGACATAAAAGAATTCATTCTTATCCTTACTTGTTCCGTGAAGTTCTCCCTGCTGGCCAACCTGCTGTGCTGGGACATTATCTACAATTCCAGGTTGACTACTCTGACCAGAAGCCCGTCTTCAGGTACTCTTGAACCAGAGGCACTCCCTGAACTTATGTTGGTCACTGCCACACCTCGTATATCTACCAGTCCTTCTCCAACAGTTTATGACATCATGACTCCCACAGTTACAAAAAGTGCATCTTTGAAGTTGACGGGATCTTTTACCTATCTGACTCGGTCCTGCTTCAATCTCAGCTTTCCTCTTCTCAGCCCTAGGTGGCCTTATCAAAGTTTCACATTGAACTTGCTGTTCAAATGCTTGTGCCAATCTAGTTAAAGCATCTGCCACCCTTAACATTGTTTGTTCCCCTACCGATGGCTGACTAACTGCCTCCTCTTCTTGTTGATTCTTATCTCTGGAAGATCCACTGCTGGCCATCTTTCTATAGGGGAAGAGATTACTTACCAGTTTAAAGGGGTAATATATGTATGCATGCCATGGAAAGCATATAAAATACATATATTAACAAATATTCTACATAGAAGCACACATAGTGACATATTACACATATCACATATTCTTCATATTTTACAGAAACAAATCACTTAGAAACACATTTTCAATCAAGTAACACGGGTCTCGCATGCAAGCACACCACTACTCAAAGCACATTACACATGCACGCACTCGGGATTCACTACCCAACAAACCGAGGACCCTATCCCGGCTGCGAGCTATCTATGCTCTGATACCACTTGTAACACCCTGATCCCTCACAAGATCGGAGCCATTAAAGAAAAATGACAAAATGATAGTTATACATTTTTATTTGATTTAATATATGCTAGTGTCCCCATTAAAGAAAAATTAGAAAAGTAGAAGATAATAAATCTATTATATAAATCTAAATACTAAAAATAAGCACATAAACACATATAACACTTAAACCAGCACACATTTATATACAATTAAGTATGTTAAGCTATATGCTGGGTTCGAGTTGTTACATCATGGACATAAATGATTGTACAAGTCAACTACTCTACTCGTTATTCTCTATTGATATCCAACACCAGATCCCCAAAATTCTTTTACCTTTTTCTGAGCAGCCGGATAAGCTAATTTGGCCATTAACTCAGAATGGGCAATACTCGGTGAAATTTAGGCATCATTATCTCACTTGGTTGAGGCATTTGCAAAATATTCAAGGGTCTCTAGCTACTCAATCTTCCTTTATCCAACCCCCCAACTTGTGGAAATATAAATGGACTGCCCCAGCACCTCCTAAAATTAGACTGTTTATTTGGAAAACTTGCCAAGGTGCTCTCCCTACTGCTGTAACTCTGTATAAGTACCTTTGTGCTTTCTCTTCATTTTGCAAGCTTTGTAATACCGCGAAAGAGACAATTGAACATGCCCTTTTACTTTGTCTATCGAGTCGACTTTATTAGTTTGGGTCTATACTGGGATGTCATGTAGATGAATGGTCTGTGTCCAGATTTGATACATGGTTATTTTCCTTAATTGAAGCTTGACGTCACCATGGGCATGCAAAGGGTGACGCTGAGGCCATTATCTTCCACCTCTGCTGGCAAATCTAGTTGGCAAGAAATGCTTTTCTCTTTGAAGGATAGCAAGTGGATCTTGAAGCAATTATCTCTACGCCGCAGTTTTATGCAAATGAGTATCAGTTGCATAGTAGTGCTCCTTCAACTAATGATATCGAGCTACAACAACAGAGCACAACGAACTCACATTCTCATTGGCGCCCACCGCAGCAGGATTAGATTAAATGTAACTCGAATGCTGCATTTTCATAGCAGTCTCTTCTGCTAGCTTAGATGCAAACCTTTGGAACCATATACAGAGGTGGAGTCAGGATTTTAAAATTAGGAGAGTTAAGATTCAAATAAGAATATTTATGATAAGGAAAAAAAAAAAAAAGGGATGCCGTTAACTTATTTTTAATGATACTACATAGATTTTTTTAACGATAATAACTTTTTTTTTTAACGATATTACATAATTTTTTTTTAAAAAAAAAAATATTGGGCCACGGCCCTAGCCTTGCTCTGCCCCTAACCATATAGGATCTCTTGCCTTTGGCTTGGCTTGTAGGTATACAGCTGTTAGATGCATTCCTGGCGGAAGTACTTGCCTTTTGAGATGCCTATTCTATTGCTCAGTCCTACGACTTTCATTTGATCGCTTTTGATACTGATAGTCACTCTCTTATCAAGGTTATATCTTGTCCGTGTTACATCCTTAGTTGGTAATCTCATTATGTCATAGTTGACATTCTTGTCAAAGCTCATCCTCACTTTTCGTTTCATTTTATTCCACGATCAGCAAATACATCTACTGATTGGGTAACTAAAGAAAGTTGTGCATCTTCCCCTATACTTTCGTCTGTGTGCATTTCCCCTCTTTTAGCACGACTTCTTCTGAATAACGTACAACAAATTTTTGTACCACCAACTAATATTAGTTAATGTTTACATAATGAATGGAAATGATTACAACAAAAAAAAGAATAGATCTCATTAACAATACAATCACGAATTGCGAGAAAATAACCCTAGTTGTTAATAAAACAAAAGGAATGTATGTATATATATGCTCGTATTTGAAGCGCAAATCTAATTGCGCAAAATTAATGTGATTCACCCCTTCACAAATCATACGTGTAAGTATACGAACCCAGCCGTTTCGCCATGCATAACCAACACCATCCACCTGCCAAAACTTAATCTGACTACTACATGATCCTAACAGCCACGTACTACACATGCAAGCCATGTTATGTGCTATATAAATCCCTAGCTACTCGCAAATGATCCATCAATCTATTTTCTCACTTTTAAACTGAACGGTTGAGATCGAATGGCAAGATTTATTGTTCTTGCAGCAACTCTGGCGGTGCTTTTTGCTAGCGTCATTGCCTCTAGTTATCACGCCACTATCACCACTGTGGAGATGAATGATGAAAACTTGGGCCAGTCCGGCCAGCGGTGCCGACAGCAGATTCAAAGGCAGCAGCAGCTAAATGCATGCCAGCGATACCTAAGAGACAGCAGCCGATTTACCTCAATGCCGGAGAATCAAGGTGATTGGCGTCAAGAATTCCCACGATGCTGTGCCCAGCTTGAGCAGATAGATGAGCAATGCAGGTCCATGCTGTTAATCACCACTTAATTTGACTGCACGCACATATATAAATATTAATTAATGTACTTGCAAGTTTTGCTAATCATCATATCATGTTCATGTACCTATTAAAACAGGTGCGAGGCTTTACAGCAGGTAGTGCAGCAGCAACAGCAACAAGGAGAGTTGCGGGGCAGAGAAAGACGGGAAATGTTACAGACTGCGCAGAGCCTTCCCAGCTTGTGCCGCATGCGACCACAACGCTGTGATGTTGGTGCTAGCAGCTGGGTGGAAATTTGACATCATGACCACCACTTTATAATTATCTAATAAAGTTCTCTGACTCTAGCTCTTTTGCTAGCTAGGGATTATATGCATGTAACGCTACTGCTGTTACTATATATACATATATATGAGAGCGTGGGATTTACTTGCCCCCATTATCGTAATTAAACCAGAAGTTGGTACAAACTCCTCTTTATTACAAAAATTCAAATTTCTACCCAAAAAAATCCAAAAACATAATATACAGATTCTATCTAAATCTAACGTGTGGAAGATGATATTACTCTCGAAGAGATGGAACTTGATTCAATTGTTTTTAGGATCTAGGTTCACGGCTTACCCCCTAAATTTGTTACGATGAAGAATGCTAGAAGAATTGGAGCCAGATTGAAGAAATTCACATAATGAACATTGGGGGAATGCTAAAAACTCTAATGATCAGAGTCAAATGGAATGTCAGAAACTTGCTGATAACTGATCTACCTAATGCTTCGATTCACTTTAAATATGAGAAATAAGTGAATTCTACATCAAATGTGGCAGAATGGGTCATGAAAATAAAGTTTTGTAGGAATCTCCAGATTGGGGAAAAAGTGAAAGTAAATATGTATGACACCAGAATATTAGGGCTATGAATGAGAGCTCCACCAACAAAGGACTGGCACCGGCAAAGGATAGAGCTAAACCAGAAAGATTCCGACGTTCAACACGCGTGAGTTCACAAGCAAAGAGTTTTCAAGTGGATCAACTAAAATTGACATAGGGTAGTATGGAAAAGCTGAGAGTACACGTGGCCAAATGGTCAGCATTAATTAAATTTAGAAAAGACTTTTATCTTCCAAAAGAAAATTGTTTTTGAATTTGGTCAAAAAAGAGCATAGCAACCTAATGGTGGGATCAAAGATGTTGGAATTAGAAACCAACGAGACTCATCCAAATTGAACCATGGCATTAACCAGGCTACCAATTTAGTCCAACCAAGGCAAAGTCAAAAAGGAGTAGATTATGATGCCCAAGAACATTATCGTATTTTTCATTAACTGTTGCATTTACTATCTGTACATTTTAGCTGTGCATTTACTTCATACATTCTTAGTTACTATTTATTATATTTTTCAACTGCTTAATATCTTTGAATTAACATTTTTCCTAAACTATATTACTTATTTGAAGAATGAGAAAATTGAGCATTTGAGCATATTGTGCTAGGAAAGCTCGTTTAGAAAATAATTCTTGGTTCGTTGAATAGTAAAATTTTATTACATGGGTTAATTAATTAGCTAGACTTTTAATTACATTTTTAACCATAATTGACTTAGTTTTGAGCAATTTTTAAAAGACCAAATCAACCCTACCCATTAAAACACCCCTTTATATTCTACATTACACATATAACTTAGAAAAAAAAAATAGCAAAAGCCCGAATAGTGCAGCTCCAAACCCAACAACAGCTAGGAGAGAAAATGAGGAGATTTTGCTCACCAAATCTTGGTTTCAAGCAATTCCAAGCTAGGGTCAAGTGGTTTTGAGGGTTTTATAACTTCGTACTAGCTCCTACGCGTATTTGGTGAGGGATTTTGCACTTTTTTTGTGAATACAATGTTTATGCTATATTATGTAATTTCTAGATTTGATGCTAATGGCTCATGAATTTATTAAAACTTGCTTTATATGTTACCTACGTATTGTAGAGACTATATTTATGTAATTGTTTAGCTTTTTAAATGGTTGAAATCGATTGTTTAATTGTAGGGCAATGAATAGTGGTTTTTTTTTTTTTTATGGTTATGAGAAAATGTGCCTTATAGCTTGATTCAATACTTCAATTATGTGCTTTAGATGTTAATGAAGGTAGACTAATGACCCCGTGTGGTTTAATTGCTCAGAACCTAGTTAAATTGCGAATTTAGCGACTTTTAGAAAGGGGTGTCGGGTGTATTGCAAATCCAGGTTGATTTGGGCATTATATTTGGTAATCTTAGGGTATGTAGGTGCTAGATATGCTTTTCTAACTCTCGGTTGAGCTTCGGATGGGGTACGTGTAGTACAAATGCACAAAGGGACAATCGAGGCTTTTGTGGCAAACGTGAGTATTTGGGTATTATCGAGGGTCTTAAGGGTGTCATAAGGTGTAATTAGAAGTATGAAATAGCTCGCTTGTGAAGCGCCTTTTGATTTGGAACTAAATAGCTTAAGTTACAAAGGGGGAAAAGTGAAAAATTGGTTGTTTTACACATCTATGGTCTTGTAAATGCTTATTATGTATTTAAATGCATTTCTAAGTTAACTGTGAGCTTTTGGTAAAGTTTCGTGAGAAATATGTAATTTACCCCTTTGTGTTCATTTGGTTTATTTCATGCTAACGCTTATAATTTTAACTATTTTCGAGGGCAACCTACTTTGTTGTCCCTCCTATGTGTTATTGATTTACTTTATTGTTATATTGTCATTGGTTTAAGTGCATTGCATAGTGTTGCGCAACCATAGTTTCAGGGGCGAATGTATTGTATATCAGCTGGGCGGCAATGGGCTTGCCAGTAGATATTCGATCTCTGTGCTCTAGTCCTTTACTCGCCTGGTCCGAAGATTGCCAGGGGGTGTTGGGTCGTAGGATTATCGGGGTACATTTGAAGTACACCCACTGGAGTGATTGGGGTTTATACCGGCTCATTGATCGAGGTTCGTGGTTCGTGATTGAAGATCAAGTAAATTCTGGAATGTTGGGGTTAAGTGAATTATATCCTTTTAATGTGTGGTAACTTGTCATTTACAGTGCTATTTTGTTGTTTAATTGCTTTATTTGTATTAACTGTTGCATTGCACTTCCCGGTAGATCTTATCCCTCACTGGGCAATTGTGGTTGCTCATAACTCACTAACATGTTTCAGGAGGAGCTGAGGTTGAACCCCAGCTTGATTTAGTAGAGGGTGAGGAGCAAGAGGTGCAGGCGGAGCAGTTGCCTTAGTTGTTGTGTGTTTTGTGCTTGAGGTGGCTGTGTTCTTGCTGTTTATGTGAAGACTTTGCTTGTATTACTTTATTTTCTTTTTTTTAGCCTATGGGCTCATGTTTATATTTGTGTAATTGTAAGCTTCAAAGTTAGATGAAGATAGTATGAGAGATGAAACTATGGCATGTAATAACTTATATTTCTACTTCTAGTTTTGTTGCATGCTTGGGTGTGATGCAATGGTTAAATGGTTGGCTTTAATTCTCAAAAATGTTTAATTGCTAACATGGAGTGATATGATAAGCGAATGAAAGACAAAGATTCTATGACTGTTGCTTGCATGCTTGTATGTATTTAAATTGTTTTGTATTGCTTAAGGCTCGGATGACCTTGAAGCTGGGTTTAGTTGGAATTGAAGTCCTAGTTTGTGTTTGTGGTTTTATTGAATGTTTTCAGGTTTCCAGAATGTCACAGTACAGAGGAGACTCTGTCCGTTTGTCGGGTCCGGACTTAACCTTTTGTGTGGGGTTGGATCGGGGTGTGACAAGTATGCCCTAAATACTACTAGCACATGACGTTTCAGTGTTAATGAATACATATTGTGATTAAAGAATACATTCATGCATATTCTCTCTGTCTTATTTATGTGTAATTGCTTTTATAGAGGCCCTTGATCCATAGTAACCTAGGTGCACGACGACCAAGCACAGAAAGTCTAATTCATAGACGCTTGGTTTTAGAATCAGTTCATAACCGATTGATGGAGTTGGGCACTTCATCAAGGTCAAGGTTATACTGAGTTAGTCTCTTGTGAAGGGTGACCTGCTTTGGTCATTGGTAGGTTTTCGGACTAAGCCTCACAAATGTGTGAATTACACATTGAATGGACCACTTAGATATAATCTCTCCAAGAGGTACTATGTTATGCCCCGACCTAACCCTATGCTATAGGTCAAGTCTGGACCCGACAAACGAATAAAGTCTCCTCTGTACCGTGGACTAACCAAGTACCTGCACTCAAAAGATTTCAACACAAGCAACAACATACAACAATATACAATAAAACCTCCTTCAAATGACTTCACATTTCAAGTCCACTTAGTAGTTCTAACCTAACTTTTACTTAGATCATATATGAACATGCATTCTAAGCAAGTCAACATAAACTAAAGCAGTTACAAGGACTTATTACATGCCACTACTATCTAGTCAAGACTTTAAGTTACAAATCCCCTTACATAATAAAGTGCATACAAGGTCATTAAGACCTCAAAATATAATACAAGTCCTTAGACTAACATTCATAACACATTCCGAGTACATTGCACACAAGCATCCCATTCCAACCTCACAGCAAGCACAGACAATCAAGGAAAGACTTCAACTTCCAAAACTATTCTCTTTATTTTCTTCTCTCTTGGTCAAACCTAAGGTAGGTGGAAGACCATGTCTTCTTTTGTTTTTCCCTTGCCTTTTTGTATGATGTGCAAAACTTCCTCAAGAAGCTTAGTAAGATATTTCTATCTTCCACATATACATACAACTAATAAATATATTTTGCCAATTCAAAATTGCATAATATATGTCTTGGGTATTCTAGACCACTTATGCATAACTTAGTCATTAAGTAGGTGATGTGGCCAATTCTCCTCCAAGCTTTTGGAATCTTTATTTTGAAAGACTAATTATATACATATACACTTATATATGTATATATATATAATTAGCTAATCTTCCTAATTGTGCAAATCAATATTTAAGCTAATCTTCATTACTTATATATATCTTCTAAACATCTACCATGCATAGATCTAACTTTTTCATAATTCCATAGGGCCATGCTTTATCATCTTTTGCCAAAATAAGAACAAGTGACATTTGACTATATTTTCAATGGGTCGTGCTTTGTCATTTTTTACATAAAGAAAGAGTTAGTGAAATTTTATAGAACTCCAACTTTTCTTTTGATAAGACTTATAAGATCAACCATTCAATCTTGTATGAATGTGTATGAGTAAATATTTAACCTAATCTCCATTAGATTAAATCATAGAAATCATATTTCCATCTTTACTATTTAAGTCCACATATATATCCCATAATGACACTTAGCCCTATTAACTTTTAATGATGCAAATATCATTGTTAACTATTTAACAATTTGTGAGATAAATATACAAGTTCAATGAAAACTAAATCATTATACTCTATTATGTGTGACCTTCTAGGTTCACCACCAAATAGCATTAAAGAAACATTAAACGACTTTAATGACATTAAACGACTTTGATGTTAACTAAACTTTTAGATTTGTTTCGAGAATATCTCATTCATTCTCGAAACACCCTTAAAGGTATTGAGTGACATCTAACAACATATCAAGACAATTTATAAGGCAATGAAGTTATTAATCGAGTGAACCTATTTAGTTGACAATTACCGTACAATTCAATCCTTCCATTAAAGTGTCCCAATCAAGTAAGAACCAAAGACTGATTAAGTTCATTAACTAGAAAATACATTGTTTCATCCTCATGGAATAAGAGTTGTAATTTGGTGTAATAAGAGATGATACATAGGAAACACATTTCCATCATTCATACCTTGGCCAAAGATTTTCTTATTCAACATCCACAGTCAGATTGCATAGGACATCGTCTCACCCCACAAGTAATGGATCTTATCTTGACAATCACTATATTGATCGAATAAGACTAAGAGTGAATGTGTCTTGCCTTTGAACAGGACAAGCAATGTTCAAAAGCTAATCTCAAACATCAATACATATGACAACCGTGTTGTCGCAAGTCAAATGATCACTTGCACCATCGCAACAAATAACAAATCATTAATCTCATGCCATGTCATTTGTTATTCACATAACGTTCAATAATTATTCAACCAATAATCACCCACATGTTTACTAATCGCATCTCATGTTGTTATGGTATGTGACTCACCATCCTTTATTATTAATATCTCATATTAATCAAGGGTAACAAACCAATGTGATAGTCCGTACTAGATTAATCAAAGTCCCCTATCTAAGTAATCTTAGGACTATGAACAATTTAAGAATCCTCGTACTAAAGAAACATGTCAACGTATTCTTAATGCTTGAGAATAAGTTTCTTTAATGAGAAGACTAAGGACTTATTCATATAACTAAAGGAGAATATGAATGATAAAATAAAGCCAATACATAAACAAGTATACATAAAAAATACCCTTAAAATAAGTCATCCAATTATAGTACTAGGGCATATCTCCAACATTATCTTTCTCCCTTTTTTCCAAGGCCAAAGTGAGTGAGTTTTTTTAAAACTACCATGGTGCCTTGGAGTCCAAGGAGTACCTTGCACAAGTATCAATTGAAAATCTACTCATTGACTTAGGTAGATAAAACTCCTATTAAGAGTTCTCGGTGGATTGTGTTTAGTGTATGCACCTATGCATTAGCGTTGGCATCTCAAGGCAGTGATTCATTAGATCAAGCACTCTACTAATATTGGTACTTTTAAAGATAATGTCATATGGTACTTTTATTACATCAAAACTTCTCATATAAAGATTGTGACAGACATATCTCCTACAAAGAACCCATCTCTATTAAAACTCTTTCTAGCTACTCCTAATCGAGGTTAACTTCAGCAACATTCCTTAATGAATAGATGGTCTAAATGCTTTCACAAAGCATAGTTGACTAGTTGCTATTCAATATATTCTTTCCACTAGATGTTTCAGACAAACCCTAGGTATAGAGTTCAAGTCAAACCTTATTAGGTTATCTATACATTCTTATAGCCTATATATTTGACCTTGCTATGATCCTGTCATGTTCTGCATCAACCAAAGCCCTAGAAGTCAAAAAGTTGTCAAAGAAAAATCTAGTACACAAGGCAAAGTAGTCGCCTAAGTCTTAGGTCAATAGGGCACTATCTCGACTGTAACACCTCGATCCCTCTCGAGACCGGAGTTCCCGCTCCCAATACCCAAGTCACGAAAAATGAGGAAAAACAGACGAAATTTTCCCTATTTCTAGGACTATCCATAACCTGCACACAGTAAATACCCATAAAACCAAAATCCAACATCCTCAATCATTCCCATCCTTTGAAACCACAACTTCTTTCAATCTGCTAAGGCCACCCGAGCCTTAAGACTTAGCAAAAGTTCACAAACAAGCATGCATCTCATAAGCTATTAAAACTCCAAGTCATAAGATTGGTTACCTTACCACTCTAACTTTTAACTACAAATCTTACATATACAATAAGTTCACCTTTCAACTTACATTACCACAGACAAGCATACAAGTCCAATAGGCAATAAGGCCACTCACCAAGTTATTACAAACCATTTACGACTATCCAGTCTTACAAGCTTTAAACTTTACAAATACATACATAGCCAAATAAGATTACATCCAAGATTTCAATGGCCTCAACTAGTTACAAATCAAGCCACTTAACTAATTCGCACAAAAACACATGCATAGACAATAGAGGTTAGCACATCCAATCACAGTAACTCCCGAGCTTTCTTCATCTTATCACATTCCGAAGACATAGAACCTGAAAGTGTCAGAAACGAGGGTAACACACAACGCGTATGCCCAGTGAGGGAAGGAAAAAAAAATGGGGAGGTTTCGAAAAGATTTTCGTGCAATGCAACAACTATTCACATATTCGAATATAACAATTAATACTTATTCAATAAGCTAAATAATACACTTTAACTACTATTCGATAGCACTTACACAACAATTTCAAGATGACGTGGGATACCGATAAAGCTGGATAATTTACATATGCAAGACATATGATGGTAACATTACAAGACCAATATGCAACTACACAGTTAAACAATCTATACGAAGTAACATGAAGTATACAAACAATTAAAGAGAAGTCTATCAAGCAATTAAAGCAATAGTTATACAAACAATTAAAGCAGTAAACTAAGTAACACACGAGGTTATGATACTAGGAAACATGCAAGCATACGAATCTGGATGTCACACAAGCACACGAGACTAGTTAGCACACAGGCATACGAGTCTAAATAACACATAAACACACGAGACGAGGTGACTCGCAAGTAACAAGGAATACATTTGAGTATACGGACTAGCTATCACCTATAAGAAGGTGCAATCACAAGTAACTCTTATGAGATAAATCTTTGTGCCCTAACGAGATGAACAAACCTCTGTGGTAGGAGATTATGTCCAAGTGAGAATTATCGACCATGAGCACGAACAAGATATATGACTCCACTCTCCCAAGGTAGATCTTTATGGCCTAACAAGGTGGCCAAACCTTTGAGGTAGGAGATTATGCCCTAGCAAGAGGGATAAGAAACCATGGTAGCCGAGCTAGACCAATAGCCCGATGTTGCCCGGAGTTTCTCGACACTACCATGATCGAAGGGTTGTGCAACCCGATGCACGAATACCAGAATTCACGAGATAAGACGAGGTGACCACGAATAACACGAGGAATCACAAGATATCACGATATAATAATATAACTCGATAACACATAAACGAGTACATAACAATACAAGAAAGTTAATTAAGCAATATATCAAAAATTTAACTATAATCATTCAATCCCATCTAGACACTTAATTAGTAACAATTACACAATTTGATAAATACTTAATTCAATAAGCACACAAAGAGGACAACGAAAGAGGTGGTCCTCACACTTAAGCTATAGCAATTAGGAAACCTGACTACATTCAATTAAAGTAGCAATAAATGTCTAGTAACTATCACATAGTTAGCACCACACACTTAGGCAATTAGTCTTGATGGTTAAGCTTGCAATTTCAATTAAATCCACCTAATCCTAATCATACATTAGCATAATATTAACGCTTTTTCCTTAACTCATTCAAGTAGCATTTAACCACATCCAATTCAATCAACAACAATCAGTTAACATGCTTCAGCTAGACTTAACTTTACCAACAATTATTCAATTCATCTTCTTTATATGGCCATTTGCAAACTTTAACTAACAAATCATAATAAGGCTAGAATACATGTATATACACTTAGAAAACACTGTAGTACATATTATACATTCGTTAACACCATATATTACTTAACAATTACATTACAAAAGCTTAGCAATAAGTATAAATGCACATATAGATGCGTCCCTCACCTCAAGAAGCCACATACTCTTCTCTTCCAACCTTCTCCTCTTGCGTCAAAACTAGCAATTCACATAGGATTCATAATTTGGAAACTATCACAACACAATTAAGCATTTTATAACAAGTAGCAACATAACATTTGATATCAATGTAAATGTCACATACAAGTGACATACTCTAGGAACTCCTTTTAAACCAAGAACATCCAACTTTAACTATTTCCACCTTAAAAACCCATTACACCCTATAATTTCAAAACTTGCCATATAATTACAGAAACACACTAAAAGCATTCTATCTACTTCACATTCACTTACGGACCACAACTAAGCTATCCAAAGTATCATCACACATGTACGACCAACACCACCAAAAAGGCCCTTTATACCAAATCAACTCTTTCTAAATCCTAGTCACATTTTAATCATTTCAAACATCAAATTAGCATTTCCTACACCTATGGTACCTACCACAAGCATCAAATGAACATTTGACCATCAATTCACTAAAACACTATTCATTTGGCCAACTTTCTCAAGCTATCCTCTTCAATCGAGACACAAGACTTGCAAACCAACTTTACCACTCATTTCTAGACACTTTATGACACGCTTCGACTACACGAAATCATGTTTTAATCTACATTTGCTATAAAACTCCGATTTGCCTCTTAGCCCATTTGAACTGCAGCTACCTCAACCGAATACCAATTCTACTTCTACACCTAATAAACACCAACCATATCACTCAAAAATACCCAGTTAATCAAACTTTGCAAAACCCCTTTTTAATTCAAGTCAATTTAACATCTCAACTCCAATTCCATTCAAATCAATCAAATTTAATCATCACCCTAGGTTCATTAGTACCCAAAGCACCTTTAGATACCACCAATTCAAGCTCAAAATACAAAATTAACCAAAAATTCCAAAATTCAAGAAAAATACTATTCATCATCTTCTTTAAATGTCTAACCACTATTTTCAAGCATTCAAAATGTTATCTAACCACAAAAGAGTGTTCTATGATCATAATAAGGAGTAACTGAAGCATAAACAAGCATATACAAGCAATATATTAACAAATCTTAAAATTAAAGTTTATATGCAAAACTTTCAAATACCAAAATTAAGATGAAATCCTCACCAATACAAGTTGTAGAAGCTTTAAGAAGGGTTTTTGATGGATTGAAACAACTTGGAAGAGATTGGAAGTTCAACTTTGAGGATTTTGAATTTTTTTCTTTTTCTCCTTAATTTTTTTTTGCTTTGGCCGTCTACTTCTTGGACTTTTTCTTTATTTTTGTTTTTGTTTTGTGATGCTTTATAAGTGTAGGTTAGGTATATGGGATGGGTTTAGGATTTGGGTTATGGGTTTGGTTGGAAAAATGGGTCAAAGTTGGGTTATTTTGCCAAAAATGCCACTTTAAAAGTTACTATTCATACGATAGAAAAATTAATTTTTATTTCACTTTTCCCGAGATGCTATGCATATAATTATATTTTTCTCATGCCTCATGTAAGTCATGTAACTTGGAAAAAATGAAAAATCGAGGAAATTCAACAGTCAAAATTTTATATGAATAGTAACTATTTCAAAATAAGAATTTAATTAGCTAAATGCACAATTTAATGCACAAATTGTATACAATGGATGACAAATGCATGCTATAGGTCTCGAGCGTCACATTGACAATGACCAACAAACACCCTAGGGTTAAAAAATAACAAATTTAGTTATCACTTCTCAATCTCAAACCAAATCACAAATCATGCAATTGTTGATCAGGCAATCACAAGCATTAAACTCAGCATGAAATACTCAACACATAAGTGGAATAGTCATCAATCAATTAAAACCAACAGCTTCAAGTATTCACAATCTGGCTAAATCGTAGCCCTAGAAAAATAACTTAGAACATCATAAAGAAATTAAATAAAATCCCAATTGTAACGTAAATCATGATAAGAGAGATAAAGAAAACTAGGATTTGGAGAAGAATTGGGGCAGAAGTCCGTCTCCGGATCGTTCCTTCATCTTCAACTCGCGAATCCCTTTTTTTTTTCTCCCTCTAGAACATTGCTTTTTCTCCCCAATGATTGCTGCCTGAAGCCTCCCCTTTCTCATGTTTGTTTTCTTCTTTTTATCCTAGGGCTATTTTCTTTTCGCTCCATTTTACAGAAATACCCTTTAATTTCCAGCGACGCAGCGCAGTTGCACTATGACTGCACTACTTTTGATTTCTCATCAAATGTTTCACAGGTTGAATGCAAACTAGCCCTTCTGTAATTTTTCTTCAATTTTACTTCGAAACTCATCCTTTCTCATGGAAATCACCTATGTCGCAAAACAAACACAAAACCCATCAAATTGTTACTAAACCACTCAAGGATTAAACAAATATTAAGCGAAAAGGATGTTGAAATTGTAAGAATATAACCAATTTCCCAGAAACGTCTTAACAACAATCAAGTAGAAAGACAACACTACTCGTTATAATAATTCAATATAACACTTACAAAATAATTGTCCCATCGTGCGCTCTCAAGATTAGAGCTTCAATGGCTTCTGGACTTACAAGAAGAATACAAGAAAGAAATACTAACTTAGGATTGTGTTTGGAGTTGTGTTGTGAATGAAAATGATGAACTAATGCATGCCTATTTATAGAATTCAGCTAGCCCGCCATAGGAGACTTCCTATCAAATATTTTCCAACTTAGTTGGCTTTACCAACCATGTTCAAAGCATTGACCACCCATATTTATCACATGGGTGGCTACAATTGACCACATGGGTGGCTAGTATCCAAGCCAACTTCTAAGAAGCTTTATTTGGTCAAATTTGCCAACTTTAGCATTGCATCATCCCGACGTCATCTTAGGTAACTCCAAATTCCCGAACTTCTTTCTTGTAGCCATCGCAGTCTCTTTTGACCTCATCGACGTTTAAGTCAGAATCGTTAATTTATGCTACCATATAATTAACGATACTTATTATGAGGAGGTGGATATTGACACATATCAACACTCCCCCTCAATATTTACCTCATGTTGACTAAGCTATTGGGCCAACACCCAATGTTTGAAGATGCTTGCTCGACTGGATGCTCCCTAACGTTTTAGTGAAGATATCTGCACAATTATCTTCTGTAGGATAGTACTCCATGTAGATTTCACCTTTCTCGATCAATTCCCTCACATAGTGATACTGAATCTCTATGTGTTTTGTTCTAGCATGAAATACCGGATTCCTTGACATGGCTATACAACTCTGACTGTCACATTTCAGTATTGTTGCTTCCTCTATTGGAATGCCAATATCAGTCATGATGCGTCGTAGCCAAACAGCTTCACAAGATGCTACACAAACAACCTTGTATTCTGCCTCCGTTGATGAAAGTGCAATAGTGGGTTGCTTCTTACTAGCCTATGAGATGACTCCACCACCGAATATTAATAGATTTTCTTGAGTCAATATCACCAGCCCAGTCTGAGTCACAGTACACAGATAAAGTATCTTTAGACTTGTATAATATCCCATACTCCAATGTGCCTTTGAGATATTTGAGGATCCGCATCCTTGCTTGCCAGTGACTTTGTCTCGATTTATTTAAAAACCGACTAAGAACTCCTACAACATAACTAATATCAGGTATTGTGTTACAAAGGAAGATTAAACTTCCTACCAACCTTCTGTAGAGCTTGTTATCAACTTGTTCTGAAGGATCGTCAATTGATAACTTTATATTCACTTCCATCGGGGTGACAACTGGTTTGCACTCGGACATACCAAATGCAGTCAGGAGCTCACGAACATATCGTTGCTGTGAGATGAAGATAGTATGAGGTTTTTGTCATACCTCGATTCCCAACCAATAATGAAGAAGACCAAGATTTGTCATTTCAAATTCTTGGTTCACCCATTCTTGTGTCTTCCGAATATTATCTTCATGGTCACCAGTGATTACAAGATCATCCACATATATGACTGCAATTACCTTCTTTCCTTGTTCACTTAGAACATACAAGTTGGCATCTGATTTGCTTCTACAGAAACCATGTTGCAAGAAGAAAAAGTCTATACGTTTGTACCAAGCTCGTGGTGCCTGTTTTAACCCATATAAAGCCTTTTTCAATTTGCAGACTTTTTCTTCTTCACTTGGTATTTGGAAGCCAAGGGGTTGTGCAACGTCGACTTCTTCTTCAAGTTGCCCATTAAGGAAAACTGACTTGACATCTATTTAATGTACAATCCATCCATAATGCGCGGCAGCTGTAATAACTAGCTTGATTGTTGACATTTTTGCTGTTGGAGCAAAAGCTTCATATACATCGAAACCTTCGACTTGCGAAAATCCTTGTGCTACAAGGCGTGCCTTGTATTTTTCAAGACTTCCATCTGCCTTGTACTTCACTTTCCAGATCCATTTGGTGCCGATGATTTTTCTGTTCGGTGGCTTTTCAACGATCTCCCAAGTATCATTTTTCATGATACTATCATACTCAGCTTGCATAGCTGCTCTCCAATTTGGATCTGACATGGCTTCCTCCACAGTTACCGGTTCTTTTACCGTCTTGATGATTTGGGTCATCAAAGCCATGTTTACTAGTTGTTGTCCTGATATGTTCTGCTTCTTTATTCTTTTTGATTGTCTTAGTCCATCAGGACGTGGACTATCATCAGTAACTCCTGGATTTCTTCCTTCAAAGAGTTGTTGGAACCACTTCGGTTGTGGCTTCCTTGTGGATACAACAGGTTGGTCTTCAATCTCTTCATTATTAGAGACTTCTTCATTGTTCAACGGTCGTTGTTCAGGCACTTAGTGGATTACTTCATCGGTTGATGACGAAATGGCAGGACCACTATCCTCTATTGAGTGTGGTTGCTCATTAAACACCATATCTCAGCTTATGATCACCTTCTTGGCCTCTACATCATAAACTCTGTATGCTTTAGACTCTTCACTATATCCCAAGTGTCAGGTAGGCCAGCACCTTTCAACATGCATCAAGTCATTTCTACAATTGTTCGATTTCTTCGTTCCACAACTCCATTTTATTGTGGTGTGTATGGAGCAGTCAATTGGCGCTTAATCCCAAGCTTGTTACATTAGTTGGTGAACTCTGTAGAACAGAATTCCCCTCCACGATCGGTATGAAGTTTCTTCAACTGAGTTGTGTTCTCATTTGTCATAAGTTTGTGCCACACTTTAAACTTTTCAAGAGCATCAACCTTGTCCCGAAGGAAGTAGACCCACATCTTCCTACTATAATCGTCGACTAATAGCATAAAGTAGGAAGATTTTCCCAACACCGTGGTAGCCATTTTTTTGCAGAGGTTAGCATGTACCAACTCTAGAGGAGCCTTTGATCGGTTATGACTCTCTTTGGGAAATGACTGTCTATGTTGCTTGCCGAGCAAACAAGCTTCACATGGTACTTCAACTTCTTCAATTGAAGGCAAGTCGGCCACCATCTTCTTCTTTTGCATGTCCTTTAACACAGGATAGGAAATGTGCCCGAACCTTTCATGCCAAAGTTGACTTGTTTTGGCATCCACGACAGCAGAAAGAGAGCTGATTTCGTAAAGGTTATTTTTGCGAATACTTTTACTTACAATATTTTGATTCTTGTCAAGAATCAAAGCTTCCGTCTTTTTGAACCGCACTTCTAGATCATTATCTATAATAGCAGCTACAGATAGTAAATTTCTGGTGATCTGGGGTACAAAGAGTACGTTGGATAGCTTCTTGCTTCCTTCATCTTTAGACACGAGCGAGATGGTTCTAGTGCCCTCAACGGGACACCTAGCATTACTCCCGACAACAACATTCATTGGTTATTGTAGAGGTTTTATGGAGTCATATAACTCTTTCTTACTGGTCATGTGTCGGGAAACTCCAATATCTAACACCCATGCACTTGTTTGATGTACATGTGCGCTAGTACACGTTTCTTCTGATACATCTGTTACAGTAAACAAATGCACTTCCGTTTCAGCCGTATTGGTAGCTTCTTTATTTCTCCAATTTGGCTTTAGAGTTCCGTTCTTCTCGTCATGGATTCGTTTCCTACAATCTTTGACAACATGACCTTTCTTATTGCAGTAGTAGCACGATCTAGAGAACTTCTTCTTCTTTCCTTTCTTCTTTTCTTCTTGGCTACTCCTCGATTTGGCTACAAAGGCAGAGTCAAGTTGATTTTCTCTGCTTTTTAGCCTCATCTCTTCTTCCATCAACATGGCAGTGAATTCTTCAAACGTTAAAAGAGGAATGCGAACTTGTGTATTGAGTGATGTGACAAGGCTGTCAAATTTTGGAGGCAACACTCTAATGCACCTTCCAGCTAGTTCCTCAGTTGATTTGGCAATACCAACTGCAGCCATTTGATCATGTAGGTTTTTCATCCTACTGATAAATGACTCAGCTGCTTCATCTTCACTTAATCTCTTAACAGCTAACTGATTCTCCAAGTTCAAGTCTGATTCCTTGTTTCATACTGATTTCTCAGTATGTTCCAAGCTTCAGTTGCCTTGGTTGTGTGTTGAATTAGAGTAAGGATGGAATCCTGAACACTTGTTACAATTGCACAAAGTGCATCAGCATTTCGTCTCCTCCATTCTTTGACAAGCTGAGGATTTGGAGGTGTGACCTTTTTTGTGTCATCTTCAGCACAGACTGCAACTAGTTCTGCATCTGTGCCTAACACTGTATCAAGGAGTTCGTAGGAGTCCAGAACTGTAGTGATTTTGAACTTCCACAAAAGATAGTTCGTACCATCAAGCTTTCATTCTGTGAAAGTAGGAGGATGGATACGAATTGTCGGTACTAAACCGGAACTAGAACTGGTAGAAGAAGAACTAGCACCTTGAGTAGTCATAGTTGTTGAGCTTTACTAGACAAGGTTGTTGTTAAAAGCCCCTTAAGCTCTCATACCATGTAAGAATATATAACCAATTTTCCAAAAACGTCTTAACAACAATCAAGTAGAAAGATAACACTACTCGTTATAACAATTCAATATAATACTTACAAAATAATTGTCCCACCGTGCGCTCTCAAGATTAGAGCTTCAATGGCTTCTGGACTTACAAGAAGAATACAAGAAAGAAATACTAACTTAGGATTGTGTTTGGAGTTGTGTTGTAAATGAAAATGATGAACTAATGCATGCCTATTTATAGAATTCAGCTAGCTCACCATAGAAGACTTCCTATCAAACATTTTCCAACTTGGTTGGCTTTACCAACCATGTTCAAAGCATTGACCACCCATATTTATCACATGGGCAGCTACAATTGACCACATGGGTGGCTAGCATCCAAGCCAACTTCTAGGAAGCTTCATTTGGTCAAATTTGCCAACTTTAGCATTGCATCATTTCGACGTCGTCTTAGGTAACTCTAAATTCCCGAACTTCTTTCTTGTAGCCATCGCGGTCTCTTTTGACCTCATCGACGTTTAAGTCGGAATCGTTAATTTATGCTACTATATAATTAACGATACTTATTATGAGGAGGTAGATATTGACATATACCAACAGAAATAATATGTAAATTAAACACCCCCAAACTTAAACTTTGTTTGTCCTCAAGCAAAAGACATAAGTAAAAAGAGAAACAATCTAAAGATTAATGACTCAACAAAATTAAACTCTTAAAAACAACGTTGAAGGATAGAAAATTTTCACAGCCTCAGTAGCAACGTTGCAAAGCTCAACCTCAGAAGGTATCTCAAAAATCATAAGCACGAAGGATATCAACTTCAAAATAGATTTCATCTTACTCCAAATCCCCTAAGAGAGTGTGTGAGTAGCCTCCATCCCAGCCAATGGTAACCAAATGAGTTTATGAAAGCTAAGCGAATTATTAATGTTGATCTTTTATTATAACTCATTTAAGACTTTATAGGCTCACTTTTCATGCCACTCTTCACTAATGTAGGTTAGTCATAGCATCACATATCATTAGGACTTTAAATTTGGTTGTAATGAATGACTAGGGTGAAGGTAGGATAATAGATATCAATGTATGTCTAAACTACCTGATAGCACAAAACCATTCTAGGATTTTCGCTGGAGCTCATGCCAACTCTACCTCTCACCCACAAATGGATCAACACCTCTCCTTTCTCTATATACATACAAGGTTTTTTTTTTCACTTTTTCATTCTCAACACTTTATGTGCAAAGAGTCCACACTCTCTCAAACTTGTATTTTTTTTGCATTGTAAAAACAAGGGTTGTGGCTCTTCTTTCTCTTTCTGTCTTTTCATTTTCTTTTCAAGAAAGTTGTTTTTTTTTTCTATTCAACAACAAATTCACCCAACCCTTATCCTTCAATACAAGCATAGCTCCAAATAATCCTCATAGAATAATCACATGCTACAAGTATGAGGGTCATTATCTAGGAATTTAAACTTGAAAGGCTAAGGGAGCTATTACTGGCTAAAGAAAGAAAAGGCAAATTCAGGCTCAAAAGGGTGAACTAGGGATAATCAATTAATACGGGTTGACTTGAAAGGCTCAAACTGTCAAAAAATGGCCTAAATCATTTCTCTAATGCTATGCAACCTACGATTTCACTTCGAGTGACAATCAAGCAAGTTTTAAAGTCCTTCTCTTTTTTCTCTCTGACACTTAAGCTCACATAAAACATTCTCTAAGTAAACTCATGACTAGGCGAGGCTGAGTGCGCAGCAGATGGGGATTCTTTGTAAAATAAAACTAAGTTTCAGTCAATTATCCTCACTACTACCATGTTATTCTTATGTCAGTCATCATTGGCCTAATTTCTTATCCATTCAACATCATTTTCAACTATTTTTTTGGTTTTTTTTTCAATTTTTTTTTTAAGAAATAACAAAATATCTATAAAACAAAAGTAAACGACTCTAAACATAACAAGTTAACAAGATAGACATCAAATAACCACCCCCAAACTTCAAACGAGACATTGTCTCCAATGGCAAAAATTAAAGAAAAAGAAACGAAAGCAGGGGACTTCCCTGAATATCCATGTCAATCATGTGCCGAAGGCTCCTTAAATATTTCAGCTCCAATTATGCGAAGCAGCTTGTTCCAGTAGATGTCATTGGCATGTTGATAAGCTAAACGACTTCTTCTAGTTGACACCACCTAACAACACAAGTTCAACTGCAAGCACTTCTCACTCTAACCAATATGACAACCTCACGCAATCAATACACCTCGACCACCACTATATCGTGCTAAGCACAAGACAATATTGAAACATCACACAGTCGCAAAACACATAGATATCAGTGATTTCCACAATTCAACAAGTCTACCACAACTCATAACTCAAATACAAGCAAAGTATGGCACGCCCACCACCATAACATAGCCCTAATAGCACAATGCAATTACAATTCACCCAACCACCACATAGATCCCCAATAGAATCAGTCCTTAACACAACAAGATTTCCACAAATCTTTCTTCCTCATTGAAGTCTTTTATCAAATAGTTAGAGTGCAAGCAATATCCACAACTTACTCTACCCAAGAATATATATTACTCATACACACAACACAACAAAACACACCAACAACAATAAGGATAACCCCTTCGGACACAGCTGCCCTTTTTTTTTTTTTTTTTTTTTTTTTTTTTTTTTCAGATTTAGCCCCCAACACAGAAACAAGAAGATGACTTACATGGGTGGTATGGGTTGCCTCAATCATTGTTGGTAACCTCAATCCTCTGCCACCGAGCTGTCTTAACACCGCCATCGTCGTGAATAACGATGGGTGGGGTTGGGGCTTTTCGGCTATAGGTATTATGGGTGAGAGAGAGTGACGTAAGAGAGAGAGATTTTGAGAGTAAGAATCATGAGATTTGGGAGCTTGAGTGAGCCTAGGTGTTTGGAGGATTGAGAGAGATTTTGAGAATGGGTCTGTGGGTTTGGATTAAGAGAGAGAGATCTAAAGAGGAAGAGATTTAGTGTGTTTGTGTTTTGGGGCGTAGGGTTTTTGTTTGAGAGAGGTGAGAGAGCTGATTTGTGTATCTTGGTTAACGGTGACAATGAGAAAAACTTATTTGGATTTATAATTTTTTTTTTCAAATGTCAACTCAAGGACGCCAGCGCAGCTGCGCTACGCTTGCGCTCTTTTCCTTCTAACAACTCTCGTATAAACGTAACTTTCAAATACTGCCAGGGCAGCAAATCATAAAGAAATTAAATAAAATCCCAATTGTAACATAAATCATGATAAGAGAGATAGAGAAAACTAGGATTTGGAGAAGAACTGGGGCAGAAGTCCGTCTTCGGATCGTTCCTTCGTCTTCAACTAACGAATCCCTTTTTTTTCTCCCCAATGATGGCTGCCTGAAGCCTTCCCTTTCTCACGTTTATTTTCTTCTTTTTATCCTAGGGTTATCTTCTTTTCGCACCATTTTACAAAAATACCCTTTAATTTCTAGTGCACTGCGGTACTTCTGATTTCTCATCAAATGCTTCACAGGTTGAATGCAAGCTAGCCATTCTGCAATTTTTCTTCAATTTTACTTTGAAACTCACACTTTCTCATGGAAATCGCCTACGTCGCAGAACAAACACAAAACCCATCAAATTGCTCCTAAACTACTTAAGGATTAACAAATATTATGCGAAAAGGATGTTGAAATAATATATAAATTAAACACCAACACTTTAAGAACTAAAGGTGTTACTTTTTAAATAATGAAGATAAAATTAAGAAAAATGTAATCATTGAGGACCATTTGTGAAATTTACCCTACCAGTTACAATTGAAATCTCACAAAGGGACTAAAATGAAACTTTAAAAACTAAATTGAAACTTTTTGCAATATTTAGGAACTAAATGTGTCACTTTTAAAATAATGAAGATAAAATTAAAAAAAAGAGTATGAACATTAAATGTCATTTGCACAATTTACCCTATATTTTATGGTTACATGAATCATTTTTAAAATATGCTTCAGTCTGTCTGATAGACTGATCCGCAATAGTGTAAGAACACCATGTGTGGATTTCACCTCACATGTGAGAGGCAAATTAATCCGTTGACTGAATTGCTTCTCTTTTTAGATCTGATGAGTTAAGATTCATATTTCCAAACCTCAAAACCACAAAGGTGGAAGATACCTTTTTACCCTTTATATTAGGTATACATAAGAAGATCCATTTCCCAAGTTTTATGTTACTCCTTCCATTTACGGCTGGGTGGCGAGATAAGAATTCGGATATTAAGTTTATCTTCGTAAAGTGACAAAGCCAACTCGCTAAGTAAAGCATTTATATTGCTCTGTTTCTAACTTAACCTTGAACAAAAAGATCAGATTAAACATGTCATGAGAAAATAAAGTTCATAGCAAAGTTCCTCCAAATGCTTTTCCTTTCATCTCTAAAGTATTAAGTGCTGATGGCTAAACAAATCAAGTACAATTCAGAGACCAAGCCCGAGTCATGCCAGAGTCTGAGCCCGTGCCCGAGCAGCTGCTCTCTCCATTGCCTTTAGTCTATTAGCTTCCATCCGTACTTGTTGTTCTTCCGAAAGTTGAATTACATTAGCACTGCGGGCTACATTGTCGACAGTCTTATTTGGTGGTTCTTTATCACCAGCAGTAACAATCTCACTATGAAAGGCATGAAATGGTTCCTGCCCAGAAATTTCACATATTATTGATGCTGATGTAGATGCTAAATTAGTGAATATATCACAAAGATTATAAATTATATTATAAAATGTCTAGGGGCACAAGACAAATCTCTTTAAGAAACTCGGCAAAATAGTGCCGTAACTTCAGGAAGAGTGCCTCCTCGCAAAGAGGATTGCAATGACCAAGTCCGGGCAATTGTTTACCAAAAAAACATAGGTCTCAAGTAAAGTCGTAAGACCATGTATGGGGACAAACGCCTGTCCAGCGCCGGAATGTCAAAAAAATTGATGAATTGATGATAGGAAAACTAGCGAGCAAAGCCTCAGTGAACAACAACCGTAACTAAAGGTGTCTGAACATCACTAGATTTCTGGACCAAATGGATACCTAATTCTTTGCACCGTTTGTTAATGCAGATATATCAAGAACAGTCACATCACTTGGCATATGGTCAAACGACGTATAGGATGGTCTCATGTGGTTACAACATACCTCGAAAAATCAATAATTGAAAAAACATTTCACGACGAACTTCTAAAGTGTAACTTCATTTTCCAAATTCAAATGCAGATGCATTTAAGTTGGTGGGTCTACTAGTTCTGGAGCAATATTCCTTGGTCTACTCTCTTCTTCGTCAAAAATGTGCATTCGGCTTTGCAAATTGAAGTAATCAATTTATATTAAACCAAAACTTTGACAGGTGAAAAGGGGAAAAGGGAACAAAGGAAAGATGGGTCAAAAGGCCTTGGCTATTTATAGTTAATTCATCTTCGCTACCTCATGGATCCAATCGGTACGGTAAAGAATGATATGTACGTATTATTCAGCTATATCTGTCATTCTAAAATTTTGTATATAGCCCATTTTTCTCTATATCATATCAATATTTCTTCTTTCCTCCATCATCCCCCGTCTTATTTTTTATCCTTTAATTTGTTCTATTCATGAAATTTTCTGCGAAAATGGAGTAAGCAAAGTGATGCAAGAGGCGTACAAGAGTTTTTGAACGATTATATGGAGTAGATAATTCAATGAACATATATTGTCTCTCAAGGCTATGATGGTGAGGAAGAAGATGAGGCAGGTTGTTGAGAGATGAAAGATGCTTTAATGGACGACGAATAAGTGTTCCAGCCAGCCATAAATTGTATTAGGGGTCTGTTGATGTTAAGAATTCTTACTATGTGCTTCAGAAAGATGAGGATAAAAGTAGAAATGCAGAGACAAACAACAATGAGGGGGGTTTATTGAAACTCACTTCAGTGGCCTTCTCTGACACCTTATGAAGCATTTCATCCAGGACTTTATCAGAATCCAGATCATGCAAAGAAGTATTGTCATGGGAAACATTTGGCTGCTCCAAGTCCATAGCATCTATAACAACAGAAAACCTTGGATCAGCAGTCCACAAGTAACAATACAAACAGATAGTAGATGCAGTATATTTCCATCAATTTAGCTATACAAAATCCAAAGCAAATTAGATTTGAAGAGCTTGATCGTACACATCTTTATTCGATGATATTATCAACAAGTACTTGAAAAAAGAGCCAAGATAAACTTCTTTGACGCAACTGAAGCATATAAAGGGCCATCTAAGAATTAAGAAGATTGGAACAGTGTTGGTGTTTTTGATCTTTGCAACTTGGGTACTATAAGCGCTATTACACATAAAGCAGAAACATATTCCTCAATCACTAATCCCTACAAACTGATGTATAAAATTCAAGGAATAAATGACAATAAAAAAATTTTCAGTTTTGAAAAGCATGTTTTGGTGGCATCCAAACTGCAATTTCCTGTGCACGCTAATAGTTGTGTCTTTATGTCATTGTAAAGCTGCTCAGGGAGTCAGACTTGAGATTGAAGTTCTACAATCTCATCTTCCATCCGCAGAAAAAAAGATCTACCCTTTTGAGAAATTTAGCAACTCTTTTCAAAGCAACTATTGACCCTATGATTGTTTGAGCCGATCCAACTTAGTGGGATAAGGCTTAGTTTAGTTTGGTTTATTCAAGTTAACTTATGTTTTTCCAAGTTATTGTACAAAATGGTACTGTGTTGCTCTAGGCATGTCCTACACATACAACCTACTTCTCGCAACCAATACATCACATGCTTTTTCTGGTTTATTCGAATAACGGAAAAGTGGAGAATAATGGAACGATCAGAAAGCTAAAGATGTATTACCTTTAAAGTAAAAGAAAGGGGGAAGTGACAATAGCTAACGGGAAAATGCTAATAAGCGTATATTTTAAAGTACACGCAAGCCCAAAAGGTAGGAATTTGCAGTAAGTGCTTTTTCCTGGTCGTGAAGAACAGATTATGAGCAAACCATAGGAATATTTGGAGGGTTAACATTAAACATCTGTAAGCAGTTCAAAAGCATAATTTTTCTAAACTTAACAATTAAGATTAAGTCAACTTCACAAACAATTGAAAAAACTATCAAGTTCAGATGAATTTTGATGATGATAAATGCTATACAACTAAAATAAAAATACCTTGATCATTGGTTGAAGTTTCTTGTTGCACCTGAGGCTCATCTAGCTTGGTTGGATCCACTCCTTTAGCAACTTTTTCTCGTAATTGCCTGATACACACCTGCTCAAAAAAGTGTGAAGATAAGACTCTTTTGACTGCTACAATTATTTCACATATTGATACAAATGAAACCCACATATAGTGGCTAATGTAAAAGTAAGATAGTGGGGGTTGCAACGCCCAGTGTCCTAAAAGTTTTTTTATCTAGGAATATGTTTAGGGCATTTTTAATTTGAAAAATCAATTAACCCCAAAAAGGAAAAAAAAAATTATTTGCATATGAGTATTAATTTGTGTGTTATAACCCCCACTGAAAAAAAAAAAAACTTAGATCTGTGCCTATATAATGCTTGTTGCCTGCTACAGAAATTATCGAAGTTTCCTCATTAATATCTGTGTTCTTCAAAGAGCAAAAAAGAATACTCAGAGCAAAAAGGAATACTTTTAGCATTACCCCATAAGAAGCTTACATATTTATTTTTTAACTACTTCATCAAATTGTATGTCTTACTTTCAACTTTGACCCTCCTAAAAAAGTTTCCACTTATCTAATATGGAATCTTTTTCCACTTATGTACATTTAGATGTGCACTAAAAGGTAACCTTTTAACCAACTAGATGCTTATTGTAGATATGATATATATACCTACTCACCTAAAACATCTTGAATCAGGAATTTAAGGATCATACAAAAACAAAACAAGTAAGCAAGCAGAAAACAATTTAATGCTGATCAATAGAAAGTTAAAAAAATAAACAAGAAGAAATCGTAAATGACGCATATATGCTACAGACAGTTCAATAGCAAAGAGTGTAGAGAATTGAAAATTCGTTATTGAATTATATGATTTACCTTGAATCGCTTTGTCGTACAAACTTGTTCAGCCTTATGTACAAATTGATCAAAAGGATAGTAAGGAATTAACTGCGAATGCCAGTCAGCATACATACCAAGAAGATGCCCTAGGTCATCAACCTGCAACCAACAAGTGCTGTTCTCAAGTGTTGAAAACAAACAAAGCTTTGAAATTGCACCTAATTTTTTTAATTATGAATTGTTGATCACATTTTCCTTTGGAGCTTTTCAACTACATTCCCAGATGCCCTTATTACCCATATTGCAACAGACATTAGTAATATGGAATTGCCCTGATCAAGTTTTTAGCAAGTTAAATGCAGGCAAATTAAAAGATTTACTCTACGAACAGTGAAACGCTACTACTCATAACAAAACACTAAAAAAGCAATTGTTAAGTACCATCAACATGCTTCAGATTCATAAAGGACATTTTTCATTGCAAGGATATGAAGCCAAGCTCTGTTAATGGAAGCTGCAAAGTGAAGGAAAAATTCTTCAAGTTTAATTTGTAGTGTACAAATCAACGAGGGGAACTCTTCTGGGAAAGAATCAAAGAGATCTGGCGCTTTTGAGAAGAGTTATCATTTTCATAAACAAATGGAGAAAACAGGTTTGAGACAATAAGAGGAAAAACAAAATTCCTTGAAAGTAATGCATCAATTGTGTAGATGTTTGCTTAACAAATGCTTTAGGGCCAAAGAGATATCTAGACGGTACTCTGAAGCAATCTAAGACACAATCCCTCGAAATGCAGAACTTTTGTTCTTGTTACTGGGCAACAAAAAATTTCTTTCAAATTTGATAGATTCACCCTCTGAAGCAAGATGCCACAGGCAGAACACCCGATAGAGAGATCCAATCTTGAGTGGAAAAGATAGTGCGACTTTGATCTTTTTCAATATAATCATCACGCAGAATTGGACCATAACAGATTTTGGTCTACACCGGTAAGACCAGAACTAGAGATTGTTATATAGGAACCTGCACAATCTTGCTTCAAGAAGAGGTACTTAATGAAAGAAGGATAACTGCAAAACGAGGCAGCATCAAAAACTATTATGCAGAATAAACTGATCCTTCTTCCACCCCTATAATTTTTTTTTGTGGAAGCTGCTTTCACAAGGTTCTGAAACAGGTGAGTGAAGACTGAAGGTGTCCGTAAGAAAGAGATGTGGAGAAGCTTAAAGGGCAAAAATGAAAAGAAAAAAAAAAAGGGGGTCCAGAAAGTTTGCCAACAAGTTAAGATTTCACAAGGGCAAAGAGATGAGACAAAATACACTGAATGTAGTATAAATACGACATCCAAGATTGACAGAAAGGATTCTCTCCTCGTATTCTCTGGGGGATAGTCAACTTCTCTCTCCATTTTCTTCGCACTATTGATTTGTCGCCTGACTTGATAATCGGAGAGTCCTCCTCCACGGGGCTAAGCAAGCTATTTGAACTCACTCACAAGTGAACTGGATTCATCATTAGCTAAGGCAATGACCTCGCTTACTAGGTTTCTGCCAATCGTCATGACACGTTTCAAAACTGACTCCCAAGGAAGCAATAGCAGGTAAACAAAAATGAGGAAATATCGGAGTTATCAAAAGACTAAGTAAATATCTTGCTAAATGGTTTCAACTCTGAATCCAAAACTGCAAAAAATAAAATAAATAAATAAAGATCTAGAACACGATATGCTGCGGGAATGTATTTGGACATTCTAGAGGCCAAGACTAGTTTAGCTATCTTGTTATAAAGCAATCAATGATACCTCAAAAGGGTCCTCGAAAATAGATCTCTAAAGATGAGTAAAGCAATAACAGAAGAGGTACATTTTACATATGAACAGAAATATGACATGGCTAAAGCAGTTTAGCTTGACAAACTAGAACAATTTTTTTGTATATGCATAAATATATATTTATATATATGTTGAAGGGGATTGTCACGTGACATGAAAGGCTTAGGTTTGAGTCGTGAAACCAATCTCGTACAAAATGCAAAGCTAAGCTATAATAGAATTTCTAACCAAGAGAGAGATAGCGTGGAAAAATGAGAAGGATAATAATTAATTAGGTGAAGAGATTGACCTCGTGGCCACGACCGCGAAACTTGAAGCCGCGGGGAAAGTGACGGAGGATGTGGCCGAGGCCGTCGTCATCAGATAGAAGGAGATCTGGTGTAAGCTTGGGCCTCTTCGATCTAGGAACCTTGTTGGGCTTGGAGGTTGATCGACTCTTGAATTCTTGATTTTGCGGCGTCGTTTTAGGATAAGCGTTGTTGGTCGGGTCGGAAGGGCAGTCGCGGGACCAGTGACCAGGGCGGCCGCACTTGTAGCACCCCGTAGGTGCTGCTGCTGCTCCTCCTCCACTCTTCTCCATTTCTGACTTTACTTTGTTTGGTTTGTCATTGGTGGGTGGTTTTCAATGAAGACTAGTATCAAAAGGTGTGTGTGTCTCCCTCCCTTTTCGTTGGCGGGAAAAAAAAAAAAAAAAACCCTCCAATTGGTGGGTCTTTGTCCAAATTATTATATTTTTGTCACTAAAATGTCAAAATTTCATAACAAATGAAAAATACACGTCTAAATATCAAAAAATATTTTTTTTAAAAATATTATCCCAACAAATTATATTATTTGGATCAAGAAAGGGCCTAAAGTGAGAGTGGATGTTTTAAAAACCATTTGGAAGGCCCAAGTATCACCATCCTCATTGTCATTCTATACATTTTTCCATCCTATTCCCCTTAGATCAATTCTAACCATAAGCCTCTCCATATCAGACATAGGAGGATCCTAGGGATTAGACGGAAGTATACCCGAACTAGAACCAACTTTTTGTCTCCTAGCTTCATCAGTCCTCACGGTCTCTTGACATCGTGCAAGTGTAGTCTGCATATTTCTCTTTTCTTCCATGGAATTAGACTGCATCTGATCATACTCTCTCTCATCCATATCAGACATAGGAGGATCCTAGGGATTAGACGGAAGTATACCCGAACTAGAACCAACTTTTTGTCTCCTAGCTTCATCAGTCCTCACGGTCTCTTGACATCGTGCAAGTGTAGTCTGCATATTTCTCTTTTCTTCCATGCAATTAGACTGCATCTGATCATACTCTCTCTCAATATATTCTTGATCCTCTTCGACTAGTGCATCTGAAGCTGCCATTTTCTTACGTACCCTTACTGGATTTCAATTTTGCTATAGTTGTATTTTGATCTTCAATGGGCAAGTTTTGAAATTCACTCCACCTAAGTACCTTGTTATTGTATATAACCAATCCCATTCTTTTCTGTGCAGTAGAGTCAAACCTTCATGAATGATGAAACCCTTTCTTTTTACCATGCAAAGGCACTTTATAATATTAAAAAGTGTAAGTGAAGGCCATACCATATGCAAGACTATGAGCTTGTTCAAAGACATGCCAAATGTGTCGGATCATCAAGTGAGGTAAATTTATACGCTGCCTGGAATGAAATAAATACACAGTATATGCATCACAAAAATTTATCCCACCATCATTTGTGACTCAATGCATGACAACATTATTAGCAATATGCTGTAGTAGATGGTTTTGACCAGTTACTTCATGATTATCAGGAGTATCATTAGGAAGAACTTGATTAAAACCATCCCACACCATATCACTCGTAGCCAACCTATCAGTATCAAGCATTGTAGGCTATCCTTGTGCATTATAGAAGCATTTTCCGTCAGTTGGTAAATGAAATAAATCTCTCGATAGAGCTTCGGTTATATGAATCCTAACATCTCCTACCTGACCAATCAACTAGTGCCCTAATGTAATGTGGCATAAAATTTCTTGACCATATATCTTCATACACATGACATTCTAAATGCATGAAATAATATCAATCTTGAAATTTGTTATGAACCAAAAAGAAATGGACCACGACGAGGAAAAAGTGTTAACCCAATGTGACAGAGAACAAGAAGGCTCGCTGATAAGAAGAAGCATTAGAAACAGAGCTAAGCCAGTTTACTTTGTTGATTACGTGACTGGTTAGTGGCTGGTTAGTTATTAGCAGTGGTTGGGTAGTTATTAGCTAGATAGTCTATATGATGTAGTGGAGTCTTGAATGTAGGCAGAAAAGAATCAGTTTCTTATTTTCAGTTTTTTTTCCTGCTTCCGTTTCTTTCCTTTCCTTAGATTGCAGCTTTCCATTTTATGTATCTTTGTTGCAGAAAATTCAATAAAAACTTCTCTTGAGCTCTCTTCTGTCTTTTATTCTACTTTCAATTACTCCCTAAAATTCACAGGTTCATAACATTGGTGCTCTCGTTGAGAAAACATGGCTGAGGGGACGAGGCTTAAAGCATTGGACGAAGCAGTTAAAAAACTTCAGGATACAACTAATCAGCAAAATCAACGCCTCGACGACCATCAACAATCGTTGAGTGAGCTTATCACTAAGGTTACTCTCTTAGATGGTAAATTTGATCAAACTTTGAAGTTATTGACAGAGAAATTGGAGGAACAACCACCACCACCACCACCAGCGAGTAGTGGATTGTCTGCTGGGTTGACGACATCTACCCCACCAGGCTTTCCGTTACCCACCGTCGTTCAGATCACAACCCCGCTGCCTACGCCATCCGCTAGCTCTCATGGTGTGCCATTGGTGACGACAATGGCAGCTTTACTCCGCCTATTACTCACTGGTCACCAGCACCGTACACAATGACGCCACCACCACCACTTTCGCCTATGTTACAAGCTCGACAGATGAGGTTAGACTTTCCTCGCTTTGATGGAGAAGACCCGAGTGGTTGGATTTTTAAAGCAGAAATATTTTTCTCATATCATTACACTCCGGATGATCAACATCTGTTGATTTCCTCTTTTCACATGGATGGTCGAGCACTGCAATGGTTTCAATGGATGTTTCGTAATCGTCAGTTCACCAATTGGGAACAGTTTGTTCGGGCATTAGAAATTCGCTTTGGGCCATCGGAGTTCGAAGACCCGCAAGGAGCTTTATCTAAGCTGTTGCAAACTTCTACAGTTGATGAGTACCAATCTCAGTTTGAAATGTTGTCTAATCGGACTACGGGCCTTCCATCTTCATTTTTACTCAGTTGTTTTGTGGCTGGTTTGCGACCCAAAATACGTTCTGAGGTGCTGGCGTTGCGACCCATGACCCTTTCCCAAGCCATGAGTCTTGCAAAATTGCAAGAATTTAAAATCACAGACCAAAAACGTCAATTCCACAAAAATGAAAAAAATCGTTGGCTTCCAAACACGTACCAAAATCCAAACACTTTTCAGTCCAGACACTTTAATCAATCTCAGCCCACATCCCAAATGAATCCACAAATTAATCAACCCAACCATATAAACCCACCTGCTACCTACACAAAATCCACTTTCCAACCTCAAACACAAACCACACCTTTTACCATTAAACGCCTTACACCAAAAGAGATGCAGCTCAGGAAGGAAAAGAATTTGTGCTTTAATTGTGACGAAAAATATGTAGCAGGTCACCGGTGCAAAACAAAACCACAATTGTTGTTACTTGATTGTGAGGATGCCGATGATGTAGAGCCAGAGACTGATGAGCAATTGGCAGTCCAATTACAAACAGAGGAGTTAGAAGCCATGCCTGAAATTTCAATGAATGCCTTATCAGGTAACTTATCCCCAACTACATTACGATTCTCTGGTACAATAAATGGAGTAGCAGTGCAGGTGTTGGTTGACGGGGGCAATACTCATAGCTTCATACAGACTTGAATTGCAAAGTTTCTTAAGCTTCCAATTGAATCTACTCCTAATTTATCGGTAGCGGTAGGAAACGGTCAGAAGTTGGTCAGCGAAGGGTGTGTTCGAAATGTTAAAATCTTAGCACAGGGTCATGAGTTTGTGGTGGATTTACATGTTTTGCCCTTGGTTGGATCGGATGTGGTTTTGGGAGTGTCTTGGCTGTCCACGCTTGGTCCTATTTTGCAGGATTATTCAAAGCTTACAATGCAGTTCCAAGTTCATGGTCGTGATGTTCTGTTAAAAGGTGATACAAGTTTTATTCTTACTAATGTTCCTTACAAGGGAGTTAGACGAATGCATTCAACTGGGTCATTAGCTGCTTGCTTTAGTTTAACGGTAGAATTAGAGCATATGAAGGCGGAATCAGTTGTACATCCTAAGCTACAGGCTGTGTTGCAGAAGTTTGAGAAAGTATTCTCAGTACCTCACGGGTTACCACCGTCTCGAGAGAGAAACCATGCTATTTGCTTGCAGCCCGGTACAACGCCTGTTAACGTGAAGCCTTATCGATATCCTCATTTTTAGAAAAATGAAATTGAAAGGCTCGTTGCTGAAATGTTAGCAGATGGGATTATCAAGCCGAGCCAGAGTTCTTTTTCGTCGCCAGTATTGTTGGTAAAAAAAAAAGATGGCACTTGGAGGTTTTGTACTGACTATTGTGCGTTGAATGCCGTGACTGTTAAAGACACGTTTCCAATTCTGACTGTTGATGAACTTCTTGATGAGCTACACGGGGCACAATATTTCTCCAAATTAGATCTCAGATCCGGATATCATCAAATTTGGGTCAAGCCAAGTGACACGCACAAAACAGCGTTTAGAACGCACGATGGCCATTATGAATTCTTGGTGATGCCGTTTGGGCTAACAAACGCACCCTCAACATTTCAATCAGTCATGAATGACACATTCCGCCCTCTTCTCAGGAAGTGTGTCTTGGTTTTTTTTGATGATATATTGGTTTATAGTCCAAGCTTCGATCAACATATTCAACACCTTGCTCAAGTGTTGACTTTACTATGGCAACATCAATTTTTTGCAAAGCAATCCAAATGCGTCTTTGGCACACAACAAATTGAGTATCTTGGCCATATTATATCACCAAAAGGAGTTTCCATGGATCCGGCCAAAATCGAAGCTGTTATGAAATGGGTCGAGCCACGTACAGTGAAGTCATTTAGAGGCTTTTTGGGACTTATGGGTTACTATAGAAGGTTCATAAAAAATTATGCTTCTATAGCATCTCCATTGACTGATTTATTAAAGAAAGAAGCCTTTTGTTGGACTTCCGGTACGACAATTGCTTTTCAAAATCTCAAACAAGCACTCACAACAGCTCCAGTGCTTGCTCTTCCAAATTTTAAGCTTCCTTTTGTCTTGGAAACAGATGCGTCTGGAATAGGAATTGGCGCAACTTTGTTGCAAAATGAACATCCAATAGCTTTCTTTAGCCAAAAGTTAACGCCACGGCTACAACATGGTTCAACTTATCAACGTGAGATGTTCGCAATCACGACTGTAATTGCTAAGTGGAGGCAGTACCTTTTGGGGAGAAAATTTACTGTGCGGACTGATCAGAAAAGCTTACGGGCCTTAGTTGAGCAAACTATCCAAACACTGGACCAACAAAGGTGGTTGGCCAAACTGTTGGGGTTTGATTTTGAGATTGTCTACAAGCCGGGAAAAGAGAATACTGCTGCTGATGCTTTATCCCAAAATCCGATTGAAGCTCGTTTACAGTCCTTCTCTTTGGTAAAACTACATTTCATTTCTGAGTTGCAAGCAGCGAATCAATCTGATCCTGAACTCAGTGAGCTTCATCAACAATTTATTTCATCTTCTGAAACGATGCCAGGTTATGCAGTTCAAGATGGTCTTTTATACTTCAAAAACAGGTTGGTAATACCTATTTCACTTCGACCAACTATTTTAAAAGAGTTTCATGATTCTCCAGCTGGGGGACACGCAGGTATTTTGCGTACTTACATGCGCCTAGTTCCGAATTGTTATTGGAAAAACATGAAAGATGATGTTCGTAAGTATGTAGAACAGTGTTTAGTGTGTCAACAAGCAAAGGGCAATCATTTGGCACCAGCTGGCTTATTGCAGCCATTACCTATTCCGGATAAAATTTGGGAAGATGTATCTATGGACTTCATCCAAGGTTTGCCTCTTTCTAAAGGATTTTCCGAAATACTCGTTGTTGTTGACAGACTCACAAAATATGGTCATTTTTCTGCTATTCCGGGACAAGCTACAAGTGCAAAGATTGTTGAAATTTTTATGCGTGATGTGGTTCGTTTACATGGCATGCCCCGTTCCATAGTTAGTGATCGTGACAAGCTTTTCACTAGTTCTTTTTGGAGAGAATTATTCAAGTTGCAAGGCACTTCTCTGAATATGAGCAGCTCTTACCACCCTCAAACTGATGGTCAGACGGAAAGGCTCAATCGCACTCTGGAAATGTATTTGAGAAGTTATGTAATGGACAATCCAAAGTTGTGGGCAAGGTTTTTATCCTGGGCCGAGTATTCATATAACACTGCCTATCATACATCAATTGGTATGACCCCATTTATTGCGGTGTATGGACGAGATCCTCCAACCTTGATGAGATATGTTCCACAGTCAGCGGCTAATGCTTCGGTTGACATGGAGTTGCAACATAGAGATGTTATTTTGGCACAACTAAGAAGTAATTTGCAAAGGGCTCAACAGAGAATGAAGGAACAGGTCGACAAGCATCGCACTGAACGTGAATTTCAAGTCGGTGATTGGGTGTTAGTCCATTTGCAACCTTATAGGCAGACGCCTGTGCGAGGTCGTGGCAATCAAAAACTCAGCAGAAAATTTTTTGGGCCTTTTGAGATCACTGCTAAAATTGGTCCGGTAGCTTACCGATTAGCATTGCCAACTGATGCAAAAATACACCCGGTGTTCCATGTTTCCCTCTTAAAGAAAGCAGTAGGAAGCTCCGGTGTTGCACCTCAACAGGTTGTTATGCCTCCGGAATCAGGTATGCCATCATTACAACCAGCTGCTACCTTAAAAAGTAGAGAGCTCTTGCACAATGGAACAATCATCCCCCAAGTTCTGGTTCAGTGGCAGCATTTTCCACGCGAAGCAGCATCATGGTTGGATCAACAAGAGTTCTTTGCCGCATATCCTAACTTCAATCCGAACCTTGCGGACAAGGTTCTTTCAAAAGGGGGAAGAATTATTATGAACCAAAAAGAAATGGACCACGACGAGGAAAAAGTGTTAACCCAATGTGGCAGAGAACAAGAAGGCTCGCTGATAAGAAGAAGCATTAGAAATAGAGCTAAGCCAGTTTACTTTGTTGATTACATGACTGGTTAGTGGCTGGTTAGTTATTAGCAGTGGTTGGGTAGTTATTAGCTAGATAGTCTATATGATGTAGTGGAGTCTTGAATGTAGGCAGAAAAGAATCAGTTTCTTATTTTCAGTTTTTTTCCTGCTTCCATTTCTTTCCTTTCCTTAGATTGCAGCTTTCCATTTTATGTATCTTTGTTGCAGAAAATTCAATAAAAACTTCTCTTGAGCTCTCTTCTGTCTTTTATTCTACTTTCAATTACTCCCTAAAATTCACAGGTTCATAACAAAATTCTAACGTGGAAACTATATCGATACCATCAAAGTCTTTGTCAACAATGGATTTACCTATAAGCACAATACAAAAGCAGATCTTTTGTTTTCTCAACTTTGGAGGAGGTTGTAGAGGATCTTGAGAAGTTAATAGAAGAGGAGAATTGGTTCTACCCTTTTTAGTCCTTGGATTTCTTGCTCTTGTATCAACCATGGTGAGATTTTGAAAAATAATTCAAGATTCTGGCTTAGAATGAAGCGGGTAAGAGTTCTATTGATTCAATTTTGAGTTTAAACGGTGAAAAAAATCAAAGATTTAGAGAGGATTTCTGAGTTTGGGGTTTTGGGTTGTGAGAAAAATGGAAAATCGAATATCTAAAGTAGATCATATTCTCATAGCATAATTGATAGATATACCCAAGGAGCGATAACTGTAAAAAATTAGACTTCATTTGAGCAAGCAAGAAATTGGTAAAAACTAATTACAGAGTGAAATAACCTAAGTAACTAGTTAAAAGAGAAATTGTCGATACTTGTTGATTGGTAAAAGGTATTCAGGAGAGAAAGTGTAAGGCCCAGTCCGAGACCACGTGTGCATATAGGTCATATCATATATAATTAGATTATTTTGTATGTATTTACCTTATTTTATGTGCTTTTAAATTAATTTATGTGCGTTTGTCTCGATTTACGTACATTGCATTGGTTAACGTGCATTTGAGTAATTAATATAGCGTAGTTCAATAGCTAGTTAGAGTAACTAAACTAGAACTAAAACAATTGGATTTAACACTATGATGACAAACTAGTAAAACACAATTTAATTGGAGGGCACTCTTGTCCTAAAGTAATTTAACAAATATCCTACACTATTCTTGCTCAACTAAAACACACACTACACCTCACAACACACACCAAATCTCTACACATACCACACTCTCAAATTTTGACTAAGAGAAGAGGAAGAAGAGAAGGAAAGAGCAAGCTAGTGCAGCCATCTTCCACCATTTTTCTTACATTCTCAAGCTTCTACTTGCATCTTGAACATCACCTCTTGCATCCAACTCCACATCTAGGTGAGGGTTTAAACTGATTTCTAAAATGTTTTGAAGTTCATGAGCATTTATGTATATGTGGTTACTTAGTCTTGCATGCTTAGAAGCCAAGAACACATGTTTGGACATTTCTGGAAAATCCTGGATAGCTACTGACCTTTCTATTTGGAGCACTTTTAAGGTAGTAAACGATCTCGAAAAAGGCTAAAATTTTGAGGGTCACTATATTTTTCAGTTTGGAACAAATCTTGTAGAAATAGGCTAATGATAATTTTGACTTTAAGACCCCCAAAAATGGAAAAAATCGTAGGTCGTTTTAGATAGGTATTGGTGCTGGATAGTTTTTGTGCAATCTTACGGAAATAGTCATAACTTTTAGATCTTAAGTCAAAATTGAGTGAAATTTGCCGCCAGAGTTAAATAATTCATAGATCTTCGATTCGATATATGATTCACTAAATTCCAAGATAATTTTCTAGGGTAACTAAATAAAGAAAGTCAGGTCATTTTATGAAGAACTATGTTGGTGATTATTAGTAACTTTGTTTTGAAGCATATTACGTGTTTATATTACGTAGATCGGGACTATATGATTGAAATAAGAACTGGACATAGATTTAAGGGGTTGATTTTGTATGTTTTAAATAGATTTTATGAATAAATATTAATAGATCTTGCATAGGAACTTGATTATGAAGCCCTACACAACTTGTATGCCTTGTAATTGCCTATTTCATGTTTTAGATTGGTTTGTTTGATGATTTCTAAGGATATAGCGGGCTGTCCAGATTTGTTATGATATAGATATGTATGATTTGAGATGATATTGAGGTTGCATGTTGATTAATCTTGTAGTTAGAGAAGTATATAAAGCCTTTATTGATTATTCACTTAAGTGGTGTTGATTGATGAATTTACATGGCTTGATTGGTGGATTTATGTTGGATTTAATCGTCCGGATTTTTGACAGATTTGCGCAGTGATTTTTCAGAGGCCATATCTCACTCAATTCAACTTCGAATTGAGTTCTGTTTGATTCTAGAACTATCTACATTCGATAAGTTTCGATTATATACTAAAATCAGATTAATTGGAGTTCAGGAGAGTAGGGAAAAGAACTGTTTAAGTTAGGATATTGCAAAAACATTGAAGTTGCTTCATAGTTTTGCTCATGTTTGCATTTTGTTTCCGTTTTAAGTAGTCTATTGATGTCTTTTCACTATCTCATGATACTTGACATTATTTGAAGCACCACAAGTACTATATATGCATAATTATTATATGATTGTTTGACATCTATTGATAATTACAAATGTATTTGAGTTGCATATGCGCGGCGGTTATAACCATTGTTAAGGGAGGAAGTGACGGGACCTCCAGATTTTTCGGTATATCTCGATCCTCCCATTACTAATAGAGGAAGTGACGGGACCTCAGGGTTTGCTGGTATGTCTCGACCATCTTATTATTAATTGAAGGCTTGTGTTACGGATATCTTTGCGTGGTTATGTTCATGACATATTTTATCAACCGTTGGTGAAAAGATAAAACCTTTATGAAAACCTTTCTTGTTCACTCTCATTGAGCTATACGTGAGGATCTAGCTCACCCCTCTTTTAACATTTCAGGTGAGGTTAAGCCTGAGCAGGCCACTCAAGATGATGACGGAACTCCTTGGTGTGATCCCGAGGACTTCTGCTTTATGTGATCACTATTTGTTGATGTGCTAGAGATATAAATGATGTATAACTTATTCTTTTGGACAACTCTAATGTAACTAAATACTTATATTCTTTTGAGGCCCAGAAACCTGAATGTTGGTTAGACATTATGCTTGAACATGAGGGTTGAGGTCTTGTACATATGTAACAGGTTATGGATACCTTTCTAAGGCCGATGACTTGGTTGATTTTTGAACTATGGTGGAATATAAAAATAGATGTACAAATTGTTAAGCTTTTAATTTACAGATTTACTGGTTATGAATGTCATGTTCTGGCCTTAGCCTTTGCAGGTATACGAGTCGGGGCATTACAGAAAGTGCTTTTATCTTTAAAAATATTTGTGGCAAAAGTTAAAGTACATATAGATTGAGTTTTGAAGGAGAAAAAGAGGTTTAAAACCTTTTAAATTCCGCCAAAATCGTTAGTGTCGATCGAGTAGTCGGGCGCGTTAGTCACCCAACTTTATCAACCGGCATGTCCAGTGAATGTCGATTGAGTAGTCAATTGAGTTAGTCAACCGAAATTACTTGTCCGACATTCATAAACAAGGGTAATTGAGTAGTCGGTTGAGTTACTCAACCGGCTCTACTTACCCAACCTTTCCAAAATGTATAAAAACTGATTTTAAACCAATTTTTGCATGTCCAACTCTCTTCTAATAACATAAAATTGATTTTTATGCAATGGTTTTGTAAAACTATATGCCAATTGATGCATAAAATCAACAAATTCAAGCACAACATCACCTTTTTATACATGATCACATATAAAGTGATGCCTAAACACAATATGCTTAGTCCTAGAGTGCTGAATTAGATTTTTTGTGAGATTTATGGTGCTAGTATTGTCATATCTAATTGGTATATGATCATATTCTAGTCCATAATCTAATAATATCTACTTCATCTACAAAATTTATCAAAATAATTTCCAACATAAACATCTTTGGCTTCAGTAGTAGATAATGCTACACTATTTTATTTCTTGCTAGCGTCAATAGATGAGTGTGGAAAAATCCTTTGTGGATTCAAAGGGTAGATGTTGTAGGTTTGATGTCTTATCAATATTTGAAAAGACCTTGGTTGAATTTTGTGGATTCAAGGGTTGTTGTACATGCTCTTATGGATTCAGGAGTGGGATTGTATGTTGGTTTATGCTTCACCAACATTTGAACAAGTATGCAACCTCTAGTGGAATTTGTGAAAATGCTAAGGGGAGGAAGATCTTATGTAGTGGACTAGGCCTTCAGGAGTTCAAACCACTTAAATATATCATGTGTGATTTCTCTCTCCATACTCAATTTACTTTCCTTGTTATGCATTATAACTTGTTAGATTATATTGTTCTTATATGTGGATTTATTAAGTATAATCTATCTTTACAAGTTGTGAATACAAGGTGTTTAAGAAATGGCCAAAGTGAGCATTGCAATTGAATTCCATAATTTTTAAAAGTAGTGATTTGTCTCATAGCCTAATTAACCCCTATCTTAGGCAATTTTGTGCTAACAAATAGTATCAAAGCTAAAGACTCTACATATTATTTAACAACTAGTAGAGAAAAGATCATGACGAATACTACTATAGGCTCTTTAAAATGATATATGAATTGATAATGACAAATATTATACTTCATTGATTTTGATGATATTTTGCCTATAATGCTAAAGAGAAAGAAGTGGTATTGAGTAGGCTAAATTGTTAAATGCAAAGCTAACCCCAACGAACTAATTAAAGTTGGGGACCTAGATCTTGTCATGATTTGTTGTAGGAATGTCAAGCAATACCAAAGAAGTTGGGGATACAAATCATGAAAGAGGCAATATTGAAATAAGAAAGCACGGGTAAAATTGAACTTATTCTCATATGTGCTCCTTGAGAAATGTTGTTATACTCTATTGATAGTATTTGCTTCAATGATTCTTGATGTACTTATGCTTGAAGTGGTATATGCATTCTTGTGTCAATTTAGAAGTCACATGTTTGTACATTATGGACTTGATAATTTGTATTAATGAAATGAATGGTTAATTACTTAAAAGACATGAATTGTGAATGGGGTACATGTTTTGATTTAAAATTAACCTCATGCTTGTTTGATGAAAGTGTATATGTGATAACTGATGAAGTGATTAATCATTGATTGGATGACATGTGAAACTCTTTGATGAGTTAAATGAACAAAATTGATGTTATGACATAAAAGATCAAGTTTTTATATGGTTCATTGGAATATTGGAAATGTGTGATGATTGTGATATTTGAAATGTTTTGACCTTATCCATCATACACATACATGAAGTTTGTCATAGATCTTGAAAATGCTTACCTTTTATTTGACAATGACAACACTTGATCATGGCATAAAAAGAGGGCATGCTTACTTGAGCTTAATTTTAAATTCATCTTGAAAATATATTTTTGCAAGCATAGATATTTGATAAGAATGTCATGCATGATTGATAAATATCAAATTAACTCAATTAAGGTCAACACATTTAAAGTTTTCTTAATTACTTCAAGGACCTTGTTGAACAATTTGATTTTATTGGAACAACTAATCCATCACTTTGTTGAATATTTGATTTGGGATTGATGGAACTAATACATCTTCTTGAGAAAGTTTCTCTAAGAGCTTGAATAGGGTATTCAAATTGAGCAAACAAAGAGAAAATCAAAACTCCTTCTCAAACTTCCAATCAAACAAATCAAGAAAGCCGGAGTTGATCATACAAAATAAATTGGGAATCAAATGGATACATCGACCAAGGTCTACAAAGATAAGAAAAGGTAAATTGGTTGATGAGAAGGAGTATAGAAGTATGCCCGTAATTTATCATGTTCTATAGCCTCTAGACTGAACATGATAATAATTATGCTCTTATGTGCTTATTTGCTATATTATTCCAAAAATCTCATTAGAGCATTGTAAATGGAAACTTGAATTGCCTTTCTATCTCTTTACTAAAACGTTTATCTTGACTTCTTGATGGATTGTGCTCTTGGTCATATTTGATTTTATGAACATATGAAATGTATGAGAACTTTAATGATTCTAATCCCTTTGGAGTGAGAAAGAATTATATAAATACTCAAAAAGATGGAACTCAATATTGACCTACCATGTCAAAATCTCAAGAAGTTGGGTTTCCTAGTGCTTCAAAGGATTTATCCAATCCAAAAGTAAAACCAATCTTAAAAGAGAAAGAGTAACGAATATCAAATCAAGATGAACAACAAATAACCAATAGTCAAAGAATTGATCAAAATCTACCAAGATGTTGGAACTTTGGACTTGATCATGCCAAAGAAATAAAAAATTAAATAGATACATCAACCATGCTCAACAAAGGTAAGAAAAGTAAATAGGTTGATGAAAAAAATAGAGGTATGATAAAAAAATCTATTATATCTAACTACCTCTAAACCCAATGTGATGGTAGCTATGTGCTTATATGCTTATGTGCTTGTTCAATCATGTCTTAAAAGTCTCAATAAAATTTTGAAACAAGAAAATGTTAAATGTCTCTCCATCACAATACTAAATAGTTATCATAGCTTTTGATGGATTGTGTTGTTGAACATATTTTGCTTTATCTCGACTTGCAATGGCTATTGATCTTTGATGCATCATCATATTGCATTGGGATAGTTGTTTGTATGAGAATATGACTTGCATACTTGAGATAAATCCATTATTGAGAAATGACCTTAAGAAAGAATTGATAGTATGAGAATATGACATGTGTTTGTATAAAAATGTGTACTTTGAGGAGGAAAATATTATTGAACATACCATTACTATCTCTAGATTATTTTTCATGGCATTTCATTCTCCTCTTGAACCAAAACTTGTGTTCCTCCATTAATTAGCTTCTATTATATCTTTGTTTATAAGTGTTCTTACTTTTTGCTCCTAAGTGTGCTTATTATTTGCTTATAATGATCATAAAGGCGAAGAGTGCATGATTTCGATATGGATAAAATGTCAAATGCATTTGAGAATTTGATTGTCATACCAAAGGAGGAGTGTAAAAAAAAATATTTGGCTTTGTTTTGGAATGCTTCTTGCTATCAAGGAAAATAATTTGAATTTATATGATGAATGATTGGAATGTCATTCAATTCTCATAGTGCTAAATTTGTTATATGCTTCGGTTAAATACCAAAGGGGGAGATTTTATATCAAGTGACATCTATTCAAGAGGTATCTTATATGGGAAAAGTAATGATATTTATTTCAAAGGGCAAAAATATTCTCATATAAGCATCACCTTGTATGTTACAACTTGTGGTATATGTGAATGATTTCAATACTCATAATGTGCAATGATAATATGAATAAGACATGCATACAATAAAGAGGGAGCTTATTTGTTTGTATGTAATTGTACTTGTGCATGATCTAAGGGGGAATGTTGACTTGGTGCTTAAATATTTTCATGCCATGTATGTAAGGTGTGAAACCCCAAAATTTCCTTTATGTGAAATTACGTGTTTTGACTTGTTTATATGTTATATGAATTAAAATATGATAATTATGTGATTTAACTTCTATTACATGCTATGTGAGCATTCATGAAATTTTTATAAAAATCTGTATTGAAAATTTTATCGTTGATTTTTGTAAATAGTGTTTGAAGCACGCCCCCGCTAGAATTTTGAAACTGGTCTTTTAAATGTTTGAAAACCTAGTCCTCGGATATTAATAGACCCGTGTTTGATTAAAACGGATTTTAAAATGAATTAGGAATTTAAAAGAATTTTCCATCATCTTTTGCAAAAATAAGTGATATATCTTAATTGTATATATATATATACTTACATATACTTACATATAATTTGTTGTCAACTAAATTAAGTCTACTAAATATAGTATTTATAGTAGTTTACATATATATAAGCAAAATAGTCTAAAACAACTAAAAAGCTAAAATGTTGACAACTTTGACTTTTGCAAAATGTTGACCAAGCCTTATATATGCATAATATACTCACAATACTCATCAAATAAACTCACAACATACTTATTTCTCACACACATGGCCAAAACTCTTCAAGGAGGAAAAGAAATATTTTTCACTTAGGTTTCAAACAAATTTTCAAGGCAAATTTTCATTTCTAAGTCCAAATCTTTTCATTCCGGGTTAGATTTTGCTTGTTGGGCACTTGTTCTACACATTCCTAACATCATTTGGCATCAAAGGTGAGAGAAAAATATAGTTCATTATTTCAAAGTTAAGTTGAGATTTTGGTTGATGCATTGTTAGTTGTTATTTTGTTAAATTGATGTTAGATTGTTGCTTAGAAGGTGACAATGACCAATTATATGCGTTTATAGCCATTTTGAACGGTAGTAGCATGTATTTCTAATTTTCGGGCATTAAAATTGATTTATTGGCTTATAGTTGTATAATTGCTGTTGTGGTAGTTGAAATTGAATGATTGTTACTTCTATAGGCTTGTTAATTATTGTGTAGTAATGTTGTAATGTAGTAATGTTGTAATGCCAAATTTTCAATTTGAATGCCATAGAAAAAGGTCAAAAAATTCAGCCAAAGTGCATTGCCAAAATTAGGTTGTTGGGCTTGTTTTGGATGGCTTTTGGTTGGTTTTCGAGGGGTTTAATGTAGTTGCATGTGTGGTTGAGTGATAGGAAAAGGTTCGGGGGTTGTTTGATTAATAGATTGTATGTTATGAATTTTAAACGTTTGTGTAGTCTTTCTTTGAAATGCTAAAATGTTGTCTTTAGTTGGTTGGTGGTGTTTGAGTAGTTGTTTCATGGATTATTGTTGAGTAGATTTGGGTTTGGAAGCATGTTGAAATGTGTGTTAAGTTGGGTGGCTTACTTTGTCATTTAACTTGGTTGTCTTAGTCGTTTAGTTAATGTTATGTTGATTGAAGTATTGTTAACTGATTGATGATTGATGTTGTTCTGGAGGACAACCTACTTTGTTGTCTTCTCAAAATATGAGATGTTTATTATTATTGTCATGAGTCTTGATAGTGTGTGTCACCTCTCGGGCAACATCGGGCTGTCGGGTTGATAACAACATGACTATCATAGACTACCCCCAGCTCGCATGGGCAGAGATGCCATGGAGGGAGGGGCTAGATGAGGTACCTCTGGTATGTATTATGGGAGTTACAAGAAGTTGGTTGAGATCGTGATGACGTATGGAGCTACACCAACTAGTGTATCATTTCTCAATTGAATGGTTATTTATGTGGCTTGAAATGAAATGTTGATGTTAATGAAGGTTAATGTGTGTTGTTGTTCATAGGATAATTTCTCGAGTGGTAAAGTAAATGTTTTCAAAACATCTTTCGAATCCTTACTGAGCTTTGTTATATATAAGCTCACCCTCATTCGTTTATTGTTCAGGTGTAACTGAGCCAGATTTTGGGTACGTCCCTCAGGAAGCTGAGAATGTGCCTTTTGTTGAAGAGTCATATATGCCAGAGTCTTATCCATGATGTCTTGGTTGGAGTTCTCTTTTTGATTTCTTGTATATTAGAATATTGTATTTACTTTGAAGTTTGTATTGTATAAAATGTTATAAAAATAGTGAAAAGTATAATGCTAGTTTAGTTGTCTTACTTTGGAATATGAGTAGGTTGCTAGTCTAGTTTTATATCAAGTATGCATATGTATAGTATAGCTTGTGGTGTGTTGTTGAAACGGAGGCATATGACTTGTGGTTAGTATGGTGTATGGTTGTTTAATGTGTTGTGTTGAATGTTGATGAATGGTTGTGGAGTTGTTGTTGAAATTTGGAGTTGGTTGTGTGATGTTTTAAAGGGTTGGTTTAGAGTCTTGATGTCCATATTACAGATGTTATATTGCCGAAATTCAGTTGCATCCTGACTGATTGTAAGTGGGGTCGAGTTGGGGCGTGACACAAGGTTTTAGCAAATAAATGAAAATGCTCTTTGGAAAGAGGAGTCTTGAGTAAGATACCATTGTGATGCTATTTTACAAACATGCATATTACATCTTATACCTCCTTATTATGATTGTTCATTTTTGTTGATGACAAAAGGGCAGAAAGACATGTGATTGAGATATGGTTCATGAGTTTCAAGAAACTTTGGATGTGATTCAATGCTATTGCTTTTGTTTCCTATCCCGAAGACACATTAATGATAGGGGAGTTTTATTGAATTTATCTTAGCCTACACATCAATAGTTTGTCATAATCAAAAAAGGGGAGAATGTTAACCCTAAGGTGTCATACCAAGGGTATTTGCAAAGTTTTGATACAACAAACATATCAATGTGTGAGATTGAGCTTGATATATATATCATGTATTATATGCATTATGTGAGGGGAGTCAAAGACTCTATATGTGCTTTATTGTTAAAATCTTACTCTTAACACATAATGTATTGAATGAAAAATGTAAGGAGTCATATTCTGTAGACTCCATATTTGTGCTATAATATACTTAACTTGTATGAAAATGTGATTATAGCATCATGATTTTGAAGGAACGATATCCGGGATTGCACATACAAAATAAAAAATTTTGCAGTGGAAGATAGCATGAAATACAATTTTTCATAGCATATATGACATTCATATGTGTAGTCAATCCCAATACTTGATATTTATGCAATATACATCTCAAACCAAAGGTAATACAAGAAGAAAACAATACCTCTTGAAGACCAAAGGTTAGAATCATTTGGTGAAGCTTTGAGAACTCCTTGAACCTTCCACAAGTATAGAAGTCCTAGATTGTCCACCTAGCAATTTGAAGAAGCCTTTCCTCCTCCTTGAGTTGTAGTGCTAGCAAACTCCTTGGAAGATTCATGAAAAAGAATACTTCTCTTATCTTGAAAGATTACTTAAAACTACACTTAGTTTTAGATATCTTTCTTAGTATCAATTTAATCCAACATGACAAAACAAAACGAAGAACAAACACTTGTGTTCTTATAACCATCTATGGTGCATGTATGTGTTGTTGAATTTTCAGAATCAAGAAGAAGACCAAAAGCTTTCTACATTTCACTCACTTAGCCGTGTATGAGCATGAGAAAAATGAGCAGAATTTTCTCTCTTTTTGGTCGTGTATATCAACAAGGATTGAAGAAGTCTTTGTCTTCTTTCTCTTGCTTTTGCTTTGACCAAGAAAAGCACAAGACACAAGGTCCTATGTTTTTTCTTGTTATGTTTTCTTTTCCTTGATTCATGCAAAACACAAGACATAATATATTAATAACTTTGTCTTCTTTTGTTTTGGTTTTCCCGTGAAAGAACATAACACATACATACAAATGTCTTGCAAGTTGTCTTCACAAGATAAGTTGATATTATTTAACACTTAAATAATGCCTACAATTGTTGACCAATTTCAACCATTGGATTAATAGATGGATGAGTAGGATTTTGATCTTGGTGCTTTGTGTTTATTGGCTAATATTTTGCCACATCAACATGTTGGCAACCAATATGAAGAAATCAAATTTTACCTATTTGCACTAAGCACCCAAAACTTTCCCAAGCTTACAAATATGCCCTATTAATTTTTAATGGTTGAGACTATAATTATTAACTCTTAATAATTTCTTAGAGAATATGATTCAAGTCTAAGCAAGATTTAATCTCCTTGATAATATGGTGTGACTTTCTAGGTTCATAGCCAAATAGCACTAATGAAACATTAAATATCTTTAATGTCAATCAGGTTCTTGATTTGTTTCAAGAATTTCTCCTTTAATTCTTGAAACACCCTTAAGGTCTTGAGTGATGTCTAGCAACATATTAAGACAATTTATAAGGCAATGAAGTAATCACGCAATGAACTTATTTATAGTCACCGATTATCGTGCAATCTAATCCTTCCATTAATTGTCCCGTTGAGTAAGAACCATGATTCGATTAAGTTCATAAACTCGATACTATGCATAGATCTAATTGGTGAATGAGAGATGACACATGGAAAACCCTTTCTCCATCATTCATACCTTGGCCAAGGATTTCCTCATTAAACAACCAATCTTAGATCGCATAGGACATCGCCTCACGTCAGAGGTTAATGGATCCTATCTTGACCACTACCTGTCAATCACTATAACGGACGAATGAAACTACGAGAAGACATATCTCATCCCGTTTGTTGAGAAAAGCATTATCCAAACGCTAGAATCAAACCCCAATACATATGACAACTGTAATGTCTCAAGTATAAGGATTACATGCACAATCGCAACGGATAACAAATTATTAATCTAAGGTCATGTAATTTGTTATTCACGTCACATTCAGTGAACTATTCAACTAATAGTCACCCACATGTTTGTTAGTCGCATCCCTATACTGTTATGGCACGTGGCTCACCATCATTTAATATTAACATCCCTATGTTAATCAAAAGATAACAACACATGTGATAGTCCGTAATAGATTATTGAAGTTCCGATCAAATAATCTAAGGACTATGAACACTTTAAGTATTTATCATATTAAGGAAATATGCCAACATATTCTAAACGCTTTTAGAATACATTCCTCTAACTAAAATACTAGGAGCTCATTCATACATGTAAAGAAGGAGAATATGAATGTCCTAAATATGTCAATATGTAAACAAACATATAAAGACTAATGCCATAAGTAAATGTCAAAATGCCCCAATATATGTCATCCAAATATGTAGCATTAGGGCATATTTCTAACAATCTCCCACTTGCACTAATGCTATGTCACATAGTATTAGCACAACATACAATGGTATCGTATATCCATCTTCTCAAAACGAGGACCTAGCTGTGATAGGTTCATAGCTACGGTTAATGGGTCAGCTACATCAAGAGATGTGGCCGTTTTCTGCAAAGACATATCTCAATATGATTTTTGGCTACAGATACAACGCATGGAGATGAAAACACTTTTCCAAATGTTTGGACATACAGTGAGACCTAGGTTCTACAAGCTTGTGCAGTAGCTTCGTATAGTCGTAACACTAAAGCATCACAACTTAATAATAGGAACCATAACCAACTCGTATGATTTCCTCGATCCAAACAACTTCTTTCGTAATATTACATATCACAAAAGATATGAGTTATGTAATGGAATCTATAGTTTGTTTAGAACCATTCTAACTTACTGAGTTCCCACTACAAATAACCGTAAACCCTAACATAGATATTCTATTATAAGATTCAGATTAATTATCTGAACTGGTAAATCCGTCACTACGGAATTTGCCTCGTCCATAAACCAAAATATATCTTTGGTGTTTCCCAAGTACTTAAGAATATATTTTAATTGTATCCACTGTTCCCAAACCTAGATTTGATTGATATCTACTCGTAACACTTTACAGTTTACGCAATATCAAGTCTTATACATAGTATAACAAATATGAAGTTATTATAACTTGAACATGAATTTGCTTTGCTATAAGAGTGTCTTGAACACCTTCAAGATTACTTTATGTACAATCTAAAGAACATGCCAAGTAATCTATTCGTACTATTACCATAGCTACGAACTCACAAGATACGAACGACAAGTTCCAAATGGAGAATACGACTTGACTTTAATTAATATCACAACACACATATCATCAACCATGATATCCAAGTCATCATTATTGTAGCTATAGAAAAAAATGGATGCGCTCCTGCTATTCCTTTGCAATCACAAGGTTTATCCACATTTTAAATAAAATCTAACTATTTAATCTCATTTGAATTGGACGAAACAATTCCAAGAAATTTACTTAAAAATCCACAAGTGGATTTATCAAGTACGCACATATTACTCATATCAATAGATTAGAATCATCAATAAAGTAATACAATGTGCTATAATGACTAGCATAATACAACGAGACTAAAGCACAATAATTGGTAAAAAGACTTTATCATAGCAAACACTTTTGCATTTGATGATATCTTTTAAAAAACCAATCTAGCTATAAAAGGTCACTAGCCTTTTTCATTAACTTCAACATTTATCTCGGAAATCAATATCCATATTAAGATAAAGTATACGGAGTCTAATTAATATGCTTTACATTATATAGTTTCTTGGAGTCGATATCACATATATCGTTTCTTTGTAAATCATAGGATCAACTAATTGATCATTATCTCAAATACACAAACAACTTTCGTGCATCCCAAAACGATATCCATATATATATATTCCTTTTAAGGATGAGATACATTACTAGATTTAAAAAGATCTTGTGTGATGACACATTCCGGACCTTATTGAATAGATTCATTACTTTGGTCTAGGTGATTTTATAGTTTTAGATGATACTTCTTCAATTTCTATTTTATTAGAAAGTAACATTTTCTTGGACAAAATATTTTCTTCAAGAAAGATTACAATATAATAGATCAATAGACATTAACCATTAAATAGAAATTATATCCTACAAAACTAGGATATACTATAAAATTACCTTTAACCAGAGCTCCCACTAGTCCTTTAAAAACTTTTCAATAAAAGTAGGAGAAACCAAAATTAACACATTTAATCATTGGTTGTTGTCCAACTTATATCAAATATAAAGTTCTAGCAATAGTAGGAATTTACTATTCAACATAAAATTAAATTGAGGAAAAAATGACCCACAAATAATATAATGATTAGTCAAACTAATCAACAATTGTACTATGTCTAACAAAGCACGTTTTCGTCACTAAGAAAACCCCATTTAATTGTGGTACTCCTGGCATTGTTAATTTCGATACTATATCAAAATTTGGGATACTCAAACAAAATAGTACATAAGTATTTTACCTTCATGATCTAATCATAAGGCACTAATACATTTTCCTATACGAGCCTATTCATAAATAGCTCTAAAATACATCAACATGTATTAATCCAAATAGCCTAGTAGTTTTAATCCTTTATCAAACAAAGGATGACTTGGTTACCATTCTAATAAATAAGATGTATAAGTTGATCAAACCAACGTAATCATCGTCTTATTATTAGAAAAACCTAATCATGTAGCAACTACAATTAATTTGGATTATTTAAGTAATCTTAAAATTTGGTGGATGGTTATAACAGTTGACAATATGTTTGTAATACATTCTTTCGTTCATATCAAGATAATAAAGACTACACCATAATGCGCTTTTACAAGCTTTAGGAATATACATTTTATTCCTAATATCATTTAGGTATAATCCTTAAAATACAAAATATGTCCAGAAGATATCCAAACAAATTGTTTTTAGCTAACGCAACAACCTTTGTTTCATTTGCTAACACTGAAAATATTCCACGCTTCCGAAAGTGCACTACTAAGATTAAGATTCTATCCTCGAACACATTCACTAACGTTTCACTAGAATCCATAAAGTAGTACCAATCACAATCAAAGAAGATTTATAATTCATAGTAGCTTTACAACCTTGACATTCAAGCTATAAAGATACTTTGGATTAAAACATTTTTTAATGTCTGGTTCTAGGCTATGAAAACATCTTTCACATATGCTTATACGATCCTTAATTTTCTTTTTAGATATGCTCCCACTGGCTTAATAGAAATCATCTATCTTTGTCTTTCTTCTTTTCATTACCACTAACTAAATAAGAAATACAAATGTGAGAATGAATTCCAATTATATCTAATTACATGCCATTAAATATGCTTACCACACAACCATTTGCTAGTTTAGAATTATATTCTTTACATCTTGCATTCCCATATGCAAACTATGAAAGAATACAACTCCTTAGCATATTTAACCTGTTTTACTTATCAACCATAAGTACTACAATTTTTCATTTTGATACATTATTAAGATGAAAAAATAACGGAGCATTTAATTCTAAGACTTGATTAAGTTTCTAAGAACCATTCTTAGACGAAATTGTTAATTCAAAAAATTTAGTCCGGTTACGCGATATATAGTCTAGTTAATTAAAAACGGGTTCATTGTTGTAGTCATAAACGTATGCAGAAAATAAGATCGTAAGTTGACATAAAACTTGTTAAAACATTTAATTTGGTCTTTAATTAAATGATACCTCCAACTATTTTTTATCGAATCCCACACTTCTTAAATGAGATCGTGAATCTAATTAAAGACTCATTAGTAGGTGACCATGGTTCTCTTTAAAATGAATACCCCTCAGCTTTGGTGCATTATTAGAATATACATACAAAGAGTTAGCAACGATTACTATCTATATCACTATATAAGATATGGCTGTTTTGCCCCTAAATCACCATAACCTCAACTTTGGTGCATTATTGGAAACATGATCTAGTTAGATTACACCCACCGTCACAGTGTTGCGACAATTTGAATCCTGGACCTCATCTTTGGTGTGTTATTGGCCTCGTGATATTGGAACAACACAACATCACTATGTTTGCTAGGTAAATATAATACTTTCATGGAATATGTCTTCCTACCTTTGGGTTAGCCAAGACATACCCAATCGAGCAAATATAACCTAGGATAGTGGAAGGCAACGATAAACACTTTTACCGCTTTACAATCTAATATGTTTACACGTAGGAATATTTTGAATTTATTTAGGTCTTACGTTGCACATTAGTCCATTTAGCATGCATCTCATACAAAATAACTAAATAAACGTATATGTAATAATATAAATATAATGGATCATGGACTTAGTGGTTGATCAAATTTGAGCCATATAAATTTGATCAATTACAAAACCTAAGCAAACACATCTCATGTCTTCAAAGGGTCTTGGCAACTTGAACTCTTCAACATCTCCAAGTCCATCAACTCCTTGATTGATCTTGAACTCCTTGGCAAGCTCTATTTGTAGAATAATTACATCATATGTCTCACTACAATTTGCTCTCTTGCAATATATGTAAAAATGAGACTTATGTCTCAATTACAAATCAAATGAATGAAAGAATATAATGACAAAGCCATCAAATGAATTTACAACCATTCAACCATTCATTTATAAGTCTATTATCCATCCATCATGCCAAGATATGAATAATATAATTATGAATCACATCCATAAAAGAAATTAAAAACATGGTTGCAATAAGTTTAGTTTCATATCTTGAGCTTCTAACATCTCATGTTAAATAAAAGAACTCTACTTGTTGAATAAGGCCCAATACAAATTTTTAGTCCATTTCGTGGTCCAATTTGAGTTCATAGGCTTGAATTAATCTTCTCCAAGACAAATTCATCTAATCCTATCAGATTTAAGCCCATGAATATTTGGGCCCTTTGGGCTTTACCAAAATCCAATTAATTAGTCATGGCTTTCAACTTGTAATCTTACTATTACAAACCTGCTGCACATGCACCAAATGTTTTGATTTGTTTCACCTAACTACAGTCATTCAAAAATTCTAAAATTTTTCAGGAACGTAGCTCTTCGAGTGTAGATAATTTTAGAATCAAACAGAACTTAATTCGGATTTAAATTGACTGAGTTATGCCCATCGGAGCAGAAACTGCCCAGTCTGTCCAGTGAGCACGAGAATCAACAATGCTACTGTAATTGATTTATTGGAAACCCTTAGCCACGAAATTAGGACATGCATATTAGAGGATGAAATGTTATACTATCTCTATAGCATAACATGTCCAAAAATCAGCCCCAAACAACAAGTTTTACTATGTCAAATCAGTGTTGCAATTTCAGTGCGCAAAATATTTTCTTACCAAATCTAAACGTCAAACATGCATAGACTATGAAACTCTTTCCAAGTTCTTTTTAGTGCTCAAAACTCATGAAACTAAATGCAAACAAACATGTAATTGCATGAATATCAAGTTATGGCTCTGATACCAATTGAAGGCACGATATCCGGGATTGCACATATAGAATAAAAATTTTGCAGCGGAAGATAACATGAAATACAATTTTTTATAGCATATATGACATTCATATGTGTAGTCAATCCTAATACTTGATATTTATGCAATATACATCTCAAACCAAAGGTAATACAAGAAGAGAACAATACCTCTTGAAGACCAAATGTTAGAATCATTTGGTAAAGCTTTGAGAACTCCTTGAACCTTCTACAAGTGTAGAAGTCTTAGATTGTCTACCTAGCAATTTGAAGAAGCCTTTCCTCCTTCTTGAGTTGTAGTGCTAGCAAACTCCTTGGAAGATTCATGAACAATAATACGTCTCTTATCTTGAAAGATTACTTAAAACTACACTTAGTTTTAGATATCTTTCTTAGTCTCAATTTAATCCAACATGACAAAGCAAAACGAAGAACAAACACTTGTGTTCTTATAACCATCTATGGTGTATGTATGTGTTGCTGAATTTTAAGAATCAAGACGAAGACCAAAAGCTTACTACATTTCACTCACTTAGCCATGTATGAGCATGAGTAAAATGAGCAGAATTTTCTCTCCTTTTGGTCGTGTATATCAACAAGGATTGAAGAAGTCTTTGTCTTCTTTCTCTTGCTTTTGTTTTGACCAAGAAAAGCACAAGACACAAGGTCCATGTTTTTTCTTGTTATGTTTTCTTTTCCTTGATTCATGCAAAACACAAGACATAATATATTAATAACTTTGTCTTCTTTTGTTTTGGTTTTCAGTGAAAGAACATAACACATACATACAAATGTCTTGCAAGTTGTCTTCACAAGATAAGTTGATATTATTTAACACTTAAATAATGCCTACAATTGTTGACCAATTTCAACCATTGGATTAATAGATGAATGAGTAGGATTTTGATCTTGGTGCTTTGTGTTTATTGGCTAATATTTTGCCACATCAACATGTTGGCAACCAATAGGAAGAAATCAGATTTTACCTATTTGCACTAAGCACCCAAAACTTTTCCAAGCTTACAAATGTGCCCCATTAACTTTTAATGGTTGAGTCTATAATTATTAACTCTTAATAATTTCTTAGAAAAGATGATTCAAGTCTAAGCAAGACTTAATTTCCTTGCTAATATAGTGTGACTTTCTAGGTTCATAGCCAAATAATATTAAAGAAACATTAAACATCTTTAATGTCAATCAGGTTCTTGATTTGTTTCAAGAATTTCTCTTTTAATTATTGAAACACCCTTAAGGTCTTGAGTGACGTCTAGTAACATATTAAGACAATTTATAAGGCAATGAAGTAATCACGCAATGAACTTATTTATAGTCGCCGATTACCGTGCAATCTAATCCTTCCATTAATTGTCCCGTCGAGCAAGAAAGATGATTTGATTAAGTTCATAAACTCGATACTATGCATAGATCTAATTGTTGTAATGAGAGATGATACATGGAAAACCCTTTCTCCATCATTCATACCTTGGCCAAGGATTTCCTCATTAAACAACCAATCTTAGATCGCATAGGACATCACATCACATCAGAGGTTAATGGATCCTATCTTGACCACTACTTGTCAATATCTATACCTGACGAATGAAACTACGAGAAGACATATCTTATCCCGTTTGTCGAGACAAGCATTATCCAAATGTTAGAATCAAACTCCAATACATATGACAACTGTAATGTCTCAAGTATAAGGATTACATGCACAATCGCAACGGATAACAAATTATTAATCTAAAGTCATGTAATTTGTTATTCACGTCACATTCAGTGAACTATTCAACTAATAGTCACCCACATGTTTTTTAGTCGCATCCCTATACTGTTATGGCACGTGGCTCACCATCCTTTAATATTAACATCCCTATGTTAATCAAAAGGTAACAACACATGTGATAGTCTGTAATAGATTATTGAAGTCCCGATCAAATAATCTAAGGACTATGAACACTTTAAGTATTTATCATATTAAGGAAATATGCCAACATATTCTAAACACTTTTAGAATACATTCCTCTAACTAAAATACTAGGAACTCATTCATATAGGTAAAGAAGGAGAATATGAATGTCCTAAATATGTCAATATGTAAACAAACATATAAAGACTAATGCCATAAGTAAATGTCAAAATGTCCCAATATATGTCATCCAAATATGTAGCATTAGGGCATATTTCTAACAGATTTGTCATCACCAAGAAAGGGGAGATTATTTACCTTAGGCTTAAATGCATGATTTTGATAATAACAAATCATAGTTACTTGGTTGTGTCAAGTGTGATTGTTTTAATGTGTTTATATGATTAAACTCACACTTATGACTCATACGGATAAAATGTTTATATTGTTTTGAGTCAAATATTGATTGATGATGTGATACCCCGATCCCTCTCAAGACCGGAAGTTCTATCACTCGATCTAATCACAACCCAAACCAAACCCGGGCAAAATTTTCAGGGAAAACGGACGGAGTCTCCCCTATTTATAGGCGAAATGTAAAACCTGTAATAGTAAATAAATGGACCACCACCGTGTCCAATCATACAAAAATTCCTCAAAACCATCCGAGCCTCGGTTCTCAACAATTAAACTCAGCAGGTATACATACATTTCCAATTTAAAACTAACCTGTCTCTTTTCATTTTTGACAAGTGCATTCAAACTTGAAATTTAAACCATACTAAGCTACTGCATAAAATAAACTATCATGCCATTCTAGCTCTTTTCCTTTGGACATTACAAACATGCATTGAAGTTAAGCTACATTAACTAAATACATAATCTAACTTATCAAACTACTTCAACTACTTAGCTAGATTTAAATTATATTTCTTTTAACAATAAATACATACAACATATGAAAGCATATATCTTTACAACTTCGACACTCAAGTCACATAGGCACGCAAGACAACTCTTCAGGCACGAACTTTCATGAAATCACAAACTTTCTAGCTAACATGACATTTCCTGAAATGTGGTGGTGAGGAGTGAGTATACACAACACGTATACTCAGTGAGGGCGAGACAGATATCGAATTGGAGAGAAAGAAAGTCGTGCAATGCAAATAAGACAGTTAAGCAATATAATTGATAAATAAGCAATCAAGACAAACAATCAATACAATAAGCAATTACTGAAAGCATTAACACAACCATTCAAAGCTATACCACACTCTGAAGGCTATGGTTTACTCTTATGAGCAATATACCATTTCACGAGCGATACATCAATCTTGAGCTTGATGTTGACAACGATGACAATAAGCGCGCATCCACCTTATAACACCAGTTTGGAATACCCCAGAAGTATCCATCAATCTACGACCCAAATCTCCCTGGGAGGCAACCCAAGCGAGAAGAGAGAATAGCAGCGGAGCTAGAGCAACCAACACTAGCAACCCGAGGCTACCCAGAGAGGCCCATCACTCACGCGCGAGACACTATGCAATGCAAGATTCGATACAAGGCAATAAACGAGCGATAGGACAACAATACAAACTAGTGACAACAAATGAGATAACAAGCAATCACAATCAATACTAGCATTCAACTAACTTTTCAAGCATAACAAGCAATAATAAGCAATAATAACACCAATTAAACAAGTATATCAAGCAACCCTAAGCATTCTATAGGCATAATATCAAGATAACAAGCAAAATCACAAATCGGCCCCAACTATCAAAACACTACCATTTCCAAACGAGCCACGAGTTCTGGAAACCGACTTCTCCAATCCTCCTAGGTCACCATAAGGCACGTCTAAAGACCTTAAAACCCTACTTTATCCTAGAATTCATGCAAAGTCCCAGTTTTTTCCTTTGCTCGTTTGAACTACCGCTACCTCAACCGATCACCCAACCAATGCTATAATCGCACCAAAAGTGCTTCCATGGCCTCCCGAAACAATACCAACACGTAAAACAAGAAAATGCCAAACTCGACCTAAACGACCCCGACTTTCACCAAGGCTTAATTCCCGTTTTTTCCATTACACAACCCAAACAAACCATGCATTTAGGCATTCTAGCACGCCTAGCACAATTCTACATCAACGGACAGCATAACGGAACAACTTCATCGTTCCAAGGGTTTACTATTCATAAAACACTATTCAACAATCAATTTAAATTACAATCTCAACATTTAACCGCAGAAAATGTTAAAAAGCTATAAATACACGTTCTACAATTGCCAAGGAACATTCTAGAAGCATCAAAACGCTTTAAACAACAATCTACCGATAAAATCTAAAAATTACAAAGTTAACATACACAACATTTAAATGCGCAAATAACGTGCTTCCCTCACCTTAGACGCTCCTAGACGCTAGGAAAACCTCGTAGGATGCCTCAGAAACCACCCCCTGCAAGCCCTCACGAAGAATCGAAGTTTTGAATGTTGAAATGTATTTTTTTTTCCTTTGGATTTTCGGCCATCTCAAGGCTGTTTCAGCTGGTTTTTTATTTCTTTTTCTTTGTTATTTTGCTTAATAAAGGTTGAAAAAGTTGGTCAAATGGTCAAGCATTGGTCAAAATTGCTTAAGTTGGTCAAAAGACTTGTTTTTATGCATTTTTAGGCTAAAACAACTAAGGAAATATAAATTCTAGCTAGCAACAATTAAAATATAAAATTTAAGTCATCTAAATACTAGTTTCACTATTTGCTGAGGACTAGAAACCGTTCTCTACCTATCGCTCTCGAAATGCTATGCAGTTTGCGTCAACAAAGAAGTGACAATTAAACCTCAAAGAATCTAAGAAATATATCATTTTTGGAAAGCATCATAGTTTAAAATTTACTCCGGCTCGGAGTTACTTTTCTCATTTATTTGAAAACCGAGTGATTTTAGCGCAAAACAACCAAAACCGATTATTAAAATAATCAAAACAATCAAGGTAATCAATATTCATTTAAAATAATTAATTTAAATATTTCTAGAATATTTTAAAGAATTATGAAGTTAATATTAAGTTACAAATGAACAAATAAATATAAACATGTAATCAAGTGCAATTAAATATTAACATTTAAGATGGCACTTAATTAAATACAAGATAATAAATTCAATTACTATAATTAATAGAAGTAGATAACAACCTTTCAATTATTCAATATACAATTAATAAATGCTTCCAAGAAAAATATGAAAATAGTGCAAGTTGGTTGATTTAACTAATTAAACATTTAATCAAATGCAGTCAAATGCTATTAAATGCATGCCGGGTTCAGGTTATCACAGATGACATAACTTGCATAGGGAAAAGAATGATATTTGATCAAATGAAATACAAGTTAGAATAATTGAATTTATCAAGTGTGTGAAATCAACTGTCTTATATTCTTAAACACACACTTGTTGGCTTATGTGCATTAAATGTATATATTATTGCAAAGCCAGTTTGAATTTCAATATTTTGGCTTATGTGGATTACATTGTACTAATGATTTTATGAGCCAAAATATGTTATGAATTCTTGGTGGAAGAAAATCTTGCAAGAAAAGAAAGTGAGATTGAAAAAGAAGAAATGCAAGATTGAGAAAATGTAAATCTTGTCGGCCATTGAAGAATGCAATGATCAAGCTCACCACAAACTACACCAATGAAGTCTTGAAGAAATAAGCAAGTAAAGTTCTTGAAGAATCAAGACTTGAAGACTTGAAGATGATATGGTGACATAAGGCGGACGTGGCGACATAAGGGATGGCGACTTGAATATTGCCGTTTGACTTAGATTTGTATTTGTGTGACAAAAGCTCTTGATGATCTTTCAAATTGTTTCAAATCTTTTCTCAATAGATTTTTTAGGTCAAAATATATTTTGAAGAATTGTTCTTAAAAAGTTCAAATATTTTTATCTTCAAATGATTGAATTTCGGGTGAAAATTTGTTTTAAACTCTTGGATTGCAAAAATTGGTTTTAATCTTTTCTCAAGAGTTTAGAAAATGTTTTGAAGTGTTAGAAAGGTTAGAAATAGTTTAGAAGAAGTGTTTTTGAAGTGCCTAAATGTTTTGCCTTCGCAAAATTGAATTGATGATGAAATTTTGCAAAGTTGAAAATCTGGCACTATTTGACACTATTTATCCGGACGAGGACACTGTTCATCTAGACGAGGCAGCCTTATCAGGCAAAGGCAGAATGCATTGGACGAGTGTGCCAAACGAGTATCGTATCCGACAAAGGCCAAATTTTAAGATATAGCCGTTGAAATATTTTCTATATATACCAAAACTCACCCATTTCATTAAAGACATCTTCAACACATTTTCGCTTGATGCTAAGCTTATATTGTTGATTCAAATAATCAAAATGCAACAAGCTTGAGCTTACAATGTGCAAATCTTATGAGCATTCAAAAGAGCTTCAATTGTATTATCTTCTCATTGAAGAATTATGTTGTGCTTCATTGTAATATCAATTCTTTATATTGTATACACTCATGGGGCTCTAGATTAGGACTGAGAGAATCCTTGTAAATAGATGAGTGTGAAAAAAATCCTTTGTGGATTCAAAGGGTAGAGATTGTAGGCTTGAGGTCTTATTTACATTTGAAAAGACCTTGGTTGACTCTTGTGGATTCATGTAATGACCCCAACCCAGCCCTTCTCGAGACTAGGTCAAAGTTTGCGTTTATTGTCATTGCGAGTTCATAACTTTCTATTAAAAGGAACAAGTTATAAAGAATTACTTAATAACAAGCCTTTATATGATAATTTAAGTACAAAAGGGTGTTACAACATCTGGGATTTGATAACTACCCGACTATTATACAAACTGAGGTTTCAACACAGCTACCCTTCTTCCCGAAATTAATACAACAAACTCTAACTTTTACAACTTGGATCGAAACATGACAGACAGAAAGCTTCGATCATGTATCTAATCAACTTCATCACACAATGCCAACCTGCCTCAAGCTAAGCTGCACCTGTATGGGGGGTGAAAGGGTCGTGAGCTCAAAAGAACTCAATGCGGAAAAGTCAACCGGGGAGGTTTTGAAAACATTTTCGAGTTTTAGAAACCATGATGCAATGCAGGCTTACCAAGTATATCAATATATAATTAACATGTACAAATCACGTTGCAAATGATACATTTCATTACGTACAGGACGCTAGAGGTGGCTCATACGGGCTCAAGATGTGACTCCCACCACTTTTGGGTGTAGCACTTTCTCCCGCATAGCACTTAGTTCCTGCCGTTGAGGTGGCCAGCCTCGAATCAAGATCACCACTTCTTATCTCTCCCAAGAGGATACTCTGGATTGTATCCAAAATCTATGACCCAACTCTCCAAGGGTGGTACCAAGTGAGAGAGGGAATAGGTCCACGATAGACATAGGAGTACCTGCAAGCCCTATGCTGCCCGGCGTTCGTGCAAGCTATCGGGCCTGAGGTTGCAACCCCTAATCAAGTAACACACAAGCATGCACAAGTTGCCACATAACACATAACTGATACGTAGTTCGATAAACACGTGGGTGGAGAATAACAAAAGAGGTTGTCCCCAAACATATACTTTCAAATATCAGAAGTTCAAGATAATTCAAGTTAATCATAGCTAGCTTTCAAATTCTTTCAGGTTAATAACATCCTCCAGTTCAGTATTCAAGAGTTACAAGCAGTTAAAAGAACATATTTACAATCACTCATTGATGTCACATAAAGTGATAAACTCCACATTAATCAGTAACAGTTAATTCTTAGCTTATACTCTATCAAAGTCAATTCTAATTCAAATAAATAAAGAATATTAATAAGCATGATATTTATCTCAAGTTAGAATATTAAAATAACAAATCATGTTATAGACATATAATAATCATATAAACATATAAGATGTTTTTTTAATAAAATCTCCTCACCTTAAAATGTCAAAAATTAGAGAAGATTTGGACTGATTTTAAAACTTTTGGAGCGTTAACTAATTGAATCGATATAATTTAGTAAAATTGGGCCAGAGAAAAGTGTTTGCCTGTTTGATTTCAGGGAGTCAAGTGACCCATTTATATAGTTTTTCCAAACCAATGCATGCGGAACACGTGTCCCGCCACGTGCCCCTATGTGTCACGCATGTGTGGCACGTCCACGCATGTGTGACACGTGTCCTTAGACACGTGTCCCCGAGAGTGACACCAACGTTTCATTTTTTACCCGTTTCGCGCGTAGGTGTCTTGATTTTCGTATTTTCGGGCCGGAATGCAATTTTGCCAAACTTCATTGTTAAATAGTACAAGTTAAAAGAAACTCAATGGCGTATACTTATTTTTTGCAACGGAATCCCAATTTTCCTATAATTGGCCCCGAAGTGAAACCCCTTTTTCAGACCAAAAACCCCTAAATTCAGAAAAACAGCCGAAATAACTCAAAAAGTTAAAAGAAATCACCTATACTCTTGTAAGCAGCTAAAAAGTTTTACTTAGTCACGATATGGGGTTTTACATCCCTATAATGACCCTGAGCTTTATGTTAATTAATGTTATAAGAACACATATTAATTCGTGGTAGGTATAAACTATAGTTAGATTAATAGTTACTAAGAAATCTTATGTTTATCAAAAGTCAAAGCTTTTAAATGATAATAGGCAATGGAAATACTCAATTATCATAGCCTCTCCTTGTCTTAATTTCATATGCTTTGTTAAGTCCATAATTGTCACAAATAAAGGCACTCAACACTCGGGTATTATTTAAGCTTTTATTCCTTAATTTCAATCAAATCAATTGACTTTACAGATTACTACTCTCAAGCTAATACTTTTACTAGCAACCTATTAAGTGTACTAATACTACTTCACTCCAAGCCCAACTCAGTATAACGCCTATGTAGGCGGATAGCAATATTTTGTTTAACCCCTGGCGTTAAAACTTCTAATCCATTTATGCCCGTTAATATCCTTTACTTAATTTAAACCTATGTGTTAGCAACTTCAAAGTATATTCCTATAGTAAACAATTAATTAATTAACCTTGACCACGAAATTAACGGTCGGCTATGTTAATCCCTAGCTAACACCTTGCTCAACGTTTATATTTCTATTGCTTTACTCAACAAATCTGGTTATGATAGCTGCGTAAGTAAAATAAAGAAGACTAATAAATTAAGCTAAGTCCATATTATCCCACATTTACTGATCGGATCCCCTACTTATTCAAGTGGGTGTTATATCATCACCCTACTAGAAGTTGGTTCCCCTATTTAGCCAGCACTAATCAATTCTAATTTCCAAATTTTTACATTACTTGGTAGTAGGTCCATTTATAACAATACCGTTTTCTTGTAACAATTTAGTTCTATAACCGAAGCTGCCCAAGATGATACTCACCCATCTTTACTCTAATACCCATTCTAAGGTCTGCAAACATTCCTCAAGATAACTAGTATCCTATACCATCTTATAAAAGACAACTGAATTCCTAATGACATATTTTAAAAGAAAACTTTATCTTAATAAGTTTAACTAACATTCTAATTCCTTTTTGCTAAACTAAGTTAATCCCTCAATGAAACTATTCAACGAAGTTACAGTAATACTTTATTTAATTTATATCAAACTACTATACTCCTCAGATAATATTTTAGTTTATTATCCTAACACTCCAAATAATTAAAGGTCGATTAATAGCATCCCATAAGTTTAGTATTTCCAAGCATAAATTATCTTAATTTACTTGATAATTGAAAGGAATGCTTAGCTTGATATGCTAGTTACAACATTTCCTCTTAATTTAAAATATCTCGAAGCATAAAACACTTATCTCTAAACACGAAAACACCAAGCACATAAGTGAAGTAAGCCAAACACATAAGGAACACTTATTTCATATATTATTATTCGGGATCTGAGTACGGGTCCTTACAATTCAAGGGTTGTTGTACTTGCTCTTGTAGATTCAAGAGTTGGATTGTAAGTTTATTTGTGCTTCACCAATAATTGAAGAAGCATGGAACCTCTAGTGGAGTTTGTGGAAATCCTAAGGGGAGGAAGAACTTAGGTAGTGGACTAGGCCTTTGGGAGCTCGAACCACTTAAATATACCATGTTTGATTTCTCTCTCCTTACTCTTTTTACTTTCCTTGTTATGCATTATAACTTGCTAGATTATATTGTTCTTATATATGAATTTATTAAGTATAATGTTTCTTTACAAGTTGTGAATACAAGTGTTTGATAAATGGTCAAAGTGAGCATTGCAATTGAATTCCATAACTTTTAAAAGTAGTGATTTGTCTCATAGCCTAATTCATCCTCTTCTTAGGCTAATTTGTGCTAACAATTTCCAAGTGGATTGAAGCTGTGGCTACCCGAACCAATGACCATAAAGTTGTAGGCAAGTTCAACAAAAAAAATATATTTTCCAGGTTTGGGGTACCACGTGTACTGCTAGGTGATGGCGGACAACATTTTCGCCATACGACATTGGAAGCCTTGCCGCATAAATACTCAGTGCACCACAAGATTGCAACACTATTCCATCCACAGACTAGTGGGCAAGTTGAGGTATCCAATTGGGATATTAAGTCTATACTTGAAAAGACAGTTAGTCCTGACTGTAAAGACTGGTCATGTAGACTGCATGATGTTTTATGGGCTTACCGTACTGCATAAAAGACTCTTATTGGTATGTCTCTCTGTCGACTCGTGTATGGCAAACCGTGTCACCTATCGATTGAGTTGGAGCATAGAACTTATTGGGCCATCAAAGCTCTGAGTTTTGATTTGACCAGTACAGGTGAACAACGAAAGTTGGCCCTTGCAGAGCTAAAAGAACTTCGCTATGAAGCGTATGAGAATTCCAAACTCTACAAAGAACGAATGAAAAAGATCTATGATCGAGCTATCTCAAGGAAAACATTAGCTCCAACAGATAGAGTTTGGTTGTTCAACTCTAAGTTGAAGTTTTTCCCAGGAAAATTGAGGATTCGTTGGGATAGACCTTATGAAGTATTAAAATCATATCCCTCTGGAGCAGTCAAGATTCGACACCTCAAGGATGAGTGAGTTCTCACTGTTAATAGGTAGAGATTAAAGCATGCTTTTGAACAGAACTTGGTTCCATGTAACATCAAGGAGTTTACACTCCATGATCCCCTGCATACCTCTTGATTTAGTGACTTTAGTCGAGCTAATGATATTAAATTTAGCGCTTCAAGAAGGCAACCTAGATTTTTCACAATTTTCATTTTCCCAGTATTTTCTTTATTTCATGTGACCGAATTTCTTTTTGCGTTTCTCCCCCAGCTTTTTGTTTAGATTTACAAAAGTAAAATAACCATTTTTTCTATGTTGATGATGATCTATAACTGTTATGTCTACTAATCATTTGTGAATTTTATAGAATGATACATGTTATGGCAAAAATAATAGACACTTTCCTCTGCATCAACATTGAATGTGCTGCTACACATCATGTGTTCTCTTTCCTTGTCACTACAGTTCCCTTTGTACTTTATTGACATGTGCTTGAGAGTAAGCAAACCCTAGGTTTGGGGATGTAGTATTTGACTTCATGTTTTTCCTTACATATTGTACTTCCCTTTGTACTTAATTATCATTTGCTTGAAGATAAGCAAACTTTAGCTATAGGGGTGCACGTTGAGTTTCATCCATAATTTTTTTTAAAAAAATATTTGAGAAAAACGTCATTGTGTTAACCATTTTTCAAGAGAAATAGTACTTTGCTACCTTACTTGTTCATCGGAAGATGATTTGAATAATTTGAGAACCTGTGTTTTTAGTTATTGTAGTATGAAAATAAACTCTGAAGAATGTCTAAAGAAAAACTTTGGTTTATTGTATTCATAAGTTAACTTTGTTGTTCTTTTTTTTTTAATTGATGGATATTTGAATATGAGAAGAATGAGATAGAATTGTCCTTTTTATGAAAGTTTCAAGTGATTGAAACCTAAACCCAGACTCCATGTTTATATTTATGTTATTAAAAAAAAACATGTGTATACCATTACTTTTGTGCATTTGTATTGTAATAAATCTCTAAATACCACTATCCTTGCTCTTTATTATTATTATCATTCTGGATATGTGCTATGGTGTAAGGTTTCAGGCCTGAGTATCTCGGGTAATTAAAGCACATAGGGGTCCCTTTAAAATCTAGCAACCTCGGCCAATTGGCTGGGGATTATTGGCCTCAAAACCCGCTACATGGGATACTCAAAAAGCTAGAAGAAACTAAGCACTAAAATAGCGATGTTGTAAATAGTTTTTTCATCTTATGTTCAATTGTAAATGGGTGAAGGCATGATCAAGGGCTTGATTAAAAATTGGCAATAACATCAAAGTCTAATCTGTTTGCATATTCTGAAAGTTGAAGAATCTGAATGAACTTAATTTGCTTAGTTTTCTTTTGAATGCATATTCCGAAGCAATCGATAGATGATTTCTAAAAAAGTAGTTAGTTTGAAAATTATAAAGGGTTCTCGTGATTGTTCTTTTCATTGACTTGTGAACTTGTTAAGAATGACATACTAAATTTATCATAATTGATTCGAAGAAGATGACAAGGATGATGTAGATTGGGATGGGTAATACAGAAATGATAAGAAGAGAAGATCGGATCGTGATGGACTTGCAATAAATATGAATTCGTTTAGAAGGTTGAAGAAACCTAGGATTGAGACTATGTTTTTAGGCAGTCTTGCTTGAGGACAAATAAGGTTTAGGTTTTGGGATGTTGAAGTATTTGTATTTTTAGCGCTCAAACCACGTGATATTAACTGAATTTGTATCATTACTTGAGATAAAAAGGCTACATTTGATGAAATCTTGATGCAATGTAGGTTGAGTAAAGAAATGAAGAAACCAGCCTAAAACACCATTCCACAATACAAGTCAATATCAGAAAAGGGTGAAGGCATGAATCCCAATGCCAGAACGAGCTATCAAAGATTGAATTTGGCCAAACATAGAGCGAAAATAGACTCAGGACATCAAAAAACCTTGAAAAGCCCTAAGCAAAGTCTCGGTTAGAAGTCAGACGATTAGAAAGTCAAACTAATCCAACTTCACCAGCAAAGCGGAGTCAACACCGACCACCATCGCCCACGTCATGGCCTCTTATGGGGCCATAGCATGCGTGGTCTTTAGGAAGGAACCCCAAAGCTTAGATACATAATTCTCTTTTGCTTTGCATTGCTTCTGAATTTTCATAGATTCAGATTGTAGATTAGTTTTAGGGTTAGTTAGTTCTGTTATAATTTTAGTATTTTGTTTCAATTGTAAAATACAGGGGAGATTCTGCTTGGGTAGCTACATTTCAGGGAGAAGGTTATACTTTTCAACGAAGGATAAGCCTAGTAGCTTTGCTCGTGGAACCTCTACTCAACTGCTACTTCAAAATACGAGTTCATCTAAATTTTGGAGCCTTTCTTTGCTCTTTTTTTATTTATGTGGCTCGTATTCATTCATAATGCTTGAGTAGATCTATTGTCTAGGGGAGGATATTGTAATGACGGTTTTTTAATTTACGGTCTCATATTCAGATTATTTGACTTTGATGCAATATATGGCTTCTATTATTTAATTCATTATTGTCTTTCATTTCATTATACTTATAATTAATGTTATGGTTGATATATTTGTGTGCCATATTTATGAGCTTTGGTATTAAATCTACTGGTTGTACTGTAGTTTCTATAAAAATTATAGGTTGTACCATAATTTTTACTTTTGAATCCATTAATTGCCGCTTTTAGTTAATTAGTCTGGTCACTTTAGGTTATGTGGACAAATCTTACTTCGGCTAGATAAAGGACACGGGGATAGAATTGCACCTATAATCAGAATTTTGATCAGTAATTAATTACACTTAGGGAATTAATTAGGTTAGGCTTGTAGCTTAATCTAAACATCAAAGCAAAGAATCCTAATACGAGCCTAGGTTAATTGTCTTATTACTTATCTGATCCCTAGACCATTTCCCTTGAATTTGTCAAATCAAACCCTAGTTTAATTTTCATTTTATTCTGCCACACCATACATCAACAATTGTTTCCCACATTCACTTAAGCACTTTCATACACTTACTCACGAACTAGCTTAGGAGCCTTCTCGTGGATTCGGCCTCGCACTCACGCACACTAAACTGCATTGATTTTTGTATTTGCGGGTTTAAACTTGATTAATTTTGCACTCATTTTATTTACCGACCGAGTTACGATCAGTAACCCCAAGCAAAATGGTATTCCCCGACAATTCAAGGTCTAATAGAATATTCCCTATCTGGGAGTCTTGTCAAGAAAGAGTCCTTCAATTTATCAGTATAGAGGACTTCCAGAGAGAGATCCTGCACACATTAATCCCATATATGCATTTTTCTAAAATAATATAAATATCTTATTTCGTAATACATAATGATAACTCATCCTAAACAATCTCGCTCTTTTTTAAATTATTTCACCTTGGTTATAACGATGACTAACTTGGATTATTGGAGTTTATCTTCCCAGATTGAGCCTGCCTTGTTCATTTTGTAGGTTCGTAGCTTGGATATCAATAAAGGACCATATTTCCTATTTTTATGTTATCAATGAGAAAAAAAAAAAGACACTAAAGGAAATGAAAGAAAATGATTCAATCATAAAGAGAAGGAAACGAGGATTAAATTTTATTTTGATTGGGTAAAATTATGACCAAAAAGTTTATAAATAATTATGTGTATTTTTTATTTAGATTGAGAAGGAAGTGAAAGGAAATAATAATTTTTATGAACAAATTGACATATTTACTCTTTTTCTAACAAACTTAATTATTAGGACTGGGATATTATAATCACTAGACACCCAATTAAGAACAAATTATCCCTTTTGACCTAAATTTGGAGTCATTAGAAAATAAGGTGTTACCAAAATATGATATTTTTTGATTGATTAATTTTTTTTGTGTTATTAATATCAAAAAATTTAAAAAAATATTTTTCAGAAAAATATTTTATGACAAACAAATTGAGCCTGAAATTAAATTAGTGCTGGGTTGTCTTAAAACTTTTGTTTTACCTCTGAACAAAGTGTAAAATTTCGTATTCCCTTTATTTTTAAATTGTCCTTTCCTAAACAAAAATTATGTGGCTGCAAATGAAAGCAGCATCTACAAGACCATAAACTTCCGCGTGTCTGCCAGGCAGTGGATCATCTGAGCCACATGCATGGCGAAATCAAGATATACTTACTAGTCTTCCCAACTAGTTTCATTTCTTTGGAACAGAAATCATCATAATCAGCCATGGCGGCACTTCCAAATTCTCCAGACTGGTCATTGGCTTGCATCATCATCAACAACAACAACAACAACAACAACTGTAACAAAAAGATTCATAAAGCCACCTTCACCCTGTACGATGCTTGCAAAACTCTCCCATTTGTCTCTATTCTATGCTTAAATTCAAGAGCTAATTTTACGGCAAAATCATCTTCTAGCTGCTCATCACCTGCACTTCAGCTGGTAGACGATGCTGCTAATTCGACAACAAGTAATTCCAGCTCCTCCTCCTCCTCAGTAATTGAGCTCAACTTGAAACCACCCCAACATCTTCAGCAGCCTTCTTCTTCTTCTACTAAGGACTTGAATGGTCTGATATGCAGTTTGTTTAAAGATCCTCAGATGGAAGAGCTTGCTTATGACTACTATGAGAAAGCCAAACAAAACCCACACTTTATCCCTCAAAAATCAACATTAAGGCTTCTTGTCAGGTATTTACAACGTTCAAAGAATTGGGATTCGCTGTTCACATTAGCTCAAGATCTCAAAGATTTTCAAGTATTGCCTGATGCTTCCACATTTTGTAGATTAATTGGTAGTTGTGTTAGAGCTAGAAAATTCAGACTTGTAAATAGTTTGCTTCAACTTGTCATTCTTGTTGATAGACAATTAGCTGTTTTAGCCTTTGATTCAGCAATGAGAGGCTACAACAAGTTGCATATGTATAGCAGCACCATTGCTTTGTATGATCGCATCAAATCTGCATCCATCGATTTGAATCCCGGATGTTGTTGCCACATTATGGAAGCCTATTTGAAAATGAGAAACTATGAAAATGTAATCATGCTCTTTCAAGAATTTGAAGAAAAAAAGCTAGGCATTACATCATTTTCTACTAAAATCTACTGGATTTTATGCGAGGCGTTAGGGAAATTGGGGCGCTGTTTTGAAGCACTCGAGCACTTTAGGGAAATGGCAAAGAAGGGTATTCCTGAAGATCATTCATTCTACTCATCCCTCATCTGCTCATTCTCAAGCATTCGCGAAATTGAAATGGCTGAAGAGCTCTTGGCTGAAGCTGAGGGTAAGAAAATGTTGAGGGATCCTGCTTTGTTTCTGAAATTAGTACTCATGTATATTGATGAAGGATTGATGGAAAGGACTCTTGATGTTGTTTCCGTGATGAATCGTGTGAGTATTAGAGTTTCTGACTGCATCTTTTGTGCAATTGTTAATGCTTTCTCTAAAAGAAGAGGTTCCATGGCTGCGATTAAGGTTTACGAAGATCTTATCGAGCAGGGCTGTGAACCAGGTCAAGTGACTTATGCTTCAATACAAAGCATTTATTGTCGACTTGGGTTATATTCCAAAGCAGAGATGGTATTTGATGAGATGGAAAAGAAGGGGTTTGATAAATGTGTGGTGGCTTATTGTAGCATGGTTGCTATGTATGGGAAAACAGGAAGGTTGAAAGATGCAATGAGGCTTGTGGCTAAAATGAAGGAAAGAGGGTGTGAACCCAATGTTTGGATATACAATTCTCTCTTGGATATGCACGGCAAGGTCTTAAACTTGAGGCAAGTGGAGAAGATATGGAAAGAGATGAAGCGCCGAAAAATTTTGGCAGATAGGGTTAGTTACACTAGTGTTATAAGTGCCTATAGCAGAGCAAGGGAATTGGAAATATGTATGAAATATTACCGTGAATTCAGGCTTAATGGAGGAAAAATTGACAGGGCAATGGCTGGCATCATGGTTGCTGTTTTTTCTAAGATGAATCGTATCGATGAATTGGTTAAGCTTTTGCAGGATATGAAGACTGAAGAGACAAAGTTGGATGCGAGACTTTATCGCTCTGCTATGAATGCTTTGAGGGATGCAGGCCTAGAAGTGCAAGCAAAATGGCTACAAGAAAGCTTTGATGCAACGTAAATGAAGAGTAGTTTTAAACTGCTAAAATTAATGGCTACAGACAACAAAGGAGGGGGTAAGGGAAGGATGTTTGACTTTGACAATTGCCCTGCAGGACGAGAGTCATCTGGTAGATCATAGCTGAAACTGCTATTGTAAGTATATATAAACATTTAAAAAAAAAAAAAACTTCTGTAGATGATTCGCCATTGAAATTATGAATTACAACATGAGAAGATTGGTGCAGTTTAAAGACTTCGATTATGGCTATTTCAATATTTGAAAATTGTAATAGGGTAATACTGTTTTATGTCATTCCGGTGATGCTCGGCAGCATGCTTTCCATCTAAAAAGAATAGGTCCGGAAGGCTTTAAACCTCAAGATGAATCCTCTTGAAATTACAAAATTAAATGGCAGAAATTAAGTTGTAGAGCAAAAGAAAAGTTGGGAGGCAAAAATTGGTTAAATACAAGGGATACATTATGATTTTATCATTAATGTATATAGTAATATATTCTGATACTCCTCCAATGAGTAACTAACTAATCCTCTGGTGTGGCTATCTTTCATGTGCCTGATAGAATGTTTGTTCTTTTATCATCTTTTTGCTTTCATTTCATTTACTCTTCTTGCATACTTATCCTTCATGTGTGAGCTAATTATCTAATAAGCTTGCTTCTCATTCCTTGGTCTGGGAACATGGATACGACTCATCTTTTCTGCTCGACCAATGAAAAAAACATCAATGGACACGCGCACGCACCTTTCCTTTCTTCTTATGTCAGCTACAGTAGGTTGCTGATATGTCACCTAAACAGAATATATTACAATGCCTCTATGTTTAGAGTATCTCTAATTAGAGATACTATTTATAAAAATATATTATTTTTAATAATTTTTAGAGACTGGATCTCTAAATTTAAAGTCAAAATATATAAGACCCGTCACTTTTATTAACTTTTTGACTAAAATAGAGATTTAATTAATTTTTGGGTCTCTAAATTTAGAGATCCAAAAATTGATTGAGTTTCTATTTTAGTCAAAAAATTGATAAAAGTGGTGGACCCCATGTATTTTGACTCTAAATTTAGAGACCCGATCTCTAAAAAGTGCCAAAAATAATATGTTTTTGTAAATAGTATATCTCATTGGAGATGCTCATATGGAGCTTTATAGCGCCTTGATGTTCTCTCTCTTTTTTTTATTTCTTTTTTTTATGCGGTGTTCTCTCTCATTTATTTCTTTTACTAGCCCGTGCATTTGCACAAATTAAACTTGATGTATTTTAAAAAAATATTGTAAATACAAATATTTATAAAGAAAATAAACTTGTATCGATGAAATGAAATAAATAGTTTTAATTATATAAATTCTAATATAGTTAATTTGAGTTAGTATGGTTGTTATGTAAATGAATTTTTCTACACAAAAAATTATGTCCAGTTTATAAAAATAAATATATTCAAATTGTTAATAAGTTATAAATAAATGCAGAGAAGTAAAAAAATAATTTTAAATCTATAACATGATATCGTAAAATTATAAACTTTTAGACCACCTTAAAAAGATTTCGGGCTATTTCACTTAATACTAATTGATTTTAAGTTAGAATTCTAGATTACTTAACATTGTATCAAAACTTAGGTACTAAAAAGTCATGAGTTCAAAACTCTGCACCACCTATTTAAAAATTTTAAAATTGTTCAAGTGCAAGCTATCATAAACTCTTAGAACACCTTAAAATAATTTTGGATTATTTCACTTAACACTAAATATTAAAATTGTCCAAGTGCAGACTATCATAAACTTTTAGACCACCTTAAAAAGATCTTAGGCTATTTTATTTAACACTAATTGGTTTTAGGTTGGAATCTCATACTATTTAACATGGTATCAGAGCCTATATACTAAAAGGTTTTGAGTTCAAAATTCTGCGTCACCCATTTAAAAATATTAAAATTGTTCAAGTGCAAGGCTAAAAGAATTAATTTCACCTGCACTTGTGGAGACGTGTTTAATAATAAATAATATAATAAACTTCTCTCTAACAGTTAACATTTTAGATGGAGTGGTCACTAAATATATTGGTTAGCAAAAAGTTAATACAAAAAAAGTGGCCATTTGCAATCCATTTTTACAAAGTGTCCATTTGCAAAACTACTTAATCGGATCTTATTTAAAGATTTTGAGGGGACTATAGGTAGCAAAAGGATATGAATTTATAAAAAGATTATTTTGAGGGGATTATGGGTAGCAAAATACTATGAATATACACAAAGACTAAAGAAACATAAGATAGATGAAAACCTCTATTCTATTGAAGCTTTTGCTTCTCTGGTTTTTTTGTAGCATCATCTTCATTAAGATTGGTATCTTCAGATGAGGAAACAAAGTCTTTGGAGGATTCTTCTTTTTCTTGTTTTTCAGCTTTATAATTGTTAAGGTAGAAAAAATGCTGAGTAACAAGTAGCCTTCACGCGTTGTTGGGTGTCTGCAAAACAAAGAGAGCTTGGCGGGTCGTGCCCGCAGTAGCACTTCGATACTTAAGTTAGACTGGTGCTTTTCTGGGAAAAAGTATATAAAATATAAGAGTGTGAGTATTTGAAGTGCAATTACCCTTTCCCTGATGAGTCTTCTGGTATTTATAGACATGATGGCTGTTGAGTAAGGGGGAAATGAAGAAGTAGTGGAGAGTTAGTGGAGGAATAATTGTATGCAACTGCTATCCATGCCTATTGATGGATAGTGTAAGACCCCATATTTAATTTTCGTGCATTAGCATATTAAATCGGTATTATTTATGATTTAATTGCATTACATGTCTGGTGTGTTGGGAATTGTATGTCCTAAAGACCACTAGCACTAAGACATCTCAGTGAAAGGATATTATAACAATTAAGAATCAGTGTATCTTGCATGAGCATCTCTATACTCTCATTATAATCTTTATATATGCATGCTAAGACTCCTTGATTTGAGGGAATGACATAGGTGCGTAGGGATCCGCACAAAAGGTATATGCCATGAGGCTTAAATCTAAACTATAGGTTTATAACCGTATAGTGAAGTTCGGCACTTCACTAGGGAATGTTATAATGAGAAAGTCTCCTATTTGGTAGGGTGACCTACATTGGTCATTGGAGGGGCTTTCCGGACTTTTTTCATTAGTGCATGAGAATGCATTGAATTGGATCATGATAGATGTGATCTCTATAAAAGTACTATTGCTCGAATGAGATCAGAAACATTTCAAGCTACTAAGAGACCAATACTCTATTTCTTGACCATATGTGAATGACCAATGAACTGAAGGACATGTATTTTGATTCACTAGGGGTGAGATCTTATATAGGTCAACAACTCTGTGTTTTGGATACATGGACTTGACTAGTTGGCACATGCATATGTGTCAAGTCGTTCTATGTCAACTAAGCAATATAGCCATGAAATGCAATGACAATCAATATAGGAAGCATATGGTGTGACATTTCAAGCTAACACAAGTCTAATTCTCAATTTCAACTATTATGCTTAAAGTCAATAGAAATTATGCGCCTATGAACTCATATGATAACCAAACTCGAAACCGACTTCACACCCTATTCAAGGACATTTTATGATCCACTTAAAAGTTATGAAACCCTAGTTCCGCCCACGTTTACCCAAAAATCTCAATTTCCCTCTTACGATTTTACAAAGGAGCTATATCACTTGAAACCCCAACCAACGCCATAAATATACGAAAAGTGCCTCCATGGCCTACTAAGACAAAGCCCTAAATAAAAAGGAGCAAACGGACAACTCCGTTTTTCGGCCCCGACTTAAATTAGGTCCGTTTTCATGATTTTTTTCAAAGGGCACCTTAATTTTATTCCACATTATGTCAATCTAGCATGCCAAGGACCTACACGAGCGAGAAATTCGAAATCCGAGACAAAAATATTTTCTAGGTCATTTCATAGCAAAAGTACTATTCAATCATCTTCCCCAAGTGTCATTTTCATTTTCAAGCATTCAACAAGCATTTTAAACCATCAAATATATTATATGAAGTCATTAGAGCATATAAGAAGCAACAAAATAAGCATTAAACCACTACAATATTAGATCACAAAAGTAATAGCACAAACTTTAATTGAATTTAATACAAGAATGGAATGCACCCTCACCTCTTTTGAAGATTAAAGAATGGTCTTAAGGTCCTAATGATGAAACACAACCAATTTGGGAAGCAATGGAAGCAAGGAGCAATTTTTTTTTTTTTTGAGAAGTTACTATTCCCGTAACTCTTTTTTGGCCATTTTTTTACCCCATTTTTTTTGTTTCTTGACTTATAATATTCTCATGAGATAGTCAAAGGGTGGGTCAAGCAATTAGGTTATTTTAGTAAGGGTAAATAAGTCACTTAGGTGATTAAATTTCAGCAAAACAAAATGCCAAAAATCTAAAAAATCTGAAAAAAATTTTGCTGGTATTATTCATCAGACATTTCGTGAATTTTTTTTTGTTGATCCCGATATGCAATGCACGCATGGTCAGGGGTTATAGTCCCCTAAAAATATGTAGTATTTTATAAAAATATAAAATGCATGAAAATAAATAGTTGAATTTATGGAAATATGAAGAAAAAAAATGAAGTAATTAGCTAAGTTACATCTAAGTTAACTATTTAATGATTGCAATTAATGAAGTGTTGGGTTCGGGGTGTTACATGTTTAGTGGTAGAATCTACTATGGTAGACTCAAGCGCCACTAACCATTACTGCATATCGTTGCATAGGTTTCATATAACAAGGAAGCATCATAGAAGAACATTTGTTATGCAAGGGATGGGTCAGAGCAATATGAGTCATTAATTTATTGATTAGAATACATGTATTTAGAACATGCGATGAAACTAGGTTTTGGGATCACAAATTATTGTTTATTATTTTATGTACTAATGTTTTATATCAGTTAAAATAGTACAATAATAGGTTCTATTATAAATACATGGTATTTTAATTGCATGTTTATGAGTGAAAAGTCTCCTACAAGCTTAGTCTACTATTTTGTTCTCCATGTTAATTGAGAATGGTCAAGAATGAGTTTTAGACTCATTAGATCTTGAACCATGGACTCACTTAGAATATTAGCTTGTAGAAAAGTGATCGAAAGGTCACTTACAGCTAAACGACAAAGACAAAAGATATACTAGGCTTGGTACACATAAGTATAAACTAATGAGAAAACTAGTTTATTAATGCCCATGACTTTCATAGATGATCATTAGAAGAATGATTTTGTATTGCATAATGCAAAGTCTAAGCATTTCAGGCTTAAACAGAGCAATGATTAAACATGTGATTCATGTTACTTCAAATTGATCATGAAAGTGAATATCTATTAGGTGAGCTCTAGGACTACTTAGTTGTGACTCAAGCGACTACACCGGATTTTACGAAAGTAAAATGGTGCGTCGGAGAAGAGCAATTGTATTCTATCGAATATGATAAGATCCATGGGCGACTCAAGGGTCTTTGATAATATTCTTTTGGAATATGCAAGTGAAATACAGATTATGCATGTCAATCATTGGTTATATTTAAATTAGTACTTAGGATACCCTAATACTATGGATAGTGCTAAAACCTAGTTTTGGCGCAAGGTCCATTTAAGGGGTTGTCCAACCTATGTACCGAATAACTGTGCTAAGAAATAGGAAACCAAGATCTGACACATACTATTGCATAGGTTATCCAAAGAATACAATGTAGGGAACATTCTACAATACCAAGGAGCAGATGATGCGGTATAGTATCCAAGCTAAATACTTGGAGGTACATTGTATGAATCTTCCAGTAATATGACTCAGATATAGTTCTAAAATTGAGAGTTTTAGATTACTCTAGCATTATAAAGGTTGTAGATGGTCAGTAATCTAGTTCTTACGCATAGATGGAACTATCTTGTAGTGGGAAGAATTTTAGATTCCTAGATAGCTATATCAGAGAGTTTCCTTTGGAACTAACTCTGATATTCTAGTAATGGATCCCACATATCACAAAGTAGTTATCAATGTACATACAGACGTATGGAACCGTTTAACATTACATCCGAAGAAATAAATCCCATAAGATGTGAATAGTATACTGCAAGTGAAGTAGATGGTCAAGAAGATGAAAATCTTTGAAGCCAAGCATGATTGCAAAGTTCTCTTAGAAATGAATGGTCTGACTATAAGAAGATATCTTTGCAAATGATCAGGCTAGAGTCCATCTAGACACTTTTTGTCATTGGTAGTCATTCTAAATGCCAAATATGACAAATAGATGTCAAGATAGTTTTCTTTGGGTAGAAGTCTTGACAGATCTATAAGTATGTTGTTGGGTTCAAGAACATACTATTGGTGAGCTTGAAGGTCCATTTATTTGGATGAAATCTGACATCCAAGGCACTGGAAACATTAGATATGATCAAATTTGTTTTGATCAAAATGTTAATGAGCCTTGCATATGTGAAAGAAAAAAGAAGATTATTGAGGAGTACTTTTTATTGCAAATGTATGTGTACTATTTTGGTCCGGAAGTCTTCTTGGAACCAACAAATGAAGAGATTGAAATAAAGTGAACTATGTCTTGGATATTGCGAAGTCGTAGGGCTAAGACACTAGTTTTGTTTTAATGTTCATTTTTTGAGAATACACAAATCGGTCATTACTTTTCAGACTTGGAACATCTCTATCTCGGGATTATTGTCTAAGAAACAAGTAAGGAGATAAAAGCGATAAAGGGATTTCCATGTGTGGCAATAGTTGAAAATCAAGGATATGTCATGATTCCGTCACAAGTTGGATATTTATATTGCCATTGGCATGATAAGCAAATATTTGTTGCATCTAAGGTCAGGTTATTAAGTGAAGAATATGCATATACTCAAGTATCTTAGGAGAAAGAAGGATTATATGCTGATATATCTATCTAATATCCTAATACCTAGAAGGTGTATAGTATTTCAAAAATCAGTAATATAGAATCCAGAGAATGATCTCTGATGTGTTTTCACTCTATGTATGGTTGGGAGGGATGACAATTTGCTATTGTCAGCTCAACCATTGAGATCCAAGTTTGCAATAATAGCGGAAGCTGCAAGGAAGAGAAAGAGTAACTCGAGTAATTCTTAATAGAATTAGAGTTTTTGCGATAGTACTAGAAGCTTCATAGCAATGTACTATAAGGACTTGTTACCAAGAGGAACCTAATGAACCACTATATAAGAAACTTGTTTAGTGAGAGCACCACTAAGTTTGGGAGTTTGCCTAAAAGAACAATGTGGTGGAGAAGATAGTTTCGGTAGATGATCTAGTAGGCTTTGTTTTACTTGTGAGTGTCACTGAGAGAGTATTCTATACTCTTGTGAAGGCCAAGGGTGCTGGATTAGATTAGTGGTAGTGCTCTTTAGTGCAAGTGGGAGTATGTTGGGAATTGTATGCCCTAAAGACCACTAACACTAAAACATCTCAGTGAAAGGATATTATAACAATTAAGAATTAGTGTATCTTGCATGAGCATCTCTATACTCTCATTATATTCTTTATATATGCATGCTAAGGCTCATTGATTTGAGTGAATGACATAGGTATGTAGTGATATGAACAGAAGGTATATGCCATGAAGCTTAAATTTAAACTATAGGTTCATAACCGTATAGTGAAGTTGCGCACTTCACTATGGAAGGTTATAATGAGAGAGTCTCCTATTTGGTAAGGTGACCTACCTTGGTCATTGAAGGGGTTTTCTAGACTTTTCTCATTAGTGCATGAGAATGCATTGAACTTAACCATGGAAGATGTGATCTCTATAAAAGTACTATCACTTGAATGAGATCAGAAACATCTCAAGCTACTAAGAGACCAATGCTCTTGAGCATATATGGATGACAAATGAACTGAAGGACATGTATTTTGATTCACTATGGGTGAGATCTTATATAGGTCAATAACTCTGTATTTTGGATATATAGACACTAGTTGGCACATGCATATGTGTCAAGTCTGTCTATGCCATCTTAACGATGGGTTATCCCCCTTTGTGATATCCTATTAATTATTGGAACATAAGTACTTAGTAATATAGTCAACCAGGACTATATTTAGATATTGAATTTGTGGGTCACTCCTTGGATCAAGAGAATAATATCTAGATGATAATTAATAGAGGATAGAGGCACAAAAAATAGAGGTAATCAAGAAAGGTGGATAGTACAAGGTCAAGACCTAGTATTGATTACGGATTCTACATAGAGGGGTATTGTGGTCTTTTATACTTAGTAGGTCAAAGATATAGTCAAACCTCATTTGACTGGCATCATGGGAATGAATATTCATACTAGAGTGTAGCCATAACTCTTTAGTGGAATGAGCTAAGGTTAAAATGAATAAAATGCAGCTAGTGTCTAGTAGGGGCATTTTAGTCATTTTAGAGATAGAGCGAATATGTCTTTTGGTCCTTCTTCTAGCTAATTTCTATATTAGTAGGTGCACTTTCATTTTCTTTATAAATGGCATATGGAGTGTGTATTTGGCAAGAAGAAGTCGTGTGGATGGATTAGGAAAGTAAGAAGATGGAATTGTAGGCTAGCTATTATTGTAGGACTCTTTATTTTATGGATTTATCTTTATCAAAAGATATGAAATCCATAAAGATATATAAAGAGATAATACAATGATTATCTAGCATATTATCTAGCATTAATAATGTGGACAAGATATAGTCCAGATACATTATTGGATGCAAGTACAATTCCTAGGTTTCCTAGTACTCCTAAAACACACGAGTCACTTAGGACTCTTGCTTATTAATACACGGCCAACCAAGAAAAAAAAGTAACAGTTTCTTCATTTTTGAGATATACCACACGACCATAGAGAGGAAAAAGTGAGAGTGAGTTTTGTCCCACAACAAAAATACCATAGCTTGGAATTAGAATAGAAGAGAAGATCAATTGTGACTTCCTTTTCATAGCCACAGATTTTTTCTTCCATTGGTGTGGAGCTCTCGGCCAAGGCAAGTATAGAGGAGTAGTGTCCACTCATTGCAGCTATCGTGTGATGAGCATCACTTTAGTGTTGAGTTTGATGCCAACACTTTAAGGTAATGAATCTATCTGCGAAATCTTAAACTGTGTTTTATGCATATATGCCTGCTTGTTTATATGTATTTGCTTGGTTATCGGTTCTTGATTGCTTTCGCTACACTAGATTAAGTTTTTGATGCCTAAATCACTAGTAATCTAGGCTATAGAACCCTGGATAATAACCATCATGGTGATCATATTTCTATGTTAAGGAGTAATTAGAAATAGATAGTGCTAGCATATCAAACTAAGCAACCCATTCGATTTAAAGAATGGAATAACTCGAGGGATGCAATTGAATAGCTCGAGTGTCAAAAGTTAGAAATGTTAAAGTTAGTACCTTATTTGCTATTTTGATTAAATAATTTATATAACTCTATTGATTAATTAGGTTATTTACAATATAGGAAATTACTAAGAAATGATATGGTAATTGAATGAAGAGGTTAAGGATGCTAGTATGATATAGTTGTAATAAACTTGGAAATATATAGTTTGATTTACTGATTAGCTAGATAGTTTAATCCACTAAGTGATGTGTATAACTTAGAATATTTAGATTGATCACTGTATGTTAAGTAAAAAAGTTAACTTTTACTAAGTTAATAGTTTCTAAAAAATGAAAATAAAGATAATTAGTACATTAGGTAATGGGTAGACATACATAAATAAAAAGAATTGATAGATACCTTTAATAGTTTTGTTTTGGACTATTAAATTTTGTACAATGGTCACAACTTAGGCTTGCTTGTTACTAGATGTTACGAATAAAATTAAATAAGAATACTAACTTTAGCCTTTAAGATTTTTTTTTTTTTTTTATAGATCAGTGAATATCATTGCCAAAAAAAAAAAACAGACGACATTACTATAACCATCCTAGACACTAAGCCGAGCCCTTAGCTCGACATCTCGCACCACTATAGTATAGCCTTCGTTGTCATCATATGGAATTGCCACCAAATAACATAACAGCTATCTGTTTCATTTCCAAGCCTTGCCATCCACCACACAGCATCACTACTATACATGCTTCACCTTAGTCATCACCTTCATCGTCCACGTCCTGCTTAAGCAAATGATCCAGCAAAGCTACAAATATTCATCATCTACCTAACGTCCTGCCACTTAAGTTATTATCATTAGCTAACAATAGCTCATATTAGTCATTACATAAGGTTATTCGCTGCTAAGCCACGGTATCACCACTTAGCTCGCTGTCACCATGCATGCGTTAGAAGGAATTAACCAATGCCACCTAAAGCCCAAGTCATTACACCATAGCTTATCATTCTTAGCTTTAATTATCTCTACTGTTACATTCATCAAACTTTTAGCTCTATAAATAGCCTATCATGTTCAGTAGATTAATATACACGCACAAAACACACAAACTAGTAATATATAAATATATGTCCACCACCTAGCAGATCGAAATACTACAAGGAAATCATTGCACACACCATAATAGGATCACCACTACCAACCGACGACGAAACAGAAAAACACTAAAATCAGAAGCCAAAGTCAACCCGTGAAATAGTTAGGTTTTTATATTGGATAGCTAAAAAGCACAAAGTAAAGGAAATACAAGCAGAAGCTGACGCGGTGGATAGGTGAGGAAATTTTAAATAGCATGTAGGATTGTTCTATTATATAAGATGATCTTTGATATGTATATATATGTAATTGCCAAATGAAAGATAAATTGTTAAATATTACTTCTTATATCTGTTACATGAACAAGTAGTGTACGTAAATGACTACTATATTATCCTGTAAGTATATGAGTGAGGAAATTTCAAAAACAGCATTTGAGCATAGTTATGTATTATAAAGGTAAGTGTTACTAACAGAATCTCATTAACTGAAATGGGAATTTGGTACTAAGAGTTAGGATAAGTTAAATTAGTAGGTTTATTTTCTAATAAGTTTTTAGCCTAAATAAGTAATGAATGTTTCACTTTCTAAATTTATTTTGTAGTAGCTACATGATAGTATTCTAGTAAGCTTGAATAGTTAAAGTAGAATTAATAGTGAGGGAAGTTTTACTAAAACAATATGTTCAAACCTTGGGAGTTAATCAATGCTAAATGAATTATTGTTCCTAAGTATGACATTTTAGCAGGAGTGACGTACCTCTTTAATTCAAGAACTTAGTGTTTAGACAAAAAGCCGGGATGGAATTTAAATGTCTCTTATTGCTAAAAGATAGGTTACTTTACTTGTATATGCTATATAATATTGTCTAGAATTGAAAGATAAAAACTTAAGGAATGCTTGAGAGTTGAATTTCTTTGATTGATACTCAAATAAGCTTAAATGATATTTAATTTGACTGGAAACTAGAACCTAGAAGTTAAATAGTTAAAAGTAGAAGTTTTTAAACTAAGATCAAATTAATAATAGGATCTAAGATAAAAGAGAGGGCCAACTTTAAATGAAGTGCTTTAACTTGAGTGCCAAATGGAATGGTTGGTAAGTGATCAAAGATTAATAATAGAAGTTTACTTCATCGTGTCTGGATTTTATGATAGTAGTATAATAATAGTAGCATTAGCAGGTTCAAAAGGAGAATATATCAATCAAGTTAGCCGGGTATTTTGGAATAATACCAACTTTGAATTAGTTTTAAATAGCTTAAGAACTTATCCTAGTTAACTTAGATAGCCTTGGGAATATTAAGGGTTATTGAAGTATGAAGGAAAGTAGTTTGAACATTCTAGATCAATCAATGTAAAATTATGACCTTAACTAAAGTTAACTATTATTCATTAGTGTGGAATTTATCATTTTAAAGTGACAACAATGAATTACTATCTTGTCTGCTTGTATTAATTGTTTGCCTGTATTAATATTTCCAATTGTTAAAGATACTTGTTCGGAGACAACCTCTTTTGTTGTACTCTACCTATGTGATCATAAATTGTACAAATAATTGTCGATTGTGTGTTACGTGAATACTTGTGCATGCTTGTGTGCCTTAGTCAAAATACCTGTTACGAATGTTGGGCGGCATAGGGCTTGCCGGTGTTCCTATGACTATTGTGGTCCTATTCCCTCTCCCACTTGGCAATCTCCACCCTCGGGAAATTAGGTCGTAGATTTTGGGTACAATCTGGAGTATCCTCTTGGAAGAGATAAGAAGTTGTGATCTTGATTTGGGGCTGGCCACCTTTGGAAGTGACATCAAAATGTATCTTTTTTATTATGTGGTTAAGTACTCCCGCTTGGCGATCTCCACCCTCAGGGAGGAAAATGTGATTAAGTACTCCCGCTTGGCGATCTCCACCCTTGGGGAAGAAAGTTGATTGTTTACTTATCTATCATTACAGTTATTGATACAAGGTTCGAATGTGGTTGTAATCTTTATTGGTTATCATATGTTACTGTATCTTACCTTTTACCATATATGGATAATTTGCTAATATTATTGTACGTGTACAATATCATGATTTTCAAAAGGGCCTGACCAAAAACCTTTTTAAAACTCTCCTATTCCATCCTCACGGAGCTTCCAAAGAGCTCACCCTCTTTTCTCCCCCCTATTACAGGTACAGCTTAGCTTGGAATAGAAGTTTACATTATGTGTTAAAGTGGAATGATTGCGTACTTGAAGCTTCTTGCTTGACATGTTTTGATCCAAGTTGTAAAAATTATAGTTTGTTTGTATTAATCTCGAGTAGAAGGGTAGCTGTTGCTGAAACCCTACTTGGTAGAATAGCTGGGTAGCTTTCATGTCTCGGATGATGTAACACCCTTTGTATCAAATTACTATTTAATAACTAGTTGTTACTAAAAATCTTTACACTTTACTTCTTTTAATGTTAGTAAAAGTTATGTACATGAGACTGTAACAACATTGAACATAGACTCTGACCTAATCTTGAGAAGGGTTAGGTAGGGATCGTTACAGATAGTAACTGATTAAAACTGCTAGACGTGTCCTGACATTGTGGAACACTATTGTATGTAACCTCCATCTGATCCAAGGTCTTAAAGTGAGCGCCTCGGATGCTTCTATGCCTCGTCCGACCCCCTAGGGGTTCTCACCATGCCCTATCCGAACCCTGGAAGCAGTCTTCTTCTGACCCCTGTTCGAGGCTCCCAACGTTCTTCCTTTGACCTCCTTGACCTTTCTCGAGGGTCATTCTGCAATTCCTATAAATCCTAGGGGTCTTACCCATATCATGATGCCCCCCTCAGTTCTTGGAGCTATATAATGGGTCTAGGAACTGGTTCCAATACCTCGGTTACATCAAAGCTAGGTGATAGATTAACTTGGTGCCGCCTCGTCTTTCGTGCAATTTTTTGTCAACCACTATTTATCAAAATATTACCACTTGTCATAATCTGGTGAAGTGTCTTTTGAATCCATGGTGGGGATTAGAGACCTTCGGTTTTCCCTATCTTTTTTACCCCTTTAAATATCACTTTTACTATTTCATAATTCACTTTTTCACTTTACTTTTTCTCAAACAATTTTCTCTTACTTTCATCCTCTCTCTTTTCGGTACCTCGAGCTCTCGTTCGACCCCTTTGGCGCGTTCATCTCTCAAAGATCTTTGATAATGTTATCCTCTTCTTCTACTTCTTCTTACAAAATCATAGAAGTAACTGTTGCCCTTTATGCCGAGACTCAAGGTGTCGGACCTCAGAGTGATGTCCATGTCGAGCCTTCGGCTATTGCCGTTCTTACATCTTCACCACCTCTACCCCTCAGAGTTCCTATTCATTCCCAACCACTTAGGTTAATCTAATCTGATGAAGCTGAACTTTTGAGGTCAGCGCCTTCAAATCCTACAAGGTCCAAAGCCTCCCAGACCATCCCCTAATGCGATCCTTGTCCGGATCTTCCATAGATCACCTTAGAGATGATTTCGAGAGTGCCTGAATTTTTTCCTCCTTTTAAGGCTCTGACTCTCGACCCTGACCCTGAGGCTCAGACATCTTTCTCAATTATAAGCTACAAGTGCACCTTTAGCCGTCGTGACTTGCTAGACCTTCGTGACAAGGGTGCCTTCCCCGACGGCTACCGCTACAAGACTCCCTGGCGTCATGAAGTGGCTTGTCGACCGAGGTAGGGAATTGGCCTTACCCTACCTTATTCTCCAGTTTCTCCGCCTTCTACTTTTTACCTTCATCGTTTACATCCTTAACTTCCTTGACATTGCTCCCTTTCAGTTTGCACCAAACGGTTGGAGGGAAATAGTAGCTTTTTACGCATGGGTTAAGTCCCTTGAGCTTACTCCGACACTCAACCTCTTTCACCAGTTTCATCAGTCGGTGCATGATTCTAAAATTTTTGGTGTGTATTACTTCTCTCCTAGATCCAAACACCATTTATTCTTTAATTGCCCTCTAGTAATCGCGGATGGCACAACAAGTTCGTGTTCATCACTTATCCTTTTAGATGGCCCGTCAGAAGGCTCTACAGGCATCATTCTGATGCCAAGCTTGAGGCTTATCGCGAGCTTCCTCTTCTGACCCCAGCTGAGAAGCTCATGACCTCTTTCATTCTCCGCCGAGCTCGGCTTGTGCTTGGGGGTCCCTACTTAACTAGTGCAGCCCTACTAGCCTTGGGCCTGTATGATCGGTCGAGGGTCACTGATAATGTGGTGGGCTTACAGATATTTCTTGCTCATTATCAAGGGGGAATTTTGTTGTTGAAGTCTCATCTTCTCCGGCCGGCAGCCCCTTTGCTGAGGTTTCGACTCATGGCGGGGATAAAGGTAATGAAAATTTCTATATATGCGCTTTTATTTTGGACTTTTATTTCCGCCTAGCTGACCCTTTGCTTTGTTATTACAAGTACTGTGGATGTCACTGTCCTAGAGGTTCGACATTAGATGCCTCCCAAGACTTTTGAGGTTGTCGAGGTTTGGATTGGCACTGCCGACGATACCCTCCCCACTCCTATTCTTCTTGTCGAGGCTCGATAGGTTGATCTTGTTAATGCCATTGCTGAGAAGGCTCAAGCCGAGGCATGACAAGCTCAAGTCGTAGCTTAACGAGCCCAAGCTGCTAAGCGGGCTCGAAAGAAAGTTGCTAAATGAGGCCCTAGCAAGTAGCAAAAACAGGCAGCTCGGCCAAATACTCTGTCTGAGGACACTTGGTCTGGATCCTTTATCCCGCAGTCCTTCTCTCTGCCGACCCCTGAAACCGTAGCCCGCAGGTTAGAAGCTTTCGAGATGATTGTTGCTTGCCTTGAACTTCCCTCTTATGAAGAGGTGGTAGGCGTCAAACTCAAAGAATAGTGGTTTGGCCAGGGACGCATTGCTCTTAGTTGCTAGGGCTTCTACCTAGTCTCGTGCGAGCTTTCCCTGATTCAGGTCAGGTTTGAAGATTACTTTTTGAGGACCAAATCTCCTTCTCTGAGCTCTCTACTTCTTACTTTCTTCTTAAAATATTGTGACATGGCCCTCTTGCCTTCGAGCATATTTATTTTGGCATTTTCTCTGAATTCTTCTACTAAATCTAGGTCTTCCCGTAGGGCCTGGTTATTAACTTATTCTTCATATTCAGCAACTCTTTGGCTTGTCGAGCCAATTTCTACAGGAAGGACAACATCTACCCTGAACGTCAGGCTGAAGGGGGTCTCACCCGTTGACTAGTTTGGCATCATTCTGTATCCCCACATAACCTCGGACAAAACATCAACCCATAGGCCTTTGGCTGCTGCCAGCTTCTTTCTCAGACCCTGCAAAATAGATTTGTTAGCATTTTCCACTTGGCCATTAGTCCGTGGATGCGCTACAGAAATAAATCTAAGAGAAATACCCAGCTTCGAGCATTGTTTCCTGAAATAGTGGCAATCGAACTGGGTTTCATGGTCCGTCACTATCAACATTGGAATCCCAAATTGCAACAATAGACTTCTACCCAATATTCCAAACATTTGTATCTGTAATCTTGGCTTTGGTCTTGGCCTCCACCTATTTAATGAAGTAGTATACCGCTACGAAGCATTTGACCCTCTGACTCGTGCTCATCAGGAAATGACCCAATATATCTAGACCCCACTGAGCAAAGGGGTAGGGGCTCATCATCACAGTCAAGTCCAATACTAGTTGCCATGGAATTCTTGAGAACCTCTGGCACGTATCACATTTCTGTACCCAGTGCCAAGCATCTTCATTCAGGGTTGGCTAAAAATATCCATACCTCAATATCTTTCGAGCCAATGCTCTATGGCCTATATGATTACCACAGATTTCCCCATGCACTTCCCTGAGTATATATTCGCCATCGCCCTTGTCTACACACTTCAACATAGGCCAAGTATATGCTTTCCGATACAACTATTTTCCGAGCATTACATACTTTGGGTCTTGGATTTTCACCTTCTTCGCCTCTTCATTGGTTTCTAGTAAGACCCCTTTCTCTAGGAAGTCAACCATAGGCTGCATCTAAGATTCATTTTGTTCCACCTGGGCTACCTCTTTGAGTCCTCAAGCTATGCTCGACTCAGATACCTCTTCTGCCTCTATCGTCACTGGCTCTGCCACTCCCACTACTAACTTTGAGAGGACATCTCATCTCTCATTTTCCGCACGTGGGTTTCGGTTGATTATGAAGTCACTTAAACCAGTCATTATCTCTTTTACTTTGGCTAAATATGTAGCCATGGTTTCATCTTTGGCCTCATACTCACCACTTACTTGACTTGCCACCAGTTGTGAGTCAGTATGGGCCTCTATCGAATCGGCCCTCATTGTCTAAACCGTCTTGATACTAGCAATGAGTGCTTCATAGCCTTATTGTTTGAGGCTGAGAAACAGAACTTCAGAGCAAACTGTAACTCATCATCTTCTGGACCCTGCAGTATGACCCCTTCTCCGCTGTCGTGCTTGCCCGAGGCTCTATCTACCCAGATCTTCTATGGCCTCGAACTATTCTCTGAAGGCTCTCCAGTGAATTCCACAATGAAATCTACTATAGCCTGAGCTTTTATTGCTATCCTTGCCCTGAATGTGATGTCAAATTGGCTCAATTCCGTAGACTATTTTAGAAGTCTTCCCGATGCTTCTAGTTTTTACAATACCTACATGAATGGTATATCCGTCTTCACACATATGGGGTGTGCTTCAAAGTAATGTCAGAGTTTCCTCAAGGCTACAAGTAAGGCCAATGCCATCCGCTCTGTAGGCGGATATCTCAGCTCTGTTTCCTTTAAGTATTTGGTTGACATAGTAGACTGGCCTCTGCTGCTTTCTATCTTGTCGTATCAGTGCCACTGCCATGGCCATTGGGGATACTGCCAAATATACAAACAAAACCTCGTCAGACTCCAGCCTGGACATTAGAGGTGCCGAGGCCAAATACTTCTTCAGCTTCTTAAAAGCCTCTTGACATTCTTCCATCCACCGAAAATCTTTCGGTTTTCGCAGGACCTTGAACAAAGGTGCACATTTGTCTATTAACCTAGCCATAAATCTGCTCAAGGCTGCTATCTTCCCTGTCAGTTTCTAAATATCTTTGACACTCCTGGAGGGCTCGAGATCCCGGATGGATTGCATTTTTTCTAGATTAACCTCGATCCCTCTCCGAGTAATCATGAACCCCAGGAATTTCCCTGCCTATACTCCAAAGGCACATTTTTCAGGATTTAATTTGATGCCAACTTTCTTCATTATCAAGAATGCCTCAGACAGATCCTCGATGTGAGTTTCTGCCTTCTTACTCTTCACCAATATATCATCGACATAAATCTCCATATTCCGCCTTAATTTTCCCTTGAATACCTTGTCTATCATGCACTGATAACAGGCCCCTGCGTTCTTCAGGCCAAAGGGCGTCACTGCGTAAAAAAATACCCCTCGGTCTGTTATGAATGTTGTTTTCTCCTCATCTTCCAGTGCCAACTTAATTTGATTGTACCCTTTGAAGGCATGCATGAATGACAACTTTAGATCTATCCTTGGCAAAAGGTAGAAGTCCTTCGGGTAGCCTTTGTTCAGATTTGTATAGTCTACACACATCTGCCAAGCTCCAGAAGGTTTAGGTACCATCACTACATTCAGCAACAAGGTAGGGTACTCCGCCTCCCAGATATGCCCAGTCCTCAATAGTTTGCTCACTTCTTCTTTGATTGCTCAGTTCTTTTCTGCGTGGAAGACCCACTTTTTTTGCTTTACTTGTCAAGCCCCAACTCGGCCTACAAAGGTTAAACTAGGGTGTGATCTATGTCTCATACTTAATCGTTCAAAAAAGTTTAACACTTAACGTTTTTGCCTAAACTCCAAAATTTTTCGGAAAACCGGCAGCATAACGGCTGTAATTGGGCTCTTTGGTTTTACCTAATTCTCTAAACGCCTCAAATTTTCCAATCTCAATTTCATTTCTAACTAAGATTACCATTTACCATCAATTGAAACGCCTACTAGTTATCTTGAAGTCTCGTTTGATTAATAACCTAGCATGATGCTATGTCTCGTTTGTTTGTTAATCCTCGTTACAAAAGTACCTGTTGATCTTAGCTTAATAGTGAGTACCTGCATAAGATTGGATATGTTCATTTTACTTAGTCCTTACCCGATACTTTATAATCCTATAATAGATACTAGCCAATGACAATAGCAAAACGACCATAGTAGTGTCTGTCTAGTTATTATCAGTACAACCCAAAATTAGACCCCAAATTACAACAGGGGTCTTTTACATTACAAACATCAAGCAACATAAAAAGAAATAGTCTTCAAGTAGCATAGTGTTCACAAATGGCCATAATCAAGCAAAGCACAAAGGACAGGTAATCATTCCAAGGAATCATCGTTAGGCACGTCGTCCTCGGGTACCTGTTCTTGATCTTCTTCACCTGAGATGATAAAAGAGGGTGAGTCCTTATGAACTCAGCAAGGGGGAACGAGAAATAGGTTTTTTCCGGTTCAACTTATGAAAACCATTTTTGCAAGCATGAATATATCACAAATAAGTACATAACAATAATATAAAAGTAAAGGAACACAATTACCCGTCTTTCCTCCCCGCGGTCCTCTAGGAACCAAGCGAGAGTACTTATGCACATAGTGAAAAGGATACGGTGAGCTTTTGCTCTCAGTTCATTTCCAGTATCAGTTGTTGCGGCCGACTTCAAATCATCCCCTTATCACGCCAAATGGGTGTACTCCGGATGTACCCCAAAATCCTATGACCCAACTCTCCGAGGAAGTCTAGCCCCCAAGCGAGAGAGGGAATTGGACAATGGTAGTCACGGTTGCACCGGCAAGCCCGATGCCGCCCGGTATGTGTGAACGCTACCACGCCAGAATGAAAGGTTGCAACCTTATATATAATGCACATTTATGACATTTAATATATCACATTAGGAGAACAACAAAGTAGGTTGCCTCCGAGCAGTCATAAGATTGCACATTGACAAGTAAACAAGCGAGGCACGATAAGACAAGTAATTTCACTTGAAAGGCATATGGAGTTATATGAACATTAAACGGGCAGCCATGTAACGCATGTAAATCAAGTCATATAACTCATTTCGAAGTCCACGTAATCAAATAATAAAATTATTCAACATGCAACAACATCTACGTGGGTTCAGATGCAAGAAAGGCCTATTTGTCAACATGCAATGATCAAAATCACATTTAGGGCTATAAGGGCAACTAAGGGCAGCATACTAAATATATAATTACACATAATATCCAAAGGATCAACACTTAACAAGTTTACCTAGTCACTAGAGTATCCATTTCGTACTTACCCGTGCGATTAAGCCCCAAGTCAACTCAAAATCAATCTCAAGCCATGCATCGATTAATTCAAACATCCTCAAGTATTCAAAACAGTCCACACAACATCCCAATGCCACAATCCCAAGCATTTAATTCTACAAGAGAAGTTACAACAATTTTTCTAAGCATATCACTAAGTGAAACCCTCACTGCAATGGGCTATTTTCTCACAATCATTAAGACAAGCAAACAATATCCAATTCCAGTGAATAAGATTTCAAATTAGAGCTTAAGAAGTGAAATAAATTCAGAAATAAACCTTACGTCATTTGGAGTTCGGGATCAACAATTATAGTCAAAACAGTGGAACTGCACAAAACTGTCCAGATTTGCACACATTTTAATACTTGTCGTTTTTTAGGGTCTTAGAGTCAGATTTAGCCTTAGTCCATTTCTGACAAAAATGTCCAAACCTGAAAAACCTAGCAGCACACCAAATTTCATGAATTTTGGATATCATTTACTAAGTTAAAACTGGTTTTTTCTACAAGGTCAGTGAATCTGCCAAAACCTGCTTCATTCTTCCAGACTTCCAGATTTGGACACATTTTAATGATTTGCCATTTTTAGGACCTTAGAGTCAAAATTAGATTTGGCCTATTTCTAGGAAAAATGTTCAGAACTGGAAAAAATAGTTACCTACCAATTTTCACGCATTTTTAACATCATTTGCCTAGCCAAAATCATCTCGCACCAACAAGATAGAAAGCTGTCACAAACCCAATTTCATCTATCATCACCTTCTAGCCCAAAATCTTGCCATGCATGGTTATAAAAGCTTATAAACACACATATATCTCAAGTACAGAAGCAAAGACAAATATTTAAGAGCATGCATGTGATTTTTTGAAGGATTTTCAAAAAGTTTTAGCCATCACCTTAGCAAAATAACAAGAAGATGCACAAGATTTTGATGAAGCACAAGGTTGACTCTTTTCCTTGCTTAGCCGAGACACCACTCGATTTTCCTCTAGTTTCCTAGCTTAGTAACCAAGTTCTTAGTAGGTGCACGTGGTTAGAACAAGAAGAAAAGAAATGGAAGCTAGGAAACTCACCTAGGCCGAAATGGTTGTTCAAAGAGCTTGCATGTGTGATTCTTGCAACTTAGCTTGCTTAGTCGAGCTTCTTAGCTACTTGCTTGCCTTGATGAACCATGGAATGATGAAGATGAGCTATGGAGTGTATGAACTCAGCCAAATCCGAGAGAGAGAGAGAGAGAAGAATGAGAGGGAGAGAGAGAAATGTGAGGAAATAAGAGAAATGAGAGAAAAGAAAGAAAAAAAAATGAAAGCCTTGCAATTAATGAAGCATGTGTCGGCCTTGGGCATAGAAATTCAGATTTTTGTGTCTTCAAATGCATCATTTGAAGTGTTTAGCATGGAAAGGAGCATATGTCGAGATTGGTGGAGTTTTGAAGAGGTATTTGAGCAATTTTTTATGCATTTGTGTCATAGAATTGTCATAAGTTGTCTAAGAATTAATTCTGAATTGAGCAAGCAAGCATAGATGCCACAAGGTGGTCGGCCAAGGCATGAAAATGCTGAATCTTTGTCATCTTTTGAGCATTAGTTAATTGTATGTTTGAAAGTGCAAAAGAATAAAGAATAAAGAATAAGGAATGTCTAGCTTTTTGTGAGATTTTATCTTCTAGTGGGTTGAATTAGTAATTTAATATTAGTTAGTGGAATTCGTAGGATTAATTAATGATCTAGTGTTTTGTGTAAGATGCTTTCTTGATTAGCGTGAGGGCACGCTTTCCTAGGTCTAGGGCACGTACTACGAGGTAGGGCACGAACTACGAGATGAATGCATATTTTTCAAGTAAATGCACGCAACCTTAAATGAATGCACGTAATTCAATGCATGGCACACAAAACGAATACAATTCTTCAACCTAGGTCAAGGCACACAAATCTAGGTTAGGGCACACGAAATGAGGTGTCGCACGCAAATCGAGGTCGGGCCTCACATCACCAACCTGAATGCTGGGTCTACGTTCAGCCGATCTACAGCTATCCGCGGGTTTATTCCTGTTATATCATGCATAGACCAAGCAAATACATCTCTATTACAGGATAAGAAATGAGTTATACCTTTAGCCAGGTTTGGGGGAAGCTTTGTTTCGATCTGAACCTTCTTTCTAGGTAGCGTTCAACTTTCTGCAATTTCTCTGCGGGCTTGGCTTTTTTCAGCTCCCGCCCCTTTTTGGCTTATCTAGAATCTCAATTAGTTCTTTATCTTCATTCTACAGCCTCAGACAAGCTACATAGCATTCCTAGGCTCTCCTCTGATCCCCTGTTACTGTCACTATACTAGCCTCAAACGGGAAATTCATCACCAAATGATAGGTAGACACCACCGCTCTGAACTTTCCCAATGCTACTCTTCCTAATATCCCATTATATGGTGATTCACAATCTACTACAATAAAATCTAACATCTCACCGCAGCTTTGCTCATTCTGCCCGAGAGTCACCTTTAATGTTATCATACCCATGGGCCTTGCTTCCTTGCCATTGAACCCTGACAAGGTTCATTTGGTTTTTTCACCGGAGGATCTCCACGACCCGGTTTGCGGTATCTTTTCCTAGTGGTCTTCATCTTTCTCCGCCATCGCCACCTATTCTACTTTAATATACTTCTCTGCCCTGGTGTGGGGTCTTTTTGGCTAAAGAAGCCTAAAGCAACTTGTTCGTTACTCCCTTTGTGAACGCCTGTATTGTAAATCTCTGATCAAATTGCGTAAATTGAAGGATAGCCTCATTAAAATGAGTTGCATACTGACAAAGGGTTTCTCCTTTCCTCCACCTTAGACCGAGCAAGGAGGTAGTATGACGGTCGGCCTTATAACTTAAGAAAATCTCTCAACGAACAACTTTGCTAACTATGCATAAGAACTGATTGACCCCTCCTATAGTTTGTCATACCATACCCTGGATGTGACGCCCGAGACTTAGTCGTACATTTGATTACTGTTGCATCCACTATTTGTGTATTTTTACTGTGCTTTACTTGTTTCTTTACATGACTACTATTCATCACATTTTTCAACCGTTTATTTTCTTTGAATTAGCATTTTTCTTAAATCATATTAATTGTTTTAGGAATGAGAAAAATGTGCGTTTGAGCTAAATGCATTAGGAGCCTTTGTTTAGAAAATAATTTGTTGAAACTAGTGAATAGTGTTACGTAGTGAAACATTATGTTTTAATTAGTTAACTTAGTTAGTGCGCATTAAACTCGTTTTAAAGCCAACTAGATTCATTTTGGTAGGTATTAAACACTCCCAACTTGACCCCACCCTTTATATTGCTCAACATACACATAACAAGCTCATAAAAAAAAGAGCAAAGCTTGAAACACTATAGCAGGGCTGAACAGCAGCATAGGAGGAGAAGGAGAGATTTTCGCTCAACAAATCCTCATTCCAAGCCAAGCCAAGCTAGAAGCAAGTGCTTTAGAGTGTCTACTAGCCTCTTAGGAGTTTCTACGTGCATTGGTGAGGGATTTCATACCTATTTTTGCATTTTAAAAATGTGACAACTTTCTTGAATTCTTAGATTTGTTATCACATGCTTATGCAATGCTTAAATATGCTTATGTATGTTGTATACAAGTAGTAGAGACCTTATTTATGCATTTTTTCGTAGTTTAAACGGTTGAAATTGCTCGTTGATTATATGGCATGAATAGTGACAGAAAAACTAGGGTTTTGCATAATCAGACCTTATAGCTTGAATTAATGGTTCTAATATATGCTTTAGATGTTAATGAAAGTAGTGTAAAGGCCCCATAGGGTTTAATTGGCCATAACCTATAAAAAGCATGAAATAGCCGACTCTTAGAAAGGGATTTCGGGGTTATCGCGAATCCGGGTAGAATTGGCCTTCACTTTTGGTATTCCTAGGCTAAGTAGACTCTAATCATGCTTTGCTAGCTTCCGTTTGAGTCTCGGGTGAGGTACGTATAGTACAAAGTCAAAAGAGGAAAATTGGGGCTTTAGTGCTAAACGTGGGTATTTGGGCAATTTCGAGGGTCCTAAGGGTGTCTAATGGGTTAACTAGAAGCATGGAATAGACCACTCACGAATCTAGAACAATGGCATGAGTTTGGAAGGAAAACAAGTTGAATTACAAAGGGGTTTAGGTACAAATTCGATTGTCTCACGCTTCTAAGACCTTGACATGACTCCTTGTATGTTTAAATGTGTTTTCAAGATGTTTTGGAGCTTTTGGTATAGTTCTATGTGAATCTTGATTATGCCCCTTTGTAATTTGCTTAATTGCTTATATGAAATTGCTTCTTTTCTAACTGTTTCGAGGACAACCTACTTTGTTGTTCCTCCCATGTGTTATTGTTTCTATTATTGATGTTATACTGCCAATGATAAGTGCATTGCATAGTGGTTGCACAACCATAGTGTTAGGGGCGGTTGTATTACGGGCTTCCCAGTGGATATTCGATCTTCGTGCCCTAATCCCTCACTCGCCTGGTCCAGAGATTGCCAGGGGCTGTTGGGTCATAGGATTATCGGGGTATATCCGGAGTACATCCACTGGAGTGGTTGGGGTAATGCCGGCATATTGATCGTGGTTCGTGGATCGTGGTTCGTGATCAAAGATAAGAGAATTCTGGAGTGTTGGGGTTAAGTGTATCGTATCCTTTGATATGTGTGGTTATTTACTGTTTCAAATGTACTTTACTTGTCTTTCTTGCTTAATTGCTATAATTGTTGCATTGCACATCCCAAGTGGTCTTTATCCCTCACTGGGCCATTGTGGTTGCTCATACCTTGCTAACTTGTTTCAAGAGGTGCAATTGGAAGGGGAGTTGCCTTAGTTGTTGTGTGATACTTGCTTGAGGTGGATGTATTTCCTGTTGGTTATATGAAGACTCTGTTTGTATTACTTATGTCCTATTTTGGAGCCTATGGGTTCATGTATATATTGTTTAGTTATAAGTTTGAATGTAATGTATGATATGTATCCGTGGCATGTATAACTTATATTTATGCTCTTTAGCTACTTTGCATGCTTGGGGGTGAATGTCTGGTTGAATGGTTCTTTTTAATTCCTAAGAATGTTTAAATACTATCGTGGAATGGTATAATAAGCGGTTTCGTAAAGAAGTTATATTGTGAATGCATGCTTGTGTGAATGTAAATTGTTTGTATGTCTTAGGGCTCAGATGGCCTTAAAGCTAGGATCTTTATTTAGAAATGGAATCTTGCTATGTTGTGGCTTATATTATGTTTATAGGTTTTCAGAATCTCCACGGTACAAGAGAGACTTTGTCCGTCTTTTCTAAAATATGTGCCCGGGTTGGGATTGGGTTAAGAATAGCATGGTTATTAGAGCTTTCGGTCTCGTGAGGGATCGGGGCGTTACATTGGATGCTTCCATTAAGGCCCCTGCAAAAGCTTCACACCCAGGCTTCTGACAACTCCATGAACTCCATTTTGTACCTGAACACAGCCATGTGATCTTTAGGGTCTCTATGTCCATCATAGGTGGGAAAATAAGGCAATTTTTACTGGGCGAGCTTCGGAGCATCGTTGATGGCGCGGTTAAATGAATTTGGGCCTCTGAAAACCCTTGCAACCGAGGCAGTATAGGTAGTGCCCCCTATTCGAACACTTTGAGATAAACCTCACGCCGCCATATTTGAACCCTGAGACGAACCTGTGGAATTCACCGTTTCCTCACGCTGCCCCCTAACATGAACTCGATGTCCGGACTCTCTTGGGTTGGTTGTATTTATGGCTGATTAAGTGTTTTGGCGTGAGTGGTTTTGTTAGGATATTTGAGTGGTTGATTATCTAGGTAGTGAGGTGCTGGTTGAGGTGTTGGGTTATGAATGGCTTCTTTCAATTCCTCCAGAGTTCGCAGAATGTACCCAAAATCTACCGGCAGGTTAGTTTGCAGAACTGGTGTTGGGGCGGTAGGATAGTACTACCCTGCGTACCATATTAGCCCTTGTGGATAGTTTTGAGAGTATGTAGAAGGATAATTTGGGTACGGATTTGTGTATGGGTTTGTATATGGTGGGCAGCTTCCTGTTGGTACTTCAACCCCTGGCGGTGGTGGATCAGCCTGCCTAAGGTTAGGGTCTCCCCTGGATAGAATTTCGTATTGGGCTGTTCTACAGCTTCTTTTTCATGTACGCTTACAACACTCCGACTCCTAGTAGTAACCATGGTGCAATCATGTGAAAACTCAGTGGGGAACCTAGAATCGGCCCCATGGTGGGCGCCAACCTATTAAGGTAGAAAAAATGTTGAGCAGCAAGTAGCCTTCACACGATGTTGGGTGCCTGTAAACCAAAGAGGGCTTCACCCGCATTAGCACTCCGATGCTTAATTTAACTTGGTGCTTTTCTGGAAAAAAGTATATAACATATAAGAGTGTGAGTATTTGAAGTGCAATTACCCTTTTCCTGATTAGTCTTTTGGTATTTATAGACATGGTGGCTGTTGAGTAGGGGGAATGAATGAGTAGTGGAGAGTTAGCGGGGGAATAACTGTATGCAACTGCTATCCATGCCTATTGATGGATAGTAACTGACTAAAACTGCTGGATGTGTCCTGACATTGCGGAACATTGCTGTCTGTAACTTCCATCCAATCTAAGGTCTTAAAGCGAGTGCCTCAGATGTTCCTATGCCTCGTCCGACCCCTCCCTTCCCCCCCTCCCCCCAAAGGGTTCTCACCATGCCCTGTCTAAACCCTGGGTGCAATTTCCTTGGGGTCAGATTTGTCCGACCCCTGTTCGAGGTGCCTAATGTTCTTCCTTCGAACTCCTTGACCCCTCTCGAGGGTCATTCTGCAATTCTTATAAATCCTAGGGGTCATACCCATATCAATCATCATGTAAAGTTGATTTGTAAGAGCTATCAACAAATTTCAAGGCTTTCGTAACTTTTGTGGTTGAAGATTCCAGTTGATCAATTCTTTCTTGAGACAACTGTAGATCATCATACAATCAAGCAATGTTATATTTTAGATGTGTTTCTCCATACCTTTCATAGGTAAATGATCTTCATTGGATGACAAATGTCTCACTCCTTAGCTTTTTGTTGATTTTATCAATGGGCAAATGTCTCAAAACTCATTTTCTTGATATTATTTTATCAGCTTCAAGTGAGATTTTGTTTTTTCATTTTCTCCAAAGACTACAACAGTCATACATCCAATATGATCAACGATGTCAACTTATAACTTGAACCTAAAGAAGATATCAATGTGATAAACATGAATTGAAACATGAACATGAAGAAGATAAAATATAATGTTTTGAATCCCAGTATAAAATATAGCATGAAACAATAAAAGAAGAATCCCGATAGTAAATGAAGTTATCTTTCCTAGTTTACTTTGCCATTACCATTAGTTGGGAATGAACTATAAATTATACTTTAATCATTTATGTGAAACAATTATACATAAACTATAATGCCCAAAATTTTAAGAATTTCATGATTTTCACTAATTGATAAAAGAGATGTGTGTTGTCACTCCCAACTCGACCCCACTTGCAATCAGTCAGGACGCAACAGAATTTTGACATTATAACATCTGTAATATGGACACCAGGGTTCTAAATCAACCCTTTATAACAATACACAACCAACTCCAAATTTGAACAACAACCCACAACCATTCATCAACATTCACACCATATATTAAACAACCAAACGACATTCCAACATAAGTCATAAGCCTTCGTTTCAGCAACATTCACAAGCTATACTATACATTTGCAAAATAGATTATAAACTAGTTTGGCAACCTAATCATATTCAAAAGGAAGACTACTAAACTAGTGTTATATAAACCGTTATTTTTGAGTAAGTTATACAATACAACATACTATAGAAGCTAAGACAAAAATACAGAGTACTTCAACATAATTCATGGATAAGACTCTGGCACATAAGACTCTTCCACATAAGGCACATCCTCAGCTTCCTGAGAGACATACCCTAAGTCAGCTCAGTTACACCTAATGACAATAAACGAATGAGGGTGAGCTTATATATAACAAAGCTCAGTGAGGATTCAAAAGATCTTTTGAAAATATTTACTTTACCCTTTAGGAAATCATCCAATGATCAATAATAACAACAACTTCACTAACATCAACATTTCAATTCAGCAACATAAATAACCATTCAAATGTGAAAGGATACACAAGTTGATGTAGTTTCATACGCCATCACGATCTCAATCATCTTCTTATAACTCCCATAATACATAACTGAGGTACCTCATCTAGCCCCTCCCTCTATCGCATCTCCGCCCATGCGAGTTGGGGGTAGTCTATGATAGTCATGTCGTTATCAACCTGACAGCCCGGTGTTGCCCGAGAGGTGGCACACACTATCAAGACTCATGACAATAATAATAAACATCTCATATTCTAGAAAGACAACAAAGTAGGTTATCCTCCAGATCATCATCAATCATCAATCAGTTAACAACATTCCAATCAACATAACATCAATTAAACAACTACAACAACCAAGTTAGATGACAAAGTAGGTCGCCCAACTTAACACACATATCAACATGAATTCAATCCCGAATCTACTCTACAATAATTCAAGAATCAACTACACAAACACTACCAAACAACTAAAGACAACATTAAAGCATTTTAAAGAAAGACTACACAAAATTCTAAAATTTATAACCTACAATCTAGAAAACCAATAACCTCCAAACCACTTTCTATCACTCAACCATCAAGGGAAGTACATAAGCCTTCTCTTAAACTAACCAAAAGCCACAAGCCTAACAACCCTAATTTTGGCAATGCACCTTGGCTGAATTTTTGGACTTTTACTATGGCATTCAAATTGAAAATTCGACATTACAACATTACTACACAATAATTAACAAGCCTATAGAAGCAACAACCATTCAATTCCAACCACTACAACAACAATTATTCAACTATAAGCCAATAAATCAACTTAAATGCCCGAAAATTAGAAATACATGCTATTACCGTTCAAAATGGATATAAATGCATATAATTGGTCCTTGTCATCTTCTAAGCAATAATCTAACATCAATTTAACAAAATAACAACTAACAATACATCAACTAAAATCTCAGCTTGATTTTAAAATAATGAACTATCTTTGTCTCTCATCTTTGATGCAAAACAATGGTAGGAATGTATAGAATGGATGTTGTACAAGCAATTTCAAGCTTTGAATGAAGTCATTTGTCCTTGAATTGTAAAATCTATGAAGAAACTACTTTGAAACCTAAGCAAAATGTCTTCTTTTTTTTCCTCCTTGGATTTTGAGCAAGTGTGTGTTGAGAGTTTATTTTATGAGTATTATGTGTATATTATGCATATATAAGGCTAAGTCAACAAAATAAGTTAAAGTCAAATTTGTCAAATTTTGTCATTTTAGTTGTTTTAGACTATTTTGCTTGCATATAAATATAGCTAACATATATACTATATTTATTAGTATATTTATAGTTGTCAACATATATATGTAAGCGTTTGTAAGCATATATATACATATAGTTAAAATAAAATGCTTATTTTTGCAAAAGAAGATGCAAAATCATATTATTTGTTTTCAAATGTCTTTTGAATGCACAATTAATCTAAAATCATTTAACATCACATATAAAGACATTTATATTAATATACACTAAGTCAACGAAAGTCAACGCAAGAATCGGGTTTAACATAAATCACTATTTGACCTAAAAATGCTACTTTTCGCCTGAAAAGTCTATTTAAATTTCTATTTTGTTTTAGAATCAATTTTTATCAAACACGGGTCTATTAATATTCGAGTTATAGGTTTTAAAACGTTTAAAAGATCAGTTTCAAAATTATAGTGGACGTGTCTTCAAACACTATTCACAAAAATCGATGATAAAATTTTCAATGCATATTTTTATGAAAATTTTATGAATGCTCACATATCATGTAATAGAAGTAATAATCACATAATTATCTAATTTTAATTCAAATAACATATAACAGGTCAAAACACGTAAATGCAAATAAGAACAAATTCGGGGTCTCACATTCTCCTCCCCTTAAAACAATTGCGTCCGCGCAATTCTCGAATTGACAGACAACTAAGTCCTTAATCGTTACATTTTAACAATACTTCTCTTAGTTCTCATTTATCTCTTAGATTGACACCTAAACAAAGACCTCAAAGGAAATAAACTTCGTTGACTGCAAGATGATTATCACAATTCCAAAACAATCATCAATTCATAATTCACTCCCACCTAATATCATATTGCATATGAAAGAAATCACAACTCCAAGGTCTTAGCATGACACCACTACTTATCAATCATCCCCTATTACTCAAAAAGACTCTATGAACACACCGAGGGTTTAAAAACTCATTCATGATAACATGAATGATTACTGATCAAGAGAATATCTCAAAAGTGACATTGGTCAGAATATGGCTATTATGAAATTTACAAGAAAATAAGGATATGGAAAGTCATATTTGAGCCAACAATCAAGTGAACAAGAGGTCAAACAAGTTAGAGAATCAAGAGGCTAATAGTTTAATAAGAAAACATGATAACTAAGATAAGAAATGTTTCAATACCTATCAGTTAAATAAATACGAACAAAAGATGATGACGAGTCAAAACAGTGCTGAGTATGTTGAACAAACATTCTTGAACAAGTAAACATTTCAATTCTCGATGATTGTTCAAGGAACCAACAAGTAAGTTGTACTTGAGGCGAAATAAAATTAAGAGATAAGAGATGATTAATTCAATAGAAAACATGAGTGACAATATAATGAGTATCTCAGCACGCAATAATCAAAGAAGTATAAATAAGAAAGGACAGTGCTGAGTATATTGAATGAGCAATTACAAGCAAAGTAATGGCTCATGATTTAATAATAAAACAATAGGATTAACAAGGATCAACAAGAATGACAATGATGTACTTAGGTAGGGAGTACATCAAGCAAGTGAAATTCGAATAAGTAAAATGGTATACCAAAGGAGAAGTTACTTTTAAATGAATAGTAATAGGATGAAATAAAATATTGAAACCAATGGTTGGAGATATAATGAAATATAGAAGTCTCAAACCTTAACTTCAATAAGCGGCATTGTTATAAGAAGCAAATATGAATGTTAAGAATAGAAACAATGTCAAATGAGTATAGGATCCATTAATCCAATAAACAAAACTTTTAAGAAATAATTGATATGCTAGAAAAGTGTAACTCACTCTCAAATAAGTAAGAATATAGTAGAAAAGAATAATAAGACCAATAGAATTAGGAAGCACAAAAGGGTGTCCCACTTACACACTTAAACACCAATAAATCAAATCCTATAATCTACCTCTCTCACCAAAACAAGACACTAAGAAGAGTTAGAAAATCTAATCAGTCTTACAATCAGTCTAAAATTTACATTCTGCACCAGACCAATCATTAAACAAAATAAATCACTAATTATCAAACAAGATTCACTGATGAAGACTCCAAAATCTGATAACACAAAACAGATTTATACTAACCCATTATAATACAAGAGAATCCTCAATCAACAATTTAGAAAGTCATACCACCTAGAACTCAAAAGCTCGATGTAGGCAAGTAAATGTTCAGTCACCAAAATGCATTCTTATTTTTTCAAATAATTCTATCTCCCAACAATTACATCTTCGAATAAAGTAACTTTAGTCAAGAATCACTCTAATTGGCTCCGAGGTTTAAAGATCAAAACTTCAAAATAACATTTGATAAGATAGCAATCCCAAGTAGTAGAAATATATACATGTTATACTACACTTCATTCCATTCACAAAATACATCACTAATTCATCAAATAAATTCATTCTAAAATAACCTCAAGAAAGTATAATATAAGTTGAGACTCCAAAAGTGCATGATCACATCTTCAAGGGAATCTCTACTTATAACTCATCTCCAAATAATAACAAGTTAAACATGGCAATAAAAGCAATTCTAATTATCAAAATATATTGTTATTCCTTGAACAACTTCATTGTCGTTAAAGGAACATCAAGATTAAATCCATTAAGTTGAAACTAAAATCCATAAACATAATAATTAGAATCTCACTGATAGACTACTAGAGTAATAATAATAATTCAAGATCACGACCTACTTCTATTTTTGAGAGCTCTTGCAGCCACCCTTACTTCACCCAAAAGAATCACCCACAGTTATAGCATATATACAATTATATCACACGAAAACAGGTACAACATAATGCATGATTACCAAATAATACAATATTATCACATAACGCACAATTTAGCACATAGGAAGCCAATATCTCATAAACATGTTATATCACGTAAACAAGTTATAAACAATTAAAGCCACATAAGCAACATACTGCACATAAGTCAAATTGACCACGTAACTCACATTAATCACCTAAGGTATATTAAGCACCTAAAGTATGTTGTTTCACACAAGCAAATTATACACAATTAAAACCACATAAATAACTAACTTCACACAAGACACTTTGACCATATAAAACACATTTGTCACATAATACACATTAATCACGTAATGCTCATTGGCTGCATACAACACATTGAGTACATAAGGCACGTTGTCACATCAAACATATTGACCATATTAGTTCACTTAATACATAAGGCATATTGATCACATAGAAAGTTAATCACATAAGTAAGTTAATCACATAAACACATAATCATATATTTCACTTTTTCACTTAGTACATGCTTTCATACAAAGACTACTACCCATATTCCGAGGATACCCCGACTGACAGCTAACATGCGCACTGATACCACTTAATGTCATGCCCCAACTCAACCCCATTTATAATCAGTCAGGACGCAGTGGAATTTTGGCATTATAACATCTGTAATATGCACAGCAGGGCTCTAAACCAACCCTTTATAACAATACACAACCATTCATCAACATTCACACCATATATTAAACTACCAAACGACATTCCAACATAAGTCATAAGCCTCCGTTTCAACAACATTCACAAGCTATACTATACGTTTGCAAAATAGATTATAAACTAGTCTAGCAACCTAATCATATTCAAAAGGAAGACTACTAAACTAGTATTATACAAACCATTATTTTTGAGTAAGTTATACAATACAACATACTATAGAAGCTAAGACAAAAACACGGAGTACTTCAACATAACTCATGGATAAGACTCCGGCACATAAGACTCATCCACAAAAGGCACATACTCAGCTTCCTGAGAGACGTACCCTAGGTCTGGCTCAGTTACACCTGATGACAATAAATGAATAAGGGTGAGCTTATATATAACAAAGCTCAGTGAGGATTCGAAAGATCTTTTGAAAATATTTACTTTACCTTTTAGGAAATCATCCTATGAGCAATAATAACAACAACTTTATTAACATCAACATTTCAATTCAACCATATAAATAACCATTCAAATGTGAAAGGATACACTAGTTGATGTAACTTCTACGCCATCACAATCTCAACCATCTTCTTATAACTCCCATAATACATAACCAAGGTACCTCATCTAGCCCCTCCCTCCATGGCATCTCTGCCCATGTGAGATGGGGGTAGTCTATGATAGTCATGTCGTTATCAACCCAATAGCCCGATGTTGCCCGAGAGGTGGCACACACAATCAAGACTTATGACAATAATAATAAACATCTCATATTCTAGAAAGACAACAAAGTAGGTTGTCCTCTAGATCATCGTTAATCATCAATCAGTTAACAACATTCCAATCAACATAACATCAATTAAACAACTAAAACAACTAAATTAGATGACAAAGTAGGCCACCCAACTTAACACACATATCAACATGCATTCAATCCCGAATCTACTCTACAATAATTCAAGAATCAACTACACAAACACTACCAAACAACTAAAGACAACATTAAAGCATTTTAAAGAAAGACTACACAAACTTCTAAAATTTATAACTTACAATCTAGAAATCCAATAACCTCCAAACCACTTCCTATCAGTCAACCATCAATGCAAGTACATTATCCCTCTCTTAAACCAACCAAAAGCCATCCATCACAAGCCCAACAACCCTAATTTTGGCAATGCACCCTGGCTGAATTTTTGGACTTTTACTATGGCATTCAAATTGAAAATTCGACATTACAACATTACTACACAATAATTAACAAGCCTATAGAAGTAACAACCATTCAATTTAAACCACTACAACAACAATTATTCAACTATAAGCCAATAAATCAACTTAAATGCTCGAAAATTAGAAATACATTCTATTACCATTCAAAATGGATATAAACGCATATAATTGGTCCTTTTCATCTTCTAAGCAATAATCTAACATCAATTTAACAAAATAACAACTAACAATTTATCAACTAAAATCTCAACTTGACTTTAAAATAATGAACTATATTTTTCTCTCACCTTTGATGCAAAAAATGGTAGGAATGTGTAGAATGGATTCCGTACAAGCAATTTCAAGCTTTGAATGAAGTCATTTGGCCTTGAGTTGCAAAATCTATGAAGAAATTACTTTGAAACCTAAGCAAAATGTCTTCTTTTTTTTCCTCCTGGATTTTTGACCAAGTGTGTGTTGAGAGTTTATTTTATGAGTATTATGTGTATATTATGCATATATAAGCCTAAGTCAACAAAATAAGTTAAAGTCAAAGTTGTCAAATTTTGCCATTTTAGTTGTTTTAGACTATTTTGCTTGCATATAAATATAACTAACATATATACTATATTTAGTAGTATATTTCTAGTTGACAACATATATATGCAAGCATTTGTAAGCATATATATACATATAGTTAAAATAAGATGCTTATTTTTGTAAAAGAAGATGAAAAATCATATTATTTGTTTTCAAATGTCTTTTGAATGACAATTAATCTAAAATCATTTAATATCACATATAAATAAATTTATATTAATATATACTAGGTCAATGAAAGTCAACGCAAGAATCGGGTTTAGCAAAAATCACTATTTGGCTCAAAAATGTTACTTTTCGCCCGAAAAGTCTATTTAAATTTCTATTTCATTTCAGAATCAATTTTTATCAAACACGTGTCTATTAATATCCGAGGAATAGGTTTTAAAATGTTTAAAAGATCAGTTTCAAAATTATAGCGGACGTGTCTTCAAACACTATTCACAAAAATCGAATATAAAATTTTCAATGCAGATTTTTATGAAAATTTCATGAATGTTCACATATCATGTAGTAGAAGTAATAATCACATAATTATCACATTTTAATTCAAATAACATATAACAGGTCAAAACACGAAAGTGCAAATAATAACAAATTCGGGGTCTCACATGTGCATTTATCCATTGCAGTTACTTGATGTAAACTCTTATTCAAGAACAATAAGAATATTGATTTCTCTCTCTTTCATACTTTTTTATTATTTATGTTTTTATTTTCTAAAGGGATAAACGTACGTTCAATAATGTGCAAAAAGATGACCAGATTCTGCTATTTATAGACGTTCAAATGAATAGGTGTCTTCCATCAAGACACCAAATCAGAATAGACATACCTCTTTATTAACCAATAGGATTTAAGTAAGTTAATTTACATATTAAACCTATTAAATTATTATACTATTTAATAAAATCACAAGGCCTTTTTATTTATTCGTGGGCCACAATAATTGTAACATTCTCCCACTTGGCCTATGTGACATCTATTATAGTTTAATAATACCATAATGTGCACAATTATGTTATCTTAATTCTTTCTTTACATTGGCCATGTAATATCATCAATAAGTAATAAGCTAATGAAAGTCATGACAGTTTTATGTCATTAATTCCAACATAGTCCCTTTCACGTACTATAACACTAGTTCGTTAATATGACCCATAATAAAAGGTACATTAATGGTCCAACTATAATGTCTCCATTTAAAACTATATATGTTACCTTTCATCTATATCAATTATGTATATTAAATAGAAACAGATAAATCAAAAACCCATAAGTGAGCTCAAGCATATGAAATAGAGAAACTTAATAAAGCTATAATACAAAATCAATAATGACATTCAATTATGCCCATTCTTTCAACATGCTTATTAAATGTTTTGGGAGGCAATCCCTTTGTTAATGGATCTGCAATCATAGGATTAGTGTTATTGTGTTATATTGATACCCTTTGTTTCTAAACTTCTTCTTTAACGGCAAACTATTTCAATTCCATGTGTTCTACACCCTTTGGATACTTGTCATTTTTTGAGAAAAATACTGCTGCGAAATTACTAGAGTAAATTTTCAGTGACCTAACAATACCGTCGATAATTTCAAGTCCTAAAATAAAGTTTCGCACCATAATCCATGAACTACGGCTTCAAAACATGCCATAAATTCAACCTCCGTAGTGGATGCAACAATGGCAAACTGTTTCACACTTTTCTATGAGACGGCTCCTCTAGCTAAAAGGAACAAAGAGCCAAATGTGGATTTTTTTTGTATTAGTACATCCAATAGAGTTTGAATCTAAATATCTAACTACCTTTAATTGGTCGCTTCTTCTATAAGTGAGCATGATATCTTTTATTCCTTGCAAGTATTTGAGAACTTTCTTTGTAGCTTTTCGATGATCTAATCCCGGATTACTTTGATACCAACCAAGAATTTTGACAAAAAAACTGATGTCTAGCCTAGTACGGGTTTGTGGATTCATTTATCTCCCAACGATAGAGGTGCAAGAAATATTTTTCATTTGTTCATGTTCCAATTCGATCTCTGGACATTGCATAAGGTTAAATTTGTCCCCTTTCTAAATTGAAACAATTTATGCTGAACATTTTTCCATATTGAATCTCTTTGAAATTTTAATAATATATGCCTTTTGAGACAACCCTCATAATTCTTGTGATTTATCACAGAATATTTCAATTCCTATCCCATAGGTTGCCTGTACCATATCTTTCATTTCAAAACTCTCAGAGAGAAAGTACTTGGTTTCATGTAATAAACCAAGATCACTTGTAGCAAGCAAAATGTCATCAACATACAAAACTAGTATAATAAACTTGCTTCCACTGACCTTCATATTTATATTACACCGATCAATGGTGTTTTTCTTAAATCCAAAGGAAGTTATGGTATTAATGAATGTCGGGCTTTAAAGGAACCCATACGTGCCTTAATCAGCCGAGATATCCAGGCTCGAAACCCTACACTATAGCATATATCCCAAATTACAATGTCTAAGATAGTGGTGCTTAGAGATTTACAAGATACTTACACCAAAAATATTTCATTAACAAAGGTATGTACAACTCTTTTTCTTTTCCTCTTTTTTCATTGTTTTTTTTTTCTTTTTTAGAGTGTACATACAAACAGAGTAACATAACATAATGTACATACATGACATAAGGGTTCAGGTTTCAATCACAAAAAGTTCTCATAACAAACGGTAATCATATCTTATGCCTTTCATAATCATATACCTATCAATTGAGTAAAAGAAGAACAACTAGGCTTACTAATGAATACAGTAACCCAAAGTTTTTCTTATAGAGTTTCCTCATAGTTTTCAATACATAGCTAACAACACAGGTTCTCAAGTCATCTAAATCATCTTCTTTAAACAAGTAAGGTAGCAAAATACTCTTTCTCATGAACAATATGGTGTTTTTCTTGCATAATTTGAAAAATATCTTCATGAAATATGTGCACCCCCACACAAAAACTTTGATTGTCCTCAAGTAAATAGCAATGTAAGCAGTGAGAGTGTAATATACAAATAATAACACAATAACAAATGCTACATCCTCAAACCTATAGTTTGCTTATTGTTCAGCACATGTTGATCAGGTATAAAGGAAAATGTAGTAAAGAAATATATCACCTGATATGAAACATTTCTATGTTGATGTAAAAATGTGTCTACTCATCTTTGTCAAAAAGATGTATCATTTTATAACTCATTAAAGATTAGTAGACAAAAGTTTGTAGGATTATTATCAACACAAATGGTTAACTATACTAAATAAATAAAAATTGTCAAACAAATATATAGGGGAGAAACCAAAAAGAAATATGGTCACGGAAAATAACTAATACATAAAGCAAATAAATAAACTACCCAGACCATTTAGACTCTTTTCTGGGGTTCTAGAGTTGATATTATTGAACAGACTAGCTTTTCTAGAGGTTTTTATGCTCACGACTTCTAGTGTTTTCCTTCGGCACACTTAAGGCCAAAGCCAGTTGCACAGGGTCAAGGATAGAACAGTGGGGTTTTACGTCACAGATGTTACGTCTGGTGTATGCTCACACTTTTAACTACCTTATCAAGTAATATCCAATAGACTCAAACTACATTAAGTTGGTGGAGTAGCTCGCACTATAAGACAGAGTTGCACAATTAAGCCAACTACACATAGAAACGTACAGTGACCACAAGTAGAATGATATTGGTACCTCTATGAATATTCCTCAGGGCTAAAACCCAAACTACCTAAAGCTGGAGAGAGATTCAAAGAGTACATGAAATGACATAAATTAAACAAATATTTACACAAAAGATTAATAGGTTGTCTCCTAGCAGCGCTAAGTTTAACGTCTTCAGCCAGTTGTACTAAGTTGTAATGACTTTAGCTTGGCAGAATCCCATTTAAGGAATGAAGGCAAAGTCCTGAAGTTCTACAGATTCAACTTTATAAGGGACCGCATTTGGATTGAATACATGTTTCAATCTTTGTCCGTTGACTGTGAGGAGATATCCATCTGTGGGATGCTTAATCAAGATAACTCAAGATGGATATGCTTTAATCACCTCATAAAGACCATCCCACTTTGTTCTTAATTTGCTCGGGACAAACTTCAATGTAGAGTTAAACAACCAAACTTATCAAAAAGAGAGAAAGTCTTTCTTAGAATGAATCTATCATGAATTGTCTTCATTATCTCTTTGTAAAGTTTGGCATTCTTATAAGCTTTGAAGCGAAGCTCTTCCAGTTCACACAGCGCCAACTTTTTACTTTTTCCTGCCTGTTGAAAGTCAAAGTTCAGGGCGTTAATAGCCCAATAGGCTTTATGCTCTAATTCAACAGGAAGGTGACAAGCTTTACTGTATACTAATCTATACAGGGACATGCCGATAGGAGTTTTGAAAGTAGTACGGTTGGTCCACAATGCGTCATACAGACGACTGGACCAATCTTTACGATCGGGCTTAACAGTTTTCTGAAGAATTGACTTGATTTCCTCATTCGACACTTCTACTTGTCTACTTATTTGTGGGTAGTAAGGCATTGCTACTTTGTGGGAGACTTAATATTTTCTTAATAAGGCTTCAAGTGTCCTGTGACGGAAATGTTATCCTCCATCACTAATAAGTACACGTGGCACCACGAATCAAGAAAAGATGTTCTCTTTGATGAACTTGACCACAACTTTATGGCCATTGGTTCGGGTTGCCCCTGCTTCTACCCATTTGGACACATAGTCCACACCAACAAGAATATAAGTATAACCTGAGGAATGAGGAAAGGGACCCATGAAGTCTATACCCCATACATCGAATATTTCACATATGAGAATAGGTGTAAGGGGCATCATGTCCTTTCTTGATATAGAGTCAGCTTGTTAACATTGGGAGCAATTTTTACAAACTTGCTGGGCATCTTTGAAAAGAATGGGCCAGGATAACTCACTTTGAAGGACTGTGGCAGCTGTCCTTTTTCCTCCAACATGTCCACCACATGCTTTGGAGTGGCAGAATTGAAGAATACTATTAAATTTTTCCTTAGGTACACATCTCCTAATGACCTGATCGGCACAAATTTTGAAAAGATAGGGATCTTCCCAGATAAAGTACTTAACTTGTGCCATGAATCGTTCCTTCTCTCTTTTACCCCAATGAGTTGGAAACTCTTGGGCAGCAAAATAATTGACAAAGTAGGTATACCACGGGTTCTTATGTGAGATGGCAAAATGTTGTTCATCAGGGAACGTATCTTTGAAAAGCAGAGTATCAATAGGAGAATCACGTACCAAACGTGATAGATGATCAACTACAAAGTTCTCGCTTCCTTTCTTGTTCTTGATCTCAAGGTCGAACTCTTGAAGGAGTAATAGCCAACAAATTAAATGGGGCTTTGAATCCTTTTTGGTCAGTAAATACTGCAAAGCAGCATGGTCTGTGTAAACTATAACTTTGGATCCTAAGATGTAAGATCTGAACTTATCCAAAGAAAAACTACAACTAGCCATTCCTTTTCAGTGGTTGTGTAGTTCTTTTGCGCATCATCCAAGGTTTTACTGGCATAGTATATCACAGTAGACAGCTTATCCCTATGCTGTCCTAATACAGTTCCCACTGCATAGTCTGATGCATCGCACATTATCTCAAAGGGGAGATTGTAGTCAGGAAGTTGGATAATAGGAGCAGATGATAACAAGGATTTAAGCTTCTCAAAAGCTTCTAAGCACTTATCATCAAAATTGAACTCAGTATCATGTGCTAGAAGACTAGAAAGAGGTCGAGCTATTTGGCTGAAGTCCTTGATGAAACGTCAATAAAAACCTACGTGACCAAGGAATGATTGGATATCACACACTGTCTGGGTTGCAAGCAGCTTTTCCATTAGCTCAACTTTGACTGGGTCCATATGGATTCCATCTTGTGTAACAACATGACCAGAACTATACCTTGTCTAACCATAAAGTGGCTCTTTTCCTAACTTAGAACCAAGTTTATTTCAATGAATCGGTCTAATACTTGTGAAAGGTATGTCAGGCATTCACCAAAGGTAGTTCCAAATACTGAGAAGTCATCCACGAAGACTTCAAGGAACTTCTTGATCATATCCGAGAATAGGGCCATCACACATTTTTGAAACATCGCAGGAGCATTGCAAAGACCGAAAGGCATACGTCGAAATGCAAAGGTCCCATAAGGACATGTGAAATTAGTCTTTTCCTGATCTTTAGGAAAGACTAGGATTTGGTTATATCCCGAATACCCATCTAAAAAGCAATGGTAGCCTTGTCCGGCTACTCTATCTAGGACTTGGTCAAGGAAAAGCAAAGGGAAGTAGTCTTTCCTTATTTTGAAATTGAGTTTTCTATAGTCAATGCATACACGCCACCCTATTGTGGTGCGTGTATGTGAAACCCCACTTTCTTGCTTATCTCGTTTTACGTGCTATACCTTGTTTTGCGTGCATATGATCTGTTTATGTGTTATAGGACCTAGAAAGTTATAATTTTGATGTCAATACTCCTAATACGTGATAAATGTGCATTCATGAAATTTTCATAAAAAACGGAGTCAGAAATTTTATCGTCGATTTTCAGTGAATAGTATTTTTGAAACACGTCCGCTAAAATTTTGAAACTGGTCTTTTTAACCCTTCTAGACCTAGTCCACGGACTTTAATAGACATGTGTTTGATGAAAACGGATTTCAAATCGGCTTAAGAATTTATTAGGGTTTTTACACCGACTTTTGCGAAAATCGAGTTTTAAGCCGACTCGGGTGAAATTGTTGGATTGTAAAACTTCTTGTCACCTAAAAATAATTTACTTGAGCTAGTTTGGGTGTTGAATAAATGTTTTGAACTTTGGTGATCAAGAAAATGCATTTAAAGTCATTAAAACACAAAAATACCAATTTAAATTAACTTTGACTTTATTTAATTATTGACCTTATAAGCTAATATCACCTACACACACTCACACAACACAAAAACACCACCACACACACACACATTGCCGTGAGTTTGAGGGAGAGAAAGCCAAAGAGATTTCAAAGCTTTTCAATCCAATTTTTCAAAGAAAAACCTAGTTTTTGTCCGTAGAACTTCGCACCGACTTGGATTCTGCTTGTTGGGCACGCATAGCACGTATTCCTAGGCTTATATCGCATCAAAGGTGAGAGAAAAATTCTAGATCTCAAAATGTCATTTTTATGTTTTTGCGTATAAATGAAGATTGAACCGTTAGAATTGTAATCTGATGTTAGATTATTGCTCCTTGCATGCTAGGGATCGTTATATACTAATACTACGAATTTTTGTCGGATGTAGCATAATTTTTATTTTCCGGGTATTTAATTTTAATTAAAATGTTCAAAGTTGATTTAAATGAGTTGTGTTGATCGAAATCGATTGCCGTCGATTTCTAAATACTTGATAATTACGTGTTAGCGCTGTTGTAATGCCGAATTTTTGATTACATTGTTCGTGTGAAAATCCAGAAAATCCAGCCATGACATCCTAGGGTTTTAGGGTTATCGGGCATGATTTGCAGGTGTTATGGTGGATTTCTGAGAGGCTAATGTAGTAGGTTGAATGGGTGAGTGATAGGAACTGATTTGGCAATGTTTGGATTAGTAGATTGTAAGTTATGAATTTTAGAAGTTTAGGTTGTCATTCTTTAATTTCTTGAACGATGCCTTTAGATGGTTGGGTGGTGTTCGAGTGTTGAATGGTGAGTTGTTGATGAGTAAATTAGGGTTTAATTGTGTATATTATGCATGTCCGGTTAGATGGCCTACTTTGTCATCTAACTTCGTTGTTTGTTGTTTAATTTAATATTGATGTTATATTGATGTTATTGATTGATTATTATTGAGTTCGGGAATCGGGCACTTTCGTTGCTGATCTCCCAATTGATTGATTGGTGATTGATTGATGATTGATGATTGATGATTATGGAGTCTTGGTATGTATGTGCCACCTCTCGGGCAACGTTGGGCTGTCGGGTTGATAACGGCATGACTGCCATAGGCTACCCCCAGCTCGTATGACGGAGGTGTCATGGAGGGAGGGGCTAGTGAGGTACCTCGGGTGCGTGAGTAATGGGGAGTTATAAGAAGAACGGTTGAGATCGTGATGGCGTTTGGAGCTACACCAAATAGAGTATCCTTTAATGAATGGTTATATAGTTATGTGATGATAATGTTATTATTGTTGTTGTGTGTTTACTTGCTCAAAGGACTAAATCCAAGGAGCGTAGTGAATACTGTCGAGATCTATCGGATCCTCACTGGGCTTATGTATATAAGCTCACTCTCTATTATTGCATGCTTACAGGTGTTGCAGAGCCGGATTACGGGTACGTGCCTCCTGAGGAGGAAAATGTGCCTTACGTGGACGAGTCATATGTTCTCGAGTCTTATCCATGATTATATGTTGTTTAATGTCATGTATATTAGCTTAATAGACTTTTATATGCTTTATGGTTCTTATTGTAATAGATGTTGAAAGATGATGATCCAAATGATGTTAACTTAGTGGCTTTCTTTTGTCTATGGTTAAGTTGTAGTTGTGTCTCAACTTATTTTTGAAATGTATGATAAGGTTGAGGTATTGTATGTCATGTTGGAACGGAGGCGTATAACGAGGATGGTTTATTGTATAATATGGTTGTGTTGTATGTTGTTGTTTGTATTGAGGAATTGCTGGATGTATGATGTTTTATGAGGTTGCTTTAGAACCTCGGAAATCTATTTACTGTCGTTATGCTGCCGAAATTCCGTTGCGTCCTGACTGATTATAGATGGGGTCGAGTTGGGGCGCGACAGTGTAGATATTAGCTCCCGTTTGTAATTAGGAACCACAGTAATCCCAGATTTTTTCGGTACAACTTGTACTGGACTTACCCATGGACTATCAGAAATCGGGTATATAATACCCACATTAAGCAACTTAATGATATCTTTGTGGATGACATCACCCATATCTGGGTATAGTCTTCTCTAAAATTCTCGAGAAGGAGAAACTCCCTCCTCGAGATGAATTTTGTGCATACACACAGAGGGATCAATTCATTTCAAGTTCAAAAATTGTCCAACCTATCGCCTGTTTATGCGTGCTTGAGACCTTTAATAATCTGTCTTCATGGTTGGGAGTCAAGTCCGAGGCTATAATGACTGGCAGGGTCTCACTAGGTCCAAAATCAACATACTTAAGATGTTGGGGCAAAGTTTTGAGTTCCAAAGCTGGTAGAGACTCAATGGTGGGACAATCAGAGACTTCAGGGAACAGAGTTGTTACTTAATCGATTTTATTTGGATCAGCAACAATGGAAGTAGAGGTGACCATTTTAGAAGAAATGTCGCATTCGTTCAATAGTCATTCAAGTTCGACTATCTTCTCATCAGGAGTAAAAATGATTGGGCAAACTCATCAATACTTAAGTCAACAGTATGAACATGGAAGCATTTTTCTTCCTCATAGTGGTTCAACTTATTGGCTATATCAGCAACCCTAAGTTTTGTTCTCATGTTCCCAAATGTTAGTTCAATCATTCTCATCCTACAGTAAATAACAGCATTACTTGTTGCTAAGAATGATCTGCCTAATAAGACGGGAGTGGTATTTTTGTTATCAAGGCCTAAGTCCATATCTAACACAATAAAATCCACTGGGAACAAAAAAATTCCTACTCTAATAATGACATCCTCTACAATACCTTGAGGTCTCCGCTCATATCTATTTGCTAGTTGGAGGGTTACATTTGTCGGTGTTAACACTCCAAGACCAAACCTTTGGTAAACTGTGTGAAGGATGAGGTTAACACTAGACCTTAAGTCTAGCAATGCGTTTTCTATGTGTTGGTCATTAATTAAGTATGGAATGGTAAAAGCTCTTAGGTCACTGCATTTCTGAGGCAGTCCTCTAGTGCAGATATTACTAATCTTTTCGATAAGACGAACCTTCTTAGGAATGGAGTTGGTCCGTCTCTTTTTCACACATAAATCCTTCAGAAATTTGGCATAGGCTGGAATCTGTTGTATTACCTCAACTAATGGAAAATTGATCTTAATGTCTTTCAAATACTCTAAGACCTTGGGTTGTTTAAGATCATCAATCAGTTTCGGACGGGATAGAGCTGTTGGGAAAGGTACGCGAGAAAATACGTCAACTATTGACTCTACCACTAGGTTCTCAGTCCTAGGAGAGTCATTGACATTGCTATTTAAAACCTCAATCTCTGGTTCATCTATCTTCTCAGGAACATCATTACTTTTATCTCTAACTTGATTATCAATTATTTTTCTACTCCTAAGGGTAGTCACGGCCTTAGCCTGTTCGTATGCAGTCTCAGTTTGGACAGTACTACACTATCCTCATGGATTTACCACAGTCTGAGATGGAAGCTTACCCTTGTCTCTCTTTTTTAAAGTTTGGGTCATCTGCCCGATTTGTCCTCAAGTTTAGCAATAGACTATTGCTGAACTTGGAACATTTGCACAAGTTTGTCAAATTTATCATCAAACGATAACTATATAGGAGGAAGAGTGAGGACATTGTTACGTTGTGTTCGGAACTAATCTCTCTGAACTTGGTAAAATCTCGGAGGGTTAAAGTTTTGAGGTCTTTGATATGGCTGTTGAGGGAAACGATTATCAAAGTCTCCCTATTGTCTTTGCAATTGTTGTTGAGGCTCAAAGTTTCCTTGTTGATTTTGGATTTGTTATTGACTGAGGCTCTTGATTCCCTTGTCACCATAAAAATGCGGGATTGTCTCGCTAGCCAGATTATATGTATTGGAAAAAGGATTATGATTCTTTGTATATCCTTGAGCGATATAGACTTGTTCTTGCATGAACTCAAGAAATTGTGATTCGATTGGGCAATCTAGAGTAGAATGATCTACTGCAGAGCATACGACACATATTTTCGAGTTCTGAGGGACTAGTGCAGAAGTAGACCCTAGAGATATAATTTTTTTTTTACTGGCAATGCTAGGGCATCTACTTTTCAGTCAATTGGGAATTAGGGTTAGAGTTAACTTCGAACAATGCCCTCTTTTGGAGATTAGGAGTACTCCTACTCTCTCTCTCATCTGTAGTGTTCTGGAGAGAGTCTTCAACAATATTCTCTATCCTACTCCAAGCTTCATTTGATGTAAGGTTATAAAAACCTTCATTGCTCATTGAATTAACCATCATTTTCTGTTGGGGTGTAAGTGTTAGAGATATGCCCTAATGCTATAGATGACCTATGTAGGGCATTTTGATGTAAATATATGTTTTATTAATGGCATTTTGAGTTGACATTCATATTCTCTGTCTTATATTGTATGAAGTGTCCTTATGTTTTTCTTAGAAGAAATATTTTTTAAAAGTTGTTTAGAATATCTTGGCGTATTTCTTTAATATGATTAGCATTAGAAGTTATTCATAGTCCTTAGATTATTCAACCGAGACTAGAATAATCAATTATTGACTATCATATGTAGTTACTTTTGATTAATATATGATATTCATGATAAAAGATGGCGTGCCTCGAGCCATAATAGCATGTAATGCGATTAACTTACATATGAATGATTATTAGTAGAATAGATTATTGAATGTGGCATGAGTAATAAACTACATGACTTTGGATTAATAGTTTTATTACTCGTTGTGATTGTGCAAGTAATCCTCTGACTTGAGAAATTACGACTGTCTGATATATCAGGGTTTAGATTTTAGCACTAGGACAATACTTGTCTTTATTTATAAAGATGGGTTACGGTCGTTTGCAGTTTACTCCTTCGGTATAGAGATTGACCGGTAATTGTCAAGATAGGATCTGTTAACTTTCGATAGGAAGCGATATCCTATGCGATCTAATTTCGGTAGTTGAATGAGAAAGTCCTTGGCCAAGGTGTGATGATGGAAATGAGTATTTCTATGAACGTCATCTCTCATTCTACCGTTTAGATCTGAGCATATAATCGAACCAAATGACTTAATCATTTCATGGTCCTTATTCGATAGGGATATTTTAACAGAATGATCATACTGCACGTTAATTCTCGACTGTAAATAGATTCACAAGAGATTGACTTCATTACCATATATATTGTCATGATATGTTACTAGACATCACTCTAGAATGTGAGGGTATTCTGAGAATGACGGGGACATTTCCGAAATAGATTAAAAGGGTTTAATAGTCCCTCATCGCTGTACGGTAGTGAATTTAGAAAACCACACACATTCGAGTATCATGAATAGAGTTTCTGTAATGAGCTTATAATAAGTTTAGAAATGTTAAGGAGTTAACGTTGTTGTATTAGGTCATTAAGTAGTAATGGGCCAAAAGTATAATTATTGAAAGTATTGGGGCCAAAGTAAAAATATAGAAAGTTAGTTTCTAATAAATTAATCTAATATTGATTAGGATTAATTTAATTATAATCTATGGCTAATATTTAAACTTGTTTAAATCTATGGCTAGGATTTGGCAAGATTAAGTGGAAAATTCCATAATTTTCCACTATCACCTACAACCCAATAAACAAATATATCACACAAGACACCAAGTTGCATAGTAGACATAAATGCATGAAAAACTACAATTTCATGACACAAGGTTGTCTTGAAAGCTTGGATGCATGGAAGACTTCAAATGCACAAGACACAAGTATGCATAGATAACATATATCCATAGAAAGCAAGAAAAAAAAAATCAGATTTTTGAACACACAACAAGCAAGAGCAAAAATCTGAAAAATATTTCTCTCTATTTTCTCTCTCAATTTCGGCCAAAGCAAGCTTGCTTGGCTAGGCTTGTTCTCTTGCTTTCTAAACTTGAGTAAGCTCATATTTTCATCCAAATAGCTAGTACATACATTTGGCTTGTGGAGAAGAAGCTCTTGGATGCTCGTGTGGACGAACTAGAGCTTTTGCACGTGTGAAAGGCTTAATCATCATTCTTGTGGTGCTTCTTCATTCTTTTTGCTAGATTTTCAAGAGGTATACCTTGATAACTCTTGTTCATTCATATATATGCTTATATATATGTAATATATATGTTGATTACATGGAGTAGACATAAGTTTTATGGTGAATACAAATGTTATGATGCTGAAAATTTTTGAAATCATGGTTTTGCTTCCACCTAGCTCATTATATGTTGTGATTCACCTCTTGTAAGCACGATCCTTTCAAGTGGTATCAGAGCCATCTTTGTGTAGTCCATGTAATCACATATATATGCTTAAAGTTTCAAGAGTTTTGAGCACAAGAGAACTAGAACACAAATTTTTGCATGAATAGATGCTTAAAATTTTGTGCAACTTAAACTGTCCACTGTTTTTGTATGGATGTTTTGACTGCCCAAATATTGTTGTTTATGGCTGATTTTTGGACACGTTATGCTATAGAGATAGTAGAATATTTCATCCTCTAATATGCATCTCCTAATTTCGTGGTTAAGGATTTCATTTAGATCAATTTATATAACCTCACTGATTCTCGCACTATTCTGGACAGACTACATAGTGTCTGCTCCGAGAGGTATAACTTAGTGAGTTTAACTCCGAATTGAGTTCTATTTGATTCTAAAACTATTTACGCTCAAAGAGCTATCTGTATGTAAAATTTGAGAAGTTTTGGAGACCTGTAGATATGGTAAATGAGCCAAATAAGTTGGTGCATGTGCAGCAGATTTATGATATGTCATAAAATTGAAAGCTATGACAAACTAAGAACTCAAATCGGTCCATGAAATGAAAAAGGATTTGTGTTGGGCCTTATTCAACAAATATGTGTTTAAAATGGTTTTATTGAGTTCTTTTATGTGTTGTTTAACATGAGATGTTAAAAGCTCAAACTATGAAGCTAGTTGCATTAGTTGTTTACTAGCTAACTTGTATTGCTAAGTTGATGATGTATGTGATGCATTTACTTTGCTTTATAAGTTTGTGTGGATGAATGGACGGTGAATTTGATTATAGACTTGGTTAATGGATGAATGATTGGTTGTAATTTCATTAGATGGCTTTGTAACTAATTTAATCATTCGTTTGGGTTGTAATAGAGACATAAGTCTCAATTTACTTTTCTTGCACATGAGAGAATCTTGTAGTGAGGCATATTGTATGTAAATCTTCAAGAAGCTTGCAAGAAGATCATACCAAGGCATTCAAGGTGTTGGGAGGCCATTAGATGTTCAGTGAAATCAAGAAGTCAAGACCGTGGAAGACATTTGATGTGCTTATTAGGTTTAAGGCTTTTCTTGATTTAATTTAATCCAAGTCCGTGATCCACCACCATATGTGTTGCATATTTGCTATTTTATTTGCTATATGTGACATTAGCTTATTTAATAGTCTTATGTGCATATGTGAGATCTTAGAATGTTTCAAACCTCTCTACGTGCAAACTCACGTTAGATTTAAATGGTAAAAGAGTTTATCGTAGACCACTGCCATCCTAGAACTTATAAACTTAAAATGGTTATTTTTTGTCTAACCCAAAGGTAGAAAGATGTAGCTCACAATAAGTTTTAATGAGTTTCTAGCATACAAAGTGATGTAGTTGTGTACCAATATCATGTGGCCAAGAACACACCAAAGTTAAGGTCATAGGATTCAAATTGTCGCATAACGTTTAGATGGTTTATTGAATCTAACTAGATCACTTAGACAATAAGGCACAAAAGCTGAGATTAAAGTGATTTAGGGGCAAAAATTGATCATATCTTATTTAGTGAAATAGATAACAAATGGTTGTTAACTCTTGAACGCATATTTCAATAATGCACTAAAGCTGAGAGATATCCATGTTAAGAGAAATTGGTCACCTACTAAGAAGTCTTTTATATTCATGATTCTCACTTAGAGAGAGTGATTTTTGATAAAATTTCTGGGAGGTACTATTTAATTAAAGTCCATATTAAATAGTCTTGCATGTTTATATTAACTTGCAATCTTATTTTTTGCATTATTTATTTTCCTGCAGTTTATCATGGCTTCTTTTTTAAACCCGTTATCTCGTATTCTTGATAAGAATATGTTAATTGAACCAAATTTCAAAGACTAATTCGCAATCTTCAAATCATTTTGAGAATGGAAAATTTTTATTATGTTCTAGAAAAAGGCCCCCCTCCCCGGTTATACTGCCCACCACTGCCACCGAGGCAGAACATGAAACTTATGAAGAATGGGTTGAACATGACTTAAGGGCTAAGAGCTACATTCTTGCTTCTATGAATAATGATCTGCAGTGTCAGCATGAGAATATGTCTGATGCTGCAGCATGATTCGAAATTTGCGAGAATTGTATGGTGAGCAAAGTCGCATTGTTAGATACGAGATATCTAAAGAATTGTTCAGGGCACGGATGGATGAGGGTTCCGATGTGAGCAAACATACCTTTAGGATGATTGATTTGATCACTCAGCTTGAGAAGTTTGACTTCACAATGGACTATCAGTTCCAAACTAATCTAATTCTGCAATCTCTACCATCGTCGTTTTGCCAATTCATCATAAATTTTCAAACGAACAAGTTGGAGACTTCTTTACCCAAATTGTTGAACATGTTGACCACTGCACAAGGTCAAATGAAGGGTAAAGGAAAGGAGACTGTTCTTGCTATTGCTTCTTCTTCTGGCTCTAAGTCGAAAAACAAGAAGAAGAACAAAAAGAAAGCCTCTACTCCAAAGGCTTCTGGTGGGGTGGTTAAGCCAAAAGGGAAAGTTGTCACTCCTAAGGGGACATGTTATCACTGCAAGTAGGATGGTCACTGGAAAAGGAACTGCCCTTTATACCTTCAAGAATTGAAGGAGCAATGAGCTAAAGTAGCTGCTGAGAAAGGTAATGATTCTTTTGCTTTTGTGATTGAGACTAATTTGTCTATTAGTCTTCGTTATACTTCTTGAATTTTGGATTCTGGTGCTACATCTCATATTTGTTCTTGTAAACATATTCTAATTGATCCGAGTGCGCTTGGGAAGCGGCAGGTTGCCTTGAAAGTTGGCAATGGTGCAAGTGTTGCGGCTTTGGCTAAAGGAAAAGTGCATGTAGATATGCCTGCAGGGCATGTCTTGATTTTGAAAGATGTTTTGTTTGTACCACAAGTTATTAGGAATATAATGTCTATTCCTAGTCTTATGCAGGAAGGTTATGAATTTTCATTTGTTAATGACTTGTATAATATTCGCTATTGTAATGAATATATCAGCAAGGCCATTTTGGTGAACGATCTTTATCATCTTGACATGAATGAATGTATGCATATTGATTCTACTTCATCTTCCACTTCAAAACAAAAAGGCCAAGAGATAATCAAATCAATCTTAAACAATTATGGCACTTAAGACTTGGTCATATCAATGATAAAAGATTGCATCTATGGCTCAAAATGGGTTTATTGGGATTTGAGCCCAGCCCTACATGCGAATCCTGTATCCTTGGTAAAATGACTAAATCACCTTTTGTTGGATAACGTGTAAGGGCTATTGAATTGTTAACATTGATACATAGTGATGTTTGTGGACCATTTAGAGAAATGGCTCACAGTGGTTATTACTACTTCATAACTTTTACCGATGATTATTCACGGTATGGTTATGTATACTTAATGAAGTATAAGTCTGAAGCTTTTGAAAAGTTCAAAGAGTTTAAGGCTGAAATAGAAAACCAATTAGGAAAAAGTGTTAAAACTTTGCAATCTGATCGTGGAGGTAAATATTTGAGTACTGAGTTTCTTGACTATCTCAAAGGGGTTGCTATAACATCACAAACAACACCACCTACTATACCACAATTGAATGGGGTATCTGAACGTAGGAATCATACATTAATGGATATGGTACGATCTATGATCAGTTACACCGATCTTCCCATTGCATTGTCGGGTCATGCACTTTTGACAGCTATCTACTTGTTGAATAGGGTTCCAACTAAAGTTGTTCCTATTACTCCGTATGAGTTATGGGTTGATAGGAAACCAAGTCTTAATCACATTAAGATTTGGGGTTGTCCTGGTTTTGTTAAGAAACTTAAGACGGATAAGTTGGAAGCCAGATCTGATAAGGGTAGGTTTGTAGGATATCCTAACGAAACTAAAAGATATTATTTCTACTTTCCTAGTAATCAAAGAGTTGTGATCAGCCGTGATGTTATCTTTCTTGAAAAAGTTTGTTCAAGAAGGTGGTAGCAGGAGATAAATAGAAATAGAGGAAGGGTCCTCTGAACCACAAACAGACCTGAATCAAGATACCAAACCTATTCAACAGATTCCAGAACAAGTCGTCACACAGGTTCCTCGTAGATCTGGTAGAATATCCCATTCTCCTGAACGATATGGGTATCTTCTTGAGGAAGCACAAAAACTATTTGTGGTAGGGGATAACAATCATATTAATGATCCTACTACTTATGAGGAAGTGATACGTGATATTGATTTCGAGAAATGGAAGTAGGTAATGCAAATTGAAATGGACTCCATGTACTCCAATGATGTTTGGACCTTGGTAGACCCGCTTGAAAGAATTATACCTATAGGTTGCAAATGGGTCTTCAAGAGAAAACTTGGAGTTGATGGAAAATTGAGACTTTTAAAGCAAGGCAAGTTGCAAAAGGTTTTTTTCAGAAACAAGGTGTTGACTACAACGTAACGTTTTCACCTGTAGCCATGCTTAAGTCCATTTGCATTATGCTTGCTATTGAAGCATTCTATGATTATGATATTTGGCAGATGGATGTCAAAACTGCGTTCTTGAATGGATATCTAGACGAAGATATCTATATGGAGCAGCCTTTGGGTTTTGGATCCAAGGATCACAAAGTATGCAAGCTTAAAAGATCAATTTATAGTCTTAAACAAGCTTCTCGGTCTTGGAACATTCGATTCAATAATGAGATCAAAGAGTTCAATTTCATGAGGAATGAAGATGAACAATGTGTTTACAAGAAGATTAGTGGGAGTGCGACCACTTTTCTGATCTTGTACATTGATGACATTCTCATTATGAGAAATGACATGGGTCATATGATGTCCACAAAAATTTGGTTAAGTAATAAATTCTCCATGAAAGATTTGGGAGAAGCCACTTATATTTTCGGGATTCGTGTCTATAGGATAGAACGAAAAGATTAATTGGCTTATCTCAAAGCATATACATAGAGTGGATCTTGAAGAAATTCAAGATGGAAAGTTCTAAGAAAGGTCTCATGCCTATGAGGCATAATGTACACCTTTCTAAGGAAATGTCTCCTAAAACCGACGAGGAAAGGCAACGCATGGATAGAATGCCTTATGCTTCTGGCATAGGCATTCTCATGTATACTATGCTATGTACACGGCCTGATCTTGCTTATGCAGTAAGTATTACGAGCAGATATCAGTCCGATTCAGGTGAAGGACACTAGATTGCTGTAAAACATATCCTGAAGTACTAGCGAAAAACTAAGGATTTTGCTTTAATTTATGGAGGCGGTGAACTCCGTGTGGATGGATACACTGATTCAGATTTTCAATCTGATAAAGATGATAGAAAATCTACATCTGGGTTTGTCTTTGTATGTAATAGAGGGGCAGTCTGTTGGAAGAGTTCAAAACAGCTGGTAACTGCTGATTCCATAATTGAAATTGAATACATCGCTACATGTGATGCTGCAAAGGAATCAGTTTCAATAAGGAAGTTCTTGATCGAACTCGAAGTGGTTCCATCCATTGAGTTACCGATACCGTTGTATTGTGATAACAATGGGGCTATTGCACAAGCCAAGGAACTGAGATCTTACCAAAAATCCAAACATATTGAAAAGAGGTTTCATATTATTCGAGAGATTCTGGCTCGAAAGGATAGTAGTTTGCAGAAAGTTCCTACATTGGATAATGTAGCTGACCCACTCACCAAGCCTATGAGTCAGTCACAGCTGGATCATCATCTTGAAAAGATGGGTATGCGATACTATAGTATGATGCGCTAGTTCTATGTAATGCAGCATTAGTGCAAGCGGGAGATTGTTAGAGATATGCCCTAATGCAGTATAGATAGATGGCCTATGTAGGGCATTTTGATGTAAATATATGTTTTATTAATGACATTTTGAGTTGACATTCATATTCTCCGTCTTATATTGTATGAATGTGCCCTTATGTTTTTCTTAGAATAAATATCTTCTAAAAGTTGTTTAGAATATCTTGGCATATTTCTTTAATATGATTAGCATTAAAAGTTATTCATAGTCCTTAGATTATTCAGTCGGGACTAGAATAATCAATTATGGACTATCATATGTAGTTACTTTTGATTAATATATGATATTAATGATAAAGGATGGCGTGCCTCGAGCCATAATAGCATGGGATACGATTAACTTACATATGAATGATTATTAGTAGAATAGATCATTGAATGTGGCATGAGTAATAAACTACATGACTTTGGATTAATAGTTTTATTACTCGTTACGATTGTGTAAGTAATCATCTGACTTGAGAAATTATGGTTGTCTGATATATCGGGGTTTAGATTTTAGCATTAAGACAATACTTGTCTTTATTTATAAAGATGGGTTACGGCCTTTTGCAGTTTACTCCTTCGGTATAGAAATTGACAGGTAATTGTCAAGATAGGATCTATTAACTTCCAATAGAAAGTGATGTCCTATGCGATCAAATTTCGGTAGTTGAATGAGGAAGTCATTGGCCAAGGCGTGATGATAGAAATGAGTATTTCTATGAATGTCATCTCTCATTCTACCGTTTAGATCTGAGCATAGAATCGAACCAAAGGACTTAATCATTTCATGGTCCTGATTCAATCAGGATATTTTAACGGAAGGATCGTACTAAACGTTAATTCGCTATTGTAAATAGATTCACAAGAGATTGACTTCATTATCCTATATATTGTCTTGATATGTTACTAGACGTCACTCTAGAATGTGAGGGTATTCCGAGAATGACGGGGACATTTCCGAAATAGATTAAAAGGGTTTAATAGTCCCTCATCGCTATACGGTGGTGAATCTAAAAAGTCACACATGTGCGAGTATCATGAATAGAGTTTCTGTAATGAGCTTATAATAAGTTTAGAAACGTTAAGGAGTTAACGTTGTTGTTTTTGGCCATTAAGTAGTAATGGGCCAAAAGTATAATTATTGAAAGTATTGAGGCCAAAGTATAAATATAGGAAGTTAGTTTCCAATAAATTAATCTAATATTGATTAGTATTAATTTAATTATAATCTATGGCTAAGATTTAATCTTGTTTAAATCTATGGCTAGGATTTGGCAAGATTAAGTGAAAAATTCCATAATTTTCCACTATCACCTACAACCCAATAAACAAATATATTACACAAGACACCAAGTTGCATAGTAGACATAAATGCATGGGAAACTACAATTTCATGACACAAGGTTGTCTTGAAAGCTTGGATGCATGGAAGACTTCAAATGCACAAGACACAAGTATGCATAGATAACATATATGCATAGAAAGCAAGAAAAAAAATCAGATTTTTGAACACACAACAAGCAAGAGCAAAAATCTGAAAAATATTTCTCTCTATTTTCTCTCTTAATTTTGACCAAAGTAAGCTTGCTTGGCTAGGCTTGTTCTCTTGCCTTCTAAACTTGAGTAAGCTCATATTTCCATCCAAATAGCTAGTACATACATTTGGTTTGTGGAGAAGAAGCTCTTGCATGCTCGTGTGGGCGAACTAGAGCTTTTGCACGTGTGAAAGGCTTGGTCATCATTCTTGTGCTGCTTCTTCATTCCTTTTGCTAGATCTTCAAGAGGTATACCTTGATAACTCTTCTTTATTCATATATATGTAATAGATATGTTGATTACATGGACTAGACATAAGTTTTATGGTGAATACAAATGTTATGATGCTGAAAATTTTTGAAATCATGGTTTTGCTTCCACCTAGCTCATTATATATTGTGATTCACCTCTTATAAGCACGATCCTTTCGGTAAGACCCTTAAAAAAATAATGCAAGAGTTTGTGACGGGTGAAACCATGATGTGGACATTGGTTTCGAAGATCATTAAATTTCTCCTAAGTTTCATGAAATGGTTCTAAGTCCGACTGAGCGAATGTAATGATGTCAGTTCTTAGAGTAGTAGTCTTAGTCATTGGGAATAACCTATGTAAAAATTTCTGAATAAGTTCTTCCCAATAAATTATTACTCCGGCATCTAAATGATTCAGCCACTGTTTGGCTTTATCTTTCAATGAGAATAGAAACAAACGTAGATGGATGTTTGCACGGCTCACGTTCGGAATGTGAAGCGTAGTACATGCTTCTATGAATTGAACAATATGACCGTGAGGGATTTCGTTGCTCTTTCCGTAGAAGGAATGAAGCATTGAAATTGTCCCTGTTTTGAGCTCGAAATGAATGTTGCCAAGAGCCGGTGGGGCTATGGCAAATTCAGGATCAAAATCATCCAGTGAAAAATATTGACGAAGAGTCATCGGTTGGTTCACGGGTTGATTAACAAGCTGAGCTATAGGAAGAGGCGGAATATTTGCTTCTTGATCTTCTATTGGGAACTTTAACTTCCTAAGCAAATTTTTCTCGAGCTCAAGATCAACTAGGGCGAGTTCTAGATCCAAAGAACGACGCCCATGCATACAACGACTTATAAACTTTAAATATGAAATGAAACTACAAGATTTAAAATACTAATATACTTTACAAGCGGTAATAGATAAAACAATGTAAAACAAGTATAAATAATATAAATAGTAATTACAACACTTAAAACAAATTCGCAAATACTTTTATCAAAAACTAAACTATACCGTGCTTCCTTGGCAACGGCGCCAAAAACTTGATGCGATTAAATGGTGCGTTATAAATAGGTGCAAAATGACCAAGTTTTAATACCCACAAGTGCACAGATCTTCGTAGTGTAGTGTGCTCTGAGTGCGGAATCATACCACAGGGAAGCTCGTTAGTTAAGTTAGTGAAGTAGTGTGCGAAAGTGTTAAAGCGCTTAAGTGATAGTTCGCAAAGAAGGTTTGAGTAACGTGCAGAAATGTAAAGTAAATTACCTAAGTTATATTAATTAATAGCTGAATATGAGAGGTAGTGATCTTGGGGTCGTATATGATATGAGGCAATTAATCTAGGTTCGGTATTTAGGATTATCTGATTTTATGCAAGGGTTAAGCTACCAGCATCTAACCTTGTGAAACCCCACTTTTCTATCTTACCTCGATTTGTGTGTTTTATCTCGTTTTGCGTGAATTGATCTGTTTATGTGCTATATGACTTAGAATGTGTTAAATATGTGATTAATACTCCTAATACATGTTAAGTTTGCATTCATAAAATTTTCATAAAAAACGAAATCAGAAATTTTATCGTCAATTTTAGTTAAAAGTATTTTGAGCACCTGTCCGTTAAAATTTTTATAGGGGGTGTTTTAAACATTTTAAAACCTAGACCTCAGGTATTAATAGACCCATGTTTTATTAAAATGGATTTGAATTCGGTTTTAGAATTTTAAAGGTTTTTACACTTTCTTTTTCAAGAAAACAAGTTTTAAGCCGACTCGGGTGAAACTGTTTTAATTTAACACTCTTTGTCACCTAAAATATAATGTCTAGAATTAATTTAGGTGTTAATTTAATATTTGAGCAAGAAATAGTCATTAAATGAATTAAAAGATTAAAAATAGAATTAAAAGACTAAATAAACTACTTTGACTTTCTTTTAAATTGTTTGACCATAGCTTATATTGCATCAACACACAATTTCAAAGCACAAAACACACTCATTTTACACCTACATGGCCGAGAGCCATTAGAGAGAAAAGCCAAGGTTTTCTTCAAGTTTTCAAATACAAATTTTCATTAGAAGTTGTATTTCAAGTTCAATTTCCATCAACCAAAGCTTGATTCCACCTCTTGAGCATCCATTGAGCATCTTTATAGCTTCAAAACACATCAAAGGTGAGAGAAAAATTCTAGATCTCAAAAGTCATCTTTTATGTTTTTGCATATAATTGCATTTTGTAGTTATATTATTGTTCAGTGCATGCTAAGGATCAATTATATGTATTCTTATGAGATTTGAACCGTTGTAATACAAATTTTTATTTTTGGGTATTTAAAGTTGATAGTTTGGCCAATTGTTGAATATTTTGAGTTGTAGTGGTTGGAATCGATTGCCTTCGATTTTTAAAAGTTTGTTAATTACGTGATAGCGCTATTATAATGCTGAATTTTCGATTGCGACATTGGAGTGAAAATTCAAAAATTTCATCCTAGGTGCATTGAGGTTTTAGGGCTGTTGGACTTGATTTGGATGTATTTTGGTTGGTTTCCGAGAGGGCTAATGTAGTTGATTGAATGGATGAGTGATAGAAACTGATTTGGAGTTGTTTGAAGTAGTAAAACGTAAGATATGATTATTTGAAGTTTAGGTTGTCTTTCTTTAAAGTATTGAATTATGCCTTTAGTTGATTAGGTGGTGTTTGAGTGATTGAATTGTGAGTTGTTAATGGTTAGACTAGGGTTTGATTGTGTGTTTAATGCATGTTAAGTTGGATGGCCTACTTTGTCATCTAACTTAGTTGTTTATTGTTTAATTAATTATTTGATGTTATATTGATGAAAAGATGATTATTGATGAACTAGGAGATAGTCAACGTGAAAGGTTGTCCTCTTGTGATGTGAATGTTTATTTTATTGTTGAGTCTTAGTAAATGTGTGCCACCTCTCGGGCAGCATCGGGCTGCCAAGTTGATAACGACATGACTACCAGAGGTTACCCTTATCTCGCATGGGCGGAGATGCCATGGAGGGCAGGGCTAGTGAGGTACCTCGGGTGTGTGTGTTATAGGGGTGATAAGAAGTTGGTTGAGATCGTGATGGCATTTGGAGCTACACCAAATAGAGTATCATTTATTGATTGGTTATTATAGTTATGTGTTTATATTGTTATTGATGGTTTATTGTGTACTTACTGCTCAAAGGATCATTTCCAAGGAGTATAGTAAATACTGTTAGAGATCTATTAGATCCTCGCTGGGCTTGTTTTATATAAGCTCACTCTCAGTTATTGCATGCATGCAGGTGTTACTGATTCTGAATACGGGTACGTGCCTCTTGAAGAAAAAAATGTGTCTTTCATGGATAAGTCTTATGTGCAGGAGTCATTGCCATGAGATTGTTTGTAGTTGATGTATTATGATGTATTATAAACCTACTTTAAGTTAAAGACTTATGTATAATGGTTTAGTAGTCTTCTTCTGATCATGTTTAGCTTACTAAGTTAGGTTATAATCTATTTTGAAATGTATGTATAGTTTATGTATGAAGTTGGAACGGAGGCATATAACTATGAATGGTTTGCTGAAGGAATGATTATTGTATAATATGGTTATGTTGTATGTTGTTAATTTAATTGAGGAGTTGATTGCTGAATGGTTTGTGGAGTTAGTTGTATGATATTCTGAGAGGTTGGTTTAGAGCCTCGGTGTCTTAATTACTGTCGTTATATTGCCGAAATTCTGTTACGTTCTGACTGATTATAGGTAGGGTCGAGTTGGGACGTGACATTTAAGTGGTATCAGAGTACATGTTAGCTGTCAGCCGGGGTATTCTCGGAATGTGGGTAATGGTCTTAGCATGAAAGTATGTATGAAGTGAAAGAAAATTGAACTATGTGTTAATATGATTAAATGATTAAGTGATTATGTGATTTAGTACTTATGTGATTATGTGATCAATTTGTTTATGTGATTGATACTTAAGTGATTTATGTGCTTAATATGAGTTTGTTGTTTATGTGTTAATAGCTGTTTATAACTTGTTTACGTGCTATAACATGTGCTAACTCTTTGATTAGTAGAATGACTGGTAGACCGAGAACGAGAGGTAGGCCCGAAGCAGTTGACGAGGTTCCGAGAAATGTGGCACCGGGCAGAGAAAGGGATGATGATCGTTTCGGTGCAACTATGGATAAGATAGCTGAGGTTATGGCCGGTTAGGCACAGTTGCTAGCAGGGCAGGCTGCCCAAGCTCAGACTTTGCAGGCACAGTTACTGAACGTACAAGGTGGATACCACGGGCGTGGTACACTGAAGAAGTTCTTAGGGTACTATCCACCGAGGTTTCAGGGGGAACTAGATGATCGGAAAGCTGAGGCATGGATTAATAAAGTGGAGAAAATATTCGACCCTATGGATTATACTGATGAAAGAAAGGTCACCTTTGCCGTTTATTTGTTTGATGGTGAGGCAGAGGAGTGGTGGCGCATGGTAAAATCTAGCTGGGAGACCCAAGGTATTCCGTATGTTTGGGATACTATTGTGAGAGCTTTCCAGGCGAAGTATGTCCCGAGGATTGCACGGGAGAGGAGAGAGGCTGAGTTTCTGTCTCTAGTTCAAGGGGATGCTTCAGTGGCTCAGTATAAGGCCACATTCACTAGACTATCCCGGTATGCACCGGAGTTTGTGGCTGACGAGAAGCGCAAGACTTGTAGGTTTGTGTTGGATTTGAGGCCCGAGATTTAGGATGCAATGGCCCTGAATCAGTATGATATACTTACTGAGGCCTTTGATGCAGCTTCTAGGTTAGAAAAGAGAAAGGGGGAATAGATTGTCTAGTCAGCCTAGCAAGAGGCCTTTCCAGCCGCAGGGTCAGTAGGGAGTGTTTAGCCCTTCGGTACAGCAGGGTGGTTATAGGCCTACAGTGCAATAGGGTTCTTTCAAACCACAAGGTCAGCAGAGTTATTATCGGCCACAGTTTCAGCAGGGTTCATATCAGGCTCAGTCCCAGTATAGGCCGGCCCAGTCTCAGGGTCAATATAGGCCTAGTGTTGTTAGACCTCAGCAGCAGGCTGGTACAGCTGCTTTCTCAGCTTCTGGTTCTTCTAGGGGAATTGTTAGTGCTTCGTCATTGCAGTGTATTTTCTGCAAGCGTCAGGGCCATGTGGAGGCCGATTGTAGGGCGAAGGCAGGGACTTGTTTGGGTTGCGATAGCAATCAGCAAATGGCGAAGGATTGCCCTAGATATCAGAGAACTGAGGGTCGGGCAGAGACTTAGAGTTATCAGGGTAGACCTGCGGGCAGTGCACCTCAGCAGCAGTGGGTTCAGGCTCGGGCCTACGCAGTTGACTTGGAGGAGATGCCTGAGGAGACTGCAGTTGTGGAAGGTAACTTCCTTATACTTGATCAACTTGTTAAAGTGTTGATTGATTTTGGTGCTACGCATTCTTTCATTACTCCAGCTTGTGTGCAATGTGTTAATATGCAACCTGAAAGATTGCCTTATGTGGTTGAGATTAGTACCTCTTTGACTGATAAGTATGTGACTGGCTTAGTATGTAAGGATTGTAAAATACATGTTAAGGGGTATAATTTTCCTTCGGACCTTATCTTATTTCCTATCTGGGGGTAAGATGTTATCTTGGGCATGGATTGGCTTTTTAAGTATGATGCCCAGTTAAACTGTAGAACAAAGGCAGTACAGTTTCGTTTGTCAGATCAGCCAGTAGTTGAGGTAGCAGAGAACCGGGGTGCTAAGATGAGTTTTGTTATCTCAGCAACTAAAGCCGTTAAGTTGGTGAGTAAGGGGTGTTCGGGTTATCTAGCTTATTTGATCAACAAGCCATCTGATAAGCTACAGCTGGAGGAAGTACCTATTATTCGAGAATATCCCAATGTATTTCCTGAGGAGTTGCTAGGGTTGCCGCCAGAGAGAGATGTGGAGTTTGTGATCAATCTTATTCCCGGTACTCAACCTATTTCTAAATCAGTGTACCGGATAGCACCAACTGAGTTGAAGGAGTTGAAAACTCAGTTGCAGGAGTTAATAGATAAGGGTTTCAATCAATAGAGTTCTTCACCCTGGGAACCACCTGTTTTATTTGTGAAGAAGAAATATGGTACCTTGAGATTATGCATTGACTATTGTGGTTTGAATCAAGTGACCATCAAGAACAAGTATCATTTGCCATTGATTGACGAGTTGTTTGATCAACTTCAGGGAGCCAAAGTCTACTCTAAGTTGACTTGAGACAGGGGTATTATCAGCTTCGGATTCGCACGGAGGATGTTTCGAAGTCTGCCTTCAGGACTCAGTACGGGCATTATGAGTTTGTAGTTATGCTCTTTGGATTAACTAATGCACCGGCAGCATTTATGGATCTTATGCATCAGGTTTTTCAGCCGTACCTGGACCAGTTCGTGGTGATCTTTATTGATGATATCTTGGTTTATTCTAAGTCTGAATCGGAGCATGAGCAACATCTACGGCTTGTCTTACAGAAGTTATAGGAGCATCAGTTGTTTGCGAAATTCAGCAAATGTGAATTTTGGCTACAACGCATATCTTTTTTTGGCCATGTTATCACACAGAGTGGTATATCAGTGGATCCCACTAAGATTGAAGTGGTGATGTCTTGGAAACGGCTGGAGAATGTTTCAGAAGTTCGTAGCTTTCTTGGCTTGGCGGGGTGTTACCGTAGGTTTGTCAATGACTTTTCTAAGATTGCCGGGCCACTTTCTAACTTAACTCAGAAACAGACTAGCTTTGTTTGGGATGAGAAATGTGAGAGTGGGTTTCAGCAGTTGAAAAAGAGGTTGACTACTACTCCAGTACTTGCTCTACCAGAGGGGACTGATAATATGGTTATCTACAGTGATGCATCCAATAAGGGCTTGGGATGTGTACTTATGCAGAATGGTCGGGTTATTGCCTATGCTTCTAGAAAGTTGAAGCCTTATGAGGTGAATTATCCGACTCATGATCTTGAGTTGGCAGCTGTTGTTTTCTCACTGAAAAAGTGGCGTCATTATCTGTGGGGCAGTAAGTTCAAGATTTTCACTGATCATAAGAGTCTTAAGTATTTATTATCACAGAAGGAGTTGAATATGCGTCAGCGGAGGTGGATGGAACTTCTTGGAGTTTATAATTGTTCTATCAGCTATCTTCCTGGGAAGGCAAATGTTGTGGCAGACGCTCTTAGCCATAAGGCGAGTGTTTCTTGTTTGGCTGTCAAGAAGTAGGAGGTTCTTAAGGAATTCACTTATTGGAGACCGGAGTTGACTCAGGTTGGGGTGATGTGTTCACATCTCCGTATTCAACCTTTATTGCTGTCTCAGATCATAGAAGCTCAACAACTTGATGTTAAACTTCAGAAGATCAAGGATCATATCATAGATGATTAGTCTGACTTCAAATTACATAAGGATGGTATTCTTCAGTTTTGGAACAGGGTTTGTGTACCCGATGAACCGGGTTTGAGGCAAGGTATTCTGGAGGAGGCTCATAATTCTAAGTACACTATTCATCCTGGTAGAAACAAGATGTATCGGGATTTGAAGAAACATTACTGGTGGAATAATATGAAGAGAGAAGTTGCTCAGTTTGTATCTAGATGTTTGACTTGTCAGCGAGTGAAAGCCGAGCATCAATGACCTGTAGGTTTGCTTCAGCCGTTGGCTATACCACAGTGGAAATGAGAGCATATTACGATGGACTTCGTCACTGGGTTGCCTAGAACTCCGAGAGGTAATGATGCAGTTTAGGTTGTCGTGGATCGTTTGACGAAGGCAGCTCATTTTTTTTCGATGCGGATGGGAAATGAAGTTACAAAGTTGACGGATCTTTATTTGGATTAGATTGTTAGACTTCACGGGATTCCATCTAATATTGTCTCAGATTGAGATCCTCGATTTACTTCTTGTTTGTGGGAGAAACTTTAGGAGACTTTGGGTACTTAGTTGAATTTCAGTATAGCGTATCATCCACAGACCGACAGTCAGTCTGAGAGGACTATTCAGATTCTGGAAGATATGCTCAGGGCTTGTGTTCTGGACATCGGGAAGAACTGGGAGAAACATCTACCACTTGCTGAGTTTGCCTATAACAATAATTATCAAGCTACTATTGGGATGGTACCTTTTGCAGCTCTTTATGGTCGAAAGTGTCATTCACCTTTGTATTGGGATGAAGTAGAGGAGATGAAAACTATTGATCCGGCTATTATGCCAAAGCTTCTAGAGAAGATTGAGAATGTTCAGTTGATCAGGCAGAGAATGCTTATGGCGTAGAGTAGATTCAAGAGTTATGTTGATAAGCGTCGTCGGGATTTGGAGTTTGCAGTCGGAGATCGGGTTTTCTTGAGATTGTCTCCTTGTAAGGGGTTTGCTCGTTATGGTAAAGGTGGAAAGCTGAGTCCGAGGTTTGTAGGGCCGTTTGAGATTACCGGCAGGGTTGACAAGTTGGCATATCGGTTGGCTTTATCGGAGAATTTCACTAATGTTCATGATATCTTTCACGTGTCTAATTTGCGAAAATATAATCCGGATCCTTCTCATATTCTCGAGCTAGAGCCGTTACAGCTTCGTGAGAATCTGACTTATGATGAGAGGCCGATTCCCATTCTTGATCAGATAGAACAAGAGTTGAGGTCGAAGAAGATTTCGATGGTTAAGGTGTTGTGGAAGCATCACGGTATTGAGGAGGCTACTTGGGAGAGGCGATATCAGATGCAGCAGCAGTACCTGGATCTTTTCCGTTCATCAAGTAAGAATTTTGAGGGTAAAATTTCTTTAAGGGAGGGAGAATGTGAAACCCTACTTTTCTATCATACCTCAATTTGTGTGTTTTATCTCGTTTTGCGTGAATTGACCTGTTTATGTGCTATATGACTTAGAATGTGTTAAATATGTGATTAATACTCCAAATACATGCTAAGTGTGCATTCATGAAATTTTTATCAAAAACAGAATCAGAAATTTTATCGTCAATTTTAGTGAATAGTATTTTGAGCACCTATTCACTAAAATTTTTATAGGGGTATTTTAAACGTTGTAAAACCTAGACCTCGGGTGTTAATAGACCCGTGTTTGATTAAAACGGATTTGGAATCAATTTTATAATTTTAAAGGTTTTTACACTTTCTTTTGCAAGAAAACGAGTTTTAAGCCGACTCGGGTGAAACTGTTTTAATTTAACACTCTTTGTCACCTAAAATATAATGTCTAGAATTAATTTAGGTGTTAATTTAATATTTGAGCAAGAAATAGTCATTAAATGAATTAAAAGACTAAAAATAGAATTAAAAGACTAAATAAACTACTTTGACTTTCTTTTAAATTGTTTGACCATAGCTTATATTGCATCAACACACAATTTCAAAGCACAAAACATACTCATTTTACACCTACATGGCCGAGAGCCATTAGAGAGAAAAGCCAAGGTTTTCTTCAAGTTTTCAAAGGCAAATTTTCATTAGAAGTTGTATTTTAAGGCAAATTTTCATTAGAAGTTGTATTTTAAGGCCAATTTCCATCAACCAAAGTTTGATTCCACCTCTTGAGCATCCATTGAGCATCTTTGTAGCTTCAAAACACATCAAAGGTGAGAGAAAAATTCTAGATCTCAAAAGTCATCTTTTATGTTTTTGCATATAATTGCATTTTGACCCGTTAGAATGTTAATTTGAAGTTATATTATTGCTTAGTGCATGCTAAGGATCTATTATATGTATTCTTATGAGATTTGAACCGTTGTAGCATAAATTTTTATTTTCGGGTATTTAAAGTTGATAGTTTGGCCAATTGTTGAATATTTTGAGTTGTAGTAGTTGGAATCGATTGCCATCGATTTCTAAAAGTTTGTTAATTATGTGATAGCGCTGTTGTAATGCCGAATTTTCGATCGCGATATTGGTGTGAAAATCCAAAAATTTCAGCCTAGGTGCATTGAGGTTTTAGGGCTGTTGGGCTTGATTTGGATGTGTTTTGGTTGGTTTCCGATAGGGCTAATGTAGTTGATTGAATGGATGAGTGATAGAAACTAATTTGGAGTTGTTTAGATTAGTAGAATGTAAGATATGATTATTTAAAGTTTAGGTTGTCTTTCTTTAAAGTATTGAATTATGCCTTTAGTCGATTGGGTGGTGTTTGAGTGATTGAATTATGAGTTGTTAATGGTTAGACTAGGGTTTGATTGTGTGTTTAATGCATATTAAGTTGAATGGCCTACTTTGTCATCTAACTTAGTTGTTTATTGTTTAATTAATTATTTGATGTTATATTGATGAAAAGATGATTATTGACGAACCGGGAGATAGTCAACGTGAAAGGTTGTCCTCCTGTGATGTGAATGTTTATTTTATTACTGAGTCTTGGTATGTGTGTATCACCTCTCGGGCAGCATCAGGCTGCCGGGTTGATAACGGCATGACTACTAGAGGCTACCCTCATCTCGCATGGGCAGAGATGCCATGGAGGGCAGGGCTAGTGAGGTACCTCGGGTGTGTGTGTCATGGGGGTGATAAGAAGTTGTTTTAGATCATGATGGCATTTGGAGCTATACCAAATAGAGTATCCTTTATTGATTGGTGATTATAGTTATGTGTTTATATTGTTATTGATGTTTTATTGTGTGTTTACTGCTCAAATGATCATTTCTAATGAGTATAATAAATACTGTTAGAGATCTATCGGATCCTCGCTGGGCTTGTTTTATATAAGCTCACTCTCAATTATTGTATGCATGCAGGTATTACTGATTCTGACTACGGGTACATGCCTCTTGAAGAGGAAAATGTGCCTTTCGTGGATGAGTCTTATGTGCATAAGTCATTGCCATGAGATTGTTTGTAGTTGATGTATTATGATGTATTATAAACCTCCTTTAACTTAAAGACTTACGTATAATGGTTTAGTAGTCTTCTTTTGATCATGTTTAGCTTACTAAGTTGGGTTATAATCTATTTTGAAATGTATGTATAGTTTATGTATAAAGTTGTAGCGGAGGCGTATAACTATGAATGGTTTGCTGAAGAAATGATTATTGTATAATATGGTTATGTTGTATGTTGTTAATTTAATTGACGAGTTGATTGCTGAATGGTTTGTGGAGTTAGTTGTATGATATTCTGAGAGGTTGGTTTAGAGCCTCGGTGTCTTAATTACTGTCGTTATACTGCCAAAATTCTGTTGCGTCCTGATTGATTGTAGGTGGAGTCGAGTTGGGGCGTGACAAACCTAGTCAATTAACTTAGCTTATCAAAATCTCAATTACCAACTCTGATGTAGGTGATGTGCCATCTACGAGCGTACAACCATAATATAGAACTGTCCTTGCAACCTGGTGTAAAAGGTCTGTTTCGACTAAGCAATCAACTTCTCCTTACTTGATCTAGAAACTATGGTCTACTTAAAAGCATTACCTATAGTTAATGGAATCTAAGGTTGTCAAGCTATTTGATTCACTATTAAAGCATGGATACATGGCACGAAAGTATAGCAATCATAACATCTACTTAAAAGCATTACGTTATGAAAGACAATGTCGATAGTAAAGCAATCATATCATTTACTGAAAAGCATTACGTATGAAAGACAATACTGAATTAAAATAAGCCATATATTGCATTTAAAGCGTATAATCTGAATCCGAGACCGTATATTAAAAGACTATAATTTACAATATTCTCCACTAGATATCAATATACTCATATATAAATGAATACGAATTATGTAAATAAAAGAGAGTCAAGAAAGGCTCCTCCTTATTGATGAATGCGTATTTCTGATTCCTAAAATTTGAGTAGAGGTCTGACGCAAAATAGCTATTCGGGCGGAACTAATTTCCCCCGAATAAGAGCTACTAGAGCTGAATTTCCCCCGAATAAGAGTTTTTCTATTAAAACTTATTCAGGCAGAACTTTCCCCGACTAATAACTACTTGGGTCGGATTTTCTCCTAAAATTAGCTATTCGGGCAAAATTTCCATGAATAAATGCTACCTAGGCGGGACTTCCCCCATACCCTACTAACTAATTAACTACAACTGAATTAAAACTAACTGGAATTAACTCGAAATTATAACAAAAATATTGATAATATTCTAAAATTAATTACAAAATTCTCAAAGGGTTGATGCCTTATTTATAGGCAAAATTCTGAAAAAAGTTAACTTTTTGTATTTGTTGATTTTGACCAGATTGTTGACCGCGGTATTTTCAGGCGTTTTTCACTATTTTGACCCTCCAAACGATGAAATTTGGCTAAAATCTCATCGCACACCGAAGGCTGTTTCCACCTGAAAAAATGGTATAATGTGTCAAAAACAGACATGGGTCACTATTCAAGATCATCCAGGTAAATGTTTCAAGTCCGATTTCATGCTAGTTTCGGTCAAATTTCTTCTCTATGAGCTTCATTCTTCCATCGTTTCTCGTGTTTCCCCATTCTTACTTCTTGACTTGTAATTGGATCATTTTGGGCCTGATTCTTCACTTTTCAGTATTTTCCTACATTGTATCGAAAGTATCAAAGTGTTGCATTTATTCCAGAGTTAAAATGCAAATGCAGTACAAATACCATGATTTGAGTGCTACAAATACAGTCACATCAATGAACATAAAATATCATTGTTTGGAAGCTTGTTTAAGTCTGTATATTGATTTCTTTAATTCACACATCATGTGTTCATTTTCTTTATTTGAAAAGCCTTTAGGTTAGTCCATATAAACATCTTCTTCTAAATTAATATGCAGTTTCACATCCATTTGATGTAACTCTAAATCATAATAAGCTACTAATACCATAATAGTTCTAAGTGAATCCTTTTTAGAAACTAGTGAAAAAGTTTCTTTGTAGTCAATACCATCTTTCTAAGTAAAGCCTTTGGCAACAAGTTTAGCCTTATATCATTCGATATTGTCATTTGAGTCGTGTTTGGTCTTAAAGACCCATTTACTGCTGACTTTCTTAGAATCTTTAGGCAATTCTACAAGATCCCAAACTTTATGTTTATCCATAGACTTTAACTCTTCTTCCATAGCATCTATCCACTTAAAAGAATCATCACTTTCAATAGCTTGTGAAAACAAAACTGGATCACTTTCAATACTACTTCTTGTGGTTCAACTACAGTAGTAGGTGTGACGCCCGAGATTTAGCCATGCATTCAATTACTGTTGCATCCCTTGTTTGCGCATTTCTTCTGTGCTTTATTAACCGTCTTCTTAAATTACTATTCACCCCATTTTTAAACTGTATTCTATTAGTGAATTAACATTTTTTATTAAATCATATTAAATGTTAGAGTAGTGGGAAAAATGTGCAATTGAGATAGAGGCGATAGGAGAGCTCGTTTAGAAAATGTTTTTAGTAGTTGAATGAATAGTGTTACGTAACTAACTTAGAGTTTAATTAGCTAACATTAAATTTATGCTTAGGACTTGTTTCTCACTAGTTTGACTCACATTTGACCATACACTTAAACTAAAATAACTCACCTAAGCTTATATAACACACACACAACTCACCTTAAGTCATAACAAGCAAATATCAAAAAAAAAAAAAATTGCTGAATAGTACTGTAGCGCCAAACAGCTCTAGCAGCCAAGGGAAGTGATTTTTGCTCTTCAATCCTACAATCCAAGCCTCTCCAAGCCTAGAACAAGTGGTTTAAGGTGTGTGCAAGCCTTCTAGGTGCTCCTACGCGCTTTAGGTGAGGGATTTCATGACTCTTTTTGCGTATTGAAAATGTTACACTTTTCTTGATTTGTTAGAAATGCTATCAAATGCTATTGCAAAGCTTATCTATGCTATTATACATTGTATATGAGTGCTAGAGAACACATTTAAGGCATTAGTTTGCATTTTAAACGGTTGGAATCGTTACTTTGATTTTTTGAGGTGAATAGTGACGGGATTTTAGGGTTTGTGTAATTGTGCGTATTGGATTGATTCATTGCTTCTAATAGATGCCTTAGGTGCTAATGAAGGTATCCCAATAGCCCCGTGCCCTTGAATTGCTCTAAATTTGCATAAAACGTGAAATAGCCGACTTTTTAAAAGGGGTTTCGGGGTTAATGCTAATCCGGGTGAATTTGAGCTTTATAATTGGTAATCTTAGGCTACCTAGGTGCTATAGAAGCTTTGATAACCCTTGTTTGAAGCCCGAATAAGGTATGTGTAGTTTAAAGCCATAAGAGGGAATTTGGGACTTTTGGGGTAATCGCGGGCATTTGAATGAGTTAGAGGGTTGAGAAGGTACCTTGAGGGTTAGTTAGAAGCTTGGGAGAGTTTTCCTTGAAAATGGAATCATTAACCTTGGTTTGGAAGAGAAATAGTCTGGAAAACAAAGGGGTTTAAGGGTAATTTTGGTTGACTCGTGCTTCTAAACCCATGGCATGACTTCTTGAGTGTTTATATGTGGTTTCAAGTTGATTTGGAGCTTTTGGTATGATTCTACGCTTATTTTGTATATGCCCCTTTGTAAACTGCTTATTAACTTATATAATTGCTTCTATTCTAATTGCATCGAGATCAGCCTACTTTGTTGATTCTCTTATGTGTTAATGCTTATATTATTGCTATTAACTTGTCATTGTTAAGTGCATTGCATAGTGGTTGCGCAACCATAGTGTCAGGGGCGGATGTGTTGAATATCGGCTGGGCGGCAGAGGGCTTGCCGGTGGATATTCAAACTCCGTGCCCTAGTCCCTCATTCGCCTGGTCCGGAGATTGCCAGGGGATGTTGGGTCGTAGGATTATCGGGGTACATTCGGAGTACACCCACTGGAGTGTTTGGGGTTATGCCGGCTTATCGTGATCGTGCTCATGGTTTGTGGATCGTGAATGAAGACCAGTGAAGATTGGTGTATAGGGGTTTTGTGAAATGTATCCTTTAAATGTGTGGTTATTTAAGTTATCATTGTTTCTTTAATTGACTAAGTGTTATTGTTGTATAATTGTATTATTGTTGCATTGCACGCCCCGAGACTATATCCCTCACTGGGCAACAGTGGTTGCTCATACCTCGATATGTGTTTCAGGAGACGCTGAGGGTGATCCCCAGCTTGTTGAGTTAGTAGAGGAGGAGGAAGTTCAGACTGATCCTTTACCTTAGTTGCTGTGCCTGATAGCTTGAGGTGGTTTATGTTCTTGCTGTTGTGTGGAGAACTCGTTTGTTTACTTTATGATTCTATTTTGTAGCTTAAGTGCTATGTACATGTTATGTAATTGCAAGGTGAAAGATAGATGGTCGTAATAGTAGATTTGGAATCATGGCATGTAATAACTTATGTTTCTACTTCTAACTACCTTGCATGCTTGGGAGTGAACGTTCTGATGTTCGATTGGTCTCAATTTCTAAGAATGTTCCAATGCTATCATGGAGTGGCATGATAAGCGGTTTTGTAAAGAAAATATATTGTGAATGCGTGCTTGCATGATTCTCATTGTTTGAATGTTTTAAGGCTCGGATGGCCATGAAGCTAGGTTTTGATTAGAATTGGTGTTCTAAGTTATTTTGTATCTATATTGAATGTTTACAGGTTTCTAGAATGTCCACGGTACAGGGGAGACTCTGTCCGTTTTTCCTAAAATTTTGAGACCGGGTTTGGTATTGGGTTGAGAATAGCATGGTTATTAGAGCCTCCGGTCTCGTGAGGGATCGGGGCGTTACAGTAGGTTCATTATTGGCATTCTTATTTTGGAGCGGTTAGTCATTCATATGTTGTTCTTGAACATTATTAGGTTGGATAACAAATTTAGATGTTACAAGTAAATGTATCTCTATCATAACTTTTTGAATGACCATATTATGTATTTTGCTACTCCCACTAATTTCACCATTCTCAATGAACCTAGCATTTCTAGTTTTCACTATTCTTGGACTATAAGTAGGACAATAAAATCTATACCCCTTGGATTTTTTTGGATAACCAATAAAGTAACCACTGGTTGTTCAAAAATTCAATTTCTTCTTATATGGATTGTAAATCCTTACTTCCACTGGGCAACCCCAAACATGTGTCTTAAACTAAGTTTCCTTACCATCAACAGTTCGAATGGAATCTTTAAAATTACCTTACTAAGAACCTTGATTAATAAATAAAAAAGCGGTCTTTAATGTATACATCCACAATGATATGGGAAAAGTTGAATAACTTGACATATTCCTAGCCCTATCTAATAACGTATGATTACGCCTTTCAACGACATCATTTTGTTGCGGTATCCCTGGCATAGTGTATTAACATTAACCTGATTCATCATACTTTCTATAAAATTCACCACCTCTATTAGATCTTACAATTTTCACCATTTTATCTATTTGTCTCTCAACCTCTTTATTATAGACTTCAGGGGCATCTAAGATTGAGACTTTTCATGTAATAGATAAATGTAATCATGACATGAAAATTCATCGATAAATGTGTTTTCTCCACCTAAAGATAGTGTTGGTTATTATGAAAAGTTCTATCACCTAGATTCTAGTGATTTAGTCATAAAAAACTTAATCTATTGCAGTGGAAGCAATCAAGAACTGATTAACAAAGAAAATACATATAAACACGCTATGCATACATGCATAAAACGCAATTTAAGATTTTGCAGAAAGAATTGATTACCTTAAGTGTTGGCTTTAAAACTCAACACTCTATGATACTTCCCACAAGATGACTGCAATGAGTGGACACCACTCCTCCTTGCTTGCCTTGGTAGAGAGCTCCACACCAATGGAAATAGAAAACCGTGGCTATGGAAGAGGAAGTCACAATTGATCTTCTCTTCTATTCTAATCCCAAGCTACGGTAGTGTTCGTTGTAGGACGAAAATCACTCTATTTTTCCTCTCTATGGTCGTGTGGTTGTATGCTAGAGGAGAAGTCTAATAAATTACAAAAATAACTCATCTTTTTTTCTTTTAATAATCGTGCATTAGCTAGGCTAGAGTCCTTGGAGACTCGTGTGACTTAGGAGGTCTAGGATAGATAGGAGTTTTACTTGCACATGGTAATATATCTAGACTAGAGAATGTCCAAATTATTAATGCACATAATTAGCTAGATAATCTATTGTATTATCTCTTTATTATCTTTATGAATTCCATAACTTAAAGATAATTCATAAAATAAAGAGTCCTACAATAATAGCTAGCCTACAATCCTATCATCCAACTTCCTAATCTAATCACACAATATCCACTTGCCAAATACACACTTCACATGGAAATTTTAGAGAAAAGAAAAGTGTACTCACTAATTAAGAAATTAGTTAGAAGAGGGACCAAAAGACATATTCATCCTAGCTTCCAAAATGACTAAAATGTCCTCTACTAGACACTAGATGCATTTTATTCATTTGAACCATAGCTCATTCCACTAAAGAGTTATGGTTGCACTCTAGTACAAATACTCATTCCCATGATGCCAGTCAAACGAGGTTTGGCTATGTCTTTGACCTACTAAGTATAAAAGACCACAATGCACCTCTATGTAGTACCGATAATCAATACTAGTCTTGACTTTGTACTATCCACCTTTTTTGATTACCTCTATTCTTTGTGTCTTTAATCCGCCATTAATTATTATCTAGATATTATCCTCTTGATCTAGGGAGTGACCCATAAGTTCAATATCTAAATCTAGTCCCAGTTGACTATATTACTAAGTACTTAGGTTCCGATGATCAATAGGATGTCACAAAGGGGGATAAACCATCGTTAAGATGGCATAGAACCGCTTGACACATATGCATGTGCTAACTAGTCAAGTCCATGTATCCAAAACACAAAACTCTTGATCCATATATATTTGTAAGATCTCGCCTATAGTGAATCAAAACGCATGTCCATGAGTTCATTGGTCATCCACATATGCTAAAAAACTAGAGCATTGGTCCCTTAGTAGCTTGAGATATTTTTAATCTCCGAGAGATAATACATTTACCGAGATCACATCTACCAGGTCCGTTCAATGGACTTTCATGCATTAATGAGAAAAGCCCAGAAAGCCCTTCCAATGACCAAGGTAGGTTACCCCCACAAAATGAGAGACTTTTTCATTATAACCTTCTATAGTGAAGTGTCCAGCTTAACTACACGGTTATGAACCTATAGTTTAAATTTAAGCCTCATAGCATATACCTTCTGTGTTAACCACCACGCACCTTGTCATTCACTCGAATCAAGGAGCCTTAGCATGCATATATATATATATATAGAAAACATAAGGAGAGTATATAGATGCTCATGCAAGATGCACTAATTCTTAATTGTTATAATATACCTTCACTGAGATGCCTTAGTGTTAGTGATCTTTGGGGTATACTTCCCAACATATTCCTACTTGCACTAAATAGCACTACCACTAACTTAATTTAGCACACATTTCCTACATAAGAGTATGGAATACTCTCACAGTGAGACTCATAAGTGAAGCAGGGCCTACTAAATTACCTACCAAAGCTATCTCCACCACATTTCCCTTTTAGGCAAACCCGAACTTAATAGTGCTCTCATTAAACCAGCTTCTTATGTAGTGGTTCCTTAGGTTCCTCTCGGTACCAAGTCACTATAGTACATAGCTACAAAGTTTCTAGTACTATGGTGACAGCTCCAATTCCGTTAAGAATTACCCGAGTTACTATCTCTCTTCCTTACAACTTCTGCTATTACTACAAACTCTGATCTCCGTGGTTGAGCTGACAATGCCAAATTGTCATCCCTCACAACCATACACAGAGTGAATATACATCCAAAGATCCACTATCAGGATTCTACATGACTTATTTTCGAAAAAACTATACACCTTTCAGGTATTAGGATACCAAACATATATATCTGTATAAAATCCATCTTTCTCTCAAGATACTTGAGTATATGCATATCCATCACTTAATAACCTGATCTTAGATGCAACTGATATTTGTTTAATATGCCCATGGCAAAACAAGTATCTATCCTGGGATGAAATCATGACATCCACTTGATTTCTACCTGTTGCCACACATGAAAATGTCTTCATTGCTTCTACCTCCTTACTTGTCTCTCAAACAATAATCCTGAGATAAAGTTGTTTCATATCTGAAAAGTAATGCCCCTTTTTCATGGAGACTTGTATGTCAAACCGATTTATGTCTTCTCAAAAATGAACCTTGAAACAAAACTAGTGTCTTATCCTTGCGATCCCGCAATATCCAAGACATAGTTCACTTTGTTTCAATCTCTTCATTTTTGGTTCCAAGAAGACTTCTAGACCAAAATAGTACATGCACACTTGCAATCAGGAGTGTTCCTCAATAATCTTCTTTATTTTTTTACACATATAAGGCCCACTAACATTTTAATTAAAACGAATCTGATCAAATCTTATGTTTTCAGTACCTTGGATGTCAGCTTTTATCCAAATAAATAGACCTTCAAGCTCACTGACAGTATGTTCTTGAACCCAATAGCATACTTCCTAGATTTGTCAAGACTTCTACCCAAAGAAAATTGTCTTGATATCTATTTGTCATGTCTGACATTCAGAATGACTGCCAATGACAAAAAGTATCTAGATAGACTCTAGCCAGATCATTTGTAAAGATGTTTTCTTGTAATCGGACCATTCCTTCTAAGAGACTTTGCAATCATGCCTGGCTCCAAATATTTTCAACTTCTTGACCATCTCTTTCACTTACAGTATACTATTCATATCCTATGGGATTTGTTTCTTCAGATATGATGTTAAACGGTTCCATATGTTTGTATGTACATAGATAACTACTTTGTGATCTGTGAGATCTATTACTAGAATATCGAAGTCAGTTCCAAAGGAATTTCTTCGATGTAGCTATCTAGGAATCTAGAATTAGATTACTAAACATCTACAACCTTCATTAAGCTAGGGTAATCTAAAACTTCTCAGTTTTAGAACTATATTTGAGTTAGGTTACCATAAGGTTCCTACAACGTATCTCCAAGTACTTAGACTGGACACTATATCGCATCCTTTGTTCCTTGGTATTGTAGAATATTCTTCACATTGTATTCTTTGGATAACCTATGCAATAGTATGTATTAGATCCTGGTTTCCTATTTCTTAGCATAGTTATTCACTACATAGGCTAGACAACCTATTAAATGGACTTTGTGCCAAAACTAGGTTCTAGCACTATCCATAGTACTAAGGTGTCCTAAGTACTAATTTAAATAGAACCAATGATTGACATGCATAATCTTTATTTCTCTTGCATATTCCAAAAGAATATTATCAAAGATCCTTGAGTCATCTATGGATCTTATTATATTTGATAGAATACAATTGTTCATCTCAGACACTCCATTTTACTTTTGTAAAATTTGGTGTAGTCACCTGAGTCACAACTAAGTAGTCATTGCACTCACCTAATAGATATTCATTTTCACGATCAATTTGAAGTACCATAATTTGCATATTTATTTGTCGCTCCGTCTAAGCCTGATATGTTCAGACTTTGCATTATACGATACAAAATCATTCTTTTAATGATCATCTATAAAAGTCATGGGTATCTATTAATAAACCGTTTTTTACATTGCTCTACACTTATGTGTATCAAGCCTAGTATATCTTTTGTCCTTGTCGATTAGTTGTAAGTGACCTTTCGATCACTTTTCCATAAGCCAATATCCTAATTGAGCCCATGGTCTAAGATCCAATGAGTCCTAAACTCATTCTTGACCATTCTCAATTAGCATGGAGGACAAACTAGTAGACTTTGCTAGTAGGAGACTATTTACTCAAAAACGTGTAATGGAGTAATAATAAAATACAATGTATTTAAAACACACCAATTTCGTACCTTTCTAACTGATATAAAACATCAATATAAAAGAATAAACAATAATCTTGCGATCATGAAACCAAGTTTTATTGCATGTTCTATATACATATATTTTAAGAATAAATTAATAACTTCTACTACTATGGTCCATCCCTTGCATAGTAAATGCTCTTATATTATGCCTCCTTGTTACTTGAAACCCCTGTAGTGATATGCAGTAATGGTTAGCAGTGCTTGAGTCTACCATAGTATAATCTACCACTAAACATGTTTCATAAACAAAAATAATAGAGACACCTGATTTGCACTTAGCAAAATACCAAGGACAATCATACTTCAAATGCCCTTTCTGTTTGCACTTGAAGCACTTGCCCTTGGGCTTACCATTAGTATTCCTCTTCTTTCCACTTAGTTGTTCATCAAACTACTCAGATAGTTGTTCTACCTCTTCTTTCTTTACTTCATGAAAATCATCTAACAACCACGAATGTGTTTTTCTCAATCCATTCGTGAGGTATTCGAGCCTGTCTTGAGCATAGGATTCAGGTAATGTCCAAATGATCATTTCTACCTCACTTGCGGGACAGATCTTCGGTCCAAGGATCCTGGCAACGGAAAAATTTTGCATCAACCGATTTACATGCACTTTGAAGAATTTTTCATTTGCTATCTTTGTTGTCATCACGTTACACACAATTTTCAAAGAGGTCAACATATAAGGAGCAATTTTTATACTTTTGTGTTGAGACCGCAGAGTATCTAACATGGTACCCAACATAATGGTCTTAGCCTTGTTATCGGCTTGCACCCATAGTCTTTCTACCTTTACACAATCTTTCGATGAACGTAGAAAAACTTAAGGTCGAGGTTGGTCTAAGACATACTTGCATTTTTCTACTTCAAGTACTATGTCCAGGTCATACACCCAACTTTTGAAATTATACCCAGTCAAAATATTTATGAAGAGATAATAGACTTTAGAGGAATCTACATTTTCTAACATCTCTGGATATTTTCACAAACAATATATCAGTAACCGACCAATTATATTCATCAAACATGCGTATGAATGACAATAGAAATGAAAGTTGGCATTCCTAATCTTTTGACATCTAATTTTTAATTTTAGTAGTTGAACTCTTAAACCACTAAGATGTCTCAGTGTCTTAATCCTACTCACAATATTCCACCGTAAGGTGGTCATGTTACAATTTTGATTAAGTTAAGTGCCACTTACTTGAAATATCACCATTTGAATGGTAGCCCACCCAATAATATTTCAATCACTGATTTATGTTCGACTTCACAAAAGAAAATAGTAAGAACTTCGAATGGATGATATTATTCTTCAATGTCAAGTGTATTAACCGTTTTTCCATGAGGTCTTTTCACTTAGAATATTCTTGATCAGAGCCTACAAAAGGGTAGTTAACCCTAACCAATATTCTATGAAGTGATCTTTGACAAAAACTCCACTAAAGGGTGGTCGTCCCTATTAACACTTCGTTGAAACTCACTCTAATCTATTTTCTAAGTCTTAGTAAAAAGACTACCCTCCAAAGGGAAGGGCCCACACATAGGTGAGCTCAGAATAGCTCCCATAATTAGCATAGACCAAAACAGAAAGCCATGGGGTTTTTTCCAAAACCCCTCTCCCACTTGAACTTTTATAACCAAGGGTTTTTACTTGTAACTAGTCTTTGCAATTTAACCTTTAAGTTTTAAATCTAAGCAAGCTCGATCCTTAAATCCTTGCTTTTAAAACCTTACCTTTAATTGCAATAGTCACATACCTATTCGGGTTTAGGCAAGACAACTTAGGTATCTAGTTAATGGTTGGTTTTTAAGGGCATCTCCCTAGCCAATTATGAAATCGATAACCTTAAACTAATGTTGATCTAGGTGTCGATTCAATTAGTCATTAACTGGTCATACCTAATTAAGGTTCTCTAGGATTTAGCCATTTTTAAATCCTAATGATTTGTCATGCTACTAGGTGTTTCATGTCTATACATTCATTCAAAATAAACCATTATTCACAATTTTGAAAAGTAAACACATGTATTATGTCACGCCCCAACCCAACCTAAGGAGGCTAGACTAGGGTATGACCTAATTCATTTATACTATTTCACAGTCTTAGCCTTTTGTTATAATTTAATGCTTAACGTTGGCCTAGAACTCCCAAAGTTTTTCCGAAAAATCGACAGCATAACAGCTATATTTAAAACCTTTGGTTTGACCTATTTTCTAAAACGCCTCAAAACCTTTAATCATTGATTCAATTTCAACAAAAATTTCCTATTTTGTTATCAATAGATATGCCGACTAATTTATCTCGATAATCTCGTTTGATTGACAAATCTAGCATGATAATTATGTCCCGTTTATTTGTCAATTTACCCCTATCATGCACGTAACTATTATCCTTTAGTTTACGAATAAGTACATAAATGGAATTGGATAGAGTTAATTTAGTTGATTATTCACCTAGTGGTTTAAACACCTATGATAACCACTAAACAAGACAATAAAAACAATAACCAAATAAAGAGTTCGTCCGGTTATAGATAGTACAATTCAAAATTAGACCCAAATTATAACGAGGTCATTTACATCAACAAAATAAGTAGTCTTCAAAGCAAATACAACGTTCACAGAACAGCCACTGACAAGCAAGGCACATAGAGGACGTAATCACTCCAAGGAATCATCAACATGCACATTCTCCTCGGGTACCTATTTCAAATCTTCTTCACCTATGATAATAAAAGAGGGTGAGTCCTTATGAACTCAGCGAGGGAGAACGAGAGATAATATTTTTAAAAACTCTTTTCCGGTTAATCTTAAGAAAAACCCTTTTGAAAACATGTCATATGAAATAAACAAGTTCATAACATAACATAAATATAAATGAACACATTTACCCGTCTTTCCTCCCCGAGGTCCTCTAGGAACCAAGCGAGAGTACTTAATCACGTAGTAAAAAGGATACGTTTTGATACGTACAGGACACTAGAGGTAGCTCCTACGGGATCAAGAGGTAGCTCCCACCACTTTCAGATATAGTACTTTATCCCGTATAGCACTTAGTTCCTGTCGTTCAAGTTTATTTCCAATAACAATTGTTGCGGCCGGCTTCAATCATCCACTTATCGCTCCCAATTGGGTATACTCCAGATGTACCCCAAATCCTACGACCTAACTCTCCGAGGGTAGAATTCCAAGCGAGAGAGGGAATTGGACCATGGTAGTCACGGGAGCATCGGCAAGCCCTATGCCACCCGGCGTTCGTGAAACGCTACCATGCCACAATGAAAGGTTGCAACCTTGTATACAATGCACATGTATGCCATTTAACATTTCACATTGGGAGGTCAACAAAGTAGGTTGCCTGCAAGCAAGTATATGATCACATTTTGACATATTGGCATATAAGGCATTGTAAGAACATGTAATCAATTCATATATCAATTTGAAAGCAATTAAACTTCCACGGGCAGCCAAGTAATCATGTTCAAATAAGCCATAGAATGTCTTTTAACAATTCACATTAGGAGGACAACAAAGTAGGTTGCCTCCGAACAATTTCAAGATCACATATTGCCAAGTAAACGAATGAGGCATGCTTAACATGAATTTTCACTTTGTAAAACATATAGAGTCATATGGACATTAAACGGGCAGCCATGTAACACATGTAAATCAAGTCATATAACTCATTTTGGGGTTCACGTATCAAGTCATAAGATTATACAAGCATGCAACGACGTTTACATGAGACCGGGTGCAAGAAAAGTTTACTTATTAACATGTAATCACCGGGAGTCACATTTAGAGCTATAAGGACAACTACGGGCAGCCTATTAACCACACAATTTAACACGCTTAACCATAAGATCATCTCTTAGCAAATAGTCATAAGCAATAGGGCCTCAATTCCGTGCTTAACATGCGGTTAAGCAAACCATTCATCAATTAATGATCCCAAGTCATACATCAATCAAATTTAGAAACCTCAACCAGCCACAACAGTCCATACAACATCTAAGTGCCACAATTCCAAGCATTCAATACCACAAGAGAAGTTACAACATGTTTCAAAGCATATCACTAAACAAAAACCTCACTGCAATGGTCTATTTTCCCACATACAATTAGACAAGGAAATATTTTCTAATTTCAGTGAACAAAATGTAAAATTAAATCTTAATGAGTGATTTAAATCCAGAAACAAACCTCGCATCATTTGGAGTTCGGGCTTAGGAGTTATGGCCAAAACCGTGGGACTACGCAAAACTGTCAATTTTTAGACACATTACGAATTTTGCCATTTTTGAGGGTCTTAGAGTTAGAATTGGCTTTGGTCTATTTCTGACACTAATGTCCAGAACTGCAAAATACATCAACCTACCAATTTTTATGCATTTTCACTAACATTTACTAGTTCAAAAATGCTTCGTTCTACAAAGTCAATAATCTGCCAGAAACCTATTTCATTTTTCCAATTCTTCCAGATTTAGACACCTCATGATGTTTGACCATTTTGAAGGCTTTAGAGTCAGAATTGGCCTTGTCCTATTTCTGTGAAAAATTATCAGAACTGGCAAAACTAGTGACCTACCAATTTTCACTGATTTTTACCAAAGTTTACTAAGCCACAAGTGCTTCGTACCACAAGATCAAAAAACTGCCAGCAACACATTTTTACATATCTTCTTCAAGTTCTAGCCAAAAATCTAGCCATGCATGCTCATATAAGCTCATATACACACATATACAACAACTACAGAGATAAATATAGTCATATGAAGGCATGCATGTGATTTTTGAAAGCTTTTAAAAGAGTTTAACCTTCACCTTAGCTACTTGATGGATGAAAATGCACAAATGCTCTTGAAATTGCACAAATAGACCTTTTTCCTTGCTTTGGCCCAGAGGTATCTTGATTTCCATTAAATCCTAGCTTAGTTAGCTTGTGTAGGAAGTGTGCATGTATGTGAAACCAAAAGACAAGGAAGAAAACCTTTAAAACTCACCTATGGCCGAAAATGATGAGTTTGTGAGCTTCTATGAGATTTTGAGCTATGTTGCTTGCTATTGCTTGCTATGGCCGAGCTTGGGAGAGTCTTAGAGAGTCCTTGAGAGCTTGTTAGGAGTCTTGGATGCTCAAGAGAGAGATAGGGTTGAAAATGGTAAGAGAGGGAGAGAGAGTTGAGAGAAAAATGAGGTTTTGAGTGTTTTTGAGCTTTGTGTGCTTAGGTGAAGTGTCAATTTCGTGTATGGCATGATGATTTCAGCCAAAGGCATTCAAATTATGCTAATTATTCTGCCTAGGGAGTACAAGGTGTAAGGGATAAGTGTGGGCATGCTTGGGAGTTAGAAAAAAAGGCATAGGGTTTAGGAAAAGTGTGTAAGAGTATGTTTTGTTGTCTTGAGCATTTGAATTTTGATTATGTGTTAGGTGGGTGTGTATTTTCAGATTTGAGAGGATGAGAAAGAGTGTAGAGATTTAGTGTATGTGTGTGTGCGTGTATTTTCATGAGTCTTGTGTTTAGTGTTTGTGTAAAAAAATGTTGGCTTAGGTGTTTGTGTTTAGTTGTCTTGTAGTGGGTTTTAAAATATAATATTTAGGTGTTAGTGGATTTTGTAGGAAAAGGTGATTAGGTATATTATATTGGGGATGGTTTGGATGATGATAGGGTTTTGTCTTGTAGTGAATTTGAATTAGAATTAAAATAATGTTAGTGGAATGTTTAGGAATAATTTAACGATATTTTATAGTTAGTGGAATTTGTAGGATTTGAATTAGAATATAATAATAGTTAGTGGATTGTGTAGGATTATTTTATCGTCTCGTGCTTTGTGCTGGAATCTTTATTGATTAGCGTGTAGGCACGCATTCTTAGGTCTAAGGCACGCACTTCTATATAAATACACGGATTCCAATATAAATGCACGTAATCCTAGGTAAATGCATGTAAACCAATGCAATGCACGTATATCGAAGTACGACTCTTAAACCTAGGTTAGGGCACGCAGTTCAAGGTCAGTACACACAAATCAATATATCGCACGTAAATCAAAGTCAAGGCACGTAAGTCGAGGATTAGGGCATACAATTCTAGATCAAGGCACGTATAACGAGGCATACATGAATATCAAGACAGGGCACGTAATCCAAGGTCGGTCAAATAATTCTGGGTCTAAGGCACGCAAATCGAGATAAGACATGTTATTCGGGTCGGGCCTCACATATCCAAACACCACGACCATTTCCTTGATGGTTCCTTGTACTTTCCATTTTCAGAAATGGAAGTTGTCATTCTTGGAGCTCTATATTTTAGGAATGAGAATCTTATCCTAATCACAACAAGACTCCTTATATCATCAAAATCTCCAAGAGTCCTTGTGGATGAATAAATCTGCCACAATCTAGGAGTCTTAGACTTGGATAAGCAACCAAGTGTCCTATTGCCAATAGAATTCATCCACCACCTATAGAGGGTTTGAAAAGCCATGAAATTTCCTCCAAATCGTCGTTGGTTCCTAGAGAAAATCATCAAAAACAGTCCGCAAAAATTCTTCATTGTTTCCTTGACTTGGCTCGCGTGATTCTTAGCATTGAACAAGCATTTTCGTAATAGAATTGCAAAATACAACAAACCTATCTATTACATATGGTCCTATGCTTCATTATGAAGGTTACATTCAGCTATACAAAATGATTTAAAGATTACAAGCCGATTGGATAAACCACATATCCAATAATCATACATAAACCATTAAAGTTGAAAAATCATAACCACAATAATTACCATACATTCTAACTATCAAGGAAGGATTATTATAGGTTGCAAAACAAGGGTTAATAACCTCATTCATCATGCAATAATCTCACATAATCATAGCACACAAAATCAGTCCGCGCATAGCCTAAACAGTCGGCTAATCATGGATTCAGTAGCATTTTTCCAGCGATTCCTATGTTATGTTTTAACATGTATTGCTTTTAGCGTGACTGTAATACCACTTGTTGGTTATTATGAAAGGTTCTATCACCTAGATTACTATTGATTTAGCATCAAAAACTTAATCTATTCCAGCGGAAGCAATCAAGAACTCATTAACCAAGCAAATACATATAAACACGCTAGGCATACATGCATAAAACGCAGTTTAAGATTTTGCAAACAGAAACTAAAGAAATTGTTAACACTTTTACAATTCTAAATTCAAGATTTAAGCTCAATAGGAAAACCAGTCACAAGTGCTTTATTGTGTATGACCTTTTGTAATTCACCGGCATATAACAATGAGGGAATATTAAACATTTTTAATCTATTTTGAGAATATATCCCATCATTCTCAAAATACCCTCAAGATCTAGGTTGATGTATAGCAACATGCCTGGACAATATATAAGGCAATGAAGTCAAATTCAAGTGAATCTATTTATAGTCACTGATTACTGTGCAATTCGATCCATCCATTAATTGTCCCGTCGAGCACGAACTATGATAGGATTAAGTTCATAGACATGATATTATGCAAAGATCCAAATGGTGGAATAAGAGATAACATCCATGGAAAAACCCTTTTCCATTATCACATACTGGCTAGAGACTTTCTCATTCAACAACCATGTCTAGATCGTATAGGACATTGCCTCACATCAGAGGTTAATGGATTCTATCTTGGCAACTACCTGTCAATCACTATACTGGACGAATGATACTGCAAGAGCCCGTAACCCGTCCAGATAAAACAAAGACAAGTCTTGTTCAAATGCAAGTATTAATCCCTAATACATATGACAGCCATAATTGAAGGTGTGTGCTATGAAACCCCATATTTCACCTTTGGATAGAATTGCGTGTTTTGACCTGTTTATGTGTTATATGAGTTAGATTGCGCTAATGTTGTGATTTATATTCCTATTACATGCTATGTGTGCATTCAATCAATTTTTATCAAACACGAGCCTATTAATATCAGAGGACTAGATTTTCCAACGCTAAAAAGACCAGTTGAAAAATTATAGCGGACGTGTTTCAAAAATACTATTCACAAAACTCGACGATAACAATTCTATCCAAATGTGAATCTGGGGTTTCACACATGCTACCTAGATATACTATGATATTTTAAAATTTTAAAGCATATAAACGCAGTAGAAACTTGATAGCATACTAATATAGGATCAAACCACAAGTTCTAAGTTGAAATATTGCAAGAACACTAAGAACATCTGTATGAACAATTTATAAAGAATAAATTCCAGCAAAAAATAGTTTTGTTACCTGGATTCATTAGCTTAAGAATCTTAACAAAAAACATAAAACTTGATCACCTTCTTGCTACTTGAAGATCTATATGCCTAGAAGCCTTGAAGAAACTCTTGATATTCTCCTCTATGACCTTCTTCTTTCTCTTGGATGATAAAGAATAGTGGAATTCTTCCTTTGCTAATTCCTAGAACTACACGTGTCAGCTAGAGAGATAGAGAACTTTTCCTTTCTACTTTTTCTCATGTAAGAGGTGTATTTGTGGAGGTAGAGAATGAGCTCTATTTATAGATATGAAATAGCCTTAGTAGTTAATCCTAGAAGAAACAGGATTTGGATTCTTAGCCCATAAGCCAATCCAATGCACCTTTGGACATAGCTAGCCCAATAGCATAACAATTAAAATTATTAACTTTTCCACTAACTCTCAATCACACGTGTAGACCTAGCCAAGGTAGGCTAGGCATCAACTTGGCCCATGTGGCTTATTCCATGTACTATTTTGCTAATTGACTAATTACTAGTTTCCACATTATCCACAACTAATTCAAAATATGAAATCCTTCCCAAACAGGATACTAAGTTGTAATTGGACACTTTAATTAGCAAATCTAAATACAAGAACCATCTAAGAAACTATAACATACATCCAAAAGGAAATAGACTAGAAGAGGGACCAAAAGACATAAACAATTTGGCAACTGAAAAGACCAAAACGCCCTTGCTAACCCCATAGCACATTTAGACTTTTCAACCTGACTTATTCCACTAAAAAGTCACGGCTGCACTCCAAGAAGTTTACTACTGAATGTAGAAGCTTGTCATACTATGTATGGCCTTTGTCTACGACCTACTAAATTAAATGACCAAAATATCCCTCCATGTAACACTCACAAATAAGAAAGACTTTTCAAATACTATCTCTTTCTTGAATGAATCTTCTCCTTGAGACATCTAAATCCTTTAAGTAACCATTCACTAGATAAGTATCATTTGATATTGGGAGCAACCCATAAGCCAAATATTCGATATATTCCTAGAGTAAATCACTAAGCTCAGGTTATGACGATCTACTGGATAATCAAAAGGGATATATTACTCTGTCAGGCGACGACATGGATTCTCTATTACATACGCACATCCTGTGACACCCTAGACCAAGTATGTAGTGAATAGTCCTTATTTGCATATCCCTATATGTTTATTTTAAGTGATTGTGTGAATTTAAATGTCTACCTTAACTTTTACATCCATTTAGTAGCTTTAAATTTCATATTTTTGAAAAATGTGCAAACTGCATTTAAATAATTAATATGAGTTAATTATTTTGATATTGTATTTATTTGAAACTACTCTTTTGCATATTGTTAACTTCCATTATTTTCAATTACTTAAAATATAAGCTCCAAGCCCGGAGTAAATTTTCAACTCTTGTATTTCTTGAATTCTACATTTTTCCCTTATTACTTACTTAATTTCATGCCTACGTTCATAAATTTTATGTGCATAGCATTTCGGGAAGATGGATAGAAAAATTGTTAAATGTATCGTATGAATAGTAACAAAATGATATTAGTTTGGGCCATTTAGTGAACAAGCTAGCTTTGGACTTTGTTTTTAACTAAAAGATGACTAACTAAAGCCCAATTAAAGAGCCCAATCACACAACCCAATGACTAATAGCCTATATAACTTATTCTACACCATACAAACCTCGGACTTAGCTTACCATCTTTACCATGACGAGCAAAACCCTTACGAGGAGACAATGTCAAGAAGACTCGATCCCCGACTGCAAACTCCAAATCCTGACGGTGTTTATCAGCATAACTTTTGTATCTACTCTGTGCTATCAGCATTCTCTGCCTGATTAACTGAACATTCTCAATTTTCTCTAGAAGTTCTGGCATCATAGTCGGATCAATAACCTTCATCTCTCCTACTTCATCCTAGTACAAAGGTAATCAGCATTTACACCCGGAAAGAGCTGCATAAGATGTCATCCAAATAGTCACTTGATAACTATTGTTATAGGCAAACTCGGCAAGTGGTAAATGTTTCTTCCAGTTCTTCCCGAAGTCCAATACACAATCCCTAAGCATAACTATTGAATAGTTCTCTCCGACTAATCGTCGGTCAGTAGATGATATGTTGTGTTGAAATTCAACTGAGTGCCCAAAGTTTCCTAAAGACGATCCCAAAATCGAGAAGTAAACCAAGGATCTTGATCAGAGACAATACTAGTTGGAATCCTATGAAGTTTAACAATCTTATCCAAATAAAGATTCGCTAACTTTACAAGTTCATCTATCTTCCTCATCGAAATAAAATGAGTTGTCTTCGTCAAACGGTCTACGATAACCCAAACCGCATCACAACCTCTCGGTGACCTAGGCAAATCAATGACGAAGTCCATCATAATATGTTCCTATTTTCACTCTGGTATTGCCAACGGTTGAAGTAACCTTGCGGGTTGTTGATGTTCTGCTTTCACTCACTAACAAGTTAAACATTTGGATACAAACTGGGCAACCTTTCCTTTCATGTTGTTCCACCAATAATGTTGTTTCAAGTCCCTGTACATTTTGTTTCTACCGGGATAAATGGCGTACTTAGAATTATGAGCTTCTTTCAGAATTCCTCTCCTCAAACCCAGTTCATTAGGAACACACACTCTGTTCCGAAACCGAAGAGTACCATCCTTATGTAATTTGAAGTCAGACTGATTATCAGTAATCTGATCCTTGATCTTCTAAAGTTTTGCATCAGGTTGTTGAGCTTCTCTAATCTAAGACAGCAATAAAGGTTAATTCCGTAGATGTAAACACATCACTCCATCCAAAGTCAACTCTGGTTTCTAGTAACTAGTTTCCTCAAGCATCTCCCACTCTTTAACTACCAAACTAGCAATACTTGCCTTACGGCTAAGAGCATCTACCACAACATTCGCCTTCCCAGGCAAAAAATTGATAGAACAATTATAATCTCCTAGAAGCTCCATCCATCTCTACTTCCTCATATTCAACTCCTTCTGTGAGAACAAGTACTTCAGACTTTTATGATCGGTGAAGATTTCAAACTTACTGCCCCACACATAGTGATGCCACTTTTTCAAAGCAAACACAACAACTACCAACTCCAAATCATGAGTCGGATAGTTCACCTCATATGATTTTAACTTTCTAGAAGCATAGGCTATTATAACCCAACCATTTTGCATAAGTACGCAACCCAAGCCCTTCTTGGATGTATCGTTGTAGATGACTAGATTATTTGTTCCCTCTGGCAATGCAAGTACCGGAGCGGTAGTTAATCTCTTTTTCAACTCCTGAAACCCACTCTCACACTTCTCATACCACGCAAAGCTTCTTCTCTTCTGAGTTGGTTTAGAAAATGGCCCTGTGATCTTAGAGAAATCCTTCACAAACCTACGGTACTAACCCGCCAAACCAAGGAAGTTGCGAACCTCCGTCATGTTCTCCGGCCTTTTCCAAGACATCATCACTTCAATCTTAGTGGGATCTACTAAGATACTGTTTTGAGTAATCACGGGCCCAGAAAAGATATTTGTTGTAGCCATAATTCACATTTACAGAACTTCGCAAACAACTGATGCTCCTGAAGTTTCTGTAGGACAAGTCATAGATGTTGCTCGTGCTTCGATTCAGTCTTAGAATATACTAAGATATCGTCAATGAAGATTACTACAAACTCGTCCAAGTACGACTGAAAGACTCGATACATAAGATCTATGAATGCTACTGGTGCATTAGTTAGTCCAAAGGGCATAACTACAAATTCGCAATGCCCATACTGAGTCCTGAAAGCAGACTTTGGAACATCCTCCATACGGATCCAAAGGTCATAATACCATTGCCTTAAGTCAAACTTAGAGTAGACTTTGGCTCTCTATAGTTGATCAAACAACTCGTTAATCAATGGCAAAGGATACTTGTTCTTGATGGTCACCTGATTTAAACCCCGATAATCGATACATAATCTCAAGGTATCATCCTTCTTCTTCACAAATAAAACAGGTGTTCTATACAGTGATGAACTTTGCTGAAGGAAAGCCTTCTCTAATAACTCCTACAATTAAGTTTTCAGCTCCTTAAACTCAGCTAATGTCATCTGGTATGCTGATTTAGAAATTGGTTGAGTACCGGGAAGTAAATTAATCACAAACTCAATATCTCTCTTTGGCAGCAGTCTTGGCAACTCATCGGGAAATACATTAGGATATTCTTGAATTATCTGAACTTCCTCTAACTTTAGCTTATTAGATGGCTTATTGATCAAATAAGCTAGATAACCCGGACAGCCCTTACTCACCAGTTTTATAGATTTAACTAATGAGATGATGAAACTCTTCGTAACGTCTCAGTTTCCCGCTACCTCAACCACTGGTTGTTCTGGCAATCGAAACTATACCACCTTTGTTTTACAGTTTAACTGAGCATCATACTTGGCAAGTCAATCCATACCCAAGATAACATCATACTCTCGGATAGGAAATAAGATAAGGTCAGAAGGAAAATCTTGACCCCTAACACATAACTTATAGCCTTTACACACCAAGTAAGTCACATATTTATCGGTCAAAGGTATACTAATCTCAACTATAAGGTAACTTCCCAGGTTGCACATTAACATGTTGCACACAAGTAGGTGTAGTGAAAGAATGCGTAGCACAAGAATCAATCAATACTTTAACAAGTTGATTGAGTATAAGAAAGTTACCTTCCACCATTGCTACTACTTCAGGCAACTCCTCCAAGTCAACTGTATAAGCCCAAGCCTGAACTTCTTGTTACTGGGTTGTACTGCCTATAGGTCTACCCTGATAACCCTGGGCCGCTGGTTGACCCTCATACCTCTGCCATCTTGGGAAATCTCTCACCTTATGTTGGTTGTTGTTGCAACCCGAACACATTCATGCCTTTATCCTAAAATCGGTCTCCAAATGGCCCTTACGTTTACAGTAAGTGCAATGCAAAGCAGAAACTGAATAAGCAACTGTACCAGTCTGTTGAGGTCTATGGCCTATATTGACCCTGAGACTGTGTCGGCCTCTATTGTGACTGTGACTGATAGGATCCCTACTGAAACTAGGGTCTGTAAGTACTATGTTGTCCCTGAGGTCTGTAGGAACCCAGCTGCACTGGAGGCCTATAAATACCCTACCGACCCTAAATCTGAAACGGCTTCTTGCTCTAGTGACTAGAACTAACTTGATCCCACTTTCTCTTCTCCAATCTAGAAGCTGCATTAAAGGCTGCAGAAAACTCATCAAACTCCAGTAAGGCCATAGAATCTTAAAGCTTTGGCCTTAGACCCCTAATGAACCTCCGGGTCCTCCGTTCCTGGTTTGACACAAACTTCAGTACATACCGGGACAACCTAGTGAAATTGGCCTCATATTGAGCCACTGTGGAGTTAACCTGAACAAGATAAGTGAATTCTTCATCCCGATGTTCTTGTGCAATCCTTGGGATATATTTAGCCCGGAACTCCTAAAGAAAATTAGCCCAAAGATAAGGAGTACCCTGAGCCTCCCAACTTGACCTCACTATATGCCACCATTGCTCTGCCTCGTCATCTAAGAGATACACAAAAAAGTAACCTTTCTATCATCGGTACAATCAAGTGGATCAAATATCTTCTCTATCTTATTCACCCAAGCCTCAGCCTTCCCATCATCGGGCTCACCTAGAAACCTCGGTGGCATGTACCCTAGGAATTCTTTCAATAAACTGCCTCCACGGTAACTACCTCCAACGTTAAACCCACGTTCAATATTACCTTGCACATTGTGCACCTATGCCTACACATTCTGTACTTGTGCAGCCTGCCCTGCCAGAATCTGTACCTGCCTTGCTAGGACCTCTGTCATACATACAGTCCATAGCCATAGCAATATAGTTATAACCCTGATCCCGGCTCGGTGCCTCATTCCCCTATTCCTCATTACCTCCCTAAGGCCTATTGCGAGTTCTCGGACGTTCAGCCATCTTACTATCAAAGAGTCAACCACAAGTTATAACACATAGACAAGCTATAGACATTTAATAGCACATAGAAAACAAAGATCACGTAAGGCACGTAGATGACATAAGAGTTAGTCACATAAACAAGTTAATCACATAATCACTTTAACATATATTTCAATTTTCTTTCACTTAGTACATGCTTTCATGTTAAGACTACTACCCACATACCGAGAATAACCTGGCTTATAGCTAAACATGCGCCCTGATACCACTAAATGTCACGCCCTAACTCGACCCCACTTACGATCAATTAGGATGCGGCAGAATTTCGGTAATATAATGTCTATAATATGGACAACAAGACTCTAACCATTCCTTATTCAGGATTTCATAAATGGCATTCTCTTCGGTATCTTATTGGGATTCTTATTTAGTGGTCTTCTCCGGAGTTTCTGTCACTTGATGCATTTCTCTGGTATTCTTACTTGACATTTCTTGATGGTACTCATATGCGGAATTCTTATGGGGTTCTTACTCGATTTATCTCTGGTATCCATATACAGATCTCTTGTTGGTATTTTCTCGGCACTACTGTCACACCTCAACTCAACCCCACTTACGATCAGTCAAACGGTAGAATTTTGACAATATAACGTCTGTAATATGGACAACATGACTCTAAACCAGTCCTTATAAACATCACACAACCAACTACAACTTCAACAACAACTGCAACACCATTCATTAACCAACCATTCAATATTCCAACAACAAGACATATGTCTCCGTCTCAACAACAGACATCCAGCTATACAATACACATGCATAATAGATATAATACTAGTCTAGCAACCTAATCATATTCCAAAAGAAAGACAACTAAACTAGCATTATACCATCCACTATCTTTAAGTTGAGTTATACAATACAAACTTCAAAGATTAAAACATTACAACATGCTACATAATACAAAACAACATAAGAGCACTCCAGCCTATACATCAAGGATAAGACTCTTGCCCATTGGACTCATCCACATACGGTTCATTCACAGCCTCTTGAGGAACATACCCAAGGTTCGGCTCAGTTACACCTTCTATTCATATATATTCTTTTAGTTGTTTTAAGGCTTGAATAGAAGGCTTAAAACAACTAAAAAAATACTAGTTGACAACTTTGACTTTAGTTATTTTGTTGACTTTGCATTATATTAGCTATTATACATAAACAATACATATAATAAGTTGCAAAACACCACAAAAAGTCACCTAGTAGGCCGTCCACATTAGGGAAGAAGAAGACACCATTTTTGTTTAAGTTTTGAAAAAAAAATTCAAAGGAAAACACATTTCTAGGCCAAATCTTTTCATTCCGGGTTGGATTTAGCTTGTTGGGCTTATTTTAGATTGCTTTTGGTTGGTTTCCGAGGGGGTTAATGTATATACTTGACTGGTAGGAAAAGGTTCAGGGATTGTTTGGTTGCTAGATTGTTAGTTATGTTGTTTATAATTTTGGGTAGTCATTCTTTGAAATGTCTAAGTGTTGTCTTTGAGTGTGTGGTGTTGTTTGTATAGTTGATACTTGGGTTGGTGTTGAGTAGGCTCGGGTTTGAATATATGTTGAAATGTGTGTTAAGTTGGGTGACCTACTTTGCCATCTAACTTGGGTGTCTTAGTTGTTTAATTAATATTGTGTTGATTGAAGTGTTGTTAATTGATTGTTGAATGTTGTTGTACTGGAAGACAACCTACTTTGTTGTCTTCTCAGAATATTAAGTGTTCAATGTTAATTGTTGTGAGTCATGATAATGTGTGCTACCTCTCAGACGGTATCGGGTTTGCCGAGTTGAAAACGGCACGACTATCATGTACTATCCCCTAACTTGTGTGATCGGAGAATGATCATGGAGGGTGGGTCTAGAATGAGGTACTTTCGGAATATATCAAAGTGCGTAAGAGGTTGGTTGAGTTCGTGATGCCGTGTGGAACTACATCAACTAGTGTATCATTTCTCAATTGAATGGACAACATTTATACTATATTTAGTAGAGTAACACTTATGCTATATTTAGTAGAGTAAAAATAGTTGACAACATTTTATATATGCATACATATACATACATCTAAGGTATAAAACTCAATTTTGCAAAAGAAGTTGAAATGCCATATTATTTGTTTTGCAAATGTATTTTAAATGCAAAATTAGTCTAAGATCACTTAATATCATATATAAATTCATACATATTAATTCTAATAGCATTTAAACAGATAAAACATGTAATAGCAAATTGAGCAAATTTCAGGGTCTCACAACTACTAATTGGGATTCTTATATAATATTCGCATTCAGCGGGATTCTTATTTGGACTTTTAAATGGTATTTTCATTGGAGTCTTTATTTGGCTTTCTTACTTGGGAATTCTCACGAGGTATTTTCCCTGGTATTCTTGTTGGGCCTTGCTACAGGCATTCTTGTACAGAGCTCTTATTCAGCAACCGATGATGAGTAATTAGAGTTTGGTTTTCGGTTTATGCAGAATTCTCTTGTTAAGTAGAATTGCGAGGACGCAATTATTTTAAGGGGGGGTGTATAATACCCTGGACCGAGCATATAGTAAATAGTACTTATTTGCATATGCCTATGTGTTTTTTTTAAGTGATTATGTGAATTTGTGTCTACCTTAACTTTTACATTCATTTAGTAGTTTTAAATTTCATATTTTTGGAAAATGTGCGAACTACGTTTAAATAATTTATATGAGTTAATTATTTTGGTATTGTATTTATTTGAAACTACACTTTTGCATTTAATTGTTAACTTCCATTATATTCAATTATTTAAAATATGAGCTTTAAGCCCGGTGTGAATTTTCAATTATTGTATTTCTCGAATTCTACATTTTTTTCTTATTACTTACTTGATTGCATGGCTACGTTCATTAATTTTATGTGCATAGCATTTCGGGAAGGTGGGTAGAAAAATTGCTAAATGTATCGTATGAATAGTAACTAAAGGATATTAGTTTGGGCCATTTAGTGAACCAACTAGCTTTGGGCTTTGTTTTTAACTAAAAGAAGACTAACTAAAGCCCAATTAAAGAGCCCAAGCCCACAGCCCAATGACTAATAGCCTATATAACTTATTCTACACCATAAAATTAAAAAAAAAATCAAGAAGCCGCCGACCAAAGGGAAAGAAAAAGGAGAGAAAAATCAACCTAGGGCTTGATCTTGGGTGCAAATTTAAGGGATTTCAAGTGGTTTCAAGCTCAAACCTTGCACAAACAAGCTTCTAGAGGTGAGGGATTACATTTATTTACATTTTTAAGTTGTGTTTTGATTATGAAAAATAATGATAATGTTACAAATGTTAGTTATAAAGCTTGATCATGCAAGATTTGTTGTCCATATGGCTAGTAGAGTAAACTTTTAGTGATATGGCATGTGTTTAGCTAGAGCTTGTTCGTGGTTATATGAAAAAGATGATGAATAGTACTATTTTTACAAGTTTATGGATTTTGGGTTGAATGTTTGTTTAAATGCTTAAGTTGGGTTCTAGAGATGTTGGAATTGCTATACGATTGCTTAAACTAGCTCAATTATAACCGGAATTTGGTGAACTTCATATGTGTGCAAAGGGGCCGTGTGTGTGGTTGGCCATGTGTGTGTGTGTGTTAGGGTTAATTGAGTTAATTGATGGTTATGAGATGTCCATTGTGTTATCTTGTGTGTCGATTACGTGGAATTGTTTGGCATATGTGAGGTTTAATTGTTAAGGGCCTATAGCACTAGCTATATGTAAACTTCGGTTGGATTGGTTAAAGGTGGCATCTTTGTGGTTAATCGAGTTAATTCAATGAATTAGAACAAATTTTAAATGTCATGGTACAAAGCTAACCTAGTTTGTTACACAAATGGTTTGATTGTTATATATCGGGTCGGGCTATATTATAATGATTGTTAGTTGGCATGTCATGATTTAGGTTGATTAGTCTTGAGCATTAGAAGAGTTTTAGTGTGTTGAGTAATAGTCTTGATTGGAAATAGATAGCCTATTTGCTAAGGAATACCTTGTTACTTAAGTGTAATCGAATTGATACTATGCATTGAATTAGAATATTTTTCTGCTTGTACGAATTGTCATTGTTAATGTGTATGTTATTTTCTATGTTATTGTGCTCTTGTAATTACTTGAAATATAAAGAATGTTTGCATATGTGACTGCTTGAGTTCTATATTGAATTAGAATATATTTGAGTGTTGTGGTTATGTGCGAGGACAACCTACTTTGTTGTTCCTCTTTTACGTGTTTATCAAAGTATATAAGTATTACTTGTTGTATGCTATATTTGTGATTCTCGTATCGATGGTTAGGTAACCTAATCGTCGAGATGGGTATGTTGGACTTCCCTGGGCGGCATCGGGCTTGTCAGTGGTTGATTTCGATCTCTATGTTATATTCCCTTACTCGCCTGGTCCGGAGATTGCTAAGGGGTGTTGAATTGTAGGATTATCGGGGTATATCTGGAGTACCCCACTGGAGTGAATGGGGATTTGCCTGCATAATATCGTGTTCATGGTTCGTGGATTGTGGTTCATGGTTCGCAGTTCATGTTCGAGATCGTAACTGTAAACTTAGAGTGTTTGGGGTTAATCGAAATCATATCCTTTTTATATGCATTATTTAGTTTCATGTACTTGAATGTTACTTCGTATTGATATTGAATTCTCGAGGATATTGCTATGTACTTCTTCTTTGTTATTGATTATCTAGCTAGTGTAGATGCATTGCATGAAAACCGTTTTTGAAAACTCCCCAGTTTTATCCTCCTTCACTGAGCATAAGTGTATGCTCGCCCTTTTTATCTACCATGTTATAGGTTGTAGAGAAAGGAAGAAGTTGAAGCATTTCTTGGTAGCTCGAGATTGAATGCTTTGAGTGTTATGTGCTCAGATTGTATGTAGTTTGGTATTAATGTTGGCTTTATGAACATGTAACTATTTGGTGGCCTAAGTGGCCTTGTATATAAATCTTGGATAAAGGTGTGGTATTAAAGTTAAGTAGTCTAATTGTATTCAAGGTTTAAGTTTTCTTGTAGTGGCATGTATAATGATTTACATAACTACTTTAGTTATTAATGCCTAGCTTAGTAGACTTAAGTATATAACTTAGCAAGTAAAAGAAAGATAGAACTATCAAGTGATCTTAAAATGGAACTTTCATATGTTGTGGTTGTGGTTGTGGTTGTGGTTGAAATTTTTCTGTGTGCAAGTTTTGGTTAGCCCGAGACTCCGTCTGTTTTTTCTCGTTTTTCATGCCTTAGAGATTGGGACGGGTTGCTATATTTTTGTCCTATTTTCGTGAGATAATGGGGTGTTACACGTCCCAACTAGCCAAACTCATATGCCTAACACACAGAGCTGTTGACCCATAACTGAGGTCTCACCCATAGTGTATCAATGCACATGAACCTGATTTCGTCAGTTCATCATACTCAAGATTAAGAGTATTGATCACTTAGCAGCATGAGCTATGTATTGATCTCTATCTTTGATAGTACCTCTTGGAGAGATTATACCTAAGTGGTTCGTTCAATGTGTGACGGACACACTAGTGAGGCTTAGTCTGGAAATCTACCAACGATCAAGGCAGGCCACCCTTCACAAGAGACTAACTCACTATAACCTAGACCTTGATGAAACACCCAACTCTATCAATCGGTTATGAACTACTTCTAGAACCAAGTGTCTATGACTTAGACCTTCCATGCTCAGACACCGTGCACCTTAAATTATCCACTATAGATCAAGGGCCTCTATACAACACGATTACACATAAATAAAATAGAGATAGTATATATGAATGTAACCATTAATTATAAACAATCACAATATGTATTCATTCACTAAAATATCGCGTGCTAGTGATCTTTTGAGCTTACTATTCTTGACAGTAATGTCTCAAGTCAAAGAATTATATACACAATAGCAACGAATAACAAATTATTAATCCTATGACATGTAATTTGTTATTCACATCACATTCAATGATTTATTTCACTAATAATCACTCACATGTTTCTTAGTCGCATCCAATGCCATTATGGCATGTGGCTCATCATCCTTTATCATTAACATCCATATGTTAATCAAATATAACAATACATGTAATAGTCCATAATAGATTATTGAAGTCCCGATCATATAATCTAAGGACTATGAATACTTTAAGTATTTATCATAATAAAGAGATATGCCAATATATTTTAAACACCTTTTAGAATACATATATTTTAATGAAAATACCAGGGACTCATTCATATATATAAAGAGGGAGAATATGAATGTCTATAAAAGTAGTCAATATGAAAAGAAACGTATAGACAACCATGCCATTAAGTACAAGTTAATGTCAAAATGCCCCAATATATATCATCTAAATATATAGCATTAGGGCATATCTCTAACAAATAGTTGAGGATCTCCACTATGTAGCTGGGAAAAGGCAACCTGATGACGTCGAAGGCCAGATCATAGATGGTGTACTCATCTATCCCTAGGTGGCAAGCAAGATCTTTTTGACCTGGAATCCTCAGCCTGTAGTCCTCAGGAATGGCCCATTCGTTCAATCTTTTATTTCCCTCGGCCACTGTTGACTTGCAGTCCCTTCAATAACAAGCAAAAAATTACTTCTCTCGACTTGAAGAAGCAGCGACCTCCCCACTTGTTCCAGTCCTCAATCTCGGTGGAGGCTCCATGACCAGTGGCTTAGTGTCTATAACATTCTTGCTTGAGGTTGGTTAGGGAGCTGGAAAAGGATCTCTTAAATTCTCAGCTGGGATTTCTAACCCTTCGAGTTTGTTTAACGGGGATCTATCGCCACCCTCGACCTTATCCACATTAGAGAAGCCTCTTAATTGATTCGTCTCAGCCTCGTCAGGATTTTGTCCGACCTTGATAATCTCGCAGTCATTATCACTCCCTCTTTCTTTACCATTCTCCTGAGTAGGTGTGGTGCCTGAGCTCTCTTCTTGAGGAGGCGGTGTTTCCGAGCTGGAAGGGTTCTTTTCGTCACCACATTATAACCGAGCAGAGTGTGCTTGTAAATCCTCAGACTCCGACCTCTCCATTTATGGGAATAAGGGAGAAAAGAAAACTTTAAAGTTCTAAAGGAGAAGGGATTGGGGACGTACCTAGTTGTTGAGATAAAGAATCCGATTTAAAGGATTTCGAATTGAATGCTCTGAGCTAGTAAATCCAAGCTGAAGGGCTAGAGAGAATTATGTGAGCTCGATTTGCAAAGGCACGAAGAAGTGAATTTCAATACAACTCAAGCCTATTTATAGAAGGACGGTTGCCTCGGGAAGCCCAATCGTCGGATCCTGTCAGGGCACCAATGACGTGTCAACATCCCGCTCTTGGGGTGGATGACGTGGCAGATCTTAATAGTTGAAGGTTTGGCGGCTCGAGAATACCCATAGCAGTTCTAGAACCCTTGTAGAGTTCTAAACTCAGGGGAAAGGGGGGAGGAGGAATGATGAGGGTGTAAACCCGAGCCAGAGCAGACCTACCCGACCTAGGGCGATACAACCTAGCCCATGGCCGACTTGCGCCACTTCCCCTAGCCTGGCAGTCACCTCTTATGTGACATAAAGGTGACACCCGACTTTAACCATCGAATAATAGCTTTATCCGTTGGATAATAGCTTTAACCGCTGGGTAATGAGCTCAGACAAGCGTGAATAGTACAGGGGCAGTGTTAAGCATTAATTATTGCCCGTAATCGGTATTTCTATAAATAGTTCACTCACCAACTATTATCAAGTAACTAACACATATTTATTGCTCTTAACTACTTACCATTAAACTCGAACATAGTAATCATTTTTTCACCTGAAGGAAAACACAAGCCACCACCCGACGATTCCTTCCTTTCTTTTGCAGGTCAAGTAATTAGAAGTCGAATTATTAAACTTAGACGGACAACTAATTTTTACCCTTATCAATATCCAATATGTTCAATTTAGATTATAGTTGAGATTGAGCCATAATCCACGTGACTGGAACCGTCCATATTTCTGCGCGTTAGCTCCGACCCACGTGCACCTCATTTCATAAAATGACCTTTTATTTTAGACAATGCTAACGTACGACTAGTTTTATCATATTCATTCACTAATTCAGCTATTGAATAATAGAGAAGGAAGTGGGAGTTTTGTTGCAGCACGATAATATTATCCACGACTTGGTTGGCCCCTTCTACTATTTTTTGAGGTCTTCAAATTCTCTCTTTTCATCTTCCCCAGTAGAATTCCGTGATTCACAACCAAAATTGAAAAGGAACTACATGCTAGAGTGTTTGACTCTCCCTCTGCCCCCCACCAACTTCCCCTTGTTCACACACACACACACGCACACGCACACGCACACGCACGCACGGTCTCTCTCTCTCTCTGTCTCTCCTTCTTCCTCCCCCCAATAAAATAACTTAAAACTCAACACGCAGCAGCAGCAGCAGCAGTTTTTTGATTTATCTTTTGGTATTAGTTGTTGTAAATTTGATGTTTACCACTTGGTTCAATAATAAAGTTTTTGGTGTTGATTTCTCTGAATCTGAAAATCCCACATATTTTTAATGATTTTGCATTCAGATTTTAACACCACTTTTAGCTCTTCTTCAGACTTGTCGAGTTCATTACCACCATCATCATCGTCGTCGTCGTCATGTAACTTCAACCATTATTTGTTCAAGTCCACAAATGTGAGCATCGACCATTTCAATTCCCTTCCCATTTCCCCAAGGAAAGGGAAATTAGGGAAATTAGGGAAATGGACAATTCGCGCCACGAGCCATAACATAAACATTGAGCTGAGCAGTGACAACAAAACTGCTGCTAGATGGGGTGCTCAAAGAATTGTACAGAGTAGACTCGATACTAAAGTTAATGATAATGATGATGAATCATTGAAACTCAACTCAAGGTCTTGTACTACGACTTCTACTAGTGGTAGTGATTATAATAATAATAATAATAATAATAATAACAATTTCGCTGCATTTCAAGAAGACCCTATTGTAGATAAGCTGAGGACGCAGTTAGGTGTGATACACCCAATCCCTTCCCCTCCTCTCAATCGCAATATATTTGGCCTTTTTGCATTCTTCTTCTTCATTGGTGTTGTTTTCGATAAGCTTTGGACTTCAAGAAAGAGGAACAATGGTGGTGGTGGTAGGAGGAATGGTGAGTTAGAGGTAAGGCCCGGGACAGGGATGGGAATGGGGCTGGGGACGAGCCTCTCCATGTTTCTGGAGAAGGATTTGATGAGGAAGGAATCGGTGGAGTGGGTGAATATGGTGTTAGGGAAGCTTTGGAAAGTTTACAGACAAGGGATTGAGAATTGGATTATCGGGTTGTTGCAGCCTGTCATTGATAATCTTAAAAAGCCTGATTATGTGGAGAGAGTTGAGATCAAACAGTTCTCTTTAGGGGACGAGCCCTTGTCCGTTAGGAGCGTGGAGCGCAGGACTTCTCGTCGCGTCAATGACTTGCAGTGAGTGTCTTCCAAATCAATGTTCTTGCATGTTTCTTAATCTCTTTCAAGATTGAATTGTTTCCTTTATTTGTTTCTGTTGTCATGGATAAAATCCCTGATTTTATTGATTTATTTGCTTTTTTTTTTTTTTTTTAGTATAAACATGTTTTATCGAGATATCAATGGAGAATATGAAAAGAGAATGGAAAACAAGTATAATCTGTTCTTTGAAAGAATTGAAGAGAGCTTGATTGCATGTAGGAAGTGTGAAGGCTTAGGAGAAGAATATGCGCCGTAGAAAGGAAAAGAAGAATTAGCTTATTACTGTCTAATTTACTTGCATGTTGTGCGCCTATTGACTGTTCCTAACATTCTGTATGTGTACAAAATTACGGTTTTCTTCCTTTTTATTCTTGATAAGGGGATAAACTACATCAATACATGTCTCTCATAAGGACCATTTTGAAATACTTTTAGCCTTTACTTTTCTGTTTCTTGCTTTGTCCATTTTTAGCGTCGTCTTCCACTTATATTTACTTCTTCTGAGATATTATGGTGAGTTGTGTTTTGATGGGAAAACAGACCATAATCTACCACGGCCGCAATATCATGTAAATCTTGTGGCACAAGTATACTTACCTAACTTTCACTTATATGCCGATAGTATGTTTGGCGTTTCACACTAGTGAACCCAATCTTTTATAATGTCATCTAGGTACCAGATAGGTCTGCGTTATACTGGTGGTGCTCGTATGCTTTTGATGCTGTCACTGAAGTTTGGCATTATACCCATTGTCGTGCCGGTGGGTGTCCGGAATTTTGACATTGATGGTGAGCTGTGGGTTAAATTGAGGTTGATACCCACAGAGCCATGGGTGGGAGCTGTTTCTTGGGCTTTTGTTTCTCTCCCGAAGATAAAATTTGATCTATCACCATTTCGCCTCTTCAATCTAATGGGTATGTAACAACTGGAATGCCTTCGTAGTTTCGTTGCTTTGTTCTACTGTGGCAAATTGTTATTTATCTAATACTTTCAATGTACTTTAAGGAAACACATATTGGAAGTGTGGATGCAGCTAATAGAAGGATTTTATTTTTTTGTTTTTTTTTTCTCCTTATTTTTTTATTATTATTTTTACTCAAAGAAATTCTTTTCACCTTCTGCACCTTCTTCTTGTATATAGATTCTTCTTTCATATCTGGAAACTAACCATCCATTTAGCAACAAGGTTAACTAAGTTCAGGATAAGGATTGGAGAAGTGTTCTTTAGATGGTTTTGCAGAATTTTTATTCCACATTCTTTATGTCTTGTCTTTGGTAAGCCATTGGCCCACATAGTATGATTTTTTACTTTTCTCGGGGCGCATATGTGTTAGAAGATGACTTTTCTGATGTGATGCTTGATCAATTAGGTTATTCTGGTGGATATATCATGTTATTACTTTATGCTCATCAGAGAGAGTTTGAGAGAGTGGTGAAGGTATGTTTGCTCTATCATTACAACAAGATATTGAAAGCCTGAAGTACTCCTTGCGGATCTATTCGTCTATTCCTGATTCTCTGTCAGAAACAGACACTGTTGTTGGATGGGTAATTGAGGTTTCAGGATGATTGGTGAGTCCTCATACATCTGGGTTTCAAGAAGAGAAGAAAAGAGAATGATGTACCTACCTGCTTGATTAGCCGATGAACCTTTGATGCAGGGCTCTCATGAAGTCACTATTGATGGATCTGTCTTATTTGATTTGGGGGATTTAGAGTTTTGTTGCAAGGTTTAAGATGGTTGCGCGAAAGGGTGGATGGCCTTGAGTGTTTAATCAATTCAATTGCAGGAGGTGCAGTGGAGTTATTGTTGGATCAGGAGTCTTCCTGACTTTTGTATTTTGCAGACTAGGTACCCTGGATTGTGGGATCATAGATGATCCATAGGTAACGAACCAATTTGGTCTAGCATGAGTGGAATAGTATTGTGGTCCTGCCCGGAAGTTGGAGATGTTCTCATTTAAGAAGCTTCAGCAACAGTATGCAGTGTGGAGCTGTGTTTTACTAAGTAATTGAATCTTGGTTGTTGGATCAGCTTGTGAGATTATGGCTCTATGGGACTGTCTTGAGAATATGAATTTTGAAGAAGCTTGAGCTTTTGGTTTGGCTGACTGGCTTGGTAGGAAGAGGTTTAGCAGTCGCTGAATGCCAACATGGGCTCACCTATTTTGAGAATGGCCTTGCATTATTTTCCTCAGTATTTATCTCTTTTTTCTAGTGAAAGTTGCATGATGAATAACAACTGGAAAAGGGCCTACATATTGGGTTGCTAGGATTTAAAGGAAATAAAGGAGTTAGACCCCATAACTCCAGAAGGCAATTCTTGATTTCACAAGGCACGGAAAAGTTAATAAGCTTTAGTTCCTTTTGACCAAATTTTTGGTTCGATTTGCGAGACCAAAATCTGGCAGCTCTCTTCTCAGCTGGCTGTAATAAGTGGTTCTACTCTTCTTCAAGTCAAGAGATATTGTTTGAAGTTAGTGATTTGAGAAAGCAGGTATGAAGGACAAAGGACTCCGGGTTTTAGAGCTGGCACCTGGTGGTGTCTGGGGGCCTTGACTTGCTTGTGAGAATAGAGTTCTTAAGGGATGCTAGATAGAGCATGTGGTATGAGGGCCCTTCTGCTAGTGAGTGTCAACAAAGGCATAATAATGTCGATTGTTAAAAGCAATGGCTGTGTGTGATACTGGGTTATTTAACTGTTCATATAGCGAGGGGGAAGACTCTTTTTTAATCCTTTGGAAATCTGTAAATTGGTGGGCTTTTCCCACATGATTACTTGGAGCCTTGTGATCCTTTCAGTAAATAGTGAAATAAGGGATTTAGAAGTTATTGCGAGAAATATCCTCAGAGAAGACTTATCTAGCAGAAATTTTAGAAAAAGAGAAGTCTGACAAAATTTTAAATCAGTTAGCGAGATAAAGAAAGTGGGTTTGCAGAATCTCATAGATAACTGTTTTCTCTCTTCTCCTTTTACAAGGAGAGACTAATATGAGTTAGAAAACTAGATTTTACCTCTTGTAGCGTCCAAGAGCATTTATTCAAAGATAGCGCGATTCCTTCCATGTCCATGAGTCGGTGTGTCCTTTCGCATATATATTGAGGGGACTATCTCCCCAGATGTTAGTGAATGAAGATGTCTTGGGGTCATATCTTGTTATACTTGATTGTGCTGTGATGAGAAGCTGTAATGGTTTAGATGTCAAACATGGTATTACAGTTTGAAGAGTCTCGGTGGCAGGCATAAGCAATGATGGCATCCTTGGCTGTGAGGAAGCCCTTCTGCGCCTCGATATTACTGCTTCATCTTTTCCAAATCTTTGAAACTTTTTCTTCATCTATCTTATGATATTTGCTAAATATCTACTTGTTGAGATTGATTGTTTTTCCTCTTCAGTTCATCAGATTTGTTAGTCGATTCTTTCTGTCATGTTATAGTTAATGGTGCACAACTTTACATAGTTATATTGTTTAAAGTGATCCATGAATTATACCAACGCAATTGGATGTACTAATATTTGTTTCATTGGTTTTTGTTTTTCATGTATGCGTCTGGGCACACCAGCAATTCCAGTCCTCTCAATGTAAGAGAACTATTTCTGTATTTTCTTTTGGTTTTGCATAAGTTCATAGAGACTATATATCTATTATCTTTATATATATATATAATATAACTCTATTAAACTGTTATTTGTTGTTCGACATTGTATGTGTTCTACATCCTTGTGATTTTGTATTCTCTCTTTTCAGCAAAAGTCGTAGTACAATAGACGTAGTGGCTGTACCAGCTTAATTGATAGTAATCTTATATTGCGTGATCCTGTTCCCCTTGGGGAGTATCAAAGAATTGTATATTGAATATTCACCCTTATAGGAGTGCTGCACATTTAAATTGAAAGCAGTTTTTTGTTAATCTGATGTATTTGCAGAGGAAAACATTATTGTGATTGTTTTGGTCTTTGTTTTTATTTTTTGAATATGTACCCTGTCGTTTCACTCAGAAATTGCATCCAATCTCGTCCTGATAATAACATAAGTTTGAGACTTTTATTTATTCTAAGCATATTCTGGATATGAGAAAAATGAACTCCCATGTGCAAGAAGATATCCTTCAGAAGTTCAGCAGAAGCAGAAATGCCTGATTCTGCTTTCTCCCTCCCAAATTTTGTTGCTTTAACCAAGTCCCAACTGGATCCACCAACTCCTTGTGGTAACTCAGATGATATAAGCATACTCATCAGGAGTCCCCTAGATCGTTTTCTGTTATGAAGTTTTAGTAGTTACTTCTTCCTGAATGTCAAAGACAGTTCTCTCCATCTTTCTCTTTATCCCATACAATTATCCCATCATACCATCAGTTTTAGTCCTTTCACGTCTGTCTTTGGACTTTTCTCTTGGGAGTGTTCTATTTAAGCTGATTGATATTTGGTACTCTTCTGGTACTCTGAACAAAAAGGTTATTTGGTATATTCGTATTATTGAGATTTAGAGACTTTTGATCATGATCCTTCGTTTATTCACATAGAGTTATTAGTGGTGTACTTGGGGACTTTCGATCTACATGTCTTTGATATTGCCAGTTTATAGATTTTTTTCAATTCTTGGTGTAGCACAAACTATGGTCTCTCTTTTTCTTTATTTGGTGGGAAGTCATTGACCTTGCCCTTATCTTTGGTTTTCTGTCTAAGTAATACATGATTTTTGTTTTCTCTAGTCGCTGCTCGCCTTATTGCCTGTGATTAGAATTTATTTCATTTTGTTATAAAATTCAAACTAATTGGTCATTTGCAAAATTGTAAACAAACTATCTCAATGTTCCAGGTTCTTGACCAAACTTCTTACTGAGGATTTACCTCGGCTATTTGTGCGTCCAAAGAAGATTGTGTTAGATTTCCAGAAGGGAAAAGCAGTTGGTCCTGTTCCAAATGATGTGAAGTCTGGAGAAGTTCAAGAAGGAAATAATGACTTTGCTGGGGAATTATCCGTTACTCTTGTAGATGCACGAAAACTCTCATATATTCTCTATGGTGTGAGCTTGAACTTCTTGGTACATTGTACTCTTGGTTTTCAAAATGACCAGCAAGTGTTTTCGCATACGTCTACCATGTTTTTAGCTTTATTGCATCTATAATCAAGCAACAATTGGCCTTATACTGGAAAAATGACCTGTTGAGAGAGATTGTCAAGTTTTTACTTTTGAGTAGTTTAGATTTCAGTATTTGCAATTTGCTGAGTCTCGTCTCTCCTCCTAATGTAGCACTTATTAAGTTTTTTGCTTCATTCAGGCAAAACAGATCCATATGTTATGCTACGCTTGGGCGATAAAGTTATACGCAGTAAAAAGAATAGTCAGACAACTGTCACTGGACCTCCAGGGGAGCCTATCTGGAATCAGGTGAGAACATTTCAATCAGCAGCACATGTTGCCTTTTAATCTAAACTTCTGCATCTGCTGTCAAAACTAACGACACCTTCCTTGGCAGGACTTCCACATGTTGGTTTCAAACCCTAAGAAGCATAAACTGTATATTGAAGTTAAAGATTCCCTAGGGCTTGCAGATATTACTATTGGTACAGGAGAGGTATATGTCTTCACTACTGAAAATTACTCGTGGGTTTTGGTTGGGCAAGTATGTGTAGCACTAGAAAAGTGGAATAGCATTAGATACTCCATGTAGTGGCATCACCATGATTGAATTCGGTTTTAAATCAAGAATGGGTATAGAAAGGAACCGTAATTTCTTCCAGATTGCTGTTATAGGTTCAGGAAGAAAAAACTGAAAATTGGAATTCATTGCAGGATGATTTCTCAGATCATGCTTTCTTTCTATTTCTGAGCTATGCAACAGATCTAAATGACCGACTTAGCTTTCATGTTTAACTTGAGACATGAATATATTAGCAGTTATAATTGAAGCAGTTTGTCGCATTCAAGTCCAAATTTTCTGTGCAAATGCCATGTGTGTATGTTGTATGAGTCCATAAGAGGCCCAGAACTGGTAGTCCTTAATTTAGGCTGGGGCTGGAATGTAGGATCTCCAACCTAAGCAACTACTTTTCAGTACTTCTGTCTGCTCTAGCCTTCGAAGTGCTTTTCTTGTATATTCTTGATAAACCAGGGTTTATATATAGATGTATTGTCCAAGTTGCTGAGCAGTAAAGAAGTAAGAGGCAGTTATAAGCATTGATTGTTTAGCAGTCAATTTTAGTTGATCAGTCACACAAAGACTCCATAAAAGCAACCAATACGTTTCCAGAGCATGAGGCATTATTTATTTTTAAGTCGATTTGAGTCATGAAAAGAAATCCATACATCCAACCAAATGCGTTGCCAGTGCATGGATGTGTTGTTTTCTAACATATCCACTAACTTAATATATCCATTTCCTTTTTTGAGACTTTTTCCTTGTCGTGTCAAACTTTTACATACATTTATCATTAGTCCTTAAAATGTGATGCGGCTTTCAGGTTGATCTTGGTTCCTTAGAAGATACTGTGCCTACAGATCGGATTGTGGTCCTCGATGGAGGTTGGGGACTGTTTGGAAGAAGATCTGCTGGAGAAATTCTACTGCGGTTGACATACAAAGCATATGTGGAGGATGAGGAAGATGAAAGGAGCATGGCAAAGTCTATAGATGCAGATGTTTCGGATGATGAATTGGCTGACTCTGAAGAATTCGACACTACTCCTTATGAGCAGCCTGGAAAAGATTCCTTAAGTGAGACAGAGAATGAATCTTTCATGGATGTTCTAGCAGCTCTGATCGTAAGTGAGGAATTCCTAGGGATAGTGGCATCTGAAGCACTAAATAGCAAATCCTCAGATGATGTCTCGAGTTCAGTGTCAACATCCGGATATCGTGGTCCTAATGCTGAACCTGTAAAAGAAAATACTAACAGTAATTCTGAGAATTCTGGAGGTATTGTGCATTAGAGTCGCTTTATATATTTTCCACTTTATTAGTCCTTCTATGCTTTCAAATTCAACCCTTTTTCAGAGATCTTCCAGGAATTCATTGTTCCATATATGCCTCACTAAAAATATCTTATTTGCAGGGTCAGCTTTGTTCTGGCTTGCCATAGTTACAAGTCTGGCAGTCCTTATTGCCCTCAATATTGGCGGTTCTAGTCTTTTCAATCCCTGACAAGCTGTATGAAGTAACTCAGCTTGAGAATAAACAATACTCGCTGCTTCTGATTGTTGTATACTTATGGGGTTCATTCCATATCTTCCATTCCTCAGGAGTTGCTTGCAAATGCAGATTATATTGGAGTTGTTGCATCCCTTTACTAAAAGACACGTAAGTCACAGGCAACTAAATCTTTGTCCGACATGCATTATTTTTTAAACCATATATCTACTTCTGAAATTGCTTTACTTTTTCATTGGGAATGCAATTCTTCTAAGGAACAGAAAACAAAACAAAAGTGAAATATCACTAAGTGCATTTTTCCTGATCCAGAATAGAAAGAAGGAAAGAGAAAAATACTAGCTACAAAATTTTATTCTGCCTCACTGCATGTTGTTTATAAAGTTCATTTAAAAATATTTTCAAGCCTAATTGATTGAAATGATTACATCGACCTTGAGGTTTCTGGCAATCCAACTTAGTAACCCTTTTGTTTCAAATTACTCTGAACTGTCACGAATAGACACAAGAAAGTGGTCACAGAATTTGCAACATGGCACAGATCTATCCTACTCTTCAGAGCCATACTCTTTACACCTGCACTTTTACTTTTCTGATGTCACAAATGAAACATCACGTCAGCTTCCTGCAACTCCCACCCCCACCATTGTTGATACAACTGATACTTTAGATCATATGAGATTGCTGGTGTTTGTCGTGGTTTTCAAGAGAGTTAATAATCAACTTTGTCTGTCTGTCTGTTACATCATGCGAATATTGCCTTCCATCATGCCACTTTCGATTTGAAAAATGCGAAATTAATTTCTGCATCAGATCCTCGTGTAATTCTTTTGTTCACTTTATCTTGTGACTTATCTCGACTCTTGAGAAATGATCATCAGAGGATGACTGCTCCAATATCATGAGTTCAACCAATGATTGGAAAAGTAACCTGGTGTGCAGAAAATCTAATTTTTATTGCACTTTGGATTTCCCGATTGATTTATTTTCTCTTGCTTTAGATTCGTCTGTGGAAAAAATATATGAACATGAGAACAAAGCTAGAAACAGCTCAGCATTTTGCCAAATTTGCGGTCTGCCACGTTACTATTGTTTTGGGTTTTGAAAATACATTTCCCAAACCCCTTGTGGATGTGTGTGCTTTTCTGGGACAAGCAAGTCATATTCGTTACCGGATGCTTTGTTTTCTTTATGCAGGTTAGGAGCAGGCACACATGTTGAAGGTTGCTGGAATGATTTTTGTACTTGTACGTATGTACCAATTTTCACCGAGTGAATGTCTTCCGGAGAGATAAGTATTCATTCTTTCGTCGACAAAATTTTTGCCCCTTCTTCCCCTGGGAAATGTGAATTCTTGGTATTCTCAATTCTGTGTCTGTTGGAATAGGGTCATTAGTCACATTTATTTTCTGAATATTGTGTTTCACTAGGAAAGCTCCTATATGGTTTTTCCTTTTCTAATCACTGAGATTTGATAGATGATCTATTGTATAGCACCCAATACACAGTTGATTTAACTCAAAATTTGTCAGTCAGTTAATGCAACAGTACGTGCTACAGATTGGTAGTGTGACTTTGAAGGTGCATTATTGGCTAATCTTGTCTACGCAGAATAGGAAAGCTGATAAAGCAAGGAAAATAAAAGAGTAAATGCATTTAACAGACAAATGCCAAAAGTTGAATTCAGTGCCATGGATTAACTCGCTTCTTAGACGTTACACTTGGGAAACGATTAATGTGAGAGACGCCATTGTAGCGAATAATCACCCTTTTATACGTACCAAAGGGAGAATAGCACTTTTTTTTTTTTTGCTAAAAAACAAGTGTGTTTTTATGGATTTTAAAAAATATTTAAATAGTATAATACCCTGGGAGTTTACATCAGTTTTCATATATCTATACTCTAAAGTGATGCAAATAGCTTGGTTCAAAAGTGAGTATTTAAAATTCCTAAACATGTACAGTTTAGTTCTAACATCAAACGCGATATTCTCCAAAATTTGATCTTCATTGAAGAAGGCATTACAAAAGACTATTATTCATTTCTCTCCAAATGTGGTAGATGAAGGCTCCAAGGAATAATCTGATACAAAAAGATTGAAATGTGTTTTTGGTCGATTAATTCACAATTCAATTTTCAGCCTCTGTCCAGTTGAAATATATTGTTCCTTTTGACTTGCGCCATCCTCATATCCAAATACGTTTTGCAAAGGCACATTATTGGAAAATATGTTCTTTATCTTCCATGCATGAATGACAAAAGGTGCAAAAAGGATTCAACTCCAATCCCCAATAGATAAGTCTTCTTTTAATAAGGAGTCTATGTTTGGGGTTAAGCTTTGTTAAACCAAATAGGCCTTGGATCAGATGGTGTGAGGATGATGGTTTCTAATAAGCTCCCAAGCAAAGTAAGATTTGAACTGTCCAGTAGGATAATTGATCCAAATAATTTTATTATTGGCATTCACCTTCGGTTTCAAAGAGTTGAGATGTCTTTGAATGAGTCGAAAAATCAAGTTATTGTTAGGCCAAACCCAAACTTCATTCTGAATATAAGAGGCTACCTTCTCATTCAAACATGTGCCATATATTGATCATGAACAGTGATGTCATTGTATATGATAATAAAATAGTGTCTACAGTCACTATGAAATCTTTTTTTCCTTTTTTTCAGAAATCTAATCAAAATTCTTTTTTTTTTTGTTTCTTTCTTTTTTTATTTCTTTTTTAAAAAAACATGAAACCAATCACTGTTCATGGACAACAATGTCACTTATCATGAACAATGACACGACTTTGTTCATGGACATAACGTATCGTCACTATTCTAAGCCATTTATTGTTTTTATAGATCTTTTTTAACAATTCACTTTGTCAACCTAACCGCTTACATTTGGAAATGCGCTAATCAGGCCTATAGGTTCGCCTTGTGAGAAAGTGTATAAGGCGATGAAACTTATGTATTGTTTCATTAGTTTATATAATACTGATGTACAACATATTCGGGCTACAGTTGGTACAAGAGATAAACATGATCTCAGCTATCAATAATCTACAGAAGTCGAAGTCTAAGTAGGACTTTAGCTAGGAGTCCTAGACCAAAGAATGACTACTAGCGAAGTAAAAAGATTGTACAAAGAATTCGCTAAGGCTGATCTAACACCCCTCCCCCCCCCACAAGCTGATGGAGGTGGAGCCACGTGAAGCTTGATGCGCAGGAGCTCATACCGTGGACGAAACAGCGGCTTGGTAAATATATCCGCAAGCTGATCATTAGTGCCAATATACTGCACCCGGAGAGTGCCATCACTGACCTTTTCTCTGACAAAGTGTATATCAATCTCAATATGTTTGCTCCTATTATGTATAATTGGATTAGTGGCCAGATAGATTGAACTGATATTGTCATAGTAAATAACCGGTGCCGAAGAAGGTGATAGATGAAGAAATTTCAATATTTCCAAGACCCATAACATTTCTGAGGTGAGGGAAGCTAGTGCACGGTACTCGGCTTCGGCACTAGACTTGGAGACAGTTGACTGTTTCTTCGAACTCCAACATAGAAGATTCGAACCCATGCAGATAGCAAACCCCGACGTGGACCGTCTGGTAACGGGACAACCGGCCTAATCAGCATCACTATAGCCGGTGAGTTGGAAAGATGAGGTGGTAGTGAAGTGTAGACCATATGTTAATGTGCCTTTAATATAACGTAGAACCCGTTTAGCAGCCACGAGATGCGACGTACGTGGCGACTGCATAAATTGACAAATTGAGTTGACCGCATATGAGATGTCTGGTCGAGTCATCGTCAAATACTGTAAGGCACCAACCAGCTTCCGAAAATCTGTTGGATCCGACAACAACTCTCCCTCGTCTGGATGCAGCCTAGATCCCGCCATAGGTGTGGAGATTGGTTTGACACCAGCCATACCAAAAAGAGTGAGCAATTGTACAGAATACTTTGTTTGTGTGAGAGTAAGGCCACCATCATTAGACTGAACCTCCATACCAAGAAAATAACTTAAAGGACCCAAGTCCTTCATATCAAATGTTGTGGAAAGCACCCGAATAAAATCCGAAATCACTGTTGTAGAGCTTCCTGTGATAATAATGTCATCCACATAAATTAACAGAATAAGAACATGATCTGTAGAGTGTCGAATAAACAGTGAGGCATCATGATGGGAATGTATGAAATCACAGGACAATAAGAAGTTGCTGAATTTGTGATACCAGGCTCGTGGAGCCTGCTTCAAGCCATAGATCGACTTGTGCAGCTTACAGACATGATTAGGAAAGTTCTGGTCAACAAAGCCTTGTGGTTGTTGCATAAAAACTGTCTCCACAAGATCTCCATGTAAAAAGGCATTCTTGACGTCTAGTTGACGTAAACTCCAATTGTTAGAAAGAGCAATAACCAAAATTAGACGAATCGTGCCGGGCCTTACAACTGGGCTGAATGTGTCACCAAAATCACGGCCCGGTTGTTGATGATAGCCTTTAACTACTAACCGACCTTTGTATCGCTCCAGTGAGCTATCAGACCGTTGTCTTATGCGATATGCCCATCGACAGCGTACAACATTCATATGTGGAGAAGAAGGGACAAGAGACCACGTTTTGTTTTTGAGTAATGAGTTGAACTCCTCGATCATTGCCATACGCCAATTCGGATCTTTCGAAGCTTGTGTGTAGCAAGAAAGTTCAGTAGGTAAGTTGGCAGAAATATGTAGTAGACAGTGAGGAAGAGGATAGCGTGAGGATAGGAGAACCTTCGGCTTCCTGGTGCCATCCATGTTACGGGTCACCATGGGGTGCTGACGGGTAGCGAGAACGGGAGGTGAGGTTGATAGAGGTTGATATGCAGTAGAAGGATAGTGTGGTGAGGGCGACACATCATCAACCCGTGGAGAAGTGCGCCGTTGACGCAAGGCTGAAATGGGTCGCGGAGAAGAATGTTGAGGTAAAGCTGGGGGGACTGTGTGTGAGGAAAGAGGAGATAGTGGCATTGATAGTGGAGAAGTGTGACGTGTTTGAGAAGAACAAGTGTGACTATTTTCAAAAGTGGAAGACATTGTGGTTAATGGTGACATATCATTTGCTGTAGAAGTCAGAGGAGTTGGTGCGTGTACATGGTGTGGAGATAAAGCTTGGGTGTTGGGCAGAGTAGAAGGTATGGACTGACCCGTTGGTGATAATGTTGAAAGGTCTGTTGGAGAGCTAGATAAGCGCAGTAAGCTAGCGGGGAAAGGCTTGACATGAAATAGTGGCCCTGTAGACTGTTTTGAGTGGTTGGACCCAGCTGTGAGAGATGGTAAGAAATGACTCTCATCAAAGCAGATGTGTCGAGAAATAATAATTTTGCCCGTTACAGGGTTGTAACATTTGTACCCTTTGTGCTCCATGCTGTAGCCCAAGAATAAACACTGACAACTTTTAAAGCTCAGTTTGTGACGGCCAAAAGGTGTTAAACACGGATAACAAATGGACCCAAAAACTCGAAGCAGAGAATAGTCTGGTGCAGTCCCATAAACCAATTCATACGGAGTCTTGAAATTCAGCTGCTTAGAAGGCAGTGTGTTTATGAGATAAACCGCTGTAGAAAAAGCATAAGTCCAGAATTCAGATGGTAATTGACTGTGTGCCAAAAGTGTTAATCCAGTTTCAACCACATGACGATGCTTACGTTCTGTGACTCCATTTTGTTCAGGAGTTGCAGGACAACTCAACCTATGAATAATCCCATGCTTCTGAAATAATTGTTTGAGTTGAAGATTAACAAACTCCCCTCCACCATCAGATTGGATGCATTTGATTTTTGAATTGCACAAATTTTGAACCATACTAATGAAAACAGGAAAGATATGGGCCACATCTGATTTTCGAACCAAGGGATAAATCCAAGAAAAGCGGCTATAATCATCCACTAAAATTAAATAATAGCGAAAACCATCGCGAGAAACTGTAGGAGATGGCCCCCATACATCACAGTGCACAATATTCAACAAAGTTGTAGAATGCTGAATTTTATTTTCAAAAGGAAGCCTATGACTTTTGCCAAGTTGGCAACTACTGCAAACATTATTATCCGAAGATTGAAAAACAATCGGCAATTGATGACTAAGCTGCCGTAGAATCTGATTCGAAGGGTGGCCTAAACGGGCATGCCAAATGTTGGAACCTGCCTTTTGACCAAAGAAAGTCTTCTTGGGAGGCTGCTGCAAGCTATAAAGTCCATTACTGAGCGTCCCCTGGTGGAGGATTTTTCCTGTCTTCGCATCCTTTATATAGTAACCAGAAGCATTAAAAATAAAAACACAATTATTGTCACGACTGAATTGAGCAACAGAGATTAGTCGTTTTGCAAGAAAAGGAACATGTAAAACAGAACATGGCATAATAAAGCCATTAGAAAGACGAAGCGAAGCATGACCCGTTTGATGGATGGGTAAGCCTACTCCATTCCCAACTATTACGGTATCCGAACCATCATAAGGAGTCTTACCCGCTAGAGGTGCATCATCCGGAGTCATGGTGTGTGTTGCTCCAGTATCCAAGTACCAATTTGAATCATTTTGATCAGTGATAGTCATAGCATTGAAAGCTTTAGCGGAAGCGGAGACAACACCATCAGGAGCCCAACATGTGTTAGCTTTGTGATAAGGATGTCCGCAACGGTAACATACGACAGTAGAGGAGGAATTATTTCGTCCACGGCCTCGTCCAGTACCGCGACCACCACGTCCACGTTTCCCAGAATTTGAAGCGCGGCCACCACGACCTTGTTGATGTACACGAGTGGATGGAACTGCTTCTGAAAAATTGGTAGGAGTAGAGCCAACATGTCGTGCGGCAGAGGAGAAAAAAGAGGCAGATTTGTCAATAGCGGTAGTGGAAGATTGTATTCGTAGTTCATAGTCAAGAAGGAGACCACAAACTTCCGCAAAAGTAGGACAAACTGGTCTAGAGTTGATAGCAGCAACAATGGGATCAAACTCCGAGCCGAGACCTCGCAATGTCCACAGAATCAAGTCATCATCGTCCACGGATTTTCCTGCACTAGCGAGAGCCAAGGATAAAGACTTGGCATGTTGAATGTAGGCATGAATCGTGAGTGATCCTTTTTGAAGAGACTGCAACTCAGTTTTCAGTTGTTGTATGCGAGCCCGAGAGTGCGAACCATAAAGAGTTTCAAGGGTCAGCCAGACATCTCGAGCTGTGGACTTATCAACTACCTGAGACAGAACAGAGTCAGAGAGAGAGACTAACAACCATCCTAAGACCATTTGGTCCAAACGCACCCATTGAGCCACTTGATCAGATGGAGAAGTTGGCTTGAGCAAAGTGCCATCAACTAAGCCAAGAAGGCCATGACAACGAAGGACTGGGAGAATTTGTGTTTTCCATAGCAAAAAGTTGTCACTGCCTAATTTCAGGGAGATATCTTGATGAATACGATCAAGAGTGGGTAAAGCGACAGTGGAAATGGTTGATGGAGAAGTTTCAGCACTTGTTTTAGTGGTGTCAGAGGCAGACGGGGAAGCCATGAGAAAGGCTGTTTTAAAAAAAAAAACACGACAGGAGATGTGAAAGAGTTAGGAATGAACCTTGACTTCTGATACCATGTGAGAAAGTGTATAAGGCGATGAAACTTATGTATTGTTTCATTAGTTTTTATAATACTGATGTACAACATATTCGGGCTACAGTTGGTACAAGAGATAAACATGATCTCAGCTATCAATAATCTACAGAAGTCGAAGTCTAAGTAGGACTTTAGCTAGGAGTCCTAGACCAAAGAATGACTACTAGCGAAGTAAAAAGATTGTACAAAGAATTCGCTAAGGCTGATCTAACACGCCTTTACGCCTTTCTAATAAAAGAAAATTATATAGAAGTATATAGAATTAACCAGATCGTTTGAAGCATGAACAAAATCGTCGCTCAACACCTTTCTCTTAGCCACAGTTTAATTTAAGAAGCTGTATAGGAAATTGTTTTAAAAATTCTAAACATGCCCCACAAATAGTTTCACAACTAAATAATCTCAAGCTGGATAAACAGTCGTTTTAAAAATTCGAAACATACCATAAATAGCTTCAAGACTAAATAATCTCAATAATCCTAAAGATTAATAAGCAAAATAAGGCAAATAAAAAGTTTGAAGGTGAGGATCAACTACTTACCTCATAAATGATATCAATTAAATTTTCAGATTTTTTAAAAAGATTTTTCACCACCTTGATATTCACGAATTAAATATCTATGTAAATATCTATCTAATCACGACTAAACATATTTATAAACAATTCCTATACCTTATTTAGACTTAACCATTAAGGAATATGAAACACTTCCCCACACTTTCATCATGTTACTTTAGCTCTAACTGTTGATTTCAGGCATTAGCCTGTGAGTTATCCCGAGAATCCTGCTCTCATTCCTATGTGCAGACTGCTTGAAAATTTTTGAACTTATTATACCTAGTCCAAAGCATATAAAGAGATTTTATGCATTTAGTTAGCCCTACTCTAGTAAGAAGTCTACCTTAGGCAATCTCTCTCTCTCTCTCTCACTCTCTCTCTCTCCTCCTCCTCCTCTTTATCCCTACTAAAATAGTTGTATCATAAAATTAGGGTCCCTCAATATTGCCAGGGATGTTACATCCCTCATCCCTTAGAGAAAGTTTTGTTCTCGAAACTAAATACTTAGATCTTGGAAGAGGTGCAAATAGTTCTCTTCAGCATCTGATCCAGTACCCACATTGTCTCCCTCTTTGATCGACCTTTCTATTGAATCTTGACATAAGGAATAACCACATCTAGCAATTTGTTCTTTGCAATCTACAATCTTAAGGGGTTCTTTAATGTAAGTCAAGTCTTCTTTTACTCGCACATCCTTGTATTGCAACACATGGCTTGGATCTGATAGATAATTTCTTAACTAAGCGAAATGAAAAACATTGTGAACATCTACGATTGATGGAGGCAAGGCAAGTCAATATGTCATATCCCGAATCCTTTTCAAAACTTCGAAAGGTCCAATGTAGCATGGATTTTAGCTTCCTCCAACTACCAAATCTCACGATTCCTTTTGTGGGATACACTCTTCTAATGTGAATCAACCCATTTCCTTAATTCTTTATTTGACAAAAGTTGATTCTTCAACTTTGTAATCAAATTTCTCATTTATTACTCGGAAGGAGGAACACGAATACGAATACGAATATACCCAATTCTTTCCACTTAAATATTAACAAAATGTAATATCAGACCACCGCTATGTCATACAGACATTACAGATTTGAATCTTGACCCAAAAAATTGTGAAAATTGCTCTTTAGATACACAGATACAAGATTGTATATAATATAAACCTTGAAGTAGATCTCTGCTCATGCCCAAATTCCCAACACGACAAAAAGTTCCATGCACAAAACAACTGTCCTTTAAGATCGCCTGTTTAAGCTGATAGATATTCTTTCCAGCGAGGAACATCTCATTCAACGATTGAAACATTACAACCCATCCCTGCTTGTTAATTCTGTGTACAGACAGGGCATTCACTCCCAAATTTTAAGACTTGTTCAGAAGTAAGATATGTTGTAATCACAACCACCAAAAACTTTGCTGAGAAAGGTACATGTATACATATATATATATAACAAGGACTTTAAAATGATTCTCTTCGTCAATCTGGAAGTTTCACTCACTGCGGAAGTAACACAAAACATTATAGGCAACATAAGCAGATATTTCATGATGATAATCACAATAGCTTTTGAGGTGAATAATAAGACAGACTTCATTCAGAAAACAAGGCCTCCAAATAATCATCAATGTAAGCTAGGCATGGCCAGTGATCAGTTCTAATTCGCACCAGCGTCGAAACATCAGATACTTCCATCTGGAAAAGAAGATGGAATCTGGGAGGAAGGAATATTAAAATGAGAAACCGACCCAAGTTTTTCTTGCACATTTGGGTGTAAGTCCCTCTCTCATCTTCCTCACCCTTGTACTTGAGGTAAAGGGGACCCCCATGATAACTAGTTTTTGAGGTCATAACATCACCTGAAGTGTCTGAGTCGCTATCTTTCCATACTATGTCACTGAAAATTTCCCGATCCTTCACAATATCAACAAGAGGTTCACCAATTACACTAACAACAAAGCGTGCCAAGCACCTCTCTACAGCTTGAACCAGTGATGTTACAGGAACTTCAAGCAGCTTCACCGATCGGGTTCCGCTTATAGCAGCTAGTCCTTTGCCTCCTTTTAACAAAAAGGTTTCCCTCCCAATGCTGGTTGATGTACCACAAGTTTCCCACAAGGCATTGAACAGATCTACATAGTAGGTAGGTACTGCATCTCTTGGGACATCTTCTGGGACAATAGCTTTGAGAAACATATCTTCAATTCCCACATTGATACTCTGAAGCTGCCCTTGGATGATCTGACCATTATCTGTGTTGGCCTCAATGAAGACATCAACAAGACCAGGAATTGGTTCCCGTGGTTCCAAATCAATGATTACTGGAGCTCCGGAACTCTCCTCTTCCCTAGAATCATTTCCCACAGGGACAATATCCAACGACATAGTTTGGCCCACGGAGAAGTCATCTTTGGGAGCTTGACCGAGAAGGAAGGGGATATGGCATGATGGAATGGAGCCATACGGTGCAGAAGAAGAAAATCTAAGCACTATGGCATATAAGGCAGGAAGTGGATCAGCCCCATTCGAAGCATTAGAATTTGAATTGATTCCCCATATTTGAATGAAAGGAACAGCTTCAAATCTTAAACCACAGGGTATCTTAATTCTAAGACCCGACATGTGTCTAAAGTCAGGAATAGATGAAAAATGCTTCCGCAATATCTCAACTATCTCTGAAATTTTTGAATCTGTGACACGTAGTGGCTCCTGTGGCTGATCAATTCTTTTAGTTTCAGAGATAATATCAACGCTAGTACTTCTATCCATATCCTTTTGCTCACTTGTAGATTCATTGTCCATAATGCTTTCTACATAAATTGGTTTGTTGTTTTCTATGCTTAAAGTTGATAATGACAATGACCAAGATTGTTTCACCAACAATGGCAAAACACGTTGAAGATGGATGTAGTTTGAGATATTTTTAGATCTCTTAAGGTCATGAGGAAGCCGGGGAGAATGATGATTGAAGAAGGAATTAGATTGTGTAGATGGTGAAATGCCAGGTAATTGCTCTCCCGCATTGAGTACCTCTCTAAGCTTCTTCCCAGGTATACAGATCAGCATCCGCAGGTAAATTCTACAAAATACCACCAGCTTCGATAAGAAAATATAAACATTTTGCAAACACATGGGAAACTCCTACTATAAGTGATCATGGACTATACCTTGCATTATCACGAACCTCTAGATCAGGGAAATAAAGGCAAGTGAGCTCAAGTAGTCGAGATAGGCCAGAGAATAATCTAGAGCTATGATGATGGATCAGCATCGTTCGACAGATGCTAAGAACTTCACTTCCTAGACACCAAGATTTTAATCCTGTGTCTGGACCATGTTTCTCAACAAGGAAAATCATGAACTTCACCAATAGCTCTATCAAACCATTAGGTGAAACTTTATCATTTTCAGCAATTCTTTCGAATATAGGGAAGTAAGACCCCAATTTATAGTCTATCTTAAGTTTCTGAAGCAAATGCTCATCAAACGTCTCAAGGAGGTTCTCTCCCAACCAGTGGTGCTTGGGACAATTCAACAAGCGGTCAGCAAATGCAACGATAACAGGCACCAGCCCCTGAAATTCAGTCGTCCAATCAACCAGCATCCTCTGCACAAAAAAGATTTGGATATTAGTGGCATATGAGACTTGGCTTCGACATACTTAAACCACCAATGTCTCCCCACCACACCACTTCACTGAAACTAAAACCAAGAGATTTACACAAGCTCATGGGCCAAAACATGCCTGGCAAATCTTTAAAGCAATCAATGAAACCAGCTGACAGAAAGATATTGACCTATTTGATTTGCTTTCTCCAAATAATCATGAAATAAAGAAAAAGTAGTTGGAGAAGCACTATGAACATACCTGTATGGTGGTGAAGATTGTAGACGCTGTGTGTGTTTTATTATTAGGAGAAGAATTAGCATCCGAATGAGATGATGCACCTGTCAAAAATTTATGCAAGGTGCGGAATGCCACAGCAGTTTCTGTGCTCCACGGTGGCAACCATTTGAAAGACAAAACACAAACAAGTCCCTCTTCCAATAGCTTCACCTCGGAAATCACCTCCTCACCCACAACACCATTTAAACAACCAAGCAAGACAGAGCAATACGCAAGTAAGTCCAGCTTTAAAGACTTAATAGCTAGCGAATCAAAAACATTAGGGTAAAAGCTCAACCTCAAATCAACAACACTCTTCATTTTCCCTACAACTTCTCTATTCGAAGAAACCAATCCAATAAAACCCAATAACCAGTGAAGCGCCAGAATTCGGAAAACCAAATGCTGTTGGGATTCTTTAGAAACTAGCAAGAGTCGACGAGCAATCTCAACTTCTTGGCCCTCAAATGAATCGGAAAACCTCAAATACATCCCCAAAAAAGCATGCCAAAGCAACGGCTCATACGTATAAATCAGGCCGGAGAACTGAACTTTGAACAAGGAGGCCTGCAAGTCTAAAGCCTTAGCGACCGGCATAGTCAAAACCATGAATTCAAACATCCCAAAGGGAGTCAAATTCTGGGGCCATTCGAGTAGAAAAGCAATGACTCTCTTCAACTCCTTGTAAGTGGCGCTCGACATCTCCTCCTCGTCGCGGTCGTCGTGATCATCATCATCATCATCATCATTATACACTATCGAGTAGAAACGGCGCGGAATGTTGAAGGGAATCAAAGGGATGGAAGACGAATAGGACATGAAAATGTTGGGGTTTTTGGAGACGACAATGTTGTGGACTATGGTGGATAACAAGAGAAGATAGCTCTGAGACGCGTGGGTTCTCTCGTTCTGACACAAACCCCATAAATGGGGAACAATTTGGGAGAGCAAACAAGGGAAAGCGATCTCCAATTCGCGTAAACACTCGCAGGCGATGCCACGTGTGTGGCGGTCGAGGCCGTGGTTGGGGCGGTTCACGATGGTCAACAACAGCTCAATCAAACCCTCGAGCTGAGAAATTGGAGAATTGAGATTCAAGATGTGGATAGCGGAGATGAAAATAGAGGTGGTAGAGATGAGGAACTGGTCTTTGAAGGAGAAAGAGAAGGAGAGGGAAACGGCGTCGTTGAAGGGGGATTGGATAACGGAACGAAGGGTATCGAGAAGGCGAGAGAGGAGGAGGTTAGGGAAAAGGTGGGAGGAGTGTTGTTGTTCGAGGAATAGGAGGAGATTGAGTTTGAGATTTAGAGAGAGATCTTTGCGGAGAAGAGAAGAGAGAGCGAGGTCGAGTAGTGGTGGGCCGATGGTGTAGTTTGAGTTGGACCATCGCCGTATACGCGTTGGGCTGCCGTTGTTGTAGTCGTCGATAAGGCTCTCCCATTCTTGAGGGCTCAGCGGCTTCAGTGATGAGGAGGAGGAGTCGTTGTTGTTGTTGCTCATTGCTATTGCTGCTGCTGCTGCTGCTGATTCATCATCTGTTTTTGACTCTCAGACAGTTTTTTATTATAAGTAGTACTACTACTACTAGTTGAAGGCACATATGTTACGACTCACAAAGAGTGTGATGCAGCTTATGGCGGAGGATTATTTTTGTACAAGGAAGAGAAACACTCGCTCGCTCCTAATCTACATTTGATGCCCGGGGAGGAGGTTTGAGAATATATATATATATATATTATTCTATCTAGATATGAATGATATATTATTGGTCAAAGATGAGAAGGATTATATAATCATCGTTAAGAAGTAGTTGTTCTCAACTTTTGAGATGAAGGACACGGGTGAAGTAGCTTATGCACTTGGAGTCAAGGTCTAAAGGGATCAATTGAAAATACTTCTTACTTTGTTATGAGAGTCATATATCAATAAAGTTCTTGAATGATTTCATATGCAAGACTACAAACCTATAGATATTTCTGTAGCCAGTGGTGATAACCTAAACCAAGAAATGTGTCCCAAAATATCAAAAGAGAGAGATGAAATTAATTTTGTTCCTTATTCAATCACCATGGGAAGCTTGATGTATATTATAATGTGTATTAGGCCTGATATTTGTTTTGTCATGGGATTAGTAAGTCGTTATTAGTCAAACTCTAGATGAGCTCACTAAAGAGTTGTCAAAAGGATCTTGAAGTACTTGAAAGGCAACATAGATTATTGCCTATGTTATCAAGGTGTTGATCTATATTGGAAAGGAGTCATATACGTTGATTGGGGTGGTGACCCATATATGAGCGTAAATGTACGTCTAGATATATGTTGTTGCTAAACAATGGCATTACTTCGTGGATAGCAAGAAGGAAACATGCATAGCATTTTCAACTAAGGAAACTGAGTTTGTGGCATGCTAAGTAATTGTGCAAAAGGCAGTATGGTTTGAGAGATCATGATGAACTTGAGATAGTCATTGTTGTTAAACGAGCAGTGACGATCTATTGTGATAGCCAATAAGCTATTGTCTATGCTAGAGATCCTCACTATCATGGCAAGACCAAAGTACATAGACATTAGGTATAACTTAAAGTCATAGAAAGTAGTGATTATAGAACACGTAACTACGCATGAGATGGTAGTTAACCCACTTCCTAAGCCCATCTATAGAGATATGTATTTGTTACATGAAAAATCTCTAGGATTGCATAGGATTTGGTATTGATGATCTATGAATTGATATATAATACTAATACTAGTGTGTATTTGATGTCGATTCATAATGAATTATATTTCTTCATGCATTTGGTTAGTGAGTTATCTTTGTGATAAGCATAAAAGAAATCAAGTATGAATTACTAGTACATATTGGCATCGAAAAGTATGTTGATAGGTTGTTGAGGTTAGCTCTCTCACACGGGCAATCGACTCTAGTGCAGTGGGAGCTTGTAGAGATGAGACGGTATGAGTTGGTCAATATTTATCATAAATAATATACACATACAATAAATATTGCCTTAAAATTTGGTAAAATATTCATGCTCGTGATAATTATTAACATAAGACCTCTTAATTGTATATATTACACTTAAATATTGCTATGAGGTCGCTATGGATTCTCACGGTCTATATAACTTGTGTATAACTAGATGTGAAACCTCGATTACTATGTGTACCAAGTTCGAGGGTTCAGGTTAGTTACTGAGTGATAACTAGACCAATATTGGTATGGTGTTTGAATTAAAACATACAACCTTTTAAGGGAAATTATAACATAGCATACTGTGTGTGCTTTATGACAATATAAAGAAGTAGATAAATGAATCTCTGTTTCATCATTGTGCGAGTCCTTAAAGTTATGAATGCTACTTCAGGTTACCCTCAGTGACCTACACCAGTTTTATGATAGGCCAAGTTCAATGTTAATTACTTTGGTGTGTTGTCTAAAGATCATGTAAGATTCGATCGTACGAGGCATATCTAGGAAAATAGTTGACTTGACTTAGAGGGACAATAAAGTGAAGGGAAGACTATTCATATATAGTGTTGCATGTGTTCATTGCTCGAGCAATTATGTAATCTTTGTGATTATAACATAACTATGAATACGTGATTGAGATTTTAAAGGTCAAATATATTATAAGAGGTATAAGGTATGTGTTAACTGATGTGAACTTAAACTAGTCTAAGGTACATTAAGACTTTATCTTTTTGTTGCGTGTTCACGGGTTGCACGACTTATTTGCTCGTATGAATTTGATAATGGTTCCTGACAAGATTGCAGAGAAAAATTATGGTAAATAAGGGTCTGCCTATCTTGTACGATTGAAAAATGTTGGAAATAGGTTTTGAGGCCCCCAATGTTGGCTGACTTGACCCAATTTGACCTATCCACCATCTAGATAGTGGATAGAAAGTTATAAGGGAGTGGACAACCCCACTAACCCCCTTCACATCTACATATTCATTTTTAAGGTTCTTATATAAGAAGTTCTATATACTTTCTCCCTCTCAATGTATTTCAAACTCTCCCAAATTTATGTGTGTAAACATCAAAATTAAAGGGGAATTTAAGTTGTGAAAACAAGATATAGTATTTTGGACTCTGATTCACAGTAACTAAATGGTGAAATAAACTTGGCAAGTTTCTAGAAAGATTATTCCACTCATATTATAAGGTTAATATCTAATTATTGGTTTATAAAGAAACCTTATTTCGTGTTAAATTTATCCTTCAATTCCAAATAGTCGTTTTGTAATTGACCAAAATTGTGAACTTTATAACCCGAAGTACAGATACTGGATAATTAGAAATTATTTCAAAGTTGAGAGGCTGTGTTGATATTTACACTGAATTTCAGGGGCCAATGAAAATACAGAGTTTCTTTTTCTTGTTCTGAGTTTGAGATTGGAACAACATCATAAGCATATTGAGTTCTTCTGGCCTCCTCCTACTCGTCTCATTTCTCTTTTGTCTCTGCCATCTATATCGGTGAGTAAAAAAACTATAACACTCCGTGCGTGTGTGACTGTGTGACTGTGTGCTATATATATATATATATATATATATTTGTTTCCATCTATGTCTCCATTTTCCTCACGGTCAAATTAGGGTTTTATACCATTACATATTTATTTATCGTTCTGAATGTATGTTTGTTGAAAATAAACGGTGCCCCTTGATTGCATTATTTCTTAGTTTATGTATACGGTAAAAGGTAAGCCACAAAAATATAAGGCAAGTACCTAAAATGGGTCCGAGAAAGAACAAAAACCAGACCTAAAATGAGTCCAACCCTTTTTTGATTCTCGGTTTCTTCGTGAACCTGGCTACCTTTTCTTGATTAGTGTAAGTTGCAAGTAAGTAGGGCATCGTGCCATTTAGGGCTTTCTTTTCTGTTCCTTAATAACGCAAGAAAGTGTTAACATTTAGCTCTAATCCGGTTATTACTCTTAAGTAACCAGAATATAAAGGGTATCCTTGTCATAACGGTAAAGGTGTCAGCGACAAGGGGGTCATGATTTTGAGTTGCGAAACCAGCCTCTTACAAATACTATAGATCAAAAGTGGGTTTGTCCCTTTTTGAACTTGCGCATAATGGGAGTTTTGTTCACCGAGCTGCCTTTTATTTGCATATAAAACTTGAGGGTGTTTAGGAAATGGGAACAACACATCATTTGTTTTCGTAGGGGTAGGCATAAAGTTGGCATCTGGGCTAGGCCAGCCCATACAAGTTGTGGTTTGAGGGAACTGGACTGGCTCGGCCCAAGTTTTTAGTGGGTTGGGCTAGACTCATTTATCAAAATACCCAGCTCGGCCCATGTCCCACTACCCTGAGTCATGAGTTGGGCTTGGTTGGGCCAACCCAGTTTTTTATTTTCATTGTTTTTGTCATTAGTGTATTTGGAATACACATAAACATATACCAACATCGATAAAAAAAAAAAAATATATATATATATATATATATACATATATTTATATATATATGTGTATATATATAACTAAAACAAATTTAACCGTGGGTACTTGGAAATAAAAAAGATAATCTAAGCAAAAGTTAAACTTACCCTTGTAAAAAAAAGTCAATTTACAGTTAACGTGACACAAGTAGATTAATAACATTAATATAAAACATCACATAACATGAAAAAAGTAATCTTTTTTTACATATCAATCAGGGTCAATCTGATGAGCAGTTATACATATAAAAGGAAGATCAGTTCTAATACTCTAGCAATCACATGTCAAACAAATTTTAGTTGAATTAGAAGAAAATGTTGCTTACAGAATTTCTTTTTCTTCATTAACAATTGGAATTTTTTCATTTTTCAGAGTATTTCTTAAAACTCTTACAAATGCGGGTTGTAACGCCTTTTTGACATCGGCTTCAAGAGCAGGATTTTCACCAAAATTAAATGTTTTTTCAGATGTAAAAACTAATATTGCTAATTCTCTCCAAATGCCTCTTTAAAGTATCTGTTCTAATTTTTTTTTTGAAAGAAAATACTTTTTTGCAAATGTTACAAATAGCAATTTGTTTTTCCTTATCCTGCGTACAGGATTTTCAAACATTTGAACTTCTGGGTTCGAGTAGTGACAGTTGAGTTCCTCATACATTAAATTTGTGCTTCCTTCTTCATCTATTGATTTGGTGCTTGCCGTTGGCAAGTATGGATCTTCATCATTCTTAATGCTATCTCCACTTTGATAGTTGAAATTGCTTGGTGCTTTATATGGTTGGCTCACATGATGCATTTTTGTATTTTTTGCTTAATTTTATTGTTTCACTTTCCTTTATTTTGTATCCATGTTTCCCCTTTGGATAAGAACTGTTTTCTGTCAACTTTTCAGCATTATCTTAATCTCTCTCTCACTTCCCTCTCCATGTATTTCTCATATGGATTTTGTCTTCATGTTTTCTTTCTTCCGGGGATTGAGGGATGGCGGTACTTATTTTGGTGTCGTGGACAACATTTTAAAGCACTAATGAGTAATGTTGTATACTGAATAAAGTTTTCAGTCCTCGTGGGAAAGTACTTTTAAGTCATAAAGCAATATGTAATGGTAATTTTTGACAGTTGTGAGGCCTAAATACATTTGTATTTACACAAAAGCAATATGTGAAATATGACCATTTCATATTGGATGATCTACTTGGCTGCCTGTACAGAACCTTTATTTTGAAATACAGCTGCCTCACAACCGCTCTCCACTCCCGCACCCTCCAACTGTTATTTTCCCCTGGATGGTTTCTTATTTAACATACTTTTTAGTTGTTGTTTTTACTTATCGAACAATGGAAGAATAAATGAATTTTGTCCTTTCTTCATTTGTTGTGATACTTGTGGCAGTGGGTTTAATGTTTGTTTTTCTATCCTGATCAGCTAGAGTTCTTGGGAAACTGTACTCTCCTGATAATACCCACTATTATACTCTCAGCTAATTTTTGCCAGAATTTAATGAAATTGGAGCACAAATGGCATATTCTGGAAAAGGAGTTTCTTCAAATGGGTCCGTATATGTTTGCAATTTGCCTCCTGGGACAGATGAGGACATGTTAGCTGAGTATTTTGGTACTATTGGGGTGCTAAAGGTGCGGATACGGTATTGTTTAGAATTATAGTCTACTGTCTTTCTTTCCTTTCTTCACGATGCCCTTTAAGCCTATACGTGATGGACTCCCGTAACCATGACATATTTGCTTACTTGAACATAATTTCTTTCCAAAGGAAAGGGCAGTTGAGGCATTCTTGATTGAGAGAAGATGATTCCCTCCAGACAGAAAGTTCATTGATACAAAAATTCTCTCATTTTAGCACCTGGAGAATGCTATACTTGTGTAGAGCTCAGATAATTCTGTCTGTGCGTGGATGAATACGGGCAGGAATTACATTGTAGAGTTTTTATCACAAGGAACTAAGTAATGATCTGCAATCATAACTTAAGCAATTATATATTACTACATTCCTCTCTATTCCATAAAATATTCTTCTGCTTCAGCCCTTCCATATGATCCCATATGTGCGTAAAGGATCGGTCTGAAGGCCTTTCTTTCTTCGTTTTTCCATGTATATGCTTCACAGGACAAGGGAGTCTTAGTTGGAGCAGGCACTGCCAAAATCAAGTTGCAGTCCGAGAGAAATAGTTCTGTGAACCTCAGCAAAAGATGATTTGACCTTTCCTCTACCTTCTCTTATTTTCGTGAACTCCATACTCTTTCAAGTAGTAAAATTTAATACAACTATCAGGCTAAGTTTTGCATGCAAATTTTTGTTTTGTGGAGCTAATAACATATCTATATGTGTACTAGTTAAGTGCTTGGTCATGCGTCCATTTATCAACACATTTTTTAACATATAGATGTATTATGCTTATCAACATATGCTTAAATGACGTTGTGAGTACTTTGTGTTATTACTTTTTCAGAAAGACAAACGAACTGGTCGGCCGAAGATATGGTTATATCATGACAAAGTCACCAATGAGCCAAAAGGAGATGCTACAGTCACATATGAGGACCCACACGCTGCATTAGCTGCAGTTGAATGGTTTAACAACAAGGACTTCCATGGAGCCTTAATTGGTGTCTTTATGGCAGAATCAAAGAGCAAAGATGATCAGTCATTTAATTCAGGGAATCATGGTGGTGATCCAAGTCTGGCTAATGATCTTGGTGGAGCCGAAGAAGGTGCACGAGATACGAATGGAGGAGGCGGGAGAGGTAGAGGACGGGGTGACATTTCAGGGAAGGCTTGGCAGCAAGAAGGAGACTGGATGTGTCCGAATACAAGGTCTGTGATGTGATTATTGGTGAGCAGCTCTTTCTTGTTCTTTTGCATTCTTTTCTGATGTTACATAATTTTGGCTCTGCAATTACCTATAAAGGTTGTGTAAATCAATAGGTTATTATTATCGTCATCGCAAATGATCTCTCATTTCATATGTGTTGCAGTTGCTCCAATGTAAATTTTGCTTTTCGTGGTGTGTGCAACCGTTGTGGAAGCGCACGACCCTCTGGTGCATCAAGTGGGGGTGCTGGCTCTGGTGGTCGGGGCAGAGGCCGTGGTAGCCAGGATGCAGGAGGCCCTGCTCGTGCAGTTGGTGGGCTCTTTGGTCCAAATGATTGGCCTTGTCCAATGTAAGATTTCTTTCATTTTCTATGGTTGGCAATTTTTTACATCTTCGGCTCCGTTTGTTTGCCGTAAAATAACTTGCTTGTGTAAAATATTTTCCGTGCAAAGTGTTTTCTTGGAAAATAAAATATTTTACAATGCTCTGTTTGTTTGCCGTAAAATAATTTGTTGGAGGAAAATATTTTACTGGAAAATAGAATACTGAAAAATATTTTCTGGTATTTGGATGTGCCGTAAGTTTTGTAAAATGTTTTCTTTTCCCAAATGACATGAAAACATTTTACATAATTTTGTACTAGCCGTAATTGTTGACCGTAAAATATTTTACAGTTGACCAATTTTCCGGTGTTACCAAACACCGTAAAATTAAGAAAAAGCAGCTGCAATTTTTGACCGGAAAACATTTTACAGTTGACCAATTTTCCAGTGTTACCAAACACTGTAAAATCCGAAAAATGTTTTCCGGAAAAATATTTTACAGCAAACAAACGGAGCCTTAATTACTTATTTGTTGAACCTTATTTACTTACTATGAAGATGCTTAGTTAAGGTACTTGGAAACTTGTATAATGGTGGTAGATTTGGCATTTTCTCCTTTTCAATTTTGTTCCAGTACACCTTTAAAATTAGGAGGAGTCATTTCTTTTGTTTCTTTCTTCAACACTTCTATGGAACTAAACTTCGAGCAAGACTTTTATTCAAGATCTTTATCTTAATGGTATTTATCACATTTGAAAGAGTTTGTTAGGCAGTTCGTCACTTTGTCAAACTCTTTTAGTCTCCTAAAGCCAGGCATACCAATGCAGCTTTCAAGGGGTAAAATATATTTTCAGGCATCTTTTCCCGTTTCTCTCTAGTGGGTGGTTGCTGTTTGCAGTTTTGAACTCTTCTGATTCCTTGTACTTAAGAGAGTACTAAGGCGGTCTGCCATACAGTTTCAGGTGATATGAGTTTGGAGATTTATATCTCTTGTTGTTGAAGACAAGGCCTTCTCTTGCTCCTCTCTCTCACTCTCTCCCCTTCTCTCATTGAACACATGCCAGCTTTAACTGAGATTTTTGTAAAGTGAGGAGCATGTTCTTTGACCTATTAAGTCTTGTTAGAGGTGTTCGTGTATCTTTGTTTGGTTAGTTGGATGTGTGTCACTGCTACTTGCACAGCACATTGAAGAGAATCAATCCATAGCTGCTCCCCACCCCCACCCCACCACCACCACCACCACTACCACCGCCGCCGACACACAAATAGAAAACCCCCAAGAATGAATGAATAAATAAATAAATAAATAAATAAAATTAAAGAACGTGCATTTAGAGCTAAATTAGTAAAATAGTTGCTAACATGTGGAAACTTCTAGTCATGATTTTCCTCTGTGAATTGTCTTTCTTATTGACTTAACACTTCCTCAAAGAGCCTTCAAGTAGCAAATGTTTAACTCATGTTCTTTTTAATAAAGACAAGGTTTTGGATTCAGTTCATCTATGTGTGTCTTGATTGGAGATAGGGTATGAGCATATATGTGGAAGTGAACACTTCAATAATGGGTTACATAACTCAAAGTGGGCTGAGATCCTCCTAACTTTGGTTCAATTGAATTAGGCTATGCAATTTGCGTTATTTCAGGAAAGGCCTTAGCTTTAATTAAAAGCCACGAGGTTTAAGTGGTTTAGCTCTTTTCTAGTAAGCTGCAAGTTGCTTCTCGACTGAGGTTATCAAATACTACACGTGCATCTATTGTTTTCTATTATCCTTTGAACTCGACTATATTCATAAGCTATGGTGGTTACTGATAGTATAGTTGGACAGCGGTGTGTAGATTTACTTTTCAGAAGCTGTGCATAGAGAACTGCTCATACACCACGAAAGTGAAGGCCTAATATTTGGATACATGTTGGCCTTTGAGTCTCCTTAAGAGTTAATATTAAACTTTACTTAGTGTACCTAGGATTTTCGATTTCAGAATAAAGCTACCCAGGCTTATGCCGCCACAAAAATGCTATCCGGCAGAGCTGTACTTGAACCAGCCTGAAAGCTGTAGAGACTGATTGTTGAGTGTGGAAGTTTGAGGACAATTGTAACTTCCCAATTTGAAAATCGTACTTGATCCTCATGGGTCTTCTAGCCCATTGAGTGAGGATTATGATTGTATAATCTACTGAAATTTTGAATGATGAGCTCTGATGTAATTAGTTGAGTTTTCTTAATACAATATATTACTTATATCTGTCATTTGCCGAGAGAAAGATATTCTCCCGCTACTGGGAGAGTATCACATCAGATATCTGTAAAAGGTTGTTTCAAATTGAGAAAAGTATCCATGTTATCTTTGATGTTTCTTCTAGGAACTAGGGTGCTAGGATGCTTGAGCTGGAAGATACCTTGCGGACTCGATAATCTCACTTCTGTATGTAGATGTGAGAGTTATATTTATATTTCCTGGTTCCAGATCACGAGAAGTTTGACGTATCAATTATATATCAATTTCCCCTATGGGATAAGATCCATTTTCTAAGGCATCATCACTTCTGAGCACCAAATCAATGAAGTAAATTTACTGCCTTATAATCTAGAACTTTAAAATAAAATCCATAGTGTGCTTGTAAATGGTTGTCAAAACTAGAAAAATTGGCTGCTATTTTAGCATCAGAGACATTTTATTTTCATGAAAATTGTAGCTCTCTATATTAGAATGATAAAGTCTCTAGTGGGTGTTTAAAAAATTGGACAGTTTAGGAAGATTAGTTAGGCTGAGATGATTTAAACATGTTAGGAAGCAACTGTTGGAGGCAGCTGTGAGAAGTTGTCAAGGTATAGAGGTGGTACAACGTAACAAGACTAGAGTAAGACCTGAGAGGGGTTGCAACACTCTCATTTGAGATCTTGCATGCATGAAGCTAATGGAACCGATGACCCTCAACAGAAATGAGTGCCCTCATCAAATCCACACAGCCGATCCCACCCAGTGGAATAAAGCTTGGCTTGTTTTGGTTTAAGAACATTAGTTAAGTTGGAGTTCTCTTTGTTCTCTGAGCCCCTCTCCAAGATTGATTATAATTCTAGTCCGTTGAAGCCTTATCACACTCGCCACCACTATATCCACAATTGAACCAACCCTTAAAATTTCTGTTTATCGTTTTTTTTGGTTTCCTCCTCTACAAGACTACAACTGCATAAAATTTTGTTTGTGTTTTCCTTGTTTCTTTGTCTACCTTTACCTATTACAATATGGATTGTTACTTCAAGTGCAGCTGTTAAAATTCTCCTCCTACATCCCCACCATGTGGAAGCACCGTGGGGCTCCCTGATAGAAGTATAAGAAGAAGAGCAAAAGGATTTGTTCTAATGTTTTTTTCCTTTCATAGTCCACTTCCTTGTATATCATGTCATCCTCTTTTTTTTCTTTTTTAATGTTATTTGGGAATCTTCTATCTGTTTTTCATGTTGACAGTTAAGAGCTAACAAGTTTTTGTGGTTAAAACAATTTTTAGTTGACTTGCTTTTTATAGGAGTGATCGTTTAGTAGAAACGGACTTAGAATGAATGCATATTGCCTCCTGGTGTTTGGTTGCTGTCCATCATGAACTACATTTTGGATTAGGCGTTTTAATTTTTATCTTGTTATATATTGTCTGTTGTGCTTGCTGGATTACTTTGGCCTTGATATCTTGCTACTAGCTAGTTCACGAGACTGGAGTTAAAAAATTTGAGAACTTTTGGATGGGTAGGAGCTCTAAGGGAAACTCCAACAGCCTCTCTATTTTCTCTTTATAATAGAGAGCCAAATAGGTGGCTCTCTATATATAGGAACCTCTTATTTTAGTTCCACTCCAACAATACTCCCTATTTTTAGTCATTCCCTATTCTAGTTTTGCTCTAACAGTACTCTTTGCATGCACAATAAATAGGGAGGCACTTATGACTCCCTATATTTGCTGAGGTCCACACAAAAAATAGAAGCTCCTAATTTTTGGGAGCCATTAATAGGGAGTCTGTTGGAGCTCATTTTGAGCATTTGGTTCCATAAAATGGATAAATGCCATTTTAGGGAGCATGTTGGAGTTGGTCTAAAAGGAGTTATGGAGACGTTCAAACGAGATGTTGCGTGCACAGAGCTAACAAAGGAGATGTCCCTTAACAAGATTGAGTGGTGTCGTCATCCATACAGTCGAGCCCACCAAATTAGATAAAAGGCTTGGTTTGGTTTGTTTCGGTTCGGTTCAGAGAGAGGAAGAGGCAAACAGGGAATACAATGCTTGGATATATGGAATGTTCTTAACCTTCCATGAGGTGAAATTTTCATTGGCATTCTCTGTATTGACAGTGATAGTGTTTAAATTTAGGGCCAAAATGCAAAAGTTTAATGACCTGTCTAGCCTCTGCTTAAACCAAAATGTGTGCATTTGGGTGGGGTTTGACATATCGTCCCTGAGCAGTTGTCCAACTTCTGAGCACTGCTTTGTCCTGATTGTTTATATACTTTCTGAAAATTGTGGGCCAACATCTAGTGTTTTTCTGAAGCTCTTAGTAGGGATGTTTTTATTCTAGATCGTGTCATTTGATTTAGGTGGTTCTTATCATCTGGATTTTTATGAACACCTTGTTCTGTTATTCTTTTTGATATCTACTTACCGCTTTAGGTTTTCACTGTAGGTGTGGCAATATCAATTGGGCAAAACGCATGAAATGCAACATCTGCAATACCAATAAACCAGGTCATAGTGAAGGTGGTGTCAGGTATTCTATAGTTATTCAAGTAACTTGAGTTGCAGGATATTGTATTCGTTATACATTTTGAATTTTGTGTTAAATTGTGGAATATCTGCTTGCATTCGCTTGACTACTCAAAGTGAGATCTGAATTTTATTTTGTTATTATGTGGCATTTTTTCTTTCTCTGAGGGACTAAGGACTGAGTGTTATACAGAGAATGAAGCATATTCTTTAACTTGTTAAAACATTAAATGGAAAGAGAAGAAAAAGAGAGATCAAGATCCATGAAAGTGGATGACAATTGCAATTTTGTTCAAAGTCGACACTTCAACATGATAAAATTGTCTGGAGTTGTAATGATCATGTTACAACTGTCTAGGGAGAAAAAAAGGCTTCAGGAATTTTCATAAAAATAAGAACGTCATGTCCTTTCTCTAAGGGAGTCCATGTGTATATTTAGTATGTAATACTGGGAATGAAGCAAATCGAGGCATCTCTAGCCTATTCATGTTTGGGTCCTATCAGCTGATCCTTTTAGCTTGTTGAAGTAGAACACCAAATGCTTGCTTTTTTGAGTTTCAGAATCCCAAAGGCTGAGATATACAAGGAACAAAAGTCTGCCAAAGGGGCCCTATCCTTTTCATATCAAAAGTCTCACAGTAGTGTTTTCTAAGATACGGCTCTGAAGTCTGTATTGTATGATCTTATACTATTGTAAATTATCTACCAACTCTGTCATCAAATTATCACAAGTCAGTTGGCCACCAATTTTCATGGATCTAACTGATTATTACTGGTTCCTGGAGTGGATTATCTCCGAGTCTTTTTGGTTCAGGAGAAACTTTCTTTGAGATTTTTCAGTTTTGCTATTTTCCATTTCCAAAGTTGATAGTTCTGGAAAACCAATCTGACTCTGAAGATTTAGTCTAATTTCTGTTCTAGAACATAAAAATCATCACCAATTTACAAGAGATTGGATTAATTCCGACTAAGGCATGGGCACTCCATAAAGGCGGTATATAAGCATGAAAAGCAACTAACCAATTTATGAGAACAGCAGAACAGTTCTTCCGAAGTAGTATGGTAACCAATTACCAAGAGCTCATCCACTAGCTGTATCAAAACAATAGTGGCCTCGTATGAAATTCCTGGATTTCCAAATGCAAGATGAGAATTTCAGCTATAAATGCTACCAGAAATCTTGCAATTGTGTTGATAGAGGATGGTTGGAGGGACTATGGGTATAGGATCGACTGGAAAGAGTCAAAGATATAAGTGAACTGGTAAAACAGTGTTTGGTACAAGAAAGATGGTGATTGTAGCGATGGTGGGGGAGTAGGGTGGGGCTAAGGGCAGTGAAGTCAATAGCACGAGGCATTCTAGAGTGCAAATTCGCAGCATAATTCACCCCTAGCGCTTTAGACTAGCCAAGACTGTGTTAAGAAACTATAATAATTAATGTGGTTATAAAAGTTCTGAACCTTTTCTTGAGAGGAATATTTACTTTCTTATATTAGCCAGTTAGGCTTGGAAAGTCTCTGAAGGGTTTGAACGTTGTCAGAACTAACCAATCTACATCACCTGGACCTTAGAAGGGTCTACAGAAAGTCCTCCCGTCGAAACAGCATAAGGTACGTAACTTCTGTCTTCACATGTTCACGAAGAACCAAAAAGACAGTCCCTAAATGTCAAAGATGCTCCTCAAAAGATGAACTATATATCAATATATCATCAAAGAAAATCCATACCAACTTATGGAGGTAGATCCAGAAATTGTGAATGCATGAGACTCTGAAAGGTGGAAGGAGCATTGATTCACACAAAAGGCATAAGCAGGAACTCATGGTGGTCATCATGAGTTCTGAGAGTATTCTTTTGAATGTCTTCCTCATGTCTCCTTATTCTGGTGAGTGTACGTCAAGTTTTGTGAATAACTGAGTACCTTCCAACTTATGAAGCAACTCATCTACTATGGGAATGAGATATTTGTCCTTCACAGTACTTTTGTTAAGAGCTAATCAATATACATCCGCCAGGAACTATCCTTCTTCTTAACTAACAGCACAGTGATGGGTATAAGGGCTGAACTTGGTTGAATAATGCAGTTTTCCAGCATTTCCTTCACAATCTTCTCAATCTTTGCGTTCTGAAAACATGCATAACGATAGGGTCACACATTTGACAGCATTGTTAAAAAATGTTCTGCAATCCTTTTTGGTTATAAAATTTGGCAAAACAAGGACAAGAGTTCTAGTAATTGCAGTCTTCAGCTGAACAAAGCCTTGCTCAGCTTCATCATTCCACTTGAAAGCGTCTTTTATGACAATGCTGTCGATGGAGTGCTAATTTTTCAGGAGACAACTATGGTAATTAATATTTCTATTCTAGTTATAAAAGTTTTGAATCGTTTTTGAAAGAGGAATAGTTACTTTCCTTTAATTTAGGCTTTGGTTTAGGAGTCCTTCAAGGACTAAGATTACTTACTTTCCTTATTTGACTATAAAAAACTCCTAGAAAATGTAACCCTCATGAGATCAACCTATACCATTTCCTCGAATGAGTGATTATGATAAAAAAAAAAATTTTGGCGTCCGAGGCATAATTTCAAAAGGTTTCATTTAACTTCACCAAAGTTATAAAAATCATTTAGCATTACTTGGGGGCTTTGGGGGCCTATGGCTTGCCTTTCCCCCTGTGAAGCCACAACTGTGTAGTGTGCGTTGAAACCTTGAGAAAGCTGAGGGCAAGAGCTGCAAGAATCTGAAGTGAGTGGAGGTTGGGCTGGACTATTATGGATGTAGGGAAGCCATAGAGAGACAACATCGAGGAGTGACCTCAACCCTGCCCCTTCTCTGTCGCGCGGGAGGGTGGGAGGTGGTCCCATGAACTCTAGACAACACTAATTCGGTATTTTTGTTTTGATGGCTCTCTCTCATATAGCTTGTTCTCTGCCTTTTTCCTTTGCCCGTTTTGCTTTTTCCATCACTTAGAAAGATTTTCATATTAGTTCACTTTGCTCTTTTGATAATCGGCAGTGTTGATTCTCCAATATGTTATTGTCCTTAGAATATTTATTGAAACTTTAGGAAATTGAGGGGCCTCTTGTTTATATTTATTTTTAGATAATTGAACTGGCGGCACATGTGCCTTCAGTCTAACACATAGGTGAAACCATAAATTGTAGTGAAACTAGAAGGAAAGAATGAGGAACTAAGGTACTGGAAATTGAAAAAATTTTCTGCTGGTCTGCATGAATTTCCGTCATATTTTCAATTAGCACTTTCAATTTGACATGAAGCATCATGAGTTGTAGGACTGTTCAAAGAGCTAAAATAAGTCATTTGTTGTCATCACTCCTTGTGAAGTGCATTCTCATTTTCTTGATGAACATCCAAGTTGTTGACCTGGTATGGTTTTATTGCTACTTCTAATATTTGTTCACAGAGGAGGACGTGCTGGAGGTTACAAAGAACTTGATGAAGAGGAAATAGAAGAAACTAAGAGACGCCGACGGGAAGCTGAAGAAGTAAGATATAGTTGCACAAAATATGGAGTTGCATAACTTATTTGAGATTTTAATTCTATTTATGCTGTGTCTTAGGATGATGGTGAAATGTATGATGAGTTTGGCATTCTTAAGAAGAAGTTTCGTGCAAAAGCGCAGCAAGCTGAAGCTGCTCAGAGCCTCCCTGGTTTAGGGCGTGCAGGATGGGAGGTGGAGGAACTAGGTATCTTTCTGAGCCTTTTGTAGTTTATTAATTATTTCTTCTGAATCTATTGGCGAACACTAATCTTTAGCATTCACTTGCTTAAATTTTTGACAACATGAATGATCTTATCTCGAGGCCCTGCCACGTTGAGTAATTTCGTAGTCCAGTAGGATTTTGAGGACTGCGTGTAAAAGTTTGGTGACCCAATGTCATATATCTTGCGCTTTAGTTGATACATTCAATATACTGTGAATGTTTTAGAGAGGGAAAAGGCCTAACCTGTCTATTCTTAATTGTATACTATGCAAGTGATTCAGTTTTAAGATTAGGTAGACTTTATAAAGCACATGGCTGATGGTTTTGATTGGACCCATCACAAGTGTGGATGCTTGAAATGCTGAGCTGGTGTCTAACCAGCCCTGTGTATTAAAAGGCAACGCCTAAGCACTGAGGCGCACCCGCACCCTCAGCGCCTATGGTGGGTGTGCCTCACCCCACCACAGTGGCAAAGTTACTTACGGTGGGGCCTTCGCATGCAAGTTTGTCTCCAAATTTGTAATATAATGCTTTTTGATGAATATATATATATCTTTTAGATATTTTTTGGTTGAAGTATTATCAAATTAAAGTTTCTATCTTACATAATTCTTTGATTTCATAGCTTATTTTTCATAATGTAGAATGCGCCTCACTTCGCTAAGGTGTGTGCCTTCGCCTTGCGCCTAGGCACTAGGACCCCCTAGCGCCTCAGTGCGCCTTATGCCTTTTTATACATTGAACCAGCCTTTGTCAGCTATTGGAGATGCTATGAAAAACATGTCTTTTATGTTGCTAGCTGATACATGAAATTGCATTCTGAGATATTGTTTGGTGACAGAATGAAGTATGCATTGGGTATGTTGGCCTTCCTGTTCTTTTCGGTAAAACTAACCCACAATGAAGTGCTTAATGACAGTGGTAGGGTGGCTCCATTAGGTTATGTTAAAAAGATGTAAATGGCTGGCTGCATTAGGTTATGTTAAAAAGATGTAAATTAAGTTATAAACATTGGAAAAAGTGCTCTTCTTTACCTTGTCTTCTCTTAGATGCAACTTGGTTGGTATCGCAGAAATGGGAGAGTGACTATTAATATATTAGTAATGTAATGCTTGTGATGCTGCTCTGATGGATATTTTAGGTTTTGTTGATTTCAGCTTCCCTCGTGTTTGTTCTTGAAAGATTTGGCTTCTATAAAGAGATTATTGAGGTTACATTAGACTTACAGGCATGTACTCTCTTCATGGTTTTGAATATCAATATAGTGTAGTGGCATGGAAGATCGACTTGTATTTTAATCAGGGGCAGTAGCAGTAATTTCTTATTAGTTACTGCACCATTCTGTTTTTGTTCCAAGATGGTAGAGCTTCTAACTTGTTCATGATGAATTTTAACATTTATCACGCCCGTCTCCTCTGAATGTTCACTACAAACAAATGCATTAGTAAAATTATTTATCCGAAAGGATTGGAGAACCCAATCGTGTTGGACATGCTTAAGTTTCGCTTCTAGTTTCCATAAATGAAGTAGGAGTTTTGATCTTGTAAAGTGGGTGCATTGTTTCGTGCAAATAGTTTTGACTCATTTTATATGGCTTATATTAGTATTATCCATCTAAAGCATTCTGTCTGTCGTGAGTTTCCTGAGTAAAACCCCCTACCCATCTAAATCATTTTCTCTCTCAGTTTGCAGTCAGTCTACTTGAGAATCCCACTTTCTAACATTGGCCGTAGGGTTTCATGTCCGTTTGCGACATATCTTGAAATTAATCGTTTGATGCTGTTTGGATTACTCACTTGTACAACATGTTTCAGGTTTAAGTGATCGAGAAAGAAGAGAAAGGAATAGAGAGAGATTAAGGGAACGCGAAGAGAGGGAGAAGGATAGGCATCGGGGCAAGAGTGGAGAGCGGGATAGGGAAAGAGATAGAGATCGAAGTTATGAGTATGATCGAGATAGGGACTATGGGCGAGATCGAGATCGAGATCGGGACGACCGGGAACGGAGCAGATACCGTTACTAACTTGCTACACATTTTAGATATTTGGAAAAACAGAGTTATGTGTTTCAGCTGAACTTGATTAGTTGTGTTTTGGAATATTGTTGGTCACTCTGACCGGAAAACAATATTTTTGGTGTATTATGGAGAAGTGAACTTGATTGGTGGTTGTTTGCTAAGTTGGAATAGGGGGCTTCAAGCCCCCTTTCTCAGATGATTCTATTAATTCAATACCCTACCCTGTTAGTTCTCGTTCTCTCTCAATATGCATCTTGTGCACATGTTTTGATTCAAAAGTTTTAGACTTTCCCCTTTTGTCATATCTAGAGTTGCATTGCCTATCTTCTAATTACTGATGAAAATGATGGGAGACAAATCAATAATTAAAATACCTCTGGTAAGTAAACAAAACAATTACAACTACCACTATAGATGATATTGTGTAATGCATGCGTGCATGTTTCCTTCCTTCAATAAAAGCATTTAGATGAGGATACTCTACCACTAAATACAAACAAACAACTTCAAAACAGTAACAAGTGTAATGTTTGCATGCAACATTATCCCAGGGGACATAAAAGTGAAAAAAAGGGTCAAACAAGAATCCAAATTCAGACAACCAGAATTCTTCAACAAGCTATACAGGCACCACCTTCTCATCATATACAACATATAAACACCACAAGTCAGGCATCGAATGTCATCAACACTAAGTCCGGCATCGCGAATGTCAGCCTCCTATCTATGTATGTCAGATTAGGAATGTGTTAACAACGGTCATCGTGTAATCCTGATTATCCCTATTTTCTTTTCTTCCTCATAACTTTACAACCTTTCGGCCAAGAAACTAACACAATGAAAATGCACTAATACTCTCTCTGTCTGCAGTAAGAGTACCAACTGAACTTGCATGATACAAATAATTCCTTTGAAGTTTTAACACAAAATGGATAGCGGGTAGAGGCTCCACATATATCACATGATAAGTGAAGATTATCGTCTATCGTTCTGAACTGGAAGCGAGCGATCCTCTGCATCCAGTGAAGCCGAAATCTTGCCCAGAGACCGATATTGTAAGCGAACACTCTCTCCACTGTCAATCACTTTAAGCAAATACCTGCAGAAAATGGAGAAGATGTTATGTAGTTGTTCATTCCATAATTATGTGCATGCCAATCCACTAGGAGACATCTTAATCAGCTATTGATATGATACTGCCATAAGGACATAGGAACCCAAAGAATAGTTTGATGGAGACCCTATGCGCCCTCAAACATATGGCACTACAGGAGGAAACAGCCCACCAAAACAAAAAGCGATAACATAAATTTCTTATGAATTTACAACATAGCCCCTCCTTTCGGGTCCTGCATAAGATCATATCAGGGCTCAACACGTATTTTGCATCTCACATGCTATCTAGAACAAGTCAGCAACTACATACATACACACGTATTTTGCATCTCACATGCTATCGAGAACAAGTCAGCAACTACACACAGCAGCATTGCATCGATATTATGAAAACGGCAAGGTTATGCACTACATCCAGGAAGTAAATGTGCCAGTACTTGGATTATAGAGTATGTACCATAAGTATGCACCTGTAATCAACATATGGCGGATGTTTCTACCACAAAATTTGCAAATTATGCAATGTGAGCAGGACATGCAAGCTTAGGCAATATGTCTTGTGTCCTCTGGGCAAAGCTGTAAAGTGAAGCAAGCTACTCAAAGCCCGCTAGATATTAAAAGCTCGTCCCAGATCCGTTTGTGAAATTATCAAACCAAGCATAAACACAATATTATGTTCGTTAATTTGAAAAGCTAGGTTTGAGCTCAGGTTGATAACTTATTTTGTGAATAAATATACAAAAAATGGTCGAGTTCGCCTTGTGATTGGCTTGATTAAGGTTCATTTGAGACTAAACAAAATTCTCAAGCTCGATAGAAATCAAACCAAGCCTGAACAGCCTAGCGTTCAGTTTGGCTCAACTCATTCACAGCCCTATCCCTGAGTACTTAAATGAGGCTACCGATTGGTTCTAGATGCAAGATATGATACAGAGCTATTCTTCAAATTAAATATTAAGTTAGTGCATCATGTGCTAGTTGCTGATGACTACAATTTGACTAAGCTCATTGCCTCCAGACTATTGGACAATTAAAGATAATTACTCGGGAGTTTGAGAGACACCTTAATTTCTTTTGCAGCTCAACCATCTCATGGAAGCCAGGTGAAGAAACTTTCCAGCTTCAAGATCTCCTGTCACAATTATGCATTGTGCAAGCCCATCACTTATGCTTCCTAGTGCATGAAGGTACCACAAATGCAACAGCATAGAGCTCAAAGCCACAACAAACTACCGGTGTTGCTTGAGTGATTTTTGTTCCAATATTGAGTTCCCCTAACTAAGGTAACAGTTCTTGACAAGAAACTTCTTGAAGCACTCGGACCAGAATCTAAATGATTTCAATAAGCAACTGCTGCCAAAATTAATCTTCCGAGTTCTTTAGGTTTTAGTGTTTCAAAGTTGTTTGAAATGTGTTCTGGAACTCAAAGTTCAGTGATCGGGCTTGCATGACCTTTGTCAGATATAATTAATTAGTTAATACATAGGATTTATTTGATCTTTCACTCTTGTGACTTATTCATCACCTGAGAAGATACACTATTTCCTATTGGCATCATACAGAACTAATAGATTACGCCAAGAGTTAATAATTATAGGTGTGAAATTACAAGATACTATGCAAACACCAAAAGCTACATGCTGGCAAAGTAGTAAAACAAGCACGTAATCTAATGAACAACTGTATATGCTCAGGAAACTAACCAGCCATTAAGACATTGTGACGTAATCACTGCTTCCTTTCCAACAAATTTATCCGGTGTCCTCTTGTTTCCCTGCACAGATTGCACATGGTTAAATAAACTTAAAATGGCAATTGGCACAAAAATAAATATGGTTTAGTTTTTATGTACCTGTCAAAAGACATTTTTACGCACCTTAATAACAACTTTTTCGTTCACTGAGAATGGATACTGTACTCCTTTTTGTTGCCCATTTTCATACAGAGTGTCCCCATTTTCCTGAAGATATTAAAAGACAACCACCACCATCAGATCTCACCATATGCTGCATCCGTCTCATGGACCATGAATTAGTTATAACATGAGTACATTACACATTTGAAATTACTATACAAAAGCCATATTTGGCTTTGCTCAATCTTTTAGGTACTAGTTGAAACTGTTAAGATAACTGAGTTTCCATCTTAAAACTAATTGGTGTTAAGTGGAGGAGCCCAAGATCTTATAAGGTGGCTTTAGAGTTTCTGATTTTCTGATATGAGACAAGTGTTATATTCTAACACTCCCCCTCACATGTGACCTGATTTGGGAGGAGTCACACGTGAAAGATTGAACACGTGAGACTTAATTTTGAGATGGGTCACACTTGGAAGATTGAATACACATGGTAGATTAATACATGTGGAAGATTGAACACATGTGGGATACACGTGCAAGATTGAAGATGCGTGGAACATGATACACGCGAAAGATTGAACACAAGTGGACCTGATTTGAGATGAGTCACGCGGATGATTAAAACTGGACCAAGGGCCCTGCTCTGATACCATGTTAAGATAACTGAGATTCCATCCTAAAACCAATTAGTGTTGTAGTAGCCCAAGATCTTATACGGTGGCCTTACAGTTTTTGATTTTCCGATATGGGACAAGTGTTATAAACAAAAACAAATATAATAGTTGTACTTTCAGCTACAAAAATTGGGTCCATAAATCGTGCGATTTTCAGAAATTCAGCTGCAATAAATAAACAATTTCAATTCACATAACTAATTCAAAACATTCTCTCTTAATTGAAACAAATTGTATCAATACAACTGTGAATCACACAATTTTGATGACTATGGGAACTACCTAAGAAAGCTCCGGAGGTGGTTAAAGATAGTAGCATGCCAAGAAGGTAAAATCTCAAGAGGGTAGAGTCCAGAAGAGTTTGGTCAAATAGTTGGGTAAACCAACTAGTAGAAGAATTTGGGTTGGAGAAGAGCTGCAATTAATCAATCCAGATTATACAAATTACCAAGTATGAGACTGCCTTCTTGTCACAGTAGGATTCTGGCCAACTTAGGGGAATGATAGAGGAGTTTCTAGGCATTCTAGAACACATTAAAGTTAAAAAATGTGGCCGCAATCTTTGATATTTTGTCCAGAGCTTTACCCGAAAAACTCTGCAAACAGCGCTAAACTTCACTCTGCTTTCTGCCTCTTTAGTAGATCTGTTATTATTACTTGTTTACCTTCTTCAGAGGGTTTATTTGCCACCATTATTTTTCTTTTTTGAATGTTAAAAGAGAAATTTTATTGATGTGCACCAAGGAGGTGCAACCCACACACAAGTGTTGTATACACAATCGATTAAAACATTCTTAAAGATTAAAAATAGTAATGTTACAGGACCCTGGAATTCAAAATTCTGAAATGTTAAGCCATTACTCTTCACAAGTGAAATAGGTTTTTCCTTTCCTTTAAAGGCTCTTTTATTACATTCTTTCCATATTGGCCAAATGATAGCTTGAGGAACCATTCTCGTGATCTTTTTCTTATCTTTGGACACCTTGATTCCACTCCAGACCTTAATCTCATACGTGAATGTTCTAGCAGCAACCCGTTGAATGCCAAGGATGTTGTAGGCCATTTCCCAGATTCTTCTTGCCCAAGAACATCTTATGAATAGATGTTCAACTTATTCCAAATTATCCTTACACACGTAACATTCTATTAATGAGGATTTGACCTCTTCTCTGAAGATTTTCAATAGTAAGAATTCTACCCCCAAGATTTGGACTCTTTTCGCGATAGTACGGCTGCACCAGGTTTCCTTGGATACTAAAGAAATATCAATAGCCAATTTGGAGAAATTCAGATTAAACTAAACCAACAAAGACTTAATAAGGTCACTTAAAAGAAACAGTTGAATCATTAGGTTTTCATATAGCTAACATGCTTGGAAGACAATAGTGAATCAACTTTTCCAAGAACCTTCAGAGTTATTAAGTATCACAACATCAAATCAGTTTTACAGCATTAAAAAGCATCAAATTAGGCACCCACATTGAAGGAAATATCCAGGGATTGGGTCCTTATTGATTTAGCTAATGATAGACAGATTATTGTAAAAGGTAGGTAGATGATGCACAGAACAATTTATGAACAAGTCATGAAGTCTCAATTCAAGGAAAACTTTACCGACTCTTGCTCTTAAAGCACAGAAGAGTTATAAATAAGTGAAGATAAGAGAATTAGAACAAGAGAAAAAAGGCTACAGCAAAAAGACCGGAGTGAAATGAAGAAGGAAAAGAAGAGTGGAAGTAGAGTAAGAATAAAAGACGGTGAAACACAAGAATTCTATAGCAGCAGCCTCTTCTTGGGTCTATGATTGCAGTACTTTTCTGGACCCAGAAGAAGAAATAAAAAGAAAATATTTGTATATGGCTGGGCAAGTAAAACAAAAATCTATCATTGAGAATCAAATGAGATCACCAATCATTTTAAGGAAGGGCATCGTATAGAAAGCACTCTCACTATAGCAGCAAAAGAAAAGAAAAATAGAGATTGTCCTACTATTTTGGGCTAGAAAATGAGAACGAATATTGGGTAAGTAGGGTTCAAAGATGAGTAGAAGACGGGAAAAGCATAGGAATTCAAAGATTGAGAAAAAGAGAAGCTTAAAGGCTGATAAGAAATACACCCCATAGAAAGGTTTCTAAAATTCGTCATCAGAGAGGTTTCTAAAGTTTCAAAGGCTCGCACGAGAATACAAGACCATAGCTAAAATCATATAATTTCACCTCTATCGAAAAAAGTTTAAATGCTCCTTTAGAGGCCTCTGGATTTCTGAATACTAACCTAATAGGATAGGATACAATATAAATGAAAGAAACCTGACTAAATTGGAGATCAGTAACTCCAAACTCTTCTCGGACTACGACTTCCAATCACTCCAATAACAATCAACATTTATTTAACTATTAACCAGAATTACCGCAAGTATTGCAAAGAAACCCTTCAACACCTAATAAAGATGAGAAATCCCAAAATACTAATCCAATTAGCTTGTCAAAATAATTTGCACATGATATTGACTCTAAAGCATGCTCCATATAAACTAAGAACTTGTTTTTCCCTTGTGCATGTTTGCTGCATCAACCATCAAGCTATCACAGCCATTCCTTAAATTTCTTATTCCGCCCTTCTGCTTTGTTTTCGTATAGTAGTATGACCATTCACCATATTGTTCAGAAAAGTTGGAAATAGAGAAAGAAAAGAAAGGAGAAAGAAAAAGAAAGGAAATATGAAACATCAAGTGATTGTGGAAATTCAGAATAAACATGGAAAAAGAATAAATTCTTCTCACCTACCAAGTTAGTCAAAGAAAACCATCATTTAAGGGTTTTTCAGACTAAGTGAGGGATGTCAGGACAAATCCGGATACACTAGGTTTGTTGGATTTTTCCTACTTCTCAAACAATCCAAGCTGAAATACGGTTCCAAATAAGTTCTTATCCCTAGAGGCACCAGAAAGAAATAATTATCTAATATTGAAGATTTCCAAAACACATATTTGTGCTACTGTAAAAGTGGATTTCTTAGCCAAATAAAAAAAAAGAAAAAAAAGTGGATTTTTAGCAGAACAGCTTTTTGTTAGCATCTAGTTTTCACAACCCTTTGTGCAGTTGTCATGTATGAATTATGTATATGGACCCAAAAGATACGCAGAGCATGCAACTAAGCTTTACCCTATGGTGCTCGCCCAATTCCTTCCTGCGCTTTCTGAGAGCTGCATTATGGAATAGTCTCCGATCATCTTCATGCTTCACTGCTGCAGCCGCAGCTCTGAGAGCTGGAATTAGAAGAGATCTAAGTCAGAAAGGCAATATTGGAATGAGAACAGACATCAAAGTCAGAAAGGAAACATAGCATTACAGATTATACTAGTAAAATCCTTAAACCATTTGAGGAAAAACGAGGAAATCATACGAAAGAAACAATTAATAAATGATACAGAAATTACCACGGTTAGGAATTAAAGAGTCGGTCTCAATTTCTGCATTGCAGAGAGTACATCTTGACTGCAATGAAACAACTAACAAGAGTTAGAATTCTTGACTATGCCATATCTGAATATTTATCATATAAAGCTAATACGATATCATCACACACAATTTGGACGTGGCTATACAAAACCAACTACTACAGCAGGTTATATTGAATCTACAATTTGACGCGTGTCATTTTCTTGAGCTGTATGACAACTGTTATAGCATTATTCTTCCTCATATGATAATCACAACAATAGCCAAGAGTCTTCCATGGTTCACTGTACCTCCTCTTTTATCTTCCCAGGATAAGTCATACCTTGTCTATAACCATTTTCCACTGTTCATGAATAGATTCAAATACAATAGCTTGCACATGCTATCATTGTTACGTAGTTGAGATTTTTACTAGGCAACAAAAATTATGGGAATAAAGCAACCAGATACTGTCCAGAAGGTACACCAATTAATGCTAATGTTTCGACCATTAGGCTACGTATTTTAGTGTAGAATTAGGATTTTCTTTTAGGGATATTTTATTTGGCGTAATATTTATTTAGTCATAAAGTAGTCCATGAAAATAGAGTTTACTAAGCTCTTAGGTTCAGTCATATTGTGATATTTATGCAGCTGGAAATTTCGAATTTTGAGTTTAATCCAACTTTAGGTTTGTAACCGAGATAGAGAGTTGAATGAATTTCCATTTACATTTTTTGTAGACCTTGAAAACTTCGTCCCGTTAGCATGTAGAATAGATTTAATCTTCTAAAAAGTACTTGTGGCCTCTTCTGATAGAAATGTATTTTTGGCCCTTTTCATTGTTGAAACTCTAAACCTTACTGCATTTAGTCCACATGTAGATACTCACATCCTGGAAATGTCCAAAACTAATATTTTCAAAACCCTGTTGTGTCAGAAAGAGAACAATAAGAATGGAGACACTTACTGTTTCAACAACTTTTCTGAGCATGAGACCACCGAATGAATGCCCACACGAAACAAGCATTGCATCTTCAAGAAATGCACCACTGTAGCATCCCAAAATATATAATAGACAATTATTATGATAAGCACACAAATAGTACTTCATGACTCGAGAGTAAAAGGTTGGAACATAGAAAAAGTCAAAACTTACGATAAGGGATCTGAGAGAACACTTCTCAATGATGGTTCCCTAGTCAGATTATCTCGAGCTGCCTGCCCATCCAGATCTGAAATGAGATTTCTTTCACATGTTCTGGTGAAGATATTTATTTCCAAAATTATATTTAAGAATTGTGCCAGAGAAAAAAAAACAAAGAATTACAGACTCAACAGCGCCCAAGCAAACAAAAGGAAATCTTTCCTGGAAATGCTACTATAAGACAATCATCTGAAAGGGACAATACGTCCTAACTGTAAGACGATAATCAGATAATGTATGAAAAGCAAAGCATCAAAATCCATTAGTTCATCCTATTCTGACAAGCATCAGATGTAGCAGAAAATGTTTTAGGAAATGAAGACTAATGTAGGAATTTCAAGAGCAAAATTTAGGACATCATAACATACACTGAAAGGATACTGCTTAAATTAAAAATTCAACATTATCAGGAGATATCTCATTTATTAAGGACTTCTTCAGGGCCTAGAAGCTCAAAATAGTCCAAGCCTAACATTTGAGCACCATCACATCGGCATTGCACAAGTAAACAACTCAGCAAAGTAGTATTACGAATTCTCCTGCATTTCCAGTGAGGCTTGACATGAATTGCTTTGAAATATGACTTACATAAGCATTATCAGTATTGTTACACAATACTTCTTCCTCAGCAGAAAGATCATCCATAAACTGGCTCACAGAGATGGGCACATAGCTCTGAGGAATGATGTGACCAGCTGCTGCAATAGGAGAGCAATCTAATACAGCATTGCCTTGCGGCATGAGCCTGAATGCCAGTGATGTTCTACAAGAAGAAAATCAAATCTCTTATCAATGGGAGACTTGGAAGATCCCATGCAACAAGACTAAAATCTATCTACCTTCCGCCGCTAGCAGTGCCTGGAGAGTTATCTGACGCAGCCCTGTATGAGGCAGCAGGCCGAAGGCCAGCTGTTGCATGGCTGAGAGCCTTCCCTGTCAATAGTAAAAGATCCCCAGGAGCCAAGCCACTATCTGCTAGGTACCAACGACCATTGGGGTCACACACCTATCAATGGAAAGAAACAGCAGAACAAAATGATACAAAGAAAAGAATATCCAATTATCCGTAAAATACTAAAGGTCATTGGTTGAAGATTCAGTGGTTTCATATTAGTACTAAAAGATTTACTGAAACATATAAAATGAGGCACTAGAAAAATTTTCCTGCTTAAAAGTATTATACCAACTTTAAACAGGTTGTGTTAGCTGATTTTCAGAGAATACCTGAAGACCTGGGCCATCAGAGGAAATCATTGTCAATAACCCTTTCTCGACTTCACCGTTTTGTGTTAGCTTCCCCCCTCCGATAGCACCTTTCCCATCTTGTAATGGTGTTGGAGAGAAGGTAGCAACAAGCACCGAGGAAGATGCCTCATTAGAAGGCAATGGGTTATCATCAAGTAAGTGGCTGAAAACACTGCATATTTGACATGTTACAACTAGTCATCACAGACAAGGAAATTACAATATAACAGATACAAAAACCTATCATCTTACTCGCTTCGCAGACGAAGATGCCTTGCAATTGCACATAGAGCAGCACGAGCTGCCCTGCCCATGCATCTAAATACATCAGCCATGCACGGAGGAGATGAATCCGTATCCTCCAAAGGCCTACCACATTGGAAATAAAGGTGTTGAAATCATTGTAACCCGCAGGAAGATAAGCTAATCAAATGAAAAGACAACATGAAGCGTGATGATAGCTTCTCAACTTATCAATAGCTTACAAGTCAAAAACCTTTCAAGCAAAAAATAAATCTAAAAGGTTGACTACGTGGTGGATTGCAGGCTTCATAACCACCAGGAGTAGCAGCCTCACAACCAAAAGCAAAACAAGCCCTCTTACCCGCACTTAAGTCCAAAAGGTTATCACCTCTACTTGATCAAAATCAGAGGAAACATGCTAGTATCGCACTATCCTTATTTCAGTGTAGATACATGCTTGCTTCATTATATCACTAGGAAGTGTTTAATTTGCCGAGCCTGGATTTTACAAGCTAGTGAGCATCAGATTAAATGTAATTATTAGCAAAGAAACACAACATAACCAAGTTATCCTTTTCTTTGAATTTGATAAGAATGGCAAGAAATTACAAATAATTTCTTTATCCTCATTACTGGAGCTAATCATCCTCAGTCCGCTCAGGATGGCAAGATTGAAGAACTGAAAAAAACTCCAAAAATGCCATCATCCTCTTCAACAGGCCAAATCAGTCCAAGTACTGCCCACTACATCAAGTTTATATACAGTGATAGCTCATCAGCTCTCTGTCCAACTTCTAGAACCAATCAACTCATCATATTGTTAATTAGGAAGCAAAATAACATCATTAGGTATATCAAGATTTCCATCAAGTGATCGAGACATATGGGAAAATTCTAAATGTGTATAAGAGAAAGAGAAAGAGATCATTGTGAGGCCCATTTGTGGCAAACTTAGGAGTAGAACTTAAGCAGATCTGTTAGGTTTTTCACAGGCAGGGAGATTTTGTAATTTCAGAAAATTTGGAGACAGTCCTTGTTTCTTACTCATGTTTGAGTCACGTCTTTTATCATATAAATCTGGGTTGATTGGAACTCTACAATAAGATTGAAGTCCTGATCCTAGTTGAAATTCGAGTCTTCTAAGTCCTAATCCTAGTGCAATAGAGTTTAGAGCGAAGAGATTTCCAGAGCCTCCAGCAATTTCTTTATGTGATAACTAAAGAACTTGGGAGTAATTTTGGGTTTCTGGTTCACCTTTCTCTTCTTATGTCCACTTTTAGGATCCCAAGACCAACAGCTTTTCAGAGTGCCAAGATTACCTAAACTAAATCCTTAACCCTAAACCCAGACCTATTAATTTACACAATTAAACTTCTTCTACGAAGCCAAATAATGGTGTGCTGCATCTTCTAGCCAGTTTTAAAACCCTCGTTGTGTATCGTAAGATTGAGCTATGGTTTTAAAGAATTTTAAAAGCATTCTGTCCTTTTATAAATGTGATGTAAGCCCATTCAGATTAATTCGAGTAAGATGAAAACCTTTTGGCTCCTTATGGTTGCTTCCCTACACTTGCAAGTTTTAGAAGACAAACTTTCTGGAACTGGCTGCATTTATCATTTGATGAAACAGCTTTATCCTGTCATATTTTGACTAGCTAAATTGTGAAATTTGGGCAATAAATATGTCTCCTATGGTGTCTATGAACTAAAAGATTCCAATAATTTCTAATTAAATTATACTCTCTTAAGATTTATGCTCTCTTGAAAATTAGATTTCATAATGCCAAAACAAAAACACAATAAATAATTTAAATTTGAGGGTAAATGGCACGAAACCCCCTGTGGTTTTATATATGTGCATGATTATCCCCTGTGCTTTATAACATTGCTAATATCCCCTGTGCTTATTAAAACTATGCACACATTCCCATCCATCTACCAGTCGTTAATTTTTTTTATCAGCAATGGGTATTTGACAATTATACTCTTTTACAAAGGTGAACAAAAGAAATCAAAATTAGATAAAACTATGCCCTTCAAAAAACAAATTAATAAATAAATAAACAATCAGAAAGGGTCTTTGAGCAAAAAATAAAATAAAATAAAATCGTATTTTCAGCACAAGAAAAAAAGAAAAAGAAATTGTCTGCCCCAACCCTCCCCCCACCAACACAACCACCCGCACCACTACTACCACCGCCCAAAGACCCCACCAACATCACCACCCAAAATCACCACCACCACCCCCTACCCCTCCCCCTCCCCTTCCCCCCTAACAACACCACCACCCGTCATCACCAACACCACTACCACCCCCCACCCCCCGCCCCCCGAACATCATCACCACACACCTTTACCACGCGGCAATCACCACCACAAGATGAACACACACACACACGCGAAACACACAGCGGGGTTGGGAGTTGGGGTTTTCTGGGTTGGGGCCGAGGGCGGCAGGATTTAAGGGTGGTAGCGGCAGTTTTAGGTGTGGTAGGGGGTTGTTGAGGGGGTTGGGGGGGGGGGGGGGTGTATTTTTTTTCATTCTTTTTATTTTATAATTTTTAAAATGACTATTATACCCAAATAAGGGTACTTCTTTTTTTTGAGAAGAGAAAAAATTTATTAATATGCACTAAAGGGTGCAACCCAAAAGTATATAAATCAACTATTTAATTGCCTAAACATACTTGTTATATACATCAACCCAAATAAGGGTATTAGGTCCAGTAAAATAATTTTTTTAAGCGAATCACTCGCAAATTTGCAAATAGCGCCCATGAAGCACAAATGCCATTAAGTTGGACGGATTTTTTAACGGAAGGGGTATCGCGCACTATTTTATCAAACCACAAGGGGGAAATGTGCACTTTATGAACCACAAGTGGCAAACATGCACTTTGCGTAAGCCACAGGGGGGTTTCGTGCCATTTACCCTAAATTTAATGAAAGAGACTCCAACCATTATATCAGAATGATTTATATTTCAACATTAACATGTACTCCCTCTTGTCCAAAACTAGTCCCCTTACCATTTCCATCTTTCCCATAGAAACAACCCCTTTCCCAAAATGGATTTACTATCATTTTCACTTTTGAAAGTTATTCCTTCTCCCCTAACCCCCATTAAAATTTAAAAAGAAAATGAAAAAAGGGTCCTATTTTGAACTGCATTAAAGAAAATCACCAGAAAATACAACCACTAAATCTCTTAAAAATATAGAACAGAGGGTCTAAAATTTATTAGGTCGAAAAGTTCTACACCAAACATAATCTTAAGCGGCTCCAGAAGAATATAAAGGCAGAAACTTAGTTGGCATATATTAGAGTTGATAAACACAAGTTCAAAATGGAAATAAGTAGAAACAATGTGGTTATTCAAGGATTGAAAGCTGTGAAATAAATGACTTGACTCAAGCAAGTGCTCCCGACAACTATATTTAAATTGGCATTGAGCTTACAAGATAAGTATCAATATGTATGTTAGAACACATGGAGTCTCCGGGTGGTTAGAACTTATAGGAGACTTATCCCATATGACTTGAGGTGCCAAAAATTTAACCGAAGAAGATAGTGGTATAGTCACCAATTTGCATAAATCCTAATGCGCCAAAATCACATTTTTAACAGGAAATTAATGGTTGGATCCGATAAGGAGCTAAAAGGTTTTTTGGTACTTGAATTTGCTAGCATCACATTTCTAAAAGTAGAGTACATTCTTTGATAACTTTTTCAAAGCATAAAGCAGTCTTACAGTACACAAAGCAAAAATTATATTTCTTTTTCCTCTTAGATAGGTACTACTAAAGAAGAGTAAAGAGAGAAAGTAGAAAATTGTGTTTCATTGATTGATTGATCTGAATTACATGTTCTTCTATTTATACACTGTTTCTGCAGTGTTTGAGCATTTTTGCACATGTTGAAATGACAGCTGTATTAGCTGTCATGCACTTAGTTCTAACTAACTTCTAATTACCTGAATCAGTTCTTATAGTTATCTGAACTGATTCAGTTACAAGTCTTACTCCAGTTCCCCTACATTACACATAAATACAAATAGTAAACATAATTGCAGCAGATTATTCTTTATGCTTTATCAACCCCCTCCCCCCCGTCTAGCTGAGCTGCACTTTGTTCAGTGGAAGCTTGTGCAGGAAATATTGAAACTGCTGCATAGGTAGAGTCTTGGTGAATACATCAGCCACCAGTTTAGTAGAGGAAATGTAGGAAACCTGGACTTGTTTGGACACCACCTGTTCCTTTATGAAGTGATAATCGATTTCTATATGTTTTGTTCGGCCATGAAAAACTGGATTAGCTGCTAGAGCAAACGCATATTGATTATAATAATGTAGAACAGGACAACTGTTGCTAGTGTGGTTTTGAGATTTTTGTGAGCTGTCAAATATGTAAAAGTTGGAAGAAGTATTGCTAGTGTTTTGAGAAGAGGACAACCGTTGGATGTCCTCAGCTATTGAGAAAGTATTGCGTATAGGAGAGGAGCCAAAGGTTGAGATCTGAGGTTCCTCAAAGACTGGTGGGACTGGAGAAGGACACTGATTTGTGTCATTAGTTGATGATATGATAGGAATAGCAGGGAAGGCATTTGAGTGAGAATGAGTGTTGGTGGCTAACAATGGGTTGTTTAGGGTAGACAACAACTCTATGGGAGATTGTTTTGAATAGCTAGATAAAGAGGAATAGGGAAAGGTGTCCTCAAAGAATTTGATATGTCTGGAAATATAAAGTCTCTCAGTAAAGGGATCTAAACATTTGTATCCTTTGGTATGGGGGCAGTAGCCTAAAAAAACACAAGGTCTTGACCTTGCTTCTAATTTGTGTGTAGAGTATGGCCTTAGCCATGGGAAACATAGACAGCCAAATACCCCTAGAGCAGAATAAACAAGTGGGGTGGAAAAAAGATATTCATAAGGGGACAGATTGTTCAGTGTTGAAGTAATCTATTAATGAGGTAGTTGGCTGCAACTATGGCTTCTAGCCAAGACTTGGTAGGAAGGTGTGCTTGTTGAAGCAGTGTAATGGTTGTTTCAACAAGATGTCTGTGTTTTCTTTCTAAATGACCATTTTGTTCAGGGGTATGGGGGCAGATGCTTTGATGGATGACACCTAAGGACTGAAGATAAGAACTGAACTGATTATTAATATATTCTTTGCCATTGTCAATCCTTAGAGTTTGGATATTTGTGCTAAACTCTGTGTGAACCATAGTGGAGAAGGTTTTGAAGATTGAAAATGCTTCAGACTTTAGTTTTAAGGGATATACCCATGTATATTTTGTAAAATCATCATAAAACACAATATAGTATCTGTATTTCATACAAGGAGCAACTGGGGATGGTCCCCATACATCAAAATGTATTATTTCAAAGGCTCTACTAATAGTAGTAACTGAAGTAGGAAAAACTAATTTGTGGGACTTAGCCGCTGAACATGAATGAAAATCAGAAGATGTAAAATTTAGTTTTACATGTAGAATTGAAGAGAGTGTTTGAGAGGCATTCCTGGATGGGTGGCCTAATCTTAGATGCCATAAAGTTGCAGTAGGGAGTTAAGTAGTGCAGGAATGAGCTTGATAGGAGTATAGTGCTTGGATGGCTGAGGAAGAAGTTGGCACAGAAGTTGAGGAAACCAAGGGATAGAGGCCCTATTTTGAGGGGTCTTTGAACTTGAGGTGGTGGGTAGCATTGTCCCATATTTGCACCTCCGTAGAAGTAAATACAACAGTGCAATTATTATCCTTTGTAAGTTGATAGACAAAAAGCAATTTTGTAGAAATTTGAGGAGCAAAGAGAAAATTAGTAAGATTTAAAGAAGAGGTAGATGTGTGGATAGTACCAGAACCTATACAGGTGATAGGAAGATTTTGTCCACTGCATACTGTGATGGAATTTTGGCCATGATAAGGCTGCTGAGTGATGAATTGAGTAGTGTCATTTGTGATATGAGCATTGGCTCCTAAGTCAAGATACCAGGGATAGGAGTAGTCTGTTGATGTGTCTGCTTGGGCAGTATAGGCTTGTTTGTCCTGTTTGGGTGGGACTGCATAGTTGGTGCTATCAAATATGTGTCAGCACTCAAGTGTTGAGTGATTTTTCTTGCCACAGATTTGATAGTATAGGGGTTGATCAGAGACAGGGGGTGGATTTTGAGTTGGTGAGTAGGACTAGGAGTTGTAAGCAATTCTCCTTCAACCCCTCTGTCCTCTGCCACCTCTGGAATTGTTTTGCCTACCTCTGCCATCTCCCCCTCCTCTATTTGCATGTAAAACAGTATGTGTAGAGGATGAAGTAGTGTCTAAAAAGACGAGCTTTTGGGAAAGGTTGAGATTCAACTCTTCAGATAGAAAGTGACTGAAAATAGTGGGAATTGGAAGAGGCACAGTTTTGAGTCTAACAGAAGACTTGAAGGCATCATACTCAGAAGGTAGGCCTTTAAGAACAGTTAAGGTAACATCTGCATCTGATAATGGCTCTCCAGCAAATACTAATTGCTTAGTTAGGGTTTTAATGGTGTCAAGATAGACTTACATAGAATGCTCCCCTTTCTAAAGTGTGTAAAGCAGCATTTTTAGCTCATAAGCATGAGAGAGGCCTATGGAATGGAATCTTTGTTCCAATGTGCTCCAAATAGCAACAGAAGTAGAGAGATGATGAACATGAGGCAAAACTAGTTGAGTAATTGAGGCAAAACGGCATGACCTCAGATGTGTATCAATAGTGTTCCACTGTGTGTACTTTGGATTAATGCTTGACTTGCCTTTGTCATCTATGGTCAGAGGTGAAGGACAAGGTTTTGTGCCAGTCACTTGATCAAACAGGTGGTGGCCTTGAAGTATTGCTTGAATTTGAGTCCTCCAAATGCTGTAATTGGAGTTGTCAAGCTTGATATGGACAAGAGAATTGAAGTTTTGAAGCAAGAGCTTGAGTTCTTGAGGAAGCTCAAAGGTGTCCACTAATGGCGGTTACAGTGTGTTTGGATTGAGGGGGAAAAGTTTAACAAAGGAGAGGAAATGAGAGTATCATAAAGGAAAGGAGAGGAGATGAGATGATTAAATCATGTTTGGATTGGATAATTTGAGGAAAGGAAAGTATTATAAAAGAGTATAAGTATCTTTTGTTTGGATTGAAAAAAAAATGTTAGGGATGGATAAATTTTACGTATAAAATGACTTTTAAGCCCTTTTCTTATTTTATATAAAACTTTACCAATTTTAAACATTATCTTCTTTATTCTTTTTATTTTTTTCCTTCTTTTCCTCCATCTTCTTCACGCCAACCAGCAGCTTTTGACCCCCTCCCCCCCAAAAAAAATAAAAAATAAAAATATTTGAAGCAACTTTATGGCCATGTTTTCATTTTTATTCTTTACTCATCTTCTTCCTTCCTTGCACAAACACAACTGCACATTACACACACATTTGCAAACATAAAACCACACATACACGCACCAAAGCAAGCACACAGAAGCTGCACACATGAAAACACAAGCACACACAGTTGCACGCACAAGAATTTCAATTGAGAAGATGAAAGAGATGAGGAGGTCAAAATTGGTATCAAATTTTTGGTGGCTCCCCTCCCTCCATTTTACCCCAAATTGGAATGAAATAAAAATTGGGTGTATGAGGGGTTGTTTTGACCCCTTGATTCCTCTCCCCCTTGGTAACCTTCCAAAACAAACAAGGGAAGGACTAAACCCCTCCTTTACTAAACCTCCCCTTCCTCCCATTCCCATCAATCCAGAAACACCCTTAAGGTTTAGAAGAGGCTTGAAACTGGGGTTTTGGAATTGGAAGAAGTTGATTTCGAGTTGAAATTTTGCTCTTGTAAGGCAAGAAATTCACTCGCTGAGAAGAAGAGAAGCTTCACAAGAGGCTTTAATGGAGTTTGAAGCTGATCTCTAATGGAGATTCAAGCCTTCGAAAAAATTTCACAGGTCCATAGATACAGCTCGATGATACCATGAAGAAAGTGAAGTATAGAAAGAAAATATCTGAAATCTTTGTATTGTTATTTCACAAATGAATTCAGTTACAATAACATGTATATGTAGTTGCAGCTGCTATATGCTGAGCTGTTGCTTAGCTGTCAGGTTAGTTGCTAACTAACCTGATCAGTTTATGTAACTAACTTCCTAACATAGCTTGCTAATCAAGTTCTTTAGTCTAGAACTACTGAGCTATGCTACTGTCTTTATCACAAAAAATTTAAACTGTTAAACAAGGGTTTCATCTTTTCATTTAAGGTTTTCAACACAGCCCCTCATTTACAGACAAGATTGCTTTTAGTTTAGTCTAGCACATGAAAATATTGGTGACCAGGACCTTTTGGCACCTGAATCTGATACCATAATGAAGTGACCACGTCATTTTATTTCTAAAGTTATTACAGAGTTTGCATTATCTTCCCACTGATGGACTCTATTATTACCTGATGCCTCGAAGGGGCTTAACTTTTTAATTTAAGGACTTCAACGACAGGCAAGGCAACCTATAACGCAGGGCTATACCAAATTAGCTCCACGTCCTCAGTACCATGTGTAATATGAAATTCAAAATTCAAACAAATTTCAACTTTACCTACAAACATAAGGAACTAGCACCTAATGAAGCCCTTAACCTGTCTGCACCTCACCTATTAAACTGTCCGCACTCTCACCTATTCATTTCCCTACTTGTCCAAAAGTAAAAAATGGGCAAAAAGCGATCTGTTGAACTAAGAAGCTAGAGCTTGTACTGGGGATGAAAGTTGCTGACACGGCATGCTTCTAAAAGGAGAAAAGAATTGTTAGCACGATAGACCTTCAAATGGACAAGGTAATATTGCATTTGGCCAAGGTTTAGAATAAGGTTTTCGCGAATTAATGCTGCAATACTCGAGGAATATATGTATGTAGGAAGTGCAGATTGATTGTCCAGATATAAAGGGTGAAGAATGCTACAACGACAAAGTCACGGATTCTTGTTCTTGCGCCATCGATACTGCAAAACAAATTGAGCTGTGGCATCAAGGGCCCGAGAGTAGGAACTAAAGATTGATTGTCCAAAAATTAAATTACGGGTGAAGAAGTAAGAAGCAGTAACAGAATGAGGAGAAAAGGAAGGAAAACTCAGCAAATCTCTACAGCAAATATGACACAAAAGTTATTTGTTCTCTAATTCGTTCCCTCTCATGGTAAATCTATTAGGCCTGAAATATATAGAAGCACAAATCTTTTAATTTGAGACTAAGTTACTTGGTGCCCAAGCTTAGCAGCAAAGTTTCAGATTTCTTGAACTGCGCAAGATGCAGCAATAATGACGCAAAAACCAACTTTGAGTTTGACTGGAACTAAACATTAAACAATAAAACTGCAGCTGTGACATATTTCTAGCAAAACCTGAAACTACATAATTACCTTTGTCACTAATTACTAAAAGAAAATATAATTAAAACCAGAAGTCTAGGACACTACTTTCAAAACAGAACATAGAACATAGAACTATCATAGATACTTATTTTTAGAGCATAAGGACTTCTTGACAGAAATTAAACCCACACTCTTTAACTTTAGATGTCCAAATAGGCTGTGCTTTCTCTAACCATGCTATAGCTACTGGATCATTATTACTTACTAAACCTCATGGCAGATCTTCATACTCGAACTTTACATCATTTCAGCTGAACCACGTTTCTCTTCCTTGCTAATATAACTACAAGGCTGAATCTATAATAAGATACTGACTTTTTATAAAAAAATATAGGCCTAAAAATAGATACTACTTCTTAAAGCTGAGTTCAGTTTGGCACTCAAGGTTTCATAGTCAAGAGAATATTTTCAAAGTTAAACATTCGTTTCAATGATACCTGTATCAATATCACAAGAAGAAGAAGAAGAAACAATTTATTGGAATCGTCGGCTAAGCTCGACTCCCTAGGCTCATGCAAGCAATGCAATGATACCAAAACAATTCTCAATAGGAAAATCGAGCCAATGATGATCATGAAGGTGCCACCTTAAAAACTAGCATAAGTTTCTGACCAAAGTAAGAGATTTTGCCACCAATCTGTTTAGTATTGCAAATGAAAGTGCTACTACTTAGGCAAGTGATGCTTGATACTTTTTGATTTCTCACTAACTCAAATACTAAGCAAAAAATTGGAATTGCTATTGGAAAAAGTCGTTGAAAGATGCAAAAGTTAAGTATGTTCATTCCTTTTCTCCTGCCACAGTCCAATCCCAATATAATCATGCCCTACCTTCCCTTTTAATTAAGGATGCTGAAGGTCAAGCTTGGCATGACAGTCAAGCTCATGCGTTGAATACTTGGTCTTCGGTTCAACTCTAGTCACCAACTGCTCTGGCAACAGGGTAAGGCTTCGTAAGTCTACCTTCCCCATAGCCTACAATTTGCATGAGCCATGTGCACTGAGCATAACCGGATGTTATTCGAATTAGTATATCCAAGTGAAGCGAAAAGCAATGTCAATTGCCGTCTTTCAGGCCAATATACAGTGATTAAGACATTCTGATTCCACTATATAATAACATAGGCTCTAATTTTTCGTCTTCTCTGAATTTGATATTGAATTTTTTATATACAACTAACTAAACGTGCTTAAAAAACAACTTTGAAAATATATATGGGAAATAAATTTCAACTCAAAAGGCGTTTTAGCGCTCAATGCATAGCCTATAATGCAAACACAATAAAATAGAAAATTGAAAGCACACAAACCAATTAGTCTGTGAAAGAGGACCAAAGTTTTCAATAATTACCTTCCAGCCCTGTACATATAAACCCCTCGCCCACTCTTGCCACCCCAAGCACCACTGCTCTGAACTGCTGCCGCGGCAGCCCGCGTCCTAAAATACATTCTAACCGCTTCCAGGCCGCAGCGGAGAAGTGCCGTTTCATCAGTACCAAGCTCGATCACCGCCGCGTTGTGCCTCATCAGCGACCCAGAAAGGACCTCAACGGCCCTAACGTATGGCCCCAAAGGAGCCCCATCGTAGGGCAACATGTCGGACAGCCTAACCCTGGGAAGAGGCGGCCCAGTGGGCTCGCTTTGGTGGGCCTGGGCCGGCCCAACAGCAGCAACATGTTCGCGGCCCAGAGAGAGAGGCGAAGGTGAAGACAGCCGAGCAGTGGAAGGAGATCTAAGAGAGGAAGAGGAAGAAGGGGGAGGAGGATTGACAAGGTGTGACGGCGGAGTAGCGGAGGTGTGATGCTGCTGCTGCTGCTGATGATGATGATGATGCTGAGTCATGATCATCACCATCGATCATTTCTGTAAAAGTGTGTGAATAATCTCTACATGGAATAATAATTGATGACGTAGTTAGCATCCATGATTGGCAAGCTTAACTTTAGCTATGTGTTCTCCCAGGGGTGTGTGTGTGTGTGTGTTGTGGAGGGTTTTTGGTAGGTTTTTGTTATTGTTGGTTGCTGAAAACCCCTATTCGGTTTGAACGTAATAACCCGAATTTTTCTTTAAATAAAAAAAAAAAAGAAAGAATTGGAAAATTGTAACAGCAATTATGGATTAATTTTTTTTTTGGCTAAAAGCAAGCATGTATATTTTATTTATGGCACGTTTGGTTCACGAATTATAAATAAATTTTGAAAATATGCAATTAAGAAGATGATATTCTCATATTTAGTTAGTGGATTAAAAAATTATTTTAGAAAATATTAAATTCTCTAAGAATATTTTATTCACATATCTTAATCAAAATTTATTCTCACATAATGGGATAAGAATATGTCATTTTTGAATTATAAGAATCACTTAAAAAATATAAAAAGATAAAAACACTCCAATTAAAAATAACTTTTTCCTATTTTTCTCCTTCATAATTTTCTTTCTCTTCACTATCTTTCCATTTTACCCCCAAATCCACCATTTCTCTGCAAGGCACTTTGCTTTAAGCAACCCCATTTTCTATTTCCACCGATTCATAATCAAGACCCATCATCATTGTCATGGTAGACTCCTTCTCCACAGTAGCGCATTCTAAGTTCACGTATGACATCCGACAGTCACCATTTCAGTGAACCAAAGATGAAAATTTAATCATTTTAAGGGGAAAATAAACTTGATTCTTGAAGAAAGGAAAAAAAAAAAAATTATTGATGTGAATTATATCTACTTACGTGTGTATACATCTATAAGGCAGAAATGTGATATAATCTATTTACACCCTAACAAATTTATTGTTAACTGGTATTTTTTTTTAATGATAAATATTTGTAACATCATTAATAAGTTGATTGTGCAGATATAAGAAAAAAAATGCCTTAAATATGATATTGGAGTTATTTTTTTAGTTATGGGTATTTTTGGAAAACTAATCAAGATTCTTAGGAATATCAAGTGCAAACCAAACACAATATTATAATACTTCCAAGAATTTGAGAAAATATTCTCAGGAATATTTTTAGTATACCAAACAGATTTTACAATATTCATGGGGATCACAATCCCGGGAATCACATTCTCAGGAATGTAATTCTCAGGAATAAAAAACTAATTCACGAACTAAACGCCCCATTATTCACAACAATATTTTTATGATCAATGCATATTTATTCTCTCCGCTTCTATTAAAAAAATATATTTATAGAGTTCTTGGTAGTGAACTACCATCCAATCACAAAGCAGCCTACCATATTTTTTGTTCATCTATATTTCACGCTCTACAAATAGTCTAATTTAAAAGATTGTGTTTAGTTTTCCTAATCATATACTTCTTAGTTTTAACATAAAAAACAATGTTGTTTGTTAAGGTAGAATATGGAGAATAGGCTAATTGGGCTCGCCGATCAAGCTACCTACAAAAATAACAAACGACAGGCTATTATTGTGAGACAACTCTGATGTTCAAGTCGATTATGTTGTTTAGAGAAGGAGAAAATTGCTTAAGAGTAAGGTAGGCAGAGAGTGTTTAGGCTAGAGAATGAGTTACTTGCAATTGTTGAAACAAGACATATTTATACTTACTGGTTTTCGACCTTTCGGGAGTAGGATTAGGACAAATCCCTTAAGGACCAAAGATTTGTTTCCTTATTGAACAGAATTTTTTTGCGGAATAAGACTTCCTTTCTACATGAAGTTTATCCATACGGGCCCTACTTCTAAGGTCCATAGGATACCCCACCGACGCATGGGTCTGACTAGTCATGTTTAGCCTCGAGTTTCCTATATCCTATATATGAGCTTAGGACTAAGGAATCATCCAAGTTATGCTCAGCGAGCCTTCCCGTGGGTGTTATGTCATGAGATCGAGTCGGGCTACTTATGCCACGTCAATTGCTCCCTAATCTCTTGTTCTCTGAAAGAGGTCGAGAGATGGTTCAACTCTTTACTCCACCCTCTGACGCTTTGGCTCACCCTTTTGTAACTGTCACTGCTTTCGTTTAATGAACTATTTGACACTTCTCCATGTTTGGTCAACCGTTAAGGGCCACCTAGTCACATCTTGCCGTGTGCCTTTTCAAATGATGGGCTTTTCCTGCCAAGATGTCTTATAAATAGTGATTTCCTCTTCATTTTTGTCATTTTGATATTTCTTTACCCTTCTTGTGTCTACGTTGTTGGGATTAGGGTATGCCCAAAAGACTATTAGCACAATGTCATCAATGTATCTAGATATTTTCAATGAATAATTATTGTCATCTTACTTTTTTGAGCATGTTTCTTTCTTATGTGGTCGACTTATGTATATGTGTATAAGGTCTTTGCTTCAAGTGTTGACTTGGATATGTGGTGGTTACATACAGAAGGTCCAAGTCATGGCTACTTATCAAGCAAAATTGGTTAGTCCATGACTAAGTTGTAGAGTTGGACACTCTACTATGGTAGAAGTCATTGTGAGCAAGTTCCCTTTTATAGTAGGGCGGTCTGCGTTGATTATGGATAGAGTTCCAAACTTACTTCACTTATGCATAGTACGCATTAGATGGGCCACCGTAGATGTAAATTCCAAACAAGTACTATCAAAGAAAGATATCACCTATACCTACTAGTTTTTAAGTGGGCCAGTGCTCTTAATTTTGATCATATATGGATAAATTGTCGAAATCAAGTTCTTACACTTTGAGTCACTATGGGTAAGATCTTGTATGGGTCAATAGCTTTGTGATTTGGGTGTCTAGACTTGGTTAGAAGGGACATGCATATGCAATAAGGAGTCTATACAATAATTACTCCTTTAGAATGATCCAGTTTGATCATCCTGATTCTATGCACAGTAATACATGTCGTATTGGTTGTTACACTTATGGATCGCTCCCGTGGTCAAGTGGATAACTTCCGGAGGATAGTTGGATTATGGGTTAGTGGTTCTAAGGAGAAAGACGTAATCAAAGAGGTAATAGTACAAGTTGTAAACCTGTCTTGGCTATGAGTGAGTATAGAGGGGTGATATGGTCATTTATCACTTAGTTGGTCTAAAGTCTGAGTGTCATACTTTGTGTGACATACTTTTATTCATACAGTAATTATCTTGTAATGCAGTGTAACTCCCCGATCTCTCACGAGACCGAGGTCCCAATCCAAATCCCCAAGTCAAGAAAAATAGGAAAAACGGACGGAGTCTCCCCTGTTTATGGGCCAAACCAAAAAACCTGCAAGCATAAGAATTCATACCTAACACCCCAAAACACATATATATATAAAGTTTTAGATCCAAATCCTAAGACTATTCTAGCTTCTTTTCTTAGATAGATACCTACATGTTAGATTCGGAATTAAATAACACTAATCTATTATATTTACTAGGTTATTATACCACTCTAATTGACTTTAATTTAAACTATAATTTCATCTTTTACATAATGGTTACATTTGAGATTACAAAATAAAATACAAGCCAAGATATCCAACTAACTTTACATAAAGTCATATAACCATCCAACCAAATATACAAGCAATCAAGGGGACACTGGATCTTCTTTTTCTACTTCTCGAGGCTATCTCCGCCATGCCTATAAAATGTTAGAAAGAGGGGTGAGCATACTAAACACGTATGCCCAGTGAGGGATGTGACATATAATCAGGGAGTTTTAAAAATATTTTCGTGTATTGCATATAATTCACATAGTCAATTAACAAGGAAATACTAGTTCACAAAAATATAGTTTAATACCAATTAGAAAGACTATATAACCACACATTAACTACATTTAACTAACTAAAGATAATAAAGTAAACACAATAAACTCAATTAACTTTGCTAAACTAATATACAACAAGCAACTAGCTCATATTCATTAAAGGAGGTAAACAAACACGACATGACAAGTATTACAAGAACCTCGAGAATACATTATCAATACAATGTATTGTTCAAGTATACGAGCTAAATAACACACAAAAGGATATAAGCAATGGTAATTCTCCAAGGACTTAGGGCCCAAGCAAGAGTTACTTGATAACCATGTAGCAATATTGTATAGGAAGACAATTAAGTCAGGTAAAACAAGGTCAAGCTTGACACCGCTTACAAGTTCATGTACGAGCTCGTGGTAGTCATGTCAATACACCGATGACATCGGCCGTCCGGAGTGCCACGACACTACTATCCACTTTCGATAACAAGGTAGTCATGCTAATATATCGACGACATCGGCTGCCCAAAGCGTCATGACGCTACCTGGCCATGGTAGTCATGCCAATACACCAATGACATCGGCCATCCGGAGTGTCATGACGCTACCATGACCCACTTTAATAGAATTATGCAATAACACCATTTATCAAATAATTTGCAATCCAAGCAGTAACATCTATTCTACTTTGTAAAACTATTGCTAACTTTATAAAGATTAACTAAAGTATCGATGCAAGGAAATAAGCTAGATAACAAACTTTGACACACATAGGGTTCACCTACAGAATCAATACATTAACTAAGAATACACATAACTTGATCCAAAGCTATACCATTCATTAACCAGTTAACCACTCAACTAGATATACAGTCTCTTTAGAAAACAGTTTACTAGAGTATCATTAGCTTAACTACTTTATACACTTAAACACTAGAATACCTTAAACCCATTAAACATGCTCTGGACTCATGATCATACCCTACAAACAGCCCACTAATGAAATCCAATCCATTTTAGCCATATCTACTTTAACTTGTAACAACTAGTTCATCCAAGAAAGATTCATAAACACTATTCGTTTGGCCAACTTTCTTAAGCTACCCACTCCAATCGAGCTACAAGTCTCGTAAACCAACTTCACCACTCACTTCTAGACACTTTATGACGCGTTTCAATGTTAAGACATCTTGCTTTAACCCACGACTAACATGAAACCCCGAAATGACCCTTTGTCCATTTGAACTACAAGTACCAAGCCCGATCACTAATTCAACGTCATAAACGCACCGCAATTATTTTATAGCCTATCTGATACGAACCACGCCAACATGTGGCGCGACCCAACACCAAATATGGCAAACGACCCCAAGACCTTTCAGGAATGGATAGAACCGCGACCCTTTGCCTAGCAAGACAAGAACCTTGGTATAGTGAATATGATGGAAACCGCGACCCGTTGCTTAGCAAAGCAAGAACCTTGATATGGTGAAGACGCCACAAACGGGGATGAAAATCTGCTTGATAAGTCAAGGTTGAACACCATAAGGAATCCCTTGATAAGTTCGAAAGAGTCTCTTGGAGAACTCAAGGAGAATAATCTCACAATTTAATTTCAGAATTGTCTAACTTTATTATCACAAAAAGTGTCTTATATAGGCAATAACAAATAAGTATCCTGCTTGGAAAAGTACTCTTAAACCCTAGCCCAAGTAGGAAAAACGTGAATAGTAACTAGGTCAAAGGAAACAAACTTGAAGACCAAGAAAAGACTCCTATTTACTATTCACGTGAATAGTAATATGAATAGTAACATGAATAGTAACTAAAAAAGAAGCAAACTTGCAGCCCAAGAAAAGCCCCTTTCTAGTGTGAACACCTAATCTTGCAGCCCAAGAAAGTCTCTTTCCTAATGTGAACACTTAAATTCATCCATAGGGAATTAAACTAAAACTGAAAACTAAAACTATGATAGAATTACAAAGAAATCAAATCTTGACTAAATCTTCAAATCTTCTTGAAACTTCTTGAAGAATCTTGAAGTTCTTGAATCTTGAAAATAGAATCTTGACTTGAATCTTTACTGAAAAATTCATCCAAATGGTGCAATGAATGTGGATGGCTGGTTCGCATCATTCCCCCCTCTTGAAAAGGATTTGTCCTCAAATCCACCAGGTTCAAAGACCAGGCTAGGTGGTAGACCATGTGGTACATCCGCAGGAAACACTTCCTCAAAATCCTGCAAGAAAGAAACACTATGCAATGCAGAGTAAAGTTGGTTAGTGTTTAAAAGAGCCTCTTTGTCCATAAGTATAATCATTGGCCTTTTTGAAATCAAAGCTCTCTTAACCTCACTTGCTTTTGCATAAAAATTTCTTTGCTTTCCCTCTGTTTTTACCTCATTGGTTGAATTCTTGTCTTTCCTCTCTACCTTTCCTGATTCGACCTTGCTCTTTTTCTTTTCACTCTCAATCTTTTGTTCACTCAAATTCTTTTGTTCTCTCAAATTCTTTTGTTCACTCTCATAAAATTTTTTTGGTGTCATGGAAACTAGAGTGATTGTCCGCTGATTGAACATGAATGTGCACTTATTGGTGAAGCCATCATGCTGCACACGTCGATCAAATTGCCATGGTCTTCCCAAGAGAAGATGTCCAGCATGCATAGGTACCACATCACACAACACTTCATCCTCATATTTCCCAATGCGAAACGGTACCACAACCTGTTTTGTAAGCCCTACTTCACCACAATTATTCAGCCACTGCAGTTTGTATGGACGTGGGTGCTTAACTGTGTTGAGCCCTAGCTTTTCAACCATAGAAGCACTAGCAACATTAGTACAACTACCACTATCAATAATAACACTACATACCTTATCTTCCACGTGGCAGCGAGTATGAAAGATGTTCTCATGTTGCACTACTTCTTCCTCTTCTTCAGCTTGCAAGCTCAAGGCTCGTTGTGCCACTAGTCCAAGTATCTGTCCATGATCCGCCCCAAACTCCTCTTCTCCCACTGCGGTGTCCTCTATTATGGGCATGTCATCAGGATGTGATTCATCCTCGGATTCAATCTCTCCATCATCCAGGATTACCATTGTTCGCTTGTTTGGACATTGGCTTGCTATATGTCCCCATCCCTGACATGTAAAACATCTAATATCACGAGATCGAGTTGTAGAAGCCGATTTACCTTGGGAGGTCGTGGTATTAGTGGATGGTTTTGGCTCGGGCATGGCCTTGGAAGTGGACAAATTTTCTTCTTCCTTTGGGTTGGTCGTCCTCCAAGGTGAGACTGGTCTTGGTCGTGTACCACCCCTCTTTAGTTGTTTCTCCACTTTAATTGCCATATGTACCAGATCTTCTAATTCAACATAATGATACAACTCAATCGTGTTAGCAATCTCACAATTCAACCCATTCATAAATCTAGCCATTGTTGCCTCCCGATCTTCCTCTACATTGGCTCTTATCATAGCCATCTCCATCTCTTTGTAATATTCTTCCACGCTTTTATTACCTTGATGAAGACTTTGCAGCTTGAGGTATAAATCTCGATAGTAATGACTTGGGACAAACCGCCGCCTCATCACTCTCTTCATCTCATCCCAAGTTGCAATAGGACGATCTCCATTCCGCCTCCTATTAACGTACAATTGATCCCACCAAACAATAGCATAGTCAGTAAATTCAATTGCAGCAAGTTTTACCTTTTTCAAATCGGAATAGTTGTGGCAATCGAAAACCAACTCCATCTTCTTTTCCCACTCAAGATAGGCTTCCGGATCACTCCTTCCTCGAAAAGAAGGAATCTTCATCTTGATGCTTCCCAAATTGTTATCAACACAATCCCTAACTTCTCTAACTCGACCATGTCTTTCATCGCTGCCCATAGACATCCTATCAAGCTCCTCATCAATATCTTCAACTTCCCTTCTTGGCACCATGTTTCTCCTTGGTGCGTTTTGAGCAACTTGTGGCTGCCTTCGTTGTGCTCTATCTTCTACTCTATTCAACCTTACATGTATTTGTTCTAATTCAGCCCTCATCAACTGTCTCATCTCCCCCATCAATGCTTGCATCTGCAAATTAGGGACTACGGGTTGTTGACCTTCTACATTGATGTCATCCTCTTGATTATGAGCCATGATTGAATTTCACTCCCTCACGTGTTTCACTTAACTCACTTGGCTTTTACCCTCTAATAATCTCACACACACTGCCTTTTACCACTCGTATTCTCCTTCAAGTTCCCTAGAACTAATCAAGAGTACCAAGATAGGCACTAAAGCAGCGTATTACTTTTTTTTTTCGAAATTTGATGATTTTTTTTTTAGACCTCTAAGACTCTGGAAAAAGGTTAGAGAAAGAAACTTGAGTAAAACTCGAAGAAGGAAACCTAGAAAAATAAGGAAAGTTGCAAAAACCCTATTCTAAAACACAAAAATGCCCAAAACTCATAGAAAATGTTAGAATTTGGCCCTAAGAGGATGGTGCCCACAGCTTTGCTGTGGGTTATGCTCAGAACGTCGTTTCCCTTCAGAAAAGCTTGGCCACGAAGGCTAATTCAACAAAAACAAGTTTTTTTACTGTTCACTATTTTGCCTTTTTTTTTTTTTTTCAGCTCCGAAATTTTTTTTTTTCTTTTCTTGAAGTTTCTTTTCTTTCTTGATGTTCTTTTCTTGATTTTCAGAAACAAAGACAATGAGCAAGTAACCAAGATTTCGAATTTAGAAATACAAGAAACCCTAATTCAAGATTCTAGGGTTTGGCCAATTGAAAGCTTAACAAGAAACGAAATTGAAAGCAAGAAAACAAAATTGAAGACACGACTCAAGAAACGGAGAACAAGACTTAAGACATGAAATTAAAAGAACAAGAACGGAATCAAGACACAACCAAGAAAACGAATTGGAAGCAAGACACAGTCAAGAACGAAGAAAGGAATTAAAACCTAGACCTAGACTCAAGGAATTAACCAAGAAAAACAAGAAAAGGATAGGCAAACCTGATAAACTTAACTCTGATTACCAACTGATACGAACCACGCCAACATGTGACGCAACCCAATACCAAATATGGCAAACGACCCCAAAACCTTTCAGGAATGGATGGAACCGCGACCCTTTGCCTAGCAAGACAAGAACCTTGGTATAGTGAATATGATGGAAACCGCGACCCGTTGCTTAGCAAAGCAAGAACCTTGGTATGGTGAAGACGCCACAAACGGGGATGGAAATCCGCTTGATAAGTCAAGGTTGAACGTCACAAGGAATCCCTTGATAAGTTCGAAAGAGTCTCTTGGAGAACTCAAGGAGAATAATCTCACAATTTAATTTCAGAATTTTCTAACTTTATTATCACAAAAAGTGTCTTATATAGACAATAACAAATAAGTATCCTGCTTGGAAAAGGATTCTTAAACCCTAGCCCAAGTAGGAAAAATGTGAATAGTAACTAGGTCAAAGGAAACAAACTTGAAGACCAAGAAAAGACTCCTATTTACTATTCATGTGAATAGTAACATAAATAGTAACTAAAAAAGAAGCAAACTTGCAGCCCAAGAAAAGCTCCTTTCTAGTGTGAACACCTAATCTTGCAGCCCAAGAAAGTCTCTTTCCTAATGTGAACACTTAAATTCATCAATAGGGAATTAAACTAAAACTGAAAACTAAATCTATGATAGAATTACAAAGAAATCAAATCTTGACTAAATCTTCAAATCTTCTTGAAACTTCTTGAAGAATCTTGAAGTTCTTGAATCTTGAAAATAGAATATTGACTTGAATCTTTACTGAAAAATTCATCCAAATGGTGCAATGAATGTGGATGGCTGGTTCGCATCACTATCTAAGATCATACAACTCACCCAAACGCACCAGATCACCATTTCGTCTAATCGATCCCTTTTAGTTTTCAATTCAATTCTTCAATTCTACCTAGATTCTAAGCATTTAAATGTTACATTTAGCTTTCTAGATGATTATGACACCTAACCATAGCGTTAAAACACAATTTAGATCGAAAACCCCAATTTTTGAATAAGTTACTATTTACCTACTATTCATCTTCTTCCTCAAGACTCCAAACTCCAAATTCAATCAAAACTATTGGAATATAACAATGAAAAAACGTTCTACAAACATAATAAAGAACAATTTAAGCAATAATGATCAATCACAAAGCATAAAACACAAATCTAGGTTTTGACATAAACTAAATAACATTAAATATACAAACAATGGATGAATCCCTCACCAATACAACTTGTAGGAGGTTTAAAGATGCTCTAGGAAGGCTCAAGGTTCTCTATCTCCAAGCTCAATATCAATATTGCAAGACTTTGGATTTTTTTTTCTTTTTCTTTCTTTTTTTCTCCTTATGGCCGATTTTGGCCTAGCTTTTGCTCTTATTTTTTTGTTTGTTTTTGTTTTTGGCTAAGTTATATGCATATATGTGTGTTTAAGATATATAAGTGGGTTTGGGTGAAGGGTCAATGGGTTTGGGTTATGGGTTTAGTTAATAAAAATGGTTAAAAATGGGTTATTTTGGCTAAAAATGTTTCTTGATTGTTACTATTCATACGATACCAAAATAAATTTGTATTTCGCTCTCCCGATATGCTATGCATATAATTCCAATTTTCTCATGCCTCCTAAATGACAAGTATCATGAGAAAAATGAAAAAGTCGGAAAACCAAGTGAATAGTAACTATTCCTATTATACAATAAACATCACATAATCCACACAATCACCTAAAACAAACACATAAGTATGTGCAAATAGGTACTATATGCTACATGCTACGTTTGGGTCGTCACACTTTCCCCCTTCAAACAATTGCGTCCTCGCAATTCTTCTTTCACAAACCGTATTCGCAATGAACTGAAACAACTCTGGCTCGGTCAAATGAAATGTATTATTGAATACCAACATCCAAAGACTGAACACCATTCACGAATAACAATAAGAAGTCCCATTAAGATTACCAAGAGAATTACCAAGTAAATACCAATGAGAAATCCCGAAGAAAGATGCCAAATAGAAGCCCCTTGCAAGAATACCAATGCAAAAGTCCAAGTTGGAATCCGAGGTATTATCTCTGAAGAAAATACCGATAAAGAATGCCAGAAGCCGAGGTAGAATGCCTGAGTACCAACTAAGAATCCCAAATGTGAATATCACAGAGAAATGGGTGCGAACAAAGATTACCAGAGGGTACTTCAAGTAGGAACCTCCCAAATAGCATCCTAAAGGAGTCCACCAAATATGAACGCTGAATAATACCAAATAAGAACTCCAAACCATAACTCCGAATGCAAACACTAAAGGAAATACCCAACGAGAAGTCTAAAAGAAATATCGAATAAGGAGTGCCAACAAGAATCCCGATATCTGAGTTCCAATATCTAATTTTGAATATGAATACCCAAGAAGAATTCCAATTATGAACTCCAATAGGTGCTTGATCAAATGCCTCTCATTCCTATTGGTCTCCATCCTTGGAAGGTCCGTAAATAGCCGTCTTTTTAAAGGGAAAATTTTTTACCTACCAGTTCAACGAGTAATGCATGTATACGGTGTGATCACTCTCGATTGTGAGTCTAAAACGCGTGTAAAATGTTACCAAGTTAAAACCTCCAAGTGCACGGATCTTGTAGTGTAGTGTGCTCTGAGTGCGAAATCGTATCCACAAGGAAGCTCGTTAGTTAGTTAGTGAAGTATTGTGCAAAAGTATTAAAGCGGTTAAGTGACAATTTCGCAAATGGAGTTTGAGTAACGTGCAGGAATGTAATTTAAACTACAACTAAACTAAACTAAACTAAGTATTTGTTGAATACGAGGGAGAGGAATCTAGGGGGATGGATATGCAAAAAGGCAATCAATATAGGCTCGACATCTTGGATTCTCTAATTCTATGCAAGGGTTAAACTACAAGCATTAACCTAGTCAATTATCTTAGTCTATTAAAATCCCGATTACTAACTCTATTGTAGGTGCTATTCCATCTACAAGCGTAGAGACATAGTATGGATATGTCCTTGCAACCTAGCATAAAAGGTCTCTTAATGTAACGCCCTAACTTGACCCCACCTACGATCAGTCAGGACGTAACGGAATTTCGGGAGTATAACGACAGTAAAACGGACATCAGGGCTCTAAATCAACCCTTTAGAACTTCATACAACCAACTTGCAAAGATCAACAACAACTCCACAACCATGTTAACAACATACAATGCAACTATATCCATATATTAAACATTCTTTGAACAATTCATCCATAAGTTATACGCCTTCGTTCCAACATCATACATAGGCTATATCATACATTTGCAAAATAGATTATAAACCAGTCTAGCAATCTAATCATGTTCAAAAGAAAGACTACTAAACTAGCATTATACAAGTCATTATCCTTAAGTAAGTTATACAGTACAATATATTACAAAAACTAAAACAAACTCATGGAAACGACTCTGACACATACATGTAAGGCACATTCTCAGCTTCCTGAGGCACGTACCCATAATCCGGTTCAGTAACACTTGATTGCAGATAACGAATGAGAGTGAACTTATATAAAACAAGCCCAGTGAAGAATTCTATAGATCTTTTTGAAAATATTTACTTTACCCTTTAGGAAAATCATCCCATAAACAACAATAATAACAACTTTAACAACATCAACTTTTAAATTCAATCACATAAATGACCATTCAATTGTGAAAGGATACACTAGTTGGTGTAGCTCCATACGCCATCACGATCTCAATCATCTTCTTATAACTCCCATAACACACACCCGAGGTACCTCATCTAGCCCTTCCCTCCATGGAATCTCCACCCATGCGAGCTGGGAGTAGTCTATGATAGTCATGCCGTTATCAACCCGACAGCCCAATGCTGCCCGAGAGGTAGCACACACTATCAAGACTCATGACAATAATAATAAACATTCATATTACGGAAGGACAACAAAAGTAGGTTGCCTATCTCCCTACATCATCAATCATCAATCAGTTAACATCATTTCAATAACATAATATCAATTAATCAAATAAACAACTAACAACTAAGTTAGATGACAAAGTAGGCCACCTAACTTAACATGTGACGTGACCCAACACCAAATATGGCAAACGACCCCAAGACCTTTCAGGAATGGATGGAACCGCGACCCTTTGCCTAACAAGACAAGAACCTTGGTATAGTGAATATGATGGAAACCGCGACCCGTTGCTTAGAAAAGCAAGAACCTTGGTATGGTGAAGACGCCACAAACGGGGATGGAAATCCGCTTGATAAGTCAAGGTTGAACGCCACAAGGAATCCCTTGATAAGTTCGAAAGAGTCTCTTGGAGAACTCAAGGAGAATAATCTCACAATTTAATTTCAGAATTGTCTTTATTTATTATCACAAAAAGTGCCTTATATAGGCAATAACAAATAAGTATCCTGCTTGGAAAAGGACTCCTAAACCCTAGCCCAAGTAGGAAAAACGTGAATAGTAACTAGGTCAAAGGAAACAAACTTGGAGACCAAGAAAAGACTCCTATTAACTATTCACATGAATAGTGATGTGAATAGTAACTAAAAAGGAAGCAAACTTGCAGCCCAAGAAAAGTTCCTTTCTAGTGTGAACACCTAATCTTGCAGCCCAAGAAAGTCTATCTCCTAGTGTGAACACCTAAATTTGTCTATAGGAAATTAAACTAAAACTGAAAACTAAAACTAGGATAAAATTACAAAGAAATCAAATCTTGACTAAATCTTCAAATCTTCTTGAAACTTCTTCAAGAATCTTGAAGTTCTTGAATCTTTAAAATAGAATATTGACTTGAATCTTTGCTGGAAAATTCATCCAAAAAGTGCAATGAATATGCATGGCTGGTTCGCATCATTCCCCCCCTCTTGAGAAGGATTTGTCCTCAAAACCACCAGGTTCAAAGACCAGCCTTGGGGGGAGACCATGTGGTACATCCGCAGGAAACACTTCGTCAAAATCCCGCAAGAAAGAGACACGAGGCAAGACAGAGTAAAGTTGGTTAGTGTTTAAAAGAGCCTCTTTGTACATAAGTATAATCATTGGCCTTTTTGAAATCAAAGCTCTCTTAACCTCACTTGCTTTTGCATAAAAATTTCTTTGCTTTTCCTCTGTTTTTACCTCATTGGTTGAATTCTTTTCTTTCCTCTCTACCTTTCCTGATTTGACCTTGCTCTTTTTCTTTTCACTCTCAATCTTTTGCCCACTCAAATTCTTTTGTTCTCTCAAATTCTTTTGTTCACTCTCATAAACTTTTTTTGGTGTCATGGAAACTAGAGTGATTGTTCGCTGATTGAACATGAATGTGCACTTATTGGTGAAGCCATCATGCTGCACACGTCGATCAAATTGCCACGGTCTTCCTAAGAGTAGATGTCCAGCATGCATTGTTACCATATCACACAATACCTCATCTTTATACTTTCCAATTCGAAACGGTACAACAACCTGCTTTATAACCCCTACTTCACCACAATTATTCAGCCACTGCAGTTTGTATGGACGTGGGTGCTTAACTGTGTTGAGCCCTAGCTTTTCAACCATAGAAGCACTAGCAACATTAGTACAACTACCACCATCAATAATAACACTACATACCTTATCTTCCACGTGGCAGCGAGTATGAAAGATGTTCTCATGTTGCACTACTTCTTCCTCTTCTTCAGCTTGCAAGCTTAAGGGTCGTCGGGTCACTAGTCCAAGCAACTCTCCATAATCTGCCCCAAACTCTTCTTCAACCTCCGTGGTGTCTCCTAGTATGGGTATGTCATCAAAATGCATTTCGTCTTTGGACTCAATCCCACCACTCTCCAAGACTACCAATGCTTGCTTGTTTAAGCATTGGCTTGCTATGTGTCCCCATCCTTGACATTTAAAACACCTAATCTCACTAGATCGAGTCGTAGTAGAAGCTGATTTACCTTGGGAGGTCATGGCATTGGTGGATTGTTTGGACTCGGGCTTGACCTTATATATTTGTTCAAACCTCTCATGTATGTGTTCAAATTCAGCTCTCATCATCCGTCTCATCTCTTCCAACAAAGTTTGCATCTGCAAATTCAGAATTACGGGTTGTTGACCCTCTATATTGATGTCATCCTCTTGATAATGAGCCATGATTGAAATCAACACTCCCTCACAAGTTTCACTCGAATTTAATTTGGCTTTTACCCTCTAATAATGTCACATACTCTGCCTTTTTCCTCTCGTATTCTCCTTCAAGTTCCCTAGAACTAATCAAGAGTACCAAGATAGGCACTAAAGCAGCGTATTACTTTTTTTTTTCGAAATTTGATGATTTTTTTTTTTAGACCTCTAAGACTCTGGAAACAAGGTTATAGAAATAAACTTGAATAAAACTCGAAGAAGGAAACCAAGAAAAATAAGGAAAGTTGCAAATACCCTATTCTAAAACACAAAAATGCCCAAAACTCATAGAAAACGTTGGAATTTGGCTCTAAGAGGGTGGTGCCCACAGTTAAACTGTGGGTTATGCTCGGAACGTCGTTTCCCTTCAGAAAAGCTTGGCCACGAAGGCTAATTCAACAAAAACAAGTTTTTCACTATTCACTGTTTTGCCTTTTTTTTTTTTTTCAGCTCCGATTTTTTTTTTTCTTTTCTTGAAGTTTCTTTTCTTGATTTTCAGAAACAAAGACAATGAGCAAGTAACCAAGACTTGAGTTCAAGATTCTTCAAGAAGTTTCAAGAAGATTTGAAGATTTAGTCAAGATTTGATTTCTTTGTAATTTTATCCTAGTTTTAGTTTTCAGTTTTAGTTTAATTTCCTATGGATGAATTTAGGTGTTCACACTAAGAGAGAGACTTTCTTGGGCTACAAGATTAGGTGTTCACACTAGAAAGGAGCTTTTCTTGGGCTGCAAGTTTGCTTCCTTTTTAGTTACTATTCATATAACTATTCACGTGAATAGTTAATAAGAGTCTTTTCTTGGTCTCCAAGTTTGTTTCCTTTGACCTAGTTACTATTCACGTTTTTCCTACTTGGGCTAGGGTTTAGGAGTCCTTTTCCAAGCAGGATACTTATTTGTTATTGCCTATATAAGGCACTTTTTGTGATAATAAAGTTAGACAATTCTGAAATTAAATCTGTGAGATTATTCTCCTTAAGTTCTCAAGAACTTTTTTGAACTTATCAAGATTATTCTTGTGGCGTTCAACTCTGACTTATCAAACGAGATCTTCATCCTCGTTTGTGGCGTCCTCAACTATACCAAGGTTCTTGCTTTTCTAAGCAACGGGTCGCGGTTTCCATCATATTCACTATACCAAGGTTCTTGTCTTGCTAGGCAAAGGGTCGTGGTTCTATCCATTCTTGAAAGATCTTTGGTTTGTTTTACCAATCTTGGTGTTGGGTCTTGGCACATGTTGACCAGGTTCGTATCAGTTGGTATCAGAGCTTAGGTTTATCAAGTTTGCCTATCTTTTTTCTTGTTTTCTTGGTCAATTCGTGTGTCTAGGTTTAGGTATTTAAATTCCTTTATTCGTTCTTGATTTAGTCTTGTTTCAATTCTTTTTCTTGATTCCTTGTTCTTGCTAGTTTTTCAATTCTGTGTCTTTCTAGTTTTCAATTCCTTTTCTTGCTAGTATTTTTTTTCAATTCCGTTTCTTGTTTTCAGTTGGCCAAATCCTAGAATCTTGAATTAGGGTTTCTTGTGCTTCTAAACTTGAGTTCTTGTTATTTTCTCATTGGTTTCGTTTCTGAAAAATTAAGAAAAGAAAAGAAGAAAGAAAAAAAAAAGTCAAGAAAATACAGAAAAACAGAAAAAAAAAAAGAGGCAGAAATTTATTTTCATTGAATTAGCCCTCAAGACTAAACTTTTCTGAAGGAAAACGGTGTTCTGCGCAGAACCCATAGTAAACTATGGGCACCACCCTCTTAGGGCCAAATTCCAACGTTTTCTATGAGTTTTGGGCATTTTTGTGTTTTAGAATAGGGTTTTTGCAACTTTCCTTGTTTTTCTAGGTTTCCTTCTTCGAGTTTTATTCAAGTTTCTTTCTCTAACCTTGTTTCCAGAGTCTTAGAGGTCTAATAAAAAAAAATCATCAAATTTCGAAAAAAAAAAATAATAATAATACGCTGCTTTAGTGCCTATCTTGGTACTCTTGATTAGTTCTAGGGAACTTGAAGGAGAATACGAGTGGTAAAAGGCAGTGTGTGTGAGATTATTAGAGGGTAAAAGCCAAGTGAGTTAAGTGAAACACGTGAGGGAGTGAAATTCAATCATGGCTCATAATCAAGAGGATGACATCAATGTAGAAGGTCAACAACCCGTAGTCCCTAATTTGCAGATGCAAGCATTGATGGGGGAGATGAGACAGATGATGAGGGCTGAATTAGAACAAATACATGTGAGGTTGGATAGAGTAGAAGATAGAGCACAACGAAGGCAGCCACAAGTAGCTCAAAACGCACCAAGGAGAAACATGGTGCCAAGAAGGGAAGTTGAAGATGTTGATGAAGAGTTTGATAGAGTTTCTATGGGCAGCAATGAAAGACATGGTCAAGTTAGAGAAGTTAGGGATCGTGTTGATAACAACTTGGGAAGCATCAAGATGAAGATTCCTGCTTTTCAAGGAAGGAGTGATCCCGAAGCATATCTTGAGTGGGAGAAGAAGATGGAGTTGGTTTTTGATTGTCATAACTATGCTGAACTGAAAAAGGTAAAACTTGCTGTAATTGAATTTACTGATTATGCTATTGTTTGGTGGGATCAGTTGTGCATCAATAGGAGGCGGAATGGAGATCGTCCTATTGCAACTTGGGATGAGATGAAGAGAGTGATGAGGCGACGATTTGTACCAAGTCATTACTATCGAGATTTATACCTCAAGCTGCAAGGTCTTCATCAAGGTAATAAGAGTGTTGATGAGTATTACAAAGAGATGGAGATGGCTATGATTAAAGCCAATGTGGAGGAAGATCGAGAGGCAACAATGGCCAGATTCTTGAATGGGCTAAATCAAGAGATTGCTAACACTATAAAGTTGCATCATTATGTGGATTTAGAGGATTTGGTGCATAAAGCAATTAAAGTGGAGAAGCAACTCAAGAGGGGTGGTACACGACCAAGACAAGCACTACAATACTTGAGTGCATCACCTTCACCTTGGAGGACAAGTTACCTAAAGGATGAAGAAAATCCATCTACTTCCAAGGCCAAGCCCGAGCTCAAACCATCTACCATTGCCATGACCTCTCAAGGTAATACAACCTCTACTATGACTCGATCTAGTGAGATTCAATGTTTTAAATGTCAAGGACGAGGACACATTGGAAGCCAATGCCCAAACAAGCAAGCATTGGTAGTCTTGGAGAGTGGTGAAATTGAGTGCGAAGACGAAATACATTTTGATGTCATGCCCATACTAAAGGACATCACAGAGGGAGAAGAGGAGTTTGAGGCAGATTATGGAAAGATGCTTGGACTAGTAGCACGACAAGCATTAAGTTTGCAAGCTGAAGAAGAGGAAGAAGTAGTGCAACATGAGAACATCTTTCATACTCGCTGCCACGTGGAAGATAAGGTATGTAGTGTTATTATTGATGGGGGTAGTTGTACTAATGTTGCTAGAGCTTCTATGGTTGAAAAGCTAGGGCTCAACACAGTTAACCACCCACGTCCATACAAACTGCAGTGGCTGAATTGTTGTGGTGCAGTAGGGGTTATAAAGCGGGTTGTTCTCCCGTTTCGAATTGGAAAGTATAAAGATGAGGTATTGTGTGATGTGGTAACAATGCATGCTGGACATCTACTCTTAGGAAGACCGTGGCAATTTGATCGACGTGTGCAGTATGATGGCTTCACCAACAAGTACACATTCATGTTCAATCAGTGGACAATCACTCTAGTTCCAATGCCACCAAAACAAGTTTATGAGGATCAAGTGAGGTTACAAAAATTGAGTGATCAAAAGAACTTGAGTGAACAAACGAATTTGAGTGATGAAAAGAATGAGAGTGAAAAGAAAATGAGCAAGGCTGAAGCTAGAGAGGTAGTAAAAAGAGAAAAGAACTCTTCCAAGGCGGTAAAAACAGAGGGGGAACAAAGAAATTTCTATGAAAAAGCAAGTGAGGTTAAGAGAGCTTTGATCTCAAGACGGCCAATGATTATACTTATGTACAAAGAGGCTCTTTTAAACACTAACCAACTTTACTCTGCATTTCATAGTGTTTCTTTCTTGCGGGATTTTGAGGAAGTGTTTCCTGCGGATGTACCACATGGTCTACCACCAAGGCTGGTCTTTGAACCTGGGGGATTTGAGGACAAATCCTTCTCAAGAGGGGGGGAATGATGCGAACCAACCATCCATATTCATTGCACTTTTGGATGAATTTTCCAGCAAAGATTCAAGTCAAGATTCTATTTTCAAGATTCAAGATTCTTCAAGAAGTTTCAAGAAGATTTGAAGATTTAGTCAAGATTTGATTTCTTTGTAATTTTATCCTAGTTTTAGTTTTCAGTTTTAGTTTAATTTCCTATGGATGAATTTAGGTGTTCACACTAGGAGAGAGACTTTCTTGGGCTACAAGATTAGGTGTTCACACTAGAAAGGAGCTTTTCTTGGGCTGCAAGTTTGCTTCCTTTTTAGTTACTATTCACATCACTATTCACGTGAATAGTTAATAGGAGTCTTTTCTTGGTCTCCAAGTTTGTTTCCTTTGACCTAGTTACTATTCACGTTTTTCCTACTTGGGCTAGGGTTTAGGAGTCCTTTTCCAAGCAGGATACTTATTTGTTATTGCTTATATAAGGCACTTTTTGTGATAATAAAATTAGACAATTCTGAAATTAAATTGTGAGATTATTCTCCTTAAGTTCTCAAGAACTTTTTCGAACTTATCAAGATTATTCTTGTGGCGTTCAACTCTGACTTATCAAACGAGATCTCCATCCTCGTTTGTGGCGTCCTCAACTATACCAAGGTTCTTGCTTTTCTAAGCAACGGGTCGCGGTTTCCATCATATTCACTATACCAAGGTTCTTGTCTTGCTAGGCAAAGGGTCGCGGTTCCATCCATTCTTGAAAGATCTTGGGTTTGTTTTACCAATCTTGGTGTTGGGTCTTGGCACATGTTGACCAGGTTCGTATCAGCATTAAACCATACAACCAATCCCGAACCTAACCAACAGCAACCCAAGACTCAACCACTCAAACACCACCCAAACAACCAAAGACAATATTTCAACATTTAAAGAAAGACTACACAATCTTCCAACAATCATAACTTACAATCTACTAATCCAATAACCTCCAAACCACTTCCCATCACTCCCCACTCATGTATCTACATTAGCCCCCTTGGAAACTAACCATAACTCATCTAAAACAAGCCCGACAACCCTAATTTCGCAATGCATTAAAGTTGAATTTTTTGAACTTTCACCACGACATCCAAATCAAAAATTCGGCATTACAATATTACTACCTCATAATTAACAAACTTTTAGAAGCAACAACCAACCAATTCCAATCACTACAACAACAATTATTCAACAATGAACTCAAAATTCAATTTTAATACCCGAAAAATAAAAATATATGCTACTACCGTTCAAAACTCATAAAAACGCACATAAACGATCCTTGGCATCTACTGAGCAACAATCTAACATCAATTTAACATTTCATCGAATAAAAATTCAATTATATAAAAATGACATAAAATAGCATTTTGAGATCTAAAAATTTTCTCTCACCTTTGATCCGAAACAAGGCTAGGAATGAGTGCAATAGGTGCCCAACAAGCTGAATCTAACTTGGTTTGCAAAACTTCGGACAAAAACTAAGTTTTCTAAGGTAAAATTGCTTTGAAAACCTTTGAAAATAACTCTTTTTTTCTCTCCCTCAAGTTTAGGCCATGTGTGTGTTTTTGTGGGTGTTTTGTGTTATTTTTAATGTGTGTTGATGATATAAAGCTCAAGTTCAATAAAATAATAAAAGTCAAAGTTGATTTTCTAGTATTTTAATTAGTAGTTTTAGTCTTTTAATTGTCTTTTAGACTATTTTGCTCACAAATATGTATTTAACACTTGGACTATTTTTAAGTAGTTTATTTTTAAGTGACAACAATTTTCATATGCATACATTAACACCCGACTTGGTTAAAAACTCAATTTTTACAAATGAAGGTGTAAAAACCTTTAAAATTCTTAATCCGATTTGAAATCCGTTTTAACCTGACACGGGTCTATTAATATCGGAGGAATTGGTTTTAAGACGTTTAAAACATTGGTGTTAAAATGTTAGCGGACGTGTGTTCAAAATACTATTCACAAAAACCGTCGATAAAATTTCTGATGCCGATTTTGATGAAAATTTAATGAATGCACACATAGCATGTAATAGGGATATAAATCACAGAATTAGCGCATTCTAACTCATATAACACAAAAATAGGTCAAAACACGTAATTCTATGCAAAGGTGAAATATGGGGTTTCACATTCTCCCCCCTTAAAAAAATTTTGTCCTCGAAATTCTTACTTACTGGACGGAACAGATCTGGATACTACTGCTAAATTTGATCTCTCCTTTCCTAAGTAGCTTCCTCAATCGCGTGATGCTTCCACAATACTTTGACCATCAGAATCTTCTTTGATCTCAACTCCCGTTCCATCTGATCAAGAATGTGAATCGATCACTCATCATAAGTCAGATTCTCGCGAAGCTGCAACCACTCTGGCTCTAAAATATGAGAAGGATCCGAATTATATTTTCGCAAATTAGACACGTGAAAGACATCGTGAATATTAGAGGAGTTCTCCGTTAAAGCCAACCGATACACTAACTTGCCAACTCTGCCGGTAATCTCAAACGGCCCTGCAAACCTCGGACTCTGCTTACCACCTTTACCATAGCGAGAAAACCCCTTTCGAGGAGACAATTTCAAGAAAACTCGGTCCCCTACTGCAAACTCCAAATCTCGACGACGCTTATCAGCATAACTCTTGTATCTGCTTTGCGCTGTCAGCATTCTCTGTCTGATCAACTGGACATTCTCAATCTTCTCTAGAAACTCTGGCATTATAGTCGGATCAATAATCTTCATCTCTCCTACATCATCCCAATACAAAGGTGATCGACACTTATGGCCGTAGAGAGCTGCAAAAGGTGCCATCCCAATAGTTGCTTGATAACTATTATTATAGTCAAGCTCGACAAGTGGTAGATATTTCTCTTATTTATTCCCAAAGTCCAAAACACAAGCCCTGAGCATATCCTCCAGAATTTGAATAGTCATCTCAGATTGACCGTCGGTCTGTGGATGATACGCTGTACTGAAGTTCAATTGAGTACCCAAAGTCTCCTAAAGTTTTTCCCATAATCGTGAAGTAAACCGAGGATCACGATCAGAGACAATACTAGATGGAATCCCGTGAAGTTTAACAATCTAATATAAATAAAGATCTGTCAACTTGGCAACTTCATCTCCAGTTCTCATCGGAATAAAATGAGCTGTGTTCGTCAAACGGTCTACAATAACCCAAACTGCGTCATTACCTCTCGGTGTTCTAGGCAAACTAGTGATGAAGTCCATCGTAATATGTTCCCATGTTCACTCTGGTATTGCCAACGGTTGAAGTAACCCTACGGGTCGTTGATGTTCGGCCTTCACTCGCTGACAAATCAAACATCTGGATACAAACCGAGCAACCTCCTTTTTATGTTGTTCCACCAGTAATGTTGTTTCAAATCCCGATACATTTTCCACCGGGATGAATGGTGTACTTACAATTATAAGCCCTCGATAATACAGCTCCTCAAACCCAGTTCATCGGGAACACACACCCTATTCTGAAACCGAAGAATACCATCTTCATGTAATTTGAAGTCAGACTGATCATCAGTGATCTGATCCTTGATCTTCTGAAGTTTCACATCAAGTTGCTGAGCTTCTCTAATCTGAGACAACAATAAAGGTTGAATACGGAGATGTGAACACATCACCCCAACCTGAGTCAACTCCGGTCTCTAATAACTGACTTCCTCAAGAACCTCCCACTTTTTAACAGCCAAACAAGCAATACTCGCCTTACGGCTAAGAGCATCTTCTACAACATTTGCCTTACCAGGCAGATAATTGATCGAACAATTATAATCTTCGAGAAGTTCCATCCACATCCGTTGTCGCATATTTAACTCATTCTGTGAGAACAAGTACTTCAGACTTTTGTGATCAGTGAAAATCTCGAACTTACTGCCCCACAGATAATGACGCCACTTTTTAAGTGCGAATACAACTACTGCCAACTCAAGATCATGAGTTAGATAGTTCACCTCATACGGTTTCAACTTTCTAGAAGCATAGGAAATACCCCGGCCATTCTGCATAAGTACACAAACCAAGCCTTCCTTGGATGCATCGCTATAGATAACCATATTATCAGTTCTCTCTGGCAGCGCCAGTACTGGAGCGGTAGTCAACCTCTTTTTCAACTCTTGAAACCCACTCTCATATTTCTCATCCCACGTAAAGCTGGTTCGTTTCTGAGTTAACTTAGAAAGTGGCCCTGCAATCTTAGAAAAGTCATTCACAAACTTACGGTAATAACCCGCCAAACCAAGGAAGCTGCAAACCTCTGAAACATTCTCCGGCCATTTCCAAGACATCACCACTTCAATCTTAGTGAGATCTACAGAAATACTGCTCTGAGTAATCACATGGCCAAGAAAAGATATTCGTTGTAGCCAAAATTCACATTTGCTGAACTTCGCAAACAACTAATGCTCTTGAAGCTTTTGTAGGACAAGTCGTAGATGTTGCTCGTGCTCCGCTTCAGTCTTAGAATAAACCATGATATCATCAATAAATATTACCACGAATTGGTCCAAGTACGACTGAAAGACCCGATGCATAAGATCCATAAATGCTGCCAGTGCATTAGTTAGTCCAAATGACATAACTACAAATTCATAATGCTCGTACCGAGTCCTGAAAGCAGACTTTGGAACATATTCCGTACGAATCCAAAGCTGATAATACCCCTGCCTTAAGTCAAACTTAGAGTAGACTTTGGCTCCCTGAAGTTGATCAAACAACGCGTCAATCAGTGGTAAAGAATACTTGTTCTTGATGGTCACCTGATTCAAACCACGATAATCGATACATAATCTCAAGGTACCATCTTTCTTCTTCACAAATAAAACAGGTGTTCCCCATGATGAAGAACTCTGTTGAATGAAACCCTTCTCCAATAACTCTTGCAACTGATTTTTCAGCTCCTTAAGCTCAGCTGGTGCCATCCGGTATGCTGATTTAGAAATAGGTTGAGTACCGAGAATCAGATTAATCACAAACTCAACATCTCTTTCTGGCGGCAATCCTGGCAACTCCTCGGGAAATACATTGGGATATTCCTAAATTATAGGAACTTCCTCCAGCTTTAGTTTATCAGATGGCTTGTTGATCAAATGAGCTAGATAACCCGAACACCTCTTACTCACTAGCTTAATAGCTTTAGTTGATGAGAAAATAAAACTCGTCTTAGCATTCCCGTTCCCTGCTACCTTAACCACTGGTTGATCTGGCAACTGAAACCGTACTACCTTTGTTCTACAGTTTAACTGGGCATCATACTTAGAAAGCCAGTCCATACCCAAGATAACGTCATACCCCCAGATAGGAAATAAGATAAGGTCCGAAGGAAGATCCTGACCCTTAACATGTATTTTACAGTCTTTACATACTAAGCCTGTCACATATTTATCAGTCAAAGAAATACTAATCTCAACCACATAAGGCAATCTTTCAGGTTGCATGTTAACACGTTGCACACAAACAGGTATAATGAAAGAATGCGTAGCACCAGAATCAATCAACACTTTAATAAGTTGATCGAGTATAAGGAAGTTACCTTCCACAACTGCCACTACCTCAGGTGATTCTTCCAAATCTACTGCATAGGCCCGAGCCTGAACCCGTTGCTGCTGAGGTGCACCACTGATAGGTCGACCCTGATAACCCTAGGTCGTTGGCCGACCCTCAGACCTCTGAAATCTAGGACAATCCCTCGCCCTGGGTTGGTTGCTGTTGCAACCTAAACATGTTCCTGCTTTTACCCTACAGTTGGCCTCCAAATGGCCCTGACATTTACAATTAGCACACTGCGGTGACGAAGCACTAATACTGGCCCTTGAAGACCTAGAAGCTGAAAATGTAGCTATACCAGCCTGCTGCTGAGGTCTCGTAACGCTAGGCCTATATTGACCCTGAGACTGGGCCGGCCTGTACTGTGACTGAGCCCGGTAGGACCCCTGCTGAAACTGGGGCCTATAGAAACCCTGCTGACCCTGAGGTCTAAAAGAGCTCTGCTGTACTGGTGGCCTGTACACAACCTGCTGCACTGGAGGCCTATACACACCTTGCTGACCCTACGGCTGAAATGGCCTCTTACTAGGCTGACTAGGACCAATCTGCTCCCCTTTCCTCTTCTCCAACCTAGAAGCCGCATCAAAGGCCTTTGAAAACACATCATACTGAATCAGGGCCATTGCATCCTGAATCTCTGGCCTCAATCCCAAAACAAACCTCCGAGTCTTATGCTCTTGATATGCTACAAATTTCGGTGCATACCGGGACAGCCCGGTAAAATTGGCCTCGTACTGGGCCATTGTAGTATCACCCTGAACCAAAGATAGGAACTTTGCCTCTCTTCGTTCCCGCGTAATCCTCAGGATATACTTAACCCGGAACGCCCTAAGAAAGACATCCCAAACATAAGGAGTACCTCGTGCCTCCCAATCGGATTTCACTATACGCCACCACTCTTCAGCCTCGTCATCAAACAAATAAACTGCAAATGTAACTTTCCTCTCATCAGTGTAATCCAAAGGATCAAATATCTTTTCAATTTTGTTGATCAAAGCCTCTGCCTTTCTATCATCCGGCTTGCCTTGGAATCTCGATGGATAGTAACCCAGAAATTCCTTTAATGTACTACGCCCATGATAACTACCCTGTGTGTTCAACATCTGAGTTTGCACAGCCTGTGCCTGTGCAGCCTGCCCCGCTAATATCTGTGCCTGACCCGCTATGACCCTCAGTTATACGGTCCATAGCCACTGCTAAACGGTCATACCCCTAATCTCTGCTTGGTGCCACCTGACCTGGTTCCTTATCATCACCTTGGAGCCTACCCTGTGTTCTTGGTCGCCCAGCCATTCTATTTCCAAAGAGTTAGCGCAGGTTATAACACATAGACAGGCTATAGACAATTAATAACAAATAGGCAACAAACTCACGCAAGGCACGTAAGTCACTTAAATATTAGTCACATAAACAAATTGATCTTATAATCACATAATTCACTTAATCACCTAATCATTTAAACACTTAGTCATATTATCACATATTTCACTTTTCTTTCACTTCTTACATAATCTCATGCTAAGACCATTACCCACATTCCGAGAATACCCCAGCTGACAACTAACATGTACTCTGATACTACTTAGTGTAACACCCCAACTCGAACCCACCTACGATCAGTTAGGACGCAACGGAATTTTGGCAGTATAACGACAGTAATACGGACATTAGGGCTCTAAACCAACCCTTTAAAGATGCTCTAGGAAGGCTCAAGGTTCTCCATCTCCAAGCTCTAGATCAATTTTTCAAGACTTTGGATTTTTTTTTTCATTTCCTTTCTTTTTTCTCTTTATGGCCGATTTTGGCCTAGCTTTTGCTCTTATTTTTTTTTGTTTTTGTTTTTGGCTAACTTATATGCATATATGTGTGTTTAAGATATATAAGTGGGTTTGGGTCAAGGGTCAATGGGTTTGGGTTATGGGTTTAGTTAATAAAAATGGTTAAAAATGGGTTATTTTGGCTAAAAATATTTCTTCATTGTTACTATTCATACGATAGCAAAATAATTTTGTATTTCGCTTTCTCTATATGCTATGCATATAATTCCAATTTTCTCATGCCTCCTAAATGACAAGTATCATGAGAAAAATGAAACAATCGAAAAACCTAGTGAATAGTAACTATTCCTATTATGCAATAAACATCACATAATCCATACAATCACCTAAAACAAACACATAAGTATGTTCAAATAGGTACTATATGCAACATGCTAGGTCTGGGTCATCACACTTTTCCCCTTCAAACAATTGCGTCCTGGCAATTCTTTTTTCACAAACCGTTTTCGCAATGAACTGAAATAACTCTGGCTCGGTCAAATGAAATGTATTATTGAATACCAACAGCCAAAGACTGAACACCATTCACGAATAACAATAAGAAGTCCCATTAAGATTACCAAGAGAATTACCAAGTAAATATCAATGAGAAATCCCGAAAAAAGATGCCAAATAGAAGCTCCTTGCAAGAATACCAATGCAAAAGTCCAAGTTGGAATTTGAGGTATTATCTCTGAAGAAAATACCGATAAAGAATGCCAGAAGCCGAGGTAGAATGCCCGAGTACCAACTAAGAATCCCAAATGTGAATATCACAGAGAAATGCGTGCTAACAAAGATTACCAGGGGGTACTTCAAGTAGGAACCTCCCAAATAGAATCCCAAAGAAGTCCACCAAATATGAACGCTGAATAATACCAAATAAGAACTCCAAACCATAACTCCGAATGCAAACACTGAAGGAAATACACAATGAGAAGTCTAAAAGAAATATCGAATAAAGAGTGCCAAGAAGAATCCCGATAGCTGAGTTTCAATATCTAATTCCGAATATGAATACCCAAGAAGAATTCCAATTATGAACTCCAATAGGTGTTTGACCAACTGCCTCTCATTCCTGTTGGTCTCCATCCTTGGAAGGTCCGTAAATAGCCGTCTCTTTAAAGGGAAAAATGTTTACCTACCAGTTCAACAGGTAATGCATGTATGCGGTGTGATCACTCTCGATTGTGAGTCTAAAACGCATGTAAAATATAACCAAGTTAAAACCCGCAAGTGCACGGATCTTGTAGTGTAGTGTGCTCTGAGTGCGGAATCGTATCCACAAGGAAGCTCGTTAGTTAGTTAGTGAATTATTTTGTGAAAGTATCAATGCGGTTAAGTGACAGTTTTGCAAATGGAGTTTGAGTAATGTGCATGAATGTAATTTAAACTACAACTAAACTAAACTAAACTAAGTATTTGTTGAATACGAGGGAGAGGAATCTAGGGGGATGGATATGCAAAAAGGCAGTCAATATAGGCTCGACATCCAGGATTCTCTAATTCTATGCAAGGGTTAAGCTACAAGCATTAATCTAGTCAATTATCTTAGTCTATTAAAATCTCGATTATTAACTCTATTGTAGGTGCTATTCCATCTATAAGCGTAGAGTCATAGTATGGATCTGTCCTTGCAACTTGGCATAAAAAGTCTCTTAATGTAACGCCCTAACTCAACCCCACCTACGATTAGTCAGGACGCAATGGAATTTCGGTAGTATAACGACAGTAATACGGACATCAGGGCTCTAAACCAACCCTTTAGAACTTCATACAACCAACTTGCAAAGATCAATAACAACTTCACAACCATGTTAACAACATACAACGCAACTACATCCATATATTAAACATTCTTTCAACGATTCATCTATAAGTTATACGCCTCTATTCCAACATCATACATAGGCTATATTATACATTTACAAAATAGATTATAAACCTGTCTAGCAATCTAATTATGTTCAAAAGAAAGACTACTAAACTAGCATTATACAAGTCCTTATCCTTAAATAAGTTATACAATACAACATATTACAAAAACTAAAAAAACTCATGGAAATGACTCCGACACATACACGTAAGACACATTCTCAGCTTCCTGAAGCACGTACCCGTAATCTGGTTCAGTAACACCTGATTGTAGATAACGAATGAGAGTGAGCTTATATAAAACAAGCCCAGTGAGGAATTCTATAGATCTTTTTGAAAACATTTACTTTACCCTTTAGGAAAATCATCCCATAGACAACCATAATAACAACTTCAACAACATCAACTTTTCAATTCAATCACATAAATGACCATTCAATTGTGAAAGGATACACTAGTTGGTGTAGCTCCATACGCTATCATGATCTCAATCATCTTCTTATAACTCCCATAACACATACCCGAGGTACCTCATCTAGCCCCTCCCTCCATGGCATCTCCGCCCATGCGAGCTGGGAATAGTCTATGATAGTCATGCCGTTATCAACCTGACAGCCCAATGCTGCCCGAAAGGTGGCACACACTATCAAGACTAATGACAATAATAATAAACATTCATATTACGGAAGGACAACAAAAGTAGGTTGCCTATCTCCTGACATCATCAATCATCAATCAGTTAACATCATTTCAATAACATAACATCAATTAATCAAATAAACAACTAACAACTAAGTTAGATGACAAAGTAGGCCACCTAACTTAACAAGCATTAAACCACACAACCAATCCCGAACCTAACCAATAGCAACCCAAGACTCAACCACTCAAACACCACCGAAACAACCAAAGACAATATTTCAACATTTAAATAAAGACTACACAATCTTCCAACAATCATAACTTACAATCTACTAATCCAATAACCTCCAAACCACTTCTTATCGCTCCCCACTCATGCATCTACATTAGCCCCCTCGAAAACCAACCATAACTCATCTAAAACAAGCCCGACAACCCTAATTTCGCAATGCATTAAAGCTGAATTTTCTGGACTTTCACCACGACATCCAAATCAAAAATTCGGCATCACAATATTACTACCCCATAATTAACAAACTTTTAGAAGCAACAACCAACCAATTCCAATCACTACAACAACAATTATTCAACAATGAACTCAAAATCTAATTTTAATACCCGAAAAATAAAAATACATGCTATTATCGTTCAAAACTCATAAAAACGCACATAAACGATCCTTGGCATCTACTGAGCAACAATCTAACATCAATTTAACATTTCATCGAATAAAAATTCAATTATATGAAAATGACATAAAATAGCATTTTGAGATCTAAAAAATTTCTCTCACCTTTGATCTGAAACAAGGCTAGGAATGTGTGCAATAGGTGCCCAACAAGCTGAATCTAACTCGGTTTGCAAAACTTCGGACAAAAACTAAGTTTTCTAAGGTAAAATTGCTTTGAAAGCCTTTGAAAATAAATCTTTTTTTCTCTCCCTCAAGTTTCGGCCATGTGTATGTTTTTGTGGGTGTTTTGTATTATTTTTAATGTGTGTTGATGATATAAAGCTTAAGGTCAACAAATTAACAAAAGTCAAAGTTGATTTTTTAGTCTTTTAATTAGTATTTTTAGTCTTTTAATTGTCTTTTAGACTATTTTGCTCACAAATATGCATTTAACACTTAGACTATTTTTAAGTAGTTTATTTTTTAGTGACAACAATTTTCATATGCATACATTAACACCCGACTCGGTTAAAAACTTGATTTTTACAAATGAAGATGTAAAAACCTTTAAAATTTCTAATTCGATTTGAAATCCGTTTTAACCTGACATGGGTCTATTAATATCCGAAGACTAGATTTTAAGACGTTTAAAACACCCGTGTAAAAATTTTAGCGGACGTGTGTTCAAAATACTATTCACAAAAACCGTCAATAAAATTTCTGATGTAGATTTTGATGAAAATTTCATGAATGCACACATAGTATGTAATAGGAATATAAATCACAGAATTAGTGCATTCTAACTCATATAACATATAAACATGTCAAAACACGCAATTCTATGCAAAGGTGAAATCTGGGGTTTCACATGTTTCAACTAAGTAATCAACATCTCCTTACTAGTCTAGAACTATGGTATAACCTATAGTCATGGAATCTAAAGTTTTCTATCTATTGATTCACTATTGAAGCATGGATATATGGCATGAAAGTGAAGTAATCATAATATCTACTAAAAAACATTATGTATGAAAAACAATACTGAATTAAAGCGAGCCATATATTATAATTGAATTAAATAAACTGAATTCGAGACCATATATTAAATGACCATCATTTACAATATCCTCCCCTAGATAATAGCTCTATTCAAATATAATAATAAATACAAGTAGTACAAATAAGAGAGTCAAGAAAGGCTCCCCTGATATGATGACTTACATTCTAATTCCAGAAATTTGAGCAAAGGTTCGACACAAAATAGCTATTCGGGCGAAATTTTTCCCGAATAAGAGCTACTTGGACAGAACTTCCCCTGAATAAGAGCTTTTGTGACACCTCGAACCCAGCACTTCATTAATTGCATTCATTAAATGGTTAACTTAGATGTAATTTAGCTAATTACTTCATTTTTTTTCTTCATATTTTCATAAATTCAACTATTTCTGTTCATGCATTTTATATTTTTATAAAATACTACATATTTTTGGGGAACTATAGCCCCTGACTGTGCATGCATTGCATATCGGGATCAACGGAAAAAAAATCACGAAATGTCTAATGAATAGTACCAGTGGGATTTTTTCAGATTTTTCAGATTTTTGGCATTTTATTTTACTGAAATTTAATCACCCAAATGACTCATTTACCCTTACTAAAATACCCTATTTGCTTGACCTACCTTTGACCATCTTATGAGAATATTAAAAGCCAAGAAACAAAAAAAAAGGGGTCAAAAAAATGGCCAAAAAAGAGTTGCGGGAATAGTAACTTCTCAAAAAAAAAAAATTACTCCTTGCTTCATTCTTGCTTCCATTGCTTCCCAAATTGGTTGTGTTTCATCCTTAGGACCTTAAGACCATTCTTTGATCTTCAAAAGAGGTGAGGGTGCATTCTATTTTTGCATTAAATTCAATTAAAGTTTGTATTATTATTTTTGTGATCTATATTGTAGTGGTTTAATTCTTGTTACGTTGATTCTTATATGCTCTAATGACTTCATAGAATATGTTTGATGGTTTAAAATGCTTGTTGAATGCTTGAAAGTGAAAATCGCACTTGGGGAAGATGATGAATAGTGCTAAATTAGGGTTTTCGAAAAAAGTTACAATTTAATTCGATTCGAGGCTTCTAGTAGTTGCTAATTAGGTCCATAAGCGTGGGAAAAATGTTAATTGCACTTGCTATGTTCAAAATTTGAGAAATTTGATCAAATTAGGCTACTTTAATAAGGGGTTTCGGGTTTAACTTGAATCCGGGCACGTTTCGAGGTTATGGCTAGTCTTTATTAAGTATTGAAACCTTAGAAGTGCTTTCGTTTCGCTTGTTTGGGTTTCGAAATTGGTACTTGTAGTGTAAACCCACAAAGAGGCATTTTTGGTATTTTCGTGTACTTGTGCTCTAGGTTATGATTTGGAGGTTCTAAATGAGGTATTTAGGTATCCTTAGATTGGTAGGATGGTTAGCTAGCTTAACTTGATCATTGAATTCCGATAGGAAGCTAAATAGCCTAGTTGAACAAAGGGGAAATGAATGAATTAATTGCTTTAGTACTTGTATTGCTTTGTAGTTGCTCCTAGCGTGTCTAAATGCTATTGTAAGGTATGTGTGAGCTTTTGGTTAAGTTTTGTGAAAAGTATAATATTGACCCCTTTGTGTTCGCATAGTTAATTTCATGATAATTGCTTTATAATTTAGTAATTAAATGTTTATATGCCTTTGTGTAGTGTACGTATTATAGTAGTGAAGTCTCGTGAATTAAGTTGCTTGGTTTACATGGATTTGGTTGAGTATGAATTTAGAATGGACTAAAGGAACTAGTAATGAACCATGGTAATAATTGTTGTTAGTTGATTCTTGATTGATTGGATAAATGTTTAAATGTACTTATGTAACAAGTTCATCTATTTGGAGAAGTTGTGAGTTAAGTTATATCGATACTAGTTAAAGATTGAGTAAACATGTTTATATTGCTTATTAATTGCATTATATGTGTAAAGATACGCTTATATAACTTATTGGTTAGATGTTATATAGTGTTTCTACTTATATGAATGGCTATGTATATGTTATTTATTATACTATTGTCTTTGTCTGATACTTGGAAATTAAAGAATGTTGCATATGTGATCACTTGAGTTTATGTATTGTTCAAATATTGATTAGAATGATTGTTAAACCATGAAATATTGTTAGTTATGTGAATTAAAGGGAATCAAATAGAGTTGGATAAATTAATGGCTTTATGAACTAACTTTAGTTGAGAATAAGAAATCACTTCTTATGCATATAGTTGATTGTATTAGGTAGTGATAATTAAAGGGAATTGATGCTTTTGGAGAATATTGAGGGAATCTTGGCTTAATTCGCGCAGGTTTGGCTTCCTAAAAGGTGAGGGACCTGCATTCTTACGTGCATTATAGTTTATTTTCTTGCTAAAAGAGTATATTGTTTAGTATAATTGCGTAATTGATATATGCTTATTGTTGCTAAATTGTAACTTGGTGCAAGGACAACCTACTTTTTGTCCTTAAACGTGTTTACTGATTATATTGTCATTATTATCATTCTTGCATTGCATCGTGGTTGTGCAACCTCATTGTCGCGGTAGATGCGATGGCCTCGCTGGGCGGCATCGGGCTTGCCAGTGTTGGTTGCCTTAGCTCCGTCTGCTATTCCCTCACTCGCCTGGTCCGGAGATTGCTAGGGGGTGTTGGGTCGTAGGATCGGGTACATCCGGAGTACCCATTGGTGTAAGGGATGCCAGCATATCGAGATTGAGATCGTGGTTCGTGGATCGGGGATCGAAGATTTGGAGTGATAAGGGTTATCGATTGTATCCTTTTAAAATGTGGTATTAGAATTGTTATTCACTGTTTATCTATTGTATTAATTGTGTTAAGTTGCTGCATTGCATGTCCCCGGTAGACCTTATCCCTCACTGAGCAATTGTGATTGCTCATACCTCGCTAAACATGTTTCAGGTGGTGCAGTAGGAGGAGTTGCCTTGGTTGCTGTGTACTATTACTTGAGATTGGAGTGATTGCTTGTTAAACTGTAGAAGACCTTGCTTGTCTACTTTATGTTCTATTTTGGAGCCTAAGGGCTTATGTATATATATTTGAGTAGTTGCAATTTGAAAGCTAAGTGGATGTAGTAAGTGTTATGGAATTGTGGCATGTAATAACTTATGCTTCTGCTTCTAGCTATGTTGCATGCTTGAATTTGTTTATATTGTCTTGTGTTGCTTAAGGCTTGGATGGCCTTGAAGTTGGGATTTCAATTAGAAATGTTGTTCATTTGCTTCGTGTTTTATTTGAATGTTTACAGGTTTTCAGAATGTCCACGGTACAGGGAAAACTCTGTCCGTTTTTCCTAAAATCTGTGCCCGAGTTGGGATGCGGTTGAGAATAGCATGGTTACTAGAGCCTCCGGTTTCGTGAGGGATCGGGGCGTTACAACTTTTCTATTAAAAGCAATACGGGCAGAACTTTCCCCGTATTCTCCAATTACTATTAAATTAATCTAACTAATTAATCAAAACTAAAATTAAAACTAATTAAACTAATTAACTCATTAATTAAAAGCTAAAATTAATATATAATTTGGTCCGGGAGGGGGTATTTATAGGCAAAAAAAAAGTAGGGACGCTCTCTGCTCCGACGGCCAATTGCGCGACATGTGGTATTTTGGAATGTTATGGAAGGTTGTGGAAAAATCTGAGATAGGGTGCTCGAGCACCTTTCTGTTGACTTTTTGGCTCTAAATTTTGACTTTTGACTGGGGCGTTGACCGAGGCATTTTCGGGCCTCTTTCACTGTTTTGACCCTCAAAACGATGAAATTTGGCTAAAATCACGTCGTGCGCAAAACAAAACTTGCGTTTTGCTCATAAGGCCGTTTCTACCCAAAAAAGTGGTATGATTTGTCAAAAACGGACATAGTTCACTATTCAAAATCATCGAGGTCAACATTCCGGTTTTGATTTTGCGCTAGTTTCGGCCAAATTTCTTCTCAACGAGCTCCATTCATCTACCAGTTCCCGAATTTCCACATTCTCAACTTCTTGACTTGCAATTTGGATCGTTTCGGGTCTGATTCTTTATTTTTCGGTATCATCTTACATTGCATCAAAAGTCTATAAGTGTTTGCATTTATTCCTAAGTTATGATGCAAATATAGTACAAATACAGTGATTTGAGTGCTGCAAATACAGTCATATTACGGTGGGTTTTACATAAATTAAACACTTAATACACATAATTTCACATATTATATAAGTTTTACTTATTCCACAAGGAGGTCACCTAAATGCACATATGATCACATAATTACACATATCACGTACATTTCACATTTCATGCAATTATGTCAGACAAGAGCATACATTATCACATATTTGCACATATTGCACATTTGTCAGATTGACACAGTAAGTCACATAAGTGCATAGTTAAATCACATAGGCGCACATTTGTTCACATAGTTGCACATTTCACACAAGTACAACACATAAGAACACATTTCCATGCAAGCAAGCACAATGCCACATGCAAACATATGCCTAGTTAAAACGTAATTCACATGCACGCACTCGGGGTTCACTACCCAACAGACCGAGGACCCTATCCCGGCTGAGAGCTAATTAAGCTTTGATACCAACTGTAATGCCTCGATCCCTCACGAGACAGAGGTCCCGATCCAAATCCCCAAGTCAAGAAAAATGGGAAAAGCGGACGAAGTCTCCCATGTTTATAGGCCAAACCAAAAAACCTGCAAGTAGAAGAATTCATACAACAACACCCCAAAACACATATATATAAAGTTTTAGATCCAAATCCTAGGACTATTCTAGCTTCTTTTCTTAGACAAATACCTATATGTTAGATTCAAAATTAAATAACATTAATCTATTACATTTACTAGGTTATTATACCACTCTAATTGACTTTAATTTAAACTATTATTACATCTCTTACATAATGGTTACATTTGAGATTACAAAATAAAATACAAGCCAGGATATCCAACTAACTTTACATAAAGTCACATAACCATCCAACCAAATGTACAAGCAATCAAGGGGACACTGGATCTTCCTTTTCTACTTCTCGAGGCTATCTCCGCCATGCCTGTAAAATGTTAGAAAGAGGGGTGAGCATACTAAACACGTATGCCTAGTGAGGGATGGGACATATAATTTGGGAGATTTGAAAATGTTTTCGTGCAATGCATATAAGTCATATAGTCAATTAACAAGGAAATACTAGTTCACAACAATATAGTTCAATATCACAATTAGAAAGACTATATAATCACATATTAACTACATTTAACTAACTAAAGATAATAAAGTAAACACAATAAACTCAATTAACTTTGCTAAACTAATATATAACAAGAAACCATGTCATATTCATTAAAGGAGGTAAACATACACGACATGACATGTACTACAAGAACCTCGAGAGTACATTATCAATACAATGTATTGTTCAAGTATATGAGCTAAATAACACACAAAAAGATACAAGCAATGGTAACTCTCCAAGGACTTAGGGCCCAAGCAAGAGTTACTCGATAACCACGTAGCAATATTGGATAGGAAGACAATTAAGTTAGGTAAAACAAGGTCAAGTTTGACACCGCTTACAAGTTCATGTACGAACTCGTGGTAGTCATGTCAATATACCGACAACATCGGTAGTCCGGAGTGCCACGACACTACCATCCACTTTCGATAACAAGGTAGTCATGCCAATACACCGATGACATTGACCGCCCGGAGTGTCATGACGCTACCTGGCCATGGTAGTCATACCAATACATCGATGACATCGGCCATCCAGAGTGTCATGACGCTACCATGACCCACTTCAACTAGGTATACAGTCTCTTTAGAACACAGTTTACTAGAGTATCATTAGCTTAAGTACTTTATACAGTTAAACACTAAAATACCTTAAACCCATTAAACATGCTCTGGACTCATGATCATACCCTACAAACATCCCACTAATGAAATCCAATCCATTTTAGCCATATCTATTTTAACTTGTAACAACTAGTTCTTCCAAGATAGGTTCACAAATACTATTCGTTTGGCCAACTTTCTTAAGCTACCTATTCCATTCGTGCTACAAGACTCATAAACCAACTTCACCACTCACTTCTAGACACTTTATGACACGTTTCAATGTTAAGAAATCTTGCTTTAACCCACGACTAACGTGAAACCCCGAAATGACCCTTTGTCTATTTGAACTACAAGTACCAAGCCCGATCACCAATTCAACATCATAAATGCACCGCAATTATTTTCTAGCCTATCTAAGACCATACAACTCACCCAAAAGCGCTCGATCACCATTTCATCTAATCGACCCCTTTTAGCTTTCAATTCAATTCTTCAATTCTAGCTAGATTCTAAGCATTTAAATGTTACATTTAGCATTCTAGATGATTATGACACCTAACCATAGCGTTAAAACACAATTTAGATCGAAAATTCCAATTTTTGAACAAGTTACTATATATATACTATTCGTCTTCTTCCTCAAGACTCCAAACTCCAAATTCAACCAAAACAACTCCAATATAACCATGAAAGAATGTTATACAAACATAATAAAGAGCAATTTAAGCAATAATGATCAATCACAAAGCGTAGAACACAAATGTAGGTTTTGACATAAACTAAATAACATTAAATATTCAAACAATGGATGAATCCCTCACCAATACAACTTATAGGAAGTTGAAAGATACTCTAGGAAGGCTCAAAGTTCTCCATCTCCAAGCTCAAGATCAATTTTGGAAGACTTTGGATTTTTTTTCTTTTTCTTTATTTTTTCTCCTTATGGCCGATTTTGGCCTAGCTTTTGCTCTTATTTTTTTGTTTGTTTTTGTTTTTGGCTAAGTTATATGCATATATGTGTGTTTAAGATATATAAGTGGGTTTGGGTGAAGGGTCAATGGGTTTGGGTTATGGGTTTAGTTAATAAAAATGGTTAAAAATGGGTTATTTTGGCTAAAAATATTTCTTGATTGTTACTATTCATACGATACCTAAATAATTTTGTATTTTGCTCTCCCGATATGCTATGCACATAATTCCTATTTTCTCATGTCTCCTAAATGACAAGTATCATAAGAAAAATGAAACAGTCAGAAAACCTAGTGAATAATAACTATTCCTATTATGCAATAAATATTACATAATCCATACAATCACCTATAACAAACACATAAGTATGTGCAAATAGGTATTATATACTACATGCTAGGTCTGGGTCGTCAAATGAAGCCATAGTCTTTTAGTGGAATAGACTAAGGTTAAATTGGCAAAATATTGTTAGGAGACTAGAAAGGGTATTTTGGTGATTTTTACTCGAAGGATAATTATATCTTTGGTCTCTCTTCTAGCCATTTACCTTATAACTGTCATTACTAAATTTGGGTGTTGCTAAATTTAAGAGAGGATGAAATCCATTGGCAACTAGAAGTCAAGAAGACTTTTCATTCTGGGAAGGAGTTTCTATTTTGACAGTTGGCTGAAAATTAGATTAAATAATTAATTAATCAATTAATTGGATAAAGTATAAGGGCTAAACCAGAATCTTGGCACGCGGACCTAGGCTTAAACGTGTGAGCCTAGGCGATTTTCCTAGCTTGGTTGAGTGGTGTAGTGTGAACACAAGTGGAGAAGTATTTTTCCATAATTAAATTAGAATTGGGATAATTCAAAATCCTAAACTCTTTCTGACTTGTAATTCTATTTGCACAGAACTACCTAGTATGGTTTTTACCTATATAAAGACCCCTATACCAAGCTCTACAATTGCATCATCTCCTTTGAGATCTTTCTCTCTCTCTCACGTGTAAGCCTCTCTTAGAGGAAACACGAAATATACTTGTTTTAGTTTAGTTTTGCAAGATTAAGTCCCACAACTTAATCAACACTTTAACTAGGATTTGGCATAGAGGGGAAGATCAAAAGGAGAAAAAGCAAGCTCTAGGCATGTGGAGCATTGTACAAAGAGGTGAAGTTTTTCTCGTTTTATTTTCGCGATTAAAAGGCATCAAAAACTTGATCCCCACTCGGTTGGCTTGTAAAATGTGCGCAAAATAACCAAGTTTTAAAATCCGCAAGTGCACAGATCAATGTAGTGTAGTGTGCTTTAAGTGCGGAGTCGAATCCAGGGGGAAGCTCGTGAGTTAGTAAGTGAGTAGTGTGAGAAAGTACTGAAGTGAAAACGTGGCAGTTTAAGAATGGATTTGAATGTTTATGCTAGAAAATGAAAACTAAAACTAAGGATTGGTTTTTTTCAAATAATAGGGAAAGGATCTAGGGATCTGATATATAATGAGGTAGTTAATCTAGGCACGGTATTAGGATACTCTGATATAATGCTCGGGTTAAGCTACAAGCGTTAACCTAGTTAATTTTCTAAGTTTAATTAAGTCCTAGTTACTACGTTTGTTATAGGTGCCATTTTATTTTTGAGTCCGTTGTATAGCCGAAGTATAGATCTATCTTGTAACTGAGTAAACTAAACTAAGTAATTAACAACTCATTAAGTAGAGATTATTGTACAACCTATAATCTCTACAACCTATAAATTCACTATTTAAAGCACGAGTATATATGACACTAATGTAAAACAATCATAAAATTAACTACAAGTATAATGTATATGAAAGACAATAACAAATTGAATAGTACAAGCCATATATTGCATTTAAATCAAATTATCCGAATCTGAGACCATAAATTAAAAGACAATTATTTACAATATCCTCCCCTAGATAATAAATATACTCAGACATTAAAATTAAATACGCATTATTTAATAAAAGAGAGTATAGAAATGCTCCCCCATTTAGATGAACACGTATTTAAGAACACCGGGTTTGAGCAGAGGTTTCCCATAGCATAGTCACTCGGGCAAAATTTCTCCTGAAAAATAGCTATTTGGGCAGAGCTTCCCCCGTATTTAACAATTAAAACTAGAATTAACTATATAATAAACTTAAACTAATATTTAAAACAATTAAAACAATTTAATAAAATAAATATTAAAACTAATAATTAATCTAAATTTTACACTGGTTGAGGGCCTATTTATAGGCAAAATTCAAAGGCGTGCTCGAGCGCCGAGGGAGACGCGCTCGAGCGCGCTTTTGGTTGGCCAATTGAATCGCGCCACTTGGCATCCACGTGGCAAATCTGGAGATTTGGGCCGTCCATATGGACCAATCAGGGTAGTTTGGTGGTCCACATAGACCAATCAGCTTATGTGGAAGCTTCCGACGAGGGCGCTTAAGCGCCCAGGAAGGCGCGTGCGAGCGCCATTCTGCTGCCAATTTTGACCAACATTTGACCAAGGTATTTTCAGCGTTCTGAGTTTGTTTTCGCGCTTGGTTCGACCAAATTCTTCCTCTACGAGCTCCATTCAACCACCAATTCTTGAGTCTTCCCCAATTTTTGACTTCGTGATTTGCAATTTGAATCATTTCGGGTCTGGTTTGTTCACTTTCTAAGATCAACCTACATTGCAGCAAATGTACATTGAGTGTTGCATTTATTCCAGAAGTGAAGCTGCAAATATAGTAAAAATACAATGGTTTGAGTGCTGCATTTATGACTATATCAAAATCCTCAAACCTAAACCTTGCTTGATCTTATGCAAGTCTATTTTCAAAACACATTGGTTTTTAAAAGTGGAACCTGAAAAATTTTACAAGTCATTTAACAAATAGATGAATGCAATCTATTCCTATATTTTGTCAAATTTTTTCAACATTGATTCATGAGAAATGTAATCCATTATTCTTTAACAAGTTCATCGGTTAATGACAATAAAAATAAGAGAATTTTTACATAGTTTTCAAAAATAGTTAACTCTTTTGGAAATGAACTATTGATTGCTTCGGAATATATGTTTAAAAGGAAACTAAGCAAATTTAGTTCAAACAAATTTCCAACTTTCAAGACCTGCTAACATATTAGACTTCGATATTCTTGCCTATTTGTAATCAAACTCTTGATCATGCCTTAACCCTTCTCTACATTTGCCATAAAAATGAAAATACAACTCAAACTTATCTCTTTTTAGTGTTCAATTTCTTTTTTGCTTTTTGAATATCCCATGTAGCAGGCTTTAAGGCCAACAATCCCCAGCCAATTTTTCGAGGTTGTCAGGTTTCAAAGGGACCCCTACGTGCCTTAATCACCTGAGATATCTAGGCTCGAAACTTTACACTATAGCACATATCCCGAATGAAGAAATGTTAGGATAGTGGTGTTTTTAGAGATTTTACAACATATTTGCAACATAATTCTATCAAAAGTAAAGATATGTACATCTTTTTTTTTTAATTATTTATTGAATAGAGAGTAACATAACATTAAATATGGACATAACAGAGTAACAAAACATTATGTACAAACATGACAGTAGGGTTCAGGTTTCAATCACAAGAAGCTTTCATAACAAAGGGCAATCCTATCTTAATCTTTTCAAATTCACATACCCATCAATTATAGAAAAGAAGAACAACTAAGTTAACTTATGAATATAATAACCCAAAATTTTTCTTTAGACATTCCTAAGAGTTTTATTTTCACATTACATACTAAAAACATAGGTTCTCAAATTATCTAAATCATCTTCCTATAAACAAGTAAGATAGTGCATATTTTTGAAAAATTTTATCATGAAATTCAGAATGCACCCTTACACTGAAAGTTTGCTTATCCTTAAGCAAATAGCAATGTAAAACAATGAGAGTGCAATATGTAAGTAACAACACAATGACAAATGCTACATTCCCAAACCTATGGTTTGCTTATTTTCCAGCATATGTTGATCAGGTTTACGGGGAAATGTAATGATAAGGAAAGAAGTCACTTGATGTGAAACAATTCAATGTTGATGTAAAAGAATTTATCAATTATCTTTGTCAAAATATGGATCATTCTGCAACTCATAAGATATCAGTAGAAAAAATAGTATTAAGATTATCATCAACACAACAAAAATGGTTAGTTATACTAAATAAAAATAGACAAAACAAATATAGTGGCGAAAATCAAAAAGAAATATGGTCACGAAAAATAACTAAAATATTGTACAGAAATAAACAATCTAGGTTGCCTCTTATGAGCACTGAGTTTAATGCCATCAGTTTGGCAGAATCCTTTCTTATGTAAGGTAATCAAGGTCCCGAAGTTCAACAGATTCAACTTTATGAGGGACTGCTTTTGGATTGAAAGCATGTTTCAATTGCTGGCCATTGACTGTAAGGACTCGCGCGTCTGTGGGGTGCTTAATTTTGATAGCTCTAGAAGGATATGCTTCAAGCACCTCACAGGGTCCATTTCACCTAGTTCTTAATTTGCCAGGGAAGAACTTCAGTTTGGAGTTAAACAACCAAACTTTATCAGAAGGAGATAAGGTTTTTCTTAGAATGGATTTATCATGCAGTCTCTTCATTCTTTCCTTGTACAGTTTGGCATTCTCAAAGGATTCGAAACTAAGTTCTTCCAACTCACTTAATGCTAATTTCCTACCCTCTCCTACCTGTTGCATGTCAAAATTCAAGGCTTTAATAGCCCAATAAGCTTTATGCTCAAGTTCAATAGAGAAGTGGCAAGCTTTACCGTATACCAACCTATATGGGGATATGCCAATGGGAGTCTGAAAAGCTGTACGGTAGGCCCATAATGCATCGTGTAAACGACTCGACCAATCTTTGTGATTAGGCTTAACCGTTTTCTGCAGAATTGATTTTATCTCCCTATTCAACACTTCCACTTGACCACTTGTTTGTGGGTGGTAAGGTGTCGCAATCTTGTGGTGGACAAAATATTTTTTCAATAAAGCTTTTAGTGTATTGTGAAATATTGTCCACCGTCACTTAAAAGTACACGTGGTAACCCGAATCAAGAAAATATATTCTTTTTAATGAATTTGATCACAACTTTATGGTCATTGGTTCGGGTTGCCACTGCCTCTACCCATTTAGACACAGTCCACAACTACAAGAATGTATGTGTACCTAGAGGAAGGAAGAAAAGGTCCGATGAAATCAATACCTCATATATTGAATATTTCACAAACTAATATGGGTGACAAGGGCATCATGTCCCTTCTAGAGATAGACCTAGCTTGTTGACATCGAAGTATCATGAATAAGTTCACCGGAAGCTTGTTTTTTGTGGTTGGTGGCTTTAAAGTGTTAAGAGTCATCTTTGTTGGTATTTAAGCCAAAAGTGTAATTTTGGAAAGTTTTGGGGTCAAATTGTAATTACCAAAACTTTTGGGGCCAAACTGTAATTATTGAAAAGTTGTTTCAATATATTTATTCTAATGGAGATTAGAATGGGCAAGAAAATAATATATATATATATATATATATATATATATATATATATATATATATATTATATATATATATAAAGGTGTTTATATATGTATATGTGTAATGATGATGTAATTTGTAAAATGCCACATTATCATCTTAGTTGTCAAAAGGTGAACTGCAAATTAATGACTAGATAATTACATGTGGCATGTGCATGTAGAGATTGATGACTAGAATAGTCCATGTCATCAATCCTAGTCATTTGAATTTGAAATGATTGGATAGGATTCATTTTTGAATAAAGACAAAAGAATCTTGACTATTGCTTTTGTTGATAATGCTTTTTTGACAAATGTCAAGAGAGAGAATAAAGTTACCTTTGGATTGTAATGATTACAATCCTAGGATTTGCATGGCTTTAACTTTTTTTTTTTTTTTTGATAATTCAGTGGTATTTTATTGAAAGAAAAAGGAAAAGTACATCAAAGTACACAATGCATGACACCTGGTGTCGCAATCAAGAAAATGCAGAAAATGCAGAAAAAAGCAAAAGCTAAATCGGTCGCAGACCGAAGGCAACAAAAGACATGAAAATGGAAAAAAAAACAAAGAGAATCTCTTCATTTAATACGTCGATCTGGGGGTCTTCCATTGAAGATGCCTTGAACAGCCCGAGTGTAGTCAAACGAAGGAGTAGCGCTTGAGGTTGCCTTAGAAGTAGAGGCTTTGGCGTTATCATGACCAAACGAACTAATAGTTGATCTATCATTGCCTGGAGCAGCTGTGAAATTTTTATCCTTGGAAACTTGTGACGAGAACGGGGTGACTGACATTCTTTGAATTTGTTTTTCATAAATTTGAGAGCTTGGCACTTCCACATTGACCCTACTAAAAGTGTTAGCAGGCAGAAAATTGACCTGATTCTTTGGGGAGTTTGTTTGCTTGTGATAAACACCCGTACCAGAGGAAAGATGATGATCAACCGCCTTTGACCTAGTAAAGTTGTCCTGAGGATGAACAAACGATTGGTTAAAATAATCTTCATCAATAACACTGAGAGCATTAAATCTGTTGGTTGTAGCCTTGTTCTCTTTTCGGGATGCACCACGTCTCCTTCTAGGTTTCTTACCAACATCAGTCCATTCTGGATTATCGCTATTGGTGTTTTCGTTAACTTTCGTCTCCGTAGAATTAGGACAAGTGGATGTGTCATGTCCAACAACATTGCACAGAGAACATTTTAGAGGTTTCCAATCATATTCAATCTGAATTTCTGCCTCTTTCCCATTAGGAAGTTCGACAAAGGTGCTATTCGGGAGATCCTTCTGGATATTCATTTCCACACAAACTCTTGCATAACCGAGATGTGAGCGTGAGGCAGTTTTGGAATCCATTTGAAGAGGGAGACCAATTGTGCTCGAGACATAACTGAGACCATCTTTGTTTAGTAGATCAAGTGGGACATTTCTTAGCTTTAACCACATTGGCACCTACTCGGAGTTAATCTTTATGAGTTGGAGGCCAATTTCCCAACGTCTCAAGAGAAGAGGGCGGTGGTGGACGTGCCATAGCTCTTGCATCACACGGTCGCAAAATTCTTGTGATTGAAAACGGAACACAAACAACCCAAAGTCATTAGATTGAATATCAACGTGGCCAAACTTTTTCCATTGAGTATCTACCATTCTCCTAATTAAGAAGAAAGGGGGTGGCTGACCAATAAATTGACCAATAAGGCAGCAATTCCAATGTTGAGCACCTTCTTGGAAGACACTTTCAGGCGGAATAGCAATTGTTCTCCCTTCCTTGATTTTGAAATTGTCAAAGAAGTTCAATTTAAGTGAATCATTCAACTCACCCAAAAAGTGCTTTTGCCAATTGTTGGTAATGTGATTTGTTCCAAAAGAACTATTTTGACCCCAAATGGAACGTTGCATAGGAACAAACTCTCTGGCTGCAGGATCATGAGCATCTGTGGAATTCTGCAGAGAATGAAACTCATTTTGCAAATTCGCAAAAAGGCCATTGTTGAATTGCGTTGGCAAATTGTGACCGAATGGATCGCCAATATGATTTGAGCTATCCTTGACGCCAAATGAGAGAGAGTCAGAATTTGCATCATCATGGTTCTCGTTCACTCCAGCATGGATATTTTCATGGACATGGTAGGTATTGGCTGAATACTCAACTGGAAGGGATTCAAGTGGGGTGGCCCACGCATTTGGGAGAGGAATGCCTGAAGTCTTGCCAGTAGTAGTTTGAATCGGATTTGCCTTGCTTGCTAAAAAGTTGGCATCAACCCCATGTGATTGTGGACCAGGAACATCTTTGCTTTGTTGTGAGTTAATGGCAGGACCCACGGTAAAGCCAGTGTCACCAACCTGAAAATTGGCATTCTTTGAATTTGAATTAAAACCTGGACTTACTTGATTAGATTCACCACGTGGGGCTGCAGAAGACACCTTATGCAAAATATCACCCCCAACGGAACTTTGATTCCTGTTTTGCATGCTTGATGGGACCACGGAATGTCCAATAGCTTGATTCAAGTGCATAATGCTTTGTTGACCGCCACCTAGACTTGGAGCATGACTACTTTGAATTTCCACGGCAATGTGCTGATTGTTGTTGGAGTTATTTGCAAGTCCTCCATGTGCATTAGTGGAGAGTGGGCCATCAACTTGAGTTTTGTCTCCATGTAAAATGGAATTCAGATTGCTTTCCAAAACATTCACGTTCATGTGATCAGCTATGGAATTGGCTTCCACGTGAGGAATAATTTGCTGCTGGAAATTGGTGTGAGGGCCCACGGGATTGTCCCCAAGATGATTTTCGAGATTGACCTTTCCAGCATGTTGGCTATTGTGCACAATATCCGAGTGCATATTACTTTGCTGACCGTCACTTTGTGTTGGAGCATGAGTGCTTTGAAAATTAATCTCCACTTGCTCACTATGGCCTGCGCCCATCCCATGTGCATGAACGGCCATGCGCATATTCTCGGTAGTATTTTCGCCAATATTCACATGCGAGACAGAAGTGATGACTGTTGATTGTGCATTGTTTTGGTCAATATTCGCATGCGGGACCTCCAAAGCATTGAAATTCTTTTGATCAGCCGTGATATTAGGCATTTGAATCACATTGGCACTTTGCTCTTTTTGACTAAGCATGTGGCTGGCTGTAAGGGTGGTCCCCCCGGCATTTGGACCATAGTAGCCTGAATCAATGGCCAATTGAGAACGACTATTTTGAGTACCAACATTTGTGGGCCCCGCGTTTTTGACCAATTGAACAGAATTATCCTTGTCGGATTTAGGAGAATGGCCACCAGAATGACAATATTCTGATGCATTTTCAACGTTCTTCTCAGACGAATTTGGAGTGTTGCGAATTGGAGGGCTTCCCAGTCGTGGATCATTCGGATCAAGCCCCATTGCGCGAATGGAGTCATAAACACTCTGCAATCTAGTCCCTGTAAGAAAACGATCAAGGGATGGAGCTGAGCGAATCTCAGCATAGTCCCCGATTTCGAACTCTTCATCGCTCATGTCAATGCCTTCATCATATTCGAAAAACCCAGATTGCTTAGCTTGAATGGCATCATAAGCTGCTTGTAATTCTTTGCTAGAGTTGAATGATTCATCACCATTATAAGGAGTATCATGTTGAAAGAAAGCTGCATATTCTGCTTGGTTAGCCTTGTAAGCTTGCCCAAGTTCACTCGAATTAAATGAAACGCCATAAGTGGAGGATTCCTCATCTTTATTCACCTTCTTCATAGCAGCTGGATTTTTAGTGTTAGCCATCTCTTTCAATCTAGCACTAGAACGTGAGGAGGAAGGGGCAGTTTTCTTGCCTCTTCCCCCCATAGGGGGTGCAATAGTGTTTTCCAGGACAAGTAGAGAGTGTTTTGGTGGTGATTGGGAGATTTTAGGGTGGTTTATTGGTGGTCAAAGGTGGGTCAACGACCTGGTTTTTAGAGAGAAGGCAGAGAGAAAAATCTAGAGAGATATTGGTTGTAAATATTGCATGGCTTTAACTTTATAACAAAGCAATTGTGATTGGCTATCTAATAAAGTAGGATTATATATATACATATATATATATATACATATATATATATATATATATATATATATATATATATATATGAGTATGTTATATATATATAATAATAGAAGACAACATTCTCTCTCCACCCACTTGCATTTTCGGCCAAGGGAGAGAGGAGAGAGAAAGTTGTCATCTTTTATCATCTAAAGCTAATGATTGAAATCTAATGGCTTGCATGGCTTGTCATGAAAAGGTGACAATAGTGATTGGTCACTTAATTTACTATTAGCTTATATTAGATGATAATATACTCTATCTTCATGTGAGAACTTCATATACATACACATACATGTTCGGCCAAGGCATAAGGAGAGGAGAGAGAACTTCATCTTCTTCATTCTTGAGCTACAACTTTCGGCCATGGCAATGCTTTTTGATCCAAAACCACTTATTCATAGCTTTGTACATTAAAGATATACTAGCACAATCTATCTTCAAGGTGGGGTAGAACTTTGGATGCTTGGTGGACCAACTAGGGCCTTCAAGTTATTCAAAGGCTTGTCATCTTTCTACATCTTCTCCAAAGTGATCTACAAGAGAGGTATACCTTTGAACCTCTCTACTTATATATGTATAGTTGATATATATATATAGCTAGTGTTGATAATCGATGGATATAATGGAATGTTAGCATGTTGATTCTTGTTATGAAACTTGCAAAATTTTTGTAGATAGCCTATGTAGCTTTCGGCTATGTCAAGGTATTCATGCATGACATTCTCGATCTTGAATCCAACTAATGATTATTTATAGACATGATATCTTATGTTGGCCTAGCACTTTCAAGTGGTATCAGAGCCATGTTTTTATGTCCATTGACTATCAAATGGTGGTCATGTGTTTTTGAACCCTATGGCCGAAAATATGCTTGTAGATTTGCAAGTTTTGGATGTTAAGACCTTAGCCTACACACATGCATGTTCAAATCTAGTTTAGATCTTTGATTGATAATGTAGATCTTGAATATATATGTGTATGAATATGTCTTAGCTTGAACTTGCAGGCTACACCTATTTGTAGAGATGGCCGAAAATTACATTTATCATTGGATGATTTGTCTTTTTATTTAAAATGCTAACTTGTGAAGATAAATGGAGATTTGGTCTTTGCATATTAACTTTAGACTTGGAATAAGTAGACTATCATAATATGTTCAAAAGGGATACTTGTTTAAAAGGTTCTTTTTTTGTAGATTCATAAAGTCAAAAGTTTAGAAAAGTCAAGTCTTGCCTTTATGTGGTGTTGGCCGAAAATTCTCTTTGTTGAAGGAGATTTATTTTGCTATTGTTGTATATGACAAGATGATAGTTGTTGCCTTGAAGTCCTCAAAAGTTTAAATATATTATATGCATGTGTTGGAATAAAAGTTTAAAAGATAGTTTAAGCTTATTTTATATGATCATGCATATGAATATAATTGAGGACTACTTGATGATTAAAAGTGTTTAATAGTCAAGATTGCAACTTATCTATGTGTCTTGAATATTGCAAAATGTATTTCACATAGTTGGCCTATAAGTTTTTAATCTTGAAATTAGAAATTATCTAATAAGTAGTATTGAAATGTTTCTAAATTTGAGAAAATTGAAAGTTGATCATTTAATGATATAATACTTTCAAAGGACTATTGGGCTATAGTTAATGTATGTGGGCCTTTAGAGACATGTTGATTTGGGCTTAGGCCTTGTGTACATCTACTTGTGCTTGATTTTAACCTATTGGGCCACTTTATGCGAATGGGCCATGGACTTATGTTTTTTTTTTAAAGTTTTGGACTTAGATGTGAATATAATTAATTATAAGGGGTTATGAATTAATGGGCCATTATGACTTGCATATATAAAAAGAGTTTTATAATTATGCGAAAAAGGGCATTGATTTAGTTTATTCTTTCATGATTGATGAGTGGATTAAACTTAATTGCTATGATTATTATATTTTGATATGAATAATCATGCATATTTATTATTTTGAGAATGGTGAATTTGATCATGGATTTGGGCTTTAGGGTCAAAAGTTATTGGGTTGTAATATGAGACATAAGTTTCAATTTATTTCTTGTCATTTGAGAGAATTATGTAATGATGACTTTTATGTAATTCTTCAAAAGAAAGCTTGATAAAGGCCCAATGAAATTTTTCAAGGAGTTGGAGGCCCAATGGACTTTTCCAAGAAGTTGGAGGCCCAACGAAGATTTCAAGGTGTTGAAGATCTTTTAAATAGAATAGTTTTATTTTTTTTAGCCCAAAAGTCAAGCCCATGATCCACCATTCATATATATTTGCATTCATACTATTTAAATTGCTATAATTGAGATTGTTAGCTTATAGTATATTGAATGTTTAATGATTTGATGAGATTATATTAACTCCCTACGTGCAAACGAATATTAGATTATTAAAAATGGTAAAAGGAGTTTTATCATAGTCCTCCGCCATCCTAGGATATTTAATAAGACCTAAATGAATACGATCCTTCTTACCCAAAGGTAGATGATATGTTTCAAATTAAGTCTATTAAAATCACTAGAATAAAACATAGTGATGTGGTTGTCTTCCAAAATCTAACGGTCAACATAGCCACAATGGCTTGAGGCTATTGATTCAATTTGAGGGATAACTAAGTGATGGCGGGTACAATCTAACTAGATCACCTAATCAATTATAACCACAAAGGTTTGAGATTAAGTGATTTAGGGACTAAAGTAGACCATACCCTATTTAGAGAAATAGACAACAAGGAGTTGTTGACCTTTGGTATTCATGTTTCAACATAGCCACAAAGGTTTGAGAAATGTGTCTGATCATAGGAACTTGGTCATCCCACTTAGAGTCTTTTCATAGATTCATGTTTTCTCATTAAGGGAGTATGAGATTTAAAACAAGTAGTAGGAGTAGCTATTATATCTTGCAATTTAATAGCTTTACATATATTCTTAGCCTACAATCTTACTTTATGTTATATTTACTTTTTTTGCAGTTTAATGGCTTTTTTCATAAATCCTATTTTGTCCATCCTTAATCATGATTATTTAGTGGGACCAAACTTTGAGAAATGGTACAAAAGTTTAAGGGTAGTCCTCCGATTTGAGAGAATTGAGTATATTCTGGATGTCCTGACATTTGCTCCTATAGATGAGACTGCCTCCGAGATTGATAAGATCACGTACTATAAGTGGGTCCAGGATGACATACGCTCTAGGGGATACATTCTTTCATCAATGAGTGATGATTTGCGTCGATTCTATGAGGGGCTGCGTCATTCCGTAGATATCATTCGTTGTTTGGAGGAATCCTTTGGCGAGCGTAGTCAGTTTATGAGATTCCAGTTGACCCGTGAGCTTTTTAGTATGAGACTTGAGGAAGGGGGTGACGTAAGCCAGCACTGCCTTAGAATGATTTACTTGGTAACTCAATTGGAGGAATTTGGTTTCGTTATGGATCCCCGACTTCAGGTAGACTTGATCTTGCTGTCTCTTCCACCATCCTACTCTCATTTGATCTTGGACTTTCACGTGCACAAAATTGAGATCACACTGAATGAGTTGCCAAATGTTTTTACTAGTTGGCAGAACCTTGGTTTGGGTGTAGCGCCCGATCCCCATGTTGAGTCCTCTCCTTCTGTGGCTGAGCCCAGCCAAAACAGAAACAGAAGAAGGAGGAGGAGGAGACATAGGAGGAGTCGGGCCGTAGCATTCTTGCCAAGAGATCTCTCAGCAAGAAGGGATTGAGTAGTAGACCCCGTTTATGCATGATTTGGTTGTTTTTGATCGGCTTTGTATGTGATCCCAATTTTGAAAAATGTTTACAAATGTTTGGATTAGTTTGATTGTTTATTTAAATAGTAGTGACTATTTTCAATCATTTCTAGAGGATAGTTTGGAAATGATCCTTTGTAAGAAATGATTGGCATTTTGTTTATCTTTCATTAATGGTAATGAAATGGTCGGAATGCGTATCGGAAGAAAGAATGTCTTCAAACTCAAACATTTATATTTCATTGCTTAGCATTTAATGAAATGGTTAAATACTAAATCATACATATATTGTCTTGAACTTTGAAATGGTCAAGAGTTAAAGACTAGAATTCTTATATACATCTATCTAAATGAGTTTGATGGATTAATTATTCTTTTTGATAAAAGAGTTTGTTCAAAATAAATAATTAAATTAAATGGAGCATATGAGACTTGTCCAGAATATGTTGGGTTTTAAAAGAAGATTAGAGAATGCATCTTTTATCACCATAATCTTTCAAATTGATTTTAAACTTATACCATGTTTTAATTCTATGGCTAAATAGAATTTAAACTCCTTCATGCATAGTTTATTTAGAGAAAGGTAACTATGATGAAATGGTTAAAATGGAAAGATAGAAATCGTTTTCATTAATAAATAAGGATAATTTCTAGATTTATAAGAAAGGTTAGTGGGAGTTCATGCCCTTAACAAGTCTTGTGAATTTACGATACCTTCGTTCGCCAAGGTCCAATTAAATTTAATATCATGTTGTTTTTCTTGGGTAAACCAATCATGTCTTGTAAGTATCATGTCTATGAAGTACATTGATATGATTGTTTGTTTTCTCATTGATTGTACACCAAGTCACGATCTTAAAGTTATCTTTAAGATGGAAATATCTAAGAAATTTTGATCTCTAGTCTTAATGGCAGGATATCCGTCTTTTCTTGTAGATTTCCTTCTGACTATTAAGGAAACGTTGCGAATGGTTTTTGCACCTAATTCTTTCGCTGTTTTCATTCTCCTTTAAATGCAATGACAAGTACTTGGCACGATATGATGCAATGAGTTACATGATAGATATCGGAGAGAATACATAAAAGTTCTAGTGATCTTATTATTATAATGATCTCTATATGAACTTTAACCCATAATTTTAAGGTTTATGGAAATAAGTGAAATTCTTAGAGAAGAATTCGCTTAAAAGGATAAGAGTATATTTAATGGATTTGTGAATTATTGGAAAGAGTTCCGAATAATGATAAATAACTGTTATGTTATTATTTGAGCCAAGATGCTGCTTGACTTTTATGATGTTTGGAAATAATGAGGTTCTGTCTATTGATGGTAATCGATATCATGTGATATGGTAACTATTATAGAGGCTTTTTGCACAAGCTTAAAAAAACCCGATCTCATCAAAAGTCCGAACTTGTAAAGAGTCAATTCAAGAATTTCTTGATAGAAAATAATTTAACAGAATAGTTTCCTAAAGATGCCTCTATAATTGACCCACTGATCCTGTAAAGATAGTTACAATTGATCACCGTCTTGGAGAAGATGAGTATAGAGATACGAATGTAACATGCACTAGATCCTATGGTTGATAGCATTAGTGCAAGTGGGAGATTGTTGGGGATATGCCCTAATGCTAAAGTTTGAGATGACCTTATTAAGGTTTAATAAGAATATGCTTATGTGTTTTATACACTATATGATTTGTAGGATATTTATATTCTCCGCTTCGATATGAATATGTCCCTAATGTTTATCCGAGAAGGAAAATGTTCTAAAAGGGTTTAGGATATTTCACACTTTTTCTTCGATATGATAAACATTAAGAAACGATTCATAGCCCTTCAGATTATTCAACTGGGACTACAATAATCGAGTACCGGTTATCATATGTTATTACATTAACATAAAGATGTTAATTATAAAGGATGATGTGCGAAATGCCAGAACAGCATGACGATGTGGACTAATAAACATATGAGTGATCGTCTGTGTACAGATCATTGAATGTGACAATAAATAGTGAACTACATGATTTCAGGTTAATAGTTTACTATTTAGTTGAGAATTGTGCAAATTAATCCTCAGACTTGAGAGATTACGGTTGCCGGTTATATCAGGGGCTAAATACTACGTCTGGACAATGCCCGTCTTCTATAAGGTGGGTTACAACCTTTCACGTTTTAGTCTTGTGGTATGAATTGACAGGTAATTGTCAAGATAGGATCTGTTAACCTCCAGCGTGAGGCGATATCCTATGATATCTAAGATCGGTTGGTAAACGAGGAAGTCCTTGGCCAAGGTGAGTATGAAGTGATGAAAATGAGTTTTTCTATGGTAGTTATCTCTTGTTTCACTGATTCAGACTTATACATAGTATCGGATGTGGGCTTAACCATTTCATGGTCCTTTCCCGATCGGGGCATTTTTAATAGAAGGATTGGACTGCACGCTAATTCTTGACGGTTAAATGGATTCATAAAAGACGTCGTCTTCATTATCGTTTATATTCTCATGATACGTTTGTTGCTAGTGCGTCACTCATGAGCATGAAGGTATTTCGGTAAATGACGGAGACATTTTCGAAATAGATAAGGAGGTTTATCAAGTCTCTCATCGGTACGCGATTATGAAGCTAGAAGGTCACACACTAATAAGTATCATGAATAAGTTCACCGAGAGCTTGTTTTATGTGGTTGGTGGCTTTAAAGTGTTAAGAGTCATCTTTGTTGGTATTTGGGCCAAAAGTGTAATTTTGAAAAGTTTTGGGGTCAAATTATAATTACCAAAACTTTTGGGGCCAAACTGTAAATATTGAAAAGTTGTTTCAATATATTTATTCTAATGGAGATTAGAATGGGCAAGAAAATAATAGATATATATATAAAGGTATTTATATATGTATATGTGTAATGATGATGTTATTTGTGAAATGCCACGTCATCATTTTAGTTGTCAAAAGGTGAATTACAAATTAATGACTAGATAATTACATGTGGCATGTGCATGTAGAGATTGATGACTAGGATAGTTCATGCCATCAATCCTAGTCATTTGAATTTGAAATGAATGGATAGGATTCATTTTTGAATAAAGACAATAGAATATTGACCATTGCTTTTGTTGATAAAACCTTTTTGACAAGTGTCAAGAGAGAGAATAAAGTTATCATTGGATTGTAGGATTTGCATGGCTTTAACTTTATAAGAAAGCAATTGTGATTGGTTATCTAATAAAGTAGGATTATATATATATATATATATATATATATATTAGTATGTTATATATATATATAATAATAGAAGACAACAGTCTCTCTCCACCCACTTGCAATTTCGGCCAAGGGAGAGAGGAGAGAGAAAGTTGTCATCTTTTATCATCTAATGCTAATGATTGAAATCTAATGGCTTGTATGACTTGTCATGAAAAGGTAACAATAGTGATTGGTCACTTAATTTACTATTAGCTTATATTAGATGATAATATACTCTATCTTCATGTGAGAACTTCACATACATATACCTACATATTCGACCAATGCATAAGGAGAGGAGAGATAACTTCATCTTCTTCATTTTTGATCTACAACTTTTGGCCATGGCAAGTAGATCATAAAGCTTTTGTTTTTTGATCCAAAACCACTTATTCATAGCTTCGTACATTGAAGATATACTAGCACAATCTATCTTCAAGGTGGGGTAGAACTTTGGATGCTTGGTAGACCAACTAGGGCCTTCAAGTTGGAAGGATTCAAAGGCTTGTCATCTTTCTACATCTTCTCCAAAGTGATCTACAAGAGAGGTATACCTTTGAACCTCTCTACTTATATATGTATAGTTGATATATATATATATATATATATATATATATATATATATATATATAGCTAGTGTTGATAATCGATGGATATAATGGAATGTTAGCATGTTGATTCTTGTTATGAAACTTGCAAAATTTTTGTAGATAGCCTATGTAGCTTTCGGCTATGTCAAGGTATTCATGCATGACATTCTCGATCTTGAATCCAACTAATGATTATTTATAGACATGATATCTTATGTTGGCTTAGCACTTTCAACTTCAACCATCTACAACTTGAAAATTGTGAGGGACTTTGCATATTTTTTCATTTACATGTTTATGTCAATTTTTGAATTTTTAGTAATTGTTGATTATAGCTATGAAATTGTTTATTGTTGCTTGAAATACTTCCTCTAGAACTTGTAGAGCTCTTTTTTGAAGCTAGATGGCAACTAGAATGGTTAGAAGTTGAAATTAAAGTTGTAGGTGATGATGAATAGTGCCAAAGTTAGGGTTTTGCCAAAACTTACTTATGAGCTTGATTCGAGGCTATCTATAGGTGCTCTAGGAGCTAATTAACATAGATAAATGCTTGTGTAAAGTTAATTTGCACAGAATTGGATTAAAATGTGAATTTAGCTAAAATTTAAAAGGGGGTTTTCGTAAAACGTAATTCGGGCACAATTGAACCTTAGATTAGGTACCTACTAGGCATGTAAGCACTTTTGGTGCTTTTGTTGCATTGATTTGAAGGGCGGTTAGGGTAGTTGTAGTTAAAATCGACTCGGGACCTTCCCGAGCTTTTGTCTCCAAAGCAGGTTTTTAAGGCTTGGATAAGTGCCTTTTAATATCCTTAGGGATGTAGTATGGTCGGGTTGTGGAATTGGAACCTTGAATCTCGTATAGTAGTAAAATTGCTTAGTTGTCAAAGGGGAAAAACGTGGAAAATTGATTGATTAGCACTTGTATTAACTTGTAGTTTCCTATTGTATGTCTAAATGCATGTCTAAGGTATATTTGAGCTACTTATAGAGTTTCATGGAAAAGTATGATTTTTACCCCTTTGTGCTCATTTGGTTATTTCATGTGTAAAAGCTTATATTGTGACTAATTACGAAAGTGGCCTACTTTGTCGTCCCTCAAATGTGATTATTGATACTACTTGGTTCTCGTGATCGTGTTTCAGGTTGCGCAACCTTCTCGAACATGGTAGTGTGGAGAAACTTTAGGCAGCATCAGGCTGTCGGTCTAGCTCGGCTACCACGGTGCCTATTCCCTTTCTCGCTGGGGCATACTCCTTTACCCTAGAGGCGTGGTTCACCTCGTTGGGGCATACAGACCTACCTTGGGAGAAATGGGTCGTAGGATCAGGGTATATCACGCCCCAACTCGACCCCTCCTACAATCAGTCAGGACGCAACATAATTTCGGCAGTATAACGACAGTAATTAGGACACCGAGGCTCTAAACCAACCTCTACAAAACCATACAACCAAACTCCACAAGCATACAACAATCAACCCCTCAAATAAGTTAACAACATACCACATAACCATGTTATACAATTATCATTCCTTCTACAATCTGTTCATAGTTATACGCCTCCGTTCCAACTTCATACATAGACTATACATACATTTCAAAATAGATTATAAACCAACTTAGTAATCTAAACATGATCAAAAGAAAGACTTCCAAACCATCATACATAAGTCTTTAAGTTAAAGTAAGTTTATAATACATCATAATATATCAACTACAAACAATCTCATGGCAAAGACTCCTGCACATAAGACTCATCCACGATAGGCACATTTCCCTCTTCAAGAGGCACGTACCCGAAGTTAGGCTCAGTAACACCTGTATGCATGCAATAATTGAGAGTGAGCTTATATAAAACAAGCCCAGTGAGGATCCGATAGATCTCGAACAGTGTTTACTATACTCCTTGAAAATCATCCTTTGAGCAGTAAACACACAATGAACATTAATAATCATTATAAATGCAACAATAGCAATAATAGTAAACACACGATAAGGATACGATACATTGGCTGATGAAGCTCCATACACCAATTCAATGTTCATCAACTCCTCCAAACTCAATGACACAATCCTGAGGTACCTTGACCTAGACCCACACCCCATGGCCTCTCCGCCCATGCGAGTTAGGGATTAGCCATGACAACTGTGCCCGCAGCCCAGGATGCCTCCCGAGGTGACACAACATTATCAAAGCTCATAACAATAGGACTCAATTCGAGAAGTCAACAACATTGGCTGCCCGACTCTCGACTCATAATAACAATAACAATAACAATAACAATTCGAGAAGTCAACAACATTGGCTGCCCGACTCTCGACTCATAATAACAATAACAATAACAATTCGAGAAATCAACAACATTGGTTGCCCGACTCTCGACTCATAATAACAATAACAATAACAATTCGAGAAGTCAACAATATTGGCTGCCCGACTTCCGACCAATAAAAACAATAACAATTAGTTAACCATGTAACACCCCGGATTAACCCCGAGCGTGCTCCTCACAGTTTTGTAACAACAATCAATAATCAATAATCAATTAATCCGTATTTCAACAATCAATTAAACAATATTTAACAATCATCAACTATATAATCATGAAACAATTAAGTTAGATGACAAAGTAGGCCACCCAACTTAACATACATTAGACACACAACCAAACCCTAATCTAACCATCAACAACTCATAGTTCAATCACTCAAACACCACCCGATCATCTAAAGGCATATAACAACATTTTAAAGAAAGCCAACCTAAACTTCAAATAATCATATCTTACATTTCACTAATCCAAACAACTCCAAACCAGTTTCTATCACTCACCCATTCAATCAACTACATTAGGCCTCTCAGAAACCAACCAAAACACATCCAAATCATGCCCAACAACCCTAAAACCCTAATGCACCTAGGCTGAAAATTTTGAATTTTCACACAAACATCGCAATCGAAAATTTGACATTATAATGGCGCTACCACGTAATTAACAAACTTTTAGAAATCGACGGCAATCGATTCCAACCACAACAACTCAAGATATTCATCAAATAGCTAGTTAATCAACTTTTAATACCCGAAAATAAATAATTTCGCTACAACGGTTCAAATCTCGTAGTAATACACATAAATGATCCCTAGCATGCACTGAGCAATAATATAACTTCAAATTAACATTCTAACTGTTCAAAATGCAATTATAAGCAAAAACATAAAAAATGACTTTTGAGATCTAGAATTTTTCTCTCACCTTTGATGTGTTATGAAGCTAGAAAGATGCTCAATGGATGCTCAAGAGGTGGAATCAAGCTTTGGTTGATGAAGATTGGCCTTTAATTGCAACTTTTAATGAAAAATTTGCTTTGAAAAAATGTTGAAAAACTCCTCAAGAAAGGCTATGGAGTTTCGGCCATGTGAGTGAGAAATGAGTGTGTTTTGAGTTATTTTGTGAGAAATATTGATATATTATGCATAAATAGGCTTGGTCAAATAAAATAGTAAAAGTCAAAGTTAGCATTTTTTTGTATTTTTAGTCTTTTAATTCACTTTAGCTATTTCTTGCTCAAACTAATTATGCAACTCCTAAGATATCTCAAGTAATTTATTTTTAAGTGACAAGAAGTTTTACATTTAAACAATTACACCCGAGTCGGCTTAAAACTCAATTTTTGCAAAAGAAAGTGTAAAAACCTTTAAAATTCCAAAATCGATTCCAAATCCGTTTTAATCAAACACGGGTCTATTAATTCCCGATGACTAGGTTTTAAAACATTTAAAACACCCCTGTGAAAATTTTAGCGGACACGTGTTCAAAATACTATTCACAAAAATCAATGATAAAATTTATGATTCCGTTTTTTATGAAAATTTCACGAATGCACACTTAGCATGTATTAGGAGTATTAATCACATATTTAACACATTCTAAGTCATATAGGACATAAATAGGTCAATTCATGCAAAACGAGGTAAAGCACGCAAATCGAGATAAGATAGAAAAGTGGGGTTTCACATTCTCCCCTCCTTAAAACAATTGCGTCCTCGCAATTCTTCACCCAAGTACTGCTAGCTCAAACATACGGAATGAAAGACCGAAAACCAAATTCTGAATACCAACTAAGTAGGTCAACTAGGAATACCGAACAAGAAGCTTGAATAGGAACGCTGAATAAGAACACTGACTAAGACTTCCGGATGAGAATCTCAAATAATCATTGAAGAAAATGCCAAACATAGATTCCGTAATAGAGCACCAACCAAGAATACCAAGTAAGAGCTTCAACAAGATCACCAAGCGAGAATACCATATAATAATCCCAATATAAGAACTGCGGATAATACTGTATCAGAATTCCACATAAGAATACCGCATAAAAAATACCATAGAAGAAGTCCAAAGAAGTATACTGAATAAGAATCCCCATATAGAAATCTCGAGGAAGAATGTCGTATAAAATCACCAAATAAGAATCCCAATAATCAATGTATAGTCATAAGGTAGCTTGACCCCTAATCGGAATTTCATATGCCTCAGCGTCACATACTACTCAGTCACCAACTGATATGATGCACGTGCTAACTTTAATCATATAAGGCAAACTCTCTATTCACATTTTAGCACGTTGCACTCAAGGAGATATGATATTTAATTGGTTGAGAATAAGTAAATTACCTTTCACCACTGCTGCCACCTCTGGCAATTCCTCCAAGTCCACTGCGTAGGCCTGAGCCTGAGCCTGCTGCTGGTCCACCCTGATAACCCTGGACTGTTGGCTGACCCATAGAACTCTGATACCTGGGGCAATCCCTCGCCCGGTGTTGGTTGCTGCCGCAACCTAAATACGTCCTTGCCTTCTTCCGACAGTCGGCCTCCAGATGGCCTGTACATTTACAATAAGTACACAGCGGTATCGGTGTACTGACACTGCCTCCAGAAGACCCAGAAACTGAGTAAGCAGCTGTACCAGCCTGCTGCTGAGGTGACGTAACACTAGGCCTATACCAACCTTGAGACGGGGCTGGCTTAAACTGCACCTGAGCCTGATAAGACCCCTGCTGAAACTGAGGCCGATAGTAACCCTGCTGACCCTGCAGTCTGAAAGAACCCTGCTGCACTGCAGGCCTGTAACCACCCTGCTGTACCGAAGGTCTATACATACCCTGCTGACCCTGCGGCTGAAAGAGCCTCTTGCCAGGCTGACTAGGTTCGATCTGCTCCCCCTTTCTCTTCTCCAGTCTAGAAGCTGCATCAAAGGCCTCAGTAAGTATATCATACTGATTCAGGGCCATCGCATCCTGAATCTCAGGCCTCAACCCCAACATGAACCTACGAGTCTTACATTCCTCGTCAGCCACATACTCTGGTGCATACCGGGACAGCCTAGTGAAAGTGGCCTCATACTAAGCCCCTGAAGCATTTCCTTGTACTAAGGCTAGAAACTCTGCCTCTCTCCGCTCCCTCGCGATCCTCGGGACATACTTCGCCCTGAAAGCTATCAGAAAGGTATCCCAAACATACGGAATACCCTGAGTCTCTCAGCTAGTTTTCACCGTGCGCCACCACTCCTTTGCCTCATCATCCAGCAAGTACACGGCAAAGGTGACCTTCCGCTCATCGGTATAATAAGAGGGTCAAAAATCTTCTCCACCTTACTAATCCACGCCTCAGCTTTCCTATCATCCGACTCCCCCTGAAACCGCGGTGGATAATACCCTAAAAACTCTTTCAGTGTACCACGACTATGGTACCCACCCTGTGCGTTCAGTAACTGATTCTGCAATGCCTGTGTTTGGGCAGCCTACCTTGCTAGTAACTGTGCCTGACCGGCCATGATCTTGTTTATCCTATCAAAAGCTGCACCTTTATGATCATCACCCCTAACTTGGCCTGGTGCCACATTTCTCAGAACCTCATCAGTTACCTCAGGCCTACCTCTGGTCCTCGGTCTACTAGTCATTCTACTAATCAAAGAGTTAGCGCAGGTTATAGCACATAGACAGGCTATAGACAATTATTAACACATAAGCAACAAACTCATATAAAGCACATAAATCACTTAAGTATCAATCACATAAACAAATTGATCACATAATCACATAAGCACTAAATCACATAATCACTTAATCACTTAACCATATTAACACATAGTTCACTTTTCTTTCACTTCATACATACTTACATGCTAAGACCATTACCCACATTCCGAGGATACCCCAGCTGACAGCTAACGTGCGCTCTGATACCACTAAATGTCACGCCCCAACTCAACCCCTCCTACGATCAGTTAGGACGCAACGGAATTTCGGCAGTATAACGATAGTAATTAGGACACCGAGGCTCTAAACCAACCTCTACAGAACCATACAACCAAACTCCACAAGCATACAACAATCAACCCCTCAAATAAGTTAACAACATACCACATAACCATGTTACACAATTATCATTCCTTCAACAATCCGTTCATAGTTATACGCCTCCGTTCCAACTTCATACATAGACACTACATACATTTCAAAATAGATTATAAATCAACTTAGTAATCTAAACATGATCAAAAGAAAGACTTCCAAACCATCATACATAAGTCTTTAAGTTAAAGTAAGTTTATAATACATCATAATACATCAACTACAAACAATCTCATGGCAAAGACTCCTACACATTAGACTCATCCACGATAGGCATATTTCCCTCTTCAACAGGCACGTACCCGAAGTCAGGCTCAGTAACACCTGCATGCATGCAATAATTGAGAGTGAGCTTATATACAACAAGCCCAATGAGGATCCGATAGATCTCGAACAGTATTTACTATACTCCTTGGAAATCATCATTTGAGCAGTAAACACACAATGAACATTAATAATCATTATAAATGCAACAATAGCAATAACTGTAAACACACGATAAGGATACGATACATTTGCTGATGAAGCTCCATACACCAATTCAATGTTCATCAACTCCTCCAAACTCAATGACACAATCCTGAGGTACCTTGACCTAGACCCACACCCCATGGCCTCTCCGCCCATGCGAGTTAGGGATTAGCCATGACAACTGTGCCCGCAGCCCAGGATGTCTCCCGAGGTGACACAACATTATCAAAGCTCACAACAATAGGACTCAATTCGAGAAGTCAACAACATTGGCTGCCCGACTCTCGACTCATAATAACAATAACAATAACAATTCGAGAAGTCAACAACATTGGCTGCCCGACTCTCGACTTATAATAACAATAACAATAACAATTCGAGAAGTCAACAATATTGGCTGCCCGACTTCCGACTAATAAAAACAATAACAATCAGTTAACCACGTAATACCCCAGATTAACCCCGAGTGTGCTCATCACAGTTTTGTAACAATAATCAATAATCAATAATCAATTAATCCGTATTTTAACAATCAATTAAACAACATTTAACAATCATCAACTATATAATCATGAAACAATTAAGTTAGATGACAAAGTAGGCCACCCAACTTAACATGCATTAGACACACAACCAAACCCTAATCTAACCATCAACAACTCACAGTTCAATCACTCAAACACCACCTGATCATCTAAAGGCATATAACAACATTTTAAAGAAAAACAACCTAAACTTCAAATAATCATATCTTACATTTTACTAATCCAAACAACTCCAAACCAGTTTCTATCACTCACCCATTCAATCAACTACATTAGCCCTCTCAGAAACCAACCAAAACACATCCAAATCATGCCCAACAAACCTAAAACCCTAATGCACCTAGGCAAAAATTTTCAAATTTTCACACAAATATCGCAATCGAAAATTCGGCATTATAACGGCGCTACTACGTAATTAACAAACTTATAAAAATCGACGGCAATCGATTCCAACCACAACAACTCAAGATATTCATCAAATAGCTAGTTAATCAACTTTTAATATCCGAAAATAAATAATTTCGCTACAACGGTTCAAATCTCGTAGTAATACACATAAATGATCCCTAGCATGCACTGAGCAATAATATAACTTCAAATTAACATTCTAACGGTTCAAAATGCAATTATAAGCAAAAACATAAAAAATGACTTTTGAGATCTAGAATTTTTCTCTCACCTTTGATGTGTTATGAAGCTAGAAAGATGCTCAATGGTTGCTCAAGAGGTGGAATCAAGCTTTGGTTGATGAAGATTGGCCTTTAATTGCAACTTTCAATGAAAAATTTGCTTTGAAAAAATGTTAAAAAACTCCTCAAGAAAGACTATGGAGTTTCGGCCATGTGAATGAGAAATGAGTGTGTTTTGAGTTATTTTGTGAGCAATATTGATATATTATGCATAAAAAGGCTTGGTCAAATAAAATAGTAAAAGTCAAAGTTAGCATTTTTTTGTATTTTTAGTCTTTTAATTCACTTTAGCTATTTCTTGCTCAAACTAATTATGCAACTCCTAAGATACCTCAAGTAGTTTATTTTTAGGTGACATGAAGTTTTATATTTAAACAATTACACCTGAGTCGGCTTAAAACTCGAATTTTGCAAAAGAAAGTGTAAAAACCTTTAAAATTCCAAAACCGATTCCAAATCCGTTTTAATTAAACACGGGTCTATTAATTCCCGAGGACTAGGTTTTAAAATGTTTAAAATACCCTTGTGAAAATTTTAGCGGACAACTGTTCAAAATACTATTCACAAAAATCAACGATAAAATTTCTGATTCCGTTTTTTATAAAAATTTCATGAATGCACACTTAGCATGTATTAGGAGTATTAATCACATATTTAACACATTCTAAGTCATATAGCACATTAACAGGTCAATTCACGCAAAACGAGGTAAAGCACGCAAATTGAAATAAGATAGAAAAGTGGGGTTTCACAAGGTACATCCGGAGTACCCTATTGGAGGAATAAAGGATTTGCCGGTATTTGCTTGAAGATCATGGTTCGTGGTTTGAGATTGAAGACAAAGAAGTTTAACCGTATCATTTTTAAACGTGTTTAATGGTTATTCAGTAAACTTGATATATTGTACTACATGTATTCTTATCTTTGTTGCATTGCACGAAATCATTTGCGAAAACACCCCCGGTTTACTGTATCCCCTCCATCGCTGAGCAACTATGTTGCTTACTCATTTTTTATCATGTTTCAGGAGAAGCATAGGTGAATCCCCTGCTTGTCGCTGTAGAAGAAGAAGAGGAAGTCCAGATAGATCAACTTCCTTGATTGCTTGGGTTCGGGGCGTTACACGACCAAACAAGGAAAGGAAGAGAGAGATCATCATCTTCTTCTTCATATGTTTCGGCCATAGCTAAGAAAAATAGATAGGATTTTTCTTTTGCAAAACAAACCACATATATAGCTATATACCTTGAAAACAAACTAGCACATTTAAGTTTTCAAGCTTTGTGGAGAACTTTGGATGCTTGGTGGACTTCTCTAGAGCCTTCAAGTTAGAAGGATTCAAGCTAGTAGCTTTATCCACACAAAGTGATTCCAAGAGGTTTATCTCTATTCTACTCTTTTATATATATATGTAGATATATATATTGTTGTTAGAATAATAGTTACATGCATGTTGTTTTAAGAGTTTCTATTAGATTTGCATGTTGTTACAAAGTGTTACATGCCAAAACTTTTGAAATGCTAGCTTATCTTGGTATGTACTTGTTGTATACAACTTGTTTATCTAATGATCCATTCCGCACATCTAATGATAAGTTGGACTTTCAGCAACCTCTCGATAACATTCAATCAATCATTTAAGCATTTGTTCAATGCACTTTTAAAATGAGGGGACAACAAAGTAGGTTGCCCTTCAACCACATTAACAAGCAATAACACTTAAATAGCACATTTTCACATTAACGGTCAATAAACGCTTTAATAACACCTTTGGTAGGTGACAAAGTAGGCAACCATACCATTTACACATACATTTATATTCATTTATAACTCTCCATAAAGAATGATCATGCATGCATTCAAGTAGATCCTTAGCTATAACATATATCAAGTGCGTTATGACAAGTCCCATATCATTTACATACACATATAAACACTTGAACATTTCTAAAGGAAAGTAACATGACACATGCAATTTAACTACTAATTTAGTTTCAATAACCATTGGTTATGACTTGTTCTTAACTTGCAATGCACTTAGTCACAATAATACTTTCAATAGCTCATAAACTTATAACATCTAACATTTACCATATAATCAACATATTATCCAACTTATAATGCAATACAAGTGCACAATCGTAACATAGCTAAACATGGAACAAGATTAGTAAGCAAAACACAAGGGGGAGGGGCAAAGGGGCTGTCCACTACCACTAACCTACTACACATGCACTATTTTATTGATTCAGTTAACCTATTTACAGTTATTCACAAATTATGAAATTTTGCAGAGACATAGATCTTCAAGTGTATATAGTTTTAGAATCAAATATAACTTAATTTGGGGCTGAATTCACTGAGTTATACCCCTTAGAACCGATACTACGTAATCTGTGTAGTACAGGACGTTTTGCAGCAAGCTCACTGAAATGGCTTAACATGAACCCTTTAACCATGGAATTAGGAAATGCATACAAAACATAATTTGTACTACTCTCCCTCTAGATTAACATATCCAAAATTCAGCCACAACAACAACATTTACTATGTCACATCTGCCATGGAAATTCAGTGCGTAGAAACTTGAATACCACTTGTAAGCATTAAAACTCCACCACTTTGGTTTCCAAGCTATGAAATACCCCAAGTCATGAAATTATGCTATAAACATATATATATTTTTACATATGAACTTCAAAATTAAGCTAGGAACAAGGTTAATTCACATTTCTAGCTAGAATTCCAACATTCAACACTTAAAGTGGGATGTACACTCAAGCAATTCAATCTAACCATAAATATTCAACATACAACCCAAGAATCATCGTTAAAACAACTATAATCAACATATTCTTGCATAAACATCAAGCTAACCCATGTATACAAGACTTTAAATTCAATTTAAACTTGAAAACTTGAAAAATAATGAAAATCCCCTCACCTAGTAGTTGAAATATGCAAGGAATAGTAAAGAAGTGGTTTGGTTTGAACTATTTCTCCTTCTTTCTCTTCTTCTTCCTTTCTTTCTTTGTTCTTTTCTTTCTTTCTTTCTTTCCTGACCGATTTGGTCTAGCTTGTGTGTGTGTGTTTGGCTTTGTTTTATCTTTTCATTCCTTTAATTCTTTTAATGCCAAATGTCCCCTTCTAGAAGCTTACATTTATTTGTTAGGTAAACATATCTCTCTAATGTTAAAAGACTACAAACATGTGTACAATTACAACTAATCTTGACCCATAAATCCAATCAGAGTTGAATAAGTCATGATCGAAACAAAACAATGTCAAAGTTGCATTTTCGCGTCTCAGAGGCACCCCAGACCCATCTTACGAAAACAACCATAACTTCTTCTAGAAAACTCCAATTCATGAACTGTTTGATGCATTAGAAATTAGACTCGTAGAGATTTCTAACCATATATAATTGTCCACCTCATTCTTCCCCAATCGGTACAGTTTTTATTTCAAAATTGGCCTAAAACTGACTCATAACTTTCGAGCAACACTTATTTGATTAAACTCGATATCCATTTTAAATGTCCCGACATCACTTTGACACATTCCACATTACTCATAACCTTTTTAAACATTAAGGGGTAATGTCCTAATAATTATCGATTTATTATGACTGGCATCTGCCACAGGTATTACATTAAATGCTTGAAATATAGTTTTGCTAAATTATGTGGATTTATATAATTGCTTTATTTTGCTTGGTTATGCAAAATTGTGTGGCATTTAGATTCATAAGTCCATAATAGTCAAGTTAATAATTAATCAAGACATTAGACTAAGTCTAAAGATTAATTTGGAGAGTGAAAGTGGTTAAGGAAAATATTAATAAGTCTATTTTTTCTTAGAAATCTAGACTGGACTAAGACTTATAAATAGCCATACCTAGGGTAAAGATGACAACCCAGATTAGGATCTTGTGATTTAAATTATACTTAGAGGTTTTTCAGACAAAATTGGTTATAGACTTTAATCTAGAAATTTTGCAAAAGCCAGAAATTAAGTATTAAGGAAAATCACATAGTTAGAAACCCTTAGTTTAAATAATCGAGTGGGAAACTAGGAAATCCCATGGGTTTCCATATCCGGATTATGCTAAAGGATAATGTCATTTATCTCCCTTCGGAGTGTGACTTAGCAGAATAATCTTATATGGGAATTCACATAAAAGATGTTAGTTGAACGGCCATCCTTCGGTGGAGTTCTGAACTATAGAACGTCTTATAGCTAATTAAGATTAGGGTAACCTCCCTTGGAAGGCTCTAGCTTGAGTAAAAAAAAAACAAACCAGTTCCAACATACACATGCACACATGTACTCGTACATTTTTAGAAACCTTGCCCTTTGACTCGGAAACTTCCTAAAACCACCCTTAAAATTCAAAAATGATTTGGTTTTTATGTTTCTTCAAATTTTCCATATTTACAAAATTATTTTGATGAATATTTTTGCCATTTGGCACACCTAAAGCTTTGGCCCTTAAATATATAAACTGATGGATATAACGTACAAAGGACCCTTCAACAGATTTTTCAAATAGAAGGAGCTAACTTAAAAATGAGTATATATATATAAGTCAGAAACCTGATCCTTTTTTTCCTATTAATTTTTTTTCTTGAAAATAGGGTGGTGAGATTTCTTGGTCTAATTTAAACAAGGATACTTGCATTGTACAATAGAGTTTTTGATGACGAAGTCCTCACTGAAGATCAGCTTAAATCAAAGATTTTTGCAATTGTTAGACAAAGAATTAGACTAATTGATAAGTATAAAAGTACTGACCTAAATAAGAGAATTTGGAAGGATTGAAAACTAGACGATATTATTGTTTAGCTTCTTTTTGATTGACTGGTTGTACATGTTTTGTTTTTGGATTGTTGGAATGAAATAACTTCACTTTGCTTATTTAACAAAAAGAGTGTAAACTTTTTAGCTTTCCAGTTCTTCATAGGACGATTGAGTTTGGATATTAGACGACACTCGTAACCAACATTAACTCTTAATGACCAAAAGAAATGATGTTAACTCTTTAACGTCCTTTTTAAATCATATATCAGCTCATCGATTACTCTATTCATGATGTTTTTTAGTGTGTGACCTTCTAGATTCATAACCATATAACGATGAGGGACTATTAAACACTTTTAATCTATTCAGGAGAATGTCTTCGTCAGTCTCCGAAATACACTCACGTTCAAGAGTGACGCGTAGCAACATACATGTCAAGACAGTTTATACAGTAAATTAAGTCTGACTTATATGATTCCATTTACAAATGTGAATTAGCGTGTAGTCCGATCCTTACGTTAATATGTCCCGATCATTGTGGGGATCATGATACGATTAAGTCTACTAAACCGATTCTATGCTTAGATCTAAACGGTGGAACGAGAGATTGTAACACATCGACCCGTGCATATAATTATTTTATTGATGTGCATATATTTATATGTCTACTTTAATTATTTACGTATATTTGTTTGCATAAAATATCATATTTTTGGGTTACGTGCATCTATTTCGTTTAACGTGCATTTATCTCAAACTATGAGCATACATCTAATTTAATGAGAAATTTCATCTATTAACATATATTGCATCAATATAAATGCATTCTTATGTAAGTAGGCACGTTTAATTGGTTAATGTGCATAATTCTCATTTTACATGCAATTTTGGGACTTCACGAACACTTTGGAAAATCGTAGGAATCGTAAAAAATAATTAACGTAGACAATTAAGAATTGGAGCAACTAAATTAGTTAGAATTAAACTAGAATGACAAACTAGTTAATAGCATTTAGTTGAAGGGCATGTTGGTTATTTGGGTTTGTTTTTCTTTTATTATTTACACCTACAAACACACAAAAGACACACAAAAATCAGACCTTTACACACACACACACACATATCAGACATACACACACACACATTGAATACACATACACACAAGGAAGGAAGAAGAAAAAGAGTAATCCAAGCAATTTTCAAGCCAATTTTGCTTGATTCTTCAAGCTAGGTGAGGGATTGATGCTTAATTTGCATTTCTTTTGCTTATTAGGGTTTCTTTAATGTTAGCATAGATATAGTTATGTAATCAATGAACTTATAAATGCATGAAATGGTATTCTCTAGCTTGATACATGTTGTGGGAGTCCTCTTTTGCATGTTTGCTTAGTGTTGGTAGTAGACTTGGTTGTATTGTTGTCTTGCTAGTTGAAGTGCAAGAGTGAAGATTACATGCCTGATAAATGGCCTCAATGAAGTGTATGAATATAGTATATGCTAAAACCAAGAGCAAACCAAGTAGAAATGCAAGAAAACAAGCTAAATAGACATTAGTGCAAAAGTGAGGAAGTAGAACAGTTTGTGCAGAGAATTTGTAGAGATGATTTAAGGTAGTAAACGATGTCGAAATTGGTTGAATCTTTTTTTATATTGTAGCTAAGAACTTGAGGAACAATTTCTCTTTTGGGGGAAAGATCGAATTCTATCATTAAGGGGTTGCTTTGGAGCCAAAACAGTAGGGTGACTGATTCTTGTGTAATTCAGGGCTGGCTGTGCAATGATTTTCTAAAGGGTAAAACTTGATGAGTTTAACTCTGAATTTCGAACCGTTTGAGGCTAAACCAATCTACACTTGATGAACTACATGTCTGTGCAATTTTAGAAGTTTTAGAGGACATTAAGGCTGCTAACTGAACAAGTAAAATTAAGCAAATGCAGTTAAAAATTTTAGTTTATATAGCTAAGTGATAAATGTTGCACTAAAGGTTAATTTGAGTTGAATAATGGTGGATTATAGGGAGTTGAAGGCTTGAGAATAACAATTACATGTTTGGAGATAGTGTTTAAGTGAAATGAGGGTTAAATGAACATTAGTTGCATTGAATGCTAAATGTTTAATACGTGACTAATGTGAACTATGTGCATTGAATGTTTAAATAAGTTGAGCTTTGAGTGAAAATTAAATATGATGAATTATGTGTAGTGACTTGCTATTTAGAAATTCAAGAGTAACTAAAGTCATGCACACGCTAGTGTTAGTTGTCAAAGAGTGTTTGCAAGTTATAGGAAGTAAAATATGTTTTCAATCATGTTCATGAGCTTAGCTTAATGTATGTGTTAAAGTTAGTTGAGTTGCTTGAGTACTTGGTTATTGGTTTGGTAAATGCTTGAGTTGATTTAAGTTAATCCATGCTTAAAGTATGTTTAATTAATTAGTTAACTAGTTGGATAAATTGGAGTGTTTAGTTATTAAGTATGATAGCTTGCTATAGTTTCATTGTTTGGTCATCTATTTAGAAGTTAAATGTGAACATTTATTGTTTATATGAATAGATTGCTTGAGGTTACATGTTTAGTTACTGAGTAGATAGCTGTTAAATGCTTAACTTGATGTTTCTTTGTGATCTAGTTGAAGTTGAACTAGTTATGAAGTTAACTTGTTAAATGGTAATATAATTAATGTCATACATGCTCATGTTATAGTTGAATTATGTTAAGTGTTAACTGTAGTCATCTTGATTGAATATATAATTGGATATTCCTTTGCAAGATAAATGAAGTTGAATTGGGTATGAAGTTTAACTAGTTAAATATTGATGTGGTAGTGTCCTTCGTAAGATTAAAGAAATGTTTTAGAAATATTTGTATGACTTTTAAGCTATGTGGCAATATGATATACGTGAGTGATTATATATAACTGTTATCATTGTAGATGGAGTTAAGAAATAGTTAAGTTGAAATTGATATAGTTAATAGCTAAGTTAACTACTGCTGCTAGTTTTCATGGGTTCACTTCATGAGTAATATGTGGTTACTTGTGATTACGTGCTAATGTGGAAATAACATAGTCAATTGCTAAGGTGTTGTACTTATATGAATATAATAGGGATTTGCATATTCGAGCTAAAGGAGGTTTTGGAGTAAATTTAAACTACTTTCTGGCATCTTGGAGCTTGGTAGAGGTGAAGGAGTCTTCATTCCTTTTTTGCATATTATCTTATTTTGTTATATGATTTAATCTAAATGGATAAAGTTTATATGTACTATTTTCATGCTATCTTGCGAATTACTTGAATTAGTTACAAGGGTAATTGTTTATATTGCTATAATTGCTCTCTTTGGTTATCAAATGTGTTATATGATATGTATGGGATGAGGCTAGCTTACTTTGCTAACTCCCCACTTGATTTGAAAATGAGATTTGTGATTCGTTACTTGGGGTTGCGCAACCTTTTCGGGCGTGGTAGTGTCGAGTAACACAGGCGGCGTCGGGCTTGCCGTGCTCATTCGGTTACCATGGTTTCCCAGTCCCTTCTCGCTGAGGCATACTCCCCTACCCCAGAGGCGTGGTTCACCACGTTGGGGCATACGGACCTACCTCGGGAGATATGGGTCGTAGGATCGGGGTACATCCGGAGTACCCCAATTTGGAGGAGTAAGTGTTTACCGGCACTTACGTGAAGTTCATGGTTCGTGGTACGAGATTGAAGACTTGAAGTGGAACCGTATCCTTATTATATGTGGTTAATTACTTGTTTAATTGGTTGTGTTATTTGGTGTTGGAAATGCTATTATTTTGTGGCATATCATGTTGCATGCCCCGGTATGCTGCATCGCCTCCCTCACTGAGCAACTTTGGTTACTCATTCCTCGTTTTAACATGTTTTAGGTGCAGTTAGAACAACTATCTTGTGTTCCGTGTTGTTGGTTGCTTATCTTGCTGTGGTGGGAAGCTGTTTGTGAAGATGAAACATAATGTATATTTGTTATGTTTTGAAATCTCTTGAAGTCTTGTATGTATTTTATACGACTTGTTAGATAGTAAATTAAATTAAGAACTTATGTGGTTTTATAGGATAGTTGGCATGTAATAGCTAAAGATAGATTTTATTGCCTTTTAATTGCATACTTGTATGGTTATATTCTGTCTAAGGCTCGGATGGCCTTGAGACTGGGAAAAGTTGGACTATTGAAGTTGGGATGTTGTATTGTGACTATACTTGCTACATGCAGGTTTTTGATTAGTCCTATAAACAAGGGAGAATCCGTCCATTTTTCTTAAAATTTTGTGCCCGGGTTTGGATTTGGGTTGAGTATAGTTTGGTTAATAGAAGTCCTGGTTCCATAAGGAATTGTGGCGTTATAGAGATGATACTATGGAAATACCCGTTTCCATCAATCACTCACGCCTTGGCCAAGGATTTTCTTGTTCATCGACCGTGATAAGATAGCATAGGACATCTCATCACGTTAGAGGTTAGCGGATCCTATATTGACAATTACATGTCAGTCTCTATATCCCACGACTAAACTACGAGAGGCCGTATGTCAGCTTTATGAAGGCGAGCTTTGTCCAAACGCTATATTTAGCCCCTGATATATCTGGCAGTTGTAATTTCTCAAGTCAAAGGATTAATCTGCACAATCCGCACAAAGACCTCTAAAAATATATGCAATAAAGCCCAATAAATACACACACATCAACATTACGTAGTGTATTACCGGCGAACAAATTTTTTTTGGTGAGCAAACTTCCATATTTAACAAGCAAACCTTTTACAGTTTTCGAGGATTATAGTAGATAATCATGGTGACCCTTATTTTCCTTAATTAATTTTAATGTTTGTCTTTATGTGTGTTTGTCACGCCCCAACTCGACCCCACTTACATTCAGTCAGGACACAATGGAATTTCGGTAACATAACGTCTGTAACATGAACATCAGGGCTCTAAACCAACCCTTTATAACATCACACAACCAACTTCAAACTTCAACAACAACTCCACAACCATTCATCAACTTTCAACAACATATATTAAACAACTATACAACATACCACACACAAGTCATATGCCTCCGTTCCAACAGTATACCACAAGTTGATGAGAACCAGCCTTGAGCGTCCACATTCAATGAACCAATTGAGCGCCCACATTCAATGAACCAATTGAAGCATCCACATTCAATGAACCAATTGGGCGTCCACATTCATTGAACCTTTTGAGCGAATTTTCCAGCAAAGATTCAAGTCAATATTCTATTTTCAAGATTCAAGAACTTCAAGATTCTTCAAGAAGATTCGAAGATTTAGTCAAGATTTGATTTCTTTGTAATTCTATCCTAGTTTTAGTTTAATTCTCTATGGACGAATTTAGGTGTTTACACTAGGAAATAGACTTTCTTGGACTGCAAGATTAGGTGTTCACACTAGAAATGAGCTTTTCTTGGGCTGCAAGATTGCTTCATTTTTAGTTACTATTCATATAACTATTCACATGAATAGTTAATAGGAGTCTTTTCTCGTTCTCCAAGTTTGTTTCCTTTGACCTAGTTACTATTCATATTTTCTTACTTGGGCTAGGGTTTAGGAGTCCTTTTCTAAGCAGGATACTTATTTATTATTGCCTATATAAGGCTCTTTTTTGTGATAATAAAAAAAGACAATTTTGATATTAAATTTGTGAGAGTATTCTCTTTAAGTTCTCAAGAACTTTTCGAACTTATCAAGATTATTCTTGTGGCGTTCACCTTGACTTATCAAACGAGACTTCCATCCTCGTTTGTGGCATCCTCAACTATACCAAGGTTCTAGCTTTGCTAAGCATAGGGTCGTGGTTTCCATCATTCTTGAAAAGATCTTGGGTTTGTTTTACCATTCTTGGTATTGGGTCTCGGCACATGTTGACCAGGTTCGTATCACAAGTTATACCATACATATGCATACTTGTTACAAACTAGTCTAGCAACCTAAGCATAGTCCAAAAGTAAGACAACTAAACTAGCAATATACAATCCACTATCTTTAGATCATCTTATACAATATAAACTTCAAAGTAAATACAATCCAACTGGTTCTAATATACAAGATAGCAAAAAAGAACTTCAACTCAGATATCATGGATAAGACTCTAGCACACAAGACTTCTCAACAAAAGGCACATTCTCAGCTTCCTGAGGGATGTACCCAAAGCTTGGCTCAGTTACACCTGATGACAATAAACAAATGAGGGTGAACTTATATATAACAAAGCTTAGTGAGGATTCAAAAGATGTTTTGAAAACCTACTTTACTACTAGGGAAATCATCCTATGAACAATAACACACATTAAACATCATTAACATCAACATTTTATTTCAAGCCACATAAATAACCATTCAATTGAGAAAGGATACACTAGTTGGTGTAGCTCTGTCACGCCCCAACTCGACCCCTCCTACGATCCGTCAGGACGCAACGGAATTTTGGCAGTATAACGACAGTAATTAAGACACCGAGGCTCTAAACCAACCTCTTTGCAACTCATACATCCAACTCCATAAACAATTCAACAATTAAACAACACAACCACAATATTCATTAAACATTCTTTTACCATTGCATCCATAGGTTATACGCCTCCGTTCCAACATTATACATTTACTATATAACATACATTTCCAAAATAGATTATAACCAATTCAGCAACCTAACCATGTTCCAAAACAAGACTACTAAATTAGCAATATACATAATTCTTATAATTGAATAAGTTATACAATATAACATATTACAACAAGTAAGACAAATTCATGGCAACGACTCCGGCACACAAGACTTGTCCACATAAAGCACATTCTCAGCTTCCTGAGGCACGTATCCGTAATCTTGATCAATAACACCTGTATGCATGCAATAATTGTGAGTGAGCTTATATAAAACAAGCCCAGTGAGGATCGATAGATCTTTAACAGTATTTACTATACTCCTTGGAAATCATCATTTGAGCTGTAAACACACAATAATCATCAATAACAATATAAGCATATTAACTATAATGACCAATCAATAAAGGATACTCTAGTTGGTGTAGCTTCAAACGCCATCACGATCTCAACCGACTTCTTATCATTCCCATGACACACACACCCAAGGTACCTCACGAGCCCTGCCCTCCATGGAATCTCCGCCCATGCGAGATAAGGGTAGCCTCTGGTAGTCATGCCGTTATCAACCTGACAGCCCGATGCTGCCCGAGAGGTGGCACACACATACCAAGACTCAGCAATAAAATAAACATTGACATCACAGGAGGATAACCTTTCACGTTGACTATCTCCCGGTTCATCAATAAACATTCAATAATCATCTTTTTATCAATATAACATCAAATAATCAATTAAACAATAAACAACTAAGTTAGATGACAAAGTAGGCCATCCAACCTAACATGCATTAAACACACAATCAAACCCTAGTCTAACCATTAACAACTCATAATTCAATCACTTAACACCACCCAATTATCTAAAGGCATATAACAACCCTTTAAAGAAAGACAACCTAAACTTATAATAATCATAACTTACATTCTACTAATCCAAACAACTCCAAACCAGTTCCTATCATTCACCCACTCAATCAACTACAATAGCCCCCTTAGAAACCAACCAAAATACATCCAAATCAAGCCCAACAACCCTAAAACCCTAATGTGCCTTGGCTGAAATTTCCGGACTTTCACATCGATATCAAAATCAAAATTTCGGCATTACAATGGCACTACCTCGTATTTAATAAAGTTTTACAAATCGACGGAAATTGATTCCAACCACTACAACTCAAAATATTCAACAAATAGCCAACAACTCAACTTTTAATACCCGAAAATAAAAATTCATGCTACAACGGTTCAAATCTTATATAAACGCATATAAACGATCCTTAGCATGCACTGAGCAATAATATAACATCAATTCAACTTTCTAACGGTTCAAAATTCAATTATATGCAAAAATATAAAAATGACATTTTGAGATCTAGAATTTTTCTCTCACCTTTGATCTGAAATAAGCCTAGATATGCGTGCAATGCGTGCCCAACAAGAGGAATCCAACTCGGTACGAAAAACTACGGACAAAAACTAGCATTTTCTATGAAATTTTGCTTTGAAAACCTTGAAAATCAACTTCTCTTTTCTCCCTTGAAGCTCTCGGCCATGTAGGTGTAAAATGAGTATGTTTTGTGCTTTGCAAGTGTGTGTTGATGTTATATTATGCAAAGTCAAACAAATTAAATCAAGGTCAAAGGTAAAAACTAGTTATTTTTAGTATTTTCTTGTCTTTTAATTCATTTTAGCTATTTCTTTGCTCAAAACATTTATGCAACACCTAAACTATCTCAAGTAATTTATTTTTAGGTGACAAGAAGTTTTACATTCAAACAATTCCACCCAAGTCGGCTCAAAACTCGTTTTTCACAAAAGACGGTGTAAAAACTCTTTTAAATTCCTAAGCCGATTTGAAATCTGTTTTAATCAAACACATGTCTATTAATGTCCGAGGACTAGGTTTTGAAACACTTAAAACAACTATGTAAAATTTTTAGCTGACATGCATCCAAAACATTATTCACAAAAATCGACGATAAAATTTCTGATTCCGTTTTTGATGAAAATTTCATGAATGCACATTTAGCATGTATTAGGAGTATTAATCACATATTTAGCACATTCTAGATCAAATAGCACATAAACAGGTTAATTCACACAAATAGAGGCAAAACACGCAAATCGAGGTTAAGATGAAAAGTGGGATTTCACAAGCTCCATACGCTATCACGATCTCAACCAACTTCTTGTAACTCCCATAATATATAACCAAGGTACCTCATCTAGCCCTTCCCTCCATGGCATCTCCGCCCATGCGAGCTGGGAGTAGTCTATGATAGTTATGCCGTTATCAACCTGACAGCCCAATGTTGTTTAAGAGGTGGCACACACTATCAAGACTCGTGACAATAATAATAAACATCTCATATTCTGGAAAGATAGAAAAGTAGGTTGTCCTCCAGATCATCATCAATCATCAATCAGTTAACAACATTTCAATCAACATAACATCAATTAAACAACTAACAACTAACAATTAAGTTAGATGACAAAGTAGGCCGCCCAACTTATTACACATATCAACATACATTCCAAACCCGATCCTACTCAATAACAATCCAAGAATTAACTACTCAAACACTACCACCCAACAAAAGACAACATTTTATTAATTCAAAGAAAAACTACTCAATCTTCCAACTTTCATAACTTACAATCTAGAAATCCAATAACCCCCAAACCACTTCCTATCACTCCACCACACATGCAACCACATTAACCCCACCGAAAACCAACCAAAAGCCATCCAAAGCAAGGCCAACAACCCTATTTTTGGCAATGCACCTAGGCTGAATTTTCGGACTTTTGCTACGACATCCAAATTGAAAATTCGGAATTACAACATTACTACGCAATAATTAACAAATTCATAGAAGCAACAACCATTCAATTCCAACCACTACAACAACTATTATTCAACTACAAGCCAATAAATTAATTTTAATGCCCGAAAATTAGAAATACATGCTACTACCGTTCAAAACAACTATAAATACATATAAATGGTCCTTGGAAACTACTGAGCAATAATCTAAAGACAATTTAACAAAACATTGGATAAAAATTCAACTATAGGAATTTGACAAGAAATAGCATTTCTAGATCTAAAATTTTTCTCTCACCTTTGATCCGAAACAATGCTAGGAATGCGAAGAACATATGCCCAACAAGCGGACTCTAACTCGGAATGAAAAGATTTGGACAAAAATTGAGTTTTCTAAGGAAAAATTGCTTTGAAAAACCTTGAAATTTTCCTCTCCTTTTCTCCTTCAACCTCACGGCAATGTGTGTGTAAAATAGGGTGTTTTTGCGTTGTTTTATTGTGTGTAGACAACTTATAAGCAAAAGTCAAAGCAAGCTTCAAGGTCAAAGTTTGATAACTTAAGTTATTTTAGTTGTTTTTGGCCAAAAATAGAAATATAAATAGGAAAAATCTCATATTTAGTCCCTATTGTTTGCAAAAAAAATTCAGTTTAGTCCTTATTATTTAAAATATCTCAATTTAATCCGTATTGTTTCCCTAAAAATTTTAATTTCATCCTTATTGTTTAAAGTTTCTCAATTTCATCCTTATTATTTTTCAATTTTCAATTTTGTCCTTATTATTTTTAAAAAGTCTCAAATTAGTCCCTATTGTTTCTCAAAATTTTTTAATTTAGTTATTGAATAATAGGGATGAATTTGAAACTTTAAGAAAATAATAAAGATGAGATTGAAACCTTTAAGAAACAATAGGGATAAAATTAAAACTTTTTGACAAACAATAGGGACTAAATTGAGACATTTTAAATAATAGGGACAAAATTAAAACTTTTGAGGAAACAACTTATATATATATATATACAATCAAGATATAATACTTATTTTTGCAAAAGAAGGTGTAAAATCCATTTAAATTCCTAATTTATTTCAGAAGCAGTTTTAATCAAACACGGGTCTATTAATATCCAAGGACTAGGTTTTCAAATGCTTAAAAGACCAGGTTCAAAATTTTAGCAGACATGTTTCAAAAATACTATTCACAAAACTCGACGATAAAATTTTAAATGTCGATTTTTATGAAAATTTCATGGATACTCACATAGCATGTAATAGGAGTAGAAATCACAAAATTAGCGCATTCTAAGTCAAATAACACATATACAAGTCAAAACACGCAATTTCACACAGAAGAAATTTGGGGTTTCACAATGTTGGTGACCAATTTTTATCTTGTTTTTGTTTTTGTAGGTTTCTGGTTATTAGCTTGTTGTAACAGAAGTTAAAACAAAATAAATAAACGTATGTAAACGGTAAAGACATTGAGATTTAACGTGGTTCAACCATGCGGTCTACGTCCACGGGACCTGTCCTGGTCTAACAAACCTGTTTCATTAATAAATCACAAGTTACAATATCAATGGACTTACACAAGTAAAGACTCCCTCTTGACTTCGACGCCTTGATGATTAACTCCTTAATGAACCTAGGTTTGGCGAGCTCCCCTCGACTTGCAACGTTCTCTCCCGAGAACTACACCTTCTTCTCTCGAAGAATGAATAAGACAATAAATGAATAAAAACTCTTCCTATCAAAAGATTAAAACAATATGCATAATGGAAGCATAAACAAGTTGTCTGTTTCAGCACTGCTGCAGCAACATATGTTATATCAGATTTCCACTGTTATTGCATTCTGTTGCAACGCATCGTCAATCTGTTGCAGCAAAACTTGACAGCTCTCAAGTCACGAATTTTCAGCTCTCTTTCGCACTTCTTTCTCTGCTTTTTTTTTTCACTTAGTCTGCACAACTTACAAACGTGTGAGGCTCTGTATATATGCTGAATTAGTTGCCTAAATCTCCACGAGGTAATCCGTGCTTGGGCCTTGAGATTTATGGAATGTCTTTGTCTCCAAGCAATTCTTGAATAAGGCAACCTTCCTTATTTGAAATAAGGAAACTTCAATCACCTTTAAGTAAATGCCAATTTTCCTTTTCAACTCTCTTGAAAATATAAGAAGTCTGTCAATCAAATCTCTCCTGTCACGCCCCAACTCGACCCCTCCTATAATCAGTCAGGACGCAACGGAATTTCGGCAGTATAACAACAGTAAATAGGACACTGAGACTCTAAACCAATGTGAAACCCCACTTTCCTACTTATCTCGTTTTACGTGTTATACCTCGTTTTGCGTGCATATGATCTGTTTATGTGCTATAGGACCTAGAAAGTTATAATTTTGATGTCAATACTCCTAATACGTGCTAAATGTGCATTCATGAAATTTTCATAAAAAACGGAGTCAGAAATTTTATCGTCGATTTTTAGTGAATAGTGTTTTCGAAACACGTCCGCTAAAATTTTGAAACTGGTCTTTTTAACCCTTCTAGACCTAGTCAACGGACTTTAATAGACCTGTGTTTGATGAAAACGGTTTTAAAATCGGCTTAAGAATTTATTAGGGTTTTTACACCGACTTTTGCGAAAATCGAGTTTTAAGCCGACTCGGGTGAAATTATTGGATTGTAAAACTTCTTGTCACCTAAAAATAATCCACTTGAGATATCTTGGGGGTTGCATAATTATTTTGAGCTTGGTGAGCAATAAAATGAGTTTAAAGTCATTAAAACACAAAAATACTAACTTAAACTACTTTGACTTAGCATTTTTTTTAATTGACTAAGCTTTTAATTATATATTGTCATCAACACACACTAAGCAAAGCACAAAACACACTCCACACACACACAAAGGGCCGAGAGGTTGAGGGAGAAAAAGGAAGAGAAAAACTCAAGCTTTTCAATCAATTTTTCAAAGAAAAACCTAGTTTTTGTCCGTAGAACTTCGCACTGACTTGGATTCTGCTTGTTGGGCACGCATAGCACGCATTCCTAGGCTTATATCGCATCAAAGGTGAGAGAAAAATTCTAGATCTCAAAATGCCATTTTTATGTTTTTGCGTATAAATGAAGATTGAACCGTTAGAATTGAAATCTGATGATAGATTATTGCTCCTTGCATGCTAGGGATCATTTTGATGCAATACTACGAATTTCTGTCGGATGTAGCATAATTTTTATTTTCCGGGTATTTAATTTTGATTAAAATGTTCAAAGTTGAATTAAATGAGTTGTGTTGATCGAAATCGATTGCCGTCGATTTCTAAATACTTGATAATTACGTGTTAGCGCTGTTGTAATGCCGAATTTTCGATTACATTGTTCGTGTGAAAATCCGGAAAATCCAGCCAAGACATCCTAGGGTTTTAGGGTTATCGGGCATGATTTGGAGGTGTTATGGTGGATTTCCGAGAGGGCTAATGTAGTAGGTTGAATGGGTGAGTGATAGAAACTGATTTGGCAATGTTTGGATTAGTAGATTGTAAGTTATGAATTTTAGAAGTTTAGGTTGTCATTCTTTAATTTCTTGAACGATGCCTTTAGATGGTTGGGTGGTGTTCGAGTGTTGAATGGTGAGTTGTTGATGAGTAATTTAGGGTTTAATTGTGTATATTATGCATGTCCGGTTAGATGGCCTACTTTGTCATCTAACTTCGTTGTTTGTTGTTTAAGTTAATATTGATGTTATATTGATGTTATTGATTGATTATTATTGAGTTCGGGAATCGGGCACTTTCGTTGCTGATCTCCCAATTGATTGATTGATGATTGATGATTATGGAGTCTTGGTATGTGTGTGCCACCTCTCGGGCAGCGTTGGGCTGTCGGGTTGATAACGGCATGACTGCCATAGGCTACCCCCAGCTCGCATGACGGAGGTGTCATGGAGGGAGGGGCTAGTGAGGTACCTCGGGTGCGTGAGTAATGGGGAGTTATAAGAAGAACGGTTGAGATCGTGATGGCGTTTGGAGCTACACCAAATAGAGTATCCTTTATTGATTGGTTATATAGTTATGTGATGATAATGTTATTATTGTTGTTGTGTGTTTACTTGCTCAAAGGACTAAATCCAAGGAGCATAGTGAATACTGTCGAGATCTATCGGATCCTCACTGAGCTTATGTATATAAGCTCACTCTCTATTATTGCATGCTTACAGGTGTTGCAGAGCCGGATTACGGGTACGTGCCTCCTGAGGAGGAAAATGTGCCTTACGTGGACGAGTCATATGTTCCTGAGTCTTATCCATGATTATATGTTGTTTAATGTCATGTATATTAGCTTAATAGACTTTTATATGCTTTATGGATCTTATTGTAATAGATGTTGAAAGATGATGATCCATATGATGTTAACTTAGTGGCTTTCTTTTGTCTATGGTTAAGTTGTTAGATGGGTGTCAACTTATTTTTGAAATGTATGATAAGGTTGAGGTATTGTATGTTATGTTGGAACGGAGGCAGATAACGAAGACTGATTATTGTATATTACGGTTATGTTGTGTTTTGTTATGCTGTTGAGGAGTTGTTGTTTCTATGGTTATAGAATTGGATGTTTAATGTTATTAATGAGGTTGGTTTAGAAATTCAGAAATCTATTTACTGTCGTTACACTGCCGAAATTCTGTTGCGTCCTGACTGATTGTAGGTGGGGTCGAGTTGAGGCGTGACATATAAGTGGTATCAGAGCGCATGTTAGTTGTCAGCCGGGGTATTCTCGGAATGTGGGTAATGGTCTTAGCATGAAATATGTGTGAAAAGAAAGAAAAGTGAATTATGTATTGATATGACTAAATGATTAAGTGATTATGTGATTTAAGTGCTTATGTGATTATGTGATCAATTTGTTTATGTGATTGAAACTTATGTGATCTATGTGCTTTATATGAGTTTGTTGTTTATGTGTTAAAAGTTGTATATAACCTGTTTATGTGCTATAACCTGTGCTAACTCTTTGATTAGTACGATGGCCGGTAGACCGAGGACTCGTGGTAGGCCCGAGATTGTAGATGAGGTTCCTGGTAATGTGGCACAGGGCAGTGATAGGGGTGATGTCAGGTTAGGGTCAGCAATGGATCGGATTGCAGATTTGATGGCTGGGCAGGCCCAGTTGTTAGCAGGTCAGGCTGTTCAGACTCAGGCGTTGCAGGCTCAGATACAGAATGTACAGGGAGGTAATCACGGTCGAGGTACTATGAAGGAGTTTCTGGGGTACTATCCTCCTAGATTTCAGGGAGAGCCTGATGATAGGAAGGCCGAGTCGTGGATTAGTAAGTTAGAGAAAATTTTTGATTCTCTCGGGTACACTGATGAGAGGAAGGTGACTTGTGCTGTCTATTTGCTTGATGATGAGGCAGAGGAATGGTGGCGCACTGTGAGAGCTAGTTGGGAGACCCGGGGTGTTCCGTATGTTTGGGATACCTTTCTGACTGCTTTTAGGGATAAGTATGTCCCGAGGGTTGCACGGGAGAGGAGAGAGGCTGAGTTCTTGTCTTTGGTACAGGGGGATTCTACTGTGGCTCAGTATGAGGCTACATTCACTAGGTTGTCCCGGTATGCACCGGAGTTTGTAGATGTGGAGGAGAGGAAGACCCGTAGATTTATGTTGGGATTGAGGCCCGAGATTCAGGATGCAATGGCTCTGAATCGCTATGATATCTTCACTGAGGCTTTTGATGCAGCTTCTAGGTTAGAGAAGAGGAAAGGGGATCAGATTGTCTCCAGTCAGCCTAGTAAGAGGCCGTATCAGCCACAGGGCCAGCAGGTTATATATAGGCCTCCAGTACAGCAGGTTGTCTACAGGCCACCAGCCCAGCAGAGTTCTTATAGGCCACAGGGTCAGCAGAGTTACTATCGGCCTCAGTTTCAGTAGAGGCCATATCAGGTTCAGACTCAGTATAGGCCAACCCAGTCTCAGGGTCAGTACAGGCCTAGTGTGGTGAGACCTCAGCAGCAGGCTGTATCAGCTGCTTCATCAGCTTCTGGTTCTTCTAGAGGCAGTGTTAGTGCCACATCATCGCAGTGTAATTACTGCAAGCGCCCAGGGCATGTGGAGTCCGACTGCAGGGTAAAGGCAGGGACATGTTTGGGTTGTGGTAGCATCGAGCATAGGGCGAAGGATTGCCCTAGATATGCGAGGACTGAGGGTCGGGCAACGACTCAGGGTTACCAGGGTAGGCCTATGGGTAGTGTACCATAGCAGCAGTGGGTTCTGGCTCGGGCTTATGCAGTTGATATGGAGGAGATGCCTGAGGAGACTGCAGTGGTGGAAGGTAACTTCCTTATACTTGATCAACTTGTTAAAGTGTTGATTGATTCTGGTGCTACGCATTCTTTCATTACTCCTGCTTGTGTGCAACGTGTTAAATTGCAACCTGAAAGATTGCCTTATGTGGTTGAGATTAGTACCTCTTTGACTGATAAGTATATTACTGGCTTAGTATGTAAGGATTGTATAATACATGTTAAGGGGCATAATTTTCATTCGGACCTTATTTTATTTCCTATCCGGGGGTTTGATGTTATTCTGGGTATGGATTGGCTTTCTAAGTATGATGCCCAGTTGAACTGTAGAACCAAGGTAGTACAGTTTCGTTTGCCAAATCAGCCAATAGTAGAGGTAGCGGGTAACCGGGGTGCTAAGACGAGTTTTGTTATCTCAGCAACTAAAGCCGTTAAGTTGGTGAGTAAGGGGTGTTCGGGTTATCTAGCTTATTTGATCAACAAGCCATCTGATAAGCTACAGCTAGAGGAAGTCCCTATTATCCGGGAATATCCTAATGTATTTCCCGAGGAGTTGCCAGGATTGCCGCCAGAGAGGGATATAGAGTTTGTGATTAATCTTGTTCCCGGTACTCAACCTATTTCTAAATCGGCGTACCGGATGGCACCAGCTGAGTTGAAGGAGTTGAAGACTCAGTTACAGGAGTTATTGAAGAAAGGATTCATTCAGCAGAGTTCTTCACCTTGGGGAGCTCCTGTTTTATTTGTGAAGAAGAAGGATGGTACTTTGAGATTGTGTATTGATTACCGTGGTTTGAATCAGGTGACCATCAAGAATAAATATCCTTTGCCACTGATTGATGAGTTGTTTGATCAACTTCAGGGAGCCAAAGTCTATTCTAAATTTGATTTGAGGCAGGGGTATTATCAGCTTCGGATTCGTACGGAGGATGTTCCGAAGTCTGCCTTCAGGACTCGGTACGGGCATTATGAGTTTGTTGTTATGCCCTTTGGTTTGACCAATGCACCGGCAGCATTCATGGATCTTATGCATCGAGTCTTTCAGCCGTACTTGGACCAGTTCGTGGTGATTTTTATTGATGATATCTTGGTCTATTCTAAATCTGAATCGGAGCACGAGCAACATCTACGGCTTGTATTAGAGAAGTTGCAGGAGCATCAGTTGTTTGCCAAGTTCAGCAAATGTGAATTTTGGCTGCAACGGATTTCTTTTCTTGGCCATGTTATTACACAGAGCGGTATTTCCGTAGATCCCACTAAGATTGAATCGGTGATGTCTTGGAAGCGGCCGGAGAGTATTACGATGTCCGTAGCTTTCTTGGCTTGGCGGGTTATTACCGTAGGTTTGTCAAGGACTTCTCGAAGATTGCGGGGCCACTGTCTAAGTTGACTCAGAAACGGACTATCTTTAATTGGGATGAGAAGTGTGAGAGTGGATTTCAGGAGTTGAAAAAGAGGTTAACTACCGCTCCAGTACTTGCTCTACCAGAGGGGATCGATAATATGGTCATTTACAACGATGCATCCAAGGAGGGCTTGGGATGTGTTCTTATGCAGGATGGCCGAGTTATTGCCTATGCTTCTCGAAAGTTGAAGCCTTATGAAGAAAATTATCCGACTCATGATCTTGAGTTGGCAGCAGTTGTCTTTGCACTCAAGAAATGGCGTCATTATCTGTGGGGAAGTAAGTTTGAAATTTTCACTGATCATAAGAGTCTGAAGTACTTGTTCTCACAGAAGGAGTTGAATATGCGCCAGCGGAGGTGGATGGAGCTTCTTGGAGATTATAATTGTTCTATCAATTATCTGCCTGGAAAGGCAAATGTTGTGGCAGATGCTCTCAGCCGGAAGGCTAGTATTTCTTGTTTGGCTGTCAAGAAGTGGGAGGTTCTTGAGGAGTTTAGTTATTGGAGACCAGAGTTCACTCAGGTTGGGGTGATGTGTTCACATCTCCGTATTCAGCCTTTATTATTGTCTCAGATCAGGGAAGCTCAGCAACTTGATGTTAAACTTCAGAAGATCAAGGATCAGATCACGGGTGATCAGTCTGACTTCAAACTGCATGAGGACGGTATTCTTCGGTTTCGGAACAGGGTTTGTGTTCCCGATGAACCGGGCTTGAGGCGAGGTATTCTAGAGGAAGCTCATAATTCTAAATATACTATTTATCCCGGTGGAACCAAGATGTATCGGGATTTAAAGCAACATTACTGGTGGAACAACATGAAGAGGGAGGTTGCTCAGTTTGTATCTAGATGTTTGACTTGTCAGAGAGTAAAAGCCGAGCATCAACGACCTGCAGGTTTGTTTCAACCGTTGGCTATACCAGAGTGGAAATGGGAGCATATTACGATGGACTTCGTCACTGGGTTGCCTAGATCACCGAGGGGTAATGATGCAGTTTGAGTTGTCGTGGATCGTTTGACGAAGATAGCTCATTTTATTGCCATGAAGATGGGAGATGAGGTTACAAAGTTGACGGACCTTTATCTGGATCAGATTGTTAGACTTCACGGGATTCCATCTAGTATTGTCTCAGATCGAGATCCTCGATTTACTTCTCGTTTGTGGGAGAAACTTTAGGAGACTTTGGGTACTCAGCTTAATTTCAGTACATCGTATCATCCACAGACCGACGGTCAGTCTGAGCGGACTATTCAGATTCTGGAAGATATGTTTAGGGCTTGTGTTCTGGACTTTGGGAAGAACTGGGAGAAACATCTACCAATTATCGAGTTTGCCTATAACAATAGTTATCAAGCTACTATTGGGATGACACCTTTCGCAGCTCTTTACGGTCGTAAGTGTCGTTCACCTTTATATTGGGATGAGGTAGGAGAAATGAAGACTGTTGATCCGACTATTATGCCAGAACTTCTTGAGAAGATTGAGAATGTTCAGTTGATCAGGCAGAGAATGCTTACGGCGCAGAGTAGATTCAAGAGTTATGCTGATAAGCGTCGTCGAGACTTAGAGTTTGCAGTCGGAGATCGGGTTTTCTTGAGATTGTCTCCTCGAAAGGGGTTTGCTCGTTATGGTAAAGGTGGAAAGCTGAGTCCGAGATTTGTTGGGCCGTTTGAGATTACTGGCAGGGTTGGTAAGTTGGCATATCGGTTGGCTTTACCGGAGAACTTCTCTAATGTCCACGATGTATTTCACGTGTCTAATTTGCGAAAATATAATCCAGATCCTTCTCATATTCTTGAGCCAGAGCCGTTACAGCTTCGAGAGAATTTGACTTATGACGAGCGTTCGATTCGTATTCTAGATCAGATGGACCGAGAGTTGAGGTCGAAGAGGATTCCGATGGTTAAGGTGTTGTGGAAGCATCACGGCATTGAGGAAGCTACGTGGGAGAGACGAGATCAGATGCAGCAGCAATACCCAGATCTATTCCGTACATCAAGTAAGAATTTCGAGGACGAAATTTCTATAAGGAGGGGAGAATGTGAAACCCCACTTTCCTGCTTATCTCGTTTTACGTGCTATACCTCGTTTTGCGTGCATATGATCTGTTTATGTGCTATAGGACCTAGAAAGTTATAATTTTGATGTCAATACTCCTAATACGTGCTAAATGTGCATTCATGAAATTTTCATCAAAAACGGAGTCAGAAATTTTATCGTCGATTTTTAGTGAATAGTGTTTTCGAAACACGTCCGCTAAAATTTTGAAACTGGTCTTTTTAACCCTTCTAGACCTAGTCAACGGACTTTAATAGACCTGTGTTTGATGAAAACGGTTTTAAAATCGGCTTAAGAATTTATTAGGGTTTTTACACCGACTTTTGCGAAAATCGAGTTTTAAGCCGACTCGGGTGAAATTATTGGATTGTAAAACTTCTTATCACCTAAAAATAATACACTTGAGATATCTTGAGGGTTGCATAATTATTTTGAGCTTGGTGAGCAATAAAATGAGTTTAAAGTCATTAAAACACAAAAATACTAACTTAAACTACTTTGACTTAGCATTTTTTTTAATTGACTAAGCTTTTAATTATATATTGTCATCAACACACACTAAGCAAAGCACAAAACACACTCCACACACACACAAAGGGCCGAGAGGTTGAGGGAGAAAAAGAAAGAGAAAAACTCAAGCTTTTCAATCAATTTTTCAAAGAAAAACCTAGTTTTTGTCCGTAGAACTTCGTACCGACTTGGATTCTGCTTGTTGGGCACGCATAGCACGCATTCCTAGGCTTATATCGCATCAAAGGTGAGAGAAAAATTCTAGATATCAAAATGTCATTTTTATGTTTTTGCGTATAAATGAAGATTGAACCGTTAGAATTGAAATCTGATAATAGATTATTGCTCCTTGCATGCTAGGGATCATTTTGATGCAATACTACGAATTTCTGTCGGATGTAGCATAATTTTTATTTTCCGGGTATTTAATTTTGATTAAAATGTTCAAAGTTGAATTAAATGAGTTGTGTTGATCGAAATCGATTGCCGTCGATTTCTAAATACTTGATAATTACGTGTTAGCGCTGTTGTAATGCCGAATTTTCGATTACATTGTTCGTGTGAAAATCCGAAAAATCCAGCCAAGACATCCTAGGGTTTTAGGGTTATCGGGCATGATTTGGAGGTGTTATGGTGGATTTCCGAGAGGGCTAATGTAGTAGGTTGAATGGGTGAGTGATAGAAACTGATTTGGCAATGTTTGGATTAGTAGATTGTAAGTTATGAATTTTAGAAGTTTAGGTTGTCATTCTTTAATTTCTTGAACGATGCCTTTAGATGGTTGGGTGGTGTTCGAGTGTTGAATGGTGAGTTGTTGATGAGTAATTTAGGGTTTAATTGTGTATATTATGCATGTCCGGTTAGATGGCCTACTTTGTCATCTAACTTCGTTGTTTGTTGTTTAAGTTAATATTGATGTTATATTGATGTTATTGATTGATTATTATTGAGTTCGGGAATCGGGCACTTTCTTTGCTTATCTCCCAATTGATTGATTGATGATTGATGATTATGAAGTCTTGGTATGTGTATGCCACCTCTCAGGCAGCGTTGGGCTGTCGGGTTGATAACGGCATGACTGCCATAGGCTACCCCCAGCTCGCATGACGGAGGTGTCATGGAGGGAGGGGCTAGTGAGGTACCTCGGGTGCGTGAGTAATAGGGAGTTATAAGAAGAACGGTTGAGATCGTGATGGTGTTTGGAGCTACACCAAATAGAGTGTCCTTTATTGATTGGTTATATAGTTATGTGATGATAATGTTATTATTGTTGTTGTGTGTTTACTTGCTCAAAGGACTAAATCCAAGGAGCATAGTGAATACTGTCGAGATCTATCTGATCCTCACTGAGCTTATGTATATAAGCTCACTCTCTATTATTGCATGCTTACAGGTGTTGCAGAGCCGGATTACGGGTACGTGCCTCTTGAGGAGGAAAATGTGCCTTACGTGGATGAGTCATATGTTCCTGAGTCTTATCCATGATTATATGTTGTTTAATGTCATGTATATTAGCTTAATAGACTTTTATATGCTTTATGGATCTTATTGTAATAGATGTTGAAAGATGATGATCCAAATGATGTTAACTTAGTGGCTTTCTTTTGTCTATGGTTAAGTTGTTAGATGGGTCTCAACTTATTTTTGAAATGTATGATAAGGTTGAGGTATTGTATGTTATGTTGGAACGGAGGCAGATAACGAATACTGATTATTGTATATTACGGTTATGTTGTGTTTTGTTATGTTGTTGAGGAGTTGTTGTTTGTATGGTTATAGAATTGGATGTTTAATGTTATTAATGAGGTTGGTTTAGAACCTCGGAAATCTATTTACTGTTGTTACGCTGCCGAAATTCCGTTGCGTCCTGACTGATTGTAGGTGGGGTCGAGTTGGGGCGTGACAACCAACCTCATTAGAACAATCATACTTCAACTCCACAAACCATACAACAAACAACTCCTCAATAAAATAACAACATACATCATAACCATATTATACAATAATCATTCTTCGTTATACGCCTCCGTTCCAACATAATACATAAACCTTAATATACATTGCAAAATATATTGATACCAACCTAGCAACCTAAACATAGACAAAAGAAAGACTACTAAGATAGCATCAACTAATTCATTATCTTTTCAACATCTTTTACATCATGAACTACAAAGCATATAAAAGTCTACTAAGTTAATATACAAGATAGCAAAACAATACAACATCAAGGATAAGACTCCGAAACATAAGACTTATCCACGTAAGGCACATTTTCCTCTTCAGGAGGCACGTACCCGTAATCCTGCTCAAGTACACCTATAAGCATGCAATAATAGAGAGTGAGCTTATATAAAATAAGCCCAGTGAGAATCTGATAGATCTCTAACAGTATTTATTATACTCCTTGGAAATGATCCTTTGAGCAAGTAAACACACAATAACGTAAATAATACTATCATCACATAATCTATAATGACCATTCAATAAAGGATACACTAGTTGGTGTAGCTCCAAATGCCATCACGATCATAACAGCCTTCTTATGACTCCCATAAACTCACGCACCCGAGGTACCCCAATAACCTCTCCCTCCATGACACCTCCGTCATGCGAGCTGGAGGCAGTCTCTGATAGTCATGCCGCTATCAACCTGGCAGCCCGATGCTACCTGAGAGGTGGCACATACATACCAAAGACTCAACAATAATAATAAACATCAATCATTCACAGGAGGACAGTCTAGTAGAACTACCTATCTCCCGGCATCAATCACCAATCAATAATCATCAATAATTATATTATCATCATAATAACATCAATAATCAATTTAACAACAAATAACTAAGTTAAATGACGAAGTAGACCATCCAATCGAACAGGCATTAAACACACAATCAAACCCTAATTTACCCATCATCAACTCATAATTCAATCACTCAAACCACACCCAATCAACTAAAGGCATAATTTAACATTTTAAAGAAAGACAACCTAAACTTCAAATATTCATATCTTACATTCTACTAATCCAAACAACTCCAAATTAGTTTCTATCACTCACCCATTCAATCAACTACATTAGTCCCCTCGGAAACCAACCAAAACATATCCAAATCATGCCCAATAACCCTAAAACCCTAGTGTGTCATGGCTGAAATTTCCAGATTTTAGCACCGACCTCGCAATCGAAAATTCGGCATTACAACGGTGCTACCACGTAATTAACAAACTTTTAGAAATCGATGGCAATCGATTCCGATTAACACAACTCAAAATAATCAACATTTAGCAAATTAATCAACTTTAAATACCCGAAAATAAATAATTATGCTACAACGGTTGAAATCTCGTAAGATTACATATAAATGATCCCTAGCATGCATGGAGCAATAATCTAACATCAAATTAACATTTTAACGGTTCAATAATCAATTCTACGCAAAAATATAAAAGATGAGTTTTGAGATCTAGAATTTTTCTCTCACATTTGATGCGATATAAGCCTAGAAATGCGTGCAATGCGTGCCCAACAAGCGGAATCCAACACGGCATGAAGTTCTACGGACAAAAACTAGCTTTTTCTTTGAAAATTTGCTTGAAAAACCTTTGAAATTTCTCTATATTTTCCCTCTCCTTCCTCACGGCAATGTGTGTGCAAATGAGTGTGTTTTTGTGCTTTGCTTGTGTGTGTTGGTGATATATGCATAATAGTCAACATTTTAAATGAAAGTCAAAGTTGAAACTTTAGTATTTTTAGTGTTTTCTTGACTTTAAATTCATTTTCTTGATCATCAATATTCAAAACAATTATTCAACACCCAAGATAGCTCAAGTAGGTTATTTTTAGGTGACAAGAAGTTTTACAATCAAACAATTTCACCCGAGTCGGCTTAAAACTCGATTTTTTGCAAAAGTCGGTGTAAAAACCCTAATAAATCCCTAAGCTGATTTGAAATCCGTTTTCAACAAACACAGGTCTATTAAAGTCCGAGGACTAGGTCTAGAAGGGTTAAAAAGACCAGTTTCAAAATTTTAGCGGACGTGTTTCGAAAATACTATTCATTAAAAGTCAACGATAAAATTTTTGACTCCGTTTTTTATAAAAATTTAATGAATACACATTTAGCATGTTCTAGGAGTATTAATATCAAAATTATCACATTCTAAGTCATATAGCACATAAACAGATCAATTCATGCAAAACAAGAATAAACACGCAAAATGAGACATGATAGAAAAGTGGAGTTTCACATTCTCCTCCCCTTAAAAAAAATTTCGCCCTCGAAATTCTTACTTGATGTACTGAATAGATCTGGGTACTGCTGTTGCATCTGATCTCGTCTCTCCCAAGTAGCTTCCTTAATGCCGTGATGCTTCCACAACACCTTAACCATCGGAATCTTCTTCGACCTCAACTCTCGTTCCATTTGATCAAGAATACGAATCGGACGCTCGTCATAAGTTAGATTCTCACGAAGCTGTAACAGCTCTTGCTCAAGAATATGAGAAAGATCCGGATTATATTTCCGCAAATTAGACACGTGAAATACATCGTAGACATTAGAGAAATTTTTCGGTAAAGCCAACCGATATGCCAACTTACCAACCCTGCCGGTAATCTCAAACGGCCCAACAAATCTCGGACTCAGCTTACTACCTTTACCATAACGAGCAAACCCCTTACGAGGAGACAATCTCAAGAAAACCCGATCTCCGACTACAAACTCCAAGTCCCGACGATGCTTATCAGCATAACTCTTGAATCTACTCTGCGCCGTAAGCATTCTCTGCCTGATCAACTGAACATTCTCGATCTTCTCAAGAAGCTCTGGCATGAGAGTCGGATCAATAGTCTTCATCTCCCCTACCTCGTCCCAATATAAAGGTGAACGGTACTTACGATCGTAAAGAGCTACGAAAGGTGCCATCCTAATAGTAGCTTGATAACTATTGTTATAGGCAAACTCGACAAGTGGTAGATGTTTCTCCCAGTTCTTCCCGAAGTCCAGAACACAAGCCCTAAGCATATCCTCCAGAATCTGAATAGTCCGCTCAGACTGACCGTTGGTCTGTGGATGATACACGGTACTGAAATTCAACTGAGTACCCAAGGTCTCCTAAAGTTTCTCCCACAAACGAAAAGTAAATCGAGGATCTCGATCTGAGACAATACTAGTAGGAATCCCGTGAAGTCTAACAATCTGATCCAAATAAAGACCTGTCAACTTTGTAACTTCATCTCCCATCCTCATCGAAATAAAGTGAGCTGTCTTCGTCAAATGATCCACGACAACCCAAACTGCATCATTACCCCTCGGTGTTCTAGGCAAACCAGTGATGAAATCCATCGTAATATGTTCCCACTTCCACTTTGGTATAGCCAACGGCTGAAGTAACCCTGCAGGTCGTTGATGCTCGGTTTTCACCCTCTGACAAGTCAAACATCTAGATACAAACTGAGCAACCTCCCTCTTCATGTTATTCCACCAATAGTGTTGCTTCAAATCCCGATACATCTTGGTTCCACAGGGATGAATAGTGTAGTTAGAATTATGAGCTTCCTCCAGAATACCTCGCTTCAAGCTCGGTTCATCGGGAACACAAACCCTGTTCCGAAACCAAAGAATATTGTCCTCATGTAGTTTAAAGTCAGACTGATCATCTGTGATCTGATCCTTGATCTTCTGAAGTTTAACATCCAGTTGCTGAGCTTCTCTGATCTGAGATAATAATAAAGGCTGAATACGAAGATGTGAATATATCACCCCAACCTGAGTCAACTCCGACCTCCAATAAGTGAACTCCTCAAGAACTTCCCATTTCTTGACAGCCAAACAAGCAACACTCGTCTTCCGGCTGAGAGCATCTGCTATAACATTTGCCTTGCCAGGCAGATAATTGATAGAACAATTATAATATCCAAGAAGCTCCATCCACCTCCGCTGACGCATATTCAACTCCTTCTGTGAGAACAAGTACTTCAGACTCTTATGATCAGTGAAAATCTCGAACTTACTGCCCCACAGATAATGACGCCACTTCTTCAGTGCGAAGACAACTGCTGCCAACTCAAGATCATGAGTCGGATAATTCACCTCATAAGGCTTCAACTTCCTAGAAGCATAGGCAATAACTCGGCTATTCTGCATAAGAATACATCCCAAGCCCTCCTTGGATGCATCCCTATAAATAACCATATAATCCGTCCCCTCTGGTAGAGCAAGTACTGGAGCGGTAGTCAACCTCTTTTTCAGCTCCTGAAATGCACTCTCACACTTCTCATCCCAATTAAAGATAGTCCGTTTCTGAGTCAACTTAGAAAGTGGCCCAGCAATCTTCGAGAAGTCCTTTACAAATCAGCGGTAATAACCCGCCAAATCAAGAAAGCTACGGACCTCAGAAATATTCTCTGGCCATTTCCAAGACATCACCACTTCAATCTTAGTGGGATCTACAGATATACTGCTCTGTGTAATCACGTGGCCAAGAAAAGATATGCGTTGCAGCCAAAATTCACATTTGCTGAACTTGGCAAACAACTGATGCTCCGGCAGCTTCTGTAAGACAAGCCATAGATATTACTCGTGCTCCGATTCAGATTTAGAATAGACCAAGATATCATCAATAAAGATTACCACGAACTGGTCTAAATACAGCTGAAAAACCCAATGCATAAGATCCATGAATGCTGCCAGTGCATTAGTTAATCCAAAGGACATACCAACAAACTCATAATGCCCGTACCGAGTCCTGAAGGCAGACTTTGGAACATCATCCATACGAATCCGAAGCTGATAATACCCCTGCCTCAAATCAAATTTAGAATAGACTTTGGCTCCCTGAAGTTGATCAAACAACTCGTCAATCAGTGGCAAAGGATATTTGTTCTTGATGGTCACCTGATTCAAACCACGATAATCAATACACAATCTCAATGGACCATCCTTCTTCTTCACAAATAAAACAAGAGCTCCCCAAGGTGAAGAACTCTGCTGAATAAATCCTTTCTCCAATAACTCCTGCAACTGAGTTTTCAACTCCTTCAACTCAGCTGGTGCCATCTGGTACGCTGATTTAGAAATAGGTTGAGTACCGGGAACAAGATTGATCACAAACTCCACATCTTTCTCTGGTGGTAACCCTGGCAACTCCTCAGAAAATACATTGGGATATTCCTGAATAATAGGGACTTCCTCCAGTTGTAGCTTATCAAATGGCTTGTTGTCAACTAAGCTAGATAACCTGAACACCCCTTACTCACCAACTTAATAGCCTTAGTTGCTGAGATAACAAAGCTCGTCTTAGCACCCCGATTCCCTACTACTTCAACTACTGGCTGATCTGGCAAACAAAACTGTACTACCTTGGTTCTACAGTTCAACTGGGCATCATACTTAGAAAGCCAATCTAAATCCAAGATAACATCATACCCCCGGATAGGAAATAAGATAAGGTCCGAAGGAAAATTATACCCCTTAACATATATTATACAATCCTTACATACTAAGCCAGTCACATACTTATCAGTCAAAGAGGTACTAATCTCAACCAAATAAGGCAATCTTTCAAGTTGCATATTAACACGTTGCACACAAGCAGGAGTAATGAAAGAATGCGTAGCACCAGAATCAATCAACACTCTAACAAGTTGATCAAGTATAAGGAAGTTACCTTCCACCACTACAGTCTCCTCAAGCATCTCCTTTAAGTCAACTGCGTAGGCCCGAGCCTGAAACCGCTGTTGCTAAGGTGCACTGGCCGCAGGTCAGCCTTGATAACCCTGAGTCGCTGTCCGACCCTTAGTCCTCGAATATCTAGGGCAATCCCTCGCCCTGTGCTGATTGTTGTCGCATCCTAAACACGTCCCTGCCTTCACTCTGCAATCGGCCTTCACATGCCCCATGCGCTTGCAGTGTGTACACTGCGGTGATGATGCACTAACACTGCCCATGGAAGAACTAGAAGCTGAAGAAACGGCTGAACCAGCCTGCTGCTGAGGCCTTACCAAATAGGCCTATACTGACCCAGAGACTGGGCTGGCCTAAACTAAGACTGAACCTGATATGACCCCTGCTGAAACTGAGGCCGATAATAACTCTGCTGACCCTGTGGCCCAAAAGAACCTTACTGAGCTGGTGGTTTGTACACAACCAGCTGTACGGGAGGCCTAAACATGCCCTGCTGAAATTGCGGCTGATACGGCCTCTTACTGGGCTGACTAGACACAAGCTGATTCCTCTTTCTCTTTTTTAACCTAGAAGCTGCATCAAAAGCCTCAGTGAATATATCATATCGATTCAGAGCCATCGCATCCTGAATCTCGGGCCTCAACCCCAACATAAATCTACGAGTCCTCCGCTCCTCATCAGCCACATACTCCGGTGCATACAGGGACAATCGAGTATAGGTGGCCTCATATTGAGCCACTGAAGTATCTCCCTGCACTAAGGCTAGAAAATCTGCCTCTCTCTGTCACGCCCTGACCCGACCCTGCAAAAGGCCAAGCCAGGACCCGACACATGGACGGAGTCTCCTCTGTACCGTGGACGATCCGAAAACCCTACATTCAACATAATATTCACGAAACCACAATAATCATTTGAAACAAATCAACTTTCTTTTAGAAAACATACATCTTCTCATTAAACAACTTTGCAACCCAAAAGTGTCATGCATACTACACAAGTATTCGTGCCACTAAGCAGTTAAACCATTAGCATGCAGTTCTTACTAGTCACGTGAGTATATCTTTACAACTTTACAACCTTTAAACTTTTACAACATAAGACCATAGTGGCCTCAAACTAGAAATTACATACAAGGCTACAAGCCTCAAAATGAAGCGTCAACCAACCAATATACACATCAAGCATGGCCCGCACAAAAGACTGGCAACCAACCACCAGCTAAGCAAAAAAAGTGCCATCAAGGAAACACCTCCACTTGCTCATCCTCCTCAATTACCTCAATAGGATCCGCTTCAACTACTCCTGTAAAATATAGTATAAAAAGGAATGAGCAAAAACTATTGCTCAGCGAGGGTAATTGGTCTCAAGGACGGAGGTGAGAGGAGAATGCAATGCAAATAGTCAAGTAGATCAATCAGTTATCATATAGAGATATAAGCAAAGCCAACAATAAATCAAGACAATCATTAAGACTATAACCATTCAATTAAATGATACAATTCACTTTCCACGAGCAACTTTCAATCACGAATCCGATGACGACGCGCCGGCCCAACCACCTTATAACTTCAGTTTGGAATACCCCGGAAGTATCCAATCAATTCTACAACCCAAATCTCCCTGGGAGGCAACCCAAGCAAGAAAGGGAATAGGGCAACCAACCCTAGCAACCCGAGGCTACCCAGAGAGGCCCATCATACCGCCTCTGACTCTATGAATGCAATACAATATACAATGCAACAATCGAGCAATCGAGCAATAAAGCCACACGTGGGAGAATAACAAAGTAGGTTACTCTAGCACGCAATAACAACATTTGATAAACATTTCAATCATAATCATCTTTAACAAGCATAACAAGCAATAATAATCATTCTACGGCATAACAATATGAAAACCAACAAAATCACAAAACGACCCCAATTTTCAAAACGCTACTACTTTCAAACGAGCCACGAGTTTTGAAAACCGACTTCATCATTCCTCCTAGGTCACCATAAGGCATGTCTAAAGACCACGAAACCCTACTTTATCCTAGAATTCCAGCAAAGCCCCAATTTTTCCATTTGCTCGTTTGAACTACAGCTACCCTAACCAAACACCCAACCAACGCCATAACCACACCAAAAGTGCTTCCATGGCCTCCCGAGACAACACCATCACGCAAAACGAAGAAACGCTAAACTCGACCAAAACAACCCCAACATGTACCAAGGCATTTTTCTCTGTTTTTTCATTACACAACCCAAACAAATCTTGCATTTAGGCATTCTAACATATCTAGCATCTTTTCACATCAACAGAACGCAAAACGGAACAACTTTTACGAAACGGGAGTTTACTATTCATAATTTACTATTCCATTGTCAATTTAAATTGCAATTTCGATATTCAACCGCAGAAAATGCTAAAAAGCTACAAATACATGTTCTACAATTGACAAGGAACATTCTTCAAGCATCAAAACGGATAAAATAACGATCTACGCATAAATCCTGAAAATTAAAGTTTGTATATCAAACATTCAAATGCGAAAATAAAGATGCTTTCCTCACCTTAGACGTTCTTAGACGCTAGGAAAACCACGCTGGAAGCCTTGGAAACAACCCCGTGCAAGCTTTCGCGAAGTTTTGAAGATTGAATGTTGAAAATATTTTTTTCCCTTTGAAGTTTTGGCCCTTTCACTCTTATTTTCAGCTTTTCTTGTTTTATTTCTTTGCTATTATAAGCTTAAAAAGATGACAAGCTAAGTCAAACTAGTCAAGGCTTGGTCAAAGGTTACTTAAGTTGGTCAAATAAGCTTATTTTAGGCATTTTAAGGCTACAACAACTAATACAATTCTAATTCTAGCTAACAACAACTAAAATATTAAAATTAAAACACTAAATACTAGTTTTCACTATTTGCTGAGGACTAGAAAACGCTCTCTAACTATCGCTCTCGAAATGCAATGCACTTTGCGACAATAAAGGAATAACAATTAAATTTTCAAAGAATTTAAGAAAAATATAATTTTCAGAACCACATTCCGGGCTCGGGTATTACACCCTCTCCTCCTTAAAACAATTGCGTCCACGCAATTCTTACCTGGTCGACAAACAACTCAGGATACTGACTCCGAACCTGGTCCTCTCTTTCCCAAGTTGCTTCCTCAAACCCGTGATGAGTCCACAAAACCTTTACCAACGGAATACTCTTCCTGCGAAGTTCCTGAACTTTTCGATCCACAATTCGAATCGGTCTCTCCTCATAAGTTAACTTTTCCTCAATTTGCAAAGGCTCGGGTTCAAGTACATGTGAAGGATCTGGATGATATTTCCTTAACATTGACATGTGGAACACATCGTGCAGTCTCGACAAGCTCAGAGGTAAAGCTAACCGCTAAGCTAAAGGACCTACCTTTTCGGTGATCTCAAACGAACCCACATACCTGGGACTAAGTTTCCCGCTCTTACCGTGCCGAATCAATCCCTTTCGAGGAGAAATCTTAAGAAACACCCAATCTCCCAAAGCAAACTCAAGATCCCGACGGTGCTTATCTGCATAACTCTTCTGACAACTCTGAGCTGTAAGTATATGCTGGCGAATAAGGTGAACATTATCCACCATCTTAATAATCTCAGGTAACACAGTTGGATCAACTGTTCTCATCTCTCCAACCTCTTCCCAATACAATGGGGATCTGCATTTATGACCGTAAAACGCCTCGTAGGGAGCCATACCTATAGTAGATTGATAACTATTATTGTAGGTGAACTCCGCTAAAGGCAAAAACTTTTCCCAATTCTTCCCAAAGTCTAACACACATGCCCGAAGCATGTCTTCCAAGATCCTGATAGTTCTCTCAGACTGGCCATCAGTTTGTGGATGGTATGCAGTAATGAAGCTCAACTTAGTTCCCATGGCCTCTTGCAAATTCTGCCAAAAAATGAGATCTAAATCTGGGATGTCTATCCGACACTATACTCTGTGGCACCCCATGAAGTCTCACAATATTAGTAACATAGAGCTCAGCTAGCTTATCAAGGCTATCTTGATTGTTCACGGAAATAAAATGTGAAACCTTAGTCAATCGGTCCACAACAACCCAAACAGAATCACATCCTCTCGGAGATGTCGGAAGATCGGTCACAAGGTCCATTGTTACATGCACCCACTTCCATTGCGGAATCGACAACGGTTGCAAATGCCCGGCTGGCCTCTAATGCTCAACTTTAACTATCTGGCAAGTTAAACACCTGGATACATACCCAGCAATCTCCCTCTTCATATTGTTCCACCAGCAGTCTTGTTTCAGATCTCTATACATTTTAGTACTGCCCAAGTGAATTGTATATCTTGAATTATGTGCCTCAGACAGAATCTCATTCTTCAAAGTCGGATCACCAGGAACACACACTCTGTCCCTGAATCTGAAGATACCATCTGCATGTAATTTAAACTCCGACTCTCCCCCTTTTGCTTTTCCTTGGATTTTCAAGATGTAAGGATCGGTCTTCTGAGCCTCCCTGATTTGTGTTAGCAATCCCGACTGAATTTGTAAGCTAGCAAATCGAATCCCTACCTCAGTAGCTTCTGGCTTCCATGAACAAATTTCCTCCAAAGTCTCCTAATCCTTGATAATTAGACTTGCAACAGTAGCCTTTTGGCTCAAAGCATATGCAACAACATTTGCCTTACCTGGCACGTAGTTTATAGAACAATTGTAGCCACCTAATAGCTCTAGCCATCTTCGCTGCCTCATATTCAGATCTTTTTATGAAAATAAATATTTGAGACTTTTGTGGTCAATAAAAATTTTAAATCTGCTACCCCACAAATAATGACGCCACTTCTTTAAAGCAAACACAACTGCAGCTAACTCAAGATCATGTGTAGGGTAATTGACTTCATATGGTTTCAATTTCCTAGAAGCATAGGCAATCACCTTACCGTTCTGCATTAAAACACAGCCCAAACCTTCTTTAGATGCATCACTGAAGACAACAAAGTTTTTTGTACCCTCAGGTAAAGCTAGTATAGGAGCTATAGTTAGTCTCTTCTTCAGTTCTTGGAAACTGGATTCACATTTAGCATCCCAGTTGTAAGTAACTTTCTTTCGAGTCAACTGGCTTAAAGGCCCAGAAATTTTGAAAAAGTCTTTAACAAACCTTCGATAGTAACCTGCCAACCCCAGAAAGCTCCGAATCTCTAACACCGTTTCAGGTCTCTTCCAAGACGAAACAACTTCAATCTTAGCTGGGTCTACTGAAATTCTTTGATCTGAAATGATACGGCCTAGAAAAGATATTTGATTCAACCAGAATTCGCACTTGCTAAATTTAGCAAAAAGCTTGTTTTCTTGCAAAGTCTGTAGCACAATCTTCAAATGTTGTTCATGTTCAGCCTCATTCTTAGAGTATACTAAAATATCCTCAATAAAGATTACGACAAATTGATCAAGATAAGGTCGAAAAACCCTCTGCATTAAGTCCATGAATGCGGCTGGTGCATTCGTCAATCCAAACGGTAACACAACAAATTCATAGTGGCCATATCTAGTCCTGAATGCCGTCTTAGGTATATCATCACTCCGAATCCTGAGTTGATAGTAACCCTGCCTCAAGTCAAATTTTGAGTAAACACTCGCACCCTGCAATTGGTCAAACAATTCTTCAATCAACGGCAAGGGGTATTTGTTCTTAATCGTGACTTGATTAAGTCCTCTGTAATCAATACATAACCGTAGCGTGCCGTCTTTCTTTCTCACAAACAACACTGGCGCACCCCACGGCGAAGAACTAGGTTGTATAAACCCTTTCTCAAGGAAGTTCTGAAGCTAAATTTTCAATTCCTGAAGTTCGGCCAATGCCATTCTATAAGGACTTCTAGAAATTGGCGCAGTGCCCGGCATAAGATCAATCACAAATTCAATCTCCCTATCCGGTGGTAAACCCGATAATTCCTCGGGAAATACACCAGGGAAGTCTTTAACAATTGGAACCTCATTCAAATTCAACTTATCAGTAGGTTGATTGATTAGATAAGCTAGGTAAGCTTCACAACCTTTATTCAACAACTTAGAAGCCTTGATTGATGATAAAAGGGGTATTCGGGCAGCCCTGCAGTTCCCAACAATCTCTAGTACCGGTAGGTCAGGAATCTGAAGATAAACAATTTTTGTTCTACAATCCAACTGAGCATAGTATTTCCCCAACCAGTCCATTCCAAAATGATTTCAAAGTCACGGAAGGGCAGTATAATTAAATCAGCAGGAAATTTATGGTCTTCAATGCATATAACACAAGATTTGCAAATAGACTCTGAAACAAATTTCGCACCCAAAGGCGTACTAACTTCAACTTTATGTGGCAGTTTATCAATGCAAACATTCACAGATCGTGCACATGCAGGAGTTATAAACGAATGCATAGCTCCGGGATCAATCAAAACTTTAACTGGCTGAGTATTGAGAAGAAAGGTACCCTCCACTATTGCTGTAGTATCAGGTAGCTCCTCCGCATCTAGTGCAAAGACCCTAGCCTGTACCCTCTGTGCTGGACCTATACCCGCAGCCCTGTTCTGCACACCTTGGCCTTCAGTACGGCCCTGAACATTCTTAAACTTAGGGCAATCTTTCACCCTATGCTGATCGCTCCCATAACCAGTGCACTTACCACTCTTTCTCCAGCAATTAGCTTCAATGTGCCCCGATCGATTACAAAAGTTACACTGCTGATTTTGCTTTACAACAGTATTTCCCGTAGGTGCGGGGGCTCTGGCAATGGTAGGAACTGTACCTCTATGCTGGGGTCTAGTCGCAGCTGGTCTCCCCTGAATCTGATACTGTGGCTGATACGGGCGCTGCTGAGGAACCTGAGCAAAGTCTGATATTGCCTCTACTGACTCTGGCTGCTCTGGCCCAAGTACTGTTTCTTACTCGGCTGGCTACTCTCGGCTATTATCTCTGCCTTCCGTTTCTCAAACTTCGAGGCTGCTTGGAATGCCTCGGGAAAAGTAGTATAAGTCTGTCCAGTCAAATGCAATTGTATATCCATTCTCAGCCCACGAACAAACCTACTAATCATCCTCCTAGCTGGGTGCACCAGCTCAGGCATATACCTCGACAGGCTGACAAACCTAGCCTCATACTGTGCGACAGTCATGTTTCCTTGCTTCAGGCCCACAAATTCGTCTTCCCACCTTTCCCTAGCCATCTCGGGAATATACTTGTTCCGAAAGTCACTCACGAAATCATCCCACAAATGCGGAACATCCTCACAGTCCCACCTCAACCTGACAGTGTTCCACCACTGTTCTGCGTCGCCCTCAAACAGAAATGCTGCATAAGTTATCCTTGCCTCGTCAGTATACCTTAAAGCAGCGTAAATTTTCTCAACACGGTTAATCCATCTCTCGGCTGCCTCGTCATCTGGCTCTCCAAAGAACTTACCCAGCTCGTGCCTTAGGAATTTCTCCAACTGATTATTCTCAGCCCTATGCCCTTGTCCACCAGGATTAGCTTGATTTCCCTGGGGATTATTATTCCTCTCTTGCCTCTGCTCATGCAGTACCTGAGTAATCCGGTCAACTGCAGTGGTCATAGTAGCCATAAACTATTCAGGCATCGGTTGCTGACCCTGTTTTGCTGCCTATTCATCTGCCCCTTGACCTTGAGTACTATGTCGTGGCGGCATAGTAACAACTTACAATAGCTGGCCACATATAAAAGCAGTTTATAGACAGAAATATAACACATAAGATTAGATAATACTCAAGTCAATAACAATCAAATATCATATCACACAATTCACATGACACAAGATTGACATGTCAAGCTAATTCACTTAAACACATAAGCACCCGAGTTCACATAGTCATACTATAACACTTTTCACTTAACAATCATACAATAACACTTTATCATTTTAGACCTTTACCCCACAGACCGAGAAACATATCCCGGCTCATGTAATACTATCATGCTCTGATACCACCTAAAGATGTCACGCCCTGACCCGACCCCGCAAAAGGCCAAGCCCGGACCCAACACACAGACGGAGTCTCCTCTGTACCGTGGACGATCCGAAAACCCTACATTCAACATAATATTCGCGAAAACCACAATAAACATTTGAAACAAATCAACTTTCTCTTAGAAAACATACATCTTCTCATTAAACAACTTTGCAAACCAAAAGTGTCATGCATACTACACAAGTATTCGTGCCACTAAGCAGTTAAACTATTAGCATGCAGTTCTTACTAGTCACGTGAGTATATCTTTACAACATTACAACCTTTAAACTATTACAACATAAGACCATAGTGGCCTCAAAATAGAAACTACATACAAGGCTACAAGCCTCAAAATGAAGCGGCAACCAAGCAATATACACATCAAGCATGGCCCGCACAAAAGACTGGCAACCAACCACCAGCTAAGCAAAGAAAGTGCCATCAAGGAAAACACCTCCACTTGCTCATCCTCCTCAATTACCTCAATAGGATCCGCTTCAACTACTCCTGTAAAATATAGTATAGAAAGGAATGAGCAAAAACTATTGCTCAGCAAGGGTAATTGGTCTCAAGGACGGAGGTGAGAGGAGAATGCAATGCAAATAGTCAAGTAGATCAATCAATTATCATATAGAGATACAAGCAAAGCCAACAATAAATCAAGACAATCATTAAGACTATAACCATTCAATTAAAGGATACAATTCACTTTCCACGAGCAACTTTCAATCACGAATCCGATGATGACGCACCGGCCCAACCACCTTATAACTTCAGTTTGGAATACCCTGGAAGTATCCAATCAATTCTATGACCCAAATCTCCCTGGGAGGCAACCCAAGCAAGAAAGGGAATAGGGCAACCAACCCTGGCAACCCGAGGCTACCTAGAGAGGCCCATCACACCGCCCTTGACTCTATGAATGCAATACAATATACAATGCAACAATCGAGCAATCGAGCAATAAAGCCACACGTGGGAGAATAACAAAGTAGGTTACTCTAGCACGCAATAGCAACATTTGATAAACATTTCAATCATAATCATCTTTAACAAGCATAACAAGCAATAATAATCATTTTACAGGCATAACACTTTGAAAACCAACAATATCACAAAACGACCCCAATTTTTAAAACGCTACTACTTTCAAACGAGCCACGAGTTTTGGAAAGTGGCTTCACCATTCCTCCTAGGCCACCATAAGGCACGTCTAAAGACCAAGAAACCCTACTTTACCCTAGAATTCCCGCAAAGCCCTGATTTTCCCTTTTGCTCGTTTGAACTACAGCTACCCTAACCAAATACCCAACCAACGCCATAACCATACCAAAAGTGCTTCCATGGCCTCCCGAGACAACGCCATCACGCAAAATGAGAAAGCGCTAAACTCGATCGAAACGACCCCAACATGTACCAAGACATTTTTCTCTGTTTTTCCATTACACAACCCAAACAAATCATGCATTTAGGCATTCTAACATATCTAGCATCTTTTCATATCAACAGAACGCAAAACGGAGCAACTTTTACGAAACGGGGGTTTACTATTCATAATTTACTATTCCATTGTCAATTTAAATTGCAATTTCGATATTCAACCGCAGAAAATGCTAAAAAGCTACAAATATATGTTCTACAATTGACAAGGAACATTCTTCAAGCATCGAAACAGATAAAATAACGATCTACGCATAAATCCTAAAAATTAAAGTTTGTATATCAAACATTCAAATGCGAAAATAAAGATGCTTCCCTTACCTTAGACGCTCCTAGACGCTAGGAAAACCACGCTGGAAGCCTCGGAAACAACCCCGTGCAAGCTCTCGCGAAGTTTTGAAGATTGAATGTTGAAAATGTTTTTTTTTCCCTTTGAAGTTTCGGCCCTTTCACTCTTATTTTTCAGCTTTTCTTGTTTTATTTCTTTGCTATTATAAGCTTAAAAAGATGACAAGCTAAGTCAAACTAGTCAAGGCTTGGTCAAAGGTTACTTAAGTTGGTCAAATAAGCTTATTTTAGGCATTTTAAGGCTACAACAACTAATACAATTCTAATTCTAGCTAACAACAACTAAAATATTAAAATTAAAACACTAAATACTAGTTTTCACTATTTGCTGAGGGCTAGAAAGCGCTCTCTAACTATCGCTCTCGAAATGCAATGCACTTTGCGACAATAAAGGAATAACAATTAAATTTTCAAAGAATTTAAGAAAAATATAATTTTCAGAAAAATAAACAGGAAAATTTCACATTCCAGGCTCGAGTATTACACTATCCGCTCCCTCGTGATCCTCAGGACATACTTTGCCCGAAAAGCTAACAAAAAGGTACCCCAAACATACGGAATACCCTGAGTCGCCCAGCTAGTTCTCACTGTGCGCCACCATTCCTCTGCCTCATCATCCAGCAAGTACACGGCAAAGGAAACCTTCTGCTTATCAGTATAATCAAGAGGATCATAAATCTTCTCCACCTTACTAATCCATGCTTCAGCCTTCCGATCTTCGGGTTCCCCCTGAAATCTAGGTGGATGATACTCTAAGAACTCTTTCAGGGTACCACGCTCGTGGTTTCCACCCTGCACATTCAATAGCTAAGCCTGCAAAGCCTGATTCTGGGCAGCCTGCCCTGCCAGTAGTTGTGCCTGACTAGCCACTAACTCGGCAATCCTCTCTATAGCTGCCCCCAATCGATCATCACCTCTATCACGGCCTGGTGCCGCATTACCAGGAGTCTCATCTACTACCTCGGGCCTACGTCTGGTCCTTGGTCTAATGACCATTCTACTAATCAAAGAGTTAACACAGGTTATATAGCACGTAAACAGGTTATAAACAACTATTAGCACATAAACAACAAACTCATATAAAACACATAAACAAATTGATCACATAATCACATAAGCACTAAATCACATAATCACTTAATCATTTAATACATAGTTCACTTTTCTTTCAATTCATACATACTTTCATGCTAAGACCATTACCCACATTCTGAGAATACCTCGGCTGACAACTAAACATGCGCTCTGATACTACTTAAATGTCACGCCCTAACTCGACCCCTCCAATAATCAGTCAGGACGCAACGGAATTTCGGCAGTATAACGACAGTAAATAGGACACGAGACTCTAAACCAACCTCATTAGAACATCATACATCAACTCCACAAACCATACAACAAACAACTCCTCAATAAAATAACAACATACATCATAACCATATTATACAATAATCATTCTTCGTTATACGCCTCCGTTCCAACATAATACATAAACCTTAATATACATTGCAAAATATATTGATACCAACCTAGCAACCTAAATATAGACAAAAGAAAGACTACTAAGATAACATCAACTAATTCATTAACTTTTCAACATCTTTTACATCATGAACTACAAAGCATATAAAAGTCTACTAAGTTAATATACAAGATAGCAAAACAATACAACATCAAGGATAAGACTCCGGAACATAAGACTTATCCACGTAAGGCACATTTTCCTCTTCAGGAGGCACGTACCCGTAATCCTGCTCAAGTACACCTATAAGCATGCAATAATAGAGAGTGAGCTTATATAAAATAAGCCCAGTGAGGATTCGATAGATCTCTAACAGTATTTACTATACTCCTTGGAAATGATCCTTTGAGCAAGTAAACACACAATAACATAAATAATACTATCATCACATAATCTATAATGACCATTCAATAAAGGATACACTAGTTGGTGTAGCTCTAAACGCCATCACGATCATAACAGCCTTCTTATGACTCCCATAAACTCACGCACCCGAGGTACCCCAATAACTTCTCCCTCCATGACACCTCCGTCATGTAAGCTGAAGGCAGTCTCTGATAGTCATGCCGTTATCATCCCGACAGCCCGATGCTGCCATAGAGGTGGCACACACATACCAAAGACTTAGCAATAATAATAAACATAAATCATTCACAAGAGGACAGTCTAGCAGAACTGCCTATCTCCCGGCATCAATCACCAATCAATAATCATCATAATAACATCAATAATCAATTTAACAACAAATAACTAAGTTAGATGACGAAGTAGGCCATCCAACCGAACATGCATTAAACACACAATCAAACCCTAGTTTACCAATCATCAACTCATAATTCAATCACTCAAACCACACCCAATCAACTAAATGCATAATTTAACATTTTAAAGAAAGACAACCTAAACTTCAAATATCCATATCTTACATTCTACTAATCCAAACAACTCCAAATCAGTTTCTATCACTCACCCATTCAATCAACTACATTAGCCCCCTCGGAAACCAACCAAAACACATCCAAATCATGCCCAATAACCCTAAAACCCTAGTGTGTCATGGCTGAAATTTCCAGATTTTAGCACCGACCTCGCAATCAAAAATTTGGCATTACAACGGCGCTACCACGTAATTAACAAACTTTTAGAAATCGACGGCAATCGATTCCGATCAACACAACTCAAAATAATCAACATTTAGCAAATTAATCAACTTTAAATATCCGAAAATAAATAATTATGCTACAATGGTTCAAATCTTGTAAGATTACATATAAATGATCCCTAGCATGCATGGAGCAATAATCTAACATCAGATTAACATTTTAACGGTTCAATAATCAATTCTACGCAAAAACATAAAAGATGAGTTTTGAGATCTAGAATTTCTCTCACATTTGATGCGATATAAGCCTAGAAATGCGTGCAATGCATGCCCAACAAGCGAAATCCAACTCAGCACGAAGTTCTACGGATAAAAACTAGTTTTTTCTTTGAAAATTTGCTTCAAAAACCTTTGAAATTTCTCTATATTTTTCCTCTCCTTCCTCACGGCAATGTGTGTGCAAATGAGTGTGTTTTTGTGCTTTGCTTGTGTGTGTTGGTGATATATGCATAATAGTCAACATTTTAAATGAAAGTCAAAGTTGAAACTTTAGTATTTTTAGTGTTTTCTTAACTTTAAATTCATTTTCTTGATCACCAAGATAGCTCAAGTAGGTTATTTTTAGGTGACAAGAAGTTTTACAATCAAACAATTTCACCCTAGTCGGCTTAAAACTCGATTTTTTGCAAAAGTCGGTGTAAAAACCCTAATAAATTCCTAAGCCGATTTGAAATCCATTTTCAACAAACACAGGTCTATTAATGTCTGAGGACTAGGTCTAGAAGGGTTATAAAGACCAGTTTCAAAATTTTAGCGGACGTGTTTCGAAAATACTATTCTCTAAAAGTCGACGATAAAATTTCTGACTCCGTTTTTTATGAAAATTTCATGAATGCACATTTAGCATGTTCTAGGAGTATTAATATCAAAATTATCACATTCTAAGTCATATAGCACATAAACTGATCAATTCACGCAAAACGAGAATAAACACGCAAAACGAGACAAGATAGAAAAGTGGGGTTTCACATCTCCAAACATATATGTATGTCCCACAATTAAATTCAGAAACATATCACAATAAAATTCAGCCAAGACAATAATTTTGGCAAAACACAAGCCAATTAATTTCACTGCTCTTGTTGCAGGAAGGGGTGCAACAAGGGGCATAACAAGCTCCCCCTTTGGTTTTATTTTGGTAAAACTGAAGATCAGATTAACAACACACTTGAGATAAAGACTCGTAATCATTAGTGTAACTACATAAGACAGAGCCAATGAAAACATAATACAAAATATATCAGAGTATCAGAGCAGAGATTAAAACAACCAAAAGAAACGAACTTTATCAGAGTAAGGATAAAAAGTTCAGAATCAGAGTAATCAAAAAAAAAATCAGAGCATAACTGTATCAGAGCAAAAATAGCAAAAACACAAGATATAATGATATAATCTCATTTATCTCCCATTTTTTGTCAAACAAAGACAAGGGGCTAATCATACCATGCTCCCCCTGAACATCAGCTCTTGCTCCAACAGAAACGGAACTATAGGTCACTCCCCCTGAGTACCTGCTTGACGTGTGCCCATTAATTTCCTACTTAAAATTTCAGTTATGACACATCAACAAAAAGTGGTAACAAATCAGCTCCTGCTACAACACTTGTTCACCAGACAGAAAACCTTTGCTACGACAAAACTGTTAGTTTTCTAACTTTGATGCAACAAACCAACATGAGACAATAGAAAGACAAATTTGTGCTACAGCAAATTATGACCAGGTTCAAATGCAAACACTTGGTGCGTGAGATTATGAGATTATGTTGCAACATACGTCAACTAAACAAATTCCATACTTTGACATTCAACCCTCAAGATTTTGTTTGTTTTTTTTTTTTTTGACTTTTTGAGAAATTTAGAATTTAAAAACAAACAAATTCTCATGAGTATGACTCTGAGTCACCACTCAAGCTTCTACTGATCATATGTATAAATCAAACAAGAATTTCAAGAATGGACCATGTGTGTGTGTGTTTCATGTACAAGCCAGTCCAAACGGTCCTCAACATCCATCGCACCAGGTCAGATTAGAAGCAATACTTGTTCCAACATACCTGGTCATCTAATACCCTTGCAGGATTTTATTTCCATTTTTTATTTCATTTGATTTTCTCAATTTCATCATTTTTTTTCACTTTCTTCTTGGTATGGTGACTTTCACTCTAGAACCATTCTTTGTGGTCTTAGGTATCCCTTTTTATTCCAACTTTTGCTGCAATACCATGCATATGATTTTTCCTTTTGACAAGGTGAATAGAATTCAGGAATGAATCTCAAAGAGACTTCTCTTTGTTAGATCCCCAGTCGTCAAGTAAGTTCAAAATCTTTTCCCGTTGAGACTTCAATTTAAAATCCATCAGAATGACAAGTACATGATGTGCATTGATAATATGGTTCCACAAATGAAATCACTAGCTGATTTATACATGTAATTTTCAAAGCTCTAGTGATGAACCAATGCACAGACACATAAACCAATGTAACTTAAAGAGAACAAATGCCTAAGGCTTTTCTCAAGGTCTCAAACCATACAGAGTCTAGTGCCTTAGTGAAGATATCTGCTAGTTGATTTTCTGTTGCAACATAGTCTGAAACGACCTTTTTATACTTTACTGGACAAGGTAACACTGATTTTCTGACCCAGATTTGTTTCACTTTTTGTTGCGACAAATTCGCTTTCATTTGTGGTGGCCTCCTAAAATTATCATGAACAGCGAGTTTAACAAACTTACCTCTTTTCAGCATGTTAATGTACCTGTAGTATAGTGATTTGATGTGTCCACGAGTGTGGCAAAAATGACAAACTGGAATGAACTTATTTTTCTTAAATTCTGAAATTTTACTCTCTGCTGCAGCTTTTGTTGCAACATCAGTTGTGACAGCAGTAGTCTTGTCATTCTGTTTTGTTGCAACAGATTGTTCCACCTTTGGTTTTTCAACTTCTTTGACAAACACAGTTTGACTTGTTGATGCTCCTCCTTGATATCCCAATCCAGTATGATCCCTGCAAGACTTTTGAATAGATAACATATAATCAAGTTTATTCGTACCGGAGTTTATCATCTTGAAGCCTCGCTGAATCTGTGACAGTTCCTGCTGCAGCATGTCGGCTTTTTGCTGACTTTCTCCTAATGATTTATGCAAGTCAGCCTTTTCCCTTTCAAGTTCAGCAATCTTGGTTAATTGATCTTGATTCACCCTGCATACGATCAGCCATTTTTGGTACATCGTTTTGTAGGTCCTTATGAATTTGTCTTATTTTTCATCACTGTCCAATTTAGAATCAGTTTCACCATCTGACATAACCAATCTTGCTGCTGATGTTGTTGCAAATTCTGCTGCAGCAGGTTTAGTTTTTGTCTCACCATCTGTTACAGCATCTGTCACAGTATCTGTCTCAACATCTGTCACAGCAGCATCTGTCACAACATCTGTCACAATATCTGATTGCCCTGCTGCAGTACAGAACGCAACATAGTTGTTCATGTGCTCTTCATCACTGCTACTATAACTTTCTGATTTTACATCACTCCATGAGGCATTCATGGCTTTCTTCTTCCTTTTCAACGTATTGGCACACTCAGATTGAATGTGACCAAATCCTCCACATTCCCGACATTGAATTCATTTATTATTTTTCTTTCCATCAGACATTTTTTCAATATGCTTCTTGGAATTTTCAGTATTTGCTGCAGCATGAGGATTTTTGCCGAAGGTTGTGAATATTGGACCTTTAGTTTGATTCTTCCATTTTTTAAACATCTTTTTGAAATTCTTTGTCAGAAGGGTCAGAGATTCTATCAATTCATCATCATTAGAAGGATCTTCATCCTCTCACTTTTGAATTTATGCTTGTAGTGCAACACCCTTTTCTTTTCTTTTATGCTTGAATTTCATCTCAAAGGTTTGTAGAGACCCCATAAGTTCATCAAGCTTCATGGTATCCACATTATTTGCTTCTTCTAACACTGCAACTTTAATGACAAACCTGTCTGGAAGTGACCTCAATGTTTTTCTCACCAACTTTGAGTCTGAGTATTTTTTTCCCAATCCAAAAGCTTCGTTTGCTATGTCACAAAGCTTAGCATTAAATTCAGCAATGGTTTCATCCTCGTGCATCCGCAATTCTTCAAACCATGTTGCAAGAATTTGCAATTTTGAAACTTTTACTGCAGCAGTACCTTCATATGCCGTTTGCAAGATTTCCTAAGCTTCTTTTGCTGTTTTACATGATGAAATAAGCTTGAATTGATTCAGATCAATGGCATTAAAAATAACATTCAACGCATTTGAATTGTTGGTGGCTTCCATGTCTTCAGCTTTGGTCCATTGCAATTCAGATTTCTTTTCAACAGTGCCTTCAGCAGTTATGGCAGTAGGGTGTTCACATCCACTTAGCACCGCTCTCCAAGTAGCTTCATCAATAGATTTTATAAAAGCTCTTATCCGTGCCTTCCAGTATGAATAATTTGTGCCATCGAGAAGATGTGGTTTGTTGATTGATCCGCCATCATGTAAAGTGTCCATATCTGCACAAATAACCAAAAAAAAAATACTCTTCCAGAGATCTAACTGAGTTAGTTCAATAACCCACTCTTGATGCCATTTGTAGGTTTCTGGTTATTAGCTTATTGTAACAGAAGTTAAAACAAAATAAATAAACGTATGCAGAAGGTAAAGACACTGAGATTTAACGTGATTCAACTGTGCAGTCTACGTCCATGGGACCTCTCCTGGTCCAACAAACCTGTTTCATTATTAAATCACAAGTTACAATATCAATGGACTTACACAAGTAAAGACTCCCTCTTGACTTCGACACCTTGATGAATAACTCCTTAATGAACCTAGGTTTGGCGAGCTCCCTTCGACTTGCAACGTTCTCTCTCGAGAACTACACCTTCTTCTCTCGAAGAATGAATAAGACAATAAACGAATAAAAAATCTTCCTATGAAAAGATTAAAACAATATGCATAGCGGAAGCATAAACAAGCTGTTTGTTTCAGCGCTGCTGCAGCAACATATGTTATATCAAATTTCCACTATTACTGCCTTTTGTTGCAACACATCGTCAATCTGCTGTAGCAAAACTTGACAGCTCTCAAGTCACGAATTTTTAGCTCTCTTTCACACTTCTTTCTCTGCTCTTTTTTTCACTTATTCTGCACAACTTACAATGTGTGAGGCTCTGTATATATGCTGAATTAGTTGCTTAAATCTCCACAAGGTAATCTGTGCTTGGGCCTTGAGATTTATGGAATGTCTTTGTCTCCAAGAAATTCTTGAATAAGGCAACCTTCCTTATTTGAAATAAGGAAACTTCAATCACCTTTAAGTAAATGCCAATTTTCCTTTTCAACTCTCTTGAAAATATAGGAAACCTGTCAATCAAATCTCTCCAAACATATATGCATATCCCACAATTAAATTCAAAAACATATCACAATAAAATTCAGCCAAGACATAATTTTGGCAAAACAAAAGCCAATTAATTTCACAGCTCTTGTTGCAGCAAGGGGTGCAACAAGGGGCATAACAGTTTTTTTTATTAATTTGTATTTTTTAATGATGACATTTAAGGGGAATTTTTGTTGCATGTTTTGCTTATTTTATTTTTACATTATAATCTACTTGAGATTGTTAATTTATTTATGTATAATGTCAAGTTATTCCTCTTAATTTCCGGATGTGTTATCATGCATTGAAACTATTTGATAAAAATGGTTGAACAAGGTTTAGAGCATAACGAATTCCAGTTGGCTATTGCTTCGTGGATACTTTAGATGTGGCATAGTTTTAATGACGTGTAGGTTTAGTTGTACACACATATACTATGGTGATTTAGGTGATGTCTATGTGCGTGAATGGATATGAGTGGAAGGCTAAAGGAGATATGTACTCCTGTACTTTATATACAGGTAAATATAAAAGACTTTTGGACAATGAACAATTTTATTGTCTAAAATTACAAGCAGCTTATATATTTTTTTTCTAAGCACTCACTCACTGATGTTACTGTGACAATATTACTAAGTAGTAGCATTTTCAAAAAAAAAACCGTTGAAAAAAGTGGTACATGTAATAAAGTAAGAATAACTCAGAAGTAAGCAAAACAACAAATAAACTCTAGCCGTGTTCAATTTCATGGGAGAATTTGGTTAAATAAAAAAGGTGATGGGGGAGTTTGGGGAAAATTGTCAACTATTAATCTGATGTCATGTAGTTTTGTTATCTACATCACATTCAATGATCCATTCTACTAAGCACCACTCATACGTAAGTTAATCACATCCCTAAACTGTTATGGCACAAGGCTCGCCATCCTTTATCGCTAACATCCCCACGTTAATCAAAGGTAACTACATATGTTAGCCCATACTCGATTATTCTAGTCCTAGTTAAATAATCTAAGGGCTACGAATTAGGTTTAGTGTTTATCATATCAAAAAATATGTCGACGTATTCTATACCTTTTGAGGATATATTTCACCTCCGAAGAAACACTAAAGACACAATCATATATATTAGAGATGGAGAATATGAATATCCATATATGCCATTATAAAAGATACATATACACATCAAAATATTTCTATATAAGTCATCTAACTATAGCATTAGAGCATATCTCTAACACATTGACGACAAGATTGCCCAAAGTACCTGGCCAAGAAAAACAAAGGTACAGACTTTAGTTACATCGTTAAAACTAGTTTGGTGGTTGATTCTACAGAATCATGGATAATAGATTCAAGAACCACTAACAGTGACTGCATTGTTGTTTAGGAGTTTCAGGCGACGATGAGACTAAGTAAAGATAGATTCACTCAGGAAGTTGGCCTTAAAGCAATGGCTTGGGTTGCAGCTATTGGAATGATTATCTTGCTTAGAGATTTATTTTAGACAATTTTATCATGTTCCAGACAATTACAATTTTAAGTTTTAATGTTTACTTTAAGTATTGTTTTGTTAACTTTTACACTGGTTTATTCCTTAAACATAAAGTTTTTTTAAAGTATGCATGATATATATGTTTGTCTTATCTTTATTTTCCAACATGTAAAAGTGATTCTGAAAAACTCAAGTTTCTTTTAGATAGATTTCGTTTACCAATAACTTATACTTGTGGAACCTATGGTTCGGGTTGTATAAACCTAGATGGATTCAGAGTTTGGATTAAGGATGAGCTCTTGGGCTCATCGAAACTCAGATCGAAGGCTTGAGATGAATCTAGCTTGAGAGGAAACATGTCTAAAAGGCCATATTCTTTGAAGAGGCATAGGACAAGGGAAAAGTTGGGTTGGTGCACACTGATAAATGTGGTATATCCATGAGCACACCAGAACTAGAAAGGATAGTCTCTCTTGGGTGAGTTCGAATGGTAATCATGTACAATAGGAAATTGTGTCTTAGTTAATTACACTTATTGTTCCTTAGCGGAATAGTATATCTAAGAAACGAATTAGACCCACAAGATATGAGAATATCTATGATTGAGTCGCGAGACTCTACCTATATTAGCAATTGGGTATAAACTTTTGAAATAGTTATACAAATCTTGAATTAAGTGCCTTTAAGGTCAGTACTTAAGACACCTTGAGATATGTGGACGGGCTGCAAAGCCCAGTATTATGCATATCCACATATGGGGCGTTTCGCTTAAGTGTTGACCTACTTAGCATCCTAGCTAATGTTGTAAATTCAAGATGTGTTTTTCAATAGATAATTCTAAAAGAACTGGAAATGGAATTACTATCATTCTAAGGAGCGAAGGATACTAATAAGTATCATGATAGATACTTGGGAAGTTATGATAGTAAAATTCATCAAGGAGTTAAGTTTAGAAACTGAATAGTTGGAGAGACATCCACTATACTTACACCCTTAGACAAAATAGCAAATTCCTTGAAGTATTATGGAGCCTTATCATAATCGGAGAATAAGGAAACAACCGGATTGATATGGAAAGTCTTTTGAGACAATTTTCATTCAGGATTGACTTACCCACTAGAAACGATGAAATAATAACGGTTTTAGTTATTGACACTAAATGATGGATTTATAGCTGGATTCCAACTATGTCTAGAATCTTGTAGTTATACCAAGATAAGGGTAGAACCCTTAGTGTATGATAGAACACAGGAATTAGAGATCAGTGGGCAGTATAGTTAGGCTAGTGATGAAAATGATATACTCTTGAAGAGAGTATCAGTCACGTGGAGACTTTTACACAGGTAGCCATGTTGTAGTCCATAGGAATTCTCCTTTCCATCGTTATTTGCGAGATATGACAAGTAGACGTCAGGGTTGTTTTCCTTTATGGAAGCTTGACAAATGCATCTATAAGATGCAACCAGACAAATCCGTTATAAGGTTTCAAACATAGCAGTCAAACTTTTGGGTTTGAGCTAAGACGTTGATAGACCTTGTGTGTACTAGAAAATGAATGGCTAAGCTATTTGAATAAATATCCGCAAAAATTTGACTATCTTCTTAAGAGATTTTATGTAGTGGACAGATGAGATGTTAGCTATGTTCTAAAGAATAATCTCATATGATATTATTAGAACAAGGTACTAACATTGTCCCAGGTTGTATAAATTAAGAAGGTATTGGATAAGTTTAGCATGCTTAGAAAGTAAGCATATGGTAAACTCCAGTCAAATTTTGGACAAGCTCTAGTATCCTCGGAGAACGAAAGATTATATGTTTATCTACCTGGATAGTATAACAAAACACTTAAGCAGAGAATCGTGGAAAAGGAAGGTTTCACTGAGATAAGTTTCATTAATCCAAGAATTCTTTTATAGAAGGGATCTAGTGATGGAATTGCCTTTGCGACATCTCTTAGCTAATCCTATTGCAAGGACTCTTTCGAAGAAGGGTGTTTTCTGTAGACATTGAGTCAGTGAGGGTCAAGCTAGTGCTCTTTCGTGCAAGTGGGAGTCTGTTGCGAATAATATGCCCAAAAGACCACTAACACTTAGTCATAATTATATTTGGATGGTTTGCAATGAGATAATTAGTGTCATCATATTTGTATGAGCATATTTCTCTCATTATATGGATTGACATAGGTATATATATGAATATAAGGTCTTTGCTTCAAGTGTTGACTTAGGTACGTGGTGGTTACGTACAAAAGGTCTTAAGTCATGGTTACTTGTAAGCAAAATAGTTTAGTCCATAACTTAGTAGTAAAGTTGGGCGCTTTACTATGGTAGAAGTTATAGTGTAGTAAGTTCCCCTTGCAATGGGGTCGTATGCATTGGACAGACCCTATAGGTGTGAACTCTAAATACGTACTATCAAAGAAATAGTCCACTTACACCTACAAGCTTCTAAGTGGGTCATTGCTCTTAATTTTGAGCATGTGTGGATGAACTGACGAAGTCGAGCGCTTGTACTTTGAGTCATTATGGGTGTGGTCTAAATGTTTAGGTCACTTACTCTGTTGTTTAGGTATACGAGACTTGATTAGAAGGGACATGCATATGTAATAAGGAGTCTATACATTAATCATTCAATTAGAATGATCCAAGCTAGATCATCAAGAATCTGTGCGCATAGTAACACTAGATGTGTTGGATGTTACACTTGTGGGTCGCTCTTGTGAACAAGTGGAAAACTTCCGGAGGATGGTTGGATTATAGATTAGAGGTTCTAAGGAGACAAGATGTAGTCAAAGATGTGATAGTACACGTCGGGAACTTACCTTTGACTATGAGTAAGTATAGATTGGCAGAGTGGTCAAGACAACACTTAGTTGGTCAAAAGACAGAGCATCATGTATAGATTGACTAACTTCTGTTTAATCAGTAATTATCCTAGAGTGTAGCCATAGTCTTTTAGTAGAATCGACATAATTAAAATGATAAAGTATTGATAGAGGACTAGCGAGAATATTTTATTCATTTTCTGTAGAAGGATAATTATATCTTTAGTCCTTCTTCTAGCCATTTACCTTGTAAGTGTCTAAACTAAATAAGGATGTACTATTATGAGAGATGATGTAATCCATTGATAATTAGAAATCATAATAGACTTTCTATTTTGAGAAATAGTTTCTATTTTGATTATTGGCAGAAATTGGATTATATGGTTTATTGAATTAATTAATTGAATAATTGAAGTGTAAAGATTACTAGAATATTTAAAATAATTTTTTCCACTATTGGAAAAATAGTTTATTCTTAAATAGTAGTTTAAATTTGAACTTTGGGAATTAATCAAATGTTATTTAACTCATTGACAATTAGATATTAAAAATAGACTTTCTATTTTATAGAAAGGGGATTTCTATTTTTAATTATTGGCCGGAATTGAATTAAATAAATAGCAAATTAATTAATTAGAGCACACTGTGTGAAACCCCACTTTTTTGCTTATCTCGTTTTATGTGCTATACCTCGTTTTGCGTGCATATGACCTGTTTATGTGCTATAGGACCTAGAAAGTTATAATTTTGATGTCAATACTCCTAATACATGCTAAGTGTGCATTCATGAAATTTTCATAAAAAACGGGATCAGAAATTTTATCGTCGATTTTTAGTGAATAGTGTTTTCGAAACACGTCCGCTAAAATTTTGAAACTGGTCTTTTTAACCCTTCTAGACCTAGTCCACGGACTTTAATAGACTTGTGTTTGATTAAAACAGTTTTAAAATTGGCTTAAGAATTTATTAGGGTTTTTACACCGACTTTTGCGAAAATCGAGTTTTAAGCCGACTCGGGTAGAATGTTTGATTGTAAAACTTCTTGTCACCTAAAAATAATCTACTTGAACTAACCTGAGTGTTGAATAATTTTTTTGAACTTTGGTGATCAATAAAATGCATTTAAAGTCAAGAAAACACTAAAAATAATTAGTTTCCACTTTGACTTTCTTTTATTTATTTGACCTTTGCTTAATATATGATCAACACACATTAAAAACAAAGCAAAACACCACCAAAAACACACACAAAACCGTGGCTCCTTGGAGGAGAAAGATGAAGGCATTTTCAAAGCATTTTTCTCATAGATTTTGCATTTCAAAGCCGAATTGAGTGATTCAAAGCTTGATTTCACTTGTTTGGCATCCATTCTACACATTTCTTGCATCAAAACATATCAAAGGTGAGAGAAAAATTCTAGATCTCAAAATGTCATTTTTATGTTTTTGCGTATAAATGAAATTTGAACCGTTAGAATTGTAATCTGATGTTAGATTATTGCTCCTTGCATGCTAGGGATCATTTAGCTGTAATACTACGAGTTTTTATCGGTTGTAGCATAATTTTTATTTTTCGGGTATTTAAATTTGATTAATTTGTTCAATGTTGATTTAATTGAGTTGCGTTGCTCGAAATCGATTGCCGTCGATTTCTAAATACTTGATAATTATGTGTTAGCGCTGTTGTAATGTCGAATTTTCGATTACATTGCTCGTGGGAAAGTTCGGAAAATTCAGCCAAGACATCCTAGGGTTTTAGGGTTATCGGGCATGATTTGGAGGTGTTATGGTGAATTTCCGTGAGGGCTAATGTAGTAGGTTGAATGGGTGAGTGATAGAAACTGATTTGGCAATGTTTGGGTTAGTAGAATGTAAGTTATGAATTTTTGAAGTTTAGGTTGTCATTCTTTAATTTCTTGAACGATGCCTTTAGATGATTGGGTGGTGTTTGAGTGTTGAATGGTGAGTTGTTGGTGAGTAATCTAGGGTTTAATTGTGTATATAATGCATGTCCGGTTAGATGGCCTACTTTGTCATCTAACTAAGTTATTGTTGTTTAAATGATAATTGATGCTATCAATGATGAATAAATGATGATTGATTGATGATTGATTGATGATTGATGATGATTATGGAGTCTTGGTATGTGTGTGCCACCTCTCGGGCAGCGTTGGGCTGTCGGGTTGATAACAACATGACTGCCAGAGGCTACCCCCAGCTCGCATGACGGAGGTGTCATGGAGGGAGGGGCTAGTGAGGTATCTCGGGTGCGTGAGTAATGGGGAGTTATAAGAAGAATGGTTGAGATCGTGATGGCGTTTAGAGCTACACCAAATAGAGTATCCTTTATTGAATGGTTATATAGTTATGTGATGATAGTATTATTTATGTTATTGTGTGTTTACTGACTCAAAGGATTATTCCAAGGAGTTTAGTAGACCTTGCTCGAGATCTATCGGATCCTCACTGGGCTTATTTATATAAGCTCACTCTCTATTATTGTATGCATGCAGGTGTTACAGATTTTGACTACGGGTATGTGCCTCCGGAAGAGGGAAATGTGCCGTATGTGGATGAGTCTTAAGTGCAGGAGTCATTGCCATGTGATTATCTTAGTTGTTGTAAAATAATGTTTTGTATAATCTATTTTGAAATGTATGTATAGCCTATGTATTAAGTTGGAACGGAGGTGCATAACTATGAATGAGTTGATGAAAGAATGTTTAATGTATGAAATGGTTGCGTTGTATGTTGTTAATTTGATTGTGGAGTTGGTTGGTGATTTGTGGAGTTTGATGTATGTTGTTATTAAGGGTTGGTTTAGAGCCCTGATGTTCATGTTACTGTCGTTATGCTGCTGAAATTCCGTTGCGTCCTGACTGATTGTAAAAGGGGTCGAGTTGGGGCGTGACACACTGGCTGAGCCAAAACCCTAGTTCCCGAGCCTAGGAGGTTGCGTGGGTCCAAGGGCAAACATGGCATTGGAATTTCGGCCATGTAGAGAGAAAAAAGGAAGAAGGAGAAAAAATAGGAAAAAGAATTTTATACCTATCCCACATTGGTTTTTCAAGATTTTTTCTCAAGATTGTTTTCCTATATAAAGGCCTCTATCCCAAGCTCTACAATTGCACCATCTCCTCTTGAGATTTCTCTCTTCTCTCTCTCTCTCTCTCTCTCTCTCTCTTTGAGTAAGCTTCATCTTTTGAAGAAACTCAAAATAGTTTTCTTTTGATTTAGTTTAACAAAATCTAGTCCCACAAATAGATTACACTTAGGCTAAGGATTTGGTCATAGAGGGGAAGATCAAAGTAGAGGAGTGGAAGTACTTTGTCCCAGGCATGTGATCAAAGGTGAAGTTTGTTCTTGCTTCGTTCTTTGCAAGAGGTATTCCAAGAGCTTTATTTTAATTTGGAATTAAACTATAAATGTTATGTTTTACTATTTCATGTTTAATCACATTAAGATCCTGCATGATTGTTTCTGCCATGTTCATAAATTTTTTTGAATATGAATCATGCTAGCCTATATCGTTTTTATTCACTAACAACTAGCATAAACTCAACAATTAACCAACTTGTAATGCAATACAAGTGCACAACATTAGCATAACCAAGCATGGAGCAAGGTTAGCAAGCAAGACACAAGATTTGCACTATTGCTGGAATTTCACAAAAAATGCACCAAAACTCTACCAATTTTGGTCCCAATGAAAGTACTAGCCAACATAAGTTATCATGTCATAACATAATCATAAATTGGATTCAAGATCAAAAGTTGTGCATGGACACCTTGATATAGCCAAAACATACTAGGCTATCAACAAAAATTTTCCAAGTTTTGCAACAAAGATCAACATGCTAACTTTATATTATGTCCATTGATTATCAACATAAACTATATATATCAACTATATATATATACAAAAAGAGGTTCATAGGTATACCTCACTAGTAGAACACTTTGGAGATGATAAAGTTGGATGACGAACTTTTGAATCCTTCTAACTTGAAGGCCCTAGTTGGTCCACCAAGCATCCAAAGTCCTACCCCACCTTGAAAATAGAATGTGCTAGTATATCTTCAATGTATGAAGCTATGTATGTGTGGTTATGGAACAAAAGCAAAAAGCTTCATGTATTTTTAGCTATGGCCGAAAGTTCTTGCTCAAAAGAGGAAGATGAAGTTCTCTCTCCTCTCATTTGCCTTAGCCGAAAATGTAGGTGTATGTATGTGAAGTTATCACATGATGAGAGAGAGTATTATCATCTAATATAAGCTAATAACATATTAAGTGACCTATCAATATTGCCACCTTTTCATGACAACCCATGCAAGCCATTAGATTTCAATCATTAGCATTAGATGATAAAAGGTGGTCATCTTCTCTCTCCTCTATGGCTTGGCCGAAAATGCAAGTGGATAGAGAGAGAAGGTTGTCATCTTTTATTATATATATAAATCATACTCATATAAATATATATATATAAAGTTATTTTAATAGATAGCCAATCACAATTGCTTTCTTCTAAAGTAAAAGCCATGCAAATCCTAGGATTGTAATCATTACAATCCAAAGACAACTTTATTCTGTCTCTTGATACTTGACAAAAAGGCTTTATCATCAAAAGCAATTGTCAAGATTCTTTTGTCTTTATTCAAAAGATAATCCTAGCCATTTAATTCAAATTCAAATGACTAGGATTGATGACATGGACAATCCTAGTCATCAATCTCTACATGCATATGCCACATGTAATTATCTAGTCATTAATTTGCAATTCAGCTTTTGACAACTAAGACGATGACGTGGTATTTCTCAAATTACATCATCATTACACATATATATATATATAAACACCCTTATATATATATATATATATATATATATATATATATATATATCATTATTTTGCCCATTCTAATCTCTATTAGAATTAATATATTGAAACTACTTTTCAATATTACAGGTTGGCTCCAAAAGTTTTAATAATTATAATTTGACCACAAAACTTTCCAAAATTACATTTTTGGCCCAAATAACAACATTGATGACTCTTAACACCTTAAAGCCACCAACCACATAATACGAGCTTCTGGTGAACTTATTCATGATACTTATTAGTGTGTGACCTTCTAGATTCATAATCGCGTACCGATAAGGGACTTGATAAACCTCCTTATCTATTTTGAAAATGTCTCCGTCATTTACTGAAATACTCTCATGCTTATGAGTGACGCACTAGCAATGAACGTACTATGAGAATGTAAACAATAATGAAGACGACGTCTTTTATGAATCCATTTACCCGTCGAGAATTAGCTTGCAGTCCGATCCTTCTGTCAAAAGTGCCCCGATCAGGAAAGGACCATGAAATAGTTAAGCCCACATCCGATACTATGTATAAATCTGAATCAGTGAAACGAGAGATGACTACCATGGAAAAACCCATTTCCATCACTTCATACTCGCCTTGGCCAAGGACTTCCTCGTTTACCAACCGATCTCAGATATCATAGGACATCGCCTCACGCCGGAGGTTAACATATCCTATTTTGACAATTACCTGTCAGTTTATACCACAAGACTAAAACGCGAAAGGCCGTAACCCACCTTGTAAAAGACGGGCATTGTCCAAACGCATTATTTAGCCCTTGATATAACCGGCAGCCGTAATCTCTCAAGTATGAGGATTAATTTGCACAATTCTCAACTAAATAGTAAACTATTAACCTGAAATCATGGAATTCACTACTTATTGTCACATTCAATGATCCGTACACAGACGATCACTCATTTGTTTATTAGTCCACATCATCATACTGTTCTGGCAGTTCGCACGCCATCCTTTATCATTAACATCACTATGTTAATCAAAGGTAATAACATATGATAACCGTACTCGATTATTATAGTCCCAGTTGAATAATTTGAAGGGCTATGAATTGTTTCTTAATGCTTATCATATCGAAGAAAAAATGTGAAATATCCCAAATCCTTTTAGAACATTTTTCTTCTCGGATAAGCATTAGAGACATATTCATATCGAAGCAGAGAATATAAATATCCTACAAATCATATAGTGTATAAAATACATAAACATATCCTTATTAAACCCTAATATGATCATCTCAAACTTTAGCATTATGGCATATCCTCAACAATCTCCTACTTGCACTAATACTATCAACCATGGGATCTAGTGCATTTTACATTCGTATCTGTATACTTATCTTCCCAAAGATGGTGATCAACTGTAACTATTTTTACAGGATCAATGGGTCATCTATAGAAACAACTATAGGATCTTTATCTGTTAATTCATTTTCTTATCAAGAAAGAAACTCTTGAATTGACTCTTTACAAGTTTGGATTCTTGATGAGATGGGGTTCTTTTAAGCTTGTGCAAAAAGCCTCTATGATAGCCATCATATTACATCAGCTACTATCAATAGACAGAACTACACATTATCCAAATGTCATAAAAGTCAAGCAGCATCTTGGCTTAAATAATAACATAACTATTACTTATTATTGTTCGGAACTCTTCTAATAATTCACAAATCCACTAAATACACTCTTATCCCTTTAAGTGAATTCTTCACTAAGAACTTCACTATAACCATAAACCTTAAAATTCTAGGTTAAAGTTCATATAGAGATCATTATAACAATAAGATCACTAGAACTTATATGTATTCTCTCCGATATCTATCATGTACCTCATTACATCATATCGTGCCAAGTACTTGCCATTGCATTTAAAGGAGAATACAAACAATGCAATTGTAGGTGCTAAAACCATTCGCAATCTTTCCTTAATAGTTAGAAGGAAATCTACAAGAAAAGACGGATACCCTGTCATTAAGACTAGAGACCAAAGTTTCTTAGATTCCTCCATCTTAAAGAAAACTTTAAGATCGTGACTAGGTGTATAGGTCGTGAGAAAACAATCAATCATGTCATTGTGCTTCACAAACATGATGCTCATTAGACATGATCGATTTACCCAAGAAATACAACATGAAATAAAATTCGATTGGACCTTGGCGAACGAAGGTATCATAAATTCATAAGATTTGTTAAGGGTATGAACTCCCATGAACCTTTCTTATAAATCTAGAAATTACCTTCATTTATTAATGAAAATGATCTCTATCTTTTCATTTTAACCATTTCATCATAGTTATCTTTCTCTAAAGAAACTATGCATGAAGGAGTTTAAATTCTATGTAGCCATAGAATTAAAACATGGTATAAGTTTAAAATCAATTTGAAAGATTATGGTGAAAAAAGATGCATTCTCTAATATTCTTTTATAACCTAACATATTCTGGACAAGTCTCATAAACTCCATTTCATTCAATTCTTTATTTTGAACAAACTCTTTTGTCAAAAAGAATAATTAATCTATCAAACTCATTTGGATAGATAAATACAAGAATTATAGTCTTTAACTCTTGACCATTTCAAAGTTCAAGACAATACATGTATGATTTGGTATTTAGCCATTTCTTTAAATGCAAAGCAATGAAATATAAATGTTTGAGTTTGAAGACATTCTTTCTTCCGATATGCATTCCGACCATTTCATTACCATTAATGAAAGATATACAACATGCCTAATCATTTCTTACAAAGGATCATTTCCAAAATATCCTTTAGAAACGATTGAAAATAGTCACTACTGTTATGCCCTGACCCAACCCCACACTAAAGGTTAAGTCTAGACCCGACAAACGGATAGGGTCTCCTTTGTACCGTAGACATTCTGGAAACCTGAAAACATTCAATAAAGCCACATAACCAACTAGAACTCCAATTCTAATTAAATCCCAGCTTCAAGGCCATCCGACCTTAAGAATTACAAACAGTTTAGATACAAACAAGCATGCATTCCACAATACCAACTTCTTTACAAAAGGCCGCTTATCATACCACTCTATGATAGCATTTGAACATACTTAGGAATTAAAGTCAACCATTACGACCCCTGCAATCACACATAAGCATGCATCAAACTAAAAGTAAGAATATTAATTATTACTTGCCATGGATACATATGATACATTACAACTAAACAATATATACATGAGCTCAAAGGCTCCAAAATAGAACATAATAAACAACAAGCAGATTCTTCACATCACAGCAGAAACACATCCACCTCAAGCACAAGAACAAAACAACTATGCCAACTACTCCACCTGTACCTCCTGCTCCTCACCCTCAACTAAATCAAGTTGGTGTTCAACCTCAACACCTCTTGAAACATGTTAGCGAGGTATGAGCAACCATAATTGCCCAGTGATGGATAACGTCTACTCGGGGCGTGCAATGCAACAGTTATAGCAAATAAGCAATAAAAGCAAGTAAAGGACAATCGAAATAGAAAATAAGCACACATTTGAAAGGATACGATATACTTAACCCCAACACTCCAGAATTCTCTCTATCTTCGATCACGAACCTCGATCAATATGCCGACATAAACCCCAATTACTCCAGTGGGTGTACTCCATATGTACCCCGATAAACCTACGACCCAACACCCTTTGGCAATCTTCGGACCAGGCGAGTGAGAGACTAGAACACGGAGATCGAATATCCACTGGCAAGCTCGCTGTCGCCCAACCGATATCCAATACAACCGCCCCTGACACTATGGTTGCGCAACCATTATGCAATGCACTTTAACATATGACAATATAACAACAATGGAAGCAATAACACATGGGAGGAACAACAAAGTAGGTTGTTCTCAAAACAGTTAGAATAGAAGCATTAGCAAATAAACAACTAAAAGATTACAAAGGGGCAATAACATATTTCACATAGAACTTTACCAAAAGCTCAAGAATGTCTTGAAAACACATTTAAACACCTAAGGAACCTTTACAAGGTCATAGAAGTGTGAGTCAACCGATTTCCTACCTTATCCCCTTTGTAACTCGAACCGTTTTCCTTCCAAACACAAGCTATTGTTCTAGGTTAACGAGTGGGATATACCATACTTCTAATTAACCAATAAGGTACCCCTAGGACCCTCGAAACTATCTAATTGCCCGTGATTACCACGAAAGCCCAGATTTCTCTCTTGTTAGTTTGTACTACAGGTACCCTATCCGGGACTCAACTGAGGCTTAGCAAAACATATCTAGCACCTATATAGCCTAAGAACACTAAATGTAATGGCCAAATTAACCCAGATTTGCATTAACCCCAAAACCACTTTTAAAAAGTTGTCTATTTCATGTTTTAGCCAAGTTCCGAGCAATTCAACCTCTTGGGGCTATTAAACTATCTTGATTAACATCTAAGGCATCTACTAGAAGCAATGAATCAAGCCACATCGCACCACAAAATCCTAAAATTTATCACTATTCATACCCTACAATCTAACTATTAATTTCAACCATTTAAAAAACAAATCAATGGCATAAATGTGGTCTCTAGCATTTATATACAATGCATATTCGCATATTTGAGCATAACATAAGCATTGGACAGCAAATCTACAAAATCAAGAAAAGTATAACATTTTAGAAATGCAAAAATAACCATGAAATCCCTCACCAATGCGCGTAGATACTCTTAGGAGGCTAACAAACCCTCTATACCACTTGCACCTAGCTTGGCTTGGCTTGAATTGAAGATTTGATGAGCCAAAAATTATTCTCTTGCACGAAAAGGGCTGTCGGGTTTGGTTGTACTATTCACCCCCCCTTTTTGTTTGTTATGAGCATTGTGTGTGTGTGTGAGTATATAACTTAAGTTGTGTTAAGTTAAGTGTGTATATTGACTATAAAAATGAGTATAGCTAGCTTAAAAATGAGTCTAAAGGTGCAATACTATGTTAGCTAACTAAAATATAAAGTTTATCTACGTAATACTATTCACTAGCTTTAATAAACATTTTCTAAACGGATGCTCCTATCGCTTTTGCTCCAACGCACATTTTTCTCATTTCTAAAAAAATTAATATGATTTAAGAAAATGCTAATTCAAAGTAAATAAGTGAATGAAAAATATGATGAATAGTAACCATATAAAGTAGCAAGTAATGCACAATAAAAATGCACAAATAGTGGATGCAACAGTTAAAAGGTGTACGGTAAACTCTCAGGCGTCACACCCTCTCCCCCTTAAACTAATTGCGCCCACGCAATTCTTACATGATTCGTCAAACAATTTTGGATAGCGATCTCGCATCTGATTCTCTCTCTCCCATGTGACATCCTCTAACCCGTGATGATCCCACAGAATCTTAACCATCGGAATGCTCTTAGTTCTCAGCTCATGAACCTTTTGGTCTACAACCCGAAGAGGTTTCTCTGTATAAGTCAAAGTCTTACTGATCTCTGGAAGCTCTGGCTCAAGAACATGAGAAGGATTTGGTTGATATTTCCGAAGCATAGAGACATAAAAGACATCATGAATTCGGCCCAAACTAGGGGGTAAAACTAATTTGTAAGCCAATGCACCAACTTTCTATGTGATTTCAAACGGTCCTACATATCTCGGACTGAGTTTACCCCCTTTTCCATGTTGAATTAAACCTTTCCAATGAGAGATTTTCAAAAATACCCGATATCCCAAGGCAAACTCCAAATCTCGACGGCGTCTATCTGCATAACTCTTTTGCCGACTCTGTGCTGTAAGCATTCTCCTTTTGATAAGCTGTACATTATTAACCATTCTATTCATCTCAGGCAGTAAAGTAGGGTCAATAGTCTTCATCTCACCAACCTTATCCCAATAAAGAGGAGATCTGCACTTACGCCTATAGAGTGCCTCATAAGGCGCCATACCGATTGTAGCTTGATAATTGCTATTATAAGTGAATTCCGCAAGTGGCAAATACCTCTTCCAACTCTTACCGAAGTCCAGAATACAAGCTCGCAACATATCCTCGGGTATTAGGATAGTTCTCTCAGATTGACCGTCTGTTTGAGGGTGATGAGATGTACTGAAGTTCAATGTGGTGCCCAAAGCTTTCTGAATCTTATGCCAAAACTGAGATGTGAACCTGGGATCTTTGTCTGACACAATACTTTTTGGAATCCCATGAAGTTTGACAATATTCTCCACATATAACTCAGCTAGTTCATCAAGAGAATCAGTCTTCTTTGTAGCAATAAAGTGGGAAGTCCAAACTGAATCATTATCTTTTGAAGATCTCGGCAAGTCTGACATGAAATCCATAGTAATATAATCCAATTTCCACTCAGGAATAGCCAAAGGCTGCAATAACCCTGCAGGTCTCTGATGCTTAGCTTTAAATTTCTGACATGTAAGACATCTAACAACATAGTCCGCAATCTCCCTCTTCATGTTGTTCCACCAGAAGTTCTGTTTCAAATCTCTATACATCTTTGTACTACCTGGATGGATAGTATACTTAGAACTGTGTGCCTCAACAAGTATTTCTTTCTTTAAAGCTGGCTCGCTTGGAATACAGATTCTGCCCTTGAACTTAAGAATACCATCATCATGCAGTTTGAAGTCCGACTCTCCCCCTTTAGACTTTTCTAGGATTTTCAACAATTGTGGATCAGTCTGCTGAGCTTCTTTAATCCTAGATAATAATAGAGATTGAATCTGCAAACTTGTAAATTGAATACTAGAATATGAAGTTTTGGGCTTCCATAAACATAGTTCCTCCATGAATTCCCAATTTTTGATAATCAAGCTAGCAACTGTAGCCTTTCGGCTCAAAGCGTCAGCAACAATATTGGCCTTACCTGGTAGATAATTAATAGTGCAATTATAGTCCTCAAGTAATTCTAGCCAACGCCTCTGCCTCATGTTCAACTCTTTCTGTGAAAACGGATATTTTAGACTCTTATGATCTGTAAAGATTTCAAATTTGTTAACCCAGAGATAGTGATGCCATTTCTTTAGTGCAAAGATAATAGCTGCAAGCTCAAGATCATGCGTCGGATAGTTAAGCTCATAGGGTTTCAGTTTCCTGGAGGCATATGCAATAACTTTTTCATTCTACATCAATTGCAACCCAAAACCCTCTTTAGAAGCATCACTATAGACCACCAAATTATCAGTACCCTCAGGTAGAGCAAGAATAAGAGCCGTGGTTAACCTTCTCTTCAATTCTTGGAAGCTAGCCTCGCATTTCTCATTCCAATCAAACACAGTTTTCTTTTAAATAAGCTGAGTCAAAGGTCTAGCAATTTTAGAGAAATCCTTGACAAATCTTCTATAATAACCTGCTAAACCCAGAAAACTGCGGATCTCTGTAACAGTCCCAGGCTGTTTCCAAGCTAATACAACCTCAATCTTCGCCGGATCAATAGAAATACCATCATGCGAGATAATATGACAGAGAAAAGCAACTTGCCTTTACCAGAACTCACATTTGCTGAATTTTGCAAACAATTTATGCTCTTGAAGAGTCTATAATACAATCCTCAAATGTTGTTCATGTTCAGCCTTAGATTTAGAGTACACAAGAATATCATCAATAAAAATAACCACAAATTGGTCCAGATATGGATGGAATACCCTCTGCATTAAATCCATAAATGCAGCGGGAACATTAGTCAAACCAAACAGCAGAACAACAAACTCATAATGGCCATATCAAGTCCTGAAAGCAGTTTTAGGCACATCATCCTTTTTAATCCTCAACTGATAATAGCCTTGCCTTAGATCAAATTTAGAAAATACCCTGGCATATTGCAACTGATCAAATAACTCCTCATTAGAGGCAACATATATTTATTTTTAACAGTTACTTGATTGAGACCCGATAATTAATACATAAACGAAGAGATCCGTCTTTCTTTTTAACAAATAAGACAGGTGCACCCCAAGGTGAAGAACTCGACTGAATGAATCCCTTCTTAAGCAAACCCTGCAGTTGAACTTTCAATTCTTGCAATTCGGGCGGAGCCATTCTATACAGAGTCCTAGAGATAGGTGTAGTCCATGGTAATAAGTCAATCACAAACTCTATCTCTCTATTAGACGGCAACCCAGGTCACTTTTTGGGAAACACCCTCGAAAACTCACTTACAATAGGTATATCATTTAATTTTAGCTTATCCGAAGGTTGATTGATCAAATAGGCCAAATAAGCATCACAATCTTTACTCAGCATTTTAGTCGCCTTAATAGAAGAATATGCGAGTACCCGTAGACTTACGACTACTGACAATCTCAATTACGGGTTGATTAGGCATTTCTAGCTTCACAATTTTTCTTCTACAATCTAGATAAGCATAATATTCACCCAACCAGTCCATACCCATAATTATTTCAAAGTCCTTAAAAGGCAAGATAATCAAATCAACAGGAAGGACTCGACCCCCAATAAACAATTCACAGGCTTTACACACAGATTCAGTGAAAAACTTAGGGCCCATGGGTGAACCAACCTCAATCTTATAAAGCAATTTATCAATTTTCAATGCAAAAGATTGTGTGAACATAAGTGTGATAAATGAGTGTGTAGCGCTAGAATCAATTAAAACTGTGACTGATTTATTATTGAGAAGAAAAGTACATTCAACAACTGCAGTCGTATCAGGAAACTCCTCTGCATCTAAAGCAAATGCTCGGGCTTGCCCCCGTGGTGCTGATGCTGCAGCTGGTGCCCTAGTCTGAGTACCCTGTCCAGATGTCTGACCCCTGGTGTTCTTGAATTTTAAGCAGTCCTTAACCCAGTGTTGGTCACTCCCACAACCTGTAAACCTATTCAATCTCTTCCAGCAATTCTCCTCAGTATGGCCTTGACGATGACAGAAACTGCACTGTTGGTGACGTCTTGCAACAGTGCTTCCCGTAGGAGCTTTGTAAGAAAAGGTAGCTGAACTACCCTGCTGAGACCGTGCTACAGTTGGACAAGACTGCCCCTGATTCTGACTCTGAATTGGTCATGCCTAAGTCTGAGTAGGCCCGATGTAACTCTGAGTCTACCTCAGCAGACTCTGACCAACTAAAATAGTCTATCTCTGAAATCCCTGACTCTGAGTCTGATGTGGTCATTTACTGGGCTGATTCAGCTCCCCAAACAAATCTGCTTTTCGTTTCTCATATCTGGCAGTTATTCTGACTGCTGCAGCGTAACTGAGATAATCCTGGGTAGACAAATTCAACGAAATATCGGGTCTCAGCCCCATAACAAATCTCTGAATCCTTTTACTCTTCGGTTGCACTAATGCTGGCACATAACGAGACAAGCGGGTGAAAGCAGCGTCATACTGATCAACTATCATGTTGCCCTATTTCAGATTAATGAACTCTTACTCTCGTCTTTCAATAGCTGTCTCAGTAATAAATTTCTCCCAAAATTCTCTAACAAACTCACCCTATGTCCGCAGTACTGTATCAGCCTCCCATATGGACTTTACAGTATGCCACCACTGCTTCGCATCTCCCTTGAGCAGAAACTCAGCGCAAGCAACCCTCATCGTATCTGTATACTCGAGGCCAATAAGAATTTTCTCCACTTTGTTCAGCCAACATATCATCGGGTTCTCCGTAGAAGCTAGTCGGACCACGATTCAGGAATTATTGAGATAGTTGCTACCATTACCCACTGCTCCACCTTGACCCTGACCCGGATTACCTGCGCGTACAAATCCTCCCTGCCTCTTCAATACCTGTGCTATCTGGCCTATGGCAGCAGTCAACTGAGCATTGAGAGTCTGTTGATCTACTTCTTCTTCCCCGACATTCTGATTTCTGGTCTGATGGCGGGGCCCCATTCCGACTAACTAGAATGCAAAGTATTATGACATGCATATATATATAATTCGCAAGTAAATCATATAAGGAGAAGTTCAAATAAGTCCACGTAATATTACACATAAGATCACACAAGCATTGTATACATAAAAGATACAAATAAAACACTTAGTCACACTTTCCATTCTAAATCTCTACTTTATTCAATAACTCTTAAAAGACCTTTCACATTTCTATTTCCATGCTAGCATGTTCTTTACCAAGTCAATCTTTCACTTAGCCAATCAAAAGGTCACTGATTCACGCAATCACACAATCACATAATAGACCGAGAACCTATCCCGGCTCATGCATTCTAATAGCTCTGATACCACCTAAATGTCACGCCCTGACCCAACCCTACACTAAAGGTTATGTCCAGACCCGATAAACGGATAGAGTCTCCTCTGTACCGTGGACATTCTGGAAACCTGAAAACATTCAATAAAGCCACAAAACCAACTAGAACTCCAATTCTAATTAAATCCCAACTTCAAGGCCATCCGAGCCTTAAGCATTATAAACAGTTTAGATACATACAAGCATGCATTCCACAATACCAACTTCTTTACAAAAGACCGCTTATCATACCACTCTATGATAGCATGTGAACATACTTAGAAATTAAAGTCAACCATTACGACCCCAGCAATCACACACAAGCATCCAACAAAGTAAAAGTAAGAATATTAGTTATTACATGCCACGGATACATATCATACATTACAACTGAAAAATATATATATGAGCTCAAAGGCTCCAAAATAGAACATAATAAACAACAAATAGATTCTTCACATCACAGTAGAAACACATCTACCTCAAGCACAAGAACACAACAACTATGCCAATTGCTTCGCCTGCACCTCCTGCTCCTCACTTTCAACTAAATCAAGTTGGGGTTCAACCTCAGCACCTCTTGAAACATGCTAGTGAGGTATGAGCAACCACAATTGTTCAGTGAAGGATAAAGTTTACCCGGGGAATGCAATGCAACAGTTAGAGCAAATAAGCATTAAAAGTAAGTAAAGGACAATCGAAATAGCAAATAACCACACATTTGAAAGAATATGATACACTTAACCCCAACACTCCAGAATTCTCTCCATCTTCAATCACCATGAACCTTAATCAATGTGCCGGCATAAACCCCAATCACTCCAGTGCGTGTACTCTGGATGTACCCCAATAAACCTACGACCCAATACCCCCTGGCAATCTACGGACCAGGCGAGTGAGGGACTAGAGCACGGAGATCGAATATCTATTGGCAAGCCCGTGCCGCCTAGCCAATATCCAATACATCCGCCCCTGACACTATGGTTGCACAATCACTATGCAATGCACTTTAACATATGAAAATATAAAAACAATGGAAGCAATAACACATGGGAGGAACAACAAAGTAGGTTGTTCTCAAAACAGTTAGAATAGAAGCATTAGCAAATAAACAACTAAAAGATTATAAAGGGGCAATAACATATTTCACATAGAAATTTACCAAAGGCTCAAGAATGTCTTGAAAATGCATTTAAACACCTAAGGAACCTTTACAAGGTCATAGAAGTGTGAGTCAACTGATTTCCTACCTTATCCCCTTTGTAACTCAAACTGTTTTCCTTCCAAACACAAGCTATTGTTCTAGGTTAGCGAGCGGGATATACTATACTTCTAATTAACCAATAAGGCACCCCTAGGACCCTCGAAACTACCTAATTGCCCGCGATTACCATGAAAGCCCTGATTTTTCCCTTGTGAGTTTGTACTACAGGTACCCTATCTGGGACTCAACTGAGGCTTAGCAAAGCATATCTAGCACCTATATAGCCTAAGAACACTAAAATGTAATGGCCAAATTAACCCGGATTTTCATTAACCCCGAAACCCCTTTTAAAAAGTCGTCTATTTCATATTTTAGCCAAGTTTCGAGCAATTCAACCTCTCAGGGCTATTAAACTATCTTAATTAACATCTAAGGCATCTACTAGAAGCAATGAATCAATCCATATCGCACAATTTCAAAAAACCCTAAAATTTCATCACTATTTACACCCTACATTCAAACTATCAATTTCAACCGTTTAAAAAGTAAATCAATGGCATAAATGTGGTCTCTAGCACTTATATACAATGCATATTAGCATATTTGAGCATAACATAAGCATTGGATAGCAAATCTACAAAATCAAGAAAAGTGTAACATTTTACAAATGCAAAAATAACCATGAAATCCCTCACCAATGCGCGTAGAAGCTCTTAAAAGGCTAGCAAACCCTCTATACCACTTGCACCTAGCTTGGATTGGCTTGAATTGAAGATTTGATGAGCCAAAAATTCCTCTCTTACACCAAAAGGGTTGTCCGGTTTGGCTATACTATTCACCCCCCTTTTTTTGTTGTTATGAGCATTGTGTGTATGTGTGAGTATATAACTTAAGTTGTGTTAAGTTAGGTGTATATATTAACTATAAAAATGAGTATAGCTAGCTTAAAAACGAGTCTAAAGGTGCAATACTATGTTAGCTAACTAAAATATAAAGTTTATCTACGTAATACTATTCACTAGCTTCAATAAACATTTTCTAAACGAATGCTCCTATCGCTTCTGCTTAAACGCACATTTTTCTCATTCCTAAAACAATTAATATGATTTAAGAAAAATGCTAATTCAAAGTAAATAATGATACGAACCTGGTCAACATGTGCCGAGACCCAACGCCAAGATTGGTAAAACAAACCCAAGATCTTTCAAGAATGGATGGAACCGCGACCCTTTGCCTAGCAAGACAAGAACCTTGGTATAGTGAATATGATGGAAACCGCGACCCGTTGCTTAGCAAAGCAAGAACCTTGGTATAGTGAAGACGTCACAAACGGGGATGGAAATCCGCTTGATAAGTCAAGGTTGAACGCCACAAGGAATCCCTTGATAAGTTCAAAAGAGTCTCTTGGAGAACTCAAGGAGAATAATCTTACAATTTAATAGTAAAAAAGTCTCCATTTTTTTATCACAAAAATCAGCCTTATATAGGCAAATAACAAATATGTTTCCTTTTTGGAAAAGAACTCCTAAACCCTAACATGAATAGTGACGTAAATAGTGTTTCATGAATAGTGACATGAATAGTAACTAGGTCAAAGAAGTAGACTTAAAGCCCAAGAAAGACTCCTTTCCTTGGAGCCCAAGAAAGTCTCCTTTTCTTGGAGCCCAAGAAAGACTCTTTCCTAGTGTGAACACCTAATTTTGTCCATATTAGACTCTAGGCAATAAACTAGAATTCAAATTAAACTAAAACTCAAACTAAGATAGAATTGCAAAGAAATCAAATCTTGACCAAATCTTCAAATCTTCTTGAAACTTCTTGAAGAATCTTGAAGTTCTTGAATCTTGAAAATAGAATCTTGACTTGAATCTTTGCTGAAAAATTAATCCAAATGGTGCAATAAATGTGGATGGCTGGTTTGAGTCCAAACAATCCACCAATGCCACGACCTCCCAAGGTAAATCAGCTTCTACTACGACTCGATCTCGTGATATTAAATGTTTTACATGTCAGGGATGGGGACACATAGCAAGCCAATGCCCAAACAAGCGAGCAATAGTAGTCTTGGAAAGTGGTGAGATTGAATCTAAAGACAACTTTGATATTAAATTTGTGAGATTATTCTCCTTAAGTTCTCAAGAACTTTTTCGAACTTATCAAGATTATTCTTGTGGCGTTCAACTCTGACTTATCAAACGAGATCTCCATTCTTGTTTGTGGCGTCCTCAACTATACCAAGGTTCTAGCTTTGCTAAGCATAGGGTCGTAGTTCCATCCAATCCTGAAAGATCTTGGGGTCGTTTTCCATATTTGGTGTTGGGTCGCGTCACATATTGGCATGGTTCGTATCAAATAAGTGATTGAAAAATATGATAAATAGTAACCATATAAAGTGGCAAGTAATGCACAGTAAAAATGCGCAAATAGTAGATGCAACAGTTAAAAGGTGTACGGTATAATCTCGAGCATCATAACTACTATTTAAAGAAATAATCAAACTAATCCGAACATTTATAAACATTTTTCAAAATTGGGATCATATACCAAGCCGATCCAAAACAACCAAATTATGCATAAACGGGGTCTACTACTCAATCCCCTCCTAATGAGAGATCTTCTTGTAAGAATGCTATGGCCCGACTCCTCCTATGCCTCATTCTCCTCCTTCTTATTCTGTTTCTGTTTTGGCTGGGCTCAGGCACAGAAGGAGAGGACTCAACATAGGTATCGGGTGCTGCACCCAAACCAAGGTTTTGCCAGCTAGTCAAAATATCTGGCATCTCATTCAGTGTGACCTCAATTCTGTGCACGTGAAAGTCCAAGATCAGAGAAGAGTAGGATGGTGGAAGAGACTGCAAGATCAAGTCTACCTGAAGTCAGGGATCCATAACGAAACCAAATGCCTCCAGTTGAGTTACCAAGTAAATCATCCTAAGGCAGTGCTGGCTCACGTCACCACCCTCTTCAAGTCTCATACTAAAAAGCTCACGGGTCAACTGGAATCTCATGGACTGACTGCGCTCACCAAAGGATTCCTCTAAACAATGAATGATATCTACGGAATAAGGCAGCCCCTCATAGAATTGACGCAAATCATCGCTCATTGATGAAAGAATGTATCCCCTAGCATGCATGTTATCCTGGACCCATTTATAGTAAGTGATCTTGTCAGTCTCGGAAGCAGTCTCATCAACGGGAGCAAATGTCGGGATATCCAGAATATACTCAATTCTTTCAAATCGGAGGACTACCTTTAAAATTTTGTACCATTTCTCGAAATTTGGTCCAATTAAATAATCATGATTATAGATGGACAAGATAGGATTTATGAATGAAGCCATAAATAAACTACAGAAAAAATAAATATAACATAAAGTAAGATTGCAGGCTAACAAGAATATATGTAAATCTATAATAATGCAAAATAAAATAGCTACTCCCACTATTTGTTTTAAATTTCATACTCCCTAAATGAGGAAAATATGAATCTATGAGAATACTCTAAGTGGGATAACCAAGTTCCTATGATCAGACATATTCCTCAAACCTTTGTGGCTATGTTGAAACATGAATACCAAAGGTCAACAATTCTTTGTTGTTTATTTCTCTAAATAGGGTATGGTCTGCTTTAGTCCCTAAATCACTTTGGTCTCAAACCTTTGTGGCTATGTTGATTAAGTGATTTAGTTATAGTTATCTGACAAATTGAATCAACAACCTCAAACCTTTGTGGCTATGTTGGCTGTCAAATTTTGGAAGATAACCACATCTCTATGTTTTATTCTAGCAATTTTAATAAACTTACTTTGAAACATATCCTCTACCTTCGGGTAAAAAGAATTGTATTCATTTGGGTCTTATTAAATATCCTAAGATGGCGGAGGACAACGATAAAACTCATTTTACCGCTTGAAAATCTAATATTTATTTGCACGTAGGGAGTTGATACAATCTCATCAAATCAATAAGCATTCAACATACTATAAGCTAACAATCACAATTATAGCAATTTAAATAGTATGAATGCAAAGATATATGAATGGTGGATCATGGTCTTGACTTTTGGACTAAAAGAAATAAAATTATTCTATTTAAAAGATCTTCAACACTTTGCAATCTTCATTGGGCCTCCAACTCCTTGGAAAAGTCCATTGGGCCTCCAACTCTTTGGAAAAGTCCATTGGGCCTAAATCAAGTTTTCTCTTGAAGAATTACATAAAAGTCCTCACTACATAATTCTCTCAAAAAGCAAAAATTAAAAGTGAGACTTATGTCTCATATTACAACCCAATAACTTTTGACCCTAAAGCCCAAGTCCATGATCAAATTCACCATTCTCAAAATAATAAATATGCATGATTATTCATATCAAAATATAATAACCAACATATTAATTTCTAGTATTCAAGTTTAATCTACTCATCAATTATGAAAGAATAAACTAATCCAATGCCCTTTTTGCATAAATATAAAACTCCTTTTATACATGCAACTCATAATGACCCATTAATTCATAACTCCTTATAATTAATTATATTCACATCTAAGTCCAAAACTTTAAAGAAGAACACAAGTTCATGGCCCAATAGGTTAAAATCAAGCACAAGTAGATGTACACAAGACTCAAGCCCAATAAACATGTCTCTTAAGGCCTACATACATTAACTATAGCACAATAGTCCTTTGAAAGTATTATATCATTAAATAATCAACTTTCAATTTTCTCAAATTTAGAAACATCTCAATACTACTTATTAGATAATTTCTAACTTCAAGATTAAAAACATATAGGCCAACTATGTGAAAAACATTTTGCAATATTTAAGACACATAGATGAGTTGCATTCTTGACTATTAAACACTTTTAATCATCAAGTAGTCCTCAACCAAATTCATATGCATGAACACTTAAAATAAGCTTAAAACTATCTTTTAAACTTTCATTCTAACACATGCACATAATAGAAATATTCTTTTGAGGATTTCAAGGCAACTACTATCATCTTTTCACATACAACAAAAGCAAAATCAATCTCCTACAACAAAGAGAATTTTCGGCCAACACCATATAAAAGCAAGACTTGTCTTTTTCTAAACTTTTGACTTTATGAATCTACAAAAAAGGGCCCTTTTAAACAAGTATCCCTTTTGAACATATTATGATAGTCTATTTATTTCAAGTCTAAACTCAACATGCAAAGACCAAATCTTCATTTATCTTCACAACTTAGCATTTTAAATAAGAGGACAAATCATAAAAAAATACATGTGATTTTCGGCCATCTCACTAATAAAGGTGTATCATGCAAGTTCAAGCTAAGACATATACACACATATATATATTCAAGATCTACATTATCAATCAAAGATCTAAACTACATTTGAACATGCATGTGTGTAGGCCAAAGTCTTAACATCAAAAACTTGTAAATCAACAAGCATATTTTCGGCCATAGGGTTCAAAAACATATGACCAACATTTGATAATCAATGGACATATAAACATGGCTCTGATACCACTTGAAAGTACTAGCCAACATAAGATATCATGTCATAACATAATCATAAATTGGATTCAAGATCAAAAGTTGTGCATGGACACCTTGATATAGCTGAAACATACTAGGCTATCAACAAAAATTTTCCAAGTTTTGCAACAAAGATCAACATGCTAACTTTATATTATGTCCATTGATTATCAACATAAACTATATATATCAACTATATATATATATATATATATATATATATACAAAAGGAGGTTCATAGGTATACCTCACTAGTAGAACACTTTGGAGATTGTAAAGTTGGATGACAAGCTTTTGAATCCTTCTAACTTGAAGGCCCTAGTTGGTCCACCAAGCATCCAAACTCCTACCCCACCTTGAAGATATAATGTGCTAGTATATCTTCAATGTATGAAGCTATGTATGTGTGGTTATGGAACAAAAACAAAAAGCTTCATGTATTTTTAGCTATGGCCGAAAGTTCTTGCTCAAAAGAGGAAGATGAAGTTCTCTCTCCTCTCACTTGCCTTAGCCGAAAATGTAGGTGTATGTATGTGAAGTTATCACATGATGAGATAGAGTATTATCATTTAATATAAGCTAATAACATATTAAGTGACCAATCAATATTGTCAACTTTTCATGACAACCTATGCAAGCCATTAGAGTTCAATCATTAGCATTAGATGATAAAAGATGATCATCTTCTCTCTCCTCCATGGCTTGGCCGAAAATGCAAGTGGATGGAGAGAGAATGTTGTCATCTTTTATTATATATATAAATCATACTCATATAAATATATATATATAAAGTTATTTTAATAGATAGCCAATCACAATTGCTTTCTTCTAAAGTAAAAGCCATGCAAATCCTAGGATTGTAATCATTACAATCCAAAGGCAACTTTATTCTCTCACTTGACACTTGGCAAAAAGGCTTTATCATCAAAAGCAATGGTTAAGATTCTTTTGTCTTTATTCAAAAGATAATCCTAGCCATTCAATTCAAATTCAAATGACTAGGATTGATGACATGGACAATCCTAGTCATCAATCTCTACATGCATATGCCACATGTAATTATCTAGTCATTAATTTGGAATTCACCTTTTGACAACTAAGATGATGACGTGACATTTCTCAAATTACATCATCATTATGCATATATATATATATATCATTATTTTGCCCATTCTAATCTCTATTAGAATTAATATATTGAAACTACTTTTCAATATCTACAGTTTGGCCCCAAAAGTTTTGGTAATTACAATTTGACCCCAAAACTTTTTAAAAATTACACTTTTGGCCCAAATACCAACATTGATGACTCTTAACACCTTAAAGCCACCAACCACATAATACGAGCTTCCGGTGAACTTATTCATGATACTTATTAGTGTGTGACCTTTTAGATTCATAATCGCATACCGATGAGGGAAGACCTGATAAACCTCCTTATCTATTTCAGAAATATCTCCGTCATTTACCAAAATACCCTCATGCTCATGAATGACACACTAGTAATGAACGTACCATGAGAATGTAAACGATAATGAAGACGACGTCTTTCATGAATCCATTTACCCGTCGAGAATTAACGTGTAGTCCAATCCTTCTATCAAAAGTATCCCGATTGAGAAAGGACCATGAAATGGTTAAGCCCACATCTGATACTATGTATAAATCTGAATCAGTGAAATGAGAGATGAATACCATGGAAAAATCCATTTCCATCACTTCATACTCGCCTTGGCCAAGGACTTCCTCGTTTACCAATCGATCTCAAATATCATAGGACATCGCCTCACGCCAGTGGTTAACAGATCATATCTTGACAATTACCTGTTGGTTCATACCACAAGACTAAAATGCGAAAGACCGTAACCCACCTTATAGAAGACAAGCATTGTCCAAATACAGTATTTAGCCCCTGATATAATCGGCAGCCGTAATCTCTCAAGTCTGAGGATTAATTTGCACAATTCTCAACTAAATAGTAAACTATTAACCTGAAATCATGCAGTTCATTATTTATTATCACATTCAATGATTTGTACACAGACGATTACTCATATGTTTGTTAGTCCACATCATCATGTTGTTCTGGCATTTCGCATGCCATCCTTTATCATTAACATTACTATGTTAATCAATGTAATAACATATGATAACCCGTACTTGATTATTCTAGTCCCGGTTGAATAATCTGAAGGGCTATGAATCGTTTCTTAATACTTATCATATCAAAGAAAAAGTGCAAAATATCCCAAACCCTTTTAGAACATTTTTCTTCTCGGATAAGCATTAAGGACATATTCATATCGAAGTGGAGAATATAAATATCCTATAAATCATATAGTGTATAAAATACATAAACATATCCTTATTAAACCCTAATAAGATCATTTCAAACTTTAGCATTAGGGCATATCCCCAACACCCAAGCTACGAAATCACACATACAACTTATATACATATAGTATACACTTTATATTCAAGCTAAGAACAAAGAATAACCTTGCATTTAGCCACAAACTCAACATATAAAACATGAAGTTTAGTGTTTATACAAGCTTTAAAACACATGCACAATTCTAAGCATGTTATTCTTGCTCCATCAACAAAGATAGCTCAATACATGATTTTATACTCAATCAAACTTTAAAACTCTTAAAACTTTGAAAACTTTTAAAATCACCTTTCCTAGATGATGAAGAATGCAAGAAATAGCAAGAAAATGGCAAGACTTGAGCAAACTTTGAGCAATTTTCTTTCTTCTTCTTCAAACCCTAGTTTTTCTTCTTTTTCCCATTTTTTCTTCCCTTGGTCGTGCTCTCCTCTCTCTTTCTCTCTTGGTTTTGTTTTGTTTTATTAAATGACAAAAAGACCTTCTAGAAGCTTTATTTTCTAGGTAGCAAAATATCTCAAAGGTTAAATGACCACTTATGCAAGCACCATTTAAGATAATGACATGTATGTCCTAGTTTGCTAAATTAAATGAAATACCACTTAAATCCTAATCACATGCAATCTAAATTCTCATATTAACTTCAAATAATAAGTAAATCAATTAAATGCACATAAATTCACGATTGGGTCTCATAGAAAAACATCATATACATAATCTATTAAAAGATAAATAAGCTACTAGCACAATCACATGTATCACATACATCTACACAACACATAATCTAATCTTCAAGCTAATAAAAGATTATCAAACATAGAACATGCAACATGTATATAATAAAAAAAGACTAAGAATACAATTTGCATATTCTCATATGTATCAAATACATCAAGACTACTCATCTTTCACACTTTGAATCTTTAACATCAAAAGTTAACATAAGCATAGGATTTATGTGATTCTAGATGCATAACAACTTTTATTATCTAAAAGCAAAGTATAGGTTAACAACCAAACCTTTCATGAAACCAACCAAGGGAAGTTCACCAAATACCCTAAATTAGTTAGTTTCATAACTTTGCTACTTATGTAAGATTATATCTCATATAAAATTATATAACCCAAATCACATAAATGAATCTTTGAGGCATAACAACACTTATCACATCTATGCAAAGCTTAGATTAAATGCAATATGCATGCCTAATAACAACTTTGAGAAAACGGGTAAATCAACCCAAAGTGCAAATTCCGCCAAGGCATCAAGAAATTGCTAAGCACACTTGTTTCATGCAAGATTATATTCATAATACACCATTCAAAAGTAGAACCAATCAAATCCCCTTTTGATCATTTCAATGTTTTATGCATAAAACTTGACATATAAAGTATATTCTACTTTGCTAAATCTATATCAAGCATATAAATTTACACAACATACTACATGTCACGCCCCGACCCAACCCCAAGCTAAAGGTTAAGTCCGGACCCAACACACGGACATAGTCTTCCCTGTACCGTGGACATTCTGAAAACCTGTAAACACTCAAATAAAGCCTCAACAAGATAAGACAAGCTTTTCATAACTAAACAACAAAGGTTCAAGGCCATCCGAGCCTTGAAGCATACAATAGTCCCAAAACACACAAGCATGCTAGTGGCTAGAGTTAGAACATTCACTTTCAAGCATGCAAGGTAATTAAAGCAGAAACATAAGTTATTACAAGACATAGGCTTTCAAATCTACACCACAACCAACTATCCTTCAACTTTGTACAACAAGCATATACATAGCCCTTAGGCTACAAAATAGAACATAAGATAAACAAATGAGTCTTCCACATAGCAGCAAGAACAAAAACCACCTCAAGTTATTAGGCACAACAACTAAGGTAAAGGATCAGTCTGAACTTCCTTCTCTTCTACTATCACCTCAACTAGTTGGGGATCACCCTCAGCACATCCTGAAACATATATCAAGGTATGAGCAACCACTGTTGCCCAGTGAGGGATAAAGTCTCCCAGGCCGTGCAATGCAACAAGTAAAGCAATTGGACAATAAAGCAGTTAATCATTCAATAATAACAAGCTCTAGTAACCACACAATAAAAGGATACATTTCACTTAACCCCATACTCTATATCTTCACTTGATCTTCAATCACGATCCACGAACCACGATCACTAGGCCGGCATAACCCCAATCACTCCAGTGGGTGTACTCCGGATGTACCCCAATAATCCTACGACCCAACACCCTCTGGCAATCTCCGGACCAGGCGAGTGAGGAAATAGGGTACGGAGTTTGAATATCCACCGGTAAGCCCTCTGCCGCCCAGCCAATATTCAACACAACCGCCCCTGACACTATGGTTGCGCAACCACTATGCAATGCACTTTACAATGGCACGATAATATCAATAATATAAGCAATAAGACGTAGGAGGATCAACAAAGTAGGTTGACCTCAATACAGTGAGAATTGAAACAATTATACAAGCAAATAAGTAGTTTTACAAATGGGCATTTCCAAGTTACATTTAGAATTACACCAAAAGTTCCAAATCAACTTGAAATCACATTAAACCCACGAGAAGTCAAGCCAAGGTCTTAGAAGCATGGAACAACCGAAATTGTACTTAAAGGCTTTTCAAACTATTTCTCTTCCAAACCAAAGTTAATGATTCAATTTCAAAGGAAAACTCTCCCAACCTTCTAACTAACCCTCAAGGAACCCTTTCAACCCTCTAACACATTCAAATGCCCGCAATAATCCTGAAAGCCCCAAATTCCCTCTTATAGCTTTATACCAAACATACCTCATCCGGGCTTCAAACAAGGGCTAGCAAAGCTTCTATAGCACCTAGGTAGCCTAAGAATACTAAAAGTGAAGCCCGAATCCACCCGAATTCGCATTAACCCCGAAACCCCTTTGTTAAAGTCGACTATTTCACGTTTTATTCGATTTTAGAGCAATTCAAGTGTACGGGGCTATTAGACTATCTTCATTAGCACCTAAAGCATCTATTAGGAGTGTTGAATCAAGCTAATACATGCAATTACACAAAACCCTAGAAAAAAATGTCACTATTCACCTCATAAATCAAACTAACAATTCTAACAGTTTAAAAGGCGAAACAATGGCTCAAATATGTTCTCTAGCACTCATATACAAGGTATAATAGCATAGATAATCAATACAATAACATTTGGTCACATTTTCAACAAATCAAGAAATTGACAACTATTTTAAAATGCGGAAAGAAGCCATGAAATCCCTCACCAATGCGCGTAGGAGCACCTAGGAAGCTTGCACACACTCTAAACTACTTGCTCTAGGCTTAGCTTGGCTTGAATTGGAGAGTTGAAGAGCAAAATCACTTTTTTTTCTCCTTGAAGCTCTCGGCCCTGCTACAGTGTTTCTGCACAATTTTTTCTTTTGTTTTGTGTTTTTGGAGCTTAGGTGGGTTATATAATGTGGTTAAGTTGAGGTAGGGTCAAGTGGTTGCTTAAGTGGACTTCTAAAATGCGCGTTGTTAACTTTAAAACGAGCCTAAGGTGAAAAGTGATGTTAGCTAATTAAAGCTCTAAGTTTTGTTACGTAATACTATTCATTTAACTACTAAAAATATTTTCTAATCGAGCTCTCCTATCGCTTCTAGCTCAATTGCACATTTTTTCCCACTCCTCTAACAATTAATATGATTTAATAAAAATGCTAATTCAGAAATATTACACAGTTTAAAATTGGAATGAATAGTGATCAAGAGAGACAATAGGTAAAACACAGAGTTAAATGCGCAATTAATGGATGCAACAGTAATTGAATGCAAGGCAAAAAGCTCAGGCGTCACATCCTCTCCCTCTTAAACTAATTGCGTCCACGCAATTCTTACATGATTCGGCGAATAACTCTGGATAACGTTCCCGCATCTGATCCTCTCTCTCCCATGTAGCATCCTCTAACCCGTGATGATCCCACAAGACTTTAACCATCAGAATGCTTTTATTTCTCAGCTCCTGAACTTTCTGATTTACAATCCAAAGAGGTTTCTCTGTGTACATCAAAGTCTCACTGATCTCTAAAGGCTCGGGCTCAAGAATATGAGAGGGATCTGGCTGATACTTCCGAAGCATAGAAACATGGAAGACATCATGAATTCTGCCCAGGCTAGGAGGCAAAGCTAGTCGATAAGCCAAATCACCAATGGTTTCAGTTATCTCAAATGGTCCCACATAATGAGGACTGAGTTTACTTTCTTTACCATGCCGAATCAAACCTTTGTGAGGAGAAATTTTCAGAAATACTCGATCCTTAACGGCGAATTTTAGATCACGACGGCGTCTATCTGCATAACTCTTTTGCCGACTCTGTGCTGTAAGTATTCTTTTTTTGATAAGCTAAACATTATCAATCATTCTGTTCATCTCTGGCAATAAAGTAGGATCAATAGATTTCGACTCTCCAACTTCATCCCAATATAAAGGAGATCTGCATTTCCGCCCATACAAAGCCTCATACAGTGCCATACCGATAGTAGCTTGATAACTGTTATTATAAGCAAATTCTGCAAGAGGTAAGTATTTCTCCCAACTCTTACCGAAGTCCAAAATGCACGCTCGGAGCATATCCTCAAGTATTAAGATAGTTCTTTCAGATTGTCCGTCAGTTTGAGGATGATGAGAAGTACTGAAGTTCAATGCCGTGCCCAAAGCCTTCTGAATCTTCTGCCAGAACTGAGATGTGAATCTAGGATCTCTATCTGACACAATACTCTTAGGAATTCCATGAAGTCTAACAATATTCTCAACATAAATTTCAGCCAACCGATCCAGAGATTCAGTCTTCTTAGTAGCAATAGAATGAAAGGTTTTGGTCAATCTATCCACAACAACCCAGACTGAATCATGACCTCTTGAAGACCGCGGTAAATCTGACACGAAATCCATGGTAATGTGATCCCATTTCCAAACAGGAATAGCCAAAGGCTGCAACAACCCTGTTGGTCTCTTATGTTCAGCTTTAACTTTCTGACATGTAAGACATTTAGCAACATAGTCAGCAATCTCTCTCTTCATGTTGTTCCACCAGTAGTTCTGTTTCAGATCTCGGTACATCTTGGTACTGCCTGGATGGATAATATACTTAGAATTATGAGCCTCTGCAAGAATTTCTTTCTTTAAAGTTAGCTTAGAAGGAATGCAAATTCTGCCTTTGAACTTTAGAAGTCCATCATCATGTAATTTGAAATCTGACTCTCCCCCTTTTGACTTTTCTAAGATTTCCATCAATTGCAGATCAGCTTGTTGAGCCTTTCTAATCCTGGATAATAAAAGAGACTGGATATGCAAACTTGCAAATTGAACACCAGAATCTGAAATGTTGGGCCTCCATAAACATAATTCCTCCATGAACTCCCAATTTTTGATGATTAGACTAGCCACTGTAGCCTTTCGGCTTAAGGCATCAACAACAATATTAGCCTTACCTGGCAGATAATTGATAGTACAATTATAATCCTTAAGCAACTCCAACCAACGCCTCTGCCTCATATTCAACTCTTTCTAAGAAAAGAGATATTTCAGACTCTTGTGATCAGTAAAGATTTCAAATTTATTACCCCAAAGATAATGATGCCATTTCTTTAACGCAAAGATGATAGCTGCAAGCTCGAGATCATGCGTCGGGTAATTAAGTTCATAAGGTTTCAGTTTTCTGGAAGCATAAGCGATAACTATCCCATTTTGCATCAATACACAGCCCAAACCTTCCTTAAAAGCATCATTATAAATTACCAGATTATCGGTACCCTCAGGTAGAGCAAGAATCAGAGTTGTGGTTAATCTCTTCTTTAATTCCTGGAAACTAGCCTCACATTTCTCATCCCAGTCAAATATAGTCTTCTTCCGAGTGAGTTGAGTCAAAGGCCCAGCAATTTTAGAGAATCCTTGACAAACCTTCTGTAATAACCCGCTGAACCCAGAAAACTGCGAATTTCTGTAACAGTCTCCGGCCGTTTCCATGCCATGACAACCTCAATCTTTGCTGGATCAACGGAAATTCCATCTCGAGAAATAATATGGCCCAGAAAAGTGACTTGTCCTAACCAGAACTCACATTTGCTAAACTTTGCAAATAATCGATGCTCTTGAAGAGTGTGTAGTACAATCCTGAGATGTTGTTCATGTTCCACCTCGGATTTAGAATAGACAAGAATATCATCAATGAAAATAACCACAAACTGATCCAGATAAGGGCGGAATACTCTCTGCATCAGATCCATAAATGCGGCAGGAGCATTAGTAAGTCCAAATGGTAAGACAACAAACTCATAATGGCCATACCGAGTTCTGACCGTAGTTTTGGGAACATCATCAAACTTAATCCTTAACTAATAATAGCCTTGCCTCAGATCGAATTTAGAAAATACCCTAGCACCTTGCAGCTAATCAAATAATTCTTCAATCAAAGGCAATGGGTATTTGTTTTTGATAGTTATTTGATTAAGACCTCGATAATCAATGCATAACCGAAGAGATCCATCTTTCTTTTTAACAAATAAGACCGGTGCACCCCAAGGTGAAGAACTTGGTTGAATGAATCCCTTCTCAATTAAACCCTGCAACTGAATTTTCAATTCTTGCAACTCAGTTGGAGCCATTCTGTACGGAGTTCTAGAGATAGGCGTAGCCCCTGGTAATAAGTCGATCACAAACTCTATCTCTCTATCATGTGGTAAACCAGGTAACTCCTCAGGAAACACCCCCGGAAACTCTCTCACGATGGGTACATCATTCAGTTTCAATTGATCACCAGGTTGATTAATCAAGCAAAGTAAGCCTCACAACCCTTACCTAACATTTTTGATGCTTTAATAGAAGATATGATATGAGTCCCCGTAGATTTTCTACTACCAACTATTTTAAGTACGGGCTGGTTGGGCATTTCTAGTTTCACAATCTTCTTTCTACAATCAAGCTGGGCATAATATTTACCTATCTAGTCCATCCTTAATATAATTTCAAAGTCGCGGAAAGGTAGAATAATTAAATCGGCAGGAAAAACACGACCTTGAATATAAATATTACATGTCTTGCAGATAGATTTGGTGACAAACTTCGACCCCATAGGAGTATAAACCACAATATCATGCAACAGTTTATCATGTTTCAACTTAGCATTTTGTGCACAAGTAGGTGTAATAAATGAATGCGAAACCCCGGAATCAATTAAAACCTTAACTGATTGATCATTAAGAAGAAAAGTACCTTATACTATAGCGGTTGTATCCGGAAGCTCCTTAGCATCTAAGGCAAATACTCGGGCCTGACCCCGCAGTACTGGTGCTGCAACTAAACCCCTGGTCTAATTGCCTTGACCAGATGTCTGACCCATGGTATTCTTGAATTTCTGGCAGTCTCTAACCCTATGTTGATCACTGCTGCATCCGGTACATCGGCCCAATCTTTTCCAACAATTCTCCTCAGTATGACCCTGGCGTTGACAGAAGCTGCACTACTGGTGACGTCTTGCAACAGTGCCTCCCGAAGGAGCTCTGTAAGTAGAGGTAGCTAAACTACCCTGCTGAGAACGAACTACTGCTGGTCGGGTCTGCCCCTGACTCTGACTCTGACTCTGGGCTGGTCGCGATTGAATCTGAACAGGCCCTATATAACTCTGTGTCTGCCTCGGCTGTGGACTCTGCCCAACTGGAATAGTCTGCCTCTGGTCCCCCTGACTCTGAGACTGAAACTGCCGCTTACTCGATTGACTAGTCTCCGCCAACACGTCTGCCTTGCGTTTTTCATACCTCGAGGCAGCTTTGACCACTGCAGTATAGTTAGGGTAATCATTCGCAGACAGACTAAGCATAATATCCTTCCTCAATCCCATAATGAACCTCTGCATCTTCATATCCTCCGGTTGTACCAAGGCCGGCACATAACGGGAAAGCCTAGTAAAAGCAGCCTCATATTGATATATGTCATATTTCCCTGTTTCAAAGCTATAAACTCTGCCTGACGTCTCTCACGGGCAACCACTGATATATATTTTTCTCGAAATTCTCGAACGAAGTCTGCCCATGAATGTTGAACCGCCTCAGCTTCCCATTTCTCATTAATAGTACGCTCCTTGGCGTCACCCTCCAGCAAAAATGTAGCATAAGTAATCTTTCTCTCATCACTGCATTTTAGAATTGCAGCCACCCTTTCAAATTTCCTCAACCATAATTCGGCCTTCATATCATCAAGTTCTCCAAAGAAGCTGTAGGCCCCGTGATGTAAAAATCGGTCATACAAATTAGCTCCAGCAGCACCACTACCCTCAGCTCTGGCGGCCTGATTACCCCTAGGAGCCCCTGTCTGACCTTGCTGAGTTACAAACTGTGCAATAGTATTCATTGCAGTAGCCATAGTAGCCATAATCTGTGCAGTGCTAGGTTCTGGTCCCTGCGGTGGTGCATTCTCTGCTACTCCTTCACCCTCTCCCGGTACACCCTGCCTGGGAGCTTCCTCCGGCTCTCTCCCCGGTCTGCCCCTTCTCCTCATCTCAACAGCTAGAATGCAAAGTATTATGACAGGCATTTACATAAATTACAGGTAAAGCACATAGGAAGAAGTTCAAATAAATTCACATAAGTCACATATTACATTAGGAGAATATTCACATACAAGAGATTCATAGTCACTTAATCATGCTTGACATTCTAGACTTTTCACTTTCAAACATTAACTCTTAGAGACCTTTCACATTCCATTATCATGCTAGCATGTTCCTTTCTAATTCAAATTCCACTTAGGCAAATAAAAGGACCACAAATTCATACAATCACAAGGTCACATAACAGATCTTTACCCACAGACCGAGAAATTTCACCCGGCTTCATGCAATCTATAGCTCTGATACCACCTAAATGTCACGCCCCGACCCAACCCCAAGCTAAAGGTTAAGTCCGGACCCGACACACGGACATAGTCTTCCCTGTACCGTGGACATTCTGAAAACCTATAAACACTAAATAAAGCCTCAACAAGATAAGACAAGCTTTTCATAACTAAACAACAAAGGTTCAAGGCCATCCAAGCCTTGAAGCATACAATAGTCCCAAAACACACAAGCATGCTAGTGGCTAGAGTTAGAACATTCACTTTAAAGCATGCAAGGTAATTAAAGCAGAAACATAAGTTATTACAAGACATAGGCTTCCAAATCTACACCACAACCAACTATCCTTCAACTTTGTACAACAAGCATATACATAGCCCTTAGGCTACAAAATAGAACATAAGATAAACAAATGAGTCTTCCACATAGCAGCAAGAACAAAAACCACCTCAAGCTATCAGGCACAACAACTAAGGTAAAGGATCAGTCTAAACTTCCTCCTCTTCTACTATCACCTCAACTAGCTGGGGATCACCCTCAGCACATCCTAAAACATATATCAAGGTTTGAGCAACCACTGTTGCCCAGTGAGGGATAAAGTCTCCCGGGGCGTGCAATGCAACAAGTAAAGCAATTGGACAATAAAGCAGTTAATCATTCAGTAATAACAAGCTCTAGTAACCACACAATAAAAGGATACATTTCACTTAACCCCATACTCCATATTTTTACTTGATCTTCAATCACGATCCACGAACCACGATCACTGGGCCGGCATAACCCCAATCACTCCAGTGGGTGTACTCCGGATGTACCTCAATAATCCTATGACCCAACACCCCCTGGAAATCTCCGGACCAGGAGAGCGAGGAATAGGATACGAAGTTTGAATATCCACCGGCAAGCCCAACCGATATTCAACACAACCGCCCCTGACACTATGGTTGCATAACCACTATGCAATGTACTTTACAATGGCAAAATAATATCAATAATATAAGCAATAACATGTAGGAGGATCAACAAAGTAGGTTGACCTCAATGCAGTGAGAATTGAAGCAATTATACAAGCAAATAAGTAGTTTTACAAGGGGGCATATCCAAGTTACATTTAGAATTACACCAAAAGTTCCAAATCAACTTGAAATCACATTTAAACCCACGAGAAGTCAAGCCAAGGTCTTAGAAGCATGGAACAACCGAAACTGCACTTAAACCCCTTTGTTTTTCAAACTATTTCTCTTCCAAACCAAAGTTAATGATTCAATTTCAAAGGGAAACTCTCCCAACCTTCTAACTAACCCTCAAGGAACCCTTTCAACCCTCTAACACATTCAAATGCCCGCAATAATCCTGAAAGCCCCAAATTCCCTCTTATAGCTTTATACCACACATACCTCATCCGGGCTTCAAACAAGGGCTAACAAAGCTTCTATAGCACCTAGGTAGCCTAAGAATACTAAAAGTGAAGCCCGAATCCACCCGGATTCGCATTAACCCCGAAACCCCTTTGTTAAAGTCGACTATTTCACGTTTTATGCGATTTTAGAGCAATTCAAGTGTACGTGGCTATTAGACTATCTTCATTAGCACCTAAAGCATCTATTAGGAGTGTTGAATCAAGCTAATAGGTGCAATTACACAAAACCCTAGAAAAAATGTCACTATTCACCTCATAAATCAAACTAACGATTCTAACCGTTTAAAAGGCGAAACAATGGCTCAAATATGTTCTCCAGCACTCATATACATGGTATAATAGCATAGATAATCAATACAATAACATTTGGTCACATTTTCAACAAATCAAGAAATTGACAACTATTTTAAAATAAGAAAATAAGCCATGAAATCCCTCACCAATGCGTGTAGGAGCACCTAAGAAGTTGCACACACCCTAAACTACTTGCTCTAGGCTTGGCTTGGCTTGAATTGGAGAATTGAAGAGCAAAATCACTTTTTTTTTCTCCTTGAAGCTCTCGGCATTGCTACAGTGTTTCTGCACAATTTTTTCTTTTGTTTTGTGTTTTTGGAGCTTAGGTTGGTTATATAATGTGGTTAAGTTGAGGTAGGGTCAAGTGGTTGCTTAAGTGGACTTTTAAAATGCGCGTTGTTAACTTTAAAACGAGCCTAAGGTGAAAAGTGATGTTAGCTAATTAAATCTCTAAGTTTTGTTACGTAACACTATTCATTTAACTACTAAAAACATTTTCTAATCGAGCTCTCCTATCGCTTCTAGCTCAATTGAACATTTTTTCCCACTCCTCTAACAATTAATATGATTTAATAAAAATGCTAATTCAGAAATATTACACAGTTTAAAATTGGAATGAATAGTGATCAAGAGAGACAATAGGTAAAACACAGAGTTAAATGCGCAATTAATGGATGCAACAGTAATTGAATGCAAGGCAAAAAGCTCAGGCATCACACTACATATGAATTTATCCAAGCTTTATATATACTCAAAAATTATTCTAGACTACAACAAATCCATCCAACATGAATCCTTTGAAGCTAAGTCAAATCCTACAACATTCAAAGTCTTGAACTATGAGTAAAAATTATGTACCTATATGAACATCAAGTCCTAGGCTCTGATACAAAATTGAACGATCAATTAGGGCCATAAACATCACGAATGCATAAATCAATAGTGGAAGCACACATGAATTTAAATTTTTTTACAAGATTTAGCATTATGTTCATAAAACCCTAAACTTGAGTTCATATAATTAACATAATTAAAACACATATATAGCTAGTATATGTAGTCAAGAGATGGAATCAAGTTATACCTCTTGAAGAACATCAATGTAGATGAAGATTGCTCACTTGAATGTTGACTAACCCTCCCACAAATGTAAGAGATCAAGTTGGTCCACACAAGCATGAATGAGCTTCCATTTGATCTTCAATGTATATGTGCTAGGCTACTTTTAAGATAAAAGGAGCTTGTATGTGTGTTGTTGAAGAAGAAAACATCTTTTTCTTGTTTCATTTCTTGGCCGTGAGGTAGAGAGAGAAAATGAAGAAGTCTTGTTTTGTTTTTTGTGTGCGTTGTGTGTAATGCCCCGATCCCTCATGAGACTGGAAGCTCTAATAGCCATGCTAATCACAACCCAATTCTAAACCCCGGGCACGAAATTTAGGAGAAAATGGATGGAGTTTTCCCTATATATAGGACTATCTGGAAACCTACAATCAACAACATACAACCACAAGACCATAATCCACAACCTCAATTCATTTCATCCTTACAAGCATGTGAGTCAACTAGACAATAAAGTAAAGATTACAAGTTAATAAAACATTACAAGCCATTCATAACTATCAATACATTCTAAACTTAACTTTACAATTACAAAACTGAATTGAATGACAATCCACGTAAGCCAGCATAGTCAACATGAAACTCTCGAGCCTTCTTTTCTACCTCTGATAGCACTAATCCTGAAAGGTGTTAGAAACGAGGGTGAGTATACAACATGTATACTCAATAGGGGATGTGATACAGCATACCGAGGAATGCTTTCATGAGATGCAATAAGAATAATAACATATACAAAACAAAATAACAAAATTAATTAGACAAGTATTTAACCACGTATAAAAAGGATACGGTTCCACGTTTGTCTTCAATCACGAGCCACGAGCCAAGATCTTCGAGCAAGTGCCGGCAAAACCTTTATTCCTCCAAAATGGGGTACTTCGGATGTACCCCGATCCTACGACCCTTTTTCCTGAGGTAGGTCCATATGCCCAGCAGGTGAACCACGCCTCTGAGATAGTGGAGTATACTCAGCGAGAGAAAGGGAATAGGCACCATGGTAGTCGAAGGAGCATGGCAAGGCTGATGCCACCCTTGTTTCTCGATGTTACCATGTCCAAAAAAGTTACGCAACCCCAGGTCAAGATCATAAGAACCAAGTATATCAAATACCATATAAGAGGAATGACAAAGTAGGCCGCCCTCGCAGTTAATCACAAATAACACGAAAGACTCAAGATAACAAGTAAAATAATATATATAAACTTTATTGATTACTAAATAATTCAATTTAGAAATAATAAATCAAGTTAAGATGCACAGAAGAGATGAAGACTCCCTTACCTTTAGTAAGCCAAACCTGCGAGAACTAACGTCCATTTACTACTTACAAACACCTTGGACGGCTCAAAAGCTCAGACCCTAACATGTCATAGAACACTTACTTACCACAAATAATTCTATGGATGTCATTTATGGCCAATGCAATAAAGAATATAAACATATAACTATATTTCATTAACTCTTAACTACAACCAAAACTCAAGAGAATAGCATTCAAACCAAACTTAACACTTGATACATTAAAGGCACTAGGTAACATGCTCTGATATTACACTTTAGTCACTAAGTTATAACATTCTAGTTATTCAATAACAACTCAACTAAGGCATGCTCAAATTCCTAACAACATTGCACTAACTACTTTAAACTACATGAATAATCATTATAACATCATTTATTTCATAAAACTTGCATTCATTCTCAAGTAGGTCACTTAGCAAGTACGGGGTTCTAGGACTCATAGAAGCATTAAGATACATTCTCTAAACTGGGATTATCAAGCTAATGCAACTCAACACTTGTTTGATTTAACTTAGTTCGACTTTTACCTTTCCAACATGCCACTTTCACATTACTCTAACCAATGGCTCTACTAGCAAGCTCGGGATTCCCTTTCATTTAGCTTTCCCAATTACATTCGTAACATTTAGTAGCCAAGTTAAATCACATAAATCACTTAACTACAACTAAACTAAACAAAGTTCAAATTATTTAAACATTCAATACACATAGTTCACGTTAGTCACATATTAAACATTTAACATTTAATGCAACTAATATTTATTTAACCCTCATTCAACTTAAGCACTCTCTTCAAATATGTAATTGTTACCCTCAAGCCTTCAACTACCTATAATCTCCCATTATTCAACTCAAATTAACCTTTAGTGCAACATTAATCACTTAGCTATATAAACTGAAATTTCTGACTGCATTTACTTAATTTTATAGGTTCTATTAGCAGCCTTAGTGACATCAAAAACTTCTGAAATTTCATAGACACGTAGTTTGTCAAGTTTAGATAGTTTTAGCCTCAAACGGTTCCCAATTCGGAGTTAAACTCATCAAGTTATGCCCTTTAGAAAATCATTGCGCAACCGGCCCTGAATTACGCGAGAATCAGTCACCCAACTGTTTTGGCTCGAAAACTACCCCTTAACAGCAGAATTCAATCTTTCACCCAAAAGAGAAAGTGTTTCTCAAGGTATTGGGCATAATGTGTAAAAATTTCAGCTAATTCTGACAACGTTTGCTACCTCAAATCTGCTATGCAAAACTGTTGCGCAATATGCCCAGAAATTCACATCTTGCACTAATTTACTTTAGCTATTATTTTTACTTATTGAGCTAGCATTGAGCATTATTATGACATGTATCTATCATTTGTAGCATCTACACTTCATTTAAGACTTTAAACAAACACTTTACATGTATAGAATAAATCTTCCTCCAACCTTAACATCAACAACAATTAATACATGAAATCTACAAGCATAGCTAGCATTAACACTCATATTTCACATAATTTATACATCAATCAAGTTAACTATCTAAAACCAAGCTTAGATCATCCAATTTCATCATTTACATAAACTTTCAACCATCTAGCAATCACAATCATTAATGTCAATTATCAACTAGCTAAAACATCTTTCAATTTCTTACAGATGCTTAAATTTATTTGTTTAGCTACCTATGTTATAGTCCTCCAAATTCTATGTTATTTATCTATAAACGTAGCTCTTCGAGTATAGATGATCTTAGAACCAAACAAAACTTAATTTTGATCTAAATTCCTCAAGATACAACCATTTCCGTATGACTGCGCATAACTGTCCTGCCCAGCGATTTTCCCAGACGCATTTCGGAAATAGCTATATCAGAGGCCTCAAACATTAGAATTAGCCTTATCCCTAGAATCAACATTTGTTCTAAACTGCCTAATCTAGCTTACGTGTAAATGTAGTTAAGTTTCAAGCACGTTTTCTGGGTCAAAAGAGCTTCGAAAGACAGGGGTAGTGGTCTGTCCAGTGTTTGGATTAACTCTTACACCTAGTTTGGCTTGCACTTCATGACTCTATAGCTTTGGCGTTGTACTCTTGAACTCAAGACATCTCTATCAAGCATTAAAACCAACACAATCTATGCATCATTCATCAATTTTCACCACTTTACAATAACAACAAATATAACCAAAACTTCATGTTTAACTAGCAAATAATACACAATCATCACAATATCTTCATGTTAAGCTACCCAACTAGCTAAATCAAGACTTTAATCAACTTTATTTAACATACACACAAACATGCTTTCAACAATAACTCAAAGATAAGCTCAAAAGATGCAAACCTTCACCTATTCTTGGCTAGAACAAGCTTAATCTTCTCTTTTCTTTCTTTTCCCTTCTTCTTTTCTTCTTCTTCCTCCTTAATTTCAGCCGTGTATGTGTGTGTGTGTCTTCAGCATGTGTTTGTGTGTGTGTGTGTATGTGTCGTTTGTGTGGTGTGTGTGTTTATGTGTTTGTGTGAGTGTGAGTGTGTATATAATATGTTATGTATGTATAATAGAAGATATATAAACCTAACGACTAACTTGCCCCTAACTAAATACTTATCTACTAGTTTGCCATTTAGTTAGGTTCTAACTAGTTTAGTTGCTAATTTTGGAAGGATTTAATTATTTCCTATGATAATTAAAACATACAAGTACACGTAAAACAATGAAAGTGCGCATAAACAAATCAAATGCACATAAATCAAGAAATATGTCAATTAATGCATACAAATATATTCAAATTAATAAAATGACCTATATGCTAGGGTCAGGGTGTCACATTGTGTGTATATGTACTATTTGTGTAGTCAAATGCCCTTTGACCTAGATATTTCTATCTACACAAATACATACATATTATCTACATACATGCTAGCATATCAAATATATCCAGCATCCATGTTGTGAAACCCCACTTTCCTGCTTATCTCGTTTTACGTGCTATACCTCGTTTTGCGTGCATATGATCTGTTTATGTGCTATAGGACCTAGAAAGTTATAATTTTGATGTCAATACTCCTAATACGTGCTAAATGTGCATTCATGAAATTTTCATAAAAAACGGAGTCAGAAATTTTATCGTCGATTTTCAGTGAATAGTGTTTTCAAAACACGTCCGCTAAAATTTTGAAACTGGTCTTTTTAACCCTTCTAGACCTAGTCCACGGACTTTAATAGACCTGTGTTTGATGAAAACGGTTTTAAAATCGGCTTAAGAATTTATTAGGGTTTTTACACCGACTTTTGTGAAAATCGAGTTTTAAGCCGATTCGGGTGGAATTGTTGGATTGTAAAACTTCTTGTCACCTAAAAATAATTTACTTGAGCTAGCTTGGGTGTTGAATAAATGTTTTGAACTTTGGTGATCAAGAAAATGCAATTAAAGTCAAGAAAACACAAAAATACTAATTTAAACTAACTTTGACTTTATTTAATTGTTGACCATATAAGCTTATATCACCTACACACACTAAAAATAACACAAAACACCATCACAAACACACACATTGCCGTGAGAAGAAGGAGAGAAAAAGAAAAGAGATTTCAAAGCTTTTCAATCCAATTTTTCAAAGAAAAACTTGGTTTTTGTCCGTAAAACTTCGCACCGACTTGGATTCTGCTTGTTGGGCACGCACTTCACGCATTCCTAGGCTTATATCGCATCAAAGGTGAGAGAAAAATTCTAGATCTCAAAATGTCATTTTCATACTTTTGCTCATATATGAAAATTTAACCGTTAGAATTGAAATCTGATGATAGATTATTGCTCCTTGCATGCTAGGGATCATTTTGATGCAATACTACGAATTTCTGTCGGATGTAGCATAATTTTTATTTTTCGGGTATTTAATTTTGATTAAAATGTTCAAAGTTGAATTAAATGAGTTGTGTTGATCGAAATCGATTGCCGTCGATTTCTAAATACTTGATAATTACGTGTTAGCGCTGTTGTAATGGCGAATTTTTGATTACATGGTTTGTGTGAAAATCCAAAAAATTCAGCCATGATACACTAGGGTTTTAGGGTTATCGGGCATGATTTGGAGGTGTTATGGTGGATTTCCGAGAGGGCTAATGTAGTAGGTTGAATGGGTGAGTGATAGAAACTGATTTGGCAATGTTTGGATTAGTAGATTGTAAGTTATGAATTTTAGAAGTTTAGGTTATCATTCTTTAATTTCTTGAATGATGCCTTTAGATGGTTGGGTGGTGTTTGAGTGTTGAATGGTGAGTTGTTGATGAGTAATTTAGGGTTTAATTGTGTATATAATGCATGTCCAGTTTCAGCAGAGGCCATATCAGGTTCAGACTCAGTATAGGCCAGCCCAGTCTCAGGGTCAGTACAGGCCTAGTGTGGTGAGACCTCAGCAGCAGGCTGTATCAGCTGCTTCATCAGCTTCTGGTTCTTCTAGGGCCAGTGTTAATGCCACATCATCGCAGTGTAATTACTGCAAGCGCCCAGAGCATGTGGAGTCCGACTGCAGGGTAAAGGCAGGGACATGTTTGGGTTGTGGTAGCATCGAGCATAGGGCGAAGGATTGCCCTAGATTTGCGAGGACTGAGGGTCGGGCAGCGACTCAGGGTTACCAGGGTAGGCCTACAGGCAGTGTACCACAACAGCAGCGGGTTCAGGCTCGGGCTTATGCAGTTGATATGGAGGAGATGCTTGAGAAGACTGCAGTGGTGGAAGGTAACTTCCTTATACTTGATCAACTTGTTAAAGTGTTGATTGATTCTGGTGCTACGCATTCTTTCAATTCTCCTGCTTGTGTGCAACGTGTTAAATTGCAACCTGAAAGATTGCCTTATGTGGTTGAGATTAGTACCTCTTTGACTGATAAGTATGTTACTGGCTTAGTATGTAAGGATTGTATAATACATGTTAAGGGGCATAATTTTCCTTCGGACCTTATTTTATTTCCTATCCGGGGGTATGATGTTATTCTGGGTATGTATTGGCTTTCTAAGTATGATGCCCAGTTGAACTGTAGAACCAAGGTAGTACAGTTTCGCTTGCCGGATCAGCCAGTAGTAGAGGTAGCGGGTAACCGGAGTGCTAAGACGAGTTTTGTTATCTCAGCAACTAAAGCCGTTAAGTTGGTGAGTAAGGGGTGTTCGGGTTATCTAGCTTATTTGATCAACAAGCCATCTGATAAGCTACAGCTAGAGGAAGTTCCTATTATCCGGGAATATCCTAATGTATTTCCCGAGGAGTTGCCAGGGTTGCCGCCAGAGAGGGATACAGAGTTTGTGATTAATCTTGTTCCCAGTACTCAACCTATTTCTAAATCGGCGTACCGGATGGCACCAGCTGAGTTGAAGGAGTTGAAGACTCAGTTACAGGAGTTATTGAAGAAAGGATTCATTCAGCAGAGTTCTTCACCTTGGGGAGCTCCTGTTTTATTTGTGAAGAAGAAGGATGGTACTTTGAGATTGTGTATTGATTACCGTGGTTTGAATCAGGTGACCATCAAGAATAAATATCCTTTGCCACTGATTGATGAGTTGTTTGATCAACTTCAGGGAGCCAAAGTCTATTCTAAATTTGATTTGAGGCAGGGGTATTATCAGCTTCGGATTCGTACGGAAGATGTTCCGAAGTCTGCCTTCAGGACTCGGTACGGGCATTATGAGTTTGTTGTTATGCCCTTTGGTTTGACTAATGCACCGGCAGCATTCATGGATCTTATGCATCGAGTCTTTCAGCCGTACTTGGACCAGTTCGTGGTGATTTTTATTGATGATATCTTGGTCTATTCTAAATCTGAATCGGAGCACGAGCAACATCTACGGCTTGTATTAGAGAAGTTGCAGGAGCATCAGTTGTTTGCCAAGTTCAGCAAATGTGAATTTTGGCTGCAACGGATTTCTTTTCTTGGCCATGTTATTACACAGAGCGGTATTTCTGTAGATCCCACTAAGATTGAATCGGTGATGTCTTGGAAGCGGCCAGAGAGTGTTTCTGATGTCCGTAGCTTTCTTGGCTTGGCGGGTTATTACCGTAGGTTTGTCAAGGACTTCTCGAAGATTGCGGGGCCACTATCTAAGTTGACTCAGAAATGGACTATCTTTAATTGGGATGAGAAGTGTGAGAGTGGGTTTCAGGAGTTAAAAAAGAGGTTATCTGCCGCTTCAGTACTTGCTCTACCAGAGGGGACCGATAATATGGTCATTTACAGCGATGCATCCAAGGAGGGCTTGGGATGTGTTCTTATGCAGGATGGCCGAGTTATTGCCTATGTTTCTCGAAAGTTGAAACCTTATGAAGAAAATTATTCGACTTATGATCTTGAGTTAGCAGCAGTTGTCTTTGCAATCAAGAAGTGGCGTCATTATCTGTGGGGAAGTAAGTTTGAAATTTTCGCTGATCATAAGAGTCTGAAGTACTTGTTCTCATAGAAGGAGTTGAATATGCGCCAGCAGAGGTGGATGGAACTTCTTGGAGATTATAATTGTTCTATCAATTATCTGCCTGGAAAGGCAAATGTTGTGGCAGATGCTCTCAGCCGGAAGGCTAGTATTTCTTGTTTGGCTGTCAAGAAGTGGGAGGTTCTTGAGGAGTTTAGTTATTGGAAACCAGAGTTGACTCAGGTTGGAGTGATGTGTTCACATCTCCGTATTCAGCCTTTATTATTGTCTCAGATCAGGGAAGCTCAGCAACTTGATGTTAAACTTCAGAAGATCAAGGATCAGATCACGGGTGATCAGTCTGACTTCAAACTGCATGAGGACGGTATTCTTCGGTTTCGGAACAGGGTTTGTGTTCCCGATGAGCCGAGTTTGAGGCGAGGTATTCTGGAGGAAGCTCATAATTCTAAATATACTATTCATCCCGGTGGAACCAAGATGTATCGGGATTTGAAGCAACATTACTGGTGGAACAACATGAAGAGAGAGGTTGCTCAGTTTGTGTCTAGATGTTTGACTTGTCAAAGAGTGAAAGCCGAGCATCAACGACCTGCAGGTTTGCTTCAGCCGTTGGCTATACCAGAGTGGAAATGGGAGCATATTACGATGGACTTCGTCACTGGGTTGCCTAGAACATCGAGGGATAATGATGCAGTTTGGGTTGTCGTGGATCGTTTGACGAAGACATCTCATTTTATTGCAATGAGGATGGGAGATGAGGTTACAAAGTTGACGGACCTCTATCTGGATCAGATTGTTAGACTTCACGGTATTCCATCTAGTATTGTCTCTGATCGAGATCCTCGATTTACTTCTCGTTTGTGGGAGAAACTTCAGGAGACCTTAGGTACTCAGTTGACCTTCAGTACCCCGTATCATCCACAGACCGACGGTCAGTCTGAGCGGACTATTTAGATTCTGGAAGATATGCTTAGGGCTTGTGTTCTGGACTTCAGGAAGAATTGGGAGAAACATCTACCACTTGCCGAGTTTGCCTATAACAATAGTTATCAAGCTACTATTGGAATGGCGCCTTTCGTAACTCTTTACGGTCGTAAGTGCCGTTCACCTTTATATTGGGACGAGGTAGGGGAGATGAAGACTATTGATCTGACTATTATGCCAGAACTTCTTGAGAAGATTGAGAATGTTCAGTTGATCAGGCAGAGAATGCTTACGGCGCATAGTAGATTCAAGAGTTATCCTGATAAGCGTCATCGAGACTTAGAGTTTGCAGTCGGAGATCGGGTTTTCTTGAGATTGTCTCCTCGAAAGGGGTTTGCTCGTTATGGTAAAGGTGGAAAGCTGAGTCCGAGATTTGTTGGGCCGTTTTAGATTACTGGCAGGGTTGGTAAGTTGGCATATCGGTTGGCTTTACCGGAGAACTTCTCTAATGTCCACGATGTATTTCACGTGTCTAATTTGCGAAAATATAATTCGGATCCTTCTCATATTCTTGAGCCAGAGCCGTTACAGCTTCGAGAGAATTTGACTTATGACGAGCGTCCGATTCGTATTCTAGATCAGATGGACCGAGAGTTGAGGTCGAAGAGGATTCCGATGGTTAAGGTGTTGTGGAAGCATCACGGTATTGAGGAAGCTACGTGGGAGAGACGAGATCAGATGCAGCAGCAATACCCAGATCTATTTAGTACATCAAGTAAGAATTTCGAGGATGAAATTTCTATAAGGGGGGGAGAATGTGAAACCCCACTTTCCTGCTTGTCTCGTTTTACGTGCTATATCTCGTTTTGCATGCATATGATCTGTTTATGTGCTATAGGACCTAGAAAGTTATAATTTTGATGTCAATACTCCTAATACGTGCTAAATGTGCATTCATGAAATTTTCATCAAAAACGGAGTCAGAAATTTTATTGTCGATTTTTAGTGAATAGTGTTTTCAAAACACGTCCACTAAAATTTTGAAACTGGTCTTTTTAACCCTTCTAGACCTAGTCCACGGACTTTAATAGACCTGTGTTTGATGAAAACGGTTTTCAAATCGGCTTAAGAATTTATTAGGGTTTTTACACCGACTTTTGCGAAAATCGAGTTTTAAGCCGATTCGGGTGGAATTGTTGGATTGTAAAACTTCTTGTCACCTAAAAATAATTTACTTGAGCTAGCTTGGGTGTTGAATAAATGTTTTGAACTTTGGTGATCAAGAAAATGCAATTAAAGTCAAGAAAACACAAAAATACTAATTTAAACTAACTTTGACTTTATTTAATTGTTGACCATATAAGCTTATATCACCTACACACACTAAAAATAACACAAAACACCATCACAAACACACACATTGCCGTGAGAAGAAGGAGAGAAAAAGAAAAGAGATTTCAAAGCTTTTCAATCCAATTTTTCAAAGAAAAACTTGGTTTTTGTCCGTAAAACTTCGCACCGACTTGGATTCTGCTTGTTGGGCACGCACTTCACGCATTCCTAGGCTTATATCGCATCAAAGGTGAGAGAAAAATTCTAGATCTCAAAATGTCATTTTTATACTTTTGCTCATAAATGAAAATTTAACCGTTAGAATTGAAATCTGATGATAGATTATTGCTCCTTGCATGCTAGGGATCATTTTGATGCAATACTACGAATTTCTGTCGGATGTAGCATAATTTTTATTTTCCGGGTATTTAATTTTGATTAAAATGTTCAAAGTTGAATTAAATGAGTTGTGTTGATCGAAATCGATTGCCGTTGATTTCTAAATACTTGATAATTACATGTTAGCGCTGTTGTAATGCCGAATTTACGATTACATTGTTCGTGTGAAAATCCGGAAAATCCAGCCAAGACATCCTAGGGTTTTAGGGTTATCGGGCATGATTTGGAGGTGTTATGGTGGATTTCCGAGAGGGCTAATGTAGTAGGTTGTATGGGTGAGTAATAGAAACTAATTTGGCAATGTTTGGATTAGTAGATTATAAGTTATGAATTTTAGAAGTTTAGGTTATCATTCTTTAATTTCTTGAACGATGCCTTTAGATGGTTGGGTGGTGTTTGAGTGTTGAATGGTGAGTTGTTGATGAGTAATTTAGGGTTTAATTGTGTATATAATGCATGTCCGGTTAGATGGCCCATTTCGTCATCTAACTTCGTTTTTTGTTGTTTAATTAAATATTGATGTTATATTGATGTTATTGATTGATTATTATTGAGTTCGGGAATCGGGCACTTTCGTTGCTGATCTCCCAATTGATTGATTGATGATTGATTGATGATTGATGGTGATTATGGAGTCTTGGTATGTGTGTGCCACCACTCGGGCAGCGTTGGACTGTCGGGTTGATAACGGCATGACTGCCATAGGCTACCCCCAGCTCGCATGACAGATGTGTCATGGAGGGAGGGGCTAGTGAGGTACCTCGGGTGCGTGAGTAATGGGGAGTTATAAGAAGAACGGTTGAGATCGTGATGGCGTTTGGAGCTACACCAAATAGAGTATCCTTTATTGATTGGTTATATAACTATGTGATGATAGTATTATTTGTGTTATTGTGTGTTTACTGACTCAAAGGATTATTCCAAGGAGTTTAGTAGACCTTGCTCGAGATCTATCGGATCCTCACTGGGCTTATGTATATAAGCTCACTCTCTATTATTGCATGCTTACAGGTGTTGCAGAGTCGGATTACGGGTACGTGCCTCCTGAGGAGGAAAATGTGCCTTACGTGGACGAGTCATATGTTCCTGAGTCTTATCCATGATTCTATGTTGTTTAATGTCATGTACATTAGCTTAGTAGACTTTTATATGCTTTATGGTTCTTATTGTAATAGATGTTGAAAAGATGATGATCCAAATGATGTTAACTTAGTGGCTTTCTTTTGTCTATGGTTAAGTTGTTAGATGGGTCTCAACTTATTTTTGAAATGTATGATAAGGTTGAGGTATTGTATGTTATGTTGGAACGGAGGCAGATAACGAAGACTGATTATTGTATATTACGGTTATGTTGTGTGTTGTTATGCTGTTGAGGAGTTGTTGTTTGTATGGTTATAGAATTGGATGTTTAATGTTATTAATGAGGTTGGTTTAGAACCTCGGAAATCTATTTACTGTCGTTATGCTGCCGAAATTCCGTTGCGTCCTGACTGATTGTAGGTGGGGTCCAGTTGGGGCGTGACACATGTAGTAACGAATCTTAGCCATGTATTCAAATTGGTTGGTAGAAGAGATGATGTGGCCAATTGTAATCCAAGCAAATGGCATCTTGTCTTTTTCAAGACATAACATACATACATATATCCTATATACATATTATGTCATTCTTCCAACTATGCAAATAATTAATTCAAACTAATCACCATTAGTTTAAATTATGGAAATGACTTTTCTATATTTGTATATTAGTCCCAACAACTATTGATAATTATACATTGGCCCCATAATTAACAATTAATTACATATTGGCTCCATTAACTTTTAATGGTCAATTACACTATTATTAACTCCTTAATAATATATGATAAACAAAACACAATCATTAACACTTAACAATTCAAAGAGACACTATATACAAGCTCAATAGAAAACTCATTCCTTTTCTTTTTTGTGTATGACTTTCTAGATTCACCGCCATATGGCAATAAGGGAATATTAAACATTTTTAATCTATTCCTGAGAATGTCTCTTCCATTCTTGAAATACCCCCACATTCTAGGTTAATGTCTAGCCACATGTTAGACAATTTATAAGGCAATGAAGTCTGACTCAAGTGAATCTATTTATGGTCACCGATTATCATGCAATTCAATCTTTCCATTAAACGTCCCGTCGAGCAAGAACCACGATATGATTAAGTTCATAAACTCGATACTGTGCAAAGATCTAAATGGCATAATGAGAGATGACACATGGAAAAATACATTTCCATCAAACATACCTTGGTCAAAGATTTTCTCATTAAACAACCATAACTAGACTGTAACACCCTGACCCGACCCCTTCTAAGATCAAGCCGAGACGCGATGGAAAAACTGCATGGTAACGGCTGTAACCAGACACTAGCCGAAAATAAGAACCTGCAAGAAACAATTCAAATAACAACAAACAACCATAATATGCCACAACCTCATCCCTGGGCCTCCAATTATACATTCAAGGCACAGTCGTTCGTCATATTCACTTAACCAACATCATATTACAATTCAAGAGTTCAACTAGACTGACAACCTAGTTTTATATACATGGCTACAAAATAAAACTAAATATAACAACATTTACATTCAAGTCCTCTAAAGGTTTAAAAAATAAACTAATTAACATATTTACATATACATAAGTCTTTAGACATAAAGTAAACAACATATTCCAAATCCATATATATAAACATCTACAAGCAACTCAAGCCTTGGGCTTGTCCACATTATCTAGAGCCATATATTCCACGTAAGCTATATCTAGTTCACCTAAAAAGTTGGTAAAGAGGGGTGAGCTAACCGACACATAGCTCAGCAAGGGAGGAAATAAAGGAGGTTTTGAAACACATTTTATCTTTTGAAAGCATTTTCAAAATCATGCCATGCTACGTCATAAGATGCAGCAAGTGTACAATGCATAATTAATACAAGGAAAGTAAAGGCATTTAAAAGGATACGCTCGTTCTGTTGATGTCGTTCCCGTATACACCATTGCAACACGTTACCCCTATACACCAACGATACTTTGCGAATACCCTGACTCGACTACTACAACCCAGACCCTTATGGAACACTCCGTCCATTCGGGATAAGTAATAGAACCCTGGTGATGGTGTCATCGCCTGCCAAGCCCGATGCCGCCCAAGGTGACTCTAACTAACCGTGTCTATTTTAAAGGTTGCAACTCTTCGCGATACTTCGTAATCACACATTCACGGAAGCACATATAACATATAACACACATTCACATTTGCATCATATCGCATTGCATCAATATATCACATAACATTGTATGTCAAATAGTCACAGATGGACTGGGTAACAAAGTAGGTTACCTAACCTTACATTTCATAATCATGCAATATATCATATTCATGCATTAGCTAACTCAAATAATTCGAGCAATTCAAGCATTTAAACTACCCTTAACATCTACATTTAACCTTCAACCAAATCCACATGTATTTGACCATTTAATTACAATAGACACCGCAATCAAATAACACATATTCCATCAAGCTAAAAACCTAGTTCTACTGTTGCCTAAAACATTTAATATACTAATAACCAAAACAACATTATATTTACTCTAAACAACATTTATGGCACCCAATGAAACACTAACTGTGAGACCCCATATTTTGCTTTGTCTCGATTTACGTGTTTTATCTCATTTTGCATGAATTGACTTGTTTATGTGCTATATGACTTAAAATGTGTTAAATATGTGATTAATACTCCTAATACATGCTAAGTGTGCATTCATGAAATTTTCATAAAAAACGGAATCAGAAATTTTATCGTCGATTTTGGTGAATAGTATTTTGAGCACTTGTCCGCTAAAATTTTTACAGAGGTGTTTTAAACGTTTTAAAACCTACTCTTGGGTATTAATAGACACGTGTTTGATTAAAACGGATTTGGAATCGGTTTTGAAATTTTAAAAATTTTTACACTTTCTTTTGCAAGAAAACGAGTTTTAAGCCAACTCGGGTGAAACTATTTTAATGTAACACTCTTTGTCACCTAAAATATATTGTCTAGAATTAATTTAGGTGTTAATTTATTAGTTGAGCAAGAAATAGTCAAGAAATGAATTAAAAGACTAAAAATAGAATTAAAAGACTAAAATTAACTGACTTTTTTTTTAATTTATTTGACCTTAGCTTATTTATGCATCAACACCTACTAACAAAGCACAAAACACACTCAAAGCACACACAAGGTGGCCGAAACTCCATAGCTTTTCTTGAGAGCATTTTCAACATTTTTTCAAAGTAAATTTTCATTAAAAGTTGCAATTCAAGGCCAATTTCCATCAACCAAGGCTTGATTCCACTTTTTGAGCATCCATTGAGCATCTTTGTAGCTTCATAACACATCAAAGGTGAGAGAAAAATTCTAGATCTCAAAAAGTCATTTTCTATATTTTTGCTTATAATTGCATTTTGAACCGTTAGAATGTTAATTTGAAGTTATATTATTGCTCAGTGCATGCTAGGGATCGTTTATATGTATTCTTGTGAGATTTAAACCGTTGTAGCATAAATTTTTAATTTTGGCTATTTAAAGTCGATAGATTGGCCATTGGATGAATATCTTGAGTTGTTGTGGTTGAAATCGATTACCGTCGATTTCTAAAAGTTTGTTAATTATGTGGTAGCACCGTTATAATGCTGAATTTTCAATTGCGATGTTTCTGTGAAAATCCAAAAATTTCAGCCTAGGTGCATTGAGGTTTTAGGGTTGTTGGGCTTGATTTTGATGTGTCTTGGTTGGTTTCCGAGAGGGCTAATGTAGTTGATTAAATGGGTGAGTGTTAGAAACTAATTTGGAGTTGTTTGGATTAGTAGAATGTAAGATATGATTATTTGAAGTTTAGGTTGTCTTTCTTTAAATTGTTGAATTGAGCCTTTAGTTGATATGGTGGTATTTGAGTGATTGAATTGTGAGTTGTAAATGGTTAGACTAGGGTTAGATTACATGTTTAATGCATGTTAAGTTGGATGGCCTACTTTGTCATCTAACTTAGTTGTTTGTTGTTTAATTGATTACTTGATGTTATATTGATGACAATTGATGATAATTGATGATTATTGATGATTATTGATTGATGATTGATGAACCGGGAGATAGGCAATTCTTTGAGATTGTCCTCCTATGAATGATGTTTATTATTATTGCTGAGTCTTGGTATGTGTGTGCCATCTCTCGAGCAGCATCGGGCTGTCGGGTTGATAACAATATGACTAACAGAGACTACCTCTAGCTCGTATGACAGAGGTGTCATGGAGGGTGAGGCTAGTGAGGTACCTCGGGTGCGTGAGTAATAGGGAGTTACAAGAAGAATGGTTGAGATCGTGATGGCATTTGGAGCTACACCAACTAGAGTATCCTTTATTGATTGGTCATTATAGTTATGTGTTTATATTGTTATTGATGTTTTATTGTGTGTTTACTGCTCAAAGGATCATTTCCAAGGAGTATAGTAAATACTGTTAAAGATCTATCGGGTCCTCACTGAGCTTGTTTTATATAAGCTCACTCTCTATTATTGCATGCATACAGGTGTTATTGAGCAAGATTACGGGTACGTGCCTCAGGAAGCTGAGAATGTGCCATATGTGGACGAGTCCTAGTGCCAGAGTCTTGTCCTTGATGTTAGAGATGTTGTATACCTTATAGTCTTGTATATTATTCTAGTTGTCTTTTATTTACTTTATAATTAATGATGTATAAGTTGTAGTATTGATAATGGACTAGTTGATGCAAACTTAGTGGTCTTTCTTTTGACTACGATAGGTTGCTAAGTTAGTTTATAATCTATTTTGAAATATATGTTCAATTATTGTATTATGTTCGAACGGAGGCGTAAAACTAAGAATGATTAACTTAATTGATGAGTTGATTGTTGAATGGTTGAGGAGTTTGGTTGTATGATATTCTGAGAGGTTGGTTTAGAGCCTCGGTGTCTTAATTACTGTTGTTATACTGCCAAAATTCCGTTGCGTCCTGACTGATTATAGGTAGGGTCGAGTTGGGGCGTGACATTTAAGTGGTATCAGAGCACATGTTAGTTGTCAGCTGGGGTATTCTCGGAATGTGGGTAATGGTCTTAGCATGAAAGTATGTATGAAGTGAAAGAAAAGTGAACTATGTGTTAATATGGTTAAGTGATTAAGTGATTATGTGATTTAGTGCTTATGTGATTATGTGACTAATTTGTTTATGTGATTGATACTTAAGTGATTTATGTGCTTTATATAAGTTTGTTGTTTATGTGTTAATAGTTGTTCATAATTTGTTTACGTGCTATAACCTGTGCTAACTCTTTGATTAGTAGAATAACTAGTAGACCGAGGACCAGAGGTAGGCCTGAGGTAACTGATGAGGTTCCGAGAAATGTGGCACCAAGCCAAGTTAGGGGTGATGATCGTACAGGTACAGCTTTTGATAGGATAAACGAGATCATGGCCTGTCAGGCACAGTTACTAGCAGGGCAGGCTACCCAAACTCAGGCATTGCAGAATCAGTTATTGAATGCACAAGGTGGGTACCACGGTCATGGTACACTGAAAGAGTTTTTAGGGTATTATCCACCGCGGTTTCAAGGGGAGCCGGATGATCAGAAAACTGAGGCGTGGATTAGTAAGGTGAAGAAGATTTTTGACCCTCTTGATTATACTGATGAGCGGAAGGTCACCTTTGCTGTGTACTTGCTGGATGATGAGGCAGAAGAATGGTGGCACATGGTGAAAACTAGCTGGGAGACTCAGGGTATTCCGTATGTTTGGGATACCTTTTTGTTAGCTTTTCGGGCGAAGTATGTCCCGAGGATCGCGAGGGAGCGGAAAGAGGCAGAGTTTCTAGCCTTAGTGTAGGGAGATGCTTCAGTGGCTCAGTGTGAGGCCACTTTCACTAGGTTGTCCCGGTATGCACCAGAGTATATGGCTGACGAGGAACGTAAGACTCGTAAGTTCATGTTGGGGTTGAGGCCTGAGATTCAGGATGCGATGGCCCTGAATCAGTATGATATACTTACTGAGGCCTTTGATGCAGCTTCTAGACTAGAGAAGAGAAAGGGGGAACATATTGTATCTAGCCAGCCTAGCAAGATAGCATTTCAGCCGCAAGGCCAGCAGGGTATGTATATGTAACACCCCGATCCCTCTCGAGACCGCGAGTTCTAACAATCAATCTAATCACAACCCAAATCCAAACCTGGGCATAATTTTTAGGGAAAACGGACGGAGTCTCCCCAGTTTCTAGGCAAAAAGCAAACCTGCGACAGCATATAAGTGGACCAATACCATGTCCAAACATTCAACCACCTCAAGGCCATCCGAGCCTTGTTCTCAACAAGCAACCACAAGCAAATATACATACATTTCCAATTTAAAAGCTAACCTATCTCTTTACATTTTTTTGACAAGTACATTCAAACTAGACAATTAAACCATACTAAGCTATTGCATAAAATAAACTATCATGTCATTCTAACTCTTTTCCTTTGGACATTAAAAACATGCATTGAAGTTAAGCTATGCTAACTGATTACAGAAACTAGCTTATCAATTTACCTCAACTACCTAGCTAGATTTAAATTACATTTCTTTTAACAATAAATACATACAACATATGAAAGCATATATTTTTACAACTTCGACACTCAAGCCACATAGGCACGCAAGACAACTCTTCAGGCACGAACTTTCACGACATCACGAACTTTTCAGCTAACATGACATTTCCTGAAATGTGGTGGTGAGGAGTGAGTATACACAACACGTATACTCAGTGAGGGCGAGACATATATCGAATTGGAGAGAAAGAAATTCGTGCAATGCAAATAGACATAGTTAAACAATAAAGTCAATAAGAAAGCATTCAATACAAATGACAATATAATATCCAATCAAGAAAGCATTAACACAACCCTTCAAAGCTATACCACACTCTGAAGGCTATGGTTCACTCTTACGAGCAATATACCATTTCACGAACGATACATCAATCTCGAGCTTGATGTTGACAACGATGACAATAAGCGCGCAACCACCTTATAACACCAGTTTGGAATACCCCGGGAGTAACTATCAATTCTACGACCCAAATCTCCCTGGGAGGCAACCCAAGTGAGAAAAGGGAATAGGTCACGGAGCTAGAACAACCAACACTGGCAACCCGAGGCTACCCAGAGAGGCCCATCACTCACGCGCCGGACACTATGCAATGCAAGACTCGATACAAGGCAATAAACGAGCGATAGCACAACAATACAGATAGAGGAGATAAATGAGATATCAAGCATTATTCAACAATTGTTAAACATTTCAATCAATAATCAACTCTAACAAGCGTAATAAGCATTAACAATCATTTACAATCAAACAAGTAACAAGAACAACACCAACTAATATTATCAAGCAATAACAAGTATTTTATAGGCATTATAAGCATTCTATAGGCAACATAAGCATTCTATAAGCAATATAATCATTCTATAAGAAATATTCTATGAAAACACACAAAATCACGGAAATGACCCCAACTTACCAAACGCTACTACTTTCAAACGAGCCACGAGTTTTGGAAATCGACTTCACCAATCCTCCTAGGTCACCACAAGGCACGTCTAAAGACCCCGAAACCCTACTTTACCCTAGAATTCACGCAAAGTCCCAATTTCCCCCTTTGCTCATTTGAACAACAATTATACTAACCAAACACCCAACCAACGCCATAATTGCACCAAAAGTGCTTCCATGGCCTCCCGAAACAATGCCATCACGCAAAACGAGAAAACGCTAAACTCGATCTAAACGACCCCGACTTTCACCAAGGCATTTTTCTCATTTTTTCCATTATGCAACCTAAACAAACCATGCATTTAGACATTCTAGCATACCTAGCACATTTTCACATCAACAGAAAGCATAACAGCGCAACTTCATCGAAACGGGGATTTATTATTCATAATTTACTATTCATTACACAATTTATATTTCAAATTCAATATTCAACCGTAGAAAATGTTAAAAAGCTATAAATGCACGTTCTACAATTGCTAGGGAACATTTTTTAAGCAATGAAACAGACAAAATAACAACCTACGGTTAAATCACAAAAATTAAAGTTTATGTTCAACATTTTCAAATGCGCAAATAACGATAAAACCCTCACCTTAGACACTCCTAGACGCTAGGAAAACCTTGTAGAGTGCCTCGAAAACCACCCCGTGCAAGCTCACGCGAAGAATCGAAGATTTGAAGTTAAAATTTTCTTTTTTTCTCTCCTACCATTTTCGGCCCTAGCTTCTCTGTTTTAGCTCTGTTTTTTTTTTATTTTGTGCTATTTTAGGCTTTAATAAGATGACAATTCAAGTCAAAAGTCAAGGCTTGGTCAATGCTCACTTAAGTTGGTCAAACTAGCCTATTTCATGCATTTTAAAGCTAAAACAACTAACATAAATCCAATTCTAGTTAAGTACAACTTAAAACACTAAAATTAAAACACTAAATACTAGTTTTCACTATTTACTGAGGACTAGAAATCATTTCCTAACTATCTCTCTCGATATGCTATGCACTTTGTGTCAATAGAAGAATAACAATTAAATCTCAAAGAATTTAAGAAAATATATCATTTTTGAAAAGCATCATAGTTTAAAATTTACTCCGGGTTGGAGCTACTTTCCTCATTTATTTGAAAACTGAGTGATTTTAATGCAAGACAACCAAAACCGATTATTAAAATAATCAAAACAATCAAAGTAATCAATATCCATTTAAAATAATTAATTTAACTATTTCTAGAATATTTTAAAGAATTATGAAGTTAATATTAAGTTACAAATGAAAGTTAATATAAACACGTAGTCAAATACAATTAAACCCTAACATTTAAGATGACACTTAATTAATCACAAGAGAATAAATTCAATTACTATAATTATTAGAAATAGATAATAATCTTTTAATTATTCAATATACAACTACTAAATGCTTCCAAGAGAAATATTAAAATAGTGCAAATTGGTTGATTTAACTAATTAAACATTTAATCAAATGCAGTCAAGTGCTATTAAATGCATGCCGGGTCCGGGTTATCACAGTATAGGCCTTCGGTACAGTAGGTCGTGTACAGGCCGCCAGCACAACAGAGCTCTTACAGACCGCAGGGTCAGCAGAGTTATTATCAGCCGCAGTTTCAGCAGGGGTCCTATCAGGCTCAATCTTAGTATAGGCTGACCCAATCTCAGGGTCAATACAGGCCTAGTGTTGTTAGACCTCAGCAGCAGGCTGGTACAGCTGCTTTCTCAACTTCTAGTTCCTCTAGGGGAAGTGTCTGTGATAACCCGAACCTGGCATACATTTAATAGCATTTGACTGTATTTAATTAAATGTTTAATTAGTTAAATCAACCAATTTGCACTATTTTAATATTTCTCTTGGAAGCATTTAGTAATTATATATTGAATAATTAAAAGATTATTATTTATTTCTATTAATTATAGTAATTGAATTTATTCTCTTGTATTTAATTAAGTGTCATCTTAAATGTTAATATTTAATTGCACTTGATTACATGTTTATATTTACTTGTTCATTCGTATTATGGCATTAACTTCATAATTCTTTAAAATATCCTAGGAATAGTTAAATTAATTATTTTTAAATGAATATTGATTATTTTGATTGTTTTGATTATTTTAATAATCAGTTTTAATTGTTTTCAAAAAAATGGGAAAAGTAACTCCGAGCCGGAGTAAATTTTAAACTCTTCTACTACTTTACTTTTCAAAAAAATTAAAGTTTTATATTATTGCTCATCACTTTATTAGCGATCGTTTATTGACCGTTCGATCGTAGCATTTCGAAAATGAAAGTTAGAAGAATATTTTTCGGATTTCGTAAATAATGTTTCTAGTTTAAATTAGCTAGTTTTAGTCGGTTTTCATTAAAATTGCATTGCTCTAACTTGAATTGGATTAATTGGCATCCAAATAAGCTTATTTGACCAATTTTAACTTAAGCTTGACCTTGCAAAAGACCAAAATGCCTTTTGTCACCTTTTAAATAATAAAACAAGGCTAAAATAAAAAAATAAAAAAAATCTCAAAATGCCCAAATTGTCCTTCTCATGGCCAAATGTACCAAGGAGGAAAAGAAATAATTTTTTCTTGCATTTTCTTTTACAATCGTGCGTGGAATTGCTCGAGGGTCATGGCTCGGGTCCTTGCGGGTCTTGGTCTTCAATCTCTGTGAAGGTTTTCACGCTTTTGTGCATATTATATGAAATTTGATTTTTGATTCAAGTTTTTAGATTTGATATTTAATGCGTTATAATGCTTGAAGTTGATTGGAAATGATTCTTTAGGGTTCGTAGAGCATTGCTTGTTAGTTATTTAGCATTTTTTACAGTTAGAAATGCAAATTGAATTTAGGCAAGAATGTGAATAGTAAAAATGAATAGTAAAACCCTAGAATTTTGGATTTTTGATCCGAATTGCGATTTCTTGATTTGGATAGGTGCCATTAGTGATAGAAAGATAAAATGTGAAATAAAAATGGATCGGCCTTTGTTAAAATTGGAAATTAGACAAAGAAACGTAAAGGGGCCGTTTGACCAAAAGTTGACCGTGCTCGAATTGAGTTGGGGGTTTTGCTATTGAGGGCATGGAAGCACTTTTGGCGCTGTTGTGGCGTTGATTGGGTGACCGGTTAGTATAGTTGTAGTTCAAACGCAGTAGATGGACTTTCGGGCTTCGGGTGAGAAAGTGAAGTTTAGTGACATAGAAACGTGCCTTGTAGTGCTTGAGTGAATGTAGTGAAATCGGTTTCCTAATCCCGTAGCTCGTTTGCTCGTAATTGCCTTTGGAAGTTAGAGATTAAATAGTGATATTTGTCGTTTTCGTGTTTGAACTGCTGTTACTTGTTTAGTTGGTGTTATTGTTGCTATTAATGATAGTTATGTGTGAAAAGTTAATTGAATGCTAGTATTGATTGTAAATGCTTGATATCTCGTTTATCGCCTCTAATCTGTATTGTTGTGCTATCGCTCGTTATCGCCTTGTATCGTGTCTTGCATTGCATAGTGTCAGGCGCATGAGTGATGGGCCTCTCTGGGTAGTCTCGGGCTGCCAGTGTTGGTTGCTCTAGCTCCGTGTCCTATTCCCATTCTCGCTTGGGTTGCCTCCCAGGGAGATTTGGATCGTAGAATTGATGGATACTTCCAAGGTATTCCAAACTGAAGTTATAAGATGGTTGCGCGCTTATTGTCATCGTTGTCAACATCAAGCTCGAGATTGATGTATCGCTCGTGAAATGGTACATTGCTCGTATGAGTGAACCATAGCCTTCAGAGTGTGGTATAGCTTTGAATGGTTGTGTTAATGCTTTCTTTAATTGTTTATTGTATTGTCTTGTATATTGAATGCTTTCTTATTGATTATATTGCTTAACTGTACCTATTTGTATTGCACGACCTTCTTTCTCTCCACCTCGATATATGTCTCGCCCTCACTGAGTATACGTATTGTGTATACTCACTCCTCACCACCACATTTCAGGAAATGTCATGTTAGCTGAAAAGTTCGTAATTTCGTGAAAGTTCGTGCTTGAAGAGTTGTCTTGCGTGCCTATGTGGCTTGAGTTGTCGAAGTTGTAAAGATGTATGCTTTCATGTATTGTATGTATTTAATGTCAAAAGGAATGTAATTTAAGTTTCATTAGATTATTGAAGTGGTTTGATAAGTTAGATTATGTATCTAGTTGGTATAGCTTAACTTTAATGCATGTTTGTATTGTCCAAAGGAAAAAGAGTTAGAATGGTATGATAGTCTATTTTATGCAATAAGTTAGAATAGTTTAATTGTCAAGCATGAATGTACTTGTAAAAGATGTGAAGAGGTAGGTTAGCTTTTAAACTGGAAATGTATATTTGCTTGTGATTGCTTGTTGAGAATAAGGCTCGGATGGCCTTGAGGTGGTTGAATGTTTGGACATGGTATTGGTCCACTTATATGCTGTCGTAGGTTTGCTTTTTGCCTAGAAACAGGGGAGACTCCATCTGTTTTCCCTGAAAATTATGTCCGGGTTTGGAATTGGGTTGTGAATAGATTGATTGATAGAACTCCCGGTCTCGAGAGGGATTGGGGTGTTACAGGTGGTATCAGAGCTTGTTTAGCTCATAAGCCGGGACAGGGTCCTCGGTCTGGCGGGTAGTGATCCTTGAATGTGTGCTTGTTAGGTGTGTCTTGAAAGTGTATGCTTGTATGTGAGATTGTGTGTCTTGACCTGAATGTGTGATATAGTTATGTGTTATGTGTTAATTGTGTGCTAAGTGAAGTGAAGTGTCTAGTTGTGAATTGAATTGACCTATCGAATTGGCATCGTGAATCAAATTGATCTCGTGAATTGTTATTTGCTTGGAGTATTGCTTGTAATGTGTGTATTAGAATGTCTTGAATTGGTTATGCCGTGATTTGAATTGATTATGTTGTGCTTGACTTGATTGTCGTGCTTGAGTGACCTTGTGGAGTAAATTGTTTTATAAACTCTCTTATAAACTTGCTTGCATAATAGTTTAAGGCATGTGTATAAATGTGATATATTGGCATTCATACATGTCCCGTGGAAATGGTAAGTAAGTCTTCTTTCTCCCCTGAAGAAAGTGGTTCACAGTTGGCCTTTCAAAGTGTATGGATTTGATACGAACCTGGTCAACATGTGTCCAGACCCAACACCAAGATTGGTAAAACAAACCCAAGACCTTTCAAGAATGGATGGAACCGCGACCTTTTGCCTAGCAAGACAAGAACCTTGGTATAGTGAATATGATGGAAACCGCGACCCATTGCTTAGCAAAGCAAGAACCTTGGTATGGTGAAGACGCCACAAACGGGGATGGAAATCCGCTTGATAAGTCAAGGTTGAACGCCACAAGGAATCCCTTGATAAGTTCGAAAGAGTCTCTTGGAGAACTCAAGGAGAATAATCTCACAATTTAATTTCAGAATTGTCTCCTTTATTATCACAAAAAGTGCCTTATATAGGCAATAACAAATAAGTATCCTGCTTGGAAAAGGACTCCTAAACCCTAGCCCAAGTAGGAAAAATGTGAATAGTAACTAGGTCAAAGGAAACAAACTTGGAGACCAAGAAAAGACTCCTATTAACTATTCACGTGAATAGTGATGTGAATAGTAACTAAAAAGGAAGCAAACTTGCAGCCCAAGAAAAGCTCCTTTCTAGTGTGAACACCTAATCTTGTAGCCCAAGAAAGTCTCTCTCCTAGTGTGAACACCTAAATTCGTCCATAGGAAATTAAACTAAAACTGAAAACTAAAACTAGGATAAAATTACAAAGAAATCAAATCTTGACTAAATCTTCAAATCTTCTTGAAACTTCTTGAAGAATCTTGAAGTTCTTGAATCTTGAAAATAGAATTTGACTTGAATCTTTGCTGGAAAATTAATCCAAATGGTGCAATGAATGTGGATGGCTGGTTTGCATCATTCCCCCCCTCTTGAGAAGGATTTGTCCTCAAATCCACCAGGCTCAAAGACTAGCCTAGGTGGTAGACCACGTGGTATCTCCTTGGGAAACACATCCTCAAAATCCTGCAAGAGAGAAACAACAACACTAGGCAATGCAGAGTCAAGTTGGTTAGTGTTTAAAAGAGCCTCTTTGTACAAAAGTACAATCATTGGCCGTTTTGATATCAAAGCTCTTTTAACCTCACTTGCTTTTGCATACAAATATCTTTGTTTTCCCTCTGTTTTTACCTTATTGGCAGAGCTCTTTTCTCTTCTTACCTCCTCTCCAGATTCGGCCCTACTTTTCTTTTCACTCTCATTCTTTTGCTTTCTCAAATTCTTTTGATCTCTCAGATTCTTTTGTTTACTCAATTTTTGCAACCTCACTTGATCCTCATAGACTTGTTTAGGTGTCATCAGAACTAGGGTGATTGTCCGCTGACCAAATACAAATGAATACTTGTTGGTGAAGCCATCATGCTGCACACATCGATCAAATTGCCACAGTCTTCCAAAGAGAAGATGTCCAGCATGCATTGGCACCACATCACACAATACTTCATCTTCATATTTCCCAATTTGAAACGGTACTACAACCTGCTTTGTAACCTTTACCTCACCACAATCATTCAACCATTGCAGTCTATATGGACATGGGTGCTTAACTGTGTTGAGCTCTAGCTTTTCAACCATAGAAGCACTAGCAACGTTAGTACAACTACCACCTTCGATATTAACATTACATACCTTGTCTTTCACGTGGCAACGAATGTGAAAGATGTTCTCATGTTGTGCTACCTCTTCCTTTTCTTTAGCTTGCAGGCTTAAGGCTCGTTGTGCCACTAGTCCAAGCATCTCTCCATGATGCGAACTAGCCATCCACATTTATTGCACCATTTGGATTAATTTTCCATCAAAGATTCAAGTCAAGATTCTATTTTCAAGATTCAAGAACTTCAAGATTCTTCAAGAAGTTTCAAGAAGATTTGAAGATTTAGTCAAGATTTGATTTCTTTGTAATTTTATCCTAGTTTTAGTTTTCAGTTTTAGTTTAATTTCCTATGGACGAATTTAGGTGTTCACACTAGGAGAGAGACTTTCTTGGGCTACAAGATTAGGTGTTCATACTAGAAAGGAGCTTTTCTTGGGCTGCAAGTTTGCTTCCTTTTTAGTTACTATTCACGTCACTATTCACGTGAATAGTTAATAGGAGTCTTTTCTTGGTCTCCAAGTTTGTTTCCTTTGACCTAGTTATTATTTACGTTTTTCCTACTTGGGCTAGGGTTTAGGAGTCCTTTTCCAAGCAGGATACTTATTTGTTATTGCCTATATAAGGCACTTTTTGTGATAATAAATGAGACAATTCTGAAATTAAATTGTGAGATTATTCTCCTTGAGTTCTCCAAGAGACTCTTTCGAACTTATCAAGGGATTCCTTGTGGCGTTCAACCTTGACTTATCAAGCGGATTTCCATCCCCGTTTGTGGCGTCTTCACCATACCAAGGTTCTTGCTTTGCTAAGCAACGGGTCGCGGTTTCCATCATATTCACTATACCAAGGTTCTTGTCTTGCTAGGCAAAGGGTCGCGGTTCCATCCATTCTTGAAAGGTCTTGGGTTTGTTTTACCAATCTTGGTGTTGGGTCTGGGCACATGTTGACCAGGTTCGTATCAGTTGGTATCAGAGCTTAGGTTTATCAGGTTTGCCTATCCTTTTCTTGTTTTTCTTGGTTAATTCCTTGAGTCTAGGTCTAGGTTTTAATTCCTTTCTTCGTTCTTGATTGTGTCTTGCTTCCAATTCGTTTTCTTGGTTGTGTCTTGATTCCGTTCTTGTTCTTTTAATTTCGTGTCTTGAGTCTTGTTTTCCGTTTCTTGCGTCTTGTCTTCAATTCCGTTTTCTTGCTTTCAATTTTGCTTCTTGTTTAGTTTTCAATTGGCCAAACCCTAGAATCTTGAATTAGGGTTTCTTGTCCTTCTAAATTCAAAGTCTTGGATAATTGCTCATTGTCTTTGTTTCTGAAAATCAAGAAAAGAACATCAAGAAAGAAAAGAAACTCCAAGAAAAGAAAAAAAAAAATCGAAGCTGAAAAAAAAAAAAAAAGGCAAAACAGTGAACAGTAAAAAACTTGTTTTTGTTGAATTAGCCTTCGTGGCCAAGCTTTTCTGAAGGGAAACGACGTTCTGAGCATAACCCACAGCCTAGCTGTGGGCACCACCCTCTTAGGGCCAAATTCCAACGTTTTCTATGAGTTTTGGGCATTTTTGTGTTTTAGAATAGGGTTTTTGCAACTTTCCTTATTTTTCTAGGTTTCCTTCTTCAAGTTTTATTCAAGTTTCTTTCTCTAACCTTGTTCCCACGTCTTAGAGTCCTGTTTTTCAGAACCTTTGTTTGTCAAAAAAAAATATAGAAAAAAAATTGGATTCCGTGATAGAATTATTTTCACTACTTGGTTCTTCTTGAACTAGTTGATTAGTTTCAAACGAACTAAAGGGAGAATACGAGTGGTAAAAGGCAGTATGTGTGAGATTATTAGAGGGTAAAAGCCAAGTGAGTTAAGTGAAACACGTGAGGGAGTGAAATTCAATCATGGCTCATAATCAAGAGTATGACATAAACGAAGAAGGTCAACAAGCCGCTGTTCCGAACTTACAGATGCATGCTTTGTTGGGAGAGATGAGACGAATGATGAGGGCTGAATGTGATCAACTACATGAGAGGATGGCTAGGGTAGAACAGAGAACACCAAGGGTGCAGCCACCAGTTGCTCCAAACGCACCAAGGAGGAACAGGTTGCATCGAAGAGAAATTGAAGTTGTGGATGAATTTGAAGAAGAAGGGATAGATGAGGAACTTGGTCGGATGTCAATAGGCAGCAATGGAAGACATAGCCGAGATAGAGAAGCTAAGAAACGTGTTGATAGCAATTTGGGAAGCATCAAGATGAAAATTCCTGCTTTCCAAGGAAGGAGTGATCCCGAAGCATATTTGGAGTGGGAAAAGAATATAGAGTTGGTTTTTGATTGTCACAACTATTCTGAACTGAAAAAGGTAAAACTTGCCGCAATTGAATTTACTGATTATGCTATTGTATGGTGGGATCAATTGTGCATCAATATGAGGCGGAATAGAGATCGTCCAATTGCAACTTGGGATGAGATGAAGAGGGTGATGAGGAGGCGATTTGTACCCAGTCATTACTACAGAGATTTATACCTCAAGCTGCAAGGTCTTCATCAAGGTAATAAGAGTGTTGATGAGTATTACAAAGAGATGGAGATGGCTATGATTAGAGCCAATGTAGAGGAAGATCGGAAGGTGACAATGGCTAGATTTTTGAATGGGTTGAATCGAGAGATTGCTAACACTATCGAGTTGTATCATTATGTGGAATTAAAGGATTTGGTGCATATGGCAATTAATGTGGAGAAGCGACTCAAGAGGGGTGGTACACGACCAAGACAAGCACCACAATACCTGAGTGCATCACCTTTACCTTGGAGGACAAGTTACCCAAAGGATGAAGAAAATCCGTCTACTTCCAAGGCCAAGCCCGAGCTCAAACTATCCACTATTGCCATGACCTCTCAAGGTAATACAACCTCTACTATGACTCGATCTAGTGAGATTCAATGTTTTAAATGTCAAGGACGAGGACACATAGCAAGCCAATGCCCAAACAAGCGAGCAATGGCAGTCTTGGAAAGTGGTGAGATTAAATTTGAAGACAAAACATATTCTGATGATGTGCCCATACTAGAGGACACCGCAATAGGAGCAGAGGAGTTTATGGCGTCTTCACCATACCAAGGTTCTTGCTTTGCTAAGCAACGGGTCGCGGTTTCCATCATATTCACTATACCAAGGTTCTTGTCTTGCTAGGCAAAGGGTCGCGGTTCCATCCATTCTTGAAAGGTCTTGGGTTTGTTTTACCAATCTTGGTGTTGGGTCTGGGCACATATTGACCAGGTTCGTATTAGTTGGTATCAGAGCTTAGGTTTATCAGGTTTGCCTATCCTTTTCTTGTTTTTCTTGGTTAATTCCTTGAGTCTAGGTCTAGGTTTTAATTCCTTTCTTCGTTCTTGATTGTGTCATGCTTCCAATTCGTTTTCTTGGTTGTGTCTTGATTCCGTTCTTGTTCTTTTAATTTCGTGTCTTGAGTCTTGTTTTCCGTTTCTTGCGTCTTGTCTTCAATTCCGTTTTCTTGCTTTCAATTTTGCTTCTTGTTTAGTTTTCAATTGGCCAAACCCTAGAATCTTGAATTAGGGTTTCTTGTCCTTCTAAATTCAAAGTCTTGGATAATTGCTCATTGTCTTTGTTTCTGAAAATCAAGAAAAGAACATCAAGAAAGAAAAGAAACTCCAAGAAAAGAAAAAAAAAAATTCGGAGCTGAAAAAAAAAAAAAAAAAGGCAAAACAGTGAACAGTAAAAAACTTGTTTTTGTTGAATTAGCCTTCGTGGCCAAGCTTTTCTGAAGGGAAACGACGTTCTGAGCATAACCCACAGCTAAGCTGTGGGCACCACCCTCTTAGGGCCAAATTCCAACGTTTTCTATGATATTTGGGCATTTTTGTGTTTTAGAATAGGGTTTTCGCAACTTTCCTTATTTTTCTAGGTTTCCTTCTTCAAGTTTTATTCAAGTTTCTTTCTCTAACCTTGTTCCCACGTCTTAGAGTCCTGTTTTTCAGAACCTTTGTTTGTCAAAAAAAAATATAGAAAAAAAATTGGATTCCGTGATAGAATTATTTTCACTACTTGGTTCTTCTTGAACTAGTTGATTAGTTTCAAACAAACTAAAGGGAGAATACGAGTGGTAAAAGGCAGTGTGTGTGAGATTATTAGAGGGTAAAAGCCAAGTGAGTTAAGTGAAACACGTGAGGGAGTGAAATTCAATCATGGCTCATAATCAAGAGGATGACATAAACGAAGAAGGTCAACAAGCCGCTGTTCCAAACTTACAGATGCATGCTTTGTTGGGAGAGATGAGACGAATGATGAGGGTTGAATGTGATCAACTACATGAGAGGATGGCTAGGGTAGAACAGAGAACAGCAAGGGTGCAGCCACCAGTTGCTCTAAACGCACCAAGGAAGAGCAGGTTGCATCGAAGAGAAATTGAAGTTGTGGATGAATTTGAAGAAGAAGGGATAGATGAGGAACTTGGTCGGATGTCAATAGGCAGCAATGGAAGACATAGCCGAGATAGAGAACCTAGGAAACGTGTTGATAACAATTTGGGAAGCATCAAGATGAAAATTCATGCTTTCCAAGGAATGGGGGATCACGAAGCATATTTGGAGTGGGAAAAGAAGATAGAGTTGGTTTTTTATTGTCACAACTATTCCGAACTGAAAAAGGTAAAACTTGCCGTAATTGAATTTACTGATTATGCTATTGTATGGTGGGATCAATTGTGCATCAATATGAGGCGGAATGGAGATCGTCCAATTGCAACTTGGGATGAGATGAAGAGGGTGATAAGGAGGCGATTTGTACCCAGTCATTACTACAGAGATTTATACCTCAAGCTGCAAGGTCTTCATCAAGGTAATAAGAGTGTTGATGAGTATTACAAAGAGATGGAGATGGCTATGATTAGAGCCAATGTAGAGGAAGATCGGAAGGTGACAATGGCTAGATTTTTGAATGGGTTGAATCGAGAGATTGCTAACACTATCGAGTTGTATCATTATGTGGAATTAAAGGATTTGGTGCATATGGCAATTAATGTGGAGAAGCGACTCAAGAGGGGTGGTACACGACCAAGACAAGCACCACAATACCTGAGTGCATCACCTTTACCTTGGAGGACAAGTTACCCAAAGGATGAAGAAAATCCGTCTACTTCCAAGGCCAAGCCCGAGCCAAACTATCCACTATTGCCATGACCTCTCAAGGTAATACAACCTCTACTATGACTCGATCTAGTGAGATTCAATGTTTTAAATGTCAAGGACGAGGACACATAGCAAGCCAATGCCCAAACAAGCGATCAATGGCAGTCTTGGAAAGTGGTGAGATTAAATTTGAAGACAAAACATATTCTGATGATGTGCCCATACTAGAGGACACTGCAATAGGAGCAGAGGAGTTTATGGCGTCTTCACCATACCAAGGTTCTTGCTTTGCTAAGCAACGGGTCGCGGTTTCCATTATATTCACTATACCAAGGTTCTTGTCTTGCTAGGCAAAGGGTCGCGGTTCCATCCATTCTTGAAAGGTCTTGGGTTTGTTTTACCAATCTTGGTGTTGGGTATGGGCACATGTTGACCAGGTACGTATCAGGATTGGCAGGAAATGAATGGCATTTAATTAGCCTTTATTTGGGAGTTGGTGTTTGTCTTTGGAGCTCAGTTATTGGCATACTTCTAAGACTCTTCTTTGTGGTTGGCAATCATAAAAAGATAACTTTCATTGGGGTTTTTGTATGATGGCTCTTGGTAGCATTCTTGTGGAATTCTTATTGGGTTTCCTTATTGGCAAGGTTGTATGAAGTACTCACTTGGCAAACAGTGCAGGGGCCTCGGAGTTCGGCTTTGTATATTGTGCACCAGCTCGGTATTTTTCCGTAGGGTTTTCGTCTAGCTGGGAAATTGTATGTGTTATCTAACTTGATTGTCTTATTAAGCAATTCTTGGTACTTTCTTACTGGGGCATTGTTCGGGTATTTTCTTTGGCATCCCTCAGTTGGTTTGGTAATTGGAATTCCTATCGGACTTATTGTGTAACATTACTTACGGTATTCTTTGGAATTCTTATTGGGCATTCTACTAGTATTTTTCTTATTGGCATTTATTGGAAGATCCTACACTTGGGATTCTGCTTGGACTTATTATCTTGTATTGTTTACGGCTTCTCCTTCGGCCTTTCTACTCAGGGGAATCTATACTTGTTGTTTGACTAAGATGTTGCGGTAGGGACTCAGTGATTGGAGGATTTCATTTAGAGATTGGCCTTTGGTATTCTTCTCTATATTCTTTTACAGAACTTTCCGCTAGGTCTACTTACGGTAATCAGCACTGCATGAGGTGCATCTACTCTGGCTATCTTTTAATTTTCTTATTTGGTACTTGTTAGACTTCTATTGGAGATTCGTAAATAGGGCATTCCTTCGGTATTCTTCTTGCCATCAATATGTGGTATTGCTATCATCTACAGTATCTTTGCTTCAGTCTTTAGTTGGTATTTTCTCGGCATTCTTGGTTGGGATTTCTATTCGAGTTTTCCTACGAGCATCTTTATTCACTACTTGCTCAGCAGCCGAAGAAGATTAGTCAGAGTTGGATTTCAGTGGATGCAGAGTTCTATTGGAAGAAGAATTGCGAGGACGCAATTGTTTTAAGGGGGGAAGGATGTGATAACCCGAACCCGGCATGCATTTAATAGCATTTGACTGCATTTAATTAAATGTTTAATTAGTTAAATCAACCAATTTGCACTATTTTAATATTTCTCTTGGAAGCATTTAGTAATTGTATATTGAATAATTAAAAGATTATTATCTATTTCTATTAATTATAGTAATTGAATTTATTCTCTTGTATTTAATTAAGTGCCATCTTAAATGTTAATATTTAATTGCACTTGATTACATGTTTATATTTACTTGTTCATTCTTATTGTGGCATTAACTTCATAATTCTTTAAAATATCCTAAGAATAGTTAAATTAATTATTTTTAAATGAATATTGATTATTTTGATTGTTTTGATTATTTTAATAATCGGTTTTAATTGTTTGCATTAAAATCACTCGGTTTTCAAATAAATGGGAAAAGTAACTCCGAGCCGGAGTGAATTTTAAACTATTCTACTACTTTACTTTTCAAAAAAATTAAAGTTTTATATTATTGCTCATCACTTTATTAGCGATCGTTTATTGACCGTTCGATCGTAGCATTTCGAAAATGAAAGTTAGAAGAATATTTTTCGGATTTCATAAATAATGTTTCTAATTTAAATTAGCTAGTTTTAGTCGGTTTTCATTAAAATTGCATTGCTTTAACTTGAATTGGATTAATTGGCATCAAAATAAGCTTATTTGACCAATTTTAACTTAAGCTTGACCTTGCAAAAGACCAAAATGCCCTTTGTCACCTTTTAAATAATAAAACAAGGCTAAAATAAAAAAAAAACAAATCTCAAAATGCCCAAATTGTCCTTCTCATGGCCGAATGCACCAAGGAAGAAAAGAAATGATTTTTGCTTGCATTTTCTTCTACAATCGTGCGTGGAATTGCTTGGGGGTCGTGGTGATACGAACCTGGTCAACATGTGTCCAAACCCAACACCAAGATTGGTAAAACAAACCCAAGACCTTTCAAGAATGGATGGAACCGCGACCCTTTGCCTAGCAAGACAAGAACCTTGGTATAGTGAATATGATGGAAACCGCGACCCGTTGCTTAGCAAAGCAAGAACCTTGGTATGGTGAAGACGCCACAAACGGGGATGGCAATCCGTTTGATAAGTCAAGGTTGAACGCCACAAGGAATCCCTTGATAAGTTCGAAAGAGTCTCTTGGAGAACTCAAGGAGAATAATCTCACAATTTAATTTCAGAATTGTCTAACTTTATTATCACAAAAAGTGCCTTATATAGGCAATAACAAATAAGTATCCTGCTTGGAAAAGGACTCCTAAACCCTAGCCCAAGTAGGAAAAACGTGAATAGTAACTAGGTCAAAGGAAACAAACTTGGAGACCAAGAAAAGACTCCTATTAACTATTCACGTGAATAGTGACGTGAATAGTAACTAAAAAGGAAGCAAACTTGCAGCCCAAGAAAAGCTCCTTTCTAGTGTGAACACCTAATCTTGCAGCCCAAGAAAGTCTCTCTCCTAGTGTGAACACCTAAATTTGTCTATAGGAAATTAAACTAAAACTGAAAACTAAAACTAGGATAAAATTACAAAGAAATCAAATCTTGACTAAATCTTCAAATCTTCTTGAAACTTCTTGAAGAATCTTGAAGTTCTTGAATCTTGAAAATAGAATCTTGACTCGAATCTTTGCTGGAAAATTCATCCAAAAGGTGCAATGAATGTGGATGGCTGGTTCGCATCATTCCCCCCCTCTTGAGAAGGATTTGTCCTCAAATCCACCAGGCTCAAAGACTAGCCTAGGTGGTAGACCATGTGGTATTTCCTTGGGAAACACATCCTCAAAATCCTTATTGGTAGAGCTCTTTTCTCTTCTTACCTCCTCTCCAGATTCCGGCCTACTTTTCTTTTCACTCTCATTCTTTTTCTTTTTCAAATTCTTTTGATCTCTCAGATTCTTTTGTTTACTCAATTTTTGCAACCTCACTTGATTCTTATAGACTTGTTTTGGTGTCATCTGAACTAGAGTGATTGTCCGCTGATTGAACACAAATGAATATTTGTTGGTGAAGCCATCATGCTGCACACGTCGATCAAATTTCCCAAGTCTTTCTAATAGAAGATATCCAGCATGCATTGGAACCACATCGCACAATACTTCATCTTCATATTTTCCAATGCGAAACGGCACCACAACCTGTTTTGTAACGCTTATCTCACCACAATCATTCAACCATTGCAGCTTGTATGGACGTGGATGCTTAATTGTTATGAGCCTTAGCTTTTCAACCATGGAAGAACTACCAACATTAGTGCAACTACCATCATCAATAATAACACTACCTACCTTGTCTTTCACATGACAACGAGTGTGAAAGATGTTCTCACATTGTGCTACCTCTTCCTCTTCTTTAGCTTGCAGGTTTAAGGCTTGTTGTGCCACTAGTCCAAGCATCTCTCCATGATCTGCCCCAAACTTCTCTGCTCCCATTGCGGTGTCCTCTAGTATGGGCATGTCATCAGAATATGTTTTGTCTTCAGATTCAATCTCACCTCTTTCCAAGACTACTATTGCTTGCTTGTTTGGGCATTGGCTTGCTATGTGTCCTCGTCCCTGACATGTAAAACATTGAATCTCACTATATCGAGTCATAGTAGAGGTTGTATTACCTTGAGAGGTCATGGCAATGGTGGATGGTTTGAGCTCGGGCTTGGCCTTGGAAGTAGATGGATTTTCTTCATCCTTTAGGTAACTTGTCCTCCAAGGTGAAGGTGATGCACTCAAGTATTGTAGTGCTTGTCTTGGTCGTGTACCACCCCTCTTGAGTTGCTTCTCCACTTTAATTGCTTTATGAACCAAATCCTCTAATTCCACATAATGATGCAACTTTATAGTGTTAGCAATCTCTTGATTTAGCCCATTCAAGAATCTGGCCATTGTTGCCTCTCGATCTTCCTCCACATTGGCTTTAATCATAGCCATCTTCATCTCTTTATAATATTCATCAACACTCTTATTACCTTGATGAAGACCTTGCAGCTTGAGGTATAAATCTCGATAGTAATGACTTGGTACAAATCGTTGCCTCATCACTCTCTTCATCTCATCCCAAGTTGCAATAGAACGATCTCCATTCCGCCTTCTATTGATGCACAACTGATCCCACCAAACAATAGCATAATCAGTAAATTCAATTACAGCAAGTTTTACCTTTTTCAGTTCAGCATAGTTATGACAATCAAAAACCAACTCCATCTTCTTCTCCCACTCAAGATATGCTTCAGGATCACTCCTTCCTTGAAAAGCAGGAATCTTCATCTTGATGCTTCCCAAATTGTTATCAACACGATCCCTAACTTCTCTAACTTGACCATGTCTTTCATTGCTGCCCATAGAAACTCTATCAAACTCTTCATCAACATCTTCAACTTCCCTTCTTGGCACCATGTTTCTCCTTGGTGCGTTTTGAGCTACTTGTGGCTGCCTTCGTTGTGCTCTATCTTCTACTCTATCCAACCTCACATGTATTTGTTCTAATTCAGCCCTCATCATCTGTCTCATCTCCCCCATCAATGCTTGCATCTGCAAAGTAGGGACTACGGGTTGTTGACCTTCTACATTGATGTCATCCTCTTGTTTCTGAGCCATGATTGAATTTCACTCCCTCACGTGTTTCACTTAACTCACTTGGCTTTTACCCTCTAATAATCTCACACACACTGCCTTTTACCACTCGTATTCTCCTTCAAGTTCCCTAGAACTAATCAAGAGTACCAAGATAGGCACTAAAGCAACGTATTATTTTTTTTTTTCGAAATTTGATGATTTTTTTTTTATTAGACCTCTAAGACTCTGGAAACAAGGTTAGAGAAAGAAAGTTGAATAAAACTCGAAGAAGGAAACCTAGAAAAATAAGGAAAGTTGCAAAAACCCTATTCTAAAACACAAAAATGCCCAAAACTCATAGAAAACGTTGGAATTTGGCCCCAAGAGGGTGGTGCCCACAGCTTTCCTGTGGGTTATGCTCAGAACGTCGTTTCCCTTTAGAAAAGCTTGGCCACGAAGGCTAATTCAACAAAAACAAGTTTTTTTTACTTTTCACTGTTTTGCCTTTTTTTTTTTTTTTCAGCTCCGAATTTTTTTTTTCTTTTCTTGAAGTTTCTTTTCTTTCTTGATGTTCTTTTCTTGATTTTCAGAAACGAAAACAATGACTAAGAAACCAAGATTTCAGATTTGAGCACACAACCAATTAGGGTTTTGTCCTAATTGAAACCTTAACCCTACCCACGGATTTGATGAGAAAACAATAAAATACTTGACACAAGACACGGATTTCAACAAGAAAACAGACTTGAAACACAAGATAAGAAACGAAATTGAAGCAAGAACAGAATTGAAACACAACCTAAAACGAATTGGCAGCAAGACACAATCAAGAACAAAGAAAGGAATTTAAACCTAGACCTAGACTCACGGAATTAACTAAGAAAACAAGAAAAGGATAGGCAAACCTGATAAACCTAAGTTCTGATTACCAACTGATACGAACCTTAGTCAACATGTGCCAAGACCCAACACCAAGAATGGTAAAACAAACCCAAGATCTTTCAAGAATGGATGGAACCGCGACCCTTTGCCTAGCAAGACAAGAACCTTGGTATAGTGAATATGATGGAAACCGCGACCCGTTGCTTAGCAAAGCAAGAACCTTGGTATGGTGAAGACGCCACAAACGGGGATGGCAATCCGTTTGATAAGTCAAGGTTGAACGCCACAAGGAATCCCTTGATAAGTTCGAAAGAGTCTCTTGGAGAACTCAAGGAGAATAATCTCACAATTTAATTTCAGAATTGTCTAACTTTATTATCACAAAAAGTGCCTTATATAGGCAATAACAAATAAGTATCCTGCTTGGAAAAGGACTCCTAAACCCTAGCCCAAGTAGGAAAAACGTGAATAGTAACTAGGTCAAAGGAAACAAACTTGGAGACCAAGAAAAGACTCCTATTAACTATTCACGTGAATAGTGACGTGAATAGTAACTAAAAAGGAAGCAAACTTGCAGCCCAAGAAAAGCTCCTTTCTAGTGTGAACACCTAATCTTGCAGCCCAAGAAAGTCTCTCTCCTAGTGTGAACACCTAAATTTGTCTATAGGAAATTAAACTAAAACTGAAAACTAAAACTAGGATAAAATTACAAAGAAATCAAATCTTGACTAAATCTTCAAATCTTCTTGAAACTTCTTGAAGAATCTTGAAGTTCTTGAATCTTGAAAATAGAATCTTGACTCGAATCTTTGCTGGAAAATTCATCCAAAAGGTGCAATGAATGTGGATGGCTGGTTCGCATCATGTGGCTCGGGTCCTTGCGGGTCTTGGTCTTCAATCTCTGTGAGGGTTTTCACGCTTTTGTGCATATTATATGAAATTTGATTTTTGATTCAAATTTTTAGATTTGATATTTAATGCGTTATAATGCTTGAAATTGATTGGAAATGATTCTTTAGGGTTCGTAGAGCATTGCTTGTTAGTTATTTAGCGATTTTTACGGTTAGAAATGAAAATTGAATTTAGGCAAGAACGTGAATAGTAAAAATAAATAGTAAAACCCTAGAATTTTGGATTTTTGATCCGAATTGCGATTGCTTGATTTGGATAGGTGCCATTAGTGATAGAAAGATAAAATGTGAAATAAAAACGGATCGGCCTTTGTTAAAATTAGAAATTAGATAAAGAAACGTAAAGGGGCCGTTTGACCAAAAGTTGACCGTGCTCGAATTGAGTTGGGGGTTTTGCTATTGAGGGCATGGAAGCACTTTTGGCACTGTTGTGGCGTTGATTAGGTGACCGGTTAGTATAGTTGTAGTTCAAACACAGTAGGTGGACTTTCGGGCTTTGGGTGAGAAAGTAAAGTTTAGTGACATAGAAACGTGCCTTGTAGTGCCTGAGTGAATGTAGTGAAATCGGTTTCCTAATCCCGTAGCTCGTTTGCTCATAATTGCCTTTGGAAGTTAGAGATTGAATAGTGATATTTGTCGTTTTCATGTTTGAACTGCTGTTACTTGTTTAATTGGTATTACTATTGCTATTAATGATAGTTATGCGTGAAAAGTTAATTGAATGCTAGTATTGATTGTAAATGCTTGATATCTCGTTTATCGCCTCTAATCTGTATTGTTGTGCTATCGCTCGTTATCGCCTTGTATCGTGTCTTGCATTGCATAGTGTCAGGTGCGTGAGTGATGGGCCTCTCTGGGTAGTCTCGGGCTACCAGTGTTGGTTGCTCTAGCTCCGTGTCCTATTCCCATTCTCGCTTGGGTTGCCTCCCAGGGAGATTTGGGTCATAGAATTGATGGATACTTCTGGAGTATTCCAAACTGAAGTTATAAGGTGGTTGCGCGCTTATTGTCATCGTTGTCAACATCAAGCTCGAGATTGATGTATCGCTTGTGAAATGGTACATTGCTCGTATGAGTGAACCATAGCCTTCAGAGTGTGGTATAGCTTTGAATGGTTGTGTTAATGCTTTCTTTAATTGTTTATTGTATTGTCTTGTATATTGAATGCTTTCTTATTGATTATATTGCTTAACTGTACCTATTTGTATTGCACGACCTTCTTTCTCTCCACCTCGATATATGTCTCGCCTTCACTGAGTCTACGTGTTGTGTATACTCACTCCTCACCACCAAATTTCAGGAAATGTCATGTTAGCTGGAAAGTTCGTGATTTCGTGAAAGTTCGTGCTTGAAAAGTAGTCTTGCGTGCCTATGTGGCTTGAGTTGTCGAAGTTATAAAGATGTATGCTTTCATGTATTGTATGTATTTAATGTCAAAAGGAATGTAATTTAAGTTTCATTAGATTATTGAAGTGGTTTGATAAGTTATATTATGTATCTAGTTGGTATAGCTTAACTTTAATGCATGTTTGTATTGTCCAAAGAAAAGAGTTAGAATTGTATGATAGTCTATTTTATGCAATAAGTTAGAATGGTTTAATTGTCAAGCATGAATGTACTTGTAAAAGATGTGAAGAGGTAGGTTAGCTTTTAAACTAGAAATGTATATTTGATTGTGATTGCTTGTTGAGAATAAGGCTCGGATGGCCTTGAGGTAGTTGAATGTTTGGACATGGTATTGGTCAACTTATATGCTGTCGCAGGTTTGCTTTTTGCCTAGAAACAGGGGAGACTTCGTCTGTTTTCCCTGAAAATTATGCCCGGGTTTGGAATTGGGTTGTGAATAGATTGATTGATAGAACTCCCGGTCTCGAGAGGGATCGGGGTGTTACAGTGTCTGTGCTTCGTCACCGCAGTGTACTTACTACAAGCGCCAGGGCCATGTGGAGGCCGACTGCAGGGTGAAGTCAAGGGCTTGTTTGGGTTGCGGCAGCAATCAGCATAGGGCGAGGGATTGCCCTAGATATCAGAGGACTGAGGGTCGGGCAGCGACTCAGGGTTATCAGGGTCGACCTACTGGTGGTGCACCTCAGCAGTAGCGAGTTCAGGCTCGGGCCTACACAGTTGACTTGGAAGAGATGCCTGAAGAGACTGCAGTTGTGGAAGGTAACTTCCTTATACTTGATCAACTTGCTAAAGTGTTGATTGATTTTGGTGCTACGCATTCTTTCATTACTCCTGCTTGTGTGCAACGTGTTAATGTGCAACCTGAAAGACTGCTTTATATGGTTGAGATTAGTACCTCTTTGACTGATAAGTATATTACTGGCTTAGTATGTAAGGATTGTATAATACATGTTAAGGGGTATAATTTTTCTTCGGACCTTATCTTATTTCCTATCCAGGGGTATGATGTTATCTTGGGTATGGATTGGCTTTCTAAATATGATGCCCAGTTAAACTATAGAACAAAGGTAGTACAGTTTCATTTGCTAGATCAACCAGTAGTTGAGGTAGTAGGGAACCGAGGTGCTAAGACGAGTTTTGTTATCTCAGCAACTAAAGCTGTTAAGTTGGTGAGTAAGGGGTGTTCAGGTTATCTAGCTTATTTGATCAACAAGCCATCTGATAAGCTACAGCTGGAGGAAGTACCTATTATTCGGGAATATCCCAATGTATTTCCCGAGGAGTTGCCAGGGTTACCGCCAGAGAGAGATGTGGAGTTTGTGATCAATCTTATTCTCGGTACTCAACTTATTTCTAAATCAGCGTACCGAATGGCCCCAGCTGAGTTGAAAAGTTGAAAACTCAGTTGCAAGAGTTGTTAGAGAAGAGGTTCATTCAACAGAGTTCTTCACCTTGGGAAGCTCCTGTTTTATTTGTGAAGAAGAAGGATGGTACCTTGAGATTGTGTATTGATTATTGTGGTTTGAATCAGGTGACCATCAAGAACAAGTATCCTTTGCCACTGATTGATGAGTTGTTTGATCAACTTCAGGGAGCCAAGGTCTACTCTAAGTTTGACTTGAGGCAGGGGTATTATCAGCTTCGGATTCTCACAGAGAATGTTCCGAAGTCTACCTTCAGGACTCGGTATGGGCATTATGAGTTTGTAGTTATGCCCTTTGGATTAACTAATGCACCGGCAGCATTTATGGATCTTATGCATCGGGTTTTTCAGCCGTATTTGGACCAGTTCGTGGTGATCTTTATTGATGATATCTTAGTATATTCTAATTCTGAATCGGAGCATGAGCAACATCTACGGCTTGTCTTACAGAAGCTACAGGAGCATTAATTGTTTGCGAAATTCAACAAATGTGAATTTTGGCTGCAACGCATATCTTTTCTTGGCCATGTTATCATACAGAGCGGTATTTCTGTAGATCCCACTAAGATTGAGTCGGTGATGTCTTGGAAATGTCCGGAGAATGTTTCTGAGGTTCGTAGCTTTCTTGGCTTGGCGGGTTATTACCATAGGTTTGTCAAGGACTTTTCTAAAATTGTCGGGCCATTTTCTAAGTTAACTCAGAAACATACTAGTTTTGTTTGGGATGAGAAATGTGAGAGTGGGTTTTAGGAGTTGAAAAAGATATTGAATACTGCTCCAGTACTTGCTCTACCAGAGGGGACCGATAATATAGTTATCTACAGTGATGCATCCAAGGAGGGCTTAGGATGTGTACTTATGCAGAATGGTCGGGTTATTGCCTATGCTTCTAGAAAGTTGAAACCATATGAGGTGAACTATCCGACTCATGATCTTGAGTTGGCAGTTGTTGTTTTCTCACTTAAAAAGTGGCGTCATTATCTATGGGGCAGTAAGTTCGAAATTTTCACTGATCATAAGAGTCTTAAGTATTTATTTTCACAGAAGGGGTTGAATATGCGTCAACGGAGGTGGATGGAACTTCTTGGAGATTATAATTGTTCTATCAGTTATCTGCCTGGGAAGGCAAATGTGGTGGCAGACGCTCTTAGCCGTCAGGCGAGTGTTTCTTGTTTGGTTGTCAAGAAGTGGGAGGCTCTTGAGGATTTCACTTATTGGAGACCGGAGTTGACTCAAGTTGGGGTGATGTGTTCACATCTCCGTATTCAGCCTTTATTACTGTCTCATATCAGAGAAGCTCAGCAACTTAATGTTAAACTTCAGAAGATCAAGGATCAGATCACGGATGATCAGACTGACTTCAAAGTGCACAAGGATGGTATTCTTCGATTTCAGAACAGGGTTTGTGGTCCCGATGAACCAAGTTTGAGGCGAGGTATTCTGGAGGAGGCTCATAATTCTAAGTACACTATTCATCCTGGTGGAACCAAGATGTATCGGGACTTGAAGCAACATTACTGGTGGAATAATATGAAGAGAGAAGTTGCTCAATTTGTATCTAGATGTTTGACTTGTCAGCGAGTGAAAGCCGAGCATCAACGACTTGCAGGTTTGCTTCAGCCGTTGGCTATACCACAGTGAAAATGGGAGCATATTACGATGGACTTTGTCATTGGTTTGCCTAGAACACTGAGAGGTAACGATGCAGTTTGGGTTGTCGTGGATCGTTTGACGAAGACAACTCACTTCATTTCGATGCGGTTGGGAGATGAAGTTGCAAAGTTGACGGATCTTTATTTGGATCAGATTGTTAGACTTCACGGGATTCCATCCAGTATTGTATCAGATCGAGATCCTCGATTTACTTCTTGTTTGTGGGAGAAACTTCAGGAGACTTTGGGTACTCGGCTGAACTTTAGTACAACATATCATCCACAGACCGACGGTCAGTCTGAGAGGACTATTCAGATTATGGAAGATATGCTTAGAGCTTGTGTTCTGGACTTCGGGAAGAACTGGGAGAAACATCTACCACTTGCCGAGTTTGCCTATAACAATAGTTATCAAGCTACTATTGGGATGACACCTTTTGCAGCTCTTTACGACCGTAAGTGTCGTTCACCTTTGTATTGGAATGAAGTAGGGGAGATAAAGACTATTGATCCAGCTATTATGCCAGAGCTTCTAGAGAAGATTGAGAATGTTCAGTTGATCAGGCAAAGAATGCTTACGGCGCATAGTAGATTTAAGAGTTATGCTGATAAGCGTCGTTAGGATTTGGAGTTTGTAGTCGGAGATCGGGTTTTCTTGAGATTGTCTCCACGTAAGGGGTTTGCTCGTTATGGTAAAGGTGGTAAGCTGAGTCCGAGGTTTGTAGGGCCGTTTAAGATTACTGGTATAGTTAGTAAGTTAATATATTGGTTGGCTTTACCGGAGAATTTCTCTAATGTCCACGATGTATTTCACGTGTCTAATTTGCGAAAATATAATCCGGATCCTTCTCATATTCTTGAGCCAGAGCCGCTACAGCTTTGTGAGAATCTGACTTATGACGAGCAGCCGATTCGTATTCTTGATCAGATGGAACGAGAGTTGAGGTCGAAGAAGATTCCGATGGTTAAGGTGTTGTGGAAGCATCACGGTATTGAGGAGGCTACCTGGGAAAGGCGAAATCAGATGCAGCAGCAGTATCCAAATCTTTTCCGTTCAGCAAGTAAAAATTTCGAGGATGAAATTTCTTTAAGGGGGGGAGAATGTGAGACCCCATAGTTTGCTTTGTCTCGATTTGCGTGCTTTACCTCGTTTTGCATGAATTGACTTGTTTATGTGCTATATGACTTAGAATGTGTTAAATATGTGATTAATACTCCTAATACATGCTAAGTGTGCATTCATGAAATTTTTATAAAAAACGGAATCAGAAATTTTATCGTCGGTTTTGGTGAATAGTATTTTGAGCATCTGTCTGCTAAAATTTTTACAGGGGTGTTTTAAACATTTTAAAACCTAGTCCTCGGGTATTAATAGACCCGTGTTTGATTAAAACGGATTTGGAATCGATTTTGGAATTTTAAAGATTTTTACACTTTCTTTTGCAAGAAAACGAGTTTTAAGCTGACTCGGGTGAAACTATTTTAATGTAACACTCTTTGTCACCTAAAATATATTGTCTAGAATTAATTTAGGTGTTAATTTATTTGTTGAGCAAGAAATAGTCAAGAAATGAATTAAAAGACTAAAAATAGAATTAAAAGACTAAAATTAACTTTGACTTTCTTTTAATTTATTTGACCTTAGCTTATTTATGCATCAACACCTACTAACAAAGCACAAAACACACTCAAAGCACACACAAGGTGGCAGAAACTCCATAGCTTTTCTTGAGAGCATTTTCAACATTTTTTCAAAGTAAATTTTCATTAAAAGTTGCAATTCAAGGCCAATTTCCATCAACCAATGCTTGATTCCACCTCTTGAGCAATTTGTTAATTACGTGGTAGCACCGTTATAATGCCAAATTTTCGATTGCAATATTTGTGTGAAAATCCAGAATTTTCAGCCTAGGTAAATTGAGGCTTTAGGGTTGTTGGGCTTGATTTTGATGTGTCTTGGTTGGTTTCCGAGAGGGCTAATGTAGTTGATTGAATGGGTGAGTGTTAGAAACAGATTTGGAGTTGTTTAGATTAGTAGAATGTAAGATATGATTATTTGAAGTTTAGGTTGTCTTTCTTTAAATTGTTGAATTGAGCCTTTAGTTGATTGGGTAGTATTTGAGTGATTGAATTGTAAGTTGTAAATGGTTAGACTAGGGTTAGATTACGTGTTTAATGCATGTTAAGTTGGATGACCTACTTTGTCATCTAACTTAGTTGTTTGCTGTTTAATTGATTACTTGATGTTATATTGATGACAATTGATGATAATTGATGATTATTGATTGATGATTGATGATTGATGAACCGGGAGATAGGCAATTCTTCTAGATTGTCCTCCTGTGAATGATGTTTATTATTATTGCTGAGTCTTGGTATGTGTGTGTCACCTCTCGGGCAGTGTCGGGCTGTCGGGTTGATAACGGCATGACTACCAGAGACTACTTCCAGCTCGCATGACGGAGGTGTCATGGAGGGCGAGGCTAGTGAGGTACCTCGGGTGCGTGAGTAATGGGGTGTTACAAGAAGAATGGTTGAGATCATGATGGCATTTGGAGCTACACCAACTAGAGTATCCTTTATTGATTGGTCATTATAGTTATGTGTTTATATTGTTATTGATGTTTTATTGTGTGTTTACTGCTCAAAGGATCATTTCCAAGGAGTATAGTAAATACTGTTAGAGATTTATCGGATTCTTACTGAGCTTGTTTTATATAAGCTCACTCTCTATTATTGCATGCATACAGGTGTTATTGAGCAAGATTACGGGTACGTGCCTCAGGAAGCTAAGAATGTGCCATATGTGGACGAGTCCTATGTGCCACAGTCTTGTCCTTGATGTTAGAGATGTTGTATACCTTATAGTCTTGTATATTATTCTAGTTGTCTTTTATTTACTTTATAATTAATGATGTATAAGTTGTAGTAATGGTAATGAACTAGTTGATGCTAACTTAGTGGTCTTTCTTTTGACTACGATAGGTTACTAAGTTAGTTTATAATCTATTTTGAAATGTATATTCAATTAATGTATTATGTTGGAACTGAGGCGTATAACTAAGAATGATTATTGTATAGTATGGTTATTTTGTATGTTGTTAACTTAATTGATGAGTTGATTGTTGAATGGTTGAGGAGTTTAGTTGTATGATATTCTGAGAGGTTGGTTTAGAGCCTCGGTGTCTTAATTACTGTCGTTATACTGCCGAAATTCCGTTGTGTCCTGATTGATTGTAGGTGGGGTCGAGTTGGGGCGTGACACTAACAATAACCTAACAACCAACTTTATTTCAAACCCCAAACTACTACCAAACTAAACCTAGCAATTAACTAACCCAACCGACCTTAAAAACCATACATTGATAACACAAAATCCCTCAAAACCATGTCTATTTAGCCATTTGACCAGAAAATTCAGCCAACACACCTTTCAAATTCCAACCATTCCAAGCCATTTAACAACATTTAACAAGCATTCAATATCTGTAAGCATCAACAACATGTTCTACAACAAGAGCTTAATCAATTCTAGCCATTTAAACACTTTAAACAATTCATTAATTCAACTATTCAATCAACTATTCATCTAAACAAAAATTAATTCAAATACACTAACTAAACCATCAATCATGTGCAATAAATATATATAAAGCATTATCTAACATAAACAAGCAAATATATAACAAGAAAAAATAAATTTAAATCAATTTTTGAAAGAGACTGTAACACCCCGATCTCTCACGAGACCGGAGCCTTAATACAAATCCCGAGGTCACGAAAAATGAGGGAAAACGGATAAAATTTTCCCTGTTTCTAGGACTATCCACAAACCTGTATGCAGAAGAATAAAGGCGCATAAAGGCGTTAGCTTCATAATGAAGGTGCAATAGGGCGTTAGCTTCAAAATGAAGGCACATAATGGCGTTAGCCTCAAAAGCGGGAGCACAACGGGATCGTCTTGAGATATGTAAATAACAAAAACATGCAAGCGCAAAGGTTCTAGTTGGTCCACGGGTATCCAAAAACAACAAGGTAATTTACTAATTAAAGTGCTAGCCTTAGTTGATTACCCAAGAGTTTAAGTATATTATGTAAAACACAAGAAACTAAATCTTCTATCTTTTCTAGCTATGGCCGAATTGCCAAGGAGAAGAAAGAGAGATTTTTGCTTCTATTTGATGTGTAATTTTTGGCTAAACAGAAGACCAAAAAGAATGAATGAAGTCCTCTATTTATAGATGCAAGACGTCATTGAGATTGCGCCAAGCGGCATTCATCAAGCTTATCAAAATAAGATGAAGCCAAGTGTCAAAATCTCCTTCAAGTGGCCAGCCATAGGAGGGCATTTTGGACAAATTTCTCTTGCAACTTGTTTTTTGTCTTTTAGTGAAGACAAACATTAATTAATTCTAAACCCCTTTAGAATAATTAATTGAAGATTGACCCCTCAATCTATTTGTACTCTTGCCCTAATACTTTTCAGTATTTATACTTTGGCCCCAAAACTTTTGAAAATTATGATTTTGACCCACTTAACCGTTAATGGCCAAAATAACACAGTTAACACTTTAACGTGTTTCTAACTCAATACCAAGCTCAGAATTTTCTTTATTCATGATACCCTAAGTATGTGACTTTCTAGGTTCATGACCGTATAGTAATAAATGATCGATTCCGAAAATGTCTCCACTATTTTCTGGAATACCTTCATGTTCATGAGTGACGCGCTAGCAATGAATGTATCATGACAATATATACAGTAATGAAGTCCAATTCCAACGAACCTATTTACAGTCGTAAATTAATGTGCAGTCTGATCCTTTTGTTAAAATGTTCCGATCGTTATGGGGACTATGAAATGATTAAGTCCACTAAACGATTCTATGCATAGATCTAATTCGGTGGAATGAGAGATGACATCTATGGAAAAACACATTTCTATCATTCAACTACCCCAACCAAGGATTTATCATTTCAAACAACCGACACTAGATCGCATAGGACATCGCCTCACTTTCGGTGGTTAACAGATCCTATTTTGACAATTACCTGTCGGTCTCTATATCACAAGACTAAACTGCAAAAGGCCGTATCTCTCCCTCAAGAAGGCGAGCATTGTCCAATCGCAAGATTTAGCCCCTGATATAGCTGACAGCCGTAATTTCTCAAGTCAAATGATTAATTTGCACAATTTGCAACAAAACTAGGCAATAAAGAAAAAAACATTAGAGTTATACATGCCATCTACAACTATTTAATTATACAAGTCTTTAATACGATTCTCCAAGCCAACTTCAAATACATACAAAACCACTAGGGTCTCAAAATAGATCATAACACAACAACATCACATTCTTGCACATCTAGCATACAAGCAACAACTCAAAGCAACTAATCAATCTAAACCTCTTTTTCTCCTTCCACTACAGTCAACAACTGGGGGTTAACCTTAGCTCATCCCGAAACTTGTTAAAAATAGGAATGAACAAACACAATTGTTTAGTGAGGGAAGGGGTACAGTTAACCGGGGGCATTTTCAAAAATCTTTTTTCGTGCAATGCAACCATTAAACACAAGAAATAGTAACTATACAACAAAGAAACAATTAAACAATTAAATACCACACATTTTAAAAGAATATGATTTCAATAACCCCAAACACTCCAAAGTCTTGATCTCGATCACGAACCTTGATCCACGAACCATGAACTCGATCAATGTGCTGGCATAAACCTAAATATTCTAGTGGGTGTACTTCGGATGTACCCCAAAATTTTACAATCCAATACCCCCTGGCAATCTCTAGACCAGGCGAGCGAGGGACAAGAGCACATAGATTGAATATCCACTGACAAGTCCTCTGCCGCCTAGTGAATACCCAATACATTTGCCCTGACGATATGGTTGCGCAACCATGATGCAATGCACTCAAGGCAACAATAACAAGATAATTCAATGAACAATTGAGGGACAACAAAGTAGGTTGCTCTCGTATATAATTATAATTAATAAGCAATATAACAATGTACACAAGATATACTCATATTCCAACAAAGTAATCAAGCAACTCAATTCCCGATACTTTACCAATAGAATACACATGCTATTCAATTACATTTAGACACCTAACTAAGCAATTATAAGGCAGTTACTGGCAATTATTTCCCTTTTCTATAACTAGCCCCTTTAGTTCAATAGAAGCACATACAAAACGAAACCTAAGCAAACCTCAATCTAACCATTCTACCTTTCTAAGGACACTTTATGACACCCTTGTAAGCCATGAAACCTCACTTTTAACAACAACAATCACAAAAGCCCCGAAAGCCCCATATACATTTTACACTACAACTACCCAAACCACCCTTCAATTCAACACCATAATTATATTTTAGAGATTACCTAACATAATTAACACTAACCAAAGCATTAACACACACCCAGACAACCAATTTATGCAAAACCCTTTTCGTATCCAATCCAATTTAACAAGTTTATTTAAGTTTCGTTGATTCTAAACTCTAACCTAGGTTCACTAGCACCTATGGCATCCTTAGATAACATGGAATTAAGCTCACAATAAAAAAATTAACCAAAAACCCTAAAAATACTATTCATTATCTTCTCCAATAAACCCTATGCAATATTCCATAAACTAAGCTATTCAACTACACAAAACAAGTCTATATAACATGTAAACACCATATTATACAATAACCAAGCATTTTATTAACATATATCAACAAATCTAGAAATTAAAAAACTTGGCATAAAATTTGAAATCATGAAATATTCTAAATCCCTCACCTCTAGAAGCCAAGAGATGCAAGAGAAAAGCTTTAGAACACTTCCAACACCTTGATTAAGCCCCCAAGATCAAGCCCTAGGTTGCTCTATTTTTTTTACCTTTTTTCCTTCATGGCCGATTCTTCAAGGCCTTTTTTTTTGGTTATGTATTGTTTGTATATATAAGTATATATGTATGTATTTTGGGCTTGGGTCATGGGTTGGGCTTGGGTTAAAGGGTTTGGGTTGAGTTTAGTTGAGAAAAATGCAAGCAAAGCCCAAATAAAGTCTATAGTTTTCACTATTCATGCGAGACACAATACATTTTTTTCTACCCGCCTTCCCAACGTGCTATACAAATAAATTTTATGAACGTATGCCCAAAATCACTTATATAATAAGGGAAAAATACTAAATTTGCAAAATAAAATACTTTAATTTTTAATCTGAGCTCAGGGCTCATTTTAAAATGATGAAAATAAGTCTATTAGATGTGAGGAACAATTTCATCTAATAAAAATGTCAATGTAATAGGTTAAAAAATTTATTTGAATTAATTCACTGAAGACCAAGCTCCAATTATTCATCACTATTGCAAGGTAGAAGTACTATATAAGAATACCGGTGAGAAATCCCAAATCTGAATGCTATCAAGAATTCCACTGAGAATATCAAGAAGAGATACATATAATAAATCCAAAGTAAGAGGCCAAATAAAGGCTTTAGTGAAAATACCACTTAAGAGTCCAAATAAGAATTCCCGTTGAATATGAATATCATATGAGAATCCTAATCAGAAGTATGGTGAAAATACCAATAAGAGATCTGAATGAGAATACCGCATATATTATCAAATAAGAAGTCCAATAGAATCCCGAATTCAAATCTCACAAGAATACCCAAGTATTGTGCAAGAATTCTGAGAGAGTACCCAATAAGAATCTCAATTACTGAACTCCAAACATAATTGTTGAATAAAAAGTTCAATTCCTGAGCATTAGACTCCAACCATTGATCACCACATAAGAAATATCATCCTCTGATCACTGATAGTCAACCGATCAACCATTTCCTCTTTAGGGGGAGAGTTTACTTATAATTTTTAAAGGGTAATATATATATGCAGTGGGTTGAATATAAAATAAACACTTAATACACCTTATCACATATATCCAAGGTAGTAAACACTCAGGAAATTACTTAGATGCAAGATTAATCACATAAATACACTTACCACACAAGCTTTACATATTACGCAATTAGGACACATAGGTGTAGATATTTCCAATCAAAACCACACAAGTACACATAGTCACATATTTAAGTCATTCTTCATATTTCACATAAACAAATCACATAGAAACACATTTCTATTCAAGAATACAGGTCCCACATGCAAGCACATACCTATTCAAAGCACATTTCACATGCATGCACTCGGGGTTCGCTACCTAACATACCGAGGATCCTATCCCGGCTGAGAGCTAACTAAGCTCTAAAACCATCTGTAACACCCCGATCCCTCACGAGATCGGAGCCCCGATCCAAATCCGGAGGTCACAAAACATGAGGAAAAATGGAAAGAGTTTTCCCTGTTTCTAGGCTTATCCACAAACCTGCACGTACAAGAAATAGTCCATAACCACAAGAACAGTACAGAACATTCATATACAACCACAACTTTAATTAAACATAACCTCCCCAAGTCTCTAAGGCCATTCGAGGTTTTCTGTTATGACAAAATAAAGCATACAAGCATGCATTTACATTAGCTATTGAAATATTATGTCATGATTTCGATTATCATACCACTCTAACATTTTCTACTTAACTTTCTTAGATATTAAGTCATTAACCTACCTTCACTTAATCTCATACGAGCATGCAAACCAAACTAGGCAATAAAGAAAAAGAACATTAGAATTATACATGCCATCTACAACTATTTAATTATACAAGTCTTTAATACAATTCTTCAAGCTAACTACAAATACATACAAGACCACTAGGGTCTCAAAATATATCATAACACAACAACAACACATTTTTGCACATCCAACATACAAGCAACAACTCAAATCAACTGATCAATTTGAGCCTCTTCTTCTTGTGAGACCCGGTCCCGAACCTACGTGCAATATTGTTGTATTATGTGTAATTATATGCATTCTAGTGTTATATAGGTTCTACTTATATGTGATATACTTTAGAAATAAGCTAGAAAACTAAGTTAGAATAAGATAGGATTCAAAAATTAGAAAGATTAACTTTCGGGTGACTTAGTACTTATTAGAGACTTTAGGGGCTAAAGTGTAATTACTTAAAATATTATGTTAGACACTAAATTAAGCTTTGAATTAGAGTTATAGTTTAGCTAATCTTACTTAGACCCCAACGATTTAGGAAGAAAAAAAAAGCTAGGCACAATTGCAATCAAGAAAGAAAGTTAGGGGCAAAACTAGGATTAGCAAAAATGTTATATTTTCTTCCAAGTTTAACAATAAAATAAAAATAACACTCCACCTACCAAGCCCTCTCAATTCACAGCTGACTAAGGCAAATAAGGAAAGGAAAATTCTGAAAAAATAAGCTAGGAAGAGAAGAAAGAAGAAGGCAAATTGGAAGCAAAACAATCAAACTAGCTAAGAAGATCAACCTTTTGGCAATTGTTGCAAGGACTATCAACTTTTCTCAAGGAGTGGATGTGAAGGGACTTTTTAAAACTGATTTTCAGAAGTTTATAATGCATATATATATGTTGTGGGGTAAGATTTTGATGTATTATACAAGTTTAGATGTGAACATGCTTGCAGGATTTTGTTAGGGCAGTTATATTGTGTAAACTATTTGAGTAGGTAAACTTTGTGGAAAACTTCTGGATAAAATCTATGTTAATCTAGACTCTTTGAGGAAAAACTCATATGTTGGATGGTGTTTGAGGAAAAATCGTTTACTTGCTTGAAATTACTAAAATCAGTGAGGTTCTGTAGTTGAGCTGGTATTGGACAGTTTTGCTTGTTCGAATTTTGTGGTGTTTTTGACCTAGTAAAACTACTTGAAAAATTCTAAAATTTTTACAGCACATAACTTGACTAGTTTGTAACAAGTTTTGTTTAGGGTGGAAAGGCTAGTTCATTCGTTTATTGCCTCTAAGAAAATAAAAATCAAAGGTTGACAGAAACTGTTACCAATTGGGACAGCTTTGCATACTTGTATTGTTTTAGTCATAACTTCATGAATTTAGCTCGGATTGTTGGGGATATGCCCTAATGCTATAGTTGAGATGACCTAATTAAGGTTTAATGAGAATATATATGTATTTTATACACAATGATGTTTTTTATGTTTATAATCTCCACTCTGTATAAACATGTCCTTAATGTTTATCCGAGAAGAAAAATGTCCTAAAAAAGGTTTAGGATTTTTTGCAGTTTTTCTTTGATATGATAAACATTAAGAATCGATTCATAGTCCTTCAGATTGTTCAATCGGGACTAGAATAATCGAGTATGGGTTATCATATGGTATTACCTTTGATTAACATAGTGATGTTAATGATAATGGATGGCGTGCGAAGTGCTATAACAATATGATGATGTGGACTAATAAGCATATGAGTGATCGTTAGTGTACGGATCATTGAATGTGACAATAAATAGTGAACTGCATGATTTCAGGTTAATAGTTTACTATTTAGTTGGGAATTGTGCAAATTATCCTCAGACTTGAAAAATTACGACTACCGGTTATATCAGGGGCTAAACACTACGTATGGACAATACCCGTCTTTCAAAAGGTGGGTTATGACCTTCGCGTTTTAGTTTTATGGTATGAACTAATAAGTAATTGTCAAGATAGGATCTGTTAACCTCCGGCTTGAGGCAATGTCCTATGATATCTGAGATCGATTGTTAAACAGGGAAGTCATTGGCCAAGGCAAGTATGAAGTGATGGAAATGGGTTTTTCCATGGTTGTCATCTCTCGTTTCATTGGTTTAGATTTATTCATAGTATTGGAAGTAGACTTAACCATTTCATGGTCTTTTCCCGATCAGGACATTCTTTTTTTTTTTTTTTTGTTGATAATTCAGTAAAATTTTATTCAAAGAAAAAAAACACAAAGTACAAGTACAACTAAGGAAAACCAAAAAAGACAAAATACAAATCAATGAAAAAGAAAGAACAAAAAGACAAAAAAACAAACGAATTACTAGTTAAAGTAATTCAGTAGCCCCCATCGCTCCAAAACATCACGATTGATAGATGTGTTCTTGAATTTTTTGCTCATGAGGATTTTGGAGTTGACATCGCTCTGGATAGACTTAAAGATTTGCTCTTCAGTAAAGGCTTCTTCTTTGAAAATACGTCTATTTCTCTCGATCCAAATATGATAAACAGCAGCACAGAGAAAAGTTCTGAAAATCTGGACTTTCTTAATAGAAGGATCGGACTGCACACTAATTCTTGACGGTTAAATGGATTCATAAAAGATAGTGTCTTCATTATTGTATACATTCTCATGGTACGTTCGTTGCTAGTGCGTCACTCATGAGTATGAGGGTATTTCGATAAAATGGCGGAGACATTTCCAAAATAGATAAGGAGGTTTATCGGTCCCTCATCAGTATACAATTATGAATCTAGAAGGTCACACACTAATAAGCATCATGAATAAGTTCATCGGAAGCTCGTATAATGTGGTTGGTGGCTTTAAAGTGTTAAGAGTCATCTATGTTGGTATTCGGGCCAAAAGCATAATTTCAAAAAGTTTTAGAGTCAAATTGTTATTACCAAAACTTTTGGGGCCAAACTATAATTATTGAAAAGTTGTTTCAATATATTTATTCTAATGGAGATTAGAATGGGCAAAAATAATATATATGTATATAAAGGGTGTTTATATATGTATGTGTGTAATGATGATGTAATTTGAGAAATACCACGTCATCATCTAGTCATAAAAAGAATGGCAAATTAATGACTGGATATGCACATGTGACGTGTGCATGTAGAGATTAATGATTGTATTGTCCATGTCATCAATTCTAATCATTTGAATTTGAATTAAATGGCTAGGATTGAGTCTTGAATAAAGACAAACAAATCCTAGCCTTTGCTTTTGATGATAAGTGCTTTTTGCCAAGTGTCAAGAGAGAGAATAAAGTAAACCCTTGGATTGTAATGATTACAATCCTAGGATTTGCATGGCTTTGTCTTGTTTAACTTTAGAAGATAGCAATAGTGATTGGCCATCTAATAAAGTAAGATTAATATATACATATTTATATAATATTTGTGAAAATATTATATATATATATATATATATATATATATATATATATATATATAATAATAATCAAATGAAGACAAAATCTCTCTCCTCTCTCCTACTCTTTCAGCCAATATGCAAGAGGAAAGATAAAGTTTGTCCAAGCCATTAGATTGTAATAATTACAATCTAATAACATGCAGGGACTAAATTCAAATTAATACTCAATCTCTCATGGATTGATTGGTTAACTTGTATATATAATATATATTATATAATACAGATTATATATTATATATTGATAATCTTCTCTCTCCTAAATATACTAACATACACGGCCAAAGCTATCAAAACAAAGTGAGAAAACTTCATCTTCTTCTAGTGTATTTTTCGGCTATTGGAGGGTAGAAGAAAGAGCTTTCTTTTTGTTTTTATAACACATACATATAGCTTCCAAACTTGGAGATATACTAGCACATTTTTGTCTTCAAGTTGTGGGTAGACTTTGGATGCTTGGTGGACCAACTAGACCTTTCAAGTTAGAAGGACTCAAGAGCATCAAGGTCTTTAAGCTTCATCTTCAAGTTGTCTTCAAGAGGGGTATACTTTTGAACCTCCTTTTTATTATATATAGTAGATATATATATATTGAGCTTAGCTAGTTTATGGACAATGTTGGAATTATACATGTTGATGTCAGCTAAAATTTTGAAATGTGCCTTAGCCATTTTCGGCCTTAGTTAGCTATCCATGCATGCATTCCACGATCTTCTACTGTTGAACTTGTTTATTTTGTGCTTCTATTGATTCTTGTGGTTAAATTATGCTCTTTAAGACATTGTTGATGGGTGATATATATCATGAGCTATGTGAAGCTAAGTGTTAAGCCAAAAATAATGCGATGCAATATGCAATATGGTTACCTATGTGATATACAACATGTTATGTGTTTAATGTGCATTGCATAAACTAACGTGTTGGAGAGGTTACAACCTACTTCTAGCAAGGTAGTGTCAAGAAACTCCGGGCGGCATTAGGCTTGCCGGTCTAGCTCGACTACCATGGTTACCAATTCCCCTCTCGCTAGGGAACTTTACTACCCTGGGTGTAGTACCCCGAACCCAGTATGTCATGAATAGTGCATGTTTGCATTTAATTAGGTTTTATCTTGAGTGCTGGCATGAAGTTATGTGTTTGCTTTAGTTTATTTATTCATTTTTACCATGGTTAACATTTATTTACTTTGTTTTCAACTAAATGAAAAAAAAAATAACTCCGAGCCCGGAGTGAATTTTAAATTGATTTATCTTCCAAATTTAATATTTTTTTGTCATTAATTACCATATTTAAAGCATTCGTTCCTTGATCGTTCGTGCATAGCATATCAGAAATGAAATATAATGAATTATTTTGAGTATCCCCGACTGAATAGTATTTTCAGCTTTTAGTAGAGTTTTTAATTGAATTGAGATTGTTTTTATTCTTGCTTAGCCATTTTAATTGCCAATGCAAAGTGTTTGACCTTTTAATTAGAGCCATTTGACCAAGCTTTTGACCGTTGACCGTTGACCGTTGACCTTTGCTTGTTTACCTTTTAAAGCCAAAACAAGCACAAAACAAAAGGGAAAAAAAAAGAACAAGAAGGCTCAAAGCTGAGAAAGAGAAAGGAAAAGAAAGAAAAAAAAAAACTCTTCAATTCTTCAATTTGATCCTTTGAGCTTGCATTAGGAGTTGTTTTAGGCATCAAAGATCATTCTCAATCTTTCTTCTTCTTGCCATGTGGGGGATTTTACATTAGTTTGCATATTAAATGTTTATGCCATATTTTATAATTCTTAGATTTGTTGTTAATAGCTTATGAAATGCTTAAATCTTGTATTATATGATCTCTACATGCTATAGAGACTTACTTTATGTAGTTTAATGGCTTGTTTGTAGAATAAATAAAAGAATCAAATTAGAGAAAATGATGAATAGTAAAAATATGAATAGTAACCCTTGTGTTCTAGCTTAATTTATTGTTATATAAGTGTGATTTAAGTGTTATTAAACCTAGTTTGGAGCCTCACATGGTTTGAAAAGGCTTAGATTGTTTAATCTTTAAATTAAAGTAGGGTTTTCGTATTGAAATTGGGGATTTTGTCTAACCTTGCATTAAATCTCGATTAAATGTTATCTAGGCTCAATTTAGGAGTAAATGAACCTAGTTTAAAGACTTGAATGGATTAAAAATGCTTGAAGTGCAAGATCATTTAGTTAAAGTTAGTTTAATAGTCACTATTCACTCAGGCCCTTTAAATCTTGCTGAAAACCTTAATCTAATTATAGATATGTGATGTTGGGTTGATAAAACGGTCCCACGTTAAAATTTATCGAATTCCGGGAATGTCGATTTTTATGCCTCTTTGTATGCGTACATTAGAATTATTGCAATTAGCGCCTTGAATACTAGTTTAATGCTTGGGTTATGTTCCGTAAATGTAGTTGAGGTTATTTGAACTAATTGATGGTTATGAAGTGTCTATCGAGTTATATTATGTGTTAAATAAATGAGTTGATTAGTATTTGTGAGATTTAATTGCTACGAGCTTATAATGTTAGTCTTGTAAGAACCTTGTTTGAATTGGTATGTGAGCATCTCCGTGGTTAATTGAGTTGATTCATTGAATTAGATTAAACTCTAAATGTTGTAGTAGGTGTTATGCCATAATCGAATAGGATTGTAATAAATTGTGGAGTTAGCTTAAGTAGATAAAAGTTAATGTTTGTTGTAGTTAAAGTAATTGAAGTATTTTGCATGCTAATGAACATTGAATCAAGTCTAGTTGCCCCTCATGATTTAAATGAATATTTTCAAGCTTGTCTTTAAGTCTATGTGTAAAACTAACTTATTTGCATGTCGAGTTTAAATGGATTAAAGTTATATGCTGGATATGCTTCGAATTGTGCCAAAAGATAAAGGGAATACGTGTCAAAATTAAGCCTAATGTTGAAAATATCTTGGAATGCTACTTTTCATGTTGTTCTAATGATTATTGGGTTGCTTGTATGTGACTTTGCATGATTATCAAATGTTATGTTGTTATTTGTTATAAAGTGTATAGTTGTGTTGTGTTGAACTAAATTACGAATCCTATGTGAATTGTTAGTTTTGAGCACGGGGGAAAAGATTGGGAGAGTTCGTGGCTTCTGAAGGTGAGGGAGTTACATCTTATTTGCATTTCTCTGTTGTATATAAATTATGTTGGATAATGCCCATGCTATAAATGTTAGTTATTTAGCTTATATTGTTATCTTGCCTATATTGCTTGTAAATTATCTTGTATATGTTACTTGGCTCTTGTGATCTTGGCTTGGGGTTGCGCAACCTTTTCGGACATGGCAGCGTCGAGAAACATGGGCGGCATCGGGCTTGCCGTGCTCCCTCGACTACCATGGTGCCTATTCCCTTTCTCTCGCTGAGTATACTCCACTACCCCAAAGGCGCGGTTCACCTTGTTGGGGCATATGGACCTACCTCAAGAGAAAGGGTCGTAGGATCGGGGTACATCTGGAGTACCCCATTTTGAAGGAATAAGGGTTTTGTCGGCACTTGCTTGAAGATCTTGGCTCATGGCTCGTGATTGAAGACAAAGTGGAACCATATCCTTTTATAAAGTGTTTAATTACTTGTTTCAATAGCTTGTTTATTTGAAATATTTATGTGTTGTCTTGTGCATTTCATGAAAGCGCTTCCCCGATATGTTGCATCACCTCCCTCACTGAGTATACCAGTTGTATACTCACCCTCATTTCTAATACCTTTCAGGTTCAGCACCCTCGCAAGGTGATACAGGGAAAGCTCGAGAGTTACCGTGTTTGGTTGTGTTGGCTGCCATTATTAGTACCTGCGAATCCATGTGAATTAGTAAAGTGGTTTGAATTGTAATTTGATTGGAACTATAGAAACCCGTCTTGTAATTGTATTAGATGTTGTTTGTATTTGATTTGTAGGTGACATGTAATAGCTTAATGGACCATGTTATTGTTCATTGGTAGTGCATGCTTGCTTGGGTTAATAGAGTTAATAGGCTCGATTAATAGAAAAGACAATTGAAGAGATAAAGTTATAATGGTATGATAAGTGACTTTACAACTTAGTATTTCAATTTTGAGGCCTATGCATGCTTGTGTACCTATTTTGTTGAGTCTAAGGCTTAGATGGCCTTGAGAAGGGGCATAGCTTAATGGTTGAAGTTGGAGTGTATGAGAATGTTGGGTTATGGTTTTGTAGTTGTATTATGTTATTCGCAGATTATCGGATAGTCCTTTAAACAGGGGAGACTCCGTCCGTTTTTTCCTAAATTTTGTGCACAAGGTTTGGAATTAGGTTGAGAATAGCAAGTTTAATAGGAGTCCTGGTCTCGTGGGGATTGGGACGTTACACTGGGAGAGTGGGTCGTAGGATTTGGGTATATCCAGAATACCCCGTGTTGGGAGACATAAGGTATTTGATGAATCATTTGGCCGGCCACTACAAGCGATGCGATGCGTTATAATAGTGTAAACGTATTCTTACCCTAATATGTGGTAAATACTTATTATAAAGTGATGCAATGTGTTTACTATATAATGATGGCGACATGATTACGATATACTGATGCGATATGTTTAATAACTATTGCTAATATGTGCATGGCATTCACAGGTTTTCAAATAGGTTTTAAAAGAGAAAATGATTTCGAAAACCCTTCCCATATTTCCCCCTTGCTGAGCTTAAGTTGTTGTAAGCTCACTCCATTTTATGTTTCCCATTTTAGGTGAAAATGAATCAAATTATGCTCAATAGGTTGATGAAAATGTGTCTTTATGTGATAATGCTGATTTTCGCCTGGCGTGTGGCTGTTATTGCTTACTGCTTGGCAAATACTTGGATATTGACGTTGAATGTTCTAAAATATTAAAGTTTTGTAAATATCAGCTAGTGATGAAGTTTGTATAATTTGTACAAATGTAAACTTGTTACTTTGATATTCATGGATTTAAGTTACAATATTTATTTTATTAAGTAATTTTTTTAGGCTTAAATGGATAACTTGGACATATAGCTTGTGGAATTCGTTTGTGGAATGGTGGGTGGGGATTTTAGTTGTTGGCTTGAATTGATGGTTATTGGTTGCAGGAGGTTTGTAGTTGTGTTGGTTGGATTGGTTTGTGGTCTATTCTGTGTAGGTTGAAGAACTGGAATTTCCGAGTTTTAGGGCAGACTTTGTCCGCTTTCCCATTACAATTTGACTTAATAGCCTTGATGTATTGATTTGTGGATAATAGTGCTCGGGCTTTTGTAATTATGCCTTAACAGACTTAGGAGGAGTGATCTTCATAAGCCCGTGGCATCACGATCCCAAGAATACTTGTGGTTTTACTATGGTATCAGAGATTATATTAGTAAACGAAAATGGGGTCATGACACTTCTCCTTCCACTATAGTCAACAGCTGGGGGTCAACCTTAGCTCCTCCTAAAACATGTTAAAAAAAAGGAATGAGCAAACACAATTGCTCAATGAGGGATGAGGCACAATTAATCGGGGGCGTTTTCGAAAATCCTTTTCATGCAATGCAACCGTTAAACACAAGAAATAGTAACTATACAACAAAGAAGCAATTAAACAATTAAATACCATACATTTCAAAAGGATACAATCTTAATAACCTCAAATACTCCAAAGTCTTGATCTCGATCACGAACCTCGATCCGCGAACCATGAACTCGATCAATGTGTCAGCATAAACCCAAACACTCCAGTGAGTGTACTCTGGATGTACCCCAAAATTCTATGACCTAACACTCCCTGGCAATCTCCGGACTAGGCGAGCGAGTAACTAGAGCACGAAGATTGAAAATCCACTGGCAAGCCCGCTGTCGCCCAGTGAATACCCAATACATCCGCCCCAACGATATGGTTGCGTAATTACGATTGTGACGCCCGAGTTTTAGCCATGCATTTAATTACTGTTACATCCCTTGTTTGCGCATTTACTTCTATGTCTTATTAACTGACTGTGTGACTACTATTCACTCCGTTTTTAAACTACTTTCTATTAGTTAATTAGCATTTTTATTAAATCATATTAATTGTAAAAGTAGTGGGAAAAATGTGCATTTGAGCTTAAGGCATTAGGAAGGCTCGTTTAGAAAATGACTTTAGTAGTTGAGTGAATAGTGTTACGTAATAACTTTATAGATTTAATTAGTTAACCAATGTGTCACCCCTTAGACTCGCTTTTCAAGCTTACTACGCGTATTATATTAGACCACTCAAGCGCCCAAAGGACCCCACCTCAACTCAACCCCTTATTATATCACACTTTAGCTCATATATCACAAAAAAAAAAAAAAAAAGCTGAACACCAGCCCCAAAACCCCGACAGCCCTCTTTGCCTTTGGGAGCATTTTTTTCCATCTTCAACTCTTCAAATCAAGCCAAGCCAAGCCTTGAGCAAGTGGATTAGGGTGTCTTCAAGCCTCCTAGGTGTTCCTACGCGTAGTGGTGAGGGATTTCATGGCTTGTTTTTGCATTTCTAAATAATTGCTCATTTCTTGAATCGTTGGAAATATGATTAAATGCCATTGTAAATGTTATCTATGCTAATGTACTATCTATATGAATGCTAGAGAACACTTTTGAACCGTCGTTTCGCAATTTAAACGGTTAGAATCGTTAGTTTGATTTCTAGGGTGAATAGTAACGTTTTTTCTAGGGTTTTGTGTAATTGCTCGAATTGGCTTGAATTAATGCTTCTAATTGATGCCATAGGTGCTAGTGAAGATAATCAAATAGCCCCGTACACTTGCATTGCCCTTAAATCGCCTAAAAATGGAAAATAGCCGACTTTAAGTTGGGGCTTTCGGGGTTAATGCGATTCCGGGTGGATTCGGGCTTCAATTCTAGTTTCCTTAGGCTACCTAGGTGCTATAGATGCCTTGATATCCCTTGTTTGGAGCCCGGACAATGTAGGTGTGGTTTAAAGCCAAAAGAGGGAAATTGGGGCTTTCGGGGTAAACGCGGGCATTTGATTGAGTTCGAGGGTTGAAAGGGTACCTTGGGGGTTAGTTAGAAGGTTGGGAGAGTTTCTTTTGGAAATGAAATCATTAACTTTGGTTTAGAAGAGAAATAGATCGAAAAACAAAGGGGTTTAGGTGCAATTTAAGTTGTCTCACACTTCTAAACCCATGCCAGGGCTTCTTAAGTGTTTATATATGATTTTAAATTGATTTGAAGCTTTTGGAATGATTCTATGCTTATATGGTATAAGTTCATTTGTAAACTGCTTATTAGCTTCTATCTTTGCTTCTATCCTAATTGTTTCGAGGTCAACCTACTTTGTTGATCCTCATATGTGTTAATGCTTATATTATTGTTGTTAACTTGCCATCGTTGAGTGCATTGCATAGTTGGTTGCGCAACCATAGTGTCGGGGCGGATGTGTTGAATATCGGCTGGGCGGCAGAGGGCTTGCCGGTGGATATTCAAACTCCGTACCCTATTCCTTCATTCGCCTGGTCCGGAGATTGCCAGGGGATGTTGGGTCGTAGGATTCGGGGTACATCCGGAGTACACCCACTGGAGTGATTGGGGTTATGCCGGCTTATCGTGATCGTGCTCGTGGTTCGTGGATCGTGATTGAAGACCAGTGAAGATTGGTGTATAGGGGATTGTTGAAATGTATCCTTTTAATTGTGTGGTTATTTAAGTTATCATTGATTCTTAAATTGTTAAAGTGTTATTGTTGTGTAATTGTATTATCTGTTGCATTGCACGCCCCGGGACTATATCCCTCACTGGGCAACAGTGGTTGCTCATACCTCGATATCTGTTTCAGGAGACGCTGAGGGTGATCCCCAGCTTGTTGATTTAGTTGAGGAAGAAGAAGTTCAGATCGAGCCTTTACCTTAGTTGCTGTGTCTGATAACTTGAGGTGGTTAATGATTTTGTTGCTATGTGGAAGACTCCTCTGATTACTTTATGTACTATTTTGTAGCCCAAGGGCTTTGTATATGCTTGTTGTATAAGTCGAAGATTAGATGGTTGGGTTGTAGCTTTGAAAGTCTATGATCTGTATTAACTTTTTTTCTTGCTTTATTTCCTTGCATGCTTGTGAGTGGATGGTTAATGTAGAATGCTTTACTCTTTAAGTTGTTATATTGATTTCCTAGAATGTAATGATTATAAGTCTATGCTGACAACCAGTTCTTGCATGCTTGTGTGTTTTGGAGATATTGTGTACTATAAGGCTCGGATGGCCTTATAGCTTTATTGTTTAATTAAATTAAGCTTGTATGTGTTGTAGAGACCTTGTTTAAGTGTTTACAGGTTTTTAGAATGTCCACGGTACAGAGGAGACTCTGTCCGTGTGTCGGGTCCGGACTTAACCTTTAGCTTGGGGGTTGGGTCGGGGCGTGACATTTAAGTGGTATCAGAGCTATAGATTGCATGAAGCCGGGTTAAATTTCTCGGTCTGTGGGTAGAGACTTGTTATGTGACTTTGTGAATACATGAGTCTTTGATTTTGATTGACCTAAGTGAAATTTGAATAAGGAATGAACATGCTAGCATGGAAATAGAATATCAAGAGTCTAGAATATCAAGTATGATCTAGTGATTTATGTTTACTTCAACAATGGGGAATATTTATTTGAATTTCTATGTACTTGAGTTTATGTGAATCTAATTGGACTTTTCTTTATATGATTACTTATAAATTGCATATATACATATATACCTGTCATAACACTTTGCATTCTAGCTATTCGTGATGGGGGCCTCGTCGTCGTGCTGATAATCCGAATGTTGGTGGAGAACCCGAGGGGGTTCGTGGGCAAGAAGCTGAGGTAGCCGAAAATGCACCGCAGGTTCAAGAACCGAGCACTGCACAGATCTTGGCCACGATGGCCACAGCCATGAACACTATCGCCCAGTTTGTTACACAACAGGGTCAACCAGGGGTCGTTGCAGGTAATTAGGCTGCGAGAGCCGGAGGTAGTGGTCCTACCGGAGGGAATCTGTATGATCGGTTTATACATCATGGGGCTTATACTTTCTTTGGGGAGCCGGACGATATGAAAGCTGAGATGTGGCTAAGGAAGTTCGAGAGAGTGGCAGCGATACTAGAGTGCCATGATGACAGGAAGATTACTTATGCTACTTTCCTTCTCGAGGGTGATGCTGAAGATTGGTGGAATACCATCAGTGAGAAATGGGGAGCTGAGGGAGGTCATCATTCGTGGGCCGACTTTGTCCGAGAATTTCGAGACAAGTATATATCGGTAGTTGCCCGCGAGAGGCGTCAGACTGAGTTCATAAACTTGAGGCAGGGAAGTATGACGGTAGATCAATACGAGGCTACTTTCACCCGGCTTTCCCGTTATGCACCAGCTTTAATTCAGCCGGAGGACATGAAGATTCAGAGGTTCATCATGGGTTTGAGGAGAGATATTATGCTGAATTTGTCTTCCAATGATTTTCCTAACTATGCTGCAGTAGTCCGAGCTGCCTCGAGATATGAGAAACGGAAAGCCGATGTGTTAGCCGAGACCAGTCAATCGAGTAAACGGTTTCAGTCTCAGAGTCAAGGGTACCAGGGGCAGGCTGTATCAGTTGGGCAGAGTTCGCAGCCGAGACAGACTCAGAGTTACACAGGGCCTACTCAGACTCAGGCACGACCAGTCCAGAGTCAGACTCAGAGTCAGTTCTGTCCAGCAGTTTCCCGTTCGCAGCAGGGTAGTTCAGCTACCTCTACTTACAGAGCTCCTTCGGGAGGCACTGTTGCAAGACGTCACCAGCAGTGCAGCTTCTGTCAGCGTCAGGGCCACACTGAGGATGTTTGTTGGAAGAAACATAACAAGTGTACAGGTTGCGGCAGTGATCAGCACAGGGTTAAAGACTGTCAGAAATTTAAGAACCCTAGGGGTCAGACATCAGCTCAGAACTCTCAGACCAGGGCCCCAGCTGCAGCACCACCACCACGAGGCCAGGCCCGTGTATTTGCTTTGGATGCCGAGGAGCTTCCGGACACTACCGCTGTGGTAGAAGGGATTTTTCTTCTTAATGATCAGTCAGTTAAGGTTTTAATTGATTCCGGGGCTTCGCATTCTTTTATTACTCCTACTTGTGCACAAAATGCTAAATTGAAACATGATAAAATGTTGCATGAGATTGTGGTCTATACTCCTATGGGTCCGAAGTTTGTTACTAGGTCTATTTGCAGAGCATGTAGTATATTTATTGAAGGTCGTGTTTTTCCTGCTGATTTGATTATCCTACCCTTCACTGACTTTGAAATTATATTGGGGATGGACTGGTTAAGTAAATATTATGCCCAGCTTGATTGTAGAAAGAAGATTGTGTATCTAGAGATGCCTGACCAGCCTGTACTTAAAATAGTTGGTAGTAGAAAATCTACGGGAACTCCTATTATTTCTTCTATTAGGGCATCTAAATTATTGAGCAAGGGTTGTGAGGCTTATCTTGCTTATTTAATTAATCAACCTGGGGATCAATTGAAATTGAATGATGTACCTGTCGTGAGAGAGTTTCCGGGGGTCTTTCCTGAGGAATTACCTGGGTTACCGCCTGATAGAGAGATAGAGTTCATGATTGATTTGTTGCCGGGGACTTCCCCTGTCTCTAGAACTCCGTACAGAATGGCTCCACCTGAGTTGCAGGAATTGAAAGTTCAATTGCAGGGCTTGCTTGAGAAGGGATTCATTCAGCCGAGTTCTTCGCCGTGGGGTGCGCCAGTTCTCTTCGTTAAAAAGAAAGACGGATCTCTTCGCCTATGCATCGATTACCGGGGTCTTAATCAGGTAACCATCAAAAATAAATATCCTTTGCCTTTAATCGAAGAGTTGTTTGATCAGTTGCAAGGCGCCAGGGTATTCTCTAAATTTGATCTGAGGCAGGGCTATTATCAACTGAGGATTAAGAAAGATGATGTTCCTAAAACTGCCTTCAGGACTCGATATGGCCATTATGAGTTTGTTGTCTTACCGTTTGGTCTTACTAATGCTCCCGCCGCATTCATGGATTTAATGCAGAGGGTATTCCGTCCTTATCTGGATCAATTTGTAGTCATATTTATTGATGATATCCTTGTTTATTCTAAATTTGAGGCGGAACATGAACAACATCTCAGAATTGTGTTGCAAACTCTTCGGGAGCATCAGTTATTTGCAAAGTTTAGCAAGTGTGAATTCTGGCTTAAGCAAGTTGCTTTTCTTGGCCATATTATCTCGCAGGATGGTATTTCTGTTGATCCAGCGAAGATTGAAGTTGTGTTATCTTGGAAACGACCTGAAACTGTCACAGAAATTCGTAGCTTCCTTGGTTTAGCTGGGTATTATCGGAGGTTTGTAAAGGATTTCTCTAAGATTGCAGGGCCTTTAACTCAACTTACTCAGAAGAAAACCGTATTTGACTGGAATGATAAATGTGAGGCCAGCTTCCAGGAATTGAAGAAGAGATTGACTACAGCTCCTATTCTTGCTTTACCTGAGGGTTATGATAATTTGATGATCTATAGTGATGCTTCGAAGGAAGGTCTGGGTTGTGTATTGATGCAGAATGGCAGGGTTATTGCTTATGCTTCCAGGAAACTAAAGCCTTATGAACTCAACTATCCGACTCATGATCTCGAGCTTGCAGCTATCATTCTTGCATTAAAGAAATGGCGTCATTATCTCTGGGGCAACAAGTTTGAAATCTTTACAGACCATAAGAGCTTGAAATATCTGTTTTCCCAGAAAGAGTTGAACATGAGGCAGAGGTGTTGGCTGGAATTACTTGAGGACTATAACTGCACTATTAACTATCTTCCAAGTACGGCCAATATTGTTGCTGATGCTTTGAGCCGAAAGGCTACTGTTGCCAGCTTGATTATCAAGAATTGGGAATTCATGGAAGAATTGTGCTTATGGAAGCCTAGTACTTCAAATTCTGGTATTCAATTTGCAAGTTTGCAGATTCAATCTTTGTTGTTATCCAAGATTCGAGAAGCTCAACAGGCTGATCTTCAATTGTTGAAAGTCTTAGAGAATTCTAAAGGGGGAGAGTCGGATTTCAAACTGCACGACGATGGTATTCTCAAATTCAAAGGTAGAATCTGTATTCCGAATGATCCAACTCTGAAGAAGGATATTCTTGCTGAGGCACACAGTTCCAGATATACTATCCATCCAGGCAGTAAGAAAATGTATAAAGATTTGAAGCAGAACTTCTGGTGGAATAATATGAAGAGAGAAATTGCTGACTATGTTGCCCGATGTCTTACTTGTCAGAAAGTTAAAGCAGAACACCAGAGACCTGCAGGGTTATTGCAGCCCTTGGCTATTCCTGTTTGGAAATGGGATCATATTACTATGGATTTCGTATCCGATTTACCGAGGTCTTCGAGGGGTAATGACTCAGTCTGGGTTATTGTGGATAGACTGACCAAGACTTCTCATTTTATTGCTAAAAAGAAGTCTGACTCTCTTGATAAACTGGTAGAGTTGTATATTGAGAATGTTGTCCGACTACATGGAATTCCAAAGAGTATCGTATCAGATAGAGATCCCAGATTTACATCTCAGTTCTGGCAGAAGATTCAGAAAGCTTTGGGCACGACTTTGAATTTCAGTACAGCTTATCATCCTCAAACAGATGGTCAATCCGAGAGAACTATCTTGATCCTTGAGGATATGTTGCGGGCTTGCATTCTGGACTTCGGTAAAAGTTGGGAGAAATATTTGCCACTAGCAGAGTTCGCCTACAACAATAGTTATCAAGCTACTATTGGTATGGCACCTTATGAGGCACTGTATGGGCGTAAATGTCGGTCTCCTCTCTACTGGGATGAGGTTGGTGAAATGAAGACTATCGACCCTACTCTCTTACCTGAAATGAACAAAATGATTGATCAGGTGCAGCTTATCAGAAAAAGAATGCTTACAGCACAGAGCCGGCAAAAGAGTTATGCAGATAGACGCCGTCGTGATCTGAAATTTACTGTAGGGGATCGAGTATTTCTGAAAGTTTCTCCTCGCAAGGGTTTGATTCGGCATGGTAAAGGAGGTAAACTCAGTCCTCGATATGTGGGACCATTTGAGATAACTGAAACTGTTGGTGATTTGGCTTACCGTTTAGCCTTACCTCCCAGTCTGGGCAGAATTCATGACGTATTTCATGTTTCCATGCTTCGGAAGTATCAGCCAGATCCCTCTCACATACTTGAACCGGAACCGCTAGAGATCAGTGAAACTTTGACCTACACAGAGAAACCTCTTCGAATTGTTGATCAGAAAGTTCAGGAGCTGAGGACTAAAAGCATTCCGATGGTTAAAGTTCTGTGGGATCATCACGGAGTAGAGGATGCGACATGGGAAAGAGAGGATCAGATGCGGGATCGGTATCCGGAGTTATTCGCCGAATCATGTAAGAATTGCGTGGGCGCAATTAGTTTAAGGGGGAGAGGATGTGACGCCCGAGTTTTAGCCATGCATTTAATTACTGTTACATCCCTTGTTTGCGCATTTACTTCTATGCCTTATTAACTGACTGTGTGATTACTTTTCACTCCCTCTTTAAACTACTTTTTATTAGTTAATTAGCATTTTTATTAAATCATATTAATTGTAAAAGTAGTGGGAAAAATGTGCATTTGAGCTTAAGGCGTTAGGAAGGCTCGTTTAGAAAATGACTTTAGTAGTTGAGTGAATAGTGTTACGTAATAACTTTATAGATTTAATTAGTTAACCAATGTGTCACCCCTTAGACTCGCTTTTCAAGCTTACTACGCGTATTATATTAGACCACTCAAGCGCCCAAAGGACCCCACCTCAACTCAACCCCTTATTATATCACACTTTAGCTCATATATCACACAAAAAAAAAAAAAAAAAGCTGAACAGCAGCCCCAAAAACCCGACAGCCCTCTTTGCCTTTGGGAGCATTTTTCCATCTTCAACTCTTCAAATCAAGCCAAGCCAAGCCTTGAGCAAGTGGATTAGGGTGTCTTCAAGCCTCCTAGGTGTTCCTACGCGTAGTGGTGAGGGATTTCATGGCTTGTTTTTGCATTTCTAAATAATTGCTCATTTCTTGAATCGTTGGAAATATGATTAAATGCCATTGTAAATGTTATCTATGCTAATGTACTATCTATATGAATGCTAGAGAACACTTTTGAACCGTCGTTTCGCAATTTAAACGGTTAGAATCGTTAGTTTGATTTCTAGGGTGAATAGTGACGTTTTTTCTAGGGTTTTGTGTAATTGCTCGAATTGGCTTGAATTAATGCTTCTAATTGATGCCATAGGTGCTAGTGAAGATAATTAAATAACCCCGTACACTTGCATTGCCCTTAAATCGCCTAAAAATGGAAAATAGCCGACTTTAAGTTGGGGCTTTCGGGGTTAATGCGATTCCGGGTGGATTCGGGCTTCAATTCTAGTTTCCTTAGGCTACCTAGGTGCTATAGATGCCTTGATATCCCTTGTTTGGAGCCCGGACAATGTAGGTGTGGTTTAAAGCCAAAAGAGGGAAATTGGGGCTTTCGGGGTAAACGCGGGCATTTGATTGAGTTCGAGGGTTGAAAGGGTACCTTGGGGGTTAGTTAGAAGGTTGGGAGAGTTTCTTTTGGAAATGAAATCATTAACTTTGGTTTAGAAGAGAAATAGATCGAAAAACAAAGGGGTTTAGGTGCAATTTAAGTTGTCTCACACTTCTAAACCCATGCCAGGGCTTCTTAAGTGTTTATATATGATTTTAAATTGATTTGAAGCTTTTGGAATGATTCTATGCTTATATGGTATAAGTTCATTTGTAAACTGCTTATTAGCTTCTATCCTTGCTTCTATCCTAATTGTTTCGAGGTCAACCTACTTTGTTGATCCTCATATGTGTTAATGCTTATATTATTGTTGTTAACTTGCCATCGTTGAGTGCATTGCATAGTTGGTTGCGCAACCATAGTGTCGGGGCGGATGTGTTGAATATCGGCTGGGCGGCAGAGGGCTTGCCGGTGGATATTCAAACTCCGTACCCTATTCCCTCATTCGCCTGGTCCGGAGATTGCCAGGGGATGTTGGGTCGTAGGATTCGGGGTACATCCGGAGTACACCCACTGGAGTGATTGGGGTTATGCCGGCTTATCGTGATCGTGCTCGTGGTTCGTGGATCGTGATTGAAGACCAGTGAAGATTGGTGTATAGGGGATTGTTGAAATGTATCCTTTTAATTGTGTGGTTATTTAAGTTATCATTGATTCTTAAATTGTTAAAGTGTTATTGTTGTGTAATTGTATTATCTGTTGCATTGCACGCCCCGGGACTATATCCCTCACTGGGCAACAGTGGTTGGTCATACCTCGATATTTGTTTCAGGAGACGCTGAGGGTGATCCCCAGCTTGTTGATTTAGTTGAGGAAGAAGAAGTTCAGATCGAGCCTTTACCTTAGTTGCTGTGTCTGATAACTTGAGGTGGTTAATGATTTTGTTGCTATGTGGAAGACTCCTCTGATTACTTTATGTACTATTTTGTAGCCCAAGGGCTTTGTATATGCTTGTTGTATAAGTCGAAGATTAGATGGTTGGGTTGTAGCTTTGAAAGTCTATGATCTGTAATAACTTTTTTTCTTGCCTCATTTCCTTGCATGCTTGTGAGTGGATGGTTAATGTAGAATGCTTTACTCTTTAAGTTGTTATATTGATTTCCTAGAATGTAATGATTATAAGTCTATGCTGACAACCAGTTCTTGCATGCTTGTGTGTTTTGGAGATATTGTGTACTATAAGGCTCGGATGGCCTTATAGCTTTATTGTTTAATTAAATTAAGCTTGTATGTGTTGTAGAGACCTTGTTTAAGTGTTTACAGGTTTTTAGAATGTCCACGGTACAGAGGAGACTCTGTCCGTGTGTCGGGTCCGGACTTAACCTTTAGCTTGGGGGTTGGGTCGGGGCGTGACAACGATGCAATGCACTCAAGGCAACAATAACAAGATAATTCAATGATCACAATTGAGGGACAACAAAGTAGGTTGCCTTCGCATATAATTATAATCAATAAGCAATATAACTATGTACACAAGATATACTCATATTCCAACAAAGTAATCAAACAACTTAATTCCCGATACTTCACCAATAGAATACACATGCTATTCAATTACATTTAGACATCTAACTAAGCAATTATAAGGCAATTACTGGCAATTATTTCCCTTTTCTATAACTAGCCCCTTTAGTCCAATACAAGCACATATAAAACGAAACCCAAGCAAAACTCAATCTAACCATTCTACCTTTCTAAGTACACTTTATGACACCTCTATAAGCCATGAAAACTCACTTTTAACAACAACAATCACAAAAGCCCCGAAAGCCCTATATACACTTTACACTACAACTACCCAAACCATCCCTCAATTCAATGCCATAATTACATTTTAGACACTACCTAACATAATTAACACAGACCAAAGCATTAACACACACCCGGACAACCAATTTACGCAAAGCCCTTTTCGTATCCAATCCAATTTAACAAGTTTATTTAAGTTTCATTGATTCTAAACTCTAACCTAGGTTCGCTAGCACCTATGGCATCCTTAGATAACATGGAATTAAGCACATAATCAAAAATTAACCAAAAACCCTAAAAATTACTATTCATTATCTTCTCCAATAAACCCTATGCAATATTCCATAAACTAAGCTATTCAACTACACAAAACAAGTCTATATAACATATAAACACCATATTATACAACAACCAAGCATTTTATAAGCATATATCAACAAATCTAAAAATTCAAAAATATGGCATAAACTTTGAAATCAAGAAATATATTAAATCCCTCACCTCTAGAAGCCAAAAGATCCAAGAGACAAGCTTTAGAACACTTCCAATACCTTGATTAAGCCCCCAAGATCAAGCCCTAGTTTGCTCCATTTTTTCCCTTTTTTCCTTCATGGGCGATTCTTCAAGGCCTTTCTTCTCTTTTTTTTGTTTGTTTGTTATGTATTATTTGTATATATAAGTATATATGTATGTATTGTGGGATTGGGTCAAGGGTTGGGCTTGGGTTAAAGGGTTTGGGTTGGGTTTAGTTGAGTAAAATGCAAGGAAATCCCAAATAAAGTCTCTAGTTTTCACTATTCATGCGAGACACAAAACATTTTTTCTACCTGTCTTCCCAACGTGCTATGCAAATAAAATTTATGAACGTATCTCCAAAATCACTTATATAATAAGGAAAAAAATACTAAATTTGTAAAATAAAATAATTTAATTTTTACCTCGGGCTCAAGGCTCGTTTTAAAATGATGAAAATAAGTCTATTAGATGTGATGAACAATTTCATCTAATAAAAATGTCAATGTAATAGGTTAAATAATTTATTTGAATTAATTTAAGTGTTAGTTATTCATTTAAAGAAATAATCAAAAGTAAACTACTAAATTTTCACAAAATCTAAAGTAACCACATAATTCTATTCAAATACTTTAAATAAACATATAATTATATGTAAATATGTATAATGCACTACATGTTGGGTCCGAGGCGTCACTGAGACCCTCACAAATTTTTGTTCTAAAAGATAAAAACGAACAGTAGATGCGAAGTAGAAATTGAGACGAGTTCAAAAATATACGGGTTGACCTTTGGAACCACTTCCTTCACCTCCAAAGAGCAAAAATTGAAGAAAAAGCACTATTCCAAGCCCTAGGAATTTTAAGCCAAAGCAAGAGGAAAGAGAATAATTTTGTCCAATTTTGTGGTATTTTAGGAGTATTTATAATTAAGTGGGGTCAATTCATTGGTTAATGCAAGACTTGTTGGTGGAAAAATACTATTTAGTTTAGGAAAAATATCTTTAAATGCCAAAAAGTCTACTAATAATCACTATTCGTTTGTTACACAAATCAATTTATTAGTTCACATTTCCGAAATGCTATGCACATCATTTTAATGAACGAATGCATGAAATCAAGTTTGTAATGAGAATAAAATATGAAATTCGCAAAATAAAATACTTTAAATTTCACCCCAGGCTTGGGTGTCCCCAAATGTACTTTAAATGTAATTTTCACTAAAAATCTTTATAAAAATAATAGGAATCCACATATATTAAATACTAAAATAAATAAATTCATAATTTTGCTAATAAAAGTTAATTAAGCACGTAATTGCACGTAAAAGTCAAATAAACACGTAATTGTACATATTATGTCAAATAAACATTTTAAACAATTAAATGCACATAAATATGCAATTAACTAAAATATGCATGCTCTCGGGCGTAGGCATCACATCCTCCCCCCTTAAAACAATTGCGTTCATGCAATTTTTACTTTCTTGGTGTGGCTGGCCCTGAAGATCAATGACATAAACTCTGGGCTAAACATGTGGCTACAGATGTACAATCTCTGCCAGTCTACCCTGGTTACCTCGGGCTGCTAACTGCCCCTGACCGGTCCTAAATCTCAAGCAATCCTTTGCCTTATGCAAATTACTGTCACAACCTGTGCATTTTCCGATCTTCCTCCAACAACTGGCCTCAACATGGCCCCTCTTATTACAGAAAGCACACACTGGAGCCAAAACAACAACTCCACCCACTGAAGAACCCTGAGCTGAAAAAACAACTGGTCTACTCTAGCTCTACATCTGAGTCTGCCCTAGCTGAGACCCCACAACAAAGGGTCGACCCGTTAGCTGACTAAGAAGATGTTGTAACTGAATCAAAGGCTGAAGGGATTGTTGCTGGTCAACTAAAGGAATCTGGGGCTGATAGTAACCCGGCTGGCCCTGGAATGAAAAGGATTGCTGCTGACTTTGACTCAGTCTCAACTGCACCTAAGGTTGGAAAGGCCCTGCATAACTCTGGGACTGTTGCCTCTGCTGACCCTATGATGCCCAGGAATTTCATCACATCTTTTATATGACTGTTGCATAATTACTTGAGCATTTTATGTGCATTTCTTTTCTTGTTTAATTGTGTCACTATTGGACACTATTCATAAAAAATTTGACTATCTTAAATGTTCGATTTAATACTTTTCTTAAATCACATGACATATAAAAGAGTTGGGAAATGGTAGTTTTAAGCTTTGGGGGCCGGGAGTACGCATTTGAAAAATGGTTTTCACTTCGTTTGAATAGTGTTACGTAAGTTAAACATTGGTTTTAGATTGGCAAACAATTAAGTGACATTTTAACTTAGTTTGACCTAGTATTAGTGATATTTGACTTAGGAATTATAGTATATACATACTCATATTGCCTTAGTTTCACACTTGCACATAATTTGCTAAAAAAACAATCAAAATAATCCCCATTTTACCTGTCACGCCCCGACCCAACCCCAAGCTAAAGGTTAAGTCCGAACCCGACATACGGATAGAGTCTCCCCTGTACCGTGGACATTCTAAAAACCTGTAAACACTCAAATAAAGCCTCAACAAGATAAGACTAGCTTTTTAATGACTAAGATTCAAAGGTTCAAGGCCATCCGATCCTTGAAGCATACAACAGTTCAAAAACCACACAAGCATGCAGGAACTCGATTTCAACATAATCTAATAGCCATGTCATTCCAATATAACATTAAAACATACTTAAAAGATGAAACGTCCTACATTAAGTCATTCACTCCCAAGCTTGCAAAGTGAATAAAAGCAGAGATATAAGTTATTACAAGACATAGTTTCCCGATTCTACACTACAACCAACTATCTTTCAACTTCTTACAACAACCAACATATACATAGCCCTTAGGCCACAAAATAGATACACAAGTGCCAAATAGAAACAAGAAGGCACATCCACCTCAGAACAACACACAACAACTAGGGCAAAGGCTCTGTCTACACCTCTTCCTCCTCCACTAAAACCTCAACTAGCTGGGGATCACCCTCAGCATCTCCTGAAACATATATCGATGTATGAGCAACCACTGCTGCCTAGTGAGGGATAAAGTCTCCCGGGACACGCAATGCAATAAGTAAGGCAATTAATCATACAGTAATAACAAGCTTTAGTAACCACATAATAAAAGGATACACTTCACTTAACCCTATACTCCAAATTTTCACTTGATCTTCAATCACGATCCACGAACCACGATCACGATCACGATAAGCCGGCATAATTCCAAATACTCCAGTGGGTGTACTCCGGATGTACCGCGATAATCCTACGACCCAACACCCCCTGGCAATCTCCGGACCAGGCGAGTGAGAGAATAGAGCACGGAGTTTGAATATCCACTGGCAAGCCCTCTGCCGCCCAGCCGATATTCAACACATTCGCCCCTGACACTATTGTTGCACAACCACTATGCAATGCACTTTACAATGACAAGTTAATATCAATAATATAAGCAATAACACATAGGAGGATCAACAAAGTAGGTTGACCTCGATGCAGTTAGAATAGAAACAATTATAAGAGCGAATAAGCAGTTTTACAAAGGAGCATATACAAGACAAGCATAGAATCATGCCAAAAGCTCTAAAACAACTTGAAGTCACATTTAAACACCCAAGAAGTTGTGCCAAGGTCTTAGAAGCGCAAAACAACCGAAATTGCACCTAAACCCCTTTGTTATTCAAGCTATTTCTCTTCCAAACTCACATTAATGATTCACATTCGAGGGGAAGCTACATCAATCCTCTAATTAACCCCTAAGGTACCCTTTCAACCCACAATTAAGCCCGATTACCCGCAATTACCCCGAAAGCCCCAAATTCCCTCTTATAGCTTTAAACTACACGTACCTCATCCGGGCTTCAAACAAAGGTTAGTAAACCTTCTATAGCACCTAGGTAGCCTAAGGATACTAAAAGTGAAGCCCGAATCTACCCGGATTCACATTAACCCCGAAACCCCTTTGTTAAAGTTGGCTATTTCACGTTTTATGCGATTTTAGAGCAATTCAAGTGTACGGGGCTATTAGACTACCTTCATTAACACCTAAGGCATCTATTAGAATCATTGAATCAAGTTAAAACGCGCAAATTCACAAAACTCTAGAATTTCTGTCACTATTCACTCCTCGAATTAACTATCGATTTCTACCGTTTAATACATGAAACAATAGCATAAATGTGGTCTCTACTACATGTACACAACATATATAAGCTTATTTGAGCCTTGCAATAGCATTAAACATCATTTCTAACAAATCAAGAAAATAGCAACTATTTTAAAATACGAAAATAAGCCATGAAATCCCTCACCAATACGCATAGGAGCACCTAGGAAGCTTGAACACTAGTAGAATGACTTGAATCTAGCTTGGGAGGGCTTGGAATGATGATTTGGTGAGCCAAAATTTCTCTCTTCCTCTCCTATGCTGCTCTCGGCTTTTTCTGTTTCTATTTCAGCTTTTTATTTTTTATTTTCTTGCATTATATGAGCTTATAAGGTTATTTAATGCATATGCTAAGGTGGGCTCATGCTAGGGCATTTAAAAGGTCACTAGAATGCGCCTTATCGACTTAAAAACGAGTCTAAGATGTAACACATAGGCTAGTTAATTAAATCTCTAAAGTTGTTATGTAATACTATTCATTTAACTACTAAAATCATTTTCTAAACGAGCTCTCCTATCGCCTCTAGCCCAATTGCACATTTTTTCCACTACTTTAACAATTAATATAATTTAATAAAAATGTTAATTCACTAATAGAATGCAGTTTGAAAACGAAGTGAATAGTAGCTAAAGAAGACAGTTAGTAAAGCACAAAAGGAAATGCGCAAACAAGGGATGCAACAGTAATTGAATGCATGGCTAAATCTCGGGCGTCACATCCTCTCCCCCTTAAACTAATTGCGTCCACGCAATTCTTACATGAATCGGCGAATAACTCTGGATAGCGTTCCCGTATCTGATCCTCTCTCTCCCAAGTAGCATCCTCTAACCCGTGATGATCCCACATAACTTTAACCATCGGAATGCTTTTAGTCCTCAGCTTCTGAATTTTCTGATCAACAATTCGAAGAGGTTTCTCTGTGTAGGTCAAAGTTTCACTGATCTCTAAAGGCTCGGGCTCAAGAATATGAGAGGGATCTGGCTGATACTTCTGTAGCATAGAAACATAGAAGACATCATGAATTCTGCCCAGACTAGGAGGCAAAGCTAGTCGATAAGCCAAATCACCAATGGTTTCAGTTATTTCAAATGGTCCCACATAACGAGGACTGAGTTTACCTCCTTTACCATGCTGAATCAAACCTTTGCGAGGAGAAATTTTTAGAAATACTCGATCCCCAACGGCGAATTTCAGATCACGACGGTGTCTATCTACATAACTCTTTTGCCGACTCTGTGCTATAAGCATTCTTTTTGTGATAAGCTGAACATTATCAATCATTATGTTAATCTCTGGCAATAAGGTAGGATCAATAGATTTCAACTCTCCAACTTCATCCCAATATAAAGGAGATCTGCATTTCTGCCCATACAAAGCCTCATACGGTGCCATACCGATAGTAGCTTGATAACTGTTGTTATAAGAAAATTCTGCAAGAGGTAAGTATTTCTCCCAACTCTTACCGAAGTCCAAAATACAAGCCCGTAGCATATCCTCGAGGATTAATGTAGTTCTCTCGGATTAACCATCTGACTGAGGATGATAAGATGTACTGAAACTCAAAGTCGTGCCCAAAGCTTTCTAAATCTTTTGCCAGAACTGAGATGTGAATCTGGGGTCTCTATCTGACACAATAATCTTGGGAATTCCATGAAGTCTAACAATATTCTCAACATAAATTTCAGCCAACCGATCCAGAGATTCAGTCTTCTTAGTAGCAATAAAATGAGAGGTTTTGGTCAATCTATCCACAACAACCCAGACTGAATCATGACCCTTGGAAGACCGCGGTAAATCTAATACGAAATCCATGGTAATGTGATCCCATTTCCAAACAGGAATAGCCAAAGGCTGCAACAACCCTGCTGGTCTCTGATGTTCAGCTTTTACTTTATGGCATGTAAGACATTTAGTAACATAGTCCGCAATCTCTCTCTTCATGTTGTTCCACCAGTAGTTCTGTTTCAGATCTCTGTACATCTTAGTACTGCCTAGATGAATTGTATACTTAGAATTATGAGCCTCTGCAAGAATTTCTTTCTTTAAAGCTGGCTTGGAAGGAATGCAAATTCTACCCTTGAACTTTAGAAGTCCATCATCATGTAATTTGAAATCCGACTCTTCCCTTTTTGACTTTTCTAAGATTTCCATCAACTGCGGGTCAGCCTGTTGAGCTTCTCGAATCCTGGATAATAATAGAGACTGAATATGCAAACTTATGAATTGAACACTAGAATCTGAAATGTTGGGCCTCCACAAACATAACTCCTCCATGAACTCCCAATTTTTTATGATTAGACTAGCAACTGTAGCCTTTCGGCTTAAGGCATCAGCAACAATATTAGCCTTACTTGGCAGATAATTGATAGTACAATTATAATCCTCAAGCAACTCCAACCAACGCCTCTGCCTCATATTCAACTCTTTCTGAGAAAAGAGATATTTCAGACTCTTGTGATCAGTAAAGATTTCAAATTTATTACCCCAAAGATAATGACGCCATTTCTTTAACGCAAAGATGATAGCTGCAAGCTCGAGATCATGCGTCGGGTAATTAAGTTCATAAGGTTTCAGTTTTCGGGAAGCATAAGCAATAACTCTCCCATTCTGCATCAATACGCAGCCCAAACCTTCCTTAGAAGCATCACTGTAGATTACCAGATTATCAGTACCCTCAGGTAGAGCAAGAATAGGAGCTGTGGTTAATCTCTTCTTTAATTCCTGGAAGCTAGCCTCACACTTCTCATTCCAGTCAAATATAGTCTTCTTCCGAGTGAGTTGAGTCAAAGGCCCAGCAATTTTAGAGAAATCCTTGACAAGCCTTATGTAATAACCTGCTAATCCTAGAAAGCTGCGAATTTCTGTAACAGTCTCCGGCCGTTTCCATGCCATAACAACCTTAATCTTAGCTGGATCAATGGAAATTTCATCCTGAGAAATAATGTGGCCCAGAAAAGTGACTTGTCTTAACCAGAACTCACACTTACTAAATTTGGCAAATAACCGATGCTCTTGGAGAGTCTGCAGTACAATCCTGAGATGCTGTTCATGTTCTGCCTCAAATTTAGAATAGACAAGAATATCATCAATGAAAATAACCACAAACTGATCCAGATAGGGGCGGAATACTCTCTGCATCAGATCCATAAATGCGGCAGGGGAGTTAGTTAACCCAAACGGTAGAACAACAAACTCATAATGACCATACCGAGTTCTAAAAGCAGTTTTGGGAACATCATCAGACTTAATCCTTAACTAATAATAGCCTTACCTCAAATCGAATTTAGAAAATACCCTGGCACCTTGCAGCTGATCAAATAATTCCTCAATCAAAGGCAATGGATATTTGTTTTTGATAGTTATCTGATTAAGACCCCGATAATCAATGCATAATCGAAGAGATCCATCTTTCTTTTTAACAAATAAAACCGGTGCACCCCAAGGTGAAGAACTCGGCTGAATGAACCCCTTCTCAAGTAAACCCTGCAACTGAATTTTCAATTCCTGCAACTCGGGTGGAGCCATTCTGTACGGAGTTCTAGAGATAGGCGTAGCCCCTGGTAATAAGTCGATCACAAACTCTATCTCTCTATCAGGTGGTAAACCAGGTAACTCCTCAGGAAACACCCCCGGAAACTCTCTCACGATAGGTACATCATTCAGTTTCAATTGATCACCAGGTTGATTAATCAAATAAGCAAAGTAAGCCTCACAACCCTTACCTAACATTTTTGATGTTTTAATAGAAAATATGATAGGAGTTCCCGTAGATTTTCTACTACCAACTATTTTAAGTACAGGCTGGTCGGACATTTCTAGACTCACAATCTTCTTTTTACAATCAAGCTGGGCATAATATTTACCTAACCAGTCCATCCCCAATATAATTTCAAAGTCGCAGAAAGGTAGAATAATTAAATCGACAGGAAAAACACGACCTTGAATATAAATATTACATGCCTTGCAGATAAATTTGGTGATAAACTTCGGCCCCATAGGAGTGTAAACCATAATATCATGCAACAATTCATCATGTTTCAACTTGGCATTTTGTGCACAAATAGTTGTAATAAATGAATGCGAAGCCCCGGAATCAATTAAAACCTTAACTGATTGATCATTAAGAAGAAAAGTACCTTCTACTACAGCGGTCGTATCCAGAAGCTCCTCAGCATCTAAGGCAAATACTCGGGCCTGACCCCGCGGTACTGGTGCTGCAACTGAACCCCTGGTCTGATTGCCTTGACTAGATGTCTGACCCCTGGTATTTTTGAATTTATGGCAATCTCTAACCCTATGTTGATCACTACCACATCCGGTACATCGGCTCAATCTTTTCCAACAATTCTCCTCGGTTTGACCCTGGCGTTGACAAAAGCTGCACTACTGGTGATGTCTTGCAACAGTGCCTTCCAAAGGAGCTCTGTAAGTAGAGGTAGATGAACTACCTTGCTGAGAACGAACTACTGCCGGTCGGGTCTGCCCCTGGCTCTAACTCTGACTCTGGACTGGTCGCGACTGATTCTGAATAGGCCCTGTATAACTCTATGTCTGCCTCGACTGTGGACTCTGCCCAACTGGAATAGTCTGTCTCTGGTACCCCTGACTCTGAGACTGAAACTGCCGCTTACTCGATTGACTAGACTCTGCCAACACGTCTGCCTTGCGTTTTTCATACCTTGAGGCGGCTTTGACCACAGCGGCATAGTTAGGGTAATCATTCGTAGATAGACTAAGCATAATATCCCTCCTCAATCCCAGAATGAACCTCTGCATCTTCATATCCTCAGGTTGCACCAAAGCCGGCACATAGCGGGAAAGCCTAGTAAAAGCAGCCTCATATTGATCCACTGACATACTCCCCTGTTTCAAAGCTATGAACTCTGCCTGACGCCTCTCACGGGCAACCACAGAGATATATTTATCTTGGAATTCTTGAACGAAATCAGCCCACGAATGTTGAATCGCCTCAGCTTCCCATTTCTCATTAATAGTACGCCACCACTCCTCGGCGTCACCCTCCAGTAGAAATGTAGCATAAGTAATCTTTCTCTCATCCCTGCACTCTAGAATTACAGCCACCCTTTCAAATTTCCTCAACCATAATTCGGCCTTCATATCATCAGGTTCACCAAAGAAGCTGTAGGCCCCGTGATGTAAAAATCGGTCATACAAATTAGCTCCAGCAGCACCACTACCCTCGGCTCTGACGGTCTGATTACCCCTAGGAGCCCCTGTCTGACCTTGCTGAGTTACAAACTGTGCAATAATATTCATTGTAGTGGCCATAGTAGCCAGAATCTGTGCAGTGCTGGGTTCTGGTCCCTGCGGTGGTGCATTCTATGCTACTTCTTCGCCCTCTTCCGGTACACCCTACCTAGGAGCTTCCTCCGGCTCTCTCCCTGGTCTGCCCCTTCTCCTCATCTCAACAGCTAGAATGCAAAGTATTATGACAAGCATTTACATAAATTACAGGTAAAGCATATAGGAAGAAGTTCAAATAAATTCACATAAGTCACATATTACATTAGGAGAATATTCACATACAAGAGATTCGTAGTCACTTAATCATGCTTGATATTTTAGACTTTTCACTTTCAAACATTAACTCTTAGAGACCTTTCGCATTTCATTATCATGCTAGCATGTTCCTTTCTAATTTCAAATTCCACTTAGGCAAATCAAAGGACCACAAATTCATACAATCACAAGGTCACATAACAGATCTCTACCCACAGGCCAAGAAATTTAACCCGGCTTCATGCAATCTATATCTCTGATACTACCTAAATGTCACGCCCCGACCCAACCCCAAGCTAAAGGTTAAGTCTGGACCTGACACACGGACAGAGTCTCCCCTGTACCGTGGACATTCTGAAAACCTATAAACACTCAAATAAAGCCTCAACAAGATAAGACTAGCTTTTTAATGACTAAGATTCAATGGTTCAAGGCCATCCGAGCCTTGAAGCATACAACAGTTCAAAAACCACACAAGCATGCAGGAACTCGATTTCAACATAATCTAATAGCCATGTCATTCCAAGATAACATTAAAACATACTTAAAAGATGAAGCATCCTACATTAAGTCATTCACTCCCAAGCATGCAAAGTGAATAAAAGCAGAGATATAAGTTATTACAAGACATAGTTTCCCGATTCTACACTACAACCAACTATCTTTCAACTTCTTACAACAACCAACATATACATAGCCCTTAGGCCACAAAATAGATACACAAGTGCCAAATAGAAACAAGAAGGCACATCCACCTCAGAACAACATATAGCAACTAGGGCAAAGGCTCTCTCTGCACCTCTTCCTCCTCTACTAAAACCTCAACTAGCTGGGGATCACCCTCAGCATCTCCTGAAACATATATCGAGGTATGAGCAACCATTGCTGCCCAATGAGGGATAAAGTCTCCCGGGGCGTGCAATGCAATAAGTAAAGCAATTAATCATACAGTAATAACAAGCTTTAGTAACCACATAATAAAAGGATACACTTCACTTAACCGCATACTCCAAATCTTCACTTGATCTTCAATCACGATCCACGAACCACGATCACGATCACGATAAGCCAGCATAATCCCAAACACTCCAGTGGGTATACTCTGGAAGTACCGCGATAATCCTACGACCCAACACCCATTGGCAATCTCCAGACCAGGCGAGTGAGGGAATAGAGCACGGAGTTTGAATATCCACTGGCAAGCCCTCTGCCGCCCAACCGATATTCAACACATCCGCCCCTGACACTATGGTTGCGCAACCACTATGCAATGCACTTTACAATGGCAATTAGTATCAATAATATAAACAATAACACATAGGAGGATCAACAAAGTAGGTTGACCTCGATGCAGTTAGAAAAGAAACAATTATAAGAGCGATTAAGCAGTTTTACAAAAGAGCATATACAAGACAAGCATAGAATCATGCCAAAAGCTCTAAAACAACTTGAAGTCACATTTAAACACCCAAGAAGTTGTGCCAAGGTCTTAGAAGCGCAAAACAACCGAAATTGCACCTAAACCCCTTTGTTATTCAAGCTATTTCTCTTCCAAACTCTCATTAATGATTCACATTCGAGGGGAAGCTACATCAATCCTCTAATTAACCCCTAAGGTACCCTTTCAACCCACAATTAAGCCCGATTACCTGCAATTACCCCAAAAGCCCCAAATTCCCTCTTATAGCTTTAAACTACACGTACCTCATCCGGGCTTCAAACAAAGGTTAGTAAACCTTCTATAGCACCTAGGTAGCCTAAGGATACTAAAAGTGAAGCCCGAATCTACCCGGATTCACATTAACCCCGAAACCCCTTTGTTAAAGTTGGCTATTTCACGTTTTATGCGATTTTAGAGCAATTCAAGTGTACGGGGCTATTAGACTACCTTCATTAACACCTAAGGCATCTATTAGAATCATTGAATCAAGTTAAAACGCGCAAATTCATAAAACCCTAGAATTTCCGTCACTATTCACTCCTACGAATTAACTATCGATTTCTACTGTTTAATACATGAAACAATAGCATAAATGTGGTCTCTACTACATGTACACAACATATATAAGCTTATTTGAGCCTTGCAATAGCATTAAACATCATTTCTAACAAATCAAGAAAATAGCAACTATTTTAAAATACGAAAATAAGCCATGAAATCCCTCACCAATGCACGTAGGAGTACCTAGGAAGCTTGAACACTAGTAGAATGACTTGAATCTAGCTTGGGAGGGCTTGGAATGGTGATTTGGTGAGCCAAAATTTCTCTCTTCCTCTCCTATGCTGCTCTCGGCTTTTCCTGTTTCTATTTTAGCTTTTTATTATTTTTTTTCTTGCATTATATGAGCTTATAAGGTTATTTAATGCATATGCTAAGGTGGGCTCATGCTAGGGCATTTAAAAGGTCACTAGAATGCGCGTTATCGACTTAAAAACGAGTCTAAGATGTAAAACATAAGCTAACTAATTAAATCTCTAAAGTTGTTACGTAACACTATATATTTAACTACTAAAATCATTTTCTAAACGAGCTCTCCTATCGCCTCTAGCCCAATTGCACATTTTTCCCACTACTTTAACAATTAATATGATTTAATAAAAATGTTAATTCACTAATAGAATGCAGTTTGAAAACAAAGTGAATAGTAGCTAAAGAAAACAGTTAGTAAAGCACAGAAGGAAATGCGTAAACAAGGGATGCAACAGTAATTGAATGCATGGCTAAATCTCGGGCGTCACATTACCCCCTACCCAACGACACAAGGAAAGGAGAAAAAGGCATTTTCTTCAACAATTCTTGGTGGCTTGATCTCTTGCTAGCATCCTACATCTAATTCCTAGATTCTCCAAGTTTCTCCAAGCCTTCTAACCCTTATACAAGTGAGGGAGTTGCATATTTCTTGAGTTTAAAGTTTGTTTCATATATGTTGAAATTCTTGTATTGTTAAATATAGCTATATTACTTGTTATGGATGCTTGATATATGTTTTTAGAGCCGATATAACTATCTTTTATATCTTGATAGTGAACTCCATGGTTGGAAGCTTAGTTAGCACGAAAGAGATAATGGATAGTGCCAAAACTTAGGGTTTTGATAAAATTTGCTAAATAGAATGAATTGAGGATTCCTTTAGGTGCTCTAGGCTTTAGTGAAACTAGTTGAGAGGCCACGTGAAGTTGAATCACCCAAAATTAAGCAAAATTGCAAAATTAGCTAACTTTCAAAAGGGGATTTTTCACGTAATGCAATCCGGTCACATTTGGGGTTTGGATTAGGTATCCTTGGAGCTTGGAAGCACTATTGGTGCTTTCGTTGCAAAAAATTAGGGTCTAGATAGGGTAGTTGTAGTTAAAACCCAATCGGAGCCTTCCCGAGCTTTTGCCTCCAAAGCGGGTTATCATGGCCTTGATAGGTGTCTTTTGACTTCATTAGGGATGTAGAATGGTTGGACATTAGTTTTGTAACTTCAGATTGCATATAGGAGAAGAATTACTTGGTTAAAGAAAGGGGAAAAGTAGTAATTGGCTACCTTTATGCTTCTAAGTGATTGTAGATGTGTTGTTATGTATTATACGCTTTTCCAAAGTATAATTGAGCTATTTGAATAGGTTGTGGAAGAAAATATGTTATTGTCTCTTTTATGTTATATTGTAATTCTGTGCTTATTGTGACTATTTGCGAGGGTGGCCTACTTTGTCGTCCCTCTTGTGTGCTATTTGATGATCTTGGTTCTCGTGGTCTTGTTTCGGGGTTGCGTAACCTTTTCGGACATGGTAGCATCGAGAAACATGAGCGGTATCGGGCTTGCCGTGCTCCCTCGACTACCATAGTACATATTCCCTTGCTCTCGCTGAGTATACTCCACTATCCCAGAGGCGTGGTTCACATGCTGGGCATATGGACCTCCCTCAGGAGAAAGGGTCGTAGGATCGGGGTATATCCGGAGTACCCCACTTTAGAGGAATAAGGGTTTTCCGGCACTTGCTTGAAGATCGTGGCTCATGGTTCGAGATTGAAGACAATGAGGGAACCATATCCTTTTTATATGTAGTTAATTACTTGTCTAACTAGTTGTGTTATTTGATGTTGAACATGTTATCACCTTGTTGTATATTTTGTTGCATATCATGTTGCACGCCCTGGTATGTTGTATCACCTCCCTCGCTGGGCAACATTGTTGCTCACTCCTCATTTAACATGTTTTAGGAGAAGTTGAGGTGAATCCCCAGCTAGTAGCAGTAGAGGAAGAAGAAGAAGTGCAAGTAGATCAACTTTCGTGACTTTTTTGTGTGATAAGGTTGATTATAATGTGATTATTATGTTTTTTTGAGACCTTGGGGTCTTGTATGTATTTGGTGGTTGTAACTAACTTGTAATCTTGTATGTTGGTTAGCAAAGGTAGATGGCATGTAATAACCGATAGTGGACTTATTTCTTTTGTTGCATGCTTGAGTGTTAAATAGTTAGCTTGTTAAGCTTGGTTTATAGCTAAGATGTACTATTTGAAACTAAAGTTAGAATTATAACTTGCATGATATCTATTGTGTTGTTCCAAGGCTCGGATGGCCTTATGAAACTGGTTGACTATGTTAATCTTGGAAGTTGGGTAATATGAGGAGTTTGTTTGTGGTTCTGGAATTATATGTGACCATTTGCAGGTACCAGTTTAGTCCTCGGTACAGAGGAGACTCTGTCCGAGTGGCGGGTCCAGGCTTCACCTATAGCGTGGGGTTGGGTTCGGGGTGCTACATTTAAGTGGTATCAGAGCTACTTGAATGTATGAAGCAGGGTTAAATTCCTCGGCATGTGGGTAGAGGTCCATATGTGAAAGTTGGACAACGTGACTATGTGATTGTCTAATTGCCTAAGTGCTTGAGTAAAGGACATGCTAGCATCTAAGAGGAATGTCAAAAGCATGATATGATATGAATATGAAAAGTTTAGTGTTTAATGCTTGATAAGTGTTTTATATGTTGTCTTATGTGAATAAGGTATTTTGAAAACAATGTGCATGTTATCTTTGTGTTATCTATTTGCCTTTTATAACACTGCATTCTTCTAGCATTGAGATGAGGAAAAGGGGAAGACCGAGAAGAGAACCAGAGGAGGCTTGTGACGCCCGGCTCCTAGTGCATGCATTTATCATTCATGCGCATTTATGTGTGCAACTATTTGTTTAAATGCCTACTTTTTCTATAAAATGCTATTAAGTGTTTATTTACTCTCTATGTGCTAATATTTGTTAAATTACTTTTAAATATCAAAATTTTGAGTTTATTTACTTTAGTAAATAATAAATGAACATTCAAATTATTTTAATCATAGACTTTTTAGTAAAACTTGCATTTAAAAAGTTTTCTACTAAGTTGAGCCCGAGCTAAAAATTTTATTATCTTATTTCCCGGATTTCATATTTTTCTATTAGTACTTCACTTATAATTAGCCTACATTTACAAAAATTATATTTATTGCATATATGACGAGTTATTTGCAAAAATATATTGATATTATATGAATGCTAAAACTATGCATTATTTTGGGCTTAAATAAGCTTTCTTCCATTTATTCTAATACACCTAAACTCAAATCCATTTTAACCCACAACCCAAATCCAATATCCAACCTATCAACCCATATAATCATTCTATACATATATATACTAAGAAAAACACAAAAAACACACAAAAATACTCAAATAAGCCAAAAAAGGCCAAAAATCAGCCAAAAAAGCCAATTACGGGAATAGTAATTTTCTTGCCAATTTTGCTTAATTTGATCCTCCAAACTTTGTCAAGTCTTCTCCAAGTAGTTCCAAGCTTCTCCAAGCCCTATACTAGCTTCCTCGCACGTTTTTGGTGAGGGAGTTGCATCATTTTCATGGTTTAAAGTTTATGCCAAGTTTTTTAAAATTTTTGGATTTTGCTATTATTGAACTATAACATGTTTGTTTCTTGCTTTATATAGTATGTATACATGCTAGAGAACATCCATATGCAATATTATAGCTTGGTGTTGAGTTTTTAGCAAGGTGTCACTTGTTCCAAAAAATTGTGCAATTTAATTTGATTTAATGTTTCTAGTAGTTTCTAATTAGGTCATTGAGCGTGGAAAAAATGTTTGTTGCGCTTGCCATGTACAAAATTTGAATAATTTGATCAAATTGGGCTACTTTAATAAGGGGTTTCGGGGTTAACTTGAATCCGGGCACGTTTCGAGGTTATGTCTAGTCTTTACTAAGTATTGAAGCCTTAGAAGTGCATTTGTTTCACTTGTTTGGGTTCCGGAATTGGTACTTGTAGTGTAGACAGACAAAGAGGCATTTTCGGTGTTTTCGTGTACTTGTGTTCTAGGTTATGATTTGGAGGCTCTAAATGAGGTATTTAGGTATCCTTAGATTGGTAGGTTGGTTAGCTAGCTTAACTTGATCCTTGAATTGTGGTAGAAAGCTAAATAGCCTAGTTGAACGAAGGGGAAAATGAATGAGTTAAGTGCTTTGGTACTTGTACTGCCTTGTAATTGCTTATAGTGCGTTTAAATGCATTTCTATAGTATATTGGAGCTATTGATGAAATTTCGTGGAAGTATGTTGTTGATCCCCTTTGTGCACTGCTGGTTATTTACATGGTTATTGCTTATAGTCTTGTGTTTCTTGTTTCTTATGCTAATCATATAATGTTATACTTGTGTGAGAGAAACCTACCTTGTTGTCCCTCATTTATATGCTTAACTTGTTATACTATTGTTGTTAGTTGATTCTTAATTGGTTGGATAAATGTTTAAATGTATTTGTATAACGAGTTCATCTATTTGGAGAAGTTGTGAATTGAATCATATGGTTACTAGTTAAAGATTGAGTAAACATGTTTATATTGTTTATTAATTGTATTGTATATGTGAAGCTATGCTTATATAACTTATAGGTTAGGTATAATATAGTGTTTCTACTTATATGAATTATTATTGCTATGTATATGTTAGTTATTACACTATTGTCTTTGAGTAATACTTAGAATATTAAAGAATAATACACATGTGATCACTTGAGTTATCTGTTGTTTAAATAATGATTAGAATGCATGTTGAACAATAAAAAATATTGTTAGTTATGTGAATTAAAGGGAATCAAATAGAGTTGGATAAATTAATGGCTTTATGAACTAACTTTAGTTGAGAATAAGAAATCACTTCTTATGCATATAGTTGATTGTATTAGGCAGTGATAATTGAAAAGAATTGATGCTTTTGGAGAATGTTAAGGAAATCTTGGCTTAATTCGCGCAGGTTTGGCTTCCTAAAAGGTGAGGGATCATTTCTATGTGCATTCTAAGTGTCTTATCTTTTTATATGCTAAATGTTCGATACTAAGTGATTTAAGTGTTTTAGTTGGATTAGTTTAGCAATTATAGACTAATGAATGTATCATATTTCATCGTATGGCGTGATTGATGATATGTGTGCTCGAGGAAAACCTCTTTTGTTGTCCCTCCTTGTTTGTATATCGGCTTATTTTGTTATATTGTTATTATTATTGCTTCCTGTGTTATCGAGTCAATGGTTGCGCAACCTTATCGTCAGGGCGGATGCGATAGGCCTCTCTGGGCGGCAGCGGGCTTGCCAGGGTTGGTTGCTCTAGCTTCGTACCCTATTCTCTCACTCGCCTGGTCCGAAGATTGCCAGGGGGTGTTGGGTCGTAGGATTGGGTACATCCGGAGTACCCTTTGGTGTTTGGGATACCGGCAGATCGTGATCGAATAGTGGTTCGTGGATCGAGAATCGAAGACTTGGAGTAATAAGGGTTATCGATCGTATCCTTTTTAAAGTGTGGTATTATAATTGTTATCTATTGTTTATTTATTGTATTAAATGTGTTAAGTTGCTGCATTGCACGAACCCCCGGTATACTATTCCCGTTTCCTCTTCCTAACTGAGTATACATGTTGTATACTCACCCTCGTTTCTAACACCTTTCAGGTTTAGTGCTATTGGAGGTAGAAAAGAAGGCTCAAGAGTTTTGTGATTGATTTTGCTGGCTTATATGGATTGTCATTGAATACAGTTTTGTAATTGTAAAGTTAAATTTAGAATGTATTGATAGTTGTGAATGGCTTGTAATGTTGTAATAACTTGTAATCTTTACTTTATTGTCTAGTAGCTGCATGCTTGCATGTTTTGATTGGTTGACGGACTTAAATTATAAGAAAGAAAACTAGTTAATGTTAGAATAGTATGATAAGTGAGATTATAATCATGAACCTTTAATAGTTAATGATTGCATGCTTGTATGTTTGATGTTTATGTTAGTCTAAGGCTCGGATGGCTTTGAGATGGGGCATGGTTGGAGTTGGAGTTGTATGAGAATGATGTGGCTTATATTTGTGGCTTTATTTACTGTTTACAGGTATCTAGTTAGTCCTATAAATAGGAAAAACTCCATCCGTTTTTCTTAAATTTTGTGACTGGGTTTGGTATTGGGATGAGTATAGATTATTTAATAGAACTTCTGGTCTCGTGAGGGGCCGGGGTGTTACAAGGCTCCTAGGCAAAATGTACCTAGGCAGGAGGCAAGAGTAACAGGGAATATACCACAGGCGGGGAATTTACCATAGGGGCAGGAACCGACTAGTGCATAGATTATGGCCACAATGGCCACTGCCATGAATACTATAACTCAGTTTGTGACTCAGCAGGGTCAAGTAGGGATTGACAGGGGTAATCAGGCAGCTAGAGCCGAGGGTAGCGGAGCTGCAAGGGGGTAACTTGTTTGATAAGTTTTTGCATCACGGAGCATTCAGTTTCTATGGGGAACCGGATGATATGAAGGCAGAAATGTGGCTGAGTAAGTTTGAAAAAGTTGCTGCGATACTTGAGTGTACTGGAGAAAGAAAAACCACTTATGCTGCATTCTTACTTGAGGGTGACGCCGAGGAATGGTGGCATAATGTTAGAGAAAAATGGGATGCCGAGAAGGTACAACATACATAGGATGACTTTATTCGGGAATTTCGGGATAAGTATGTATCGGTAGTAGCTCGTGAGAGGCATCAAGAGGAGTTCATAGCTCTGAGGTAAGGAAACAAGACTGTGGATCAGTATGTGGCTACTTTCACCAGACTCTCCCGTTACGTGCCAGCTTTGGTGCAGCTGGAGGACATGAAGATTCAAAGGTTTATCAAAGGTCTGAGAAGTGATATTATGCTTAATTTGTCTTCACAGGATTATCCGAATTATGCTGCAGTAGTCAGGGCCACGTCGAGATATGAGAAACCCAAGGCAGATGTGTTGGCCGAGTCTAGTCAGTCAAGTAAACGACAGTATCAGTCTCAGAGTCAGGGTTATCAAAGACAGTATCAGCAGTCTGTTTAGACTCATCAGTCGAGGCAGACCCAGAGCTACCCAGGGACCAGTTCAGGCACAGTCTTAGCCGAGGCCAGCTCAGAGCCAACCACAGGGACAGTCACAGACCCGACTAGTGACCACTAGATCTCAGCAGGGTAGTTCCGCTACATCTACTTACAGGGCTCCTATGGGAAGTGTTGCTGCCAAAAAAAACCAGTAGTGCAGTCATTGCAATCGCAAGGGCCACATGAAGGCAGAGTGTTGGAGGAAATTGGGTCGATGTGTAGGTTGTAGTAGTGACCAGCATAGAGCTAGAGATTGCCCCAGATTTAAAAAGGGCCAGGGACAAACTTCTAGCCAGAGTGCTCAGACTAGAGCTTCAGGAGCAGCTACTATTCCACGAGGCCAGGCACGGGTATTTGCACTAGATCAGGAAGAGCTCCCTGATATGACAGTGGTAGTAGAAGGTACTTTTCTTATTAATAGTCAGCCAGTAGTAATTTTGATTGACATTGGGGCTACACATTCATTTATCACTCCTATGTGTGCATAATCTATTGCTTTAAAAGTTGACAAACTACCGTATATGATTGAAGTAGGGAATCCTATGGGTACTAAATTTGTTACAGAGTTTGTGTGTAAAGATTGTAGTATTTGTATTGAGGGGCATATGTATCATATTGATTTGATAATCATGCCATTTCGAGACTTTGAGATTATCTTAGGGATGGACTGGTTGGAGCGGTATTATGCATATCTAGATTGTAGAAGGAAAATTTTAACTTTAGAAGTACCTAATCAACCTGTTATTAAAATTACTGGGAGTTGGAAATCTACTGGGACTCGTATTATTTCTTCTATTAAAGCCACTAAAATGTTGAGTAAAGGTTGTGATATATATTTAGCTTATTTAATTAATCAGCCTGTGGATAAAAGATTTTTCAGGGGTATTTCCTAAGGAGTTGTCGGGGTTACCACCTGACCGAGAAATAGAGTTTCTGATTGACTTGTTGCTAGGGACTAATCCTATTTCTAGGACCTCATATAGAATGGCCCCCTTTGAGTTATAAGAGTTGAAAATTCAGCTACAGGGTTTACTTGAAAAGGGTTTTATTCAGCCTAGCTCCTCGCCTTTGGGTGCTCCTATTTGTAAAGAAGAAAGACGGTACTTTGTAGTTGTGCATTGATTATTGGGGTCTTAATCAGGTGACTGTAAAAAATAAATATCATTTGCCTTTGATTGAGGAGTTGTTTGATCAGCTGCAGGGTACTGTTGTGTATTCTAAATTTGATTTGAGATAGGGTTATTATCAGCTGAGAATCTAGAAGGAGGATGTGCCCAAGATTGCTTTTAGAACCAGGTATGACCACTATGAATTTTTTGTGCTACCATTTGGGTTGACAAATGCTCCAACCGCCTTTATGGATTTGATGCAAGGGTGTTTAGACCTTATCTTGATCAGTTTGTTGTAATTTTTATTGATGACATATTGGTGTACTCTAAATCTGAGGCATGGCATGAAGAACACTTGAGAATTGTGCTGTGAACATTACAAGAACATAAATTGTTTGCCAAATTTAGCAAGTATGAATTCTGGTTGAAACAAGTAGCCTTTCTAGGCTATATCATTTCACAGGAGGGAATATCTGTAGATCTTGCGAAAGTTGAGGTGGTTATGTCTTGGAAGAGACCCAAGACTGTCACAGAAGTTCGTAGTTCATTGGGATTGGCTGGTTATTATAGGCAGTTTGTTAAGGACTTTTCTAAAATTGCAAGACCATTAACTTCCTTAACTCAAAAGAAAACTGTGTTTAACTAAGATGATAAATGCGAAGCCAGTTTTTAGGAATTGAATAAGAGACTTACCACTGCACCTATCCTTGCATTGCCTGAAGGAACATATAATTTGGTGATTTACAGTGATGCTTCGAAAGAAGGCTTGGGTTGCGTTCTTATGCAAAATGGTAAGGTAATAGCTTATACCTCGAGGAAATTGAAACCATATGAACTTAATTATCCTACACACGATCTTGAGCTTGCTGATGTTGTCTTTGCATTGAAGAAATGACGTCATTATTTGTGGGGTAATAAATTTGAGATATTTACTTATCATAAAAGTCTAAAATATCTATTTTCTCAAAAGGATTTGAATATGAGGCAAAGGCGTTGATTATAATTGTACCATTAGCTATTTGCCAAGAAAAGCTAACACTGTTGCAGATGCATTGAGTCGAAAAGCTACTGTGGCCAGTTTGATAATAAAGGACTGGGAAACTGTGGAGGAATTGTGTATGTGGAAACCGAAGACTTCTAGAACAGATATCCAATTTGCTAGCTTACAAATCCAGTCTTTATTATTATCTAGAATTAGAGAAGGCCAACAGTCAGATCCTCAATTGTTGAAGATTCTAGAGAAGTCCAAAGAGGGAGAGTCCGACTTCAAGTTGCATGATGATGGACTACTTAGGTATAAGAATAGAATTTGCATTCCTGATAATTCAGCTGTAAAAGATGAGATTCTTGTTGAGAGTCATAGCACTAAATACACGATTCATCCTGGTAGCACTAAGATGTATAGGGACTTAAAGCAAAGTTTATGGTAGAACAACATGAAAAGGGAGATAGCTGAGTATGTGGCTAAATGTTTGACTTGTCAGAAAGTTAAGGCTGAACATCAGACACCGGCGGGATTGTTGTAACCAATGGAGATTCCAGTGTGGAAATGGGACCAGGTTACTATGGACCTTGTATCTGATTTGCCGAGATCACTGCGAGGTAATGATTCCATATGGGTTGTGGTTGATAGATTGACGAAGACCTCCCATTTTATTGCTACAAAGAAAACTGATTCTCTTGATAAGTTAGCTGAGCTTTATGTTGAAAACATCGTGAGATTGCATGGAGTTCCATCTAAAATAGTGTCGGACAGGGATCCCAGGTTTATATCACAAAAACTACAAAAGGCTTTGGGGACTAAATTGAGTTTTAGTACTACATCACCTGCAGATAGATGGCCAATCTGAGATGACTATCAGGATTTTAGAAGACATGTTACGAGCTTGCACTTTGGATTTCGGTAAAAGTTGGGAAAGGTATTTGCCTCTTGCAGAATTTGCTTACAATAACAGTTATCAGGCTACTATTGGTATGGCACCCTACGAGGCACTTTATGGGCGAAAATGTAGATCTCCATTATATTGGAATGAGGTAGGTGAAATGAAAACTATTGACCCAGCTATATTATCAGAGATGATCAAGATGGTGGATAATGTGAAACTTATAAAGAAAAGAACGCTTACTGCACAGAGTCGACAGAAGAATTATGCTGATAGGCGCCGACGGGACTTGGTATTTTCAGTGGGTGATCATGTGTTCCTGAAAGTCTCTCTATGTAAGGGTTTGATTCGACACGGAAAGAGATGTAAACTCAGTCCTAGATATGTGGGGCCGTTTGAAATTATTGAGAAAGTTGGTGATTTGGCTTATAGATTGGTGTTATCTCTGAGTTTGGGCAGGATTCATGATGTATTTCTTGTGTCATTGTTGAGGAAGTATAATCCCAATCCTTAGCAAGTTATAGAGCCGGAACCTTTGGAGATCGATGAGTCATTGTCATATGTCGAGAAACCTCTTTGAGTGGTTGACAGAAAGATTCAGGAACTTCGAACCAAGAGTATTCCTATGGTAGAAGTTCTTTGGGATCATCACGGAGTTGATAATGTCACTTAGGAGCGAGAAGATCAAATAAGAGAGAAATATTTAGAGTTGTTTGTCGAATCATGTAAGAATTGCGTGGACGCAATTAGTTTAAGGGGGAGAGGGTGTGACGCCCAGGAATTTCATCACATCTTTTATATGACTATTGTATAATTACTTGAGCATTTTATGTGCATTTCTTTTCTTGTTTAATTGTGTTACTATTGGGCACTATTCATAAAAAATTTGACTATCTTAAATGTTCGATTTAATATTTTTCTTAAATTACATGACATATAAAAGGAGTCGGGAAATGGTAGTTATGAGCTTTGGGGACCAGGAGTACGCATTTGAAAAATGGTTTTCACTTCGTTTGAATAGTATTACGTAAGTTAAACATTGGTTTTAGATTGGCAAACAATTAAGTGACATTTTAACTTAGTTTGACCTAGTATTAGTGATATTTGACTTAGGAATTATAGTATATACATACTCATATTGCCTTAGTTTCACACTTGCACATAATTTGCTCACAAAACAATCAAAATAATCCCCATTTTACCCCCTTACCTGATGGCACAAAGAAAGGAAAAAAAGCATTTTCTTCATCAATTCTTGGTGGCTCGATCTCTTGCTAGCATTCTACATCTAATTCAAAGCTTCTTCAAGTTTCTCCAAGCCTTTTAACCTTTATACAAGTGAGGGAGTTGCATATTTCTTGAGTTTAAAGTTTGTTTCATATATGTTGAAATTCTTGATTGTTAAATATAGCTATATTACTTGTTATGGATGCTTGATATATGTTTTTTTAGAGCTGATAGAACTATCTTTTATAGCTTGATAGCGGACTCCATGGTTGGAAGCTTGGTTAGCACGAAAGAGTTGATGAATAGTGCCAAAACTTAGGGTTTTGATAAAATTTGCTAAATAGAATGAATTGAGGCTTCCTTTAGGTGCTCTAGGCTTTAGTGAAAACTAGTTGGGAGGCCACGTGAAGTTGAATCACCCGAAATTAAGCAAAATTGCAAAATTAGCTAACTTTCAAAAGGGGATTTTTCACGTAATGCAATCCGGGCACGTTTAGGCTTTGGATTAGGTATCCTTGGAGCATAGAAGCACTATTGGTACTTTCGTTGCATGAAATTGGGGTCCGGATAGGCTAGTTGTAGTTAAAATCCACTCGAGGCCTTCCCGAGCTTTTGCCTCCAAAGTGGGTTATCATGGCTTTGATAGGTGTCTTTTGACTTCATTAGGGATGTAGAATGGTTGGACATTAGTTTTGTAACTCCGGATTGCATATAGGAGAAGAATTACCTGGTTAAAGAAGTGGGAAAAGTAGTAATTGGCTACCTTTATACTTCTAAGTGCTTGTAGATGTGTTGTTATGTATTATACACTTGTCCAAAGTATAATTGAGCTATTTGAAGAGGTTGTGGAAGAAAATATATTATTATCTCTTTTATGTTATATCGTAATTATGTGCTTATTGTGACTATTTGCGAGGGCGGCCTACTTTGTCGTCCCTCATATGTGCTATTTGATGATCTTGGTTCTCGTGGTTTTGTTTTGGGATTGCGCAACCTTTTCGAACATGGTAGCATCGAGAAACATGGGCGGCATCGGGCTTGTCGTGCTCCCTTGACTACTATGGTGCCTATTCCCTTGCTCTCGCTGAGTATACTCCACTACCCCGGAGGCGTGGTTTACCTGCTGGGCATATGGACCTACCTCAGGAGAAATCGTGGGATCGGGGCACATCCGGAGTACCCCACTTTGGAGGAATAAGGGTTTTTCAGCACTTGCTTGAAGATCGTGGCTCGTGGTTCGAGATTGAAGACAAGAAGGGAACCATATCCTTTTTATATGTAGTTAATTACTTGTCTAACTAGTTGTGTTATTTGATGATGAACATGTGATCACCTTGTTGTATATCTTGTTGCATATAATGTTTCACACCTTGGTATGCTGCATCACCTCTCTCACTGGGCAACATTGTTGCTCACTCCTCATTTAACATGTTTCAGGAGAAGCTGAGGTGAATCCCTAGCTAGTAGCAGTAGAAGAGGAAGAAGAAGTGCAAGTAGATCAGCTTCCGTGACTTTCTTTCTGTGATAAGGTTGACTATAATATGAAGCTTGTGTAAGGGTGTTGATTATTGTGTTTTTTTTAGACCTTGGGGTCTTGTATTTGGTGGTTGTAACTAACTTGTAATCTTGTATGTTGGTTAGCAAAGGTAGATGGCATGTAATAACCGATAGTGGACTTATTTCTTTTGTTGTATGCTTGAGTGTTAAGTAGTTAGCTTGTTAAGCTTGGATTATAGCTAAGATGTATTATTTGAAACTAAAGTTAGAATTATAACTTGTATGCTTGCATGATATCTATTGTGTTGTTCCAAGGCTCGGATGGCCTTGTGAAACTAGTTGACTATGTTAACCTTGGAAGTTGGGTTACATGAGGTGTTTGTTTGTGGTTCTGGAATTATATGTGACCATTTGCAGGTACCAGTTTAGTCCTCGGTACAGAGGAGACTCTGTCCGAGTGGTGGGTCCGGGCTTGACCTATAGCATGGGGTTGGATTCGAGGCACTATAGACCCTGGCTCGAAGTCTGAATCTGACTCGGCTGGCTCTGGCTCTGTGATAGATTAGGCCTCTTGTTAGGCTGACTGGACTCAGCTGTTAACTCGCCTTTCCTCTTCTCAAACCTCAATGCTGCTTGAATGGCCTTAGGATATGTAGTAAAGTGATGTGTAGACAGGTGAAGCTGAATATCGAATCTTAAACCTCATATAAATCTTTGTATCCTCCGCCTCACTGGTTGCACCAACTCTGGCACATACTGCGATAACCTGTTAAATGTGGCCTCATACTGAGAAACAGTCATACTACCCTTCCTCAAAGTAACTAAATCTTCCTCTTTTATCTCTTTAGCCATCTCAAGAATGTAGTTCTCCCGAAATTCTCTGACAAAATCAGCCCAAAGATGTGGGGTGTTCTCTGTATCCAATCTCAATCTCACTATCCTCCACCGCTGCTCGGCGTCTCCATCGATCAAGACCACAGCAAAGGCAACCTTTCTTTCGTCGTTGTACTCTAATGCTGCATAAATTTTCTCGATGCAGATCAACCACGCCTCAGCTTTCTCATCATCCGGTTCCTCTGCAAATCTGGGCAGAGCATATTTCATAAACTTCTCAAGCTGGTTACTATTTCCACCACTACCCTTAGCTCAGTGCCCTGGATTACCCGGATTACCCCTAGGGTTATTATTGTTAGTTTGCCTCTGTTCACCCATATACTCTATAATCCTGTTAATAGCAGTGGCCATTGAAGCCATCACCTGTGCATTAGTAGGTTGTTAAGCTGCTGCCCCTAAACCTGTACCCTAACCTACAATCTGCCCTGCCTGCTCTCCCTGATCACCAACGACCCTACAGGGCCTTCCTCTACCAACCATATTTGATAACCAAAGAATATGCATAGTTATAGCATATAAACAGTTATAAACAATTAATAGCACATAAGAAACAACTTCACATAAAACAAATTAATCAAGTAATTCATATTGGTCACACTAAGCACATTGAGTACGTAAGCATGTAAAACACGTTGTTCACATAAACACGCTGATCACATTTAATTCACTTAGCACATAAGACATGCAATACACTCTTTCAAACCACATTCACATTAAGACTCTACCCGACAATCCGAAGATCTTATCCTGGCCTATGAGCTATCTAAACTCTGATACCACAATTGTAACTCCCCGACTCGACCCCTCCTAAGATCAAGTCGAGACGCGACTGAAAATCGACATGGTAACGGCTGTAACTAGACACTAGCCCAAAATAAGAACCTGCAAGAAACAATTCAAGTAATAGCAAACAACCATAATATGCGCCACAACCTCATCCCTAGGCCTCCAATCATACGTTCAAGGTACAACCGTTCGTCACATTCACTTAACCAACATCACATTACAAATTCAAGAGTTCAACTTGACTGACAACCTATCTCTATATACATGGTTACAAAATAGAACTAAATACAACAACATTTACATTCAAGTCCTCTAAAGCTTTAAAAAATAAACTAATTAACATATTTACATATACATAAGTCTTTAGACATAAAGTAAACAACATATTCCAAATCCATATATATAAACATCTACAAGCAACTCAAGACTCGGGCTTGTCCATATTATCTGGAGCTATATATTCCACGTAAGCTATATCTGGTTCACCTGAATGGTTGGTAAAGAAGAGTGAGCTAACCGATATATAGCTCAATGAGGGAGGAAATAAATGAGGTTTCAAAATTCATTTTATCTTTTGAAAGCATTTTTGAAATCATGCCATGCCACGTCATAAGATGCAGCAAGTGTACAATGCATAATTAATACAAGGAAAGTAAAGACATTTAAAAGGATACGCTCATTCTGTTGATGTCATTCCCCTATACACCATTGCAACACGTTTCCCCTATACACTAAGGATACTTTGCGGGTACCCTGACTCGACTACTACGACCCAGACCCTTATGGAACACTCCGTCCGTTCGGGATAGGGAATAGAACCCAGGTAATTGTGTCATCGCCTGGTAAGCCCGATGCCGCCCAGGGTGACTCCAACCGACCATGTTCGTTTTAAAAGTTGCAACCCTTCGCGACATTTCACAATCACACATTCATGCAAGCACATATAACACATAACACATAACACACAACACACATTCATATTTGTATCGCATTGCATCAACATATCATATAGCATTATATGTCACATAGTCATACATGGACTAGGTAACAAAGTTGGTTACCTAACCTTATATTTCATAATCATGCAACATATCATATTTATGCATTAGCTAACTCAAATAATTCAAGCAATTCGAGCATTTAAACAACCTTTAACATCTACATTTAACCTTCAACTAAATCCACATGTATTTGACCCTCTAATTACAATAGACACCACAATCAAATAGCACATATTCCATCAAGCTAGAAATCTAGTTCTACAACACATTGCCTCAAACATTTAATATATTAATAACCAAAACAACACTATATTTACTCTAAACAACATTTATGGAACCCAATGAAACACTAACAATAACCTAATAACCAACTTTATTTCAAACCCCAAACTACTACCAAACTAAACCTAGCAATTAACTAACCCAACCTACATTAAAAACCACACGTAGATAACACAAAAGCCCTCAAAACCGTGTCTATTTAGCCATTTAACCGGAAAACTCAGCCAACACACATTTCAAATTCCAACCATTCCAAGCCATTTTACAACATTTAACAAGTATTCAACATCTCTAGGCATCAACAACATGTTCTACAACAAGAACTTAATCAATTTTAGCCATTTAAACACTTTAATCAATTCATTAATTCAACTATTCAATCAACTATTTATCTAAATAAAAATTAATTCAAATACACTAACTAAACCATCAATCATGTGTCATAAACGTATATAAAGCATTATCTAACATAAACAAGCAAATATATAACAAGAAAAAATAAATTTAAATCAATTTTTGAAAGAGGCCCTCACAAATTTTTGTTCTGAAAGATGAAAAACAAACAGTAGATGTGAAGTAGAAGTTGAGACGAGTTCAAAAATATCTGGGTTGGCCTTTAGAACCATCCCCTTCACCTCAAAAGAGCAAAAATTGAAGAAAAAGCACTATTCCTAGCCCTAGGAATTTTAGGCCAAAGCAAGAAGGAAAAGAAGAATTTTGTGCAATTTTGTGACATTTTGGGAGTATTTATAATTAAGTTGGGTCAACTCACTGGTCAATGCAATACTTGTTGGTGGAAAAATACTATTTAGTTTAGGAAAAATGTCTTTAAATGCCAAAAAGTCTACTAATAACCACTATTTATTTGTTACACAAATCAATTTATTAATCCACGTTCCTGAAATGCTATGCATATAATTTCAATGAACGAATGCATGAAATCAAGTATGTAATGAGAATAAAATATGAAATTCACAAAATAAAATACTTTAAATTTCACCCTGAGCTTGAATACACATATATTAAATACTTTAAATGCAATTTTTACTAAAAATCTTTGTAAAAATAATTTGAATACACATATATTAAATACAAAAATAAATAAATTCATAATTTTGCTAATAAAAGTTAATTAAGGACGTAATTGCACGTAAAAGGCAAATAAACACTTAATTGTACATATTATGTCAAATAAACATTTTAAACAATTAAATGTACATAAATATATGCAATTAAATAAAATATGCATGCTCTAGGGCTCGGGCGTCATATAGACCACATAGGACATCGTCTCACGCTGGGGGTTAATGGATTCTATCTTGACAATTACCTATCAATTATTATACCAGATGAATGATACGACAAGAGGTCCTAACCTATCCCGATTAACGAAGACAAGTGTTGTCCAAAAGCAAGTATTAAATCCCAATACATATGACAGCCGTAATGTCTCAAGTCATAGGAATACATGTACAATCGCAATGAATAACAAATTATTAATCTTAAGTCATGTAATTTGTTATTCATGTCACATTCAATGATCTATTCCACTAATAATCACTCACATGTTTGTTAATTGTATTCTATGCTATTATGGCACGTGACTCATAATCCTTTATCATTAACATCCCTATGTTAGTCAAAGGTAACAATACATGTGATAGTCCATAATAGATTATTGAAATCCCGATCAAATAATCTAAGGACTATGAATACTTTAAGTATTTATCATGATAAAGAGATATGCCAACATATTCTAAACCCCTTTTAGAATACATCTCTTTTAATGATAAATATTAAGGATTCATTCATATGATGAAAACGGAGAATGACAATAATACCATAATATACAAGTTAATGTCAAAATGCCCCAAAATATGTCATCCAAATATATAACATTAGGGCATATCTCTAACAGTTTACGAAGAGGAAGTTGCACCATCTTTACAAGCTTTCATTTTATAGCTAGGCAACAAAATATGCAATGAAATTATTGTTCTTGATTGCTTACATTAAAAACAATTAAGGGAAAGTGGTCATTTTAAGGTGTGATAGAATTAAGGATTTAAACTTCAAAACTTTCCATGTAAAGGCTCAAACTTCTAAGAAGAGTTGTTTTACACACTTTTAACAAACGATGTTAGTATTTTACTTACATAGCATTTTTCTTTTCTTTCAAATCCTATGTGCCATTTTCTTTATTCTTTTTCAACGCCTATGTGGCTTTTTTTAAACACCAAATAAAAATAAATTTTCAAAATCTTACATTTAAGAACAAGGTAACAAGTTCTCGGCCTTTCTAAAGCTAAAAAATAATATATCAACATACACTATAAGTTCTAGACCTTTTAAAAGCTAAAAAACAATATATCAACATATACAGTTGAATCTTTTATATATTACAACATTTGAAAAAAAATTAAAGCTATTGGAAAAGAGTTAAAACCTATTGCGTATATTCTCATTGCCAGTTCTTTACTAGAACAGTTTTTGTAAATAATAAAAAATAGTTTAAAAAATTATTACAAGTAAGCTATAATTTAGATTATTGCAAAAAAATAATCTCATGGAAAATTATTACAAAAAAGTGATAGAAAAAAAATTTAATCGTTACAATTAAATAAGGCCATTACAAAAAGTTTTAGTTTGTCTTATAAAACCATTGCAATAACATACCTATTGTAGATGATTTTTTTCATTTTTTGTAATTACTTTTTAATTTGTCAATTGGAGTGTTATAAAAGATCAATGGAGCAATGATATATAAGTATATATATACTCCCATAGATATAAATTCAAGCCTATATAAAAGGCTAGAACAAGTAGGTTTTTCTCTTATACAGATTCATATTTAGATGTTTGTTTAAATGTATAGGTATATACATGTTCATATATATGTAGATATATTGTTTTTTAGCTTTAAAAAGGTCTAAAATTTATTAATTTATTGAATGTAAGATTTTTAAAAATATTTTTATTTGGTATTTAAAAGGCAAGCCATGTGAGAGTTGAAAAGAAAAAATAAAATGACACATAGGATTTGAAATAAAATGAAAATGTCATGTAAATAAAATATTAATACTGTTACTTAACGGTGTGCAAAACATCTCTTATTTAGAAGTTTGAACCCTTCTATGGAAGGTTTTAAAGTTGAAACCCTTAATTACATATTAGACTAAGTTCAAGCCCTAAAATGACTTTTTTCCAACAATTAAATAAATTCAAGACTTTTAATTTTAAAGTACTTGCGATACCAATAGCTTTAAAAACTTATCCTTATCTTTCCATCCTAATATAGACCCTACAACAAGTTAGTAATCAATTTTCATTACTGTTTGATCTCCATTAACAAAAGTAATCATAATAACTTACCATAAAATATCAAGTATTGATTGCACAACCAATAAAGTATTGACATTAGTTTCTCCAAAGATATTTTGAATTCTAATTTAGTTACACAAATACAGCCTACCTGCTAATAGTAATTAGTAATTTTTTAAAATTATTAATTAAAAATTAAATTAACTAATTATTGAAAAATTAATTATTAATTTAATTAATTATTAATGATTAATTTGTTTTTTATTTATAAATTAATTAATAATAACTTTTAAAATGTCTATCAAGGTATGGGGGCTGAAAGGAGGGAGAAGAAGAATACATGAAAATATAAAAAAAAAATGTATTCTTATTTTTTTATTGTTAAGAATGTATTTCTCAAAATAATTTTTAAAAACACTCGTCAAAGAGAATTTCTTTTTTTTTCTTTTTTTCAAAAACAATTTATTGGCTTAGTTTCACGTAGACGACTCTCTCATCTTCTCCACTTGGACTGTCTCTAATAGCCTTCCTATAATGGGTGAGGCAAATTTGTAAAAAAAAGCCTCCAACAAACTCTTTATATGGGGCCTTTACAATTGGGAGCCCCTGTTCCACAAAGGGTGTTCTCTAGATGTAGAGAGCCAAAAACTGGCTCTCTACATCCCCAAAAGCTCTACGACGGTCATATGTTTTTTTTATGTTGGAAAGCTTAAGCATAATTTGTGAACCACCAAACAAAAAATCCCTAATCTTTTGAAAGCCCTAGTTTTTTTGCTTTGAAACTCAAAACATTCACCAAAGAGATCCCAAAATCAAATTCACAAAACAAAATCAAGCAAAAAGAAACCAAATTTGAAAAACAAAACTTGATTTAAGTTAAAAGTTACCGATTTTTAGTGGTGCGTGATGGTGCTTGTTGGTGGAGGTGGTGGCTGCCATGGTGTGGAGCTTGGTAGTGCCTGTTAGAGGTGGTGGTTGTTGTGGTGATGTGTGGTAATGGTGATTGAAAAGAGAGATAAGAAAATTGGGAGAGGAAACACCAATTTATGTGGGGGGCTTGAGAGAGAACGACTGATGTGGTTTTTTTTTTTTTTTTTGTCAACAACAACTGATGTGGTGTTGGGGGGAGGGTTATTGAGTAGTTTAGTTTTATTTTTAACCTGTTATAATTTTCTAATTATGTTTAACTCACATTAGTTTAAAGTATAATTTCTTTACTAATATTTTATTTTTGATTATTAATTGTATTATTCTGATTTAATTTTTTTCTTTTATAGATGGACTCAAAAAATAATCATACTATACAAATTTGTTTCACGGGACTTCAAGTTTTGATAACGACTTTCCGGCTGAGTCTACTCTATCTTTTCCAGTTAAGACGCAAGTAAAACCCAGGAAAAAAAGTACCATGAAAAGTAGCTTCTTGGTCAAAGAAGATATGCTACTTATTTCAATATGATTGGACATTAGTTTAGATGTCGTGCATGGTGCGAGACCCCGGTCCAGGAATTATAAGCATTTACTTGTTAAATTGCTGTGTATTTACTGTTTAAATTGTTAATTATGTTCATTTACTTGTTAAATTATTATTTACGTGCTTTTACTCGTTTAAATTGTTGTTTGTCATAAAATGTGAAATTTAGGAGTTTATTTATTTTATTATATAATATATGTGCATTCATATTAATTTTATATAGTTATTAAGTGAAAATTGTATTTAAAATACTTTTAAATTTTCATTTGGGGACTTTTCTTCTAAATATTTTTAAAAACTAGTCTTCCATTATTAATTGACTTTTGATTTGACAAAATTGAAATTTGAAACAAGTTAGAAGTTAAAGTAGACTTTTGGCATTTTAAAATCATTTTCCTAAAGTGAATAGTGTTTTTCCACTAAAACCTCTTGCATTGACTTTTTTATTGACTTCACTTAAAAATATATAAAGCCCAAAATGTCAAAAAATAACTCAAAATTGCAAAAATCAGCCAAAAAAGCCCCAAATCAACCACCAAACCCTTGCCAGCGTGAATAGTAAAAATATTGTCATTTTAGCTCTTTGAAGGTGAATGAGAAGGTTTCAAAGCCCAAACCAAATATTTTCCGACTCGTTTCATCATGCTATATCTTTCTACTGTTCATTTTTCGCATTTCGGGAAAAAAATTTGTGAGGGTTTTTCTAACTTTTGATTTAAATTCATTTTTTGATGCTTTAAATTGATATAATTGTACTTGATTCTTGTTATGTAGGTTATGGAGAACACTTATCATGATTTTTAACTAATTTAATTGGTAGCTTTATATATTTTGATTATATGTGATATTCTTGAAGTTTTTGGTAATAAAGTAAGTTGATTCTTGTTTCAATGATTGCATATGAAGTGTATACACCTAAATGAACTTGTTTAGCATCAATGAGTATCATGGTAGCAAGTTTAGGGGTTGAATTGAACATGGTGCGTTGGCTGAATTTTCATGTTTCGGGCTTGTTTGGTGTCGGTTTGTGGGCAGATTTTGGGCAGTCCGTGTAACGCCTCGGTCCCTCACGAGATCAGAGACTCTATTAACCATGCTATTCTCAACCTAATTCCAACCCGGTCACAAAATTTAGGAAAAATAGACGGAGTTTTCCCTGTTTATAGGACGAACAGTTTACCTGCACACAACATATAAATGAACCTGTACCGTGTCCAAACATACAACAACTCCTCCAGGCCATCCGAGCTTTGGTTCGCAACAAAAGTTCACAATCAAATGTATATTTCCGAATACAAAGATTAACCTACTCTTCTTTAAAATAACTACATACATGCATTGAATACAAACGACGCTATCCTATTACATAAGCTATGAAATCAAACTACCCTAAGGATCTAATTAACTTGAAATACATTACTTATACTTTGAATACATGCACCTCATCAAAAGAACATCTTTCCAACATTTTACAATCCACCCTACATAACACAGTATGCATCCTTTCAAGCACAAACTATCATGAAACACGAACTTCACTTTCTTTGGCTACAACCTAAAAGATTCATGATGAGGAGTGAGTATTCAAATAATGTATATTGTGATACCCCGAACCTGACATGCATTTAATAGCATTTAATTGCATTTAGTTAATTGTCACCTTAAATGATAGTATTGAATTTCATGTTTATTTTTAGTTAAACATTCATTTCTAGTAATAATTTCCTATTTCTTCAAAACTATTCAAATGATATTTGAATTGATTACTTTAAATGAATGTTAATTATTTTTATTATTTATAATACTCGGTTTTATTTTCTTGCATTTAATTACTCAGTTTTCAATTAAATGAGAAAGTAACTCCGAGTCGGAGTAAGTTTTAAACTATTCTACTATTCTTCTTTTCAAAAATTATATTTTTATATTGTTCTTTATCATACTTATTGTAATCGTTTATTGACCGTTTGATCGTAACGCATCGAAAATAAAAGTTAGAGAAATATTTCTCGAACATAGTGAATAGTAATTCTAGTTTAATTTAGTTAGTTTTAGTTGTTTTATCATTTAATTGACTTGTTTTAACTTGGAATAGATTAAATGCCATCAAATTAGTATATTTGATCATGTTAACTAAGGATTTTAACTTTGCAAAATGCCTTTTTCATATTTTATAAATAAAACAAGGCAAAAATCAAAACAAAACAAAAGCCAAAATGCCCAAAATGTCCCCTCCAAACCCGTGAGCTTGCTTGAGCCAAGGAGAAATATTTTTCTTCAATTTTTGCCTACAATTATGCTTGGAATTGGTCAAGGATCATGGCTAGGGTTCTTACAAGTCGTCTCTTTCAATATCTGTGAAGGTTTTTACGTTTTTGTGTATTTTTATTGGAATTTGATTTATGTTTCAAATTTTTAGATTTGATATATATTGTGTTATAATGCCTATAATTGCTTGATATAGCTTCCTTTGAGTTCGTAAAGCATTGTTTGATAGTTATTTAGAAATTTTTACGGCTAGAAATGCGAATTGAAATTGGGGAAGAAAAATGAATAGTGATTTTAAATAGTAAAACCCTATATTTTTGGATTTTCGATCCGAGTTGCAATTTTTTGATTTGGTTAGGTGTCATTAGTGTTAGAAAGATTAAAAATGCAATAAAAACGGATTGGCCTTTGTTAAAATTGAGAAATAGGCAATGAAACGTAAAGGGGCCGTTTGACCAAGTGTTGACTGTGATCGAATTGAGTTGGGGGTTTGACTTGTGAGTGCATGGAAGCACTTTTGGCACTGTTGCGACATTGATTGAGTGACCGGTTATCATAGCTGTAGTTCAAACGCACTAGATGGACTTTTGGACTTCGGTTGGGAAAGTGAGGTTTTGTGCCATAGAAACGTGCCTTGTAGTGCCCAAGTGAGAGTAGTAAATACAGTTTCCCAATTCTGTAGCTTGTTTACTCGTAAATGACTTTGAAAGTTAGAGATTGAATAGTGTTATTTGTAACTTTCCTTGTTTGAACTACTATTGCTTGTCTAACTGTTGTTCGTGTTGCTAATGATTGATTATTAATGCTTGATATCTCATGTATTTATACTAATCCGCACTTTCGTGCTATCGCTCATTTATTGCTTTTATCTCGTATTGCATTGCATAGTGTCAGGTGCGTGAGTGATAGGCCTCTCTGGGCAGTCTCGGGCTACCAAGGTTGGTTTCCTCTAGCTCCGTGTCCTATTCCTATTCTCGCTAGGGATGTTGCCCTGGGTGATTTGTGTCATAGATGTGTCGGGTTACATCCGGAGTATACCTAGTGGAAGTTATAAGCTGGATGCGCGCTTATTGTCATCATTGTTAACATCAAGCTCGAGATTGATGTATTACTTGTGGAATCAAATTGCTTGGTACATTGCTCGTATGAGTGAACCGTAACCTTCAAAGTGTAGTATAGCTTTGATTGGTTGTGTTAATGCTTTCTTTAGTTGTTTATTATTGTTTATATTGATTGTTATTCTTATTGGTTATATTGTCTAACTATTCCTATTTGCATTGCACGATTTTCCTTCTCTCCACCTCGATATCTATTCCGCCCTCACTGAGTATACGTTTTGTGTATTATCACTCCTCACTACCACATTTCAGGAATTGTTGTGTTAGTTGGAAAGCTCGTGCTTGAAGAGTTGTCTTGCATGTTATGTGGCTGAGTTGTAGAAAGATGCAAATATGTATGTTTTCATGTATTTATTGTTAAAGGAGTATAATTTAAGTTTAACTAGGTTATTGGTGTGGCATGATAAACTAGTTTATGCATTCAAATAATATAGTTTAACTTCAAAGCATGTATGTATTGTCTAAAGGAAAAGAGCTAGGATAGTCTTGGAACTTGAGAATGTTTATTGTTATGAATACTTGTTAAAAACCAAGGCTTGGATGGCCTTGAGGAGTTTTGAATGGTTGGACACGGTACTAGTTCATTTATATTCCGTGTGCAGGTAAACTGTGAGACCCCATATTTCGTCTTTGTCTAGATTTGCGAGATTTGACCTGTTTATGTGTTATATGAGTTAAAATGTGTTAATTCTATGATTTATATTCCTATTACGTGCTAAGTGTGCATCTATGAAATTTTCATCAAAATCGGCATCAGAAATTTTATCGACGATTTTTATGAATAGTGTTTTGAACACACATCTGCTAAAATTTTTACACGGGTGTTTTAAACGTTTTAAAAACTAGTCATCGGATATTAATAGACCCGTGTCTGATTAAAACGGATTTTGAATCGTATTAGGAATTTTAAAGATTTTTACACATTCTTTTGCGAAAATTGAGTTTTTAACCGAGTCGAGTGAAAATGTTTGCATGTGAAATTCCTTGTCAACTAAAAATATGCCACTTAAAATAGTCTAGAAGTTAATTGCATGTTGGTGAGCAAAATAGTCAAGAAATAGAATTAAAAGACTAAAAATACAATAAAAATACTAAGTGTTCACCTTTGACTTTTTATATTTTTGTTGACCTTGAGCTTATAAACATCAACACACATTAGAAAAGCACAAAACACCTAAAACCATACACACATTGCCGTGGCCTTGAAGGAGAAAATAGAAGCCATTTTCAACATATTTTCAAAGCAATTTTACCTTAGAAAACCTAGTTTTTGTCCATAGTTTTGCAAACTGAGCTAGATTCCGCTTGTTGGGCACTCATTGCACACATTCCTAGGCTTGTTTCGGATCAAAGGTGAGAGAAAAATTCTAGATCTCAAAATACTATTTTTATGTCAATTCATATAATTGATTTTTTAGCTGTTGAAATGTTGAATTGATGTTAGAATATTGCTCAATAGATGGTAAAGATCATTTATATGAGTTTATAGCTGTTTTGAACCGTGGTAGCATGTATTTCTATTTTTCGGGTATTAAAATTGAGTTATTGGCTTGTTGTTGATTTAATGAAGTTGTGGTGATTGGAATTGATTACTGTTAGCTTCTAAAAGTTTGTTAAATACGTGGTAGTAATGTTATAATGCCAAAATTTTGATTGTGATGTCATAGTGAAAATCCAAAAATTTCAACCATGGTGCATTGAGGTTTTAGGGTTGTTGGGCTTGTATTGGATGGATTGTGGTTGGTTTCTGAGGGGGCTAATGTAATTGCTTGAGTGGGTGAGTGATAAAAACTGGTTTGGAGGTTATTGGATTAGTAGATTGTAAGTTATGACTTTTAGAAGTTTGAGTAGTTTTCTTTAAATGCTGAAATAGTGTCTTTAGTTGTTTGGGTGGTGTTTGAGTGGTTGAACCATGGGTTGTTGTTGGTTAGATTCGAGTTTGGTTGTGTGGTTTAATGCATGTTGAGTTGGGTGGCCTACTTTGTTATCTAACTTAGTTGTTAGTTGTTTATTTGATTAATTGATGTTATGCTGTTGAAATGATATTAATTGATTGATTATTGATGAAGCCGGGAGACAGGCAACCTACTTTTGTTGTCCTCCTGTGATATTAATGATTATTACTATTGTCATGAGTCTTGGTATGTGTGTACCACCTCTCGGGTAGCGTTGGGCTGTCAGGTTGATAACGACATAACTATCATAGACTACCCCCAGCTCCCATGGGCGGAGGTGCCATGGAGGGAGGGGCTAGTGAGGTACCTCGGGTGTGTGGGTAATTGTAATGCCCCAATCCCTCACGAGACCGGAGGCTCTAACAACCATGCTATTCTCAACCCAATTCCAACCCGGTCTCAAAATTTTAGAGAAAAACGGACAGAGTCTCCCCTGTAACATGGACATTTTGAAAACCTGTAAGCATTCAATAAGCTATACAACAATAAAGCCATTTCCAAAATAAAGATCCCAAGTTTAAGCTCATCTGAGCCTTAAGACATACAAACAGTTTAGATACACACAAGAATGCATTCACAATATATTTTCTTTACAAAACCGCTTATCATGCCACTCCATGATAGCCTTTAAACATTCTTAGGAATTGAAAGCAACCTTACATCCTAACATTCACACTCAAGCATGCAAAGTAGCTAGAAGTAGAAACATAAGTTATTACATGCCATAGTTCTATGCCTTCTACCATAATCATCTAGTATTCAGCTTACAACCACACAACATGTACATAAGCACTTAGGCTACAAAATAGAACATAAAGTAGAGCAAACAAGGTCCCCACATTACAACAAGAACCATAAATCCACCTCAACCAACTAGACACTGCAACTACGGTTGTTGATCAGTCTGGACCTCATGTTCTTCACCCTCTACCAAATCTAGCTGGGGTTCAACCTCAGCGTCTCCTGAAACATGTTAGCGAGGTATGAGCAACCACTATTGCCTAGTGAGGGATAAGGACTACCCGGGATGTGCAATGCAACAGTTATAGCAATTAAACAATAAGACAAGTAAAGTACCTTTGAAACAGTAGATAACTATACATATCAAATGATACGATACACTTAACCCCAACACTCCAGAATTCTCTTAACTTCAATCACGAACCACGAGCCACGAACCACGATCAATATGCTGGCAAATCCCCAATCACTCCAATGGGTGTACTCCGGATGTACTCCATAATCCTATGACCCAATACCCCCTGGCAATCTCCGGACCAGGCGAGTGAGGTACTAGGGCACGGAGATCGAATATCCACTGGCAAGCTCGCTGCCGCCCAGCCGATATTTAATACAACTGCCCCTGACACTATGGTTGCGCAACCACTATGCAATGCACTTATCAATGGCAATATAACAATAACAATAGAAGCAATAACACATGGGAGGAACAACAAAGTAGGTTGTCCTCGAAACAGTTAGAAAAAAAGCAATTTCATATAATAATTAAGCAAATTACAAAGGGGTATAATCAAGATTCACATAGAACTATACCAAAAGCTCCAAAACATCTTGAAACCACATTTAAACATACAAGGAGTCATGTCAAGCTCATAGAAGCGTGAGATAATCAAAATTATACTTAAACCCCTTTGTAACTCAACCCGTTTTTCTTCCAAACTCATGTTACGGTTCTAGATTCGTGAATGGTCTATTCCATGCTCCTAGTTAAGCCCTTAGGCACCCTTAGGACCCTCAAAGCCACCTAATTACCTGCATTTAGCCCGAAAGTCCCAATTTTCCTCTTTTGACTTTGTACTACACATACCTCACCCGAGACCTGAACAGAAGCTAGCAATGCATAACTAGAGTCTACTTAGCCTAGGAATACCAAAAGTGAAGTCCCATTCAACCCGGATTTGCGATAACCCCAAAACCCCTTTCTAAAAGTCGATTATTTCATGCTTTTGATAGGTTATGAGCAATTAAACCCTACGGGGCCTTTGCACTACTTTCATTAGCACCTAAAGCATCTATTAGAACCATTAATTCAAGCTATAAAGTCCGATTATGCAAAACCCTAGTTTTCCCATCACTATTCATGTCATACGATCAACAAGCAATTTCAACCGTTTAAACTATGAAACAATAGCATAAATTAGGTCTCTACTACTTATATACGACATACATAAGCATATTTAAGCATTACATAAGCATTTGATAGCAAATCTAAGAATTCAAGAAAGTTGTCATATTTTTCAAATGCAAAAATAGGTATGAAATCCCTCACCTATTGCGCGTAGGAGCTCCTAGGAGGCTAGTAAACACCCTAAACCACTTGCACCTAGCTTGGCTTGGCTTGGAATGAGGATTTGTTTAGCAAAAATCTCTCATTCTCCTCCTATGCTAATTTTCGGCCCCGCTACAGTGTTTTCAGCATTGCTCTCTTATTTTTTGTTTTGTTTTTATGAGCTTGTAATGTGTATGTTAAGCAATATAAAGGGTCGGGTCAAGTTGGGTTGCACATATTGACTATTAAAAGGAGTTTAGCTAGCTAGAAACAAGTCCTAATTGTGCAATTAATGTTAGCTAATTAAAACACCTAGCTTAGTTACGTAATACTATTCACTAGTTTGCTAAAACATTTTCTAAACGAAGGCTCCTAATGCATTTAGCTCAAACACACATTTTTCTTATTCCTAAAACAATTAATATAATTTAAGAAAAATTCTAATTCAAGATAGTTAAGTAATTGAAAAATGGAATGAATAGTAACCACATAAAGTAACAAGTAAAGCACAGAAGAAATGCACAAATAGTGGATACAATAGTGGCTTAAAGTACGGCTAAGATCTCGGGCATCACACCCTCTCCCCCTTAAACAAATTGCGTCCTCGCAATTCTTCTTCACAATAGAACTCTGCATCAACTGAAAACCAACTCTGATTACTCTTCAACAGTTACTGAGAAAGACACGGTCTCTTCAAATGAACATCATATGAAAATGCCAAGTAGAAGTCCCGAGCGGAATGTCAAGAAAGACGCCAAATTAGTTGTTCGAAGAAGAATTATGAATGAGAACCCAAATACATCCCAGGAATACTCCAAGCAAGAAACCGGGTCAAATATACTACAATAAGTTTCATAGAAATTTTCCAAATAAGAGTTCCAGAAAAATGCCAAATAGAATAACTACATAGATCCTGAACACCGCTAACAAATGCTGAGAATAATTCCAAAGAAGAATACCAAAGAAGAATACTGTGCATCTAATAAGATAGTCAAGTTGAATATCAAATCCTGGCTGAATAAGAAGATCGAATGAGAGTCTCAAGCAATTGCACCATATACAAAACTAAACTTCGAGGCCTTATCCCCATTTGCCGAGTAAGAGTATTGTAAGAACTTGCCAATAAGAAAACCCAATGTGAATTCCACATAATACCGTAGATAGTACTATATAATAATTATGATAGGAATCCCAAATACAAGACATACTAAGGTGTGCCAATAAGAAAATACTAAAGAATACCCAATAAGAACCGTCATATAGAACTCCAAAGGAAACCGCTCATTCATGACTGCGGAGTACAAAAGAATGCCTTAGAAGAAGTCCAATAGCCAAACTCCAATATAAACACCGGCTCCCAATTAAAAGGGCTGATCTATTGCTTCATGTTCCTACTAATCCACATAACTTGAAAGACCTGCCACTAATCACCTCTGTTCAGGGGAAGGACAACGTCTTTCTTACCATTTGATAGGCTATGTATGAATGCCAAACTATTGCATATGTATAAACACTCTTTAAACTATTACGCAAGAACGATTATAAAAGAACATATAGAAACAATGTAAGCAACAAATTCATTCAAATACAAGTCACAACATAACAAATATCATCACAAAACTTAATTAAAAAACATTCAAGTACACACATTACAATCAATAATTCAAGCAAATAATGATTCACATGGTCAATTCGATGCAACTTTACTTCACTAGCACACGTTTAGCACATATCACATAAATTTATCACATAGGTACACACATTCAATTCAAGACACACAATCACACATATAGGCACACACTTTCAAAGCACACTTAAAAAGCACACACACATGGTTTACTACTCGACATGCCGAGGACCTTGTCCCGGTTGAAAGCTAACTAAGCTCTGATACCACTTGTAACGCCCCGATCCCTCATGAGACTAGAGGCTCTAATAACCATGCTATTCTCAACCCAATTCCAACCCAGTCTCAAAATTTTAGAAAAAAACGGATAGAGTCTTTCCTGTAACGTGGACATTTTGAAAACCTGTAAGCATTCAATAAGCTATAGAGCAACAATAAAGCCATTTCCAAAATAAAGATCCCAAGTTTAAGGTCATCCGAGCCTTAAGACATACAAAAGTTTAGATACACAAAACCATGCATTCACAATATATTTTTTTTACAAAACCGCTTATCATGCCACTTCATGATAGCCTTTAAACATTCTTAGGAATTGAAAACAACCTTATATCCTAACATTCACACTCAAGCATGCAAAGTAGCTAGAAGTAGAAACATAAGTTATTATATGCCATAGTTCTATGCCTTCTGTCATAATCATCTAGTATTCAGCTTACAACCACACAACATGTACATAAGCACTTAGGCTACAAAATAGGACATAAAGTAGAGCAAACAAGGTCCCCACATTACAACAAGAACCATAAATCCACCTCAACCAACTAGACACTACAACTACGGTAGTTGATCAGTATGGACCTCTTGTTCTTCACCCTCTACCAAATCTAGCTGGGGTTCAACCTCAGCGTCTCCTAAAACATGTTAGCGAGGTATGAGCAACCACTATTGCCCAGTGAGGGATAAGGACTACCCGGGACATGCAAAGCAACAATTATAGCAATTAAACAATAAGACAACTAAAGTACATTTGAAACAGTAGATAACCACACATATCAAAGGACACGATACACTTAACCCCAATACTCCATAATTCTCTTAACTTCAATCACGAACCACGAGCCATGAGCCACGAACCACGATCAATATGCTGGCAAATCCCCAATCACTCCAGTGGGTGTACTTCGGATGTACCCCAATAATCCTATGACCCAACACCCCCTGGAAATCTCTGGACCAGGTGAGTGAAGGACTAGGGCACGGAGATCGAATGTCCACTGGCAAGCCCGCTGCCGCCCAACCGATATTCAATACAACTGCCTCTGACGCTATGGTTGTGCAACCACCATGCAATGCACTTATCAATGGAAATATAACAATAGAAATAGAAGCAATAACACATAGGAGGAATAACAAAGTAGGTTGTCCTCGAAACAGTTAGAAAAGAAGCAATTTCATATAACAATTAAGCAAATTACAAAGAGGCATAATCAAGATTCACATAGAACTATACCAAAATCTCAAAAACATCTTGAAACCATATTTAAACACACAAGGAGTCATGTCAAGATCTTAGAAGCATGAGATAATCAAAATTGTACTTAAACCCCTTTGTAACTCAACCCGTTTTCCTTCCAAACTCATTTTGTGGTTCTAGATTTGTGAGTGGTCTATTCCATGCTCCTAGTTAACCCCTTAGGCACCCTTAGGACCCTCAAAGTCATCTAATTACCCGCATTTAGCCCAAAAGTCCCAATTTTCCTCTTTTAACTTTGTACTACACGTACCTCACCCGGGACCTAAACAGGAAGCTAGCAAAGCATAACTAGAGTCTACTTAAACTAGGAATACCAAAAGTGAAGGCCCATTCAACCCGGATTCGCGATAACCCCAAAACCCCTTTCTAAAAGTCGATTATTTCATGCTTTTGATAAGTTATGAGCAATTAAACCCTACGGGGCCTTTATATTACATTCATTAGCACCTAAAGCATTTATTAGAACCATTAATTCAATCTATAAGGTTCGATTACGCAAAACCCTAGTTTTTCCGTCACTATCTATGCCATACGATCAACAAGCAATTTCAACTGTTTAAACTATGAAACAATAGCCTAAATTAGGTCTTTACTACTTATATACAACATACATAAGCATATTTAAGCATTACATAAGCATTTGATAGCAAATCTAAGAATTCAAGAAAGTTGTCACATTTTTCAAATGCAAAAATAGGTATGAAATCTCTCACCTATTGTGCATAGGAGCTCCTAGAAGGCTAGTAAACACCCTAAATCACTTGCACCTAGCTTGGCTTGGCTTGGAATGAGGATTTGTTGAGCAAAAATCTCTCATTCTCCTCCTATGCTGATTTTCGGCCCTGCTATAGTGTTTTCAGCATTACTCTCTTATTTTTTGTATTGTTTTTATGAGTTTGTTATGTGTTTGTTGAGCAATATAAAGGGTGGGGTCAAGTTGGGTGCACATATTGACTATTAAAAGGAGTTTAGCTAGCTAGAAAAAAGTCCTAATTGTGCAATTAATGTTAGCTAATTAAAACACCTAGTTAGTTATGTAATACTATTCACTAGTTTGCTAAAATATTTTATAAACGAAGGCTCCTAATGCATTTAGCTCAAACGCACATTTTTCTCATTCTTAAAATAATTAATATGATTTAAGAAAAATTCTAATTCAAGATAGTTAAGCAATTGAAAAATGGAATGAATAGTAACCACATAAAGTAACAAGTAAAACACAGAAGAAATGCACAAATAGTGGATGCAATAGTGGCTTAAAGTACGACTAAGATCTCGGGTGTCACAGTAATGGGGAGTTATAAGAAGATGGTTAAGATCGTGATGGCGTTTGGAGCTACACCAACTAGAGTATCCTTATTGATTGGTTATTATTATTGTTGTGCTTATATTGTTATTGATGTTTATTATGTGTTTACTACTCAAATGATGATTTCCAAGGAGTATAGTAAATACTTTAAAAGATCTATCGAATTCTTACTAGGCTTGTTTTATATAAGCTCACTCTCATTCGTTATATGCATACAGGTGTTACTGAACAAGACTACGGGTATGTGCCTCAGGAGGCTGAGAATATGACTTTTGTTGAAGAGTCTTATGTGCCAGAGTCATATCCTGATGCTTACCTGGAATGTTTTATACTATTTTGTAGTATGACTTATGTTGTAGAGTCTCATGTTTTAAAGGTTGTAATGTATAAACTAATTTAAAGATAGTAAAAGTGTTATGCTAGTTTTGTTGTCTTACTTTTGGATTTAAATAAGTTGCTAAGCTAGTATAATATGTTATGTATGTATATGGTTTTACTTAGTGATGTATGATATTGGAACGGAGGCGTATAACTTATGGATGAAATGATGAAAGAATGTTTAATATATGGATATGGGTGCGTTGTTAATTGTTAACATGGTTGTAGAGTTGTTGTATGAAGTTCTAAAAGGTTGGTTTAGAGCCCTGATCTCCGTGTTACTGTCGTTATACTATCAAAATTTCGTTGAGTCCTAACTGATCGTAGGTGGGGTCGAGTTGGGGGGTCACATTAAGTGGTATCATAGCGCATGTTTAGTTGTTAGTCGAGGTATTCTCAGAATGTGGGTAATGGTCTTAGCATGAAAGTATGTATGAAGTGAAAGAAAAGTAAAATATATGTTAATATGATTAAGTGATTATGTGATTTAGTGACTATGTGATCAATTTGTTTATGGGATTCATACTTAAGTGATTTATGTGCTTTATGTGAGTTTGTTACTTATGTGCTAATAATTGTCTATAGCTTGTCTATGTTCTATAACCTGTGCTACCTCTTTGTTAGTAGAATGGTGGGTCGACCGAGAACAAGACGTAGGTCAGAGGCAGATAATAAGGCACCAGGTAATGTGGCACTGGGCCGAGATTGGGGTGATGACTGTATTGCTGCAGCTATGGATAGAATGACGGAAATCATAGCAGGACAGGCTGCCCAATCACAGTCTGTGCAGGCACAAATGATGAATACATAGGGTGGTTACCACGGGCAAAATACGTTGAAGGAATTCTTAGGTTACTATCCATCGAGATTCTAGGGTAAGCCAGATGACAGAAAGGCGGAGGCATGGATCAACAAGATTGAGAAGATTTTTGATCCTTTGGATTACATTGACGAGAGAAAAGTCACTTTTGCAGTTTATTTGTTTGATGATAAGGCCGAAGAGTGGTGGCGTACAGTGAAACTCAGTTGGGAGACACGAGGTACTCCTTATGTTTAGGATACCTTTCTTAGAGCATTCTGGGCCAAGTACGTTCTGAGGATTGGGCGGGAACAGAGAGAGGCAGAGTTTATGTCTTTAGTTCTGGGTGATGCTATAGTGGCTCAATATGAGGCCACTTTTACCAGGTTATCCTTGTATGCACTGGAATTTGTAGCAGATGAGGAGCGCAAGACTCGGAGGTTTATGTTGGGTTTGAGGCCAGAGATTCAAGATGCAATGGCCCTAAATCAGTATGATGTGTTTTCTGAGGCTTTTGAGGCGGCATCTAGGTTAGAAAAGAGAAAAGGGGAACAGATTAGACCTAGTCAGCCTAGTAAGAGGCCATTTTAGCCACAGGGTCAGTAGGGTGCGTATAGGCCTCCAGTGCAGCGGTTGTGTATAGGCAGCCAGTACTGCAGAGCTCTTTCAAACCGCAGGGTCAGCAGGGTTTCTATAGGCCCCAATTTCTGCAGGGGTCATACGAGGCTCAGTCACAGTACAGGCCGGCCCAGTCTCAGGGTCAATATAGGCCTAGTGTTGTGAGACCCCGCAGCAGGTTGGTATAGCTACTTTTTCAGCTTCTGGGTCTTCGAGGGGCAGTGTTAGTGCTTCGTCACCGCAGTGTACTTTTTTTTTTTTTTTGTTAATTCAGTGTTTATTGAATCCAAAAAAGACAGTACATGGGTACAGATCGGTTACAAGGTGGCCGCGGCCAATTCAAAAAATGACAAACAGATCACATCAAAAAAAATGACGTAAAAATTCAGAGACCAACCAGAAAGGAAAAAATCAATGCATTCAATCGGGTGGTTCTCTGTCAGAGTAGTCCTCAAAGGCATCTATTTCATGAGCAGGGCCAAAAATGGACTGAAGAATATCCTTGCGCATTTTTTCGCGCGCTTTAAAATCGATCTTATTCTTGCCACGAGAATTGAAATCATCAGAAGACTTCCTACCTCTTTGGGCGAAAATGGCTTGGGCATTTCTATAAGCTTTTTTAGGATACTTTGGATTTTTCCTTGCTTGGTCCATAGATTTACCAGGAATGGGAGGAGTTGCATTCTTGTTTGCAACATTTCGTTGACTAGTTGATGCAGCAGTTGGGTCAATTGGCTGCATAGTACCAATTTCTGGATTCTCCGAGAAAACATCAAACTTGTTTTTAGTAAAGGCTGTAGTTGAAGAAGTCTTGTTATTCTTCTTCGAAACATTGGTAGCGGTCTTCCCTCATTTTCTTTGGTAACTTTCTCAGATTGGGTAACATTTTGCACTGGAGCGGAAACTGTTTCCACTGGAACGGATACTGTTTCCTTTGGGATGGCAGTACAGGTCACCTCATTATGACCGAAAACCTTGCAGTAAGTGCATTTCTTTGGTTTCCAAGTGTACTCAATTTGAATTTCGGCAACTGACCCATCAAGAAGCCTAACCGAAGTAGACTTCGGGAACTCCTTTTCAACATTCATTTCAACACAAACTCGTGCATACCCTAAGTGTCGACGAGAAGCAGTAAGGGAATCCATTTGAAGAGGAAAACCAATGGTGCTTGACACATAACTGAGACCATCTTGATCCCACAAATCCAGTGGAACATCAATAAGTTTGAGCCAAATTGGAACTCTATTACATTGTAGATTAATCAACTGAGTGCCTGGAGTCCAACGCCTCAACAAGAGAGGACGGTGATAAACATGCCAGAGCTTTTCAAGAACCACATCACAGATAGCTTCCGTCTCAAATTGAAACACATACATGTCAGATTCAGTAGATCTGATGTCTACCGGACCAAATTTTTTCCATTTTGTGTCGACCATTCGTTGAATCAAGAAGAATGGAGGTGGTTTGTCAAAGAATTGACCAATCAAGCAGCGTTGCCAGTGTGTAGCTCCAGCATGAAAAATTTCAGGAGGAAGACAAGCAATTGGTTTACGATCCTTCTCTTCAAATTCAAAGAACTTAAGCTTAAGTGAGCTGTTAAGATCTCCCATGAAGATACCCATCCAGCTGGTTGAGACGTTGCAAGGATGAGCATTATTCTTGTTAACAAAAGAATCATCATGTTGAGCATTCTTGGTGTTGTCCTCTTTCCCTCGAAGTGGAGGAAAATCTTCCAGAGAGACTTTAGTGCTTGGTTGGCCATTAGATGGCTAATTCACATTGAGAGTAGGATTTGAGAGACTGTCACCCAAAGCTGGTGTAGAATTCTCATTATTCTTCTCATTCGTCACCTGACCATCCTCAAGTTGTGCCTTTGAAATTGGAATACCGAGGAGCCCATGTACATTATCTGAATTGTCCACCAGCGTATGATCCCCACGTGGACCATCGGGGATGTTTTTAGCATTTGCAGCCGTGAAGATTGTCGCATGTGCATTGTGCTCAAAATGAATATTTTCCACAATAGCTTGCTGCGTAGTCTCGATAGATGTGCGGCCATGTGAACAAGGGTCCAATTGTCGTCCATCAGAAAGAACATTCTCTGCTTTGTTGCACTCCGCGATATTACCATTAGCATCATTAGAACCAGGCTGTTGTGTCCCACAATTAGGTGCCTCGGTCAAAGGAGCAATTGTGATAGATTTATCACTAGGTGACAAAGAAATCTCATGTCCACTAGCCAAAGCTCGTTGACAATTCGAACCAACAATGACACTAGTAGTGGGGACCGCAGCATCTTGTAAGCTAGGTGGACCCGATTGGGACAACAATTTTCCAGCTGAAAGTTGATCCAACGCATTCTCCTTGCTATTATTAAATTCTCCGTGGGATGTTGGTGGACCCGCGTGAAAACAAAGGTCCTCATTGGCAGCTGCATTTTTTGAATCAATATCGCCAGGGACCACAATTGCACATGCATTTGAATTTTGCAAATTATAGTTTATTAAACCAGCACCGATATTCCCTTGAACCACTTGAGCTTCATGTGGGGTAGAATGTTCCCCACCAGCCAAAAGAATACCTTTACCCGGAGAATCTGTACCTTGGCTCGCGTGCAATGGACCTATCCATTGGCCAGACCTTTGTTGCGAATTTTGAAGCTCTGCACGCGCCTCACATGGGAGGTTGTACCCGGGTATCCATGAGAGCTAGACTTGGCAGTGTCTTCGTTGCAAAAACGTGGCGATACACCATCTAAGCTTGTACATTCGAATTCTTCTTCCATTGTGGCTTTGGATGGCGAAATTGAATCTGTAACACTTTGAGAGGCTGAAATAGAACCCGTATGAGGTTGAGTTGGTGAAATGATATATGGGGACTGAATTATCGTTCCGTCAGGTTGCATAACTTCATGTTCACGATAGAATTCTTGATCCTTAGCAATCCTTTGAACACAAATTGGATTTGTACAATATGGATTTAGACAAACATCAGTATTGTGGCCTGTACCCATATTCGGAGAGAATGGAGATGTACCAAAGCTGATTGTAGCTTTTGACATAATTACTCGGTAAGCTTCTTCAAGTTCCTGGCTTGAGTTAACAGACTCTTCCACCATGGTAGGCATAGAAGATGAAGAATCATCAGCTTCTTCTACTGTATCCAAAGTCGTGGGATCATTTGACTTGGCTTGTAGGCGAGCACTTGAGCGACGAGCGGAGGAAGAAGCAGATTTATTGCCTCTTCCCCCTATAGGGGAGTAAGAGTGAGGTTTTTTGGTCAATGTGAAGGATTTGTAGTGGCAGTAGAAGTGAAGGAGGGAGGGTTGTGGGCGGTCAACGATGGTCAAAGGCCTAGGTTGTAACACTTAGTCAGTGTACTTACTGCAAGCGTCAGGGCCATTTGGAGGCCGACTATAGTGTGAAGGCAGGAACATGTTTAGGTTGCGGCAGTAATCAGCACAGGGCAAGGGATTGCCCTAGATTTCAGAGGTCTTAGGGTCGGACAGCGACCCAGGGTTATCAGGAACAACCTACCAATGGTGCACCTCAACAGCAGCGGGTTCAGGCTCGGGCCTACGCAGTGGATTTGGAGAAGGTACCTGAGGCAGCGGCAGTTGTCGAAGGTAACTTCCTTATACTCAATCAACTTGTTAAAGTGTTGATTGATTCTGGTGCTACGCATTCTTTCATTACACCTACTTGTGTGCAATGTGTTAACATACAACCTGAAAGATTGCCTTATATGGTTGAGATTAGTAACTGATAAGTATGTGACTGGCTTAGTATTTAAAGACTGTAAAATAAATGTTAAGGGTCAGGATTTTCCTTCGGACCTTATCTTATTTCCTATCTGGGGTTATGATGTTATCTTGGATATGGATTGGCTTTCTAAGTACGATGCCCAGTCAAACTACAGAACAAAGGCAGTATAGTTTCGTTTGCCAGATTAGCCAGCGGTTGAGTTAGTGGGGAACCAGGATGCCAAGACGAGTTTTATTATCTCATCAACTAAAGCTGTTAAGCTAGTGAGTAAGGGGTGTTCGGGTTATCTAGCTTATTTGATCAACAAGCCATCTGATAAGCTAAAGTTGGAGGAAGTTCCTATTATTCGGGAATATCCTAATGTATTTCCCAAGGAGTTGCCAGGATTGCAGCCGGAGAGAGATGTTGAGTTTGGGATTAATCTGATTCTCGGTACTCAACCTATTTCTAAATCAGCGTATCGGATGGCACCAGTTGAGCTGAAGGAGCTGAAAACTCAACTGCATAATTTATTAGAGAAGGGTTTCATTCCGCAGAGTTCTTCACTATGGGGAGCACCTGTTTTATTTGATACGAACCTAGTCAACATGTGACGCGACCCAACACCAAGATTGGTAAAACAAACCCAAGATCTTTCAAGAATGGATGGAACCGCGACCCTTTGCCTAGCAAGACAAGAACCTTGGTATGGTGAAGACGCCACAAACGGGGATGGAAATCCGCTTGATAAGTCAAGGTTGAACGCCACAAGGAATCCCTTGATAAGTTCGAAAGAGTCTCTTGGAGAACTCAAGGAGAATAATCTCACAATTTAATTTCAGAATTGTCTAACTTTATTATCACAAAAAGTGCCTTATATAGGCAATAACAAATAAGTATCCTGCTTGGAAAAGGACTCCTAAACCCTAGCCCAACTAGGAAACCCGTGAATAGTAACTAGGTCAAAGGAAACAAACTTGGAGACCAAGAAAAGACTCTTATTAACTATTCACGTGAATAGTGACGTGAATAGTAACTAAAAAGGAAGCAAACTTGCAGCCCAAGAAAAGCTCCTTTCTAGTGTGAACACCTAATCTTGTAGCCCAAGAAAGTCTCTCTCCTAGTGTGAACACCTAAATTCATCCATAGGAAATTAAACTAAAACTGAAAACTAAAACTAGGATAAAATTACAAAGAAATCAAATCTTGACTAAATCTTCAAATCTTCTTGAAACTTCTTGAAGAATCTTGAAGTTCTTGAATCTTGAAAATAGAATCTTGACTTGAATCTTTGCTGGAAAATTCATCCAAATGGTGCAATGAATGTGGATGGCTGGTTCGCATCATTCCCCCCCTCTTGAGAAGGATTTGTCCTCAAATCCACCAGGTTCAAAGACCAGCCTAGGTGGTAGACCATGTGGTACATCCGCAGGAAACACTTCCTCAAAATCCTGCAAGAAAGAAACACTATGCAATGCAGAGTAAAGTTGGTTAGTGTTTAAAAGAGCCTCTTTGTACATAAGTATAATCATTGGCCTTTTTGAAATCAAAGCTCTCTTAACCTCACTTGCTTTTGCATAAAAATTTCTTTGCTTTCCCTCTATTTTTACCTCATTGGTTGAATTCTTTTCTTTCCTCTCTACCTTTCCTAATTCAACCTTGCTTTTTTTCTTTTCACTCTCAATCTTTTGCTCACTCAAATTCTTTTGTTCTCTCAAATTCTTTTGTTCACTCTCATAAACTTTTTTTGGTGTTATGCAAACTAGAGTGATTGACCGCTGATTGAACATGAATGTGCACTTATTGGTGAAGCCATCATGCTGCACACGTCGATCAAATTGCCACGGTCTTCCTAAGAGTAGATGTCCAGCATGCATTGTTACCACATCACACAATACCTCATCTTTATACTTTCCAATTCGAAATGGTACAACAACCTGCTTTATAACCCCTACTTCACCACAATTATTCAGCCACTGCAGTTTGTATGGACGTGGGTGCTTAACTGTGTTGAGCCCTAGCTTTTCAACCATAGAAGCACTAGCAACATTAGTACAACTACCACCATCAATAATAACACTACATACCTTATCTTCCACGTGGCAGCGAGTATGAAAGATGTTCTCATGTTGCACTACTTCTTCCTCTTCTTCAGCTTTCAAGCTTAAGGGTCGTCGGGTCACCAGTCCAAGCAACTCTCCATAATCTGCCCCAAACTCTTCTTCAACCTCCGTGGTGTCTCCTAGCATGGGTATGTCATCAAAATGCATTTCGTCTTTGGACTCAATCCCACCACTCTCCAAGACTACCAATGCTTGCTTGTTTGGGCATTGGCTTCCAATGTGTCCCCATCCCTGACATTTAAAACATCTAATCTCACTAGATCGAGTCATAGTAGAAGCTGATTTACCTTGGGAGGTCGTGGCATTGGTGGATTGTTTGAACTCGGGCTCGACCTTATATATTCTTTCAAACCTCTCATGTATTTGTTCAAATTCAGCTCTCATCATCTGTCTCATCTCTCCCAAAAAAGCTTGCAACTGTAAATTCAGAACTGGTTGTTGAGCTTCTACTTTTGTGTCATCCTCTTGATTATGAGCCATGATTGAATTTCACTCCCTCACGTGTTTCGCTCAACTCACTTTAGCTTTTACCCTCTAATAATCTCACACACTTTGCCTTTTTCCTCTCGTATTCTCTCTTTCAAGCCCCTAGAACTTACCAAGAATACCAAGCAGCGTAATAATCAATTTTGGAATCTGACTTTTTTTTTTTTCAGACCTCTAACACTCTGGAAACAAGGTTAGAGAAAGAAACTTGAATAAAACTCGAAGAAGAAAACCTAGAAAAATAAGGAAAGTTGCAAAAACCCTATTCTAAAACACAAAAATGCCCAAACCTCATAGCAAACGTTGGAATTTGGCCCTAAGAGGGTGGTGCCCACAGTTAAACTGTGGGTTATGCTCAAAACGTCGTTTCCCTTCAGAAAAGCTTGGCCACGAAGGCTAATTCAACAAAAACAAGTTTTTTTACTGTTCACTGTTTTGCCTTTTTTTTTTTTTTTTTTTTTTTTTCTTGAAGTTTCTTTTCTTTCTTGATGTTCCTTTCTTGATTTTCAGAAACAAAGACAATGAGCAAGTAACCAAGACTTCGAATTTAGAAACACAAGAAACCCTAATTCAAGATTCTAGGGTTTGGCCAATTGAAAGCTTAACAAGAAACGAAATTGAAAGCAAGAAAACAAAATTGAAGACAAGACTCAAGAAACGGAGAAGAAGACTCAAGACACGAAATTAAAAGAACAAGAACGGAATCAAGACACAACCAAGAAAACGAATTGGAAGCATGACACAATCAAGAACGAAGAAAGGAATTAAAACCTAGACCTAGACTCAAGAAATTAACCAAGAAAAACAAGAAAAGGATAGACAAACCTGATAAACCTAAGCTCTGATTACCAACTGATACGAACCTAGTCAACATGTGACGCGACCCAACACCAAGATTGGTAAAACAAACCCAAGATCTTTCAAGAATGGATGGAACCGCGACCCTTTGCCTAGCAAGACAAGAACCTTGGTATGGTGAAGACGCCACAAACGGGGATGGAAATCCGCTTGATAAGTCAAGGTTGAACGCCACAAGGAATCCCTTGATAAGTTCGAAAGAGTCTCTTGGAGAACTCAAGGAGAATAATCTCACAATTTAATTTCAGAATTGTCTAACTTTATTATCACAAAAAGTGCCTTATATAGGCAATAACAAATAAGTATCCTGCTTGGAAAAGGACTCCTAAACCCTAGCCCAAGTAGGAAAACGTGAATAGTAACTAGGTCGAAGGAAACAAACTTGGAGACCAAGAAAAGACTCCTATTAACTATTCACGTGAATAGTGACGTGAATAGTAACTAAAAAGGAAGCAAACTTGCAGCCCAAGAAAAGCTCCTTTCTAGTGTGAACACCTAATCTTGTAGCCCAAGAAAGTCTCTCTCCTAGTGTGAACACCTAAATTCATCCATAGGAAATTAAACTAAAACTGAAAACTAAAACTAGGATAAAATTACAAAGAAATCAAATCTTGACTAAATCTTCAAATCTTCTTGAAACTTCTTGAAGAATCTTGAAGTTCTTGAATCTTGAAAATAGAATCTTGACTTGAATCTTTGCTGGAAAATTCATCCAAATGGTGCAATGAATGTGGATGGCTGGTTCGCATCATTATTTATGAAGAAGAAGGATGGTACCTTGATATTTTGTATTGACTATCTTGGTTTGAACCAAGTGACCATTAAGAATAAGTATCATTTGCCACTGATTGACGAGTTGTTTGATCAGCTTAAGGAAGCCAAAGTCTACTCTAAGTTTGACTTGAGGCAGGGGTATTATCAGCTTCGAATTCGTACGGAGGATGTTCTAAAGTCTGCTTTCAGGACTCGGTACAGGCATTATGAATTTGAAGTTATGCCTTTCGGACTGACTAATGCACCGGCAGCATTCATAGATCTTATGCATCGAGTCTTTCAGCCATACTTGGACCAGTTCGTGGTAATCTTTATTGATGATATCTTGGTTTATTCTAAGTCTGAATTAGAGCACGAGCAACATCTACGGCTTGTCTTACAAAAGCTGTAGGAGCATCAGTTGTTTGCAAAGTTTAGCAAATGTGAATTTTGGCTGCAACGAATATCTTTTCTTGGCCATGTGATTACACATAGTAGTATTTTAGTAGATCCTACTAAGATTGAAATGGTGATGTCTTGAAAAAGGCCGGAGAATATTTCGGAGGTTCGTAGCTTCCTTGGCATGGCAGGTTATTACCGTAGGTTTGTGAAGGACTTTTCTAAGATTGTAGGGCCACTTTCTAAGTTAACTCAAAAACGAACCAGCTTTACTTGGGATGAGAAATGTGAGAGTGGGTTTCAGGAGTTGAAAAAGAGGTTGACTACCGCTTCATTACTTGCTCTACTAGAGGGAACCGATAATATGGTTATCTATAGCGATGCATCCAAGGAGGGCTTGGGTTGTGTACTTATGCAAAATGGTCGGGTTATTGCCTATGCTTCTAAAAAGTTGAAGCTGTATGAGGTGAATTATCCGACTCATGATCTTGAGTTGGCAGTCGTTGTATTCGCACTGAAAAAGTGGCGTCATTATATGTGGGGCAGTAAGTTCGAGATTTTCACTGATCATAAAAGTCTGAAGTATTTTTTCTCACAGAAGGAGTTGAATATGTATCAACGGAGGTGGATGGAACTTCTCGGATATTATAATTGTTCTATCAATTATCTGTTTGGGAAGACAAATGTGGTAGCAGACGCTCTTAGCCATAAGGCGAGTATTTCTTGTTTGGCTGTTAAAAAGTGGGAAGTTCTTGAGGAATTCAGTTATTGGATACCGGAATTAACTCAGGTTGGGGTGATGTGGTAGCATACACTCTTAGCCGTAAGACGAGTATTTCTTGTTTGGCTGTTAAAAAGTGGGAAGTTCTTGAGGAATTCAGTTATTGGATACTGGAATTGACTCAGGTTGGGGTGTTGTGTTCACATCTCCGTATTCAACCTTTATTGCTGTCTCAAATCGGAGAAGCTCAACAACTTGATTCAAAACTTCAGAAGATCAAGGATCATATCACAGATGATCAATCTAATTTCAAACTACATGAAGATGGTATTCTTCAGTTTCGGAACAGGGTTTGTGTTCCAGATGAACCGGGTTTGAGGAGAGGTATTCTGGAGGAGGCTCATAATTCTAAGTACACCATTCATCCCGTTGGAAACAAGATGTATCGGGATTTGAAGCAATATTATTGGTGGAATAACATGAAAAGGAAGGTTGCACAGTTTGTATCCAAATGTTTAACTTGTCAGCGAGTAAAGGCCGAACATCAACGACCCGCAGGGTTACTTCAGTCGTTGGCAATACCAGAGTGGAAGTGGGAGCATATTACGATGGACTTCGTCACTGGTTTGCCTAGAACACTGAGAGTTAACGATGCAGTTTGGGTTGTTGTGGACCATTTGACGAAGACCGCTCATTTTATTCCGATGAGGATGGGAAATGAGGTTGCAAAGTTGACGGATCTTTATTTGGATCAGATTGTTAGACTTCACGGGATTCCATCTAGTATTGTCTCAGATCGAGATCCTCGATTTACTTCTCGATTGTGGGAGAAACTTCAGGAAACTTTGGGTACTCAGTTAAACTTCAGCACAACGTATCATCCACATACTGACGGTCAGTCTGAGAGAACTATTCAGATTCTGGAAGATATGCTCAGGGCTTATGTTCTGGACTTTGGGAAGAATTGGGAGAAACATCTACCACTTGCCGAGTTTGCCTATAATAATAGTTATCAAGCGACTATTGGGATGGCACCTTTTGCAACTCTTTGCGGCCGTAAGTACCGATCACCTTTGTATTGGGATGAAGTAGGGGAGATGAAGGCTATTGATCCGACTATCATGCCAGAGCTTTTAAAGAAGATTGAGAATGTTCAGTTGATCAGACAGAGAATGCTTACAGCGCAGAGCAGATACAAGAGTTATGTTGATAAGCGACGTCGAGATTTGGAATTTGCAGTCGGGGATCGGGTTTTCTTGAAATTGTCTCCTCGAAAGGGGTTTGCTCGCTATGGTAAAGGTAGTAAGCTGAGTCCGAGGTTTGCAGGGCCGTTTGAGATTATCGACAGGGTTGGCAAGTTAGTATATCGGTTGGCTTTACCGGAGAACTTCTTTAATGTTCATGATGTTTTTCACATGTCTAATTTGCGGAAATATAATCTGGATCCTTCTCATATTCTAGAGCCAGAGCCGTTACAGCTTCGTGAGAATCTGACTTATGATAAGAGGTCGATTCGCATTCTTGATCGATGGAACGGGAGTTGAGGTCGAAGAAGATTCCAATGGTCAAAGTGTTGTGGAAGTATCACGGGATTAAGGAAGCTACTTGGGAGAGAAAAGATCAGATGCAGTGGCAGTATCCAGATCTTTTCTGTTCAGCAAGTAAGAATTTCGAGGATGAAATTTCTTTAAGGAAGGGAGAATGTGAGACCCTAGATTTCGTCTTTGTCTCGATTTGTATGATTTGACCTGTTTATGTGTTATATGAGTTAGAATGTGCTAATTTTGTGATTTATATTCCTATTACGTGCTAAGTGTGCATCCATGAAATTTTTATCAAAATCGGCATCAGAAATTTTATCGACGGTTTTTGTGAAGTATTTTGAACACACGTCTGCAAAAATTTTTACACGGGTGTTTTAAACATTTTAAAACCTAGTTCTCATATATTAATAGACTCGTGTCTGATTAAAATGGATTTTGAATTAGATTAGGAATTTTAAAGGTTTTTACACCTTCTTTTGCGAAAATTGAGTTTTTAACCGAGTCGTGTAAAAATGTTTACATGTGAAATTCCTTGTCAATTGAAAATATATGATACTTAAAATAGTCTAGGAGTTAATTGCATGTTGGTGAGCAAAATAGTCAAGAAATAGAATTAAAAGACTAAAAATACAATAAAAATACTAAGTATTCACCTTTGACTTTTTATATTTTTGTTGACCTTGAGCTTATAAACATCAACACATATTAGAAAAGCACAAAAATACCTAAAACCACACACATATTTCCGTGGCCTTGGAGGAGAAAATAGAAGTCATTTTCAAAATATTTTCAAAGCAATTTTACCTTAGAAAACCTAGTTTTTGTCCGTAGTTTTGCAAACCGAGCTAGATTCCACTTGTTGGGCGCTCATTGCATGCATTCCTAGGCTTATTTCTGATCAAAGGTGAGAGAAAAATTCTAGATCTCAAAATGTTATTTTTATGTCAATTCATATAATTGAATTTTTAGCTGTTGAATTGTTGAATTGATGTTAGAATATTTCTCAGTAGATGCTAAGGATCATTTATATGAGTTTATAGCTGTTTTGAACCGTTGTAGTATGTATTTCTATTTTTTGGGTATTAAAATTGAGTTATTGGCTTGTTGTTGATTTAATGGAGTTGTGGTGGTTGGAATTGATTGATGCTAGTTTCTAAAAGTTTGTTAAATACGTGGTAGTAATGTTGTAATGCCAAAATTTTGATTGTGATGTCATAATGAAAGTCCAAAAATTTCAGCCATGGTGCATTGAGGTTTTAGGGTTGTTGGGCTTGTATTGGATGGATTGTGGTTGGTTTCCGAGGGGACTAATGTAGTTGCTTGAGTGGGTGAGTGATAGAAACTGGTTTGGAGGTTATTGGATTAGTAGATTGTAAGTTATGACTTTTAGAAGTTTGAGTAGTTTTTCTTTAAATGTTGAAATAATGTCTTTAGTTGTTTGGGTGGTGTTTGAGTGGTTGAACCATGAGTTGTTGTTGGTTAGATTCGGGTTTGGTTGTATGGTTTAATGCATATTGAGTTGGGTGGCCTACTTTATCATCTAACTTAGTTGTTAGTTGTTTATTTAATTAATTGATGTTATGCTGTTGAAATGATATTAATTGATTGATTATTGATGAAGCCGGGAGACAGGCAACCTACTTTTGTTGTCCTCTTGTGATATGAATGATTATTACTATTGTCATGAGTCTTGGTATGTGTGTGCCACCTCTCGGGCAGTGTTGGGCTATCGGGTTGATAACGGCATGACTATCATAAACTACCCCCAACTCACATGGGCGGAGGTGCCATGGAGGGAGGGGCTAGTGAGGTACCTCGGGTGTGTGGGTAATGGGGAGTTATAAGAAGATGGTTGAGATCATGATGGCGTTTGGAGCTACACCAATTAGAGTACCCTTATTGATTGGTTATTATTATTGTTGTGCTTATATTGTTATTGATGTTGATTATGTGTTTACTGGTCAAAGGATAATTTCCAAGGAGTATAGTAAATACTTAAAAGATTTATCGAATCCTCACTGGACTTGTTTTATATAAGCTCACTCTCATTTGTTATATGCATACAGGTGTTATTGAACAGGACTACGGGTATGTGCCTTAGGAGACCGAGAATGTGACTTTTGTTGAAGAGTCTTATGTGCCAGAGTCATATCCTGATGCTTAGCTGGAATGTTTTATACTATTTTGTAGTATGACTTATGTTGTAGAGTTTCAAGTTTTAAAGATTGTATTGTATAAACTGATTTAAAGATAGTAAAAGTGTTATACTAGTTTTGTTGTCTTACTTTTGGATTTAAATAAGTTGTTAAGCTAGTATAATATGTAATGTATATATATGGTTTTACTTAGTGATGTATGATGTTGTAACGGAGGCATATAACTTATGGATGAAATGATGAAAGAATGTTTAATATATGGATGTGGTTGCGTTGTTGATTGTTAACCTAGTTGTGGAGTTGTTGTAAGAAGTTCTAAAGGGTTGGTTTAGACCCCTGATGTCTGTGTCCCTGTCGTTATACTGTCGAAATTCCGTTGCGTCCTGACTGATCATAGGTGGGGTCGAGTTAGGGCATTACATAAACTATTGTCCCATAAACATGGAAAACTTCATCCGTTTTCCCTAAAAATTATGTCCGGGTTTGGTATTGGGTTGTGATTAGATTGGTTCATAGAGTTTCCGGTCTCGTGCTGGGCCAGGATGTTACAAGTGGTATCAGAGCTTAGTTAGCTCATAAGCCGGGACAGGGTCCTCAGTCTGTCAGGTAGCAACCCTTGAATGTGTACTTATTAAGTGTGTCTTGAGAAAGTGTGTGCTTGTATGAGAGATTGTATGTCTTGAATTGAATGTGTGCACCTATGTGAAATACTTGCATGATATATGCTAAGTTTGTGTTATGTGCAAAAAAGTGACTATTCGTGAATTGAAATGACTTCTCATGAATCGAATTGACCTCGTGAATCGAATCGACCTCGTGAATTGTTAGTTGCTTGAATTATTGCTTGTAATATGTGTATTGGAATGTCTTGAATTGGTTGTGCCATGATTTAGATTGGTTATGTTGCGATTGAATTGATTGTCATGCTTGAATGACTTTGTTAATTAAACTGTTTTATAAACTCTTTAGTAAACATGCTTGCATAATAGTTTAAAGCATATATGTATAAATGTGATATCTTGTCATTCATTCATGGTCGTTGAAATGGTAAGAAAGACTTCTTCCTCCCTTGAAGAGAAGTGGTTAGTAGCAGGCCTCCAAGTTATGTGGATTAGCGGGAATGAGAAATATTTGGTTAGGCCTTTATTTGGGAGTTGGTGTTTGTCCTTGGAGTTCGGTTATTGGAATTTCTCTAAGACCATCCTCTGTGCTTACCAATTATAAAAGAGTAGCTTTCTTTTGGGGTTGTATTTGGTTGTTCTCTAGAGCATTCTTTGGTTTTCTTATTGGGTATTCTTTGGTATTCTCATGTTGGCACTTCTCGGTGGGCTTAGTATTTGGGAATTTCTAACAAGCTTATCATGTGGTATTATTTTTGGTATTCGCACTCTGATCTCTTTATTGGTATTATCTCACCGCTTTTAGTTAGGATTTTATTCTTCTTTGGTATTCGTACCAGCGAGATTCTTATTGGACTTCTATACGGTATCATCTATTGTATTCAAGCTCAGTCTCTTATTGGTAATCTCTACAATACCTTTTCTTTGGTCTTTATTGGTATTTTCTCGGCACTCTTGGTTGGGGTTTCTATTCAGGTTTTCCTACGAGCATTCTTATACAGTGTCTCGCTCAGCAACTGATGAAGATTAGTCAGAGTTGGAATTCAGATGATGCTGAGTTCTAGTGGAAGAAGAATTGCGAGGGCGCAATTGTTTTAAGGGGGGAATAATGTGATACCCCGAACCCGGCATGCATTTAATAGCATTTAATTGCATTTAGTTAATTGTCACCTTAAATGATAGCATTGAATTTCATGTTTATTTTTAGTTAAACATTCATTTCTAGTAATAATTTCTTATTTCTTCAAAACTATTCAAATGATATTTGAATTGATTACTTTAAACGAATGTTAATTATTTTTATTATTTATACTACTCGGTTTTATTTTCTTGCATTTAAATACTCGGTTTTCAATTAAATGAGAAAAGTAACTCCGAGTCGGAGTAAGTTTTAAACTATTCTACTATTCTACTTTTCAAAAATTATATTTTTATATTATTCTTTATCATACTTATCGTAATCGTTTATTGACCGTTTGATCGTAATGCATCGAAAATAAAAGTTAGAGAAATATTTCTCGAACATAGTGAATAGTAGTTCTAGTTTAATTTAGTTAGTTTTAGTTGTTTTATCATTTAATTGCATTGTTTTAACTTGGAATAGATTAAATGCTATCAAATTAGTATATTTGACCATATTAACTTAGGATTTTGACTTTGTAAAATGACCAAAATGCCCTTGTCATCTTTTATAAATAAAACAATGCAAAAATCAAAACAAAACAAAAGCCAAAATGCCCAAAATGTTCCCCCCAAACCCATGAGCTTGCTTGAGCCAAGGAGAAAGATTTTTCTTCAATTTTTGCCTACAATTATGCTTGGAATTGCTCAAGGATCATGGCTAGGGTTCTTACAAGTCGTCTCCTTCAATCTCTGTGAGGGTTTTCACATTTTTGTGCATTTTTATTGGAATTTGATTTATGTTTCAAATTTTCATATTTGATATATATTGTGTTATAATGCCTATAATTGCTTGATATAGCTTCCTTTGAGTTCGTAGAGCATTGTTTGATAGTTATTTAGAGATTTTTATGGCTAGAAATGTGAATTGAAATTGGGGAAGAATAATGAATAGTTATTTTGAATAGTAAAACCCTAGATTTTTGGATTTTCTATCTGAGTTGTGATTTCTTGATTTGGTTAGGTGCCATTAGTGTTAGAAAGATTAAAAACACAATAAAAACGGATTGGCCTTTGTTAAAATTGAGAAATAGGCAATGAAACGTAAAGGAGCCGTTTGACCAAGTGTTGACTGTGCTCGAATTGAGTTGGGGTTTTGACTTGTGAGTGCATGGAAGCACTTTTGTCACTGTTGCGACATTGATTGAGTGACTGGTTAGCATAGTTGTAGTTCAAATGCAGTAGGTGGACTTTCGGACTTCGATTGTGAAAGTTAAGTTTTGTGCCATCGAAACGTGTCTTGTAGTGCCTAAGTGAGAGTAGTGAAGACGGTTTTCCAATTCTGTAGCTCGTTTGCTCGCAAATGCCTTTGAAAGTAAGAGATTGAATAGTGTTATTTGTAGTTTTCCTTGTTTGAACTACTATTGCTTGTCTAACTGTTGTTCGTGTTACTAATGATTTATTATTAATGCTTGATATCTCGTGTATTGCTACTAATCCACACTTTCGTGATATCGCTCGTTTATTGCTTGTATCTCGTATTGCATTGCATAGTGTCAGGTATAACGCCCCGATCCCTCCCGAGACCGGAGGCTCTAAAAACCAAGCTATTCTCAACCCAATCTCAAATCTAGGCACAGATTTTTAGAAAAAACGGACAGAGTCTCCCCTGTATCATGGACATTCTGAAAACCTGTAAGCAACCAATAAAGCCACAAAACAACCTAGAACTCCAATTCTAGTTAAAGACTCAAACTTTAAGGCTATCCAAGCCTTAAAACATTCAAACAGTGAGAATCATGCAAGCATGCGTTCACAATATATTTTTTTTACAAAACCGCTTATCATGCCACTCCATGATAGCCTTTAAACATTCTTAGGAATTGAAAACAACCATACAACCGATCATTCACTCCCAAGCATGCAAAGTAGCTAAGAGCATAAACATAAGTTATTACATGCCACAGATACATATCATACACTACCTTCAAACTTACAACTAAACAATATATATATGAACCCATAGGCTCCAGAATAGGACATAAGTAATACAAACAGATTTTTCATATAACCAACAGGAAACACATCCACCTCCAGCAAGTATCACACAGAAACTAAGGCAACTCCTCCTCCAATTTCACCTCCTGAAATATGTTAGCGAGGTATGAGCAACCACTATTGCCCAGTGAGGGATAAAGACTACTCGGGACGTGCAATGCAACAATTATAGCAGTTAAGCAAGAAGGCAAGTAAAGTACATTTGAAACAGTAAATAACTACACATATCAAAGGATATGATACACTTAACCCCAATACTCCAGAATTCTCTTATCTTTGATCATGAACCACGATCCACGAACCACGATCAATGTGCCGGCATAACCCCAATCACTCCAGTGGGTGTACTCTGGATGTACCCCGATAATCCTACGACCCAACACCCCCTGGCAATCTCCGGACTAGGCGAGTGAGGGACTAGGGCACGGAGATCGAATATCCACTGGCAAGCCCGCCGCCGTCCAGCCGATATTCAATACAAGCGTGCCTGACACTATGGTTGCGCAACCACTATGCAATGTACTTAACAATGACAATATAATATCAATAATAGAAGCAATAACACATAAGAGGATCAAAAAAGTAGGTTGTCCTCGAAACAATTGGAAAATAAACAATTTCATATAACAATTAAGCAAATTACAAAGGGGCATAATCAAGATTCACATAGAACTATAACAAAAGCTCCAAAACATCATGAAAATACATTTAAACACACAATGAGTCATGTCAAGGTCCTAGAAGCGTGAGACAATCAAAATTGTACTTAAACCCTTTGTAACTCAACTCGTTTTCCTTCCAAACTCATGTTACAATTCTAGATTCGTGAGTAGTCTATTACATGCTCCTAGTTAACCCCTTAGGCACCCTTAGGACCGTCAAAGTCACCCAATTACCCGCATTTAGCCTAAAAGCCCCATTTTCTCCCTTATGACTTTGTACTACACGTATGTCACTGAAACGGAAGTTAGCAAGGCTTAACTAGAGTCTACTTAGCCTAGGAATACCAAAAGTGAAGGCCAATTCAACCCGGATTCGCGATAACCCCAAAACCCTTTTCTAAAAGTCGGCTATTTCATACTTTTGATAGGTTATGGATAATTAAACCCTACGGGGAATTTACACTACTTTCATTAACATCTAAAGTATCTATTAGAACCATTAATTCAAGCTATAAGGTTCGAATACGCAAAACACTAGTTTTCCCGTCACTATTCATGCTATACGATCAACAAGCAATTTCAACCGTTTAAACTATGAAACAATAGCATAAATTAGGTCTCTACTACTTATATACAACATACATAAGCATATTTAAGCATTACATAAGCATTTGATAGTAAATCTAAGAATTCAAGAAAATTGTCACTTTTTTTAAATGCAAAAATAGGCATAAAATCCCTCACGTATTGCGCATAGGAGCTCCTAGGAGGCTAGTAAACACCCTAAACCACTTGCACCTAGCTTGGCTTAGCTTGGAATGAGGATTTGTTGAGCAAAAATCTCTCATTCTCCTCCTATGTTGATTTTTGGCCCTGCTACAGTGTTTTCAGCTTTTGCACTCTTTTTTTTTTGTGTTTTTATGCGTTATAAAGTGTTCTGTGAGTATATATTAAGTTGGGGTTATGTTTGGGTGCACATATTGACTATTAAAAGGAGTTTAGCTAGTAGAAACAAGTCCTAATTGTGCAATTAATGTTAGCTAATTAAAACACCTAATTTAGTTACGTAACACTATTCATTAGTTTTAACAAATCATTTTCTAAACGGATGCTCCTATCGCTTTTAGCTCAAATGCACATTTTTTTCATTCCTAATACGATTAATATGATTTAAGAAAAATGCTAATTCGAAGTAATTAAGTGGTTGAAAAGCGTGATGAATAGTAACCACATAAGCAACAAGCAATGCATAGTGAAAATGCGCAAATAGTAGATGCAACAGTAAATAAATGTACAGTGAAGTTCTCAGGCATCACATCAGGCGCGTGAGTGATGGGCCTCTCTAGGCATTCTCGGGCTGCCATGGTTGGTTTGCTCTAGCTCCGTGTCCTATTCTCATTCTCACTAGGGATGCCGCCCTGGGTGATTTGGGTCGTAGATGTGTCGGGGTACATCCGGAGTACACCTAGTGGAAGTTATAAGGTGGATGCGCATTGTCACGCCCCAACTCGACCCCACATACAATCAGTTAAGACGTAACGGAATTTCGACAGTATAACAATAGTAACTTAGATACCGAGGCTCTAAACCAACCTCTTTGTAACTTATACAACCAACATCAAAATCAACGACAACTCCACAACCAATTCAACAATAAACATCACAACCATTTCAACTATATTAACAACCATTTAACATTTCATTCGCTAGTTACACGCCTTCGTTCCAACATCAAACCATAGGCTATAACATACATCTCAAAATAGATTATAAACTAATCTAGCAACCTAATCATGTTCAAAAGAAAAGCTACTAAACTAACAATATACATAAGTCTTATACAATATAACATATTACAACAACTAAGACAAACTCATGGCAACGACTCCGGCACATAAGACTCATCCACATAAAGGACATTCTCAGCTTCATGAGGCACGTACCCGTAATCCTGTTCAGTATCACCTGTATGCATATAAAAAATGAGATTGAGCTTATATAAAACAAGTCCAGTGAGGATTCGATATATTTTTTAAAAGTATTTACTATACTCCTTGAAAATCATCCTATGAGCAATAAACACATAATAAACATCAATAACAATATAAGCACAACAATAATAATAACCAATCAATAATGATACTCTAGTTGGTGTAGCTCCAAATGCCATCACGATCTCAACCATCTTCTTATAACTCCCCATTACTCACGCATCCGAGGTACCTCACTAGCCCCTCCCTTCATGGCACCTCTGCCCATGCGAGCTGAGGGGTAGTCTATGATAGTCATGTTGTTATTAACCCAAAGTCCAATGTTGCCCGAGAGGTGGCACACACATACCAAGACTCATGACAATAATAATAATCATTCATATCACAGGAGGACAACAAAGTAGGGGTTGCCTATCTCCCGACTTCATCAATAATCAATCAGTTAACATCATTTCAACAACATAACATCAAATAATCAATTAACAACTCAATAACTAAGTTAGATAACAAAGTAGGTCATCCAACTTAACATGCATTAATCCACTCAACCAAACCCGAATCTAACCAATAACAATCCATGGTTCAACCACTCAAACACCACCCAAACAACTAAAGACATTATTTCAACATTTAAAGAAAAACTACTCAAACTTCTAAAAGTCATAACTTATAATCTACTAATCCAATTACCTCCAAACCAGTTTCTATCACTCACTCACTCAAGCAACTACATTAGCCCTATCGGAAACCAACCACAATCCATCCAAAACTAGCCCAACAACCCTAAAACCTCAATGCACCATGGCTGAAATTTTTGGACTTTCACCACGACATCACAATCAAAATTTCGGCATTACAACTTTACTATCACGTATTTAACAAACTTTTAGAAGCTAACAGCAATCAATTCCAACCACCACAACTCCATTAAATCAACAACAAGTCAATAACTCAATTTTAATACCCGAAAAAAAGAAATACATGGTACAACCGTTCAAAACTTATATAAACACATATAAATAATCCTTAGCATCTACTGAGTAATATTCTAACATCAATTCAACATTTCAACTGCTAAAAATTTAATTATATGAATTGACATAAAAATAGCATTTTGAGATCTAGAATTTTTCTCTCACCTTTGATGCAAACTAAGGTTAGAAATAGGTAGAATGGATGCCCAACAAGCAATTTCAAGCTTTGAATGAAATGATTTGAACTTGAATTGCAAAATCTATGAGAAAATCACTTGAAAACCTAAGGAAAATGCCTTCTCTTTGCTTCCCTTGGCATTTTCGGTTATGTAGGTGTTTTTGGAGGTGTTTTTGTGCTATTTTAGTGTGTGTTGATGATATAAGCTCAAGGTCAACAAAAATAATAAAAGTCAAAGTTGATTTTCTAGTCTTTTAATTAGTATTTTTAGTCTTTTAATTATTTTTCTTGACTATTTTGCTCACCAACATGCATTTAACACTTAGACTATTTTTAGGTAGTTTATTTTAGGTGACAACAATTTTCATTTGAATACATTAACACACAAATCGGTTAAAAACTCGATTTTTGTAAAAGATGGTGAAAAGTCATATTATTTGTTTTCAAATATCTTTTGAATGCACAATTAATCTAAAATCATTTAATACCACATATAAATACATTTATTTTAATATATACTAGGTCAATGAAAGTCAATGCAAGAATCGGCTTTAGTAGAAATCACTATTTAGCTCAAAAATGCTACTTTTTCGCCTGAAAAGTCTATTTAAATTCCTATTCTGTTTCAGAATCAATTTTTATCAAATATGGGTCTATTAATAACATAGGACTAGGTTTTCAAACCCTAAAAACACCCGTGTCAAAATTTTAGCGGACATGCGTTCAAAATACTATTCACAAAAATCGACGATAAAATTTCTGATGCCGATTTTGATAAAAATTTCATGAATGCACACATAGCATGTAATAGGAATATAAATCACAAAACTAGCGCATTCTAACTCATATAACACATAAACAGGTCAAAACACGCAATTCTATGCAAAGGTAAAATCTGGGGTTTCACATTCTCCCCCCCCCTTAAAGAAATTGCATACGCGCAATTCTCGAACTAACAGACAATTAAATCCTCAATCGTTATACTTAACAATACTTCTTTTAGTTCCTATTTATCTCTTAGGATGACACCTAAACAAAGACCTTAATTGAAATAAACTTCGTTGACTGCAAGTTGATGATCATAATTCCATGACAATCTTCAATTCATAATTCTCTCCCACCTAACATCATATTGCATATGAAAGAAATTGCAACTCCAAGGTCTTAGCATGATACCACTACTTATCAATCATCCCCTACTACACAAAAGAGCTCTATGAACACCCCGATGGTTTAAAAACTCATTCACGATAATATGAATAATTACTGATCAAGGGAATAACTCAAAAGTAACATTGGTCAGAATATGGCTCTTATGAAATTTACAAGGAAATAAGAATATGGAAAGTCATATTCGAGCCAACAATCAATTGAACAAGAGATCAAACAGGTTAGAGAATCAAGAGCCTAATAGCTTAATAAGGAAGCATGATAACTAAGATAAGAAATGTCTCAACACCTATCAGTTAAATAAGTACGAACAAAGGATGATGACGAGTCAAAACAGTGTTGAGTATGTTGAACAAAAATTCCTGAACAAGTAGACATTTCAATTCTCGATGATTGTTCAAGGTACCAATAAGTAAGTTGTACTTGGGGCGAAATGAAATTAAGAAATAAGAGATGATTAATTCAATAGAAAACATGAGTGACAATATAATGAGTATCTCAGCACGCAATAACCAATGAAATATAAATAAGAAATGATAGTGTTGAGTATATTGAATGAGCAATTACAAGCAAAGTAATAGCTCAGGATTTAATAATAAAACAATAGGATTAACAGGGATCAACAAGAATGACAATGATGTACTTAGGTAGGGAGTACATCAAACAAGTGAAATCGAATAAGTAAAATGGTATACCAAAGGAAAAATTACTTTCAAATGAATAGTAATAGGATGAAATGAAATATTAAAATCAATGGCTGGAGATATAGAATGAAATATAGAAGTCTCAAACCTTAACTTCAGTAAGCGATATTGCTATAAGAGGCAAGTATGAATGTTAAGAATAGAAACAATGTCAAATGAGTATAGGATCCATTAATCCAATAAGCAAAACTTTCAAGAAACAATTGATATGCTAGAAAAATGTAACTCTCTCTCAAACAAGTGAGAATAGAGTAGAAAAAAATAATAAGATCAATAGAATAGGAAGCACAAAAGGGATATCCTATCTACAGACTTAAACACCAAGAAGTCAAATCCTACAATCTATCTCTCTTCAAAACAAGACACTAAGGAGATCTAGAGAACGTGAGGAGTCATACAATCGCTCCAAAATTTATATTTCGCACCAGACCAATCACTAAACAAGATAAATCACCAATTACCCAACAAGATTAACTGATGAAGACTCCAAAATCTGATAACCCAATACAGATTCATACTAATCCATTATAACACAAGAGAATCCCCAATCAACAATTTAGAAAGTCATACCACCTAGAACTCAAAAGCTCGATGTAGGCAAGTAAATGTTCAGCCACCAAAATGCATTCTTATTACCTCAAATAATTCTATCTCCCAACAGTTACATCTTCAAATAAAGTAACTTTAGTCAGGAATGACTTCAATTGTCTCCAAGGTTTAAAGATCAAAACTCCAAAATATCCATTAATAATATAGCAATCCCAAATAGTATAAATATTCACATGTTATACCACACTTCATTCCATTCACAAATATATATCACTAATTCCTCAAATAAATTCATTCTAAAATAACTTCAAGAAAGTATAATCTGAGTTGAGACTCCAAAAGTGAATGATCACAACCCCAAGAAAACCTCAACTTATGATCCTTTCCAAGTAATAACATGTTAAACATGGCAAGAAAAGTAATTATAATCGTCAAGATACATTGTTATATCCTCGAACAACTTCATTTTCGCTAAAAGAACATCAAGAACAGATCCATTAAACTGAGACTAAAATCCATAAGCATAATAATCAAGATCTCAATGATAAACTAACAGAATAATAATAACTCAAAATCACAGCCTACCTCTGGTTCCAAAAGGTCTTGCAGCTCCCTTGGCATTAAATGGTCACTCACGAGTTAAACATGTATGCAACTATATCATATAAAAGACAAGTACAATGTAATACGCAATTATCATACAATGCAACACTATCACATAACGCACAACTCAGCACATAGGAAGCAAATATCACCTAAGCTGGTTACATCACGTAAACAAGTTATAAGCAATTAAAGTCACATAAGCAACAAACTTCACATAAGACAAGTTGATCACATAACTCACATTAGTCACTTAAAGTACATTGAGCTCCTAAAGCACATTGTTTCACATAAGCTAGTTATAAACAATTAAAACCACGTAAACAACTAACTTCACACAAGACACTTCGATCACATAAAACACATTTATGACATAATACACATTAATCACATAATGCACATTAATTACAACACATTGAGTACATAAGGCACATTGTCACATAAAGCATATTGACTACCTTAATTCACTTAACACATAAAGCATATTGATCACTTAGAAAGTTAGTCACATAAGTAAATTAATCACATAAACATATAAACATATAATTCTCTTTACACTTAGTACATGCATTCATGCCAAGACACTATCCACATTCCGAGGACACCCCGGCTAACAGCTAAACATGCGCTCTGATACCACTTAATGTCATGCCCTAACTCGACCCCACTTACAATCAGTTAGGACGCAACGGAATTTTGGCAGTATAACAATAGTAACTTGGATACCGAGGCTCTAAACCAACCTCTTTGTAACTTATACAACCAGCATCAAAATCAATAACAACTCTACAACCAATTCAACAATAAACATCACAACCATTTCAACTATATTAACAACCATTCAACATTTCATTCGCTAGTTATACGCCTCCGTTCCAACATCAAACCATAGGCTATAACATACATCTCAAAATAGATTATAAACCAATTTAGCAACCTAATCATGTTCAAAAGAAAGGATACTAAACTAGCAATAGACATAAGTCTTATAATTGAGTAAGTTATACAATATAACATATTACAACAACTAAGACAAACTCATGGCAATGACTCCGGCACATAAGACTCATCCATATAAAGCACATTCTCAGCTTCCTAAGGCACGTATCCGTAATCCTATTTAGTATCACCTGTATGCATATAACGAATGAGAATGAGCTTATACAAAACAAGCCCAATAAGGATTCGATAGATCTTTTAAAAGTATTTACTATACTCCTTGGAAATCATCCTATGAGCAGTAAACACATAATAAACATCAATAACAATATAAGCACAACAATAATAATAACCAATCAATAAGGATACTCTAGTTGGTGTAGCTCCAAACGCTATCACGATCTCAACCATCTTCTTATAACTCTCCATTACTCACATACCCTAGGTACCTCACTAGCACCTCCCTCAATGACACCTCCGCCCATGCGAGCTGGGGGGTAGTCTATGATAGTCATGTCGTTATCAACCCGACAGCCTAACGCTGTCCGAGAGGTGGCACACACATACCAAGACTCATGACAATAATAATAATCATTCATATCACAAGAGGACAACCAAGTAGGTTGCCTATCTCCCGGCTTCATTAATAATCAATCAGTTCACATCATTTCAACAACATAACATCAGATAATCGATTAACAACTCAACAACTAAGTTAGATAACAAAGTAGGTCATCCAACTTAACATGCATTAATCCACTCAACCAAACCCGAATCTAACCAATAACAACCTATGGTTCAACCACTCAAACACCACCCAAATAACTAAAGACATTATTTTAACATTTAAAGAAAAACTACTCAAACTTCTAAAAGTCATAACTTACAATTTACTAATCCAATTACCTCCAAACCTGTTTCTATCACTCACCCACTCAAGAAACTACATTAGCCCCCTCGGAAACCAACAACAATCCATCCAAAACAAGCCCAACAACCCTAAAACCTCAATGCACCATGGTTGAAATTTTTGGACTTTCACAACGATATCACAATCAAAATTTCGGCATTACAACATTACTACCACGTATTTAACAAACGTTTAGAGCTAACAGCAATCAATTCCAACCACCACAATTCCATTAAATCAACAACAAGCCAATAACTCAATTTTAATACCCGAAAAATAGAAATACATGGTACAACCGTTCAAAACTTACATAAACACATATAAATGATCCTTAGCATCTACTGAGCAATATTCTAACATCAATTCAACATTTCAACAGCTAAAAATTCAATTATATGAATTGACATAAAAATAGTATTTTGAGATCTAGAATTTTTCTCACCTTTGATGCAAACTAAGGTTAGAATGGATGCCCAACAAGCAATTTCAAGTTTTGAATGAAATGATTTGAACTTGAATTGCAAAATCTATGGGAAAATCACTTGAAAACATTAGGAAAATGTCTTCTCTTTGCTTCCCTTGGCATTTTTGGTTATGTAGGTGTTTTTGGAGGTGTTTTTGTGCTACCTTAGTGTGTGTTGATGATATAAGCTCAAGGTTAACAAAAATAATAAAAGTCAATGTATATTTTCTAGTCTTTTAATTAGTATTTTTAGTCTTTTAACTGTTTTTCTTAACTATGTTTCTCACCAACATGCATTTAACACTTAGACTATTTTTAGATAGTTTATTTTAGGTGACAACAATTTTCATTTGCATGCATTAACACACGAATCGGTTAAAAACTCGATTTTTGCAAAAGATGGTGAAAAGTCATATTATTTGTTTTCAAATGTCTTTTGAATGCACAATTAATCTAAAATCATTTAATACCACATATAAATACATTTATATTAATATATACTAGGTCAATGGAAGTCAATGCAAGAATCGGGTTTAGCAGAAATTACCATTTAGCTCAAAAACGCTACTTTTTGCTCGAAAAGTCTATTTAAATTCCTATTCCGTTTCATAATTAATTTTTATCAAACATGTGTCTATTAATAACAGAGGACTAGGTTTTCAAACCCTAAAAACACCTATGTCAAAATTTTAGCGGACGTGCGTTCAAAATACTATTCACAAAAACCGACGATAAAATTTCTGATGCCGATTTTGATGAAAATTTCATGAATACACACATAGCATGTAATAGGAATATAAATCATAGAATTAGCGCATTCTAACTCATATAATACATAAATAGGTCAAAATACACAATTCTATGCAAAGGTAAAATCTGGGGTTTCACATGCACTTATTGTCATCGTTGTTAACATCAAGCTCGAGATTGATGTATTGCTTGTGGAATCGAATCGCTTGGTACATTGCTCGTATGAGTGAACCGTAACCTTCAAAGTGTGGTATAGCTTTGATTGGTTGTGTTAATGCTTTCTTTAGTTGTTTTTTTTTTTTTTATAATTCAGTAAAATTTTATTCAAAGAAAAAAAACACAAAGTACAAGTACAACTAAGGAAAACCAAATAAAGACAAAATACAAAATCAATGAAAAAGAAAGAACAAAAAGACAAAAAAACAAATGAATTACTAGTTAAAGTAATTCAGTAGCCCTCATCGCTCCAAAACATCACGATTGATATTTGTTCTTCAGTAAAGGCTTCTTCTATGAAAATACGTCTATTCCTCTCGATCCATATATGATAAACAGCAGCACAGAAAAAAGTTTTGAAAATCTGGACTTTGGAATCATAACTCCATATATCAATAGAGCTAGAAGTATCCAAAATTTTGGGAATAGTGAACAGTGAACAATCAATGGAAAGTGCCGACAATCCCTGTCTCCAGATTCTTCGAGTGAAGGAACATTCAAAAAATAAGTGCTCATTTGTTTCACAGCCCATGTAGCAAAAAACACAATTAGAATTATCCTGAATGCCTCAAGAAACAAGTCTGTACTTAGTTGTCAACTTATTCAAGATTGCAAGCCAAGTGATGAAACTACGTTTAGGGATGCAATTTTTAAACCAAATAAGCTTAAACCAATGAATCTTATCCCTTTTAACTCTAATGTTTTCCCAAGTCTTTTTGAAAGAGAACTTCCCATTAGAAACATGAGCCCAGTTGAAAGTATCATCATCATCATTAGGAGCTAAAATAACACCGGGGTGGAGATTTGCCAATGTAGGAGGGTGATGAGGCCAAATCCAATTATTGTTATAGATGATATCTGCAACTCTAGCATCAAAAGATGGATAGAAGGTGTCTATCCCATAAAGAGTACGAAGATTTCCTGAAAAATGCCAGTTATCATGCTAGAAAAAAGTAGAGATACCATTACCAATACAGTGAGTAATGAAGGTTTTAGCCAAACATCTGAGTTGCAAGATTTTTCTCCAAGTCCAGCTGCAATCTTTGGGGATAGAGAGGGTCCAAATGCATGTCTTTGATGTGGTTAGTCCAAACCCAATTCGCCCAAAGAGAATAACGAGATGAATAAAATCTCCAGAAAAGCTTCAAAAGAGTAGTTTTGTTTGTTTCCTCAATTTTCCGAATACCAAGGCCACTCTCATCAATTGGTTTACAAACATTAGCCCAGGCAACCTTCGGGCCAACTCCACACCACAAGAAAGCACAAAATTTGCCTTCAATGACAGAAATAAGGCCTTTTGGAAGAAAGAGTGAGCTAGTCCAATGAGTATACATACCAGACAAAACAGACTTGATCAATTGAAGGCGACCCGCAAAAAAAAGCCAGCGAGTAGTCCAGTGATCAATTCTTTTCGAAATTTTATCAATGATAGCCTGGCAATCAGATTTTCGGAGTTTGCCAGAAATGAGAGGAACACCAAGGTATTTAACTGGAAAGGAACCCTCTTCAAAGCCAAGAATAGCAAAAATCAAGTTAATCTTCTCCTGAGAACAATTGCCATAGTAAATTTCACTCTTTTCAGGATTGCAAAACAATCCCGAACATTTTGGAAATTAGCCAGAGTAGTAGAAATAGATCTAATAGTATGCTTATCAGCTTTACAAAAAATAAGGAGATCATCCGCAAAACAGAGATGGTTGAGCTTAAGTTCTGCACATTTGGGGTGAAACTGAAATCCAGTGGAGGAGTGAAGCTTGTTCAACATACCAGTCAAAATTTCCATAGCAATGACAAAGAGATAGGGTGAAAGAGGATCACCTTGGCGAACACCTTTAGATCCAGGAAAATAACCTTCAAGACTTCCATTAATGGCAACAGAAAATCTTGTGGTACAAATACAATCCATAATCCAGCCAACAAACATATCAAGCAACCCAAATGCACGAAGAGCTTGATAGATGAAATCCCAGTGGACAGAATCAAAAGCTTTCATAAGATCCACCATCATAGTGCATCTTGGAGAAAGGCCACCCCTGGAATAATTTCTAACAAGATCCTGAGCAATAAGAATATTATCTAGCATCATTCTATTCTCAATAAAAGCAGATTGATTATGAGAGATAATATGAGGAAGACAACCCTTAAGTCGATTCGCAATGATCTTAGAGATGCATTTATAAATCGTATTACAACAAGAAATGGGCCTAAAGTCCTTAACCAATGAGGGAGAGCCAATTTTGGGAACAAGTGCAATAATGGTTGAATTAATCTCCTTCAAAAGAGAAGTAGAATGAAAGAAAGAGAGAACAGCTTCCGTAACATCATTTCCCACAATATGCCAAGCAATCTTGTAGAAATGAGCAGTAAAGCCATCAGGTCCAGGACTTTTACTGCCATTGAGAGAAAACATCACCTTTTTAATTTCATCGGCAGTCACAGGAGCAATCATTTGATGGCGATTCTACATAGGGACAGTTTGATGCACAAATGGAAGAATATCTTCCATAAGAACAAGCCTGTGTCTAGGTGAATTAGGACCAAGAAGATTAGAAAAGAAATCCACAATCTTAGTACGTACCTCATCCTCATTCATGGTAGAACTACCATCAGAACGAGAAAGTTTAGTGATAGAATTGTGAGAATGTCTGCCTCTGATCACCTTATGAAAGTAAGCCAAATTAGAGTCTCCATATTTAAGCTATTGGATCCTGGATTTCTGCCTGAGAATATCATCTTGAGCAATGGAAAGGAATTTCACTTCCTTGAGAAGAGATTTCTCCTAAGCAATAATATTGTCATTCCCATGACTAGAAAGTAAAAGATGCTGGAGATGAGAGATTTTATCCTGAAGAGACCGAATTCTGGTATTAGCATTGTGAAAAAAATTAGCATTGAAATCCTTGCGTGCTTTCTTCAGGACTTTTTGTTTCTGGACAAGCCGGTACATAGGTAAACCTGAGACATAAAAATTCCAGTTCTTTTCCACAACATCAAAGAAAAGCTCATGAGAAGTCCAAGCATTAAAGAATTTAAAAGGCTTCGGTCTGGAAGATCGTGGAAGGGAAGTGTGGATAATAAGTGGACAGTGATCGGAGATACCAGGCGTTTCAACATGGAAAGATGAATGTGGATAAATGTCAAGCCAATTAGCATTGACAAAGGCTCTGTCAAGCTTACTGGCTTTGAAATGCCTACCAGAACTTTTGTTAGACCAAGTGAAGTGCGGTCCAATGCTAGTAGAACGGTCTGCTTGGGAGAGGACTTCATTAAAGTCACCAATAATACACCAAGGTCGAGATGTACTAGTAGAGCTCCATTGAACAAGCTTAGACCAAAGGGCTTTCTTGTCAGAAGAAATACTTTCACCATAGACAAAAGTGAGAAAAGTAAATGAGCTATCCGTCAAAGATTTGACAAGGAAATGGATAGCTTGGTCAGTTGAATCAATTTATGTGATGTCAAAGCGATCAGATTTCCACAAAATCCAAATACGACCAGAAGAGCTAGCATGATAGTTGTGCAGAAACCCAAAACCATCAAACTTACGAGAAATGATATCATTTTCATTTCCCGCTTTAATTTTAGTTTCAACAATGCTAAAAATATCAATAGAGAATTTATTTACAAGCTAAAGAATTGTTTTTTGTTTTTGGGAGCTATTACACCCCCTGATGTTCCAGGATGAAAAAATCATTGGTGGGTTAAGGGAGTTGACCAGGTTGGAGACCCCGCCTGGTCTGGGGGTTTATCACCATTAATCGAAATATCCACATTTTGCTCATTATGCTCAATATTAGGATCAATTTCACCTGGTTCAAGATCTTCTCCCAAGTTGAGAGCTTCAAATTGATTGTTAGAAACCACAACATCACCTGGAGCTGGAACAACTCTAATCCTCCTTGGAGAAACAACTCCATCATGGATAGGAACGGCATCATCTGACTTAGAAAAAGAATCTCTTCCTGAAAAAAAGACAGAGGCCTTTCCCTTGGAAGGTGAACTTTCTTCGAGCTTCCAGGACTGATCGGCTTTACTCCTGATTGGGAAGTGGATAAACCCAAATTTGTTTGTTGAACAGTAGTGCAAGTGCCATCCTGAGTCTTCTCAAGAGAATTAGATTAGGGAACAATTGCTGGAAGAGAAGATTTCCTCCCAACATCAGTCCATCCATTAGAACTGGATGGTTGTTGTTGTGCGTTTTGGTCAATATGAGTAGAAGGGCAGTTTGGCGCTAGGTGACCTATAAGGAGACAATTAGTGCATTTTCTGGGCTTCCAAGCATATTCAACTGAGACATCAACCTATTCTCCTTTTTGGTTTTGAACATCCACCATCTCTAGAAGTTCATTTTCCAGATTAACTTCCACACACACCTTAGCAAAACCAAGATATGAACGAGTGGCAGTGAGAGGGTCCACCTGGAGAGGAGTACCCAAAGTGCTGGCAACACGACTTAATCCTTCAATGGACCAATGACTGAAAGGAATGTTGTGCAGTTTAATCCACATAGGAATTTTATCACATTTGAATTCAACATTTTGTGCGTTATGATCCCATTTTCTTAGAAGAAGAGGACGATCATTAACATGCCATAATTGTTCAAGGATTATTGGAATGATTTCCTGATTTTCAAAAGTAAAAATGTACAGATCGTTGTTTGTTAAGCGAACTTGGACAGAGCCAAACTTTTTCCATTTGTTGTTGATGAAATTTCTAATGAGAAAGAAAGGTGGAGGTTTCTCAAGAAACTGTCCATGAAGACAACATTTCCAATAAGAATTTCCAACATCATGAACATCTTGAGGAGCTGAGCACGCCGGCTTTCCATTTCTGATTGTTGGTTCAAAGTACTTCAATTTGTAGGATTCAGCAACAGAGCCCATGAACATTTCTTGCCAATTGTTAGTCATTGTCTATGCTTTAGGTTGAGGTTGATGCTTAGGTCCCTTTCTTGGATGGGTATTTTGTTTTGGTTGAAGGTTAGAATTAGGCTGTTTAAAGTTGTTCGATGGTGCATTGGTGTTTGCAGTTTGAGTGGTGTTTGCAATTTGAGTGGTGTTTGCATTTTGAGTAGTGTTTGCATTTCGGTTGAAACTTGGTTGTTGAGAAGAGGAAGCTAATTGTTGACTATGATTGCTGATAGGAGCTTTCAAGTTCGCATTCTGGAGAGAGGGGAATTGAGCAGTGTAGGCATGCTGTTCAGATGAAAGATTAATTCAACTTTTGTTACTATTGTCTCCACACTGATCCAAAACCTTGTTAGAATTATTCTGAGACTGGACAATCACATGGTGGTCCCCATGAGGGTGGAGAGAATTGAGATAGTTAATTCGTATGACATCCATGTGATTTGCTAGGGCTTGATCAAAAGCAGAAATGGTATCAGCTGTTAAACCCATGTGCGAATGATTCACTTGATTAAGAGCTTGATTTGAAAAATTGTCAAAGGGAGCACCGGCAGCTCCATGTGGAGCTGGTCCACGTGGGTCCAAAGCATGATTTTGCACATGGTAAGGTTGCTGAAAATTGAACGTTAGAATCATACCCATGTGCGAAAGACCCACTTGATTAAAAGCTTGATTTGAGAAATTATCAAAAGGAGCAGCTACAGCCCTATGTGGAGATGGCCCTCGTGGATTGGAGTAGGAATTGCTTGGTCCAACGGCATTAAAGAAATGCCCCATGTGCTGATGTTGTTGACCACCTAAAGTTGAATGGCCCGCATGCATTATATTTGGTATCTCATTCAAATTATGCTGAATCATTGCATGTTGTGACCCCAGGGTTTTAAGATTATCAAAATCAATTGCAGCCCGCAGAATTTGACCATGAGGATTGCCAATATTCTCTAGGCCTGCGTGAGAGTTGTTGGAAACATGATGTTGACCAACGATCAAATTGTTTGTAACATGGCCCATGTGCAGCTGTTCCATACCATTATTCTGATTGCCAAAATAATTCGGACCCATAAATCCATGGCCTACCATAACGCTGGAGTTAAATGGCATTGAAGTTGTACCAATGGCTTGCGTAGTAGTACCCATGGCTGGAGAAGAAGACTGAGCAATACCTTTGCTTGTACTGTGTGCATCAAGGATAGCAGGTGCTACGGGAAATCCCCTATGATCCGACGAGGACAACTCTTCAAGCTCATTAACCATATCAATGGATCGATTCTTTAACTGAATATTCCTATAGGTTTTCTCAAGCACTTTACTTGAGTTGAACGATTCTTCTTCATCAAAGGATGCAGCTGAAGATGAATCATCAGAATTTTCTGAAATTGCCTAACTGTTCCTATTTGCATTGCACGATTTTCTTTCTCTCTACCTCGATATCTGTTCCGCCCTCACTGAGTATATGTGTTGTGTATACTCACTCATCACCACCACATTTCAGGAATTGCCGTGTTAGCTGGAAAGCTCGTGCTTGAAGAGTTGTCTTGCGTGTTATGTGGCTGAGTTATAGAAAAATGCAACTATGTATGTTTTCATGTATTGTATGTATTTATTGTTAAAGGAGTGTAATTTAAGTTTAACTAGGTTATTGGTGTGGTATGATAAGCTAGTTTATGCATTCAGATAATATAGTTTAACTTCAAAGCATTTATGTATTGTTTAAAGGAAAAGAGCTAAGATAGTCTTGGAACTTGATAATGTTTATTGTTGTGAATACTTGTTAAAAACCAAGGCTCAGATGGCCTTGAGGAGTTGTGAATGGTTGGACACGGTACTGGTCCATTTATATTCCGTGTGTAGGTAAACTATTGCCATATAAAAAGTGAAAACTCCGTCCGTTTTCCCTAAAAATTATGCCCAGGTTTGGTATTGGGTTGTGATTAGATTGGTTAATAGAGTTTCCGGTCTCTTGTGAGGCCGGGATATTATATATACTCAGTGAGAGAGGGGAACAGTTACGGGAAACATTTATAAAGGGATTCGTGCAATACAACTTTGGAACATCCAACATTAATAACAATAAGCAATAAACAATAGAAATCAATTAATTACCACATTTAAAAAGGATACAATCGATAACCCTTAATTCTCCAATTCTTCGATTCTCGAACTACGATCCACGAATCTCGATCACTATGCTGGCATAAAATCCAAACACTCCAATGGGTGTACTCCGGATGTACCCCAAAATCTTACAACCCAGCACCCCCTGTCAATCTCCGGACCAGGCGAGTGAGTGACTCGAGCACGGAGATCGAATATCCACTGGCAAGCCCACTGCCGCCCAACTATCTCCAATACATTTGCTCATAACACTATGGTTGCGCAACCACAATGCAATGCATTTAAAGATAATGATAATATGACAATAATAGGAAGCAATATGAAACAAAATAATAAATGAGGGACAACAAAGTAGATCGCCCTCAGAAATCAATGAATTACAAGCAATTGTAACTAGATAACAAATAATACTTTCTCGATGACATATAACGAGCATAAAAACAATACAATTAAAGTAAATAAATAGTAACTCATTAACTACACAATAACTACCATAATGAAAAACAATAACTCAATTAAGATGTCAAGTACGATGCAACCCTCACCTTGATAGACCACTAACTCTTCCAAACCTCCTCTCGTGCCAAAACTAGCATTCCACAATATATTTACAATTTAGTTCACACAATATAACTAAACACTTTATGACAAGTAGCATTATAACATTAGATTTCAATATAAAGATCTCATACAAGCAACACATCAACACCTAAGGCATTTTAATTCACAACTCTACCACACTAATCACTTTCAAACTCCTTATGAGACCCCTCAATCACGCGAAGTCACACTTTAACCCAAGTCTAACATTAAACTCCAAGTAGCCCTATTAGCTAATTCAAGCTTATACCAAACCAAAGCCACACAACCAACAATCCAATCATTCCATAAGCTTTACAAAATATGTAAAGTAGCATTTACACAATTACAACACGAATCCCAACCTTATTCATTTAACCCTTTGTCTACCAACACAAATTTCACGCCCGCAAGAAACATAAGGTACATTTCCACAACCCAACTACCCTACATCACTAAGGTCACTAAAAGACACCTATTCAAGCATTAAAAACCCCATTTTTGACACAAAAGCTCGGAAGGACTCGAGTCACTTTGAACTATAGCTACCCAAACCGCCCCTCAATTCAATGCCACATAATTACCAAAAGTGCTTCCATGCCCAGTAGGTACGAATTCTATCATTCAATTACACATGGTTAACCCTTTTACGTAAAACCCCTTTGTTAAACTATGCTATTTAGCTCCAAACCGAAAAACAAGATTCAAGATCCCCAAACGAGTTTTCCTATCTTCCCAACCACACTTTATGACACCCCTAGAACCCTCGAGTTCACTAGTCTATCCACATTAATCGTAAAAGTCCCAATTTTCCCTTAATGCGTTATAGCTACAAGTACCTTAACCAATGCCCAACCAAACGTTAAAAAAGCACTTCTAGTACTTCCTCACCCTAAGAACACCAAATATATCAAGCAAATTCACCCAGATTTACGTTTGACCCAAAAACCCCTTTATAAAGTAAGCATTTTAGTCAATTATGCAAATTTATCCAAGTTTTATTCAATCTAACTACATTTAATCATTATTCTCATTGGCAAAAATTAGCAAAAATCCTAGAATTTACTATTCATCATCTTCTTCAATGCACCAACCACTATTCCAACCATTCAAAAAGCTAACTAACCACAAAAGTTTGCTCTACATACATATTTAAGCATATTTGAAGCAATAATAACAAGAAACAAAGCATTTATCAAGATTTGCAAATTTTGACATAAACTCAAAATCAACTAAAATGCAATTTTTTAGAAAATCCCTCAGCACACAAGACAATGGCAAACAAGGAAGAAGCTTTGGGTTGGTTTGGAATCAACTCAACAAGCTTGGAAGATTAAATTGAGCAATTTTTTGAAAAAAAGTTAGTATTCCCTTAACTCTTATTTTTGGACTTTTTGGCTGATTTTTGCCATTTTGAGCTTTTTTTTTGGCTTTATATAATATGTAAAAAATTCAACAAGTCAAAGAATGAGTTATGTTGGAATATTTTCACTATTTTGCTTTAAAACGTTACTCTTACTCCGAAACGTCTACTATAAACTTTCCGATTTGTTACTAAATTAAATTCACAAAGTCATAGATCAATAAATAATAGTAGACTAAATTTTAAAATATTTAGAAGACTAGTTTTACAATTTAGAAGAAAAAGTCAATAAATGAAATTTAAAAGTCTTTTAAATACAATTTAGTTAGTTATTATTCATACGATAGAAAAATAATTTTGTATCTCACACACCCGGTATGCTATGCTCAAAATTACACTTTTTTCATGCCTCACATAAGTCACGTAATATAAAAAAAATGCGAAATCGGAAAAATTAAACGTTCAAAAAATCTTATGAATAGTAATTTTTGAAAATAAGCTTTTAATTAAGTAAATGCTCAATTAAATGAAGTTTTCTTTAAAAAATTTTGTAAACATAATATAAATGTATATTTACTAATTAACTAAATTAAATAAACTCATAATTTTAATATTAAAACTTAATTAAACACGTAATTGTATATAAAAGACAATTAAACACTTAATTGCACATTTATAACAAATAAGCATTTAAACAAGTAAATGTACAAATATATACAAATGAATGATATATGCATTCTCTAGGTCTCGGGCGTCACAGTCCGTGGTTTGCCGTTATGGGCTATAAGATGCTTGATATGTGCTATATATGTTAGGTAAAAATGTGGTTAAACAAGGGGCTTTGTTTGATTAGAAGAGTAATGCCAATTAGCTTGTGTTTTTAGTCTTAAAAGGTAGTTAAAATGTAGTTTAGCATGTTTCTTGTGTGAATGTGTTGTAAAGTCTTGAAATGAGGGCAATGTGGCTTGGTTGGGAGAAGGGGAAATATACATGTAAGCATGGATTGAGTGTTTGATTACTTGATTGTTTGGTTGTTTTGTTAATAGGTTGTTAAATGCTTGAGTTAGTTAAAGTGTTGGTGCCTATTAGTTATGCATGAATGTGTGTGTTGTAGAGTTTAGGAGTCTATTTTAAATATAGTGTCTAATGTTGTTGGTGTCCTTTGATTGTGAATGTGTTGGTTAGGCTCAACTAGTGTTGAATGTATGTGGAATTGAATGAATCTTGAATTTACATGCTAAGTATGGTTTAAGAATTTGTTTGCTTGGTTATTTGATTGTTAAAGTATTGTTAAAGTATAAGTGAATATTGATAGAATGCATTTGTGTTAAAAGTTTTGTTTGAACTCTAGTATTGAATGTGGTTCTTTTCCCTTTCCCTTGGCCCTGAGCATGTTATAAAGTGTACTAAATGTTGTTCCATTGATATGCCATGGTTCAGCTTGTGTTGTCTTGTGATTTAAAGGTAGTTGAATTGTGATTGTGTAGTGGTTTCAATTGGAATTGGAAGCTAAGTGTTAAAAGAGTTGATTACATAGTTAAGCATACTTATGTCAATCGGATCGTGGTAGCGTCATGGCACTCCAGATGGCCGATGTCGTCAGTGTATTGGTATGACTACCATGGTATTAAAGTGAGTGGTAACGTCGTTGTAATACCCCAACCCCTCACGAGACCGGAGCCCCGATCCAAATCCCGAGGTCACGAAAAATGAGGGAAAATAGATAGAGTTTTTCCTGTTTCTAGGCCTATCCACAAACCTTCACGCAGAAGAAACGGACCACAACAACAATATACAATTTTTCTTAAACAAACACAAGCTCTATTAACATGACTTTCCAAAACTCTAAGGCCATCCGAGTCTTACTACTATAGTAAATTGGAACATACAAATAAATCCATATTTTTAGTAATTTTAACCCATCAAATCATGAATATTGCATTATTATTTCAAGCTTAATTGTATATTTTACACAATTTTAGTGTAAAATAGGTTTTGAAGATGAAATAGCAAAAACGGCCACAAAAACCAACATTTGAACAAGAAATTCAGCGTAGCACTAGTAAAGAATAGTAGAACAGCTTTAAAACGATCAATCCGAGATTGAATTTGGCCAAACCCAGTACGGAAAGGGATTCAGGATGTTGAGAAACCTTGACATAGACCTGGTCAACTTTTTGGTCAATAGTCAAAGTTAACGAGCCAGTCAAAGTCAAAGTTCAGAGTCAAAGTTCACCTACTGCCGCCAGATGTGCGCTCGAGCGCTCATATTCCGCGCTTGAGCACCACCTTTTTTAAACTGGCAGACAAATGGACAACAAAATATGGAAGGAAAAAGGCAGAAAAAAATATAAAAAATAGCATGATTTTCATTGTTGAAAACCGTACCATTTCCTCTTATTAGCTTAGATTGTGCTACTCTAGTATTTGTGAAGTGAGTTTTAAGTGTTTTAATTATTATTCTTAGTTGTGTGCAAAGTTTTAATCCCGAGGGGAGGGTCTAGTGAACCATCAGCATACCGAAATCATACCGGTCTATCGAAATCCATTCAACATGATAAGTATTCTTTTATTTCGGTTTACGTTATGGTTTCTTGTATTTTAAATTTTATCATGGCACACTAGACCCGAGATTCGGGATGGTACGTATGAGGTTACTCTTGTACATATGTTTTGATTCAGATTTATTAAAGTCTCATATTTTTTTATTTCTAAGTATTCTTTGATTAATTGTACGTATACTTGTAGTTATGATATAATTAATTGAAAATACATATACGCCCAGTTTTGTAAACCAGTGGCAATACGAGACTACCTCAGATGAACTCTAATCTGGTTGTACCGACACCTCCAAGTTACATAAGTGAAAGATTAATTGAGAGATTGGATATTGTTAGGTTGTACCAACACATCCAGTCTTGTTAATCAATTAATCTTATCACATTAATACTTTTGTCCATACATGCAGATCAATCAATACTAGAACTGCCTCAGAAGAGGTTGTTAAATTGAGATTGTTTCCTTACTCTTTAATGGGTCAAGTACAAAATTGGCTTTACAGATTACGATTTGGTTCCATTACTTCTTGGGATCAACTATGAGAATTTCTTGAAAGATTTTATTCTTCTTCAAAAACCAATGAATGCAAGAATCAATTGAATAATTTTTCTCAGTTACCTGGAGAGGCACTTCATGAGAGTTGAGACAGATTTGAAACCTTAATTCATGAATGTCCACACCTTAGTATTCCAGATTGGCAATTAGCTCAGAATTTCTATCAAGGGTTAAATGAGCATAATCAAAGTTTGCTCGATTCAGCTTGTAATGGTTCACTTCTTGAAAAATCTCCAGAAGAAGGCACAAAATTGTCCATAAAACTAAGCAACAATTCACGAAAGCATGCATCTTCATCTAGAGAAAGGAATGAAAGTATAGGTTCAAATGATTATAATTCTTTGACATCAAAGATTGAAAATCTAACTTTTGCCTTGGAAAAAATGGTCAAAATGAAAGAATCATTGCATGTATTTGATTCAGGTGAAGATGTTCTTGCATCAAATCCCAATTCAATTTCAGAGCAAGCTTGTGCTGCTTGTAGATATCCCCGTAATTATGATCCATTCTCTAACACTTATAATCCAGGTCCACGAGATCATCCAAATTTACGGTGGGATCAAAATCGGGAAGATGTTCAACAACAGAGACCAAGAAGCTATCCACTAAGATTTCATTTAGTACCACAAGGACAGGTACCTTCAAGCTCTAATTCCGGTTCCAATTCTTACTGAACTACTTTTGAAGAACAGGTTTTGAAAAAGCTTCATAATATAGAGCCAATTTTGCAACTAGTAAGTATACATACTAAGGAAATTGCCAACTTGGAAAGACAAGTAGGACAATTGTCTAACACTATGCAGAAAAGAGAAGAAGGAACACTCCCTACCCAACCAGATGGAAATCCAAAAGGTAAGGCTCATGTAGCTTCTACAAGTCAAGCAGTGGAGGATTTTCAAGTTGTCACTACATTGCGAAGTGGTAAGAAAGTTGATAACAAGGTAAGCATCGAAGCTTACGAAAGTGCAAGGCATGCAAAGCAAAAAGCCAAGTCTCAAGTTACTTTTGATTCATCAAAAGAAACTGAAAATGAACCCGAAACTGTGATTTCACATGAGAAAATTCCATTGACACTGAGTTCCAAGGCACCCTTTCCACAGGCATTAGGAAATCCACCTAATAAAGAATCTAAAAGGGAAGAGATGCTTGAAACCTTTAAGCAAGTGAAAATTAATTTACCTCTGTTAGAAATCATCAAGCAAATTCCTGCCTATGCAAAATTTCTTAAGGATCTGTGCACTTAGAAAATGAGGAATTCAGCTTTGATATCAAACAAAGCAAGGTTGACTAAAAAGGTAAGTTACATTCTTACTTCTCATGTTCCACCGAAATTGAAAGATCCAGGTGCATTTACCATTCCTTGTTATATTGGTAATCATTGTGTAGATTGTGCCCTTCTTGATTTAGGAGCTAGTGTGAATCTTCTCCCTTTTAATCTTTTTGAACAGTTAGATATAGGAGAATTGAAACCTACTCCTATCACCCTTCAATTGGCTGATAGATCACTTAGAATCCCTAGAGGCATGATTGAAGATGTGTTGATAAAGGTTGATGAATTTTATTTTCCTGTGGATTTTGTTGTGCTAGATATGGAACCAGGAGAAACTCAAAAGTTCTAAACTCCAGTCATATTAGGGAGACCATTCTTAGCAATAGCTAATGCAAAAATTCATTGTGCAACTGGAGGATTGGAGTTTACATTTGGAGATATTAAGGTAAAACTGAATGTTGCTAATGCTGCTAGGTTTGCAGATAGAGATGATGGTCTTGAATATTTTATTTTTGATAAGATTGATCCATTAATTGAAGAATTTTTCCTTAGTCTTGTGCAGCAAGATTTTTTAGAGAATGCTTTGAATCATGATGAAATAGTGTTGAATAGGTTTGAGGAGGAATCCAATGATTCTTTAGAGAGCAATTTAAGATTTGATGAAAAACTTCAGGTTTGTGCAATAGAACTATCCTTGACTCTTTCTAAAGAACCCATGCTTTCCTCTATACAATCTCCTCATGAGTTGGAACTTAAGCTACTTCCTAGTCACCTCAAGTATGTTTTTCTAGGGTCAGATCAAACACTTCCAGCCATTATTGCTTCTAACCTTTATTTGGAGCAGGAAGTTAAACTTGTAGATGTTTTGTCTAGGAATAAAGAAGCGTTAGGCTGGACTGTTGCAGACCTTAAAGGAATAGATCCCTTCTTTTGCATGCATAAGATTAATTTGGAAGATGGAGCCAAGACATCTAGAGAGAAGCAACGTAAGCTGAACCCAAACATGAGGGAAGTTGTAAAGAAGAAAATAGTGAAATTGTTAGATGCATGTATCATTTATCCTATTTCTGATAGTAAATGGGTTAGTCTGATACAGGTTGTGCCTAAGAAATCAGAAATCCCTGTGGTGATAAATGATTAAGGTGAATTGGTACTTACCCGCACCACAATTGGATGGAACGTGTGTATTGACTATAGGAAACTCAATGCTGCAACAAGAAAGGATCACTTCCCTTTACCATTCATTGATCAAATTTTAGACAGGTTGGCAGGGCAAGGTTATTACTATTTTCTTAATGGGTACTCGGGATACAACCAGATCCCAGTGGATCCTGAAGATCAGGAAAAGATGACATTCACATGCCCTCTTGGCACGTTTGCTTACAGAAGAATGTCTTTTGGCCTTTGTAATGCACCAGCTACTTTCCAACGTTGTATGATGTCTATTTTCACTGATATGATAGATGAATTTGTTAAGGTCTTTATGGATGCTTTTTCTATCTTTGGCTCTTCATTTGATACTTGTTTGATTAATGTTTCTTTGGTATTGAAAAGATGTGAGGAATCTAATCTCATACTTAGCTGGGATAAAAGTCATTTCATGGTTCAAGAAGGAATTGTTCTCGGACATATTATATCCAAGGAAGGAGTTCAGATTGATAAAGCTAAGGTCGATATTATCTCAAATCTCCCCCCCCCCCCCCCCCCTCACCCTTGCAAATGTCAAACAGGTGAGATTGTTCCTTGGACATGCTGGTTTTTACCGACAATTTTTAAAGGATTTTAGTAAGATTTCTAGACCTTTATCAAATTTGTTGGCACAAGATACTCCATTCTAGTTTGATGAAAAATGTGTTACTGCTTTTGAAACACTGAAAAATGTACTTTCCACTGCTCTAGTAATTCAGCCACCGGATTACTCTCTCCCTTTTGAAATTATGTGTGATGTTTCGGATTATGCCATAGGAGTTGTATTAGGTCAACGCAAGGATCGTGTTCCTTGTGTGATCTATTATGCCAGCTGAACTTTGGATGATGCCCAGAAAAACTACACCACCATAGCAAAAAAATTACTTGCTGTAGTTTTTGCATTAGAAAAGTTTCGGTCTTATGTGTTAGGGTCAAAAATAATCATTTATTCTGACCACTCGGCATTAAGATACTTGTTGGAAAAGAAAGAAGCTAAACCTAGGCTTATTCGATGGTTGTTATTAATTCAAGAATTTGATTTAACAATCAAAGATAAGAAAGGTCAAGAAAATGTAGTTGCTGATCACTTGTCACGAATTGTATCTAAAGAAATTGAAAATGGATTACCCTTGAGTGATACATTTCTTGACGGACAATTATTGCTAACTTATGCTCCTAAACTTCCTTGGTATGCTCATATTGTGAATTATCTTGCAGTAGGTAAAATACCCAAGGAGTAGAACAAGGCTGAGAGAGATCGATTTTTCTCAAAAGCAAAGCATTATTTCTAGGAGGGTCCTCATTTGTTCCGTATTTGTTCTTATCAAATTATTCGTGTGTACTATAGCCTGAAGAGCTAAGCATCATCTCATTTTGTCATTCGCAGGAATGTGGAGGACACTTTGGAGGACGCCAGACAGCTATCAAAATTATGCATAGTGGATTTTATTGGCGTACATTATTCAAGGATGCTCATGAGTTCTGCAAGGCATGTGAAAGATGCCAAAAGACAGGTAACATGGGAAAAAAGGGATATGATGCCCTTAAATTCTATCTTGGTTTGTGAACTTTTTTATGTATGGGGTATTGATTTCAGGGGTCCTTTCCCCATCTCCTTTGGTTTTCAATACATTTTGGTTGGTGTTGATTATGTGTCTAAGTGGATTGAAGCAATTGTAACAAGGACTAATTATCACACTGTTGTGATGAAATTCATAAAAGAAGACATTTTCTGTTGATTTGGAATTCCAAGAGCCATCATTAGTGACGGTGGAAGTCATTTCATTCACTAAACTTTTGAAAAAATGTTGAAGAAATACTCAGTCACTCATAAGGTTGCAACTCAATATCACCCACAAACTAGTGGACAGGTTGAGGTTTCTAATAGGGAAATTAAATCAATCATTGAAAAGACAGTTAGACTTGATAAGAAGGATTGGTTCACTCGATTGAATGATGCACTTTAGGCATATAGAACTGCATATAAAACTCCCATAGGAATGTCACATTTTCATTAGTTTTTGGAAAAACATGTCATTTACCTATTGAGTTACAACATAAGGCTTATTGGGCAATTAGGACTATGAATTTTGACTTGCAGAAGCTGGTAAAAATAGGTTACTCCATCTAAATGAACTTGAAGAGATGCGTTTAGAAGCATACGAAAATGCCAAGCTTTACAGTAAGAGAATGAAGAAAACGCATGATAAAATGATTATTCGGAAGTCATTTATTCCTGGAGAAGATGTGTGGTTATTTAATTCTAAGTTACGATTGTTTCCAGGAAAATTAAGGTCTAGATGGGATGGACCATTTAAGGTTGAACAAGTTTTTCCGTCTGGGGTTGTCAAGATAAAAGATAAAACAAATGGGAAAACTATGTTTGTAAATGAACAAAGGTTAAAACCAGCAATCCGGTTAAAGAATTGGGGTGAAGAGTCGATTGAACTTAAGAACCCAATCTCTATAGAGTAACAATTTTAATGTGACTCTATCTGGCTGAAGACGTTAAACTTAGCGGTCCTAGGAGGCAACCTAAGGATTCTTGAGATATTAGGGTTCGATTTTCATTTTTTGTCATTTATTTTTCGTACCATATGAGTCTTTCTCTAGCTTAATGTAGTTTGGGTTTTAACCCTGAAAGGCACTCATAAAGGTATAATTGTCATGATACTAGTGGTCACTGTACGTTTCTATGTGCGGTTGTCTGACCAGTGCAACTTTGTCTAACAGTATTTGCCACTCTACCAGCTTAATGTAGTTTGGGTCTGTTGGGCTTTACTTGATAAGGTAGTTAGGAGTGAGAGCATTCACCAGACGGTATTGTCTGTAACATAAAACTCCACTGTATTGCTCTTGACTCTGTGGAACTGGCTATGGCCCCATGTGAGTGCCGAAGGAAAGTACTGAATGGCGTGAACACAGAAACCTTTGGAAGAGCTAGTCCTTTAATTTTAAATTCAACAAAAAAATAAAAATAAAAAATAAAAAATTTCACCTAATGCCCGAAGGCATTAAACTACGACACTTAACTGTGTGTGTACCTGGCTGACATTAAATGGTTCCAGTGCCCATTCCCGGTTAGAAGGAAAAAACTTTAACAATTTGTGTGACACGCTCACCCTAAAAGGGAGGGAGGATGGGTACACAGTGGCAACATTCGATAGTGACTGTTTGAGGATAAAATATGGTGTTGTTTGTACTAGGGTGTGTGCCTCACATGAACCCAAGTGATCTCTGGGTTATCTAGGATCTCGTGGTAGTAACATTCCAAGGTTCGTCTTGGATGTTATCGCTTGGTTACCAATTAGCTTTAAATTGGCATTAACCTCAACGTTAGGAGATCTTTTTCCACTGTTATGTAAATAATGGCTCTCATGGTATTTGAGAAAAAGATAACTAATACCATTCTAAGGGGCATGTGATATGTGATTCATCATTTCTACTTCGACCAGTTCTTACGCTATGGCGGGTAGATTTACTATCTAGATTTTGATGTCATCCATTTGGTGTTCGGATGTGGTTTACTTTGCTACATAGGTATGAAACTGAAATAGGGTTGGGATCCTATTTTTGCAATCCTCAAGCTTCTAGTGTTGCCTTCCAAACTGGCGGACCACTCTTCGTTAAGTTGTTGAATTCTAAATTTAGTCTAAACTCAAAGATTCTTAAATTAAATCTGGATCCAACTGTTTCTTTTAGAAGCATATTTAAGGTTTGAATCTTGATGGATGACTATCGGTCGGTGTTCATTTCTTACACTTGGTTTTCCTAGGACATTTGAGTGGTATAAAAATTAGTGCGATGATGCTCAGCCATAACCAGCTAATTCACTATGCTATCATTTTTCCTTGTAGGTATTGGTGCCTATTCGTGTGAGACCAACTTAAGGGTGAATTTTAATATGTTTGCATGTGTGCTTGTTTTAATTTACTTCTATAAAAAAAAAAAATGGGAGCCGTCTCACAAGTGGATGCCGATTTTGCTCATGCTGTGATAATGGTTGAATGTGCATGCATCATTATTCTCTTTGTGGTTTATATCTTAATCAAGATTGGAAATTCACTTGAATAAGTTAGAAGATTGTAAGAAGTTTGATTTTTGTTTATCATGTAATTTTTGGAGTATTTTGCAATTTTAAAAACATGATGTAATTAGGAAGATATTTTGCAAGTGTGTGTATTTAAATTTTCAATTTTTATTATGAATTAGTATTTTCGAGTGTTTATTTTTCTTTTGTATCGATTTTATTTTTATGTAAATAAAAAATGTGATCTTGTAGAAAATAGGTTTGAGGAAGATTATCTCTTCCTATTTTGTGATTTTGCAAAAACATTTAAAAAAACAAAAAAAAAAGTCAGGAAAACCACATTCGAGCCCGCCTGATCTCCCGCTCGAGTGCCGTTAACACTAGCATAAGGGTTTTAAAACCCTGTTTTCTACATTCTCCCCTTCATTTTTCTTTACCGCCACCTTCATTCTCCCCTTTAGCAAATTTTTCTTCTGTCATTTCTCTACTCTACTGCACAATGATGTTTGGAACTCTTACGGATGATCAATTTGCCATGGTTGTGTACTCATTGGCAAGTGCATTCATCTTTTACTTTTTTCTTATTTATCACTTTATCAAGTAGGATCATAGGCTTGTTGGGTAACGAGAAAATGTTCTTGCATTCCCGAGATTAGGAGATAATTTTATGTTATTGTAATTTTCATTTTCTTGTTGTAATGTTTTAATGTTTAATAAAATATTGTGTGGTTTGTTTTGTTATTTATAGTATATATATATATCTATTTATATATCTATATATATATTTATGAATATGGTAGGATTTTTTGTTCTACTTTCTGTTAATAATGTATATATTATATATTATAAATAAATATATATCTATATTAAAAATAAAAAAATAAAAAAACGCAGCAGGGCGCTTGAGCGCGCCTATTGCAATCGGGGCTTATAACCTAAGCCCCGATTGCAGCAGCCACAAAACTTAAAAAAACAACCCCCACCCCACGAAAATCACCCCTAAAAATTACCAAAACCTTTCCCCACCCCAAATCAACTACAGATCTGCATCTCAAGGTGAGTTTTCATGTTTTTTTATCTTATTTTCGCATTTTTTTCAATTTTATTTCGAGTTTTAGATATGTATGTATATGTTTATATATGTATGTATATACGCATTTTTGAAGCTTTTAGGATGATTTTTACTACTTGTTTATGGATTATTGTTGTTCTATAGCTTTCAATCTTCATTTTGGTATGATTTTTTTTTTCTGGTTTATGTATGTATATATGTATGTATATATGTATGTATATATGTATGTATATGTGTATGTATATGTGTGTATATATAGCTATTAGTTAGATTTTAATTTTTCATTTGTATGTGCATACTGTTTAGATTAGGAATTTTAAAAAAAAAGTAGATACCACTTGCCAGAAAAAAAATTTATTTTACTTCATTTATTCATAACAATTAAATTTGAGTGGTTGATTATTGAAATATAGTTAGATTTTGATAAAATATTTGAATTAACTGTGAATTTGGAATGAAAAAATGATTAGCCACTAAAGTTGAGGATATATCTACAATATTGAAACCTTGTTAATTATTATTACATCCCAACAGCGTCACATGATTCAATCAGAGGTTTTTGATTAATTATCAAAAAAGGAGTAGATTGAGGTGTTTTCAATGTGAGATGTTATGTTTTGTTAAAATTTGACTTATTTTTCTCGATCGGTATACTCCTTTGAAAAAAATGATTAGAAAAAAAATGTTTATATTTAAAAAAAATAAAAAATAAGAAATATGAATAGATTGACTCGCTCAGTGTCACTCAAATATCAAAAGTGTTGATTCAACAAACAGAGGCATAAAAGGAATTCATAACAAATCATTTCTTCTAACCATTTTTGAGCATTTTTTTTATGAAAACGCTTTCAATATAAATCCTGCTAGACAAGCCTTCTTTCACCATACACAATTCAACCAATGAAAGACAATACTTCAATGAAGTCATTGAATCAACCACTTTGGTTATCATACCACTCTAATCTTCTCTGTTTAACTTTATTAGAAGTTAAGTCACTCAACCTTCCTCCATTTACCCTATACAAGCATGCAAGATAACTAGGCAATAAAGTAAAGCTTTAGAGCTATTACATGCCCTCTACAACTATCTAATTATACAAATCACCAAACTTTACATTACAATCCTTCAAGATAACACAAATACATACAAATCTCTAAGCTTCATATTACAAACTTCCAAAGCAACATAATAAATACAAGACCATAAGGTCTCAAAATAGGACTCAAGCTAAAAATAATCACATTCCTCCACATACCGCACAATGATTGAGCAAACAAGCTGATACGAACCTAGTCAACATGTGCCCAGACCCAACACCAAGATTGGTAAAACAAACCCAAGACCTTTCAAGAATGGATGGAACCACGACCCTTTGCCTAGCAAGACAAGAACCTTGGTATAGTGAATATGATGGAAACCGCGACCCGTTGCTTAGCAGAGCAAGAACCTTGGTATGGTGAAGACGCCACAAACGGGGATGGAAATCCGCTTGATAAGTCAAGGTTGAACGCCACAAGGAATCCCTTGATAAGTTCGAAAGAGTCTCTTGGAGAACTCAAGGAGAATAATCTCACAATTTGATTTCAGAATTGTCTAACTTTATTATCACAAAAAGTGCCTTATATAGGCAATAACAAATAAGTATCCTGCTTGGAAAAGGACTCCTAAACCCTAGCCCAAGTAGGAAAAACGTGAATAGTAACTAGGTCAAAGGAAACAAACTTGAAGACCAAGAAAAGACTCCTATTTACTATTCACATGAATAGTGACGTGAATAGTAACTAAAAAGGAAGCAAACTTGCAGCCCAAGAAAAGCTCATTTCTAGTGTGAACACCTATTCTTGCAGCCCAAGAAAGTATTTTTTCTAGTGTGAACACCTAATAAACTAGAATTCAAATTAATACTAAAACCAAAACTAAGATATAATTACAAAGAAATCAAATCTTGACTAAATCTTCGAATCTTCTTGAAACTTCTTGAAGAATCTTGAAGTTCTTGAATCTTGAAAATAGAATCTTGACTTGAATCTTTGTTGGAAAATTCGCCCAACTGGTTCAATGAATGTGGACGCTAAATTGGTTCATTGAATGTGGACGTTCAAGGCTGGTTCTCGTCATTTCCCCCCTCTTGAGAAGGATTTGTCCTCAAATCTACCAGGCTCAAAGATCAGCCTTGGTGGTAGACCATGTGGTATGTCCTCAGGAAGCACTTCCTCAAAATCCTGTAAGAGTGTTTAACAACACTAGGCAATGCAAAGTCAAGCTGGTTAGTGTTTGAAAGAGCCTCTTTGTACATAAGTACAATTATCGGTTGTCTTGAGATCAAAGCTCTCTTAACCTCACTTGCTTTTTCATAGAAATTTCTTTGTTTCCCCTCTGTTTTTACTGCCTTGGAAGAGCTCTTTTCTCTTTTTACTACCTCTCTAGCTTCAGCCTTGCTCGCTTTCTTTTCACTCTCATTCTTTTGATCACTCAAATTATTTTGTTCACTCAAATTATTTTGATCACTCAAGTTATTTTGATCACTCAATTTTTGTAACCTCACTTGATCCTTATAAACTTGTTTTGGTGTCATTGGAACTAAAGTGATTGTTCGCTGATTAAACATGAATGGGTACTTGTTGGTGAAGCCATCATGCTGTACACGTCGATCAAATTGCCATGGCCTTCCCAAAAGAAGATGTCCAGCATGCATAGGTACCATATCGCACAATACTTCATCCTCATATTTTCCAATGCCAAACGGTACAACAACCTACTTTATAACCCCCACATTACCACAATTATTCAGCCACTGCAGTTTGTATGGACGTGGGTGCTTAACTGTGTTGAGCCCTAGCTTTTCAACCATAGAAGCACTAGCAACATTAGTACAACTACCACCATCAATAATAACACTACATACCTTATCTTCCACGTGGCAGCGAGTATGAAAGATGTTCTCATGTTGCACTACTTCTTCCTCTTCTTCAGCTTGCAAGCTTAAGGGTCGTCGGGTCACTAGTCCAAGCAACTCTCCATAATCTGCCCCAAACTCTTCTTCAACCTCCGTGGTGTCTCCTAGTATGGGTATGTCATCAAAATGCATTTCGTCTTTGGACTCAATCCCACCACTCTCCAAGACTACCAATGCTTGCTTGTTTAAGCATTGGCTTGCTATGTGTCCCCATCCTTGACATTTAAAACATCTAATCTCACTAGATCGAGTCGTAGTAGAAGCTAATTTACCTTGGGAGGTCGTGGCATTGGTGGATTGTTTGGACTCGGGCTTGACCTTATATATTTGTTCAAACCTCTCATGTATGTGTTCAAATTCAGCTCTCATCATCCGTCTCATCTCTTCCAACAAAGTTTGCATCTGCAAATTCAGAATTACGAGTTGTTGACCCTCTATATTGATGTCATCCTCTTGATAATGAGCCATGATTGAAATCAACACTCCCTCACGAGTTTCACTCGAATTTAATTTGGCTTTTACCCTCTAATAATGTCACATAGTCTGCCTTTTTCCTCTTGTATTCTCCTTCAAGTTCCCTAGAACTAATCAAGAGTACCAAGATAGGCACTAAAGCAGCGTATTACTTTTTTTTTTCGAAATTTGATGATTTTTTTTTTTAGACCTCTAAGACTCTAGAAACAAGGTTAGAGAAATAAACTTGAATAAAACTCGAAGAAGGAAACCTAGAAAAATAAGGAAAGTTGCAAAAACCCGATTCTAAAACACAAAAATGCCCAAAACTCATAGAAAACGTTGGAATTTGGCCCTAAGAGGGTGGTGCCCACAGCATAGCTGTGGGTTATGCTCAGAACGTCGTTTCCCTTTAGAAAAGCTTGGCCACGAAGGCTAATTCAACAAAAACAAGTTTTTTCTGTTCACTGTTTTGCCTTTTTTTTTTTTTTTTCTTTTTTCAGCTCCGAATTTTTTTTTTCTTTTCTTGAAGTTTCTTTTCTTTCTTGATGTTCTTTTCTTGATTTTCAGAAACAAAGACAATGAGCAAGTAACCAAGACTTCGAATTTAGAAACACAAGAAACCCTAATTCAAGATTCTAGGGTTTGGCCAATTGAAAGCTTAACAAGAAACGAAATTGAAAGCAAGAAAACAAAATTGAAGACAAGACTCAAGAAACGGAGAACAAGACTCAAGACACGAAATTAAAAGAACAAGAACGGAATCAAGACACAACCAAGAAAACGAATTGGAAGCATGACACAATCAAGAACGAAGAAAGGAATTAAAACTTAGACCTAGACTCAAGGAATTAACCAAGAAAAACAAGAAAAGGATAGGCAAACCTGATAAACCTAAGCTCTGATTACCAACTGATACGAACCTGGTCAACATGTGCCCAGACCCAACACCAAGATTGGTAAAACAAACCCAAGACCTTTCAAGAATGGATGGAACCGCGACCCTTTGCCTAGCAACACAAGAACCTTGGTAGAGTGAATATGATGGAAACCGCGACCCGTTGCTTAGCAAAGCAAGAACCTTGGTATGGTGAAGACGCCACAAACGGGGATGGAAATCCGCTTGATAAGTCAAGGTTGAACGCCACAAGGAATCCCTTGATAAGTTCGAAAGAGTCTCTTGGAGAACTCAAGGAGAATAATCTCACAATTTGATTTCAGAATTGTCTAACTTTATTATCACAAAAAGTGCCTTATATAGGCAATAACAAATAAGTATCCTGCTTGGAAAAGGACTCCTAAACCCTAGCCCAAGTAGGAAAAACGTGAATAGTAACTAGCTCAAAAGAAACAAACTTGAAAACCAAAAAAAGACTACAATTTACTATTCACACGAATAATGACCTGAGTAATAACTAAAAACGAAGAAAACTTGCAGCCCAAGAAAAGCTCCTTTCTAGTGTGAAAACCTATTCTTGCAGCCCAAGAAAGTATTTTTCCTAGTGTGAACACCTAATAAACTAGAATTCAAATTAATACTAAAACCAAAACTAAGATATAATTACAAAGAAATCAAATATTGACTAAATCTTCGAATCTTCTTGAAACTTCTTGAAGAATCTTGAAGTTCTTGAATCTTGAAAATAGAATCTTGACTTGAATCTTTGTTGGAAAATTCGCCCAACTGGTTCAATGAATGTGGACGCTCAATTGGTTCATTGAATGTGGACGTTCAAGGCTGGTTCTCATCACAAGCCACATAACAAGCAATCCAACCTCAACTCATCCTGAAACATGTTAAAAAGAGGAATAAGCAAACACAATTGCACAGTAAGGGATGATATACAGTTAACCGAGGTATTTTCAAAAACCTTTTTGTGCAATGCAACATTAAACACAAAAACAAGAACTATTCAATATAGAATCAATTAAACAACTAATTATCACACAACTAAAAATGCTACAATTTGATAACCCTTATCACTCTAATTTCTCGAACCACAAACCCAATCTCGATATGCCAGCATCCCAAATACCAATGGGTACTCTCGATGTACCCGATACCTACGACCCAGCACCCCTTGGCAATCTCCGGACCAAGCGAGTGAGGGAATAGCTATGGAGCTAGAGCAACCAACCCTGGCAAGCCCTATGCCGCCCAAAGAGGCCCATTACTTCCATGCTGACGATAAGGTTGCGCAACCATCAAAACGATAACACGAATAGCAATAGCAACAACTATATAACAATATAATTCGATAAACACATAATCGAGGGACAACAAAGTAGGTTGCCCTTGCACGTAAGTTCCAACATACAAGCATCACAATAGTCATTAAAATTATATGAAAAATAGAATCTCAAGCAAATACTAACATTAGACTAAACTTGACATTTTTCCTCTTAGTCTATTAGCAAAATTTGAAGCACATACGAAACACGAGTTACATAATTCACAAGCTAGCTATTCTACACTTCTAAGGACATTTTATGCACCACTTAGAGCTATGAAAACCTTTTTTTAACCACGTCTATCACAAAAGCCCTGAAAGCCCCAAAAGTCCTAAAGTTACTTTGAACTACAACTACCCAAACCACCGCTCAAATCAATGCCATAATTATATTTTAAGCACCACCTCACCTAATAAACACTAACTATTGCATTCAATTATACTCGGACAACAATTATACACAAAGCCCCTTTTGAAACCAAGCCAATTTAACAAGTTCACTCAAGTTTATTCAAATTATAACCATTCCAGTCACTAACCTAAGTTCAATAACACCTATGGAAACTTTAGATAACATAGAATTAAGCTCATAATCAAAATTTAACCAAAAACCCTAAAAAATAGTATTCATCATCTTCTACAATTTACCATTTGCATTAATTCACAATCCAAGCCAACTAACTACACCAGAAAAGTCTATATAACATGTAAACACTATAATATACAATAATCAAGCATGATATAAGCATATATCTTGAAAATAGAATCTTGACTTGAATCTTTGCTAGAAAATTCGCCCAAATAAATGGTTCATTGAACTTGGACGGTCATGGCTGGTTCGCATCATTCCCCCACTCTTTAGTATTAATTTGAATTCTAGTTTATTAGGTGTTCACACTAGGAAAAATACTTTCTTGGGCTTCAAGAATAGGAGTTCACACTAGAAAGGAGCTTTCTTGGGCTGCAAGTTTGCTTCCTTTTTAGTTACTATTCACGTTACTATTCACGTGAATAGTAAATAGGAGTCTTTTCTTGGTCTTCAAGTTTGTTTCCTTTGACCTAGTTACTATTCACATTTTTCCTACTTGGGCTAGGGTTTAGGAGTCCTTTTCCAAAAAGGAAACATATTTGTTATTGCCTATATAAGGCACTTTTTGTGATAATAAAGTGAGACTTTTTGATTATTAAATTGTGAGATTATTCTCTTTGAGTTCTCCAAGAGACTCTTTCGAACTTATCAAGGGATTTCTTGTGGCGTTCAACCTTGACTTATCAAGCGAATTTCCATCCCCGTTTGTGGCGTCTTCATCATACCAAGGTTCTTGCTTTACTAAGCAACGGGTTGCGGTTTCCATCATATTCACTATACCAAGGTTCTTGTCTTGCTAGGCAAAGGGTCGCGGTTCTATCTATTGTTGAAAGGTTTTGGGGTTGTTTTACCAATCTTGGTGTTGGGTTTGGGCACATGTTGACCAGGTTCGCTTGAATCTTGAAAATAGAATCTTGACTTGAATCTTTGCTAGAAAATTCGCCCAAATAAATGGTTCATTGAACTTGGACGGTCATGGCTGGTTCGCATCAGACAATTGGCTAACACCATGCAAAAAAGAGAAAAATGAACACTCCCTACCCAACCAAATGGAAATAAAGGTAAGGCCCATGTAGCAACTACAAATCAAAAAGTGGAGGATCTTCAAGCTGTCACTACATTGAGAAGTGGTAAGAAAGTTGATAACAAGGTAAGCATTGAAGCTTACGAAAGTGCAAGACAAGCAAAGCAAAAAGCTAAATCTCAAGTCATTGTTGATTTATCAAACGAAGCTGAAAATGAACCTAAAACTGTAATTTCACACGAGAAAATTCCTTTAACAGTGAGTCCCAAGGCACCATTTCCACGGGCATTAGGAAATCAACCTAATAAAGAATCAAAAAGGGAAGAAATGCTGGAAACTTTTAAGCAAGTGAAAATCAATTTACCCCGTTTAGAAATCATCAGGCAAATTCCTGCCTATGCAAAATTTCTTAAGGATCTGTGCACTCAGAAAAGGAAGAATTTAGCTTTGATATCAAACAAAGTAAGGTTGACTGAAAATGTAAGTAGCATTATCACTTATCTTGTTCCGCCAAAATTGAAAGATCCTGTTGCATTTACTATTCCTTGTCATATTGATAATCACTACGTAGATCATGCCCTTCTTGATTTAGGAGATAGTATAAATCTTCTCCATTTTAATCTGTTTGGACAGTTAGATATAGGAGAATTGAAACCTACTCATGTCACCCTTCAATTGGCTAATAGATCACTTAGAATCCCTAGGGGCATAATTGAAGATGTTCTGGTTAAGGTTGATGAATTTTATTTTCCTATGGATTTTGTTGTGCTAGATATGGAACCAAGAGAAACTCAAAGGTTCCAAACTCTGGTCATACTAGGGAGACCATTCTTAGCAACAGCTAATGCAAAAATTCACTGTGCAACTGGAGAGTTGAAGTTTAAATTTGGAGATATTAATGTAAAGCTAAATGTTGCTAATGCTGCTAGGTTTGCAGATGGAGATAACGGTCTTGAATGTTTTATTCTTGACAAGATTGATCCATTAATTGAAGAGTCTTTCCTTAGTCCTATGCAACAAGATTTTTTGGAGAATACTTTAAATCATGAGAAAATAGTGTTGAGTAGGTTTGAGGAGGAATCCGATGATTCTTTAGAGGGAAATTTAAGATTTGATGAAAAACTCCAGGTGTGTGTAATAGAACCATCCTTGACTCTTTCTAAAGAACCCATGCTTCCTTCTATCCATTATCCTCCTGTGTTGGAACTCAAGCAACTTCCTAGTCACTTCAAGTATGTTTTTCTAGGGTCAGATCAAACACTTCCAACTATTATTGCTTCTAACCTTTCTTTGTAGCAGGAAGCTAAACTTGTAGATGTTTTGTCTAAGAATAAAGATGCGTTAGGCTAGACTGTTGCAGACCTTAAAGGAATAGATCCCTCATTTTGCATGCATAATATTAATTTGGAAGAAGGAGCCAAGACATCTAGAAAGATACAACGTAAGCTAAACCCAAACATGAGGGAAGTTGTAAAGAAGGAAATAGTAAAGTTGTTAGATGCATGTATTATTTATCCTATTTCTGATAGTAAATGGGTTAGTCCGGTACAGGTTGTGCCTAAGAAATCAGGAATCACTGTGGTAACAAATGATAAAGGTGAATTGGTACCTACCCGCACCACAACTGGATGGCGCATGTGTATTAATTATAGAAAACTCAATGCTGCAACAACAAATGATCACTTCCCTTTACCATTCATTGATCAAATTTTAGATAGGTTGGCAGGGCAAGGTTATTACTATTTTCTTGACGGGTACTCGAGATACAACCAGATCCCTGTGGACCCTGATGATCGGGAAAAGACAAATTCCACATGTCCTTTTGGCACGTTTGCTTACAAAAAGAACGCCTTTTGGCCTTTGTAATGCACCAGCTACTTTTCAATGCTGCATGATGTCTATTTTCACTGATATGATGGATAAATTTGTGGAAGTCTTCATGGATGACTTTTCTATCTTTGGTTCTTCATTTGAAATCTGTTTGAATAATCTGTCTTTGGTGTTGAAAAGATGTCAGGAATCTAATCTTGATCCTTAGTTGGGAGAAAAGTCATTTCATGGTACAAGAAGGAATTGTTCTCGAACACATTATATCCAAGGAAGGAGTTCGGGTTGATAAAGCTAAGGTTGATATTATCTCAAATCTTCCTCCTCCTGCAAATGTCAAACAAGTGAGATCGTTCCTTGGACATACCGATTTCTACCGACGATTTATAAAGGATTTTAGTAAAATTGCTAGACCTTTATCGAATTTGTTGGCACAGGATATTCCATCCCAATTTGATGAAAAATGTGTTACTACTTTTGAAACACAAAAAAATGCACTTTCCATTGCTCCAGTAATTCAGCCGCCAAATTATTCTCTCCCTTTTGAAATTATGTGTGATGCTTCGGATTATGCCATAGGAACTGTATTAGGTCAACACAAAGATCGTGTTACTTGTGTGATCTATTATGCTAGCCAAACTTTGGATGATGCCCAGAAAAACTATACCACCACAAAGAAAGAATTGCTTCCTATAGTTTTTGCATTAGAAAATTTTCGATCTTATGTGTTGGGATCAAAAATCATCATTTATTATGACCACTCGGCATTAAGATACCTCTTGGAAAAGAAAGATGTTAAACCTAGGCTTATTCGTTGGTTGTTGTTAATTCAAGAATTTGACTTAACAATCAAAGATAAGAAAGGTCGAGAAAATGTAGTTGCTGATCATTTGTCAAGGATTGTATCTCAGAAAACAGAAAATGAACTACCCTTGAGAGATGCATTTCCTGATGAATAATTATTGGTATTTTTTGCTCTTAAACTTCTTTGGTATGCTCATATTGTGAATTATCTTGCAGTAGGTAAAATACCCAAGGAGTGGAACAAGGCTGAGATGGATCATTTTTTCTCAAAAGCAAAACATTATTTCTGGGAGGATCCTCATTTATTTCGTATTTGTTCTGATCAAATCATTCGCAGATGTATACCAGCATCTGAACAACTAAGCATCATGTCATTTTATCATTCGCAGGATTGTGGAGGACATTTTGGAGGTCGATGGACAGCTCTCAAAATTTTGCAAAATGGATTTTATTGGCCTACATTGTTCAAAGATGCTCATGAATTTTGCAAGGCATGTGAAAGATGCCAGAAGACAGGTAACATGGGAAAAAGGGATATGATACCCTTAAATCCCATTTTAATTTGTGAACTTTTTGATGTGTGGGGTATTGACTTCATGGGTCCTTTCCCCATCTCTTTTGGTTTTCAATACATTCTAGTTGGTGTTGATTATGTATCTAAGTGGATTGAGGCAATTGCGACACGGACTAATGATCACATTGTTGTGATAAAATTCATAAAAGAAAACATTTTCTGTCGGTTTGGAATTCCAAGAGCCATCATTAGTGACGGTGGAAGTCATTTCATTCACCGAACTTTTGAAAAATTGTTGAAGAAATACTCAGTCATTTATAAGGTTGCAACTCCATATCACCCACAAACTAGTGGACAGGTTAAGGTTTCTAATAGAGAAATTTAATCAATCCTTGAAAAGACAGTTAGACCTGATAGGAAGGATTGGTCCACTCGATTGAATGATGCACTTTGGGCATATAGAACTGAATATAAAACTCCCATAAGAATGTCGCCTTTTCGTTTAGTCTTTTGGAAAAAAACATGTTGAGTTACAACATAAGGCTTATTGGGCAATCAGGACTATGAATTTTGACTTGCAGAAAGCTGGTAAAAATAGGTTACCTTGTCTAAATGAACTTGAAGAGATGCGTTTAGAGGCATACGAGAATGCCAAGATTTACAGTGAGAGAATGAAGAGAACACATGATAAAATGATTATTCGAAAGTCATTTATTCCTGGAGAAAATGTGTGGTTATTTAATTCTAAGTTACGATTATTTCCAGAAAAATTGAGATCTAGATGGGATGGACCATTTAAAGTTGAACAAGTTTTTCCGTCTGGAGTTGTCAAGATAAAAGATAAAACAAATGGATAAACTATGTTTGTAACTGGACAAAGGCTAAAACCAGCAATCCGGTTAAAGAATTGGGGTGAAGAGTCGATTGAACTTAAGAATCCAATCTCTACAGAGTAACAATTTCAATGTGACTCTTTATGGCTGAAGACGTTAAACTTAGCGCTTCTAGGAGGCAACCTAGGGAATCTTGCGGTGTTAGGGTTCGATTTTTATTTTCTGTCATTTATTTTTTGTACCATGTGAGTCTTTCTCCAGCTTAATGTAGTTTAGGTTTTAACCCTGAGAAGTACTCATAAAGGTATAATTGTCATGATACTAGTGGTCACTGTACGTTTCTGTGTGCGGTTGTCTGACCAGTGCAACTCTGTCTAACAGTACTTGCCACTCCACCAGCTTAATGTGGTTTGGGTCTATTGGGCTTTACTTGATAAGGTAGTTAGAAGTGAGAGCATTCACCAGACGGTATTGTTTGTAATGTTGAAACTCACTGTATTGCTCTTGACCCTGTGGAACTGGCTATAGCCCCATATAAGTACCGAAGGAAAGTACTGGATGGCGTGAACATAGAAACCTCTGGAAGAGCTAGTGTGATAACCCGAACCCGACATGCATTTAATGGCATTTAATTGTAATTAATTAAGTGACATCTTAAATGTTAGCATTGAATTCGTGTTTATTTTTAAGTTAAACATTCATTTCTAGCATTATTTCCATATTTCTTTTAGAAATAATTAAATAATACTTGAGTTAATTATTTTAACGGAATATCAACTACTTTCATATTTATGTTAATCGGTTTTATTTTTCTTGCACCTTAATGCTTTGTTTTCGATTAAATGAAAAGTAGCTCCGAGCCGGAATAAATTTTGAACTATGTTACTTTTCAAAAATTGTATTTTTCTTATATTCCATAATATTTAGGTGTTACTCGTTCTTCGTCGTTTTGTGCATAGCATATCGGGAGCGATAGATAGAAAATGATTTCTAGTCCTCAGCAAATAGTGAAAACTAGTATTTAGTGTTTTAAATTTTAGTGTTTTAGTTGTTATTAACTAGAATTGGAATTGTGTTGGTTGTTTTAGCCTTAAAATGCCTAAAATAAGCCTATTTGACCAATTTTTAAGTAGTTTGACCAAGGCTCTGACCATTGACCTTGTGTCATCTTTTATAATAGCTCATTTAGCACAAAATTAAAAAAAAAGCTGAAAACAGAATAGGCATGGTCGAAAATACAAGGACAAAAAAAAATATTTTCAAGCCAAATCTTCAAATCTTCGCGTGAGCTTGCACGGGGTGGTTTCCGAGGCATCCAACGAGGTTTTCCTAGCGTTTAGGAGCATCTAAGGTGAGGGTTTCATCGTTATTTGTGTATTTGAAATAATTGTGTTTAAACTTTAATTTTTGGGTTTTAGCCGTCGATTGTTATTTAATTCGTTTTGATGCTTGAAGAATGTTCCCTAGCAATTGTAGAACATGTATTTATAGCTTTTTAGCATTTTCTGCGGTTGAATATCGAAATTGCAATTTAAATTGATAATTGAATAGTAAATTATGAATAGTAAACCCCCGTTTTGATGAAGTTGCTCCGTTATGCGTTCTGTTGATGTAGGAAGGTGCTAGATATGCTAGAATGCCTAAATGTGTGGTTTAATTGGATTGTGTAATGGAAAAACGGAGGAAAATGGCTTAGAGAAAGTTGGGGTCGTTTAGGTCAAGTTTGGCATTTTATCGTTTTGCGTGATGGCATTGTCTCGGGAGGCCATGGAAGCACTTTTGGTGTGGTTATGGCGTTGGTTGGGTGTTTGGTTAGGGTAGCGGTAGTTCAAACGAGCAAAGGAAAAAATCGGGGCTTTGCGTGAATTCTAGGGTTAAGTAGGGTTTCGGGGTCTTTAAACGTGCCTTATGGTGACCTAGGAGGATTGGTGAAGTCGGTTTCTAAAACTCGTGGCTCGTTTGAAAGTAGTAGCATTTTGAAAGTTGGGGTCAATTTGTGATTTTTGTTTGTTTTCATAGTGTAATGCCTATAAAATGCTTAATATTGCTTGTTATGCTTGTTAGAGTTGGTTATGATTGAATTGTATATCAATTGTTGACAATGCTTGTTAGTGTTGTTCTTGTTACTTTATAGATTGTAATTGCTTGTTGTATCGCATGTTGTTACTAACCTGCACTTCAGTGCCTTGCTCGATTATCGTTATATATCTCGTATTGCATTGCATAAGTGTCAGGCGCGTGAGTGATGGGCCTCTCTGGGTAGCCTCGGGTTGCCAGTGTTGGTTGCTCTAGCTCCGTGTCCTATTCCCTTTCTCACTTGGGTTGCCGCCCAGCGAGTTTTGGGTCGTAGAATTGACAGAGTATGTCCAGAGAACTCTAAACGGAAGTTATAAGGTGGGTGGGTCGGCGCGTCATCGTTAAAGTCATCGAAATCGTGATGGTACATTACTCGTTTGAGTGAACCATAGCCTTCAGAGTGTGGTATAGCTTTGAATGGTTGTGTTAATGCTTTTATTAAGTGTTTATTGTATTGATTGTCTATATTGAATGCTTACTTGTCAATTATATTGCTTAACTGCCTTATTTGCATTGCACGACTTTCTTTCTCTCCACCTCGATATCTGTCTCACCCTCACTGAGTATACGTGTTGAGTATACTCACTCCTCACCACCACATTTCAGGAAATGCCATGTTAGCTGGAAAGTTCGTGATTAGGTGAAAGATCATGCTTGAAGAGTTATCTTGCGTGCTATGTGGCTTGAGTTGTGAAAGATGCAAAGATGTATGTTTCATGTGTTGTTTGTATTTAATGTTAAAAAGGAATGTAACTTAAGTTATCTAGGTTATTGAAGTGATTTGGAAAAGCTAGTTTATGTATTCAGATATAATAGTTTAACTTTAATGCATGTTTGTAATGTCCAAAGGAAAAGAGTTAGAATGGTATGATAGTCTATTTTATGCAGTGGGTTAGTATAGTTTAATTGCCTAGCATGAATGTTCTTGTCAAAGATGAAAAGAGATAGGTTAGTTTTTAAATTAGAACTGTATATTTAGTTGTGTTCGCTTGTTGAGAACCAAGGCTCGGATGGCCTTGAGGTGTTTGTATGGTTGGGAACGATGCTGGTCCACTTATATGCTATTACAGGTTTTACATTTTGCCTAGAAACAGGAGAGACTCCGTCCGTCTTTCCCTAAATTTTTGCCCGGGTTTGGAATTGGGTTGTGATTAGATTGATTGATAGAACTCCCGGTCTCGAGAGGGATCAGGGTGTTACAGCTAGTCCTTTAATTTTAAACTCAAAAAAAAAAATCTCATCCCCGAAGGCGTTAAACTACGACACTTAACTGTGTGTACATGTCTTGCTGGCTGACATTAAATGGTTCCAGTGCCCATTCCTGGTTAGAAGAAAAAAAAACTATGACAATTTATGTGACGCACTCATCCTAAAAGGGAGGGAGGATGGGTACACAGTAGAAGCATTCGGTAGTGACTGTCTGAGGATAAAACAAGATGATGTTTGTACTAGGGTGTGTGCCTCACATGAACCCAAATGATCTCTGGGTTATCTAGGATCTCGGGGTGGTAACGTTCCAAGGTTCGTCCTAGATATTATCACTTTGTGGTAACACAATCCCACATCGGAAGATTTGGAAGTGAGAGAGCTGGATATAAGGGTTTGGGTCCTTGTATCAGCCACGAGGCCTTTTCCTGTGGAAGACCATGGGAGAAACAAAGCCGTAAGGGACCTGTGCCTGCGGGCCAGGGACTGTCAATAGCGTACAATATTGTGGTAGTGACATGTCGCGTGAGACTCCGCGTGGGCTCCACGTGGGGAGTGGGGGCGTTACAAATGGTATCAGAGCCAGGTTTCCTTTGTGCTCGTGCCCGTGAGGGCGCGGGGCTCCTTAAGGGGGGTGGAATGTGGTAACACAATCCCACATCGGAAGATTTGGAAGTGAGAGAGCTGGATATAAGGGCTTGGGTCCTTGTATTAGCCATGAGGCCTTTTCCCGTGGGAGACCATGGGAGAAACAAAGCCGTGAGGGACCTGTGCCTGCGGGCCAGGGACTGCCAATAGCGGACAATATTGTGGTAGTGATATATCGCGTGAGACTCCACGTGGGCTCCACGTAGGGAGCGGGGGCGTTACACACTTGGTTACCAATTAGCTTTAAATTGGCGTTAACTTCAACGTTAGGAGATCTTTTTCTACTATTATGTAAATGGTGGCTCTCATGGTATTTGAGAAAAAGATAACTAATACCATTCTGAGGGGCATGTGATACGTGATTCATCACCTCTGCTTCGGCTAGTTCTTACGCTATGGCGGGTAGATTTATTATCCAGATTTTGATGCCATTCATTTGGTGTTTGGATGTGGTTTACTTTGCCACATAGGTATGAAACTGAAATAGGGTTAGGATCCTATGTTTGCATTAGGCTTCTAGTGTTGCCTTCCAAACTGGCTGACAACTCTTCGTTAAGTTGTTGAACTCTAAATTTAGTCTAAACTCAATGATTCTTAAATTAAATATGGATCCAGCTGTTTCTTTTGGAAGTAGAGTTAAGGTTTGAATCTTGATGGATGACTATCGGACGGTGTTCATTTGTATATTCTTACACTTGGTTTTCCTAGGATGTTTGAGTGGTATAAAATTCGTGTGTTTATTTTTCTCTTGTACCAATTTTATTTTATGTAAAAAAAAGTGTGTTCTTGTAGAAAATAGGTTTGAGGAAGATTATATCTTCCTATTTTGTGATTTTGCAAAAACATTTAAAAAAAAAATGGGTCGAGAAGACCACGCTCAAGCACATCTAATCCCCTGCTCGAGCGCCGTTAACCCTAGCAGAAGGGTTTTAAACCCCTGCTTTCTTCATTCTCCCCTTCATTTCTCTTCACCGCCACCTTCACTCTCCCCTCTCTAACAAAAAAAAAATTATCTTCTTTCATTTCTTCTACTCTGTTGTATTCAACATAATGATGTTTGGGACTCTCACGAATGATCAATTTGCAATAGTTGTGTACTCATTTGCAAGTGCATTCATCATTTACCTTTTTCTTTTATATCTCTTTATCAAGTGGGATCAAAGGCATGTTGGGTAGAATAAAATGTTCTTGCATTCCCCAGATTAGGAGATAATCTTATGTTGTTGTACTTTCATTTTTGTGTTTGTAATCTTTTAATGTTTAATAAAATGTTATGTGGTTTGTTTTACATTTTATATATTTATAGTATTTATATATATTTTTACATATATATATTTATGTATATTGTAGATTTATGAATTTTAGTTTATTTTGGGTTGTTGGATTTCTGTTAGAATATAATAATGTATATATTATTTAAAATAAAAAAAAACAAAATTTCAACAGCACGCTCGAGCGCGCCTGTCTGGCGCTCAAACACCAGGCTGCATCGGGGTTTATAACAGAAGCCCCGATCTCATAAACGAAAAAAAAAAAACCACCCCTACCCTTGCGGAAAATACCTCAAAACTTATCAAAACTCTTCCCCACCCTAGATCCACCTCAGATCTACAATCCAAGGTATGCTTTCATCCTTTAAATCTTATTTTTGCATTTTAATTCGTTTTATTTCAAGTTATATATGTGTATGTATATGTCTATATATGTATGTATATATGCATTTTGACGCTTTAGGAATGATTTTTATCCTTATATTATAGATTATTATTGTTTTATAGCTCTCAATCTTCATTTTGGTATGCTCTTTTACATGTTTGTATATGTATATGTGTATGTATAGGTGTGTGTATATGTGTGTTTATATAAAAAGTAGTTAAATTTCTATTTTTAATTTCTTTTACATTCTGTTTAGATTAGGATTATAAAAATAAAAAAAAATCCAAAAATTAAAAAAATTAAAAAAAAAACATAATTTTATATATATATATATATATATATATATATATATATATAATTCTTTTTTTTTTAATTTTTTAAATTTTTGGATTTTTTTTTTTTGTTTTTTTTAATCTTAATATATGTTTCTTGATATAGTTTAGGCATTTATCATAAGAATATGTATGGATTGTTGATTTGATTTGATACGGTGCATTGTTGAGGGTGAGTACTCAATAGAAGGGTGTTGTTAGATAAATTAGTTATATTTAAAAAAATTTGTGTGCTTTTCTTGATTGTTCTAATTTAGTTTTTTTGATTTTATTTAGATTATGGGTCCAAAGAGACAAAGAGTTGGGCAGTTGTCGTTGACTCAACGACTTGATAATGCTAAAATTGAAGCTAAAATCGATTTATCCGAGGCTTTAAAAGCCCACAAAAGTGGGCAACGTGCTTTTGAATTTTTTGAAGGATATTTTCTTGACCGCATTTTGTACCCACCTTTTGATGATGTTATTATTTTTCCTCGTCTAATTCGATGATTTCATGAGCATCTTTCTTATGCTAATGGTACCTTTAGTATGACAGTTGATGGCGTTGAGATTAACTTTACTATTGCTAATATCATGACTATATTGTGTGGGCATGAATATTTTTATGTGGCAAATGAGGATTTTTCTGCTCGAACTACTGATTTAGATATTGTTACTCAATTGTGTGGGGGTCCGGTTCTTGAACATGGTATAGGTATAAGGAGATCTTTTCTTCTAAGGGATATGTGATTAACTGATATCATTGTTAAAAAGAATCTTTGCCTATATGGTCATGATCAAGAGAGGACGGGAGTTGTCTTGCAAGAATTGTATTGGATTTATCAAGGTAAACTTTTTGATGTTGGAGCTGTAATTGGAGAAAATATGATGAGTCTTATAGACTACATGAGGAGATTTGATGTTATATCCACACTTCGTTTTCCTCGTTTGATAGTTTCTTTACTTCAGCGGTTTGACTTCCCTTTTTCACCTGATAAGCCCACCATGGTCCTCCCTGTTGCTCTGTACGGTGAACCAGATTTCACCAAGAATCTTAAACATTTGGAGCAAGCTGTAAAAAAACTGTCACTCGCATTAAATGCCCCACGGACTTCCACTCAACCTGCTGAGGGTGCTACTTTATCGCAACAACCGGGAACTCAACCTGAAGATTCTCTAATGGAAAAAATGTACAGGGGGATACATGCAATGAATACTAACCTCAATGCACGATTGGATGGACTGAAAGACGATGTTGCTGCTTTAAGAGTAGAAGTTGCTTTGTTGAGAGGTTCAGGCCTAGGTCCTCAGCAGTCACCACCACAATAACTTAGTGGCGTGTTTTCTATTTTATTTTCTATTATTTATGCTTTTTATTTCATCTTTCTTTAGAAATTTTTAGTTTCTTATTTTACACTTATAACTAATGTTGGTTTTTGAGATTTTGATTGACAATTCTTCTTTCAAAACTTTTTGAGGAACATTGCTTGGATTGTTTATCAGGTTGTATCTTTCTTTTTACTTTGCATTATATCGTTTTCTTTCATTGAGGGAAATGCAAGGCTCGGGTTTGAGGAGGAAAAAAAGTTGATACCACCTGTTAAAATTTCCAAAAAACAAAAAAAAAGCTTTTACTTCATTTATTTATGATAATTAAATTTGAGCAGTTAATTGTTGGAATATATTGGATTTTGATAAAAAAAAAAATATATATATATATACTTGGATTAATTGTGAGAATAGAACGGAAAAATGATTAACCACTAGAGTTGAGTTTGTATCTAGAGATTTTTACTCTTGAAACCTTCTTAATTGTTATTTTATCCCGACAGCATCACATGATTCAATTAAAGGTTTTTGATTAATTATCAAAAGATGAGTTAGATTAAAGTATTTTCAATGTGAGATGTTACGTTTTATTAAAATTTGCCTGATTTTTCTAGGTCGGTATACTCCCTTTTAAAAAAAAGAAGAAAAGAAAAAAATTAAAAAAAGATGTATATAAAAAAAGAATATAAAAAAATATATATTTTAGATGACTTGTGTAATTTTCAAAGTGTTGATTCAATAGAACAGAGGCAGAAAAAATCATAACGAGTACTTTCTCTAACCATTTTTTAGCACATTTGTTATGAAAAAGCTATCAATTCAAAACCCTGCCAGACAAGTCTCTTTTCACCAAACACAATGCAATCAATGAAAGGCGACACTTCAAAGAAGCAGAGCAATCAACCATTATCCATTGATTGAGTCATCTATTCACAAAAAAAATCTAAAGGAGTATTACATAACTTGGAAGGTAGTTGATTTTTAACATTACATGACTATCTGTAAGAAATAGTTTTAATTTAATAAATCTTGCATAATTAAATTTTTTAACATTTTTATTGAGTTACAAGTGCTTAAAAAGGCTTTAAGAATTTTTTGTAATTAAGATGTGCTTCTTTCCTGCTAGATACAAAACGATTTCTTAGGGTGGAATTGTTTGGAAGACAAACTTACTTTTAAACTTGTATTTCATAAAATCAAATTGTATGAATACATTGACTGCTTGGGTTTACTATTTTTGAATCTATGAAGTACTTAATGCCTTTGTTTGAGGACAAGCAAAGAATGGATTTGAGCAGGTTGATAAATTCGTATTTTTAGTAATTTTTACCCATTGAATCATGTATATTGCATTATTATTTCAAGCTTAATTGTATATTTTACACAAATTTAATGCAATATAGGTTTTGAAGAAGAAATAGCAAAAATGGCCACAAAAGCCAACACTTGAACGAGAAATTCAACACAATACTAAAGGAGGAATGTAGAACGACCTTGACACGAGCAAATCGAGATTGAATTTGGCCAAACGGAGTGCGAAAACAGATTTAGGACGCTGAAAAACCATGAAGTAGCCTTGGTCAACTTTTGGTAAAAGTCAAAGTCAATGTGTGAATAGTAAAAGTCAACAGTCAACACATGAATAGTAAAATTCAACGGTCAATGCATGAATAGTAGCATTGATGACATCATCTTGACATAGGCGCTGACCTTGGCGCTGACATCGTGCTGACACATTGATGATATCACTGTGTGAATAGTACCTGCGAATAGTAACTAAATTTCTCCTATAAATACTCCCTTCCTCATTTTATTATTTTGTACCATTTTCTTCCTAGCTTGTTCTTTGTTATTCTTGTGTGTGTGTTAATGATATTTGAGTGCTTTAGTAGTTATTTTTAGTTGTGTGCAAAGTTTTTATTCTGAATGAGAGTCTTTTGTGCCACCGTCATACCGAAATCATAGCATTCAACTGAAATCTGTACAACACGATAATTATTCTTTTATTTTGGTTTACATTATGATTTCTTGTACTTTAATATTTGTCATGGCACACTAGACCCGGGATTCGGGGTGGTACGTGTGAGGATATTCTTGTAAATATGTTTTGATTCAGATTTATTAAAGTCTCGTATTTTTATTCCTAGAGTATTCTTTGATTAATTATACGTATACTTGTTGTTATGTTATAGTTAATTAAAAGTACATACACGCCCGGTTTTGTAAACCAATGGCAATACGAGACTATCTCGATAGATATAGTTTGGTTGTACCAATACCTTCGAGTTACGTAAGTAAAAGATTAATTGTGGTTTTGATTCTTGGGTGGATACTGTTAGGTTGTACCAACATCTCTATCCCGAGGATCAATAATCCATTAATCTCATTACTTACATATCTAAGGCCATATCAGAAGTGGAAGCTTATTGCCCGATTTCTGAAGAACTTATCCTTTAATCTGAATCAATAATATTGAAGTTGAGTATACCGAGCTATTACCACCCTGAATCATTATCCAATTCTTTGGATTTAAACTTTATTGTTAAGTGTGGAATTTTTTTCAATTAAGTACCTTTGTTTAATTCATTTTTGGACTTAATACCGTATTTTGGACTTTTAATGGACTTTTGGACTTAATCAAACTTATCAGTGACGGGAGATAGTCAAACAATTCTAAATTAAGGACTTAACTTAACTTGATAACCCAATCTCTGTGAATCGACCCTCTACTCGCCACAGCTAAAGGTAATTCAAGGTAAGCAATATTTTCAATCATTTAACCTTACTATTTTTGAGCGCAAAACAACTCGATCACTTGACTAGTTGGCACATGCATATGTGTCAGGTCGTTCTATGTCATCTTAATGATGGGTTATCCCCCTTTGTGACATCCTATTAATCATCAGAACCTAAATACTTAGTAATATAGTCAACCGGGACTATATTTAGATATTGAACTTGTGGGTCGCTCCTTGGATCAATAAAATAATATCTAGATCATGATTAATGGAGGATTAGAGGCACAAAGTATAGAGGTAATCAAGAAAGGTGGATAGTACACAGTGAAGACCTAGTATTGATTAAGGGTTCTACATAGAGGGGCATTGTGGTCTTTTATACTTAGTAGGTCAAAGACATAGTCAAACCTCGTTTGACTGGCATCATGGGAATGAGTATTCATACTAGAGTGCAGCCATAGCTCTTTAATGGAATGAGCTAGGGTTAAAATGAATAAAATGCAGCTAGTGTCTAGCAGGGGCATTTTAGTCATTTTGGAGCTAGGGCGAATATGTCTTTTGGTCCCTCTTATAGCTAATTTCTATATTGGTAAGCACACTTTCCTTTTCTCTATAAATGGCGTGTGGAGTGTGTATTTGGCAAGAGGAAGTCGTGTAGATGGATTAGGAAAGTAGGATGATAGAATTGTAGGCTAGCTATTATTGTAGGACTCTTTATTTTATGAATTATCTTTAAGATATGGAATCCATAAAGATAATAAAGAGATAATACAATAGATTATCTAGCTAATTATCTGCATTAATAATGTGGACATTCTCTAGTCTAGATATATTATTGAATGCAAGTAAAACTCCTAACTATCCTAGGCTTCCTAAGACACATGAGTCATAGGACTCTTGCAATCATATACACGGCCAACTAAGGAAAAGATGAGAATTAATTTTCTTCTTTTATGAGAATACCACACGGCCATAGAGAGGAAAAAGTGAGAGTAAATTTTGTCCCACAACGAACATCACCAAGGCTTGGAATTAGAATAGAAGAAAAGATCAATTGTGACTTCCTCTTGGTAGCTGCATATTTCTTTTTCCATTGGTGTGGAGCTCTCGGCCAAGGCAAGCATGGATGAGAGGTGTCCACTCATTGCAGCCATCGTGTGGTGAGCATCATAGAGTGTTGAGTTTTGACACCAACACTTAAAGGTAATCAATTTTGTCCGTGAATTCTAAAACTGCGTTTTATGCATGTATGCTGGTATGTTTATATGTATTTGCTTGGTTTATCGGTTTTGGATTGCTTCCGCTACACTAGATTATGTTTTTTATGCCTAATCACTAGTAATCTAGGCTATAGAACCCTTGGATAATAACCAACAAGTGGTATTAGAGCCACGCCAAACGCAATACATGTTAAAACATTGTAATAGAATTGCTAGAAAAATGCTAGAGAGTCCATGATTGGTGGACTATTTAGGCTAAGCGCGGACTGATTTGTGTGCTACAATTATGTGGGATTATTGCATGATAAATGAGGATACTAACCCTTGTTTTGCAGCCCATAATAACCCTTCCTTGATGGTTAGAATGCATGGTAATTATTGTGGTTTTGATTTTTCAGCTTTAATGGTTTATGTATGATTATTGGATTGGTGGTTTATCCAATCGGTTTGTAATCTTTAAATCATTTAGATAGCTAAATGTAAGTTTCATAATGAAGCATAGGACCATTTGTAATAGATAGGTTTGTTGTTTTTGCAATTCTATTATGAAAATGCTTGTACTATGCCGAGAATCACGCGAGCCAAGTCAAGGAAGCAATGCAGAATTTTTGCGGACTATTTTTGATGATTTTCTCAAGGAACTAGCGGCAGTTTGGAGGAAATTTTGTGGCTGTCTGGACCCTCCATAGGTGGTGGAGTGGTGGAGAGTAGTGGTGGAAGAGTTCTATTGGCAATAGGACACTTGGTTGCTTATACAAATCTAAGACTCCTAGATTGTGGCTGATTTCTTCATCCACAAGGATTCTTGGAGATTTGGATAAGATAAGAGTCTTGTTGTGATTAGGATAAGAATTCTATTGGCAATAAGACACTTGGATGCTCATCCAAATCTAAGACTCTTAGATTGTGGTAGAATTCTTTATCCATAAGGACTCTTGGAGATTTTGATGAGATAAGGAGTCTTGTTGTGATTACGATAACATTCTCATTCCTAAAATAGAAAGCTCCAAGAATGGCAACTTCCATTTCCAAAAATGGAAAGTACAAGGAACCATCAAGGAAAGGGTCGTGGCGTATGGATGCATGTCTTTACTTTTCAAAATTGTTAATGATGCTTTATTTTGAATTGATGTATAGACATAAAACACCTAGTAGTATGGCCAATCATTAGGATTTAAAAAAGGCTAAATCCTAGATAACCTTAATTAGGTATGACTAGTTAATGACTATTTGAATCGACACCTAGATCAACATAGTTTGAGGTTATCGATTTCATAATTGGTTAGGGAGATGCCCTTAGAAACCAAACACTAACTAGATACCTAAGTTGTCTTACCTAATCCCAAATAAGTATGTGACTATTACAATTAAAGGTAAAGTTTTAAAAGCAAGGATTTAAGGATCAAGCTTGCTTGGATTTAAAACTTAAAGGTGAAATTGCAAAGACTAGTTACAAGTAAAAACCCTTAGTTTAAAAGATCAAGTGCGAGAGGGGATTTGGAAAGAACCCCATGCCTTTCCATTTTGGTCTATGCTAATAGTGGGAGCTATTCTGAGCTCACCTGCGTGTGGACCGTTCCCTTCAGAGGATAGTCTCTTTACTAAGACTTAGCAAGATTATATTAGAATGAGTTTTAATAAAGTGTTGATAGGAGCGACCACCCCTTCGGTGGAGTTTTTGTCAAAGATCACTTCATAGAATATTGGTTAGGGTTAACTGCCCTTCGGTAGGCTCTGATCAAGAATATTCTAAGTGAAAAACCTCATGGAAAAACGGTTAATACACTTGACATTAAAGAATAGTATCCTTCATTAGGAGTTCTTGCTATTTCTTATGTGAAGCCGAACATAAATCAGTGATTGGAATATCATTGGGTGAGCTACCATTCAAATGGTGATGTTTCAAATAAGTGGCACTTAACTTAATCAAAACTGCAACATGACCACCCCTTCGGTGGAATGTTGTGAGTAAGATTAAGACACTGAGACATCTTAGTAGTTCAAAGGGTTCAACTACTAAAATTTAGATGTCAAAAGATTATGAATGTCATGCTTTCCTTTTAACTGTCATTCATATGCATGCACCATGAATATAACTGCTCATATACTGATATATAATTGTTTGTTGAAAATATCCAGAGATGTCAGAAAATTTAGATTCCTCTAAAGTCCATTATCTCTTCATGAATATTTTGACTGGGTATAATTTCGAAATTGGGTGTATGACCTAGACATAGTACTGAAGTAGAAAAATGCAAGTACGTCTTAGACCAACCTCAACCTCAAGTATTTCTACGTTCATCTAAAGGTTGTGTAGAGGCAGAGAGACTATGGGTGCAGGTCAATAACAAGGCTAAGACCATTATGTTGAGTGCTATGTCAGATACTCTGCGGTCTCAACACAAAAGTATAAAAACTGCTTCTTATATGTTGACCTCTTTGGAAATTGTGAGTGATATGATGGCTACAAAGATGGCAGAGGAAAAATGCTTCAAAGTGCATATACACTAGATGATGAAGAAAATTTTCATCGCCAGGATCTTTGGAGCTAATATCAGTCTCGCAAGTGAGGTAGAAGTGATCCTTTGGACATTACTTGAATCCTATGCTCAAGATAGGCTCGAGTACCTCACGGATGGATTGAGCAAAACACCTTCAAGGTTGTTAAAGGATTTTCAGGAAGTAAAGGAAGAAGATGAGGAACAACTATCTGAACAGTTTGATGAACAGCTAAGTGGAAAGAAGAAGAATGCTAATTGTAAGCCCAAGGGCAAGTGCTTCAAAAAGGGCATTGGAGGCAGGATTGTCCTCGGTATATTGCTAAGAGTAAATTAGGTATTTATATTAATCATTGTTTATGAAACATGTTTAGTGGTAGAATCTACTATGGTAGACTCAGGGGCCGCTAACCATTATTGCATATAGTTGCATGAGTTTCAAGTAACAAGGACGCATAATAGAAGAACATTTGTTATGCAAGGGATGGGCCAGAGTAGTGGGAGTTATTAATTTATTGATTAAAATTCATGTATTTAGAACATACGATGAAACAAGGTTTCGGGATCGCAAATTATTGTTTATTCTTTTATGTACTAATGTTTTATATCAGTTAGAATAGTAGTTCTATTTTAAATACATGGTATTTTATATTAATACTCCATTGCATGTTTTTGAGTGAAAAGTCTCCTACCAGCGAAGTCTACTATTTTATTCTCCATGCTAATTGAGAATGGTCAAGAATGAGTTTCGGACTCATTAGAACTTGAACCATGGACTCATTTAGGATATTAGCTTGTGGAAAATGATCGAAAGGTCACTTACAGCTAAACAACAAGGATAACAGATATACTAGGCTTGGTACACTTGAGTGTAGTCCAATGAGAAAATCAGTTTATAGATACCCTTAACTTTCATAGATGATCATTAGAAGAATGATTTTGTACCGCATAACGCAAAGTCTGAGCATTTTAGGCTTAGACAGAGCAACAATTAAATATGCGAATCATGGTACTTCAAATTGGTCATGAAAGTGAATATCTATTAGGTGAGCTCAAGGACTACTTAGTTGTGACTCAGGTGACTACACCAGATTTTACAAAAGTAAAATGGTGTGTTTGAGAGGAGCAATTGTATTCTATCGAATATGATAAGATCCATGGGCGACTCAAGGATCTTTGATAATATTCTTTTGGAATAAGCAAGTGAAATAGAAGATTATGATGTCAATCTTGGTTCTATTTAAATCAGTACTTGGGGCACCCTAGTACTATGGATAGCGTCATGACTTAGTTTTGGCACAAGGTCCATTTAAGGGGTCGTCCAACCTATATATTGAAGAGCTATGCTAAGAAATAGGAAACCAAGATCTGACACATACTATTGCATAAGTTATCCAAAGAATACAATATAGCGAACATTCAATAATACCAAGGAACAGAGGATATAACGACCTCAACCCGACCCTTCTCAAGACTAGGTCAAAGTCTACGTTTACTGTCATTGCGATTTCATAACTTCCTATAAAAAAGGAACAATAAATAAGAATTATTCAATAACAAGCCTTTATACAATAATTCCAATACAAAAGGGTGTCACAACATCTGAGATCCGATAACTACCCGGCTAACATACAAACTAGGGTTTCAGCACAGCTACCCTTCTACCCGAGAGTAATACAAACAAACTCTAACTTTTACACTTTGGATCGAAACATGATATGTCACGCCCCAACTCGACCCCACCTACAATCAATCAGGACGCAACAGAATTTCGGCAGTATAATGATAGTAATTAAGACACCGAGGCTCTAAACTAACCTTTCAGAATATCATACAACCAAACTCCTCATCCATTCCACAATCAACTCCTCAATTAAGTTGACAACATACAACATAACCATATTATACAATAATCATTCCTTCAACAACTCATTCATAGTTATACGCCTCTGTTCCAACTTCATACATAAACTATACATACATATCAAAATAGATTATAAACCAACTTAATAATCTAAACATGATCAAAATAAAGACTACTAAATCATCATACATAAGTCTTTAAGTAAAAGTAGGTTTATAATACATCAAAATACATCAACTACAAACAATCTCATGGCAAAGACTCCTGCACATAAGACTCATCCACGAAAGGCACATTATCCTCTTCTAGAGGCACGTACCTGTAATCTTGCTCAAGGACACCTGTAAGCATGCAATAATAGAGAGTGAGCTTATATAAAATAAACCCAGTAAGGATCCAATAGATCTCTAACAGTATTTACTATACTCATTGAAAATGATCCTTTGAGCAGTAAACACACAATAAAACATAAATAACAATATAAACATATAACTATAATGACCAATCAATAAAGGATACTCTAATTGGTGTAACTCCAAACGCCATCACTATGTCAACCATTCTTCTTGTAACTCCCTATTACTCACGCACCCGAGGTACCTCACTAGCCTCGCCCTCCATGACACCTTCGTCATGCGAGCTGGAGGTAGTCTCTGGTAGTCATGCCGTTATCAACCCGACAGCCCGACGCTACCCGAGAGGTGGCACACACATACCAAGACTCAGCAATAATAATAAACATCACATTACAGGAGGACAACCTTTTCCGTTGACTACCTCCCGGTTCATCAATAATCAATCAATAATCATCTTTAATCAATATAACATCAAATAATCAATTAAACAACAAACAACTAAGTTAGATGACAAAGTAGGCCATCCAACTTAACATGCATTAAACACACAATCAAACCCTAGTCTAACCATTAACAACTCACAATTCAATCACTCAAACACCACCCAATCATCTAAAGGCATAGTTCAACATTTTAAAGAAAGACAACCTAAACTTCAAATAATCATATCTTACATTCTACTAGTCCAAACACCTTCAAACCAGTTTCTATCACTCACTCATTCAATCAACTACATTAGCCCCCTCGAAAACCAACCAAAACACATCCAAATCAAGCCCTACAACCCTAAAACCCTAATGTGTCAAGGCTGAAATTTCCCGACTTTTGCACCGACCTCGCAATCGAAATTTTGGCATTACAACATTACTACCACGTATTTAACAAACTTTTAAAAATCGACGACAATCGATTTCAACCATTACAACTCAAAATAATCAACAAATAGCTAAATAATCAACTTTTAATACCCGAAAATAAATAATTATGCTACAACGGTTCAAATCTCATAAGAATACATATAAACGATCCTTAGCATGCACTGAACAATAATATAACTTCAAATTACCATTCTAAAGGTTCAATAATTAATTATACGCAAAAACATAAAAATGACATTTTGAGATCTAGAATTTTTCTCTCACCTTTGATCCGAAGTAAATCTAGGAATGCGTGCAATAGATTCCCAACAAGCGGAATCTAGCTCGGTTTAAAAAGATTCGGACTTTAAATGAGTTTTCTAAGGCAAAATTGCTTTGTAAAATAAGTTGAAAAACTCTCAAAAATGCCAAGGAACTCACAGCTGCAATGTGTGTGTGTTTGTGGGGTTTTTTTGCTGATTTTGTGTGTGTAGAGATTTTATAGCAAAAGTCAACAAAATGGAAAAAGTCAAAGTTGCAGCCTTTGTTAGTTTTTAGTATTTTCTAGTCTTTTAATTAGTTTTTCTTGACTATTTTGCTCAAAACATTAAATTTACACTTAGACTATTTTAAGTAGAATATTTTTAGTTGAAAACAAGTTTCATATGCATATATTTACACCCAACTCGGTTAAAAACTCGATTTTTGCAAAAGAATGTGAAAAGTCATATTATTTGTTTTCAAATGTCTTTTGAATGCACAATTAATCTAAAATCATTTAATATGACATATAAATACATTTATATTAATATATACTAGGTCAACGAAAGTCAATATAAGAATCGGGTTTAGAAGAGATCACTATTTAGCTCAAAAACGCTACTTTTTGCCCGAAAAGTCTATTTAAATTACTATTCCGTTTCAGAATCAATTTTTATCAAACATGGGTCTATTAATAATAGAGGACTAGGTTTTAAGACGTTTAAAACACCCCTGTAAAAATTTTAGCGGACAGGTGTTCAAAATACTATTCACAAAAACCGACGATAAAATTTTCAATGCCGTTTTTTATGAAAATTTCATGAATGCACACTTAGCATTTATTAGGAGTATTAATCATGAAATTATCACATTCCAAGTCATATAGCATATAAACAGGTCAAATCATGCAAAACGATATAAAACACGCAAATCGAGATAAAGTCAAAATATGGGGTTTCACATGATAGGCAAAGAGCCTCGAGCATGTAACTATTTATAATGTCAACCCATATCAAGCTAAGTTGTACCAGCATGGGGGAAGAAAAGAGGGTGAGCTCTGGGAAAGCTCAGTGAGGACGAAATAGAAGAGTTTTTAAAATATTTTTGGTCAGGTCACTTTTGAAAATCATGTTGCAATTCATGTACAGTGGTGTTAACCAACTATCCATAAAAGATATAATAACATATGATAACTAGTAGAAATTATTATCACATTCGAATCACGTATTAATAACAGTATCATTTAGTGACATATAACCACAACACATATCAGCCTACTCTCCGAGGGTGGAATGCCAAGCGAGAGTAGGACACTACTCTCTGAGGGTGGTACCAAGCGAGAGTAAGAACAAGTTTCAATCCGATCATTTCACGAGGTGGTCAGCCTTGATCACAATTCCAACTTCTTATCTCTCCCAAGAAGGTACTCCGGATTGTACCCAAAATCTATGACTTAGCTCCCTGAGGGTGGAAATCGCCAAGCGGGAGAGGGAATAAGTCCACGATAGACACGGAAGCACCGGCAAGCCCTATGCCGCCCGGCGTTCGTGCAAGCTATCGGGCTTGAGGTTGCAACCCCCAATAACACACAAGTATGCACAAGTTATTGGGCATATGCCCTAATGCTATAGTTTGAGATGACTTTATTAGGGTTTAATAAGGATATGTTTATGTGTTTGTAGGATATTCATATTCTCCGATTCGATATGAATATGTCCCTAATGCTTATCCGATAAGAAAAATGTTCTAAAAGGGTTTAGGATATTTCGCACTTTTTCTTCGATATGATAAACATTAAGAATCGTTTCATAGCCCTTCAGATTATTCAACTGGGACTAGAATAATCGAGTACGGGTTATCATATTTTATTACCTTTGATTAACATAGTGATGTTAATGATAAATGATGGCATACGAAGTGCCAAAACAACATGATGATGTGGACTAATAAACATATGAGTGATCGTCTATGTACGGATCATTGAATGTGACAATAAATAGTGAACTGCATGTTTCAGGTTAATAGTTTACTATTTAGTTAGGAATTGTGCAAATTAATCCTCAGACTTGAGAAATTACGGCTGCCGGTTATATCAGGGGCTAAATACTACATCTGGACAATACCCATCTTCCATAAGGTGGGTTACGGCCTTTCGCATTTTAGTTTTGTGGTATGAACCAACAGGTAATTGTCAAGATAGGATCTGTTAACCTCCGGCGTGAGGCGAAGTCCTATGATATTTAAGATCGGTCGTTAAATGAGGAAGTCCTTGGCCAAGGCGAGTATGAAGTGATGGAAATGAGTTTTTCCATGGTAGTCATCTCTCGTTTCACCAATTTAGAATTATACATAGTATCGGAGGTGGACTTAACCATTTCATGGTCTTTTCACGATCGGGGCATTCTTAACAGAAGGATCGGACTGCACGCTAATTCTCGACGGTTAAATGGATTCATAAAAGACGTCGTCTTCATTATCGTTTACATTCTCATGGTACATTCATTGCTAGTGCAATAGTCATAAGCATGAGGGTATTTCGGTAAATGACGGAGACATTTTCGAAATAGATAAGGAGGTTTATCGGTTCCTCATAGTATGCGATTATGAATCTAGAAGGTCACACACTTATAAGTATCATGAATAAGTTCGTCGATAGTTTGTATAATGTGGTCGATGGCTTTAAAGTGTTAAGAGTCATCTATGTTGGTAATTGGGCCAAAAGTGTAATTTAAAAAAGTTTTGGGATCAAATTGTAATTACCAAAAATTTTGGGGCCAAACTGTAAATATTAAAAAGTTGTTTCAATATATGTTTATTCTAATAGAGATTAGAATGGGAAAAAATTATATATATATATATATAAAGGTGTTTATATGTGTATATGTGTAATGATGATGTAATTTGTGAATGTCATGTCATCATCCTAGTCATCAAATGAAAAAGATAAATTAATTATTGGGCATTGACATGTGGCATGTGAAATCTATTGGATTGTCCATGTCATCAATTCTAGTCATTTGATTTTGAATTGAATGGATATGATTGAGTCTTGAATAAAGACAAAAAAATCTTAGCCATTACTTTTTGATGATAGAACATTTTTGCCAAGTGTCAAGAAAGAGAAAAAGGTGTCCCTTGGATTGTAATGATTACAATCAAAGGTCATGCATGGCTTGGTTGATTCAAGCAAGAAAGAGAAATAATATGATTGGCTCTTAATGCATGAAGGACATTAAAATATAATAGAGATTATATGATGCATAAAAAGTTGACAACTTTCTTTCTCTTTCCACTACCATTTTCGGCCAACACTATGAGGAGAGAGAATATTATATTCTTGTCATTCAATTGCAATCATTCTAATCCTAGGATGTGCATGGCATGTCAAGATAAGGAAGCCATTATGATTGGGCAATCTAATACAATAGTTTATGTTAATAAAAGATGATAACTCTCTCTCTCTTAAGCCAGCACTCACACGACACAAATGAGCAACACAAGAAACCATCTTCATCTTCTCTAGTTGTCATTCTCGGCCATAGAGTAAGAAAAGGTTTTGCTTTTGCTTTTGGTGTAACCATTATACATTCTAAAAGTCATCTTGAAGAAAGACTAGCACATTAACTCTTCAAGCTTTGGGTTAAGCTTTGGTATTTGGTGGACTAACTAGACCCTTCAAGTTAGAAGGAATCAATAGCATCAAAGGTCTTCAAATCTACATCAACCTAGTGTCTACGAGAGGTATACCGGATAACCTTACATTTAATTATATATAGTTGATATATAATGTGTATATATATATCTCATTTTTGAACATCTTTGAATGTATGAATGTTGATCCTTTGCTTGAACCTTGTAAAATTTTTGTTGTTGAACATATGTGGTTCGGTTATGGCCTTGTAGTATCCATGTACTACTTTCAAGATCTTGTTCATTGGCTTTTGATTTTGCTTCCATTGCGAGATGTAGATCTTAACCCCTTTCACAAGTAATCACGTATCACACAATCGATAATTATTTATACAATTTATAATCACGCACGTAGGTGGGGAACGACAAAAGAGGCCGTCTCTGGACAAGTACATTTAGACATATTAATTTACTGGAAATTCAAATAGCTTAAATAAAGTCAGAACACACATCTGGTAGCATTTGAGTAAATTGTCTTTGTAAAAGCAAACCCTACAAATTGACTCATTAGTGCCAAATGATAATTTCGTATTTAGCTTAGCAGTTGATAGCAGGTCCAATATCTAAACAATTAACTTTTCATTTCTAGCCAGGATAAGAATTCCGCAGGCTGTAAAGAGACAGAATCAAAATAAAACACCTCATTCCTTGTTAGTTAAATAGTAATTTATATCTTATTTATCAAAAGTTCCCCAGGCACTTTGACACAAACATTAAGGTTTGTTAATATCAAAGATGGAATTTAAGAAAAGTTAAACCAATTCTAAGTGTCTAATAGCCCTAATTCTAAGTGTCTAATAGTCTTACTATTAAATCGATAATATCATAATTTAACTATTGTAATTGACTAGTATATTTCTAGGAGTTTTTTTTTCCTACTTGTGAATTAATTCAAACTCTATAAAAAATACTTACGTAATAATAAAATTTAACCAAGTCAAGATGGCTTAAATTGCTCCAAATCTATAGTAATCAATACTAGTTATTACTTTAAGGTATGTTACAAACGATCAAGTTGATCATACAGTTCAAGCCCTTGCGATTAACATTTCTTTTATTTTAATCTTTTACGAAATAACATTAAGGTGAACTTTCTAACATATGAACATATTTACAAACCTACTTGCAACTATACACCTATGATTAAAAATAAACAATTCTTACGTAATAATAATATTTCGTGAGAGTGAACATGTAATAAATATACGAATACAAGTAATGCTAAATCCACACGATAGGTAATTTGTATAATAACGATGCAATTCTTTAAAATCTCCTCACCTTTCTATTTGCAAAGTTACAGACATAAAAGATAATATCTATATATATACTAGCTTTTGGGTTGTACAATTGAAGTGTTAAACTAAAGCTTGTGGTGTGTTATTCTGTCGAAAGGATAGTCTATTATATAGTGTCTTAGTTTAGCGTTAACTGGGTTAAGATGTAAGTAGATAGGATGAGGAGATGTCACTAAGTGATGATGATGATGAAATTTGGCAAATTACAATGAAGCGGTGCGCAGTTGATTCACCATAGCTATTATTAGAATATTGCTAAATTAAGCTTAGACGGCACTAGGGAATTTCATAGGAGGACAGCCAGCTACCAGCTTCATTTGTTGTTCGATGATCGTTGTGCGACGTGGTGGTGATCATGCAAGGTTGGTTTATTCAGTGACAACCGCGTGGAATGGCCACAATAGGAAATAATGGTAGTAGACTTAATGATTTGGTGGTACAAGTGAAATAGCGTGGAACTAACTTAACGTAACCATGCTGAATCATTTGGTTCGTTAGCATATCCAGCTGGCTTCGATGGTGTTTTTGTTCTACAACGAAAGAGATGAAGGCACGTTGCTTGGCTGAAACTAAGGTGGCAACTTAAACCTTGATCAAATAGGTTGGTGACAACAAAACTAGAATAGGAACTGAAGAATTTAATACATAATATGGATCTTCATAAACCGAATAAAATTTAATACTAACCTCGTAGTATGCGGAAGAGTTTGTAAGGAATTAACCACGTTTGTTCCACCGTTAAACAGCCGCGAATCGGAGTTCAAAGTACGAGTTCGACTTTGAACTATATGTTCACAACTTAAGAGCCTGATATTTACACATAGTAAACATGGTGAATTTAAGGGAGATTGAGAGAGAGAAAAATGAGAGAAAGACATAAGACTTTTCTTCTATTATTGTTTGAGAACTTACGTTCTCTTTTTTTCTTTTTGGATATAGTAGGAAGTTATTTACATAACTTCCCACAACTCGCTTTTGACCCATACTAAATGGGTCGGGTCGGGTCAACCCACATTGGGCGACCCAACCCTAAAAACTAACATTTCCCACTCACACAAGATGGGTAGACCCATATCCACCACTATATTTCTCTACGGCCTTGTCGAGAACCACCATCAAATTCATACGGGCAAATAAGTCGTGCGACTCGCAAGCACACAACAAGTAGAAGCTCAGACTATGCATCTGTTAAAGATGACATGGGAGCTACGATCTTCAACGGAAGAAAAAATCTCGTTGTACCCTAGACCTATTTAAGTTCACATCAGTCAATCTCAAACATGTATTCATAGTTATATTCAATCACAAAAATTGTTCAATCACAAAGATTGTATAACTGGTCGACTAATGAACACATGTAGCGCTAGATGCGAACAGTCTTCCCTTCACTCAATATCCTTCTAAATCAAGTCAACCGCTTTCCTGGACATGTCCTGTGATAACCCAAACCCGGCATGCATTTAATAGCATTTGACTGCATCTAAGTAAATGTTTAATTAGTTAATCATCCATTTTGCACTATTTTGATATTTCTTTTAGAGGCATTTAGTAATTTTATATTGATTAATTAAAAGATTATTATCTATTTCTATTAATTATAGTAATTGAATTTATTCTCTTGTATTTAATTAAATGTCATCTTAAATGTTAATATTTAATTGCACTTGATTACATGTTTATATTTACTTATTCATTCGTATCTTGGCATTAACTTCATAATTCTTTAAAATATTCTAGAAATAGTTAAATTATTTATTCTTAAATGAATATTGATTATTTTGATTATTTTAATAATCGGTTTTAATTTTCTTGCATTAAATTACTCGGTTTTCAATTAAATGAGAAAAGTAACTCCGAGCCGGAGTGAATTTTAAACTCTTCTACTATTCTACTTTTCAAAAAAATTAAAGTTTTATATTATTGCTCATCACTTTATTAGCGATCATTTATTTAACGTTTGATCGTAGTATTTCGAAAATGAGAGTTAGAAAAATATTCCTCGGACTTAGAAAAAAAATGTTTTTAGCTTAATTTAACTAGTTTTAGTTGTTTTTAATTTAATTGCATTGTTTTAACTTGAATTAGATTAAATGGCATCAAAATAAGCTTATTTGACTAATTTTAACTTAAGCTTGACTTTGCAAATGACCAAAATGCCCTTTGTCAACTTTTAAATAATAAAACAAGGCAAAAATCAAGAAAAACAAATTGCAAAATGCCCATTTTGTCCTTGCCATGGCCGAATGCTCCAAGGAGGAAAAAAAAGATTTTGCTTCCATTTTTCTTGTGCAATCGTGCGTGGAATTGCTCGGGGGTCGTGGCTCGGGTCCTTGCAGGTCTTGGTCTTCAATCTCTGTGAGGGTTTTCACGCTTTTGTACATTTAAATTTGAATTTGATTTTTGTTTCAAATTTTTAGATTTGATATATAATGTGTTATAATGCCTATAATTGCTTGATATAGCTTCCTTTGAGTTCGTAGAACATTGTTTGATAGTTATTTAGCAATTTTTACGGCTGATATTGCGTATTTGAAATTGGGGAAGAACAATGAGTAGTGATTTTGAATAGTAAAACCCTAGAATTTGGATTTTGATCCGAATTGCGATTGCTTGATTTGGATAGGTGCCATTAGTGATAGAAAGGTAAAATGTGCAATAAAAACGGACCGGCCTTTTATAAAATTGGAAATTAGACAATGAAACGAAAAGGGGCCGTTTGACCAAAAGTTGACCGTGCTCGAATTGAGTTGGGGGTTTTGCTATTGAGGGCATGGAAGCACTTTTGGCGCTGTTGTGGCGTTGATTGAATGACCGGTTAGCATAGCTGTAGTTCAAACGCAGTAGGTGGACTTTCGGGCCTCGGGTGAGAAAATGAAGTTTAGTGACATAGAAATGTGCCTTGTAGTGCCTAAGTGAATGTAGTGAAATCGGTTTCCTAATCTCGTAGCTCGTTTGCTCGTATTTGCCTTTGGAAGTTAGAGATTGAATAGTGATATTTGTCGTTTTCGTGTTTGAACTGCTGTTACTTGTTTAATTGGTGTTCTTGTTGCTATTAATGATAGTTATGCTTGAAAAGTTAATTAAATGCTAGTATTGATTGTAAATGCTTGATATCTCGTTTATCGCCACTAATTTGTATTGTTGTGCTATCGCTCGTTTATTGCTTGTATCTTGTATTGCATTGCATAGTGCCAGGCGCGTGAGTGATGGGCCTCTCTGGGTAGTCTTGGGCTGCCAGTGTCGGTTGCTCTAGCTCCATGTCCTATTCCCATTCTCGCTTGGGTTGCCTCCCAGGGAGATTTGGGTCGTAGAATTGATTGGATACTTCCGGGGTATTCCAAACTGAAGTTATAAGGTGGTTGCGTACTTATTGTCATCGCTGTCAACATCAAGCTCGAGATTGATGTAATGCTCGTGGAATCGAATCGAATGGTACATTGCTCGTATGAGTGAACCATAGCCTTCAGAGTGTGGTATAGCTTTGAATGGTTGTGTTAATGCTTTTATTAATTGCTTATTGTATTGATTGTTTATATTGAATGCTTGCTTGTCAGTTCTATTGCTTAACTACCTTATTTGCATTGCACGACTTTCTTTCTCTCCACCTCGATAACTGTCTCGCCCTTACTGAGTATACGTGTTGTGTATACTCACTCCTCACCACCACATTTCAGGAAATGCCATGTTAGGTGGAAAGTTCGTGATTACGTGAAAGTTCATGCTTGAAGAGTTATCTTGCGTGCTATATGGCTTGAGTTGTCAAAGATGCAAAGATGTATGTTTCATGTGTTGTTGGTATTTAATGTTAAAAAGGAATGTAATTTAAGTTTTACTAGGTTATTGAAGTGATTTGAAAAGCTAGTTTATGTATTCAGTTAGTATAGTTTAACTTCAATGCATGTTTGTAATGTCCAAAGGAAAATAGTTAGAATGGTATGATAATCTATGTTATGCAATAGGTTAGTATGGTTTAATTGTCAAGCTTGAATGTACTTGTCAAAGATGAGAAGAGATAGGTTAGCTTTTAAACTGGAAATATACATATACTTGTTGTGTTTATTTGTTGAAAAACAAGGCTCGGATGGCCTTGAGGTGTTTGTATGGTTGGACACGGTGCTGGTCCACTTATATGCAATCGCAGGTTTTGCATTTTACCTAGAAACAGGGGAGACTCCGTCCGTCTTTCCCTAAAATTTTGCTCGGGTTTGGAATTGGGTTGTGATTAGATTGATTGATAGAACTCCCGGTCTCGAGAGGGATCGGGGTGTTACATGTCCCATATGATTGAATCTAACGTGATCTTTAGGCAACATACCAAAGTAGTTAACATTGAACTTGACCTATTAGAATATGAGCGTAGGTCACTAAGGGTATCCCAAAGAAGCATTTATTGCTTCAAGGACTCACACAGTGGTGAAGTAGGGATTCATTCACCCACTACCTTTTACGGTCGCAAAACACACATGGTATGAAACATGTGTTACGGTGTGACTTCCCTTCAAAAAAAGGGGCGTATGTCTTTACCTAAATCAAACACCGTATAGATCTTGGTCTACTTATCACTCAGAAACTAACCTGAATCCTCAAACTTAATACACCTAGTAATCGAGGTTTCACGTCTGGCTATAAACAAGTTATATGGACTGTGGGAATCCATATCGATCTCATGTCAGTTTTTAATTATAACATATACAAATAAGAGGTCTCATCTTAATATTGTCATAGAAACCAATTCTAAACTAATACTTAAGGCGACGTATCTTATATGAGTATAGTATTTCCCGACGAATATTAACCAACTTATATTGTCTCATCTCTGCATGCTCCTACTACGCCAGAGGCAATTGCTCGTGTGTGAGAGCCAATCTCATCAACTTGTCAACATACTTTTCGATGCCAATCTGTGCTAGCATACTCATACTTGATTTCTTTCAAACTTATCACAAAGACAAGGCACTAAGCAAACACATGAAGAAAATTTTGTTCACTATGAACTAGCATCAAATACTCACCAATATGAGTACATTAGTAATTACACAACACTTTACAGAACATCAATATCAAGTCCTACGCAATCCTAGAGATTCTATTACAACAAATACATATCTCTGCATATGAACTTATCGAGTGGGTCACTACCATCTCTTGCGTAGGTCAATGTTCCACAGTCACTTCCTTATATGACACAAAGCCATAATGTCTATGTACTAGGTCTCGCCATGAAGTTTAGGATCCTTAGCATAGGCGACGGATAATTAGTGGACACAATAGATCATCATTGCCTGTCTAGCAACTGACTTATCTCAAGACCATCATAATCTCTCGAGCCATACTGTATTTTGCATAGTTGCTGAGCATGCCACATAACTCAATTTCCACAATTGACAATACTATGCATATTTGTTTCTTGCCATTCTACAGAGTCGTGCCATTGACCAACAAGAAAACATAAGAGGTAACTTTACGCTCATCTGGGTTATCACCCAAATTAGCACTTGTGGATCTCTACTGATAGAGATCAACATTTCAATGGCATAGGCAAAATCTAAGTTGCCTTTCAAATACCTCAAGATCCTTTTGACAATGCTCCAACAAGCTTGTCTAAGTCTGTGATTGATAACAACATATCAATTCCATGGCAAAAACGAATATCTGGCCATGTACATACCACAATATATACAGGGCTTTTCATGATGCTTGAATAAGGAACATTTTATCTCATCAGTCTATTCTAGCATTGGGGACACTTTCCTTGGCTTAGGTTTTATCCCTCAGTTACAGGAGTATCCATAAGTTTGTAGACTTACGCATTGAGTCATTCAAGAACTTGCTTGACATATGACTCTTGCAACAAAAACAAGAATCTTAGATTGACCCCTCTGGATCTTGACTCTAAACACATAAGCTACTCCACCAATGTCCTTTATCCCACAAAGTTAAGGACAACTAACCACTTCCTGATTGTGACTATGTACTCCTTGTCATTTCTGATCAATGATATCATCTATCTAGAGAGATAGAACCACATATCTACTATTAGATCAATTGACATATACGCATATGCCTTATTGAATCATTTGAAGATCATACATAATGAATTCTTCTTGCATTTCTCTACTAAGAAACATCACATTTACATCTATCTGATGTAATTTGAGGTTCAATTGTGTGACATGATCAGAAATAGGTGAATAGAGACAAACCTAACAATGAAAGAAGGTTTGCTTGCAAGTTATACCCTCAATTTGGGTACGACTTTTAGTCACTGGCAAGCTTCTATTTGATATTAAATCCAATTGTTCTTTCATTGCTTTTCATCCGACTTTCCCTTACAAAAAGATGAGAGAATTTTCAGCCACTATCTAAGATCCATCATCATCTTAACTAGTAATCAAATAAAAAACTTATTTTCATAATCACTCGGTAGTGAAACGAACTTACATTGATCACGAAACAGATTCGAGTTGATCAAACTGATATTACTATTGCAAGTGAACATGATCCACAAACCGGTTTATAAGACAAACTCATTTTGGTTATGGGACAAACTCACTTTGATCTTGAAACAAATTCAAGTAGACCAAACTAAACCAAACGTGTTTCTCTCCCACTTGGATCAGTGAACGGAAGCAAATCCTCCTTTCAACTGAAAATTTGTGAGAGATAGGACCATTAGGAGTGTTCAATTCAGAAAACTGAATCTCCTACTAAGAAATTCTATATCCAAGAATGTTGAGTTCAGACATACTCCCACTATCTATTTAGCAATGAACATTTCCTTTGAGACACACTCCCACTATCTGTTTAGCAATGAACATTTCCTTTGGAGCGTTCAAAGTACCAAATAGAAATACACATATTTCCTTTTGGTTTAAATTTCTCAAGCTCATGAGAAATGTGATGAACAAAAGTAGTCAACTCACATGGTCATAAGTCATCGGAGACTAGTTCACCACTTGTCCATGACGCATAGAGAGTTGAAGTGACTGATTTCTAGGGCTCTCGATCAAGTAGATATCTATGTGGCAGTTATTTATTCTCAACACAAAATTGAGAAAACTACATGAGCCAACATATACTTAACCACATCCAATGAGGTTTTATTCCTTCTTCTACAACATCTCATAGTTGCGAAGTGCCAGGAATATTTAGCCCTCACGTCATACCTTTTTTTTGTCACAAATTTTTTTGAACAAATCAAATCAATATCACTGAACTAGATCGGTTCTCAAAGATTTCTCATTATGTTGGTTTGATTCTCACCAACACTTGTGAAAGCTTTGAGAAAAGTAACGAAATGCCTCATGTCTCTCCCTATCATTCTTTGGACCATAGATTTCAAGATGAATTCAAGACAATTGAAAACTAGCTCGCAAGCCTTCGCCAAACATTTTTACCGTGGAGTTATTAACTAGACAACTTGCACACAGGGGCAGATAGAATTATGCAAATCATAGGCTCAAAAGACCTTCTCTTGTGAGTCTGTGCATTCTATTTTGCTCAATATGCCTAGCTACAAATTTCAACTATATAGCGTTAAAAACACATATTTATATAGCAATGGTTCTTCATGTTCAGCGTATAGAACAAGAAGAGCATGCACAATATATAACCAGATTTATAATGAGTTGTTCCTAACAATTTGACTGAGTTCCATATATACAAATTTGAGAACCTAATCGCAAGAGAATTTGATCCATAGACCATGTATTTCTAGAATCGGAGCTTATAGGATGCATGGAAAAAATTAGAGTTTGACCATCACATAGTGGTAGCTAACAAGTGCTGATGCCCTTGTCTTCAACTCTCGAATTATTTCCTACAAACATCCACCGGAATTCACCCAAAATCTAATGGTATTGTAAATGCTCCTTCATGTCTAGTTATAGGGTTAGACGCTTAGTCTTCAGCTTAAGGCAATTCCGAGCTTAGTGACCGTTTTTATGATAATTGTAGCACATAGCTCAAATTTGTCACATATACGTCTAACCTTCTTGGCCTCTCAGTCAGCTTATCCATTCTTTTTATCATTGGAGTCATTGGCCCTTGTGTTTGGATCCTCATGACCCTTGTTTATTGGACTTAGCTACATAAGCTTGACCAATGGCCTAGATGGCTAGGAGGCGTTACCTACAATCTCCAGTTGACGTTTTATGTTTGGAACGTCTTAACATTCCTATTGTATGTCATGTTGACAATTATGTGCACTCAGCTAAATGGAAAGGATAATATGACAACTTGCACTAGTTGTTCATTAGTGAGAATGTGGCCAACTGCCTTCAGTTCTCTAACTATGTTCGACATCTCAAAAATGCTACCTCTCAGTAGCATTGGGACGCTTCTAGCATCTGTCGAACTTGATTATAAGCTGACTTAGCTTAGAAATAGAAATTTCACTGAACTTCTCTTTCAAGCTTTCAAAATCCCTACATCAGTAGGTCTTACTTCATAATAAGTAATGAGGTAATATGCATAATGCTCAGCAAATATGATGCAAGCATTAGCATTTTTCCAACCCGATAGTTTTCTACCTTTTATGCGGAGTGGTGTTTTCACCCTAATTGTTCACCACAACATAACTCAGTTTTCCAAGCACCTATTTGCTCCTCAAGGATATTCTGAACTATATGATGCCATGTTCGACAACCATCACCGTTCATTTTTCCTTTGGTTGAGGGCAAGGATGATATTTTGGCTATTATTAGTAATAACCACAACATAGACATATTTTGGATGTTTGATACTAGCACATTTAGATGTTTAATTCTACTTGAACAATTATTTAAATGTAATAAAGTGACGTAAGATATAGTACCAACACATTGTAGTACAACCTGCCAAATGCTATATTCGAATGTCACAATTATCACAATTTAATTCTATTCGAGTAGAAACATTAGTTCCGTATATGAATTACATAAATTCACATATATGGGAACTAATAGTTCTAGATTAGAATCACACCAATCCCAAACTTAGAACTCCCACTCAGATAAAGGATTAATAAACTAATTATTAATATAATAACATATGCAGTAGAAGATTATAATAAAAGAATGATGATAAATACAAATATTATCATGAGATGAACATGAAAAAATATTTAACATATAAATAACTAATAATGTTAGACATAATTAAGCACTCTTCAATGTTCTCCATCCGTTCATAACTTAGTCTGGTCCACAAGAATTAACACAGAAAAATATTTAACATATAAATAACTAATAATGTTAGACATAATTAAGCACTCTTCAATGTTCTCCATCCGTTCATAACTCATTCCGGTCCACAAGCATTAACACATTCAATTCTCTTTACACATGTAGACCATGATTATTAGGCACATAGAAGCTATCTCAAACTTATTGAGATCCAAAAGACACATTTTGGTTCTACGTGTTAAGAGAAATAAGGGTGCGGTCTGACATTATGCATGAAACCACATATGACTATCACATGCTCATCAAATTATCCTATCATATAATTATAAGAATAAGAAAATTTAAGGGATAATTATTTTGGGCCCACAACAATGTGTATTCATATGGTCAGTAATGTTTGGAGTATTTCTCACGGGTTGTTAACTCGCACAATCCTCAAATAACCTCTAAAGTTCTCGAAAAAATAAACAACTTTAGTACATAGTGGTCCAATCAATTAATTTCAAAAATTAATAATGCACATAGCAACTATTAATATTATACACAACAAGTTGTATGATAAAATGACATAAATTTCATACTATGAAATGAAATTACAAAAATTTAATGTCACTTGTTGCAAAGATTCCAATGTAATTACACAAATTTCAAAATTTAAATGAAATTACAAAAAATTCATGCCCCTTATTGTAAATATTACAAGGAAATTACACAAATTTTAGGCATTTATATGAAATTGCAAAAATTTCATGCCTATATTGTAATAATTATAATTGAATCACAAAGAAATTTGGGTAATTAAATGAAATCACTCATGATTTCATGTCTAAATTGAAATTAATTTAAATTATATACTTGCTCTGCGAGAAATAGAAGCCAAAAACATAATTATCACAAAGATAATGGCCCTAATTGAGAACATGGGGGTCAAAAATGATATTATCACAGAGATAATAGGCCAAAAGAAGAACATGAGGTAAAAAAAACTAAATTACCACTAAGGTAATGGGCTAGATAAAAAATAATACATAGTTATGGGGTCAAACTATAAATAATCTAAAGTTTTGGGGTCAAATCATAAATAATATAAAGTTATAGGGTCAAACAGTAAATAACACAAAGTTATGGGGTCAAATCATAAATAACATAAATTTATAGGGTCAAACCGTAAATAATACAAAGTTATGGGGTCAAACCATAAATAACACAAAGATATGAGATCAAAACGTAAATAACACAAAGTTATGGGGTCATTTATAAAAACATCACAAAGATGTGGGCCAAAAATAATAATAATAATAATAATAATACAACATATGTATTAATAAATTTTTTTTTTTTTTTAAATGCCAAGCCGACCCGATCCAAGCCAAAACTAAGCCGAGCCGAGCCATGAGCCAGTCGTTAAGCAAGCCACCAAGCTGAGCCGTTAGTCAAGCCACCAAGCTGAGCCATCAAGCCGAGCCGGAGCCGACTGAGCAAGCCGAGCCGACGAGCCAAGCCTCTTAGCCGAGCCACCATATCATAAGCCAAGCCAAGTCACATTTGAGAGCTAAGAATTAAAAACAAATTTTAATTATGTTTCCTTTTTTTTATTAAAAAAAAAAAGTTTATATGGCACATGGCCACGTGGCGCATCTTAATTGAGCCACGTGGCCTACTACTTGATGTTCAGACTTGATTGAACATGTATGTTCAATCACGTCTGACACAAGTTGCTATGACCCCATTTTGTTTTCCTTTTTTTTTCTTTTTTAAAAGATCCTCAGCCACAAAAAAAAAATGCACGGCCACATGGCATCCCACGATTGGGACACGTGGTCCCCATGTCCAGACCCATATTCAGCCAACGTTTAACGTTTTTTGTCGCGCACACACTACACCAAGAACACGCACTAGTCCAATTTTTTTTTTCAAATTTTCACGAAAAACTTCCAAAAATCATATCTCATGCATTTTAAGCCCAAATTTAGCGAATTATATGTCTACGGAAAACTCTTGACGAGCCCGTTCTAACAGTACCAAATACACAATTTTTTTAGCACATTTGAAGCATGAAATAGGCCAAAAACAGTAGCAAAAAATAGAAGAAAAAAATTGTACAAAATAACTAATTTATACAATTATATACAAAAATCACATAGATTACGTATAAGTGATGAAAGAAACATATTCTTTTGATTTCAACATGCACGAATTCGTTCGATTTTAGCCAAGAATTATCATGCTTAAAATTTACCATAAAATTCACATAAAAAAACATAAATTCACATATTTTACGGAGAACCAACGACATGGCTCTGATACCAATGAAGAATTTAATACAGAATATGGATCTTCATAAACCGAATAAAATTTAATACTAACCTCGTAGTATGCGGAAGAGTTTGTAGGAATTAACCACGTTTGTTCCACCATTAAACAGCCGCGATCGGAGTTCAAAGTATGAGTTCAACTTTGAACTATATGTTCACAACTTAAGAGCTTGATATTTACACATAGTAAACATGGTGAATTTAAGGGAGATTGAGAGAGAGAAAAAAGAGATAAAGACAGAAGACTTTTCTTCTGTTATTGTCTGAGAACTTACCTTCTCTTTTTTTCTTTTTGGATATAGTAGGAAGTTATTTACATAACTTCCCACAACTCCCTTTTGACCCATACTAAATGGGTTGGGTCGGGTCAACCCACATTGGGCGACCCAACCCTAAAATCTAATAGGAACAGATGGCTGCTTTGGGTGCGAGATAGACTTTAAACGTGGCTGTTTGTTGATAGCTCATACGCGACTGAAGTTGGTGCTTGTAGGTGAAGCAAGCTGGTATTTTAGATGATGAATGGTAGTAGACTATGTAGGTGGCGGTGAAGTGAAACAATTCGGGCAGCCTAGGTGGTCACGATGCTATAATGAGAGTTTTAGAGAAATATTAAGATAGATGTCCAGCAACAACTATTAAATCCTATGCAAGAACAGATAAATTATATTAATCTTTAACTAATGAACCCTATTCATAAATCAATTATTTTTGAAATCTTAACCTCTCAATTTAATGGAGGGCTAAATTAACTTAACTAAACATTTCCCATTAATTCATTGGCATTCGTTTAGTAATAATCCTAAGTATAATAACATACCTGTTACTATTAGGTTAAACTACTTTAACAAACTAATTTCCATATAATCCTAACTCTATTACTCATGTTATTATAACTTTGAATTATCCTACCATTGTCCAAATGCATTCCAACTTATCATCCTAGTTTTATATTACTCAAATTTATTTAAAACATGAGTTATATCTTAATAAGTGTCATACCTTATCACTGTATCCTAATCAACGAAAAGTAATTCATTTAACATCTTTAATTTATTTCTAACCACCTAATAAACCCTAGTACTGCCTAATGATTAATTTACTTAACCCACATTCCAATTCCCTTCTTCATTTCAAGATTGAATAAACCCTAACTCATAAGTTATTTGAATAAGATAATACTAACTTTAACATTTCCAACTTTTTATTACTCCAGCTATTGTACCAGGTACCTACCATTTTAATCTTTTCTTCTTGAATTGAAATGAATGCTTAGTTTGATATGTTTAACTTAATTCTTAATATAAGAACTACGAACATCAAACATATTAATAATTCATATAATAATAACACTTGGGAGTATGGGTCTTTACATGAAGCGTAGATTTATTTCTAAAATTTTCTTAAGAATACCTAGTAGGTCACTATTAATCAAAATATGAGTCGATCTTAAATACTGAGACAATTAATTACAAATTTAATTATAAAGGCAGATATTTCAAGAATAATGAATAAAAATGCATGGTCGGGCTCGGATTTTACAAAGGATGCGGTATAGTGTCCAAGTTAAGTACTTGGAGGAATGTTGTATGAATTTTTCTAATAATCTAACTCAGATAAAGTTCTAAAACTAAGAGTTTTAGATTACTCTAACATTATAAAGGTTGTAGATGGTTAGTAATCTAGTTCTTACACATAGATTGAACTATTTTGTGGTGGGAAGAATTCTGGATTCCTAGATAGCTACATCAGAGAGTTTCCTTCGGAACTGACTCTGATATTCTAGTAATGGATCCCACATATCACAAAGTAGTTATCTATGGACATACAGACGTATGGAACCGTTTGACATCACATCCGAAGAAATAAATCCCATAGGATATGAATAGTATACTGCAAGTGAAATAGATGGTCAAGAAGATGAAAATCTTCGAAACCAGGCATGATTGCAAAGTTCTCTTAGAACGGAATGAACCGATTATAAGAAGATGTCTTTGCAAATGATCAAGTTAGAGTCCATCTAGACACTTTTTGTCATTGGTAGTCATTTTGAATGCCAGATATGACAAATAGATGTCAAGATAGTTTTCTTTGCGTAGAAGTCTTGAGGGATCTCGAAGTATGCTATTGGGTTCAAGAACATACTGTCGGTGTGCTTGAAGGTCCATTTATTTGGATAAAAGCTGACATCCAGGGTACTGGAAACATCAAATTTGATCAGATTCTTTTTTGATCAAAATTTTAGTAGGCCCTGTATGTGTAAAAGAACAAAGAAGATTATTGAGGAGCATTCTTGATTGCAAGTGTGCGTGTACTATTTTTGGTCTAGAAGTTTTCTTGGAACCAAAAAATGAAGATATTGAAACAATGAGAACTATGTCTTGGATATTAAGTCTTTGCGAGGTCGCAAAGCTAAGACACTAGTATTGTTTCAAGGTTCATTTTTAGAAGACACAATCGACTTTGGCATACAAGTCTCCATGAAAAGTAGGCATTACTTTTCAGACTTGGAGTATCTCTATCTTAGGATTATTGTTTGAGAAACAAGTAAGGAAATAGAAGCGATGAAAGGATTTCCATGTGTGGCAACAGTTGGAAATCAAGGGTATGTCATGATTTCGTCCCAAGTTGGATATTTGTATTGTCATAGGCATGATAAGCAAATATCAGTTACATCCAAGATCAGGTTATTAAGTGATGGATATGCATATACTCAAGTATCTTGGAGAAAGAGGGATTATATGCTGATAAATCTGTCTGGTATCCTAATGCTTGGAAAGTGTGTATTTTTTTGAAAATAAGTCATGTAGAATCCAAGAGTGGATCTCTGGATGTATATTAAGTCTGTGTATAACAGTGAGAGATGACAATTTGTTATTGTCAGTTCAACCATGGAGATCAGAGTTTGCGGTAATAGCGGAAGCTGCAAGGAAGAGGATAGAAACTCGGGTAATTCTTAATAGAATTAGAGTTTTCATGATAGTACTGAAAGCCTTGTAGCTATGTGTGAAACCCCAGATTTTACCCTTTGCATAGAATTGCGTGTTTTAACCTGTTTATGTGTTATATGAGTTAGAATGTGCTAATTATGTGGTTTATATAACTATTATGTGCTAAGTGTGCATTCATGAAATTTTCATCAAAATTGGCATCATAAATTTTATCGTCGATTTTTTATGAATCGTATTTTGAACACACGTCCGCTAAAATTTTTGCACGGGTGTTTTAAACGCCTTAAAACCTAGTCCTCAGATATTAATAGACCCGTGTCTGATTAAAATGGATTTTAAATCGGATTAGGAATTTTAAAGGTTTTTACACATTCTTTTGCGAAAATCGAGTTTTTAACCGAGTCGAGTGTAAATGTTTGCATGTGAAACTCTTTGTCAACTAAAAATATACTACTAAAAATAGTCTAAGTGTTAATTGCATGTTTGTGAGCAAAATAGTCAAGAAAACAATTAAAATACTAAAAAAAAAAACCAACAAGTGTTTCATCTTTGACTTTTTAATTTTTGTTGACTTGAACTATATATGCATCAAAACACACTAAAAAGCTCACAAAACACACTCACAGAACACACACAAGGCCGAGAGTCCATAGAGAGAAAAAGAGAGAAAAGTTCAAGGTTTTTCAAAGCAATTTTGTCTTAGAAAACTCATTTTTTGGCCAAAGCTTTTCAAACCAAGTTGGATTCCGCTTGTTGGGTACTATTGCATGCATTCCTAGCTTTGTTTCGGATCAAAGGTGAGAGAAAAATTCTAGATCTTAAAATGCTATTTTATGTCATTTTCATATAATTGAATTTTTATCTGCTGAAATGTTAAATTGTTGTTAGATTATTGCTCAGTAGATGCCAAGGATCGTTTATGTGCGTTTATATAAGTTTTGGATGGTAGTAGCATGTATTTTTATTTTTTGGGTATTAAAATTGGAATTTAGGTTCATTGTTGAATAATTGTTGTTGTAGTGGTTGGAATTGATTGGTTGTTGCTTCTAAAAATTTGTTAGTTATGGGGTAGTAATGTTGTAATGCCGAATTTTTGATTGGAATGTTGTAGCAAAAGTCTAGAAAATTCAGCCTTGGTGCATTGCCAAATTAGGGTTGTTGGGCTTGATTTGGGTGGCATTTGGTTGGTTTCCGATAGGGCTAATGTAATTGCATGTGTGGTGGAGTGATAAGAAGTGGTTTGGAGGTTATTGGATTAGTAGAATGTAAGTTATGAATTTTAAAAGTTTGTATAGCTTTTCTTTAAAATGTTGATATATTGTCTTGGGTTGTTTGGGTAGTGTTTGGGTAGTTGATTCTTGGATTGTTGTTGATTGGGATCGGGGTTGAATGTTTGTTTAAATGCATGTTGAGTTGGATGACCTACTTTGTCATCTAGCTTAATTGATTTAGAATTGTATAGTTGTTGATTGTTTAAATGCTGTTTAATTGATTGTTGATACAAAACCATGAGGAGCACGCTCGGGACTAATCCGGGGTGTAGCCAAAGCAGACATTACCTGTTTAATTGATTGTTGATGCAAAACCATGAGGAGCACGCTGGGGACTAATCCGGGATGTAGCCAAAGCGGACATTACTTTCTTAGTAGCGCGCTCGGGTTAATCCGGGGCATTACATTGTTAACTGATTGTTGATTGTTGAAGTATCGAGAGTCGGGCAACTCTCGTTGTTGACTTCTCAAATTGGAATTGTTATTGTTCTTATGAGTTGGGAGTCGGGCAACCCTCGTTGTTGACTTCTCGCATTGAGTTACATTGTTGTGAGCTTTGATAATGTTGTATCACTCGGGAGGCATCCTGGACTGCGGGCATAGTTATCATGGCTACTTCGTATCTCGCATGGGATAAGAGGCCATGGGGTGTGGGTGTCACGACCCCATTTCCTTAATTTTTATAATGGTTCCTAATTCCAAAATAACGACACAAACGGGAATAAACTTAACTTATGAAGGCTTTGAAATCTGGGATCGTGATGCCACAGGCTTAAGAAGATCACTCATCTTAGGTCTGCAAAGGCACAAGACAATAGTATGAGTTTCGATTATCCCCGAACCAAACATTAGGTGACCTTCAAGTTGCTAATCATTACTATTACACCACCTGTTAATAGTTTAATTCTAATAAACGCATTATACAAACTTCATCACTAATAATTAAAATTATAACCATCGGATATATATTAACAAGACCTAGATCTTACAATGTTCAATAGCTACCTATCTACAACCCGCGAATCCAAAAGAATAATTACAATACATAAAGTTGTTCAATATTAAAATAGCTTAGCACCCTAAACATCATTAACAACAAGTATGATTACAACAAGCAGAAGTCCGACTTGCCACACATGTAAGTCTCATCCTCAGTTTGAGTCCCTGGCTCGGGCTCAGTCTCACCTAAAAGATTGTCATGGAAAGGGATGAGCTATACTTAGCTCAGCGAGGATTAAAGGTCTCGGTAGGTTTTCATAAACATTTTTTAACATTTAGAAAGCCCTTTTTGAAAAGTCATGCCACGCACATACAAAATAGTTCATAAGAAACAAGGTAAAAACATGATAAAGGACTAGTTTAAGTATTTATAACAAATAGTACTAGCAGAGAACATGTATCCCGAACCTTTAATGAAAAGATAACCAGGCATGCTAACAACAAAATTAAACATGTGAACAAGTAATCAACTTTTCTCCTTGAATGAGAGTGGTTGAACATATAATAAAAGGATACGGGCAACGCTTTCCTCCGAGGACCTCAAGGGACCAAGTGAGAATGGTTGCAAATGCTAGAGATGGCCAATCTCACTGCTTTATCAATGTTATAACCCTATACACCAAATTACAAGGATGAAATCCTAATATACACCTGAATGCCATGGTAGCCTGTCTGTCCTGGCAAGCCTAATTCTTCCCAGGCGGTACTGGAACTTCTACCATAGGGTCCATTAGATTACTCAATTGTATCACTTATATACCTTCCATCTCTCCAAGGAGAATTCACCAAGTGAGAGTGAGATTTCAATGTAGAAAAATGCTTGGAGATAACAAAGTAGGTTGCCACCGGTTAGTGATAACAATTAAACACATACAAATATAATCATAATCCAATTAGAGTTCATGTAACATATAAACATGCATGAGAAAATCAACTAAGTAGGATTCTTCCGATAGCCAAGCATGATCACAAATGCAATAAGAAGTTCATGCTAATTCGGTGCTCATAGCTAGGTTCAAGGCAATGTATTTACATGTGTAAGGTGAAGGATAACTTTTATGTTCAACTCGTACCAAATAATTTACCAAAAAGGATCATGGAACAAGTTAGAAACAACGGGATAAAGTGTGCAAAGAGTGAGGCAAGATAGGCTAAGTAAGCGAAGTGAAATAAGGGAGTTACACAAGACCTAACTTAAACAGTTAGCTTCCCTATGTTCCTAACCTCCAACTAACTTGATTTTGGTATAGAATCGAAGCTTATCGAATTTAGATAACTTTAGAATCAAACGGAATATAATTCGGAGTTGAATTGAGTGAGTTATGGCTTTTAGAAAAAAGTTACACAAATCTGTCAAACCCGAAGTCTCACTAGCATACGAGGGGTCCTCCACCGGTCGACCGGTGGAAGGGGGGTCGTCCAGTCTTGCCAAATCTGTCTGTGAACACTACAGTGCAACAAATGCATGAATTTTCCTTTTCTTGCTTCTTTTGCTATGCCACTCAAAGCTATCTCTTAACCATTTCAGCAAACATAAATTTTACCCAACTATAACTCCAAAATCACAACTTAGCAACCTATAAACATCCTTCAACATAATTTCACCAAGAACAACAAGAACACCAAGAACACCAACCAAGTCTTAAGGTTCTTGACCTCCATTTTCACATAATACAAGCAATTCAATCCTACTAACACATGTATAAAACTTCACTCCCCTCAAATTCAAACTCCTTAGCTCATCAAAATTCTCAAATACATATATATGAAGTAAGCCCTTGCTCTAACAATTCATAGAACTCAAAACATATTTCAAACTCTTAGTGTATGCATTATGAGCAAGAATAATCAAGAAATATACATATTCCTACATTGAATGAACTTTAAGAAAACTTTTCAAAACATCCCTCACCTCAATAAATGTTTGAATGCAAGCTTGGTGGTAATGATGCAAAGATGAATCTTAAAAATGCTCTAGAACCCTTGCCTTCTTCTTCCTATTTCATTTCCTCTCTTTTCTTCTCTTTTTCTTTCTCTCTTTGGTCGAGTAGTGTAGTGTGTGTAATCTGATGTGTGCGTGTGTGTGTTGCAGAAATTTTGTGTGTGTTGAGTGTGTTTTTAGTTGGTAGGAAATATCTTATAAGCCCAAATGCCCATATTGCCCTCTAACTAATGAAGTATTTCAAGTTTGACATTCTAGTTTTGTTTCAACTATTTAGTTAGCTAGTGTAGTGTAATTTATTTATTTCCTACGATATCCAAATCACACAAATGCACGTTAAACATTGCAAATACACATACAATGATGCAAACATACGTTAAATGATATAACTGCATTTTCAACGTTGTGAATGTATAGTATTATCATGTAGTTCTAATTTTAATTATTTTGGTTAGTTAATTTAATTTAGTAAAATTTAATTATCATCTACAACCTCTAAGATTCTCAAATGCACGCTATTGCATTCATTTGCACGTTAAATGAGATAGATGCATGTAAACCAATGCAAATGCCCATTAATTGATATAAATGCAAATTAAATGATGCAAAAATATATGAAATGTTATAAAATGCACATGAGCCTCGTGCGGGGTTTCACATCTTCCCCTCCTTATCAGAATTGCACCCTCACAATTCCTTCTTCATCCTTGGAGTAACTCAAATGCCGAAAGCAGTTAAGAGATACAGCAAGCTGACCACAACTATTCCTGCTAAGCCAATCTTTATGCATACAAAATCCAAATGAAGGCAGCAACAGCATCTTAACCAAAAGAATAAGAATTTGGTTCCATGTGAATAGCCAGTTAACTACGAATGCATCATTGCTTGTAAGAATTCAAACGGTCGCTAAGAAAGAATACCAATTACCATATCTACCAAATAAAAATACCGAACTAGAATATCTCAACTAAAAATTCTCAAGGAAAAACTCCACATAGGAGTGCCGAACAGGAGAAACAAGTGAAAACTCCGAATAAGAATACCAACCGAATGTCGAAAGAAAATACCGATAGAGAATATCGAATACCAAGTAAGAATTCTCAAAATAAGAATACGGATCGAAATTACCAAATAAGAGTCTCAAACGAGAATACCGCCGAAGAATACCAAATAAGGATATTAATAATGAGTACCGAAGAAGAATCCTGACTAAGAATCCCATAGAAGAATACTGACTACCAAGTACTAAATATCAAATACGTAATAAAAGCACTTCATACTACTCAACCACGAGTTTGATATCATACTAACTTCGTTATTATAAGATGATTTCTCAATTGATACGCCAACATGTTGCATTCAAGAAATACGATGAAAGGATGCATACACCAATAACGAATAATACTTTAGTCAACTACTTTAAATTAAAATCTACCTTTAACCACGGTTGCTGCCAAAAGTCGGTTCATGTCTCCTCTGCCATCCGGGACAATTCTTAGCTTGATGGTCATCACCCCCGCATCTTAAACATCTGCTAGACTTCCTCCAACATTGGGCTTTAGTGTGCCCTCTCTTATTATAGTGATCACATATAACATGTTGAGAGATAGCCCTACCCCCTGATGGGCCACAAGTAGGTTGAGTGGCTGTGGTGCTAAGCTGCAGTCTAGTAGCAACTGGTTCCTTCTGGTTCTGACTCTAACCTTGGCCTTGTGTACCTTCACTTGTGGTCTGCTCTTGTGTCTTCCGCCGCTTTGGGAATTCCTTAGCTTTGTGTTGCTCACTACCACAGCCCAAACATCTTCCCGATTTCTTCCAACAATCAACTTCTACATGACCCCTACGTTTACAGTAAGTACAACATGAAGTCCGAATGATATTATCTCTAGAGGGGCCCTGTTCTACAGAAGGAACAATACCACTCTGGCAAATCTTCTCAGCAAGTAATTCATCTGTTTTCTGAACTCAAATTGGTTGACTTGACCCTGCCACTTCCTCTTTCTTCCCTTTCTCCGCTATTGTTGCCATGAAAAGGGCCTCACCATAAGTAGAGAATTGTAAAAGAGATAGGTTATCTCGAATCTCCGGCCTCAGCCCTTGAACGAACCTCTGGATCCTCTTTTCGGTAGTGTATACCATCCCCGGGGCATAATGTGACATCTGAGTAAACCGAGCTTCATACTGTGCAACCGACAAATCCTTTTGTATGAATGTCGTGAACTCATTCCTCTGAAGTCTTCCCATCATTGCAAGAGTTCTTCCGGCCATACTTAATTCTTCACAAGGGAGGCACCCATCATATGATAGGTATGTATGCAACTATGTTATATAAGCAGCAAATATATATACATATGCATAATTATATTTCACAAAATAACTATGACTCTATCTATGCATGGTTATGTTATCATGTAATACTATATTATCCATCAAATAATATGCACTAGCACCTTAGCATAGAAGAAACATTTGAATCATAACTAGTACAGCCCTTTAAGCATAATTACACAGAATTCACATAGGCATGTCGATCATACCAAACACATTGTTCACATTTAGTTCAATTAGCACATAACACATAAATCATGTTGGGTAATTTACACGTAACACGTAAACACTTAAGTTTCATGGACACACACAAGTAATTAGAACATTTCCAAGTCAAGACATCTACCCTAGGACCTAAATTCAAAACCCGGACTACGCTAGCATAGGCTAGCTCTGATACCACTCTATCACTACCCATTTCCTTAATTTTATAATGGTTCCTAATTCCAAAATAACGACACAAACGGGAATAAACTTAACTTATGAAGGCTTTGAAATCTGGGATCGTGATGCCACGGGCTTAAGAAGATCACTCATCTTAGGTCCGCAAAGGCACAAGACAATAGTATGAGTTTCGATTATCCCCAAACCAAACATTAGGTGACCTTCAAGTTGCTAATCATTACTATTACACCACCTGTTAATAGTTTAATTCTAATAAACGTATTATACAAACTTCATCACTAATAATTAAAATTACAACCATCGGATATATATTAACAAGACCTAGATCTTCCAATGTTCAATAGCTACCTATCTACAACCCGCGAATCCAAAAGAATAATTATAATACATAAAGTTGTTCAATATTAACATAGCTTAACACTCTAAACAACATTAATAACCAGTATGATCACAACAAGTAGAAGTCCGACTTGCCACACATATAAGTCTCGTCCTCAGTTTGAGTCCCTGGCTTAGGCTTAGCCTCACCTAAAAGATTGTCATGGAAAGGGATGAACTACACTTAGCTCAGCGAGGGTTAAAGGTCTCGGTAGGTTTTCGTAAACATTTTTCAACATTTAGAAAGCCCTTTTTGAAAAGTCATGCCACGCACATAGAAAAACAGTTGATAAGAAACAAGGTAAAAACATGATAAAGGACTAGTTTAAGTATTTATAACAAATAGTACTAGCAGAGAACATGTATCCCGAACCTTTAATGAAAAGATAACCAGGCATATTAACAACAAAATTAAACATGTGAACAAGTAATCAACTTTTCTCCCTGAATGAGAGTGGTTGAACATATAATAAAAGGATACGAGCAACGCTTTCCTCTGAGGACCTCAAGGGACCAAGTGAGAATGGTTGCAAATGCTAGAGATGGCCAATCTCGCTGCTTCATCAATGTTATAACTGTGATAACCCGAACCCGACATGTATTTAATGGCATTTAATTTCATTTAATTAAGTGTTATCTTAAATGTTAGCATTGAATTTTGTGTTTATTTTTAGTTAAACATTCATTTGTAGCTTTATTTTCATATTTTGTTAATCGGTTTTAATTTTCTTGCATTTTAATGCTCAGTTTTCAATTAAATGAAAAGTAGCTCCGAGTCGGAGTAAATTTTGAACTATGTTACTTTTCAAAAATTATATTTTCTTAAATTCTTTGAGATTTAATTGTTATTCTTTTATTGTCGCAAAGTGCATTGCATTTCGAGAGCGATAGTTAGGAAATGATTTCTAGTCATCAGCAAATAGTGAAAACTAGTGTTTGGTGTTTTAATTTTAGTAGTTTAATTGTTATTAACTGGAATTGGATTTATGTTAGTTGTTTTAGCTTTAAAATGCATGAAATAAGCTTAGTTGACCAAGTTTAAGTTAGCTTTGACCAAGGGCTTTGACTTGTTGACTCCTTGTCACCTTAAAAGCTTATAATAGCACAAAATAAAAATAAAAAGAAAGCTGAAAACAAAAATGAAAGGGCCGAAAATATACAAGGAGAAAAAAAAAGATTTCAATCTTCAAAACTTCAAATCTTCGCGTGAGCTTGCACGGGGTGGTTTCCAGGACATCCGTCGTAGTTTTCCTAGCGTCTAGTAGCGTCTAAGGTGAGGGTTTCATCGTTATTTGCGCATTTGAAATTATTGTATCTAAACTTTAATTTTTGTGATTTAACCGTAGGTTGTTATTTTATCTGTTTCGTTGCTTAAAGAATGTTCCCTAGCAATTGTAGAACATGTATTTATAGCTTTTTAACATTTTCTGCGGTTGAATATCGAAATTGAAATATAAATTGTTAATTGAATAGTAAATCCCCGTTTCGATGAAGTTGCTCTGTTATGCATTCTGTTGATGTAGGAAGGTGCTAGATATGCTAGAATGCCTTAATGTGTGGTTTAATTGGATTGTGTAATGGAAAAACGGAGAAACATGGCTTAGTGAAAGTTGGGGTCGTTTAGGTCGAGTTTGGAATTTTATCATTTTGCGTGATGGCATTGTCTCGGGAGGCCATGGAAGCACTTTTGGTGTGGTTATGGCGTTGGTTGGGCGTTTGGTTAGGGTAGCGGTAGTTCAAATGAACAAAGGGAGAAATCGGGACTTTGCGTGAATTCTAGGGTTAAGTAGGATTTTTGGGTCTTTAGACGTGCCTTATGGTGACCTAGGAGGATTGGTGAAGTCGGTTTCCAAAACTCGTGGCTCATTTGAAAGTAGTAGCGTTTTGAAAGTTGGGGTCATTTTGTGATTTTGTGTGTTTTCATAGTATAATGCCTATAGAATGCTTAATAATGCTTGTTAAAGTTGATTATGATTAAATTTGTATATCAATTATTAATAATGCTTGTTAGTGTTGTTCTTGTTACTTAATTGATTGTAATTTCTTATTGTGTGCTTATTGTATTGCATGTTGTTACTGACTTGCACTTCAGCGCCTTGCTCGATTATCATTAAATAGCTTGTATTGCATTGCATAAGTGTCAGGCGCGTGAATGATGGGCCTCTCTGGGTAGCCTCGGGTTGCCAGTGTTGGTTGCTCTAGCTCCGTGTCCTATTCCTTTTCTCGCTTGGGTTGCCGCCCAGGGAGTTTTGGGTCATAGAATTGATAGAGTATGTCCGGAGTACTCTAACGGAAGTTATAAGGTGGGTAAGCCGATGCGTCATCGTTAAAGTCATCAAATTCGTGATCAGTACATTGCTCGTTTGAGTGAACCATAGCCTTCAAAGTGTGGTATAGCTTTGAATGGTTGTGTTAATGCTTTTATTAATTGGTTATTGTATTGATTGTTTGATTGAATGCCTACTTGTCAGATATATATTGCTTAACTGCCTTATTTGCATTGCACGATCTTCTTTCTTTCCACCTCGATATCTGTCTCGCCCTCACTGAGTATACGTGTTGAGTATACTCACTCCTCACCACCACATTTCAGGAAATGCCATGTTAGCTGGAAAGTTCGTGGATATGTGAAAGATCATGCTTGAAAAGTTGTCTTGCGTGCTATGTGGCTTGAGTTGTCAAAGATGCAAAGGTGTATGTTTCATGTGTTGTATATATTTAATGTCAAAAAGGAATGTAATTTGAGTTTTCTAGGTTATTGAAGTGATTTGGAAAAGCTAGTTTATGTATTCAGATAATGTAGCTTAACTTCAATGCATGTTTGTATTGTCCAAAAGAAAGAGTTAGAAAGGTATGATAGTCTAACTTATGCAATAGGTTGGTATAGTTTAATTGTTAGGCATGAATGTATATTTGCTTGTGATTGCTTGTTGTGAACCAAGGCTCGGATGGCCTTGAGGTGGTTGAATGTTTGGACATGGTATTGGTCCACTTATATGCAGTCGCAAGTTTGCTTTTTGCCTAGAAACAGGGGAGACTCCGTCTGTTTTTCCTAAAAATTATGCCCGGGTTTAGAGTTGGGTTGTGATTAGATTGATTGATAGAACTCCCGGTCTCGAGAGGGATCGGGGTGTTTCAGGTGGTATCAGAGCTTGTTTAGCTCATAAGCCGGGACAGGGTCCTCGGTCTGGTAGGTAGTGATCCTTGAATGTGTGCTTGTTAAGCGTGTCTTGAAAGTGTATGCTTATATGTGAGATTATGTGTCTTGACCTGAATGTGTGCTCCTATGTGATATAGTTATGTGTTATGTGTTAATTGTGTGCTAAGTGAAGTGAAGTGTCTAGTTGTGCATTGAATTGACCTATTGAATTGGCATCGTGAATCGAATCGACCTCGTGAATTGTTATTTGCTTGAAGTATTGCTTGCAATGTGTGTATTGAAATGTCTTGAATTTGTTATGCCGTGATTTGAATTGAATATGTTGTGCTTGACTTGATTGTCGTGCTTGAGTGACTTGTTGAATAAACTCTTTTGTAAACTTGCTTGCATAATAGTTTAAGGCATGTGTATAAATGTGATATCTTGGCATTCATACATGTCCCGTGGAAATGGTAAGTAAGTCCTCTTTCTCCCCTAAAGAAAGTAGTTCACAGTTGGCCTTTCAAGGTGTATGATTGGCAGGAAATGAATGGCATTTAATTAGCCTTTATTTGGGAGTTGGTGTTTGTCTTTGGAGCTCAGTTATTGGCATACTTCTAAGACTCTTCTTTGTGGTTGGCAATCATAAAAAGATAACTTTCATTGGGGTTTCTGTATGATGGCTCTTGGTAGCATTCTTGTGGAATTCTTATTGGGTTTCCTTATTGGCAAGGTTGTATGAAGTACTCACTTGGCAAACAGTGCAGGGGTCTCGGAGTTCGGCTTTGTATATTGTGCACCAGCTCGGTATTTTCCTTAGGGCTTTCGTCTATCTGGGAAACTATATTTGTTATTCAACTTGATTGTCTTATTGGTCATATTATATTTTCTCTGCTATTCCTTAGACCTTCTTCTCAGCATTTGATAGCGATACTCGGAATCGAATTGGTTGTCCTATGGGGTTATTATTTGGATACCCACTTATTTGATTGAGTTCTTAGTATTTTCTTCAGCACTCTTAACAGGGAATTCTTCTATGAAATTCATGACCGGCGGGGTACTTCTTTGGACCTCTGGATGGAACCTTTGTTTGAGCCTTTATTTGGCTTCTTTCTTGGGAATTCTTGGGCAGTAATAGTTGAACTTCTACTAGAGATTCGTGTATGGGGTATTCATTTGGTATTCTTCTTATCATTAATATGTGATGTGATTTTATCTACAGTATCTTTGCTTTAGTCTCTATTGGCATTATCTTGGCGCTTTTGATTGGAATTTTATTCTTCTTCGGTATTCGTGTCAACGGGATTCTTGTGCGGTATCTACATTTGAGCCTTTATTCGGCATTACTACTTGGAATTTCTTCTTAAACTTCCCTATTGGTCATCTTGATTAATATACTTGCTCAGCAGCTGATGAAGATTAGTCAGAGTTGGATTTCAGTGGACGCAGAGTTCTATTGGAAGAAGAATTGCGAGGACGCAATTGTTTTAAGGGGGGAAGGATGTGATAACCCGAACCCGGCATGCATTTAATGGCATTTAATTTCATTTAATTAAGTGTTATCTTAAATGTTAGCATTGAATTTTGTATTTATTTTTAGTTAAACATTCATTTGTAGCTTTATTTTCATATTTTGTTAATCCGTTTTAATTTTCTTGCATTTTAATGCTCGGTTTTCAATTAAATGAAAAGTAGCTCCGAGCCGGAGTAAATTTTGAACTATGTTACTTTTCAAAAATTATATTTTCTTAAATTCTTTGAGATTTAATTGTTATTCTTTTATTGTCGCAAAGTGCATTGCATTTCGAGAGCGATAGTTAGGAAATGATTTCTAGTCCTCAGCAAATAGTAAAAACTAGTATTTGGTGTTTTAATTTTAGTAGTTTAATTGTCATTAACTGGAATTGGATTTATGTTAGTTGTTTTAGCTTTAAAATGCATGAAATAAGCTTAGTTGACCAAGTTTAAGTTAGCTTTGACCAAGGGCTTTGACTTGTTGACTCCTTGTCACCTTAAAAGCTTATAATAGCACAAAATAAAAATAAAAAGAAAGCTGAAAACAGAAATGAAAGGGCCGAAAATATACAAGGAGAAAAAAAAGATTTCAATCTTCAAAACTTCAAATCTTCACGTGAGCTTGCACGGGGTGGTTTCCAGGGCATCCGGCGTGGTTTTCCTAGCGTCTAGTAGCGTCTAAGGTGAGGGTTTCATCGTTATTTGCGCATTTGAAATTATTGTATCTAAACTTTAATTTTTGTGATTTAACCGTAGGTTGTTATTTTATCCGTTTCGTTGCTTAAAGAATGTTCCCTAGCAATCGTAGAACATGTATTTATAGCTTTTAAACATTTTCTGCAGTTGAATATCGAAATTGAAATATAAATTGTTAATTGAACAGTAAATTATGAATAGTAAACCCCCGTTTCGATGAAGTTGCTCCGTTATGCGTTCTGTTGATGTAGGAAGGTGCTAGATATGCTAGAATGCCTTAATGTGTAGTTTAATTGGATTGTGTAATGGAAAAACGGAGAAACATGGCTTAGTGAAAGTTGGGGTCGTTTAGATCGAGTTTAGCATTTTATCGTTTTGCATTATGGCATTGTCTCGAGAGGCATCGAAGCACTTTTGGTGTGGTTATAGCATTGGTTGGGTGTTTGGTTAAGGTAGCGGTAGTTCAAATGAGCAAAGGGGGAAATCGGGACTTTGCGTGAATTCTAGGGTTAAGTAGGGTTTTGGGGTCTTTAGACGTACCTTATGGTGACCTAGGAGGATTGGTGAAGTCGGTTTCCAAAACTCGTGGCTCGTTTGAAAGTAGTAGCGTTTTGAAAGTTGGGGTCATTTTGTGATTTTGTGTGTTTTCATAGTATAATGCCTATAGAATGCTTAATAATGCTTGTTAAAGTTGATTATGATTGAATTTGTATATCAATTGTTGATAATGCTTGTTAGTGTTGTTCTTGTTACTTAATTGATTGTAATTGCTTATTGTGTGCTTATTGTATTGCATGTTGTTACTGACTTGCACTTCAGCACCTTGCTCGATTATCGTTAAATAGCTTGTATTGCATTGCATAAGTGTCAGGCGCGTGAGTGATGGGCCTCTCTGTGTAGCCTCGGGTTGCCAGTGTTGGTTGTTCTAGCTCTGTGTCCTATTCCCTTTCTCGCTTGGGTTGCCGCCCAGGGAGTTTTGGGTCGTAGAATTGACTCGTATGTCCGGAGTACTCTAACGGAAGTTATAAGGTGGGTGAGCCGGCGCGTCATCGTTAAAGTCATCGAATTCGTGATCGGTACATTGCTCGTTTGAGGGAACCATAGCCTTCAAAGTGTGGTATAGCTTTGAATGGTTGTGTTAATTCTTTTATTAATTGGTTATTGTATTGATTGTTAGATTGAATGCCTACTTGTTAGATATATATTGCTTAACTGCCTTATTTGCATTGCACGATCTTCTTTCTTTCCACCTCGATATTTGTCTCGCTCTCACTGAGTATACGTGTTGAGTATACTCACTCCTCACCACCACATTTCAGGAAATGCCATGTTAGCTGGAAAGTTCGTGGATATGTGAAAGATCATGCTTGAAGAGTTGTCTTGCGTGCTATGTGGCTTGAGTTGTCAAAGATGCAAAGGTGTATGTTTCATGTGTTGTATGTATTTAATGTCAAAAAGGAATGTAATTTGAGTTTTCTAGGTTATTGAAGTGATTTGGAAAAGCTAGTTTATGTATTCAGATAATGTAGCTTAACTTCAATGCATGTTTGTATTGTCCAAAAGAAAGAGTTAGAAAGGTATGATAGTCTAACTTATGCAATAGGTTGGTATAGTTTAATTGCTAGGCATGAATGTATATTTGCTTGTGATTGCTTGTTGTGAACCAAGGCTCGGATGGCCTTGAGGTGGTTGAATGTTTGGACATGGTATTGGTCCACTTATATGCAGTCGCAGGTTTGCTTTTTGCCTAGAAACAGGGGAGACTCCGTCTGTTTTCCCTAAAAATTATGCCCGGGTTTGGAGTTGGGTTGTGATTAGATTGATTGATAGAACTCCCGGTCTCGAGAGGGATCGGGGTGTTTCAATAACCCCATACACCAAATTACAAGGATGAAATCCGGATATACACCCTAATGCCACAGTAACCTGTCTGTCCTGGCAAGCCCAATGCTACCTAGGCGGTACCGGAACTTCTACCATGGGGTCCGTTAGATTACTCAATTGTATCATTTATATACCTTTCATCTCTCCAATGAGAATTCACCAAGCGAGAGTGGGATTTCAATGTAGAAACAAGCTCGGAGAAAACAAAGTAGGTTGCCACCGGTTAGTGATAACAATTAAACACATACCAATATAATCATAATCCAATTAGAGTTCATGTAACATATAAACATGCATGAGAAGATCAACTAAGTAGGATTCCTCCGATAGCCAAGCATGATCACGAATGCAATAAGAAATTCATGCTAATTCGGTGCTCATAGCTAGGTTCAAGGTAATGTATTTACATGTGTAAGGTGAAGGATAACTTTTATGTTCAACTCATACCAAATAATTTACCAAAAAGGATCATGGAACAAGTTAGAAACAACGGGACAAAGTGTGCAAAGAGTGAGGCAAGATAGGCTAAGTAAGTGAAGTGAAATAAGGGAGTTACACAAGACCTAACTTAAACAGTTAGCTCCCCTATGTTCCTAACCTCCAACTAACTTTATTTTGGTATATAATTGAAGCTTATCGAATGTAGATAACTCTAGAATCAAACAGAATGTAATTCGGAGTTGAATTGAGTGAGTTATGACTTTTAGAAAAACGTTGCACAAATCTGTCAAACCCGAAGCCTCACCAACGGACGAGGGGTCCTCCACCGGTCGACCGGTGGAAGGGGGTCATCCAGTCTTGCCAAATCTGTCTGTGAACACTACAGTGCAACAAATGCACGAATTTCCCTTTTCTTGCTTCTTTTGCTATGCCACTCAAATATATCTCTTAACCATTTCACCAAACATAAATTTCACCCAACTAGAACTCCAAAATCACAACTTAGCAACCTATAAACATCCTTTAAAATAATTTCACCAAGAACAACAAGAACACCAAAAACACCAAGAACACCAACCAAGTCATAATGTTCTTGACCTCCATTTTCACGTAATACAAGCAATTCAATCCTACTAACACATGTATAAAACTTCACTCCCCTCAAATTCAAACTCCTTAGCTCATCAAAATTCTCAAATACATATATATGAAGTAAGCCCTAGCTCGAACAATTCATAGAACTCAAAACATATTTCACACTCTTAGTGTATGCATTATGAGCAAGAATAATCAATAAATATACATATTCCCATCTTGAATGAACTTTAAGAAAACTTTTCAAAACATCCCTCACCTCAATAAATGTTTGAATGCAAGCTTGGTAGTGATGATGCAAAGATGAATCTTAAAAATGCTCTAGAACCCTTGCCTTCTTCTTCCTATTTCATTTCCTCTCTTTTTTTCTCTTTTTCTTTCTCTCTTTGGTCGAGTAGTGTAGTGTGTGTAATCTGATGTGTGTGTGTGTTGCAGAAATTTTGTGTGTGTTGAGTGTATTTTTAGTTGGTAGGAAATATCTTATAAGCCCAAATGCCCATATTGCCTTCTAACTAATGAAGTATTTCAAGTTTGCCATTCTAGTTTTGTTTCAACTATTTAGTTAGCTAGTGTAGTGTAATTTATTTAATTCCTACAATATCCAAATCACACAAATGCACGTTAAACAATGCAAATACATATAAAATGATGCAAACATACGTTAAATGATATAAATGCATTTCCAACGCTGTGAATGCATATTATTGTCATGTAGTTCTAATTTTAATTATTTTGGTTAGTTAATTAATTTAGTAAAATTTAATTATCATCTACAACCTCTAAGGTTCTCAAATGCATGCTACTGCACTCATTTACATGTTAAATGAGATAGATGCACATAAACCAAGGTAAATGCGCATTAATTGATATAAATGCACATTAAATGATGCAAAAATATATGAAATGTTATAAAATGCACATGAGCCTCATGCGGGGTTTCACAATGGGTCTAGGTCAAGGTACCTCAGGATTATGTCATTGGATTTGAAGGAGTTAGTGAGTATTGAAAATAGTGTATAGAGTTTCATCAGCAAGTGCATCGTATCCTTATTGTGTGTTTACTGTTGTTATTATATCTATATTATTATTAGTGTTAATTGCGTGTTGTAGCTCGTGGATAACTTCCAAGGTGGTAAGGAATATGTGTTCAAAAGATCTATCGAATTCCTCACTGGGCTTGTTTTATATAAGCTCACTCTACTTCGTTATCTGCATTCAAGTGTTACTGAACAGGATTACGGATACGTGCCTCAGGAAGCTGAGAATGTGGCTTATGTGGATGAGTCTTATGTGCCGGAGTCGTGTCCATGAGCTTGTCTTAGTCTTTGTAGTAAGATATATTGTATAACTTACTTAAGTTAGAGACTTATATAATGCTAGTTTAGTAGTCTTTGTTTTGAACATAATTAGATTGCTAGACTAGTTTATAACCTATTTTGGAAATGTATAATATAGCCTATAGATTGATGTTGGAATGGAGGCGTATAACTTATGAATGAACTGTTGTATGGTTGTTGAATATATATGGAAATAGTTGTGTTGTATGTTGTTGCAAAAGTTGTGGAGTTGTTGTTGATTTTTGGAGTTGGACATATGAAGTTAAAAAGGGTAGGTTTAGAGCCCTGGTATCCGTGTTACTGTTGTTATACTGGCGAAATTTGGTTGCGTCCTAACTGATCGTAGGTGGGGTCGAGTTGGGGCGTGACACTATGTACTATAGGGATTGGTACCAAGACCACTATATAGGAAGCTCGTTAAATGAGAACACCACTAAGTTCAGGAGTTTGCTTGAAAGGGCAATGTGGTGGAGAAAGATAGCTTCGATAGATAGTTTAGCTGGTCCTATTTTACTAATGAGTCTCATTGAGGGAGTATTTTATACTCTGGTGAAGGCGAAGGGTGCTATATTATGTTGGTAGTAGTGCTCTTTAATGCAAGTGGGAGTATGTTGGGAATTGTATGCCCTAAAGACCACTAGTACTAAGACATCTCAATGATAGGATATTATAACAATTAAGAATCAGTGCATCTTGCATGAGCATCTCTATACTCTCATTATATTCTTTCCATATATGCATGCTAAGTCTCTATGATTTAAGTGAATGGCATAGGTGCGTGGTGATCCGCACAGAAGGTATATGCCATGCGGCTTGAATCTAAACTATAGGTTCATAACCGTATAGTGAAGTTGGGCACTTCACTCTGTAAAAGTACTATTACTCGAATGAGATCAGAAACATCTCAAGCTACTAAGGGACCAATGCTCTAGTTCTTGAGCATATGTGAATGACCAATGAACTGAAGGACATGTATTTTGATTCACTATGGGTGAGACCTTATATGGGTCAACAGCTCTGTGTTTTGGATACATGGACTTGACTAGTTGGCACATGCATATGTGTCAAGTCGTTCTATATCATCTTAACGATAAGTTGTAATATAGTCAACCGGGACTATATTTAGATATTGAACTTGTGGGTCACTCCCTGGATCAAGAGAATCATATCTAGATGATGATTAATGGAGGATTAGAGGTACAAAGTATAGAGGTAATCAAGAAAGGTGGATAGTACAAAGTGAATACCTAGTATTGATTACGGGTTCTATATAGAGGGGCATTGTGGTCTTTTATACTTAGTAGGTCAAACACATAGTCAAACCTCATTTGACTGGCATCATAGGAATGAGTATTCGTACTAGAGTGCAGCCATAGCTTTTTAGTGAAATAAGCTAGGGTTAAAATGAATAAAATGCAGCTAGTGTCTAGCAGGGGCATTTTAGTCATTTTGGAGCTAGGGTGAATATGTCTTTTGGTCCCTCTTCTAGCTAATTTCCATATTGGTAAGCACACTTTCCTTTTCTCTATAAATGGCGCGTGGAGTGTGTATTTGGCAAGAGGAAGTCGTGTAGATGGATTAGGAAAGTAGGAGAATAGAATTGTAGGTTAGATATTATTGTAGGACTCTTTATTTTATGAATTATCTTTAAGATATGGAATTCATAAAGATAAAAAAAGAGATAATACAATAGATTATCTAGCTAATTATCTGCATTAATAATGTGGACATTCTCTAGTCTAGATACATTATTGAATGCAAGTAAAACTCCTAACTATCCTAGGCTTCCTAAGACACATGAGTCACATAGGACTCTTGCAATCATATATACGGCCAACTAAGGAAAATATGAGAATTAATTTTCTTCTATTATGACAATACCACACGGCCATAGAGAGGAAAAAGTGAGAGTGAGTTTCGTCCCACAACGAACATCACCAAGGCTTGGAATTAGAATAGATTAGAAGATCAATTGTGACTTCCTTTTGGTAGCCGCATATTTCTTTTTCCATTGGTGTAGAGCTCTCGGCCAAGGCAAGCATGGAGGAGTGGTGTCCACTCGTTGCAGCCATCGTGTGGTGAGCATCATAGAGTGTTGAGTTTTGACGCCAACACTTAAAGGTAATCAATTTTGTCCCCGAAATCTAAAACTGTGTTTTATGCATATATGCTGGTATGTTTATATGTATTTGCTTGGTTTATCGGTTTTGGATTGCTTCCACTGCACTAGATTATGTTTTTGATGCCTAATCACTAGTAATCTAGGCTATAGAACCCTTGGATAATAACCAACATCCCTAACTTTCCAAAATGAACAAAGTAGTCCTTAACGTTTGCTCGATTTGACAGTTTGGTCCCTAGCGTTCAAAAATGGACAAAATAGTCCTAAACATTTGACATTCGGGACACCATTAGTCCAAAATGGATAAAATAGTCCTAATTGGAGTAGCCCAATTTTGCACACTTCGACAATATTTCTCCAATGCATATACCAATTATGCTCTTGACTGATTAGACTGCATGTTCCTTACGTGATATGAATTTTAAAAATTAGACTAAAATAAGATTTGAGATTAACGGTGTCCCGAATGTTACACGTTTAGGATTTTGTCCATTTTAGAATGTTAAGGACCAAACTTTCAAATCGAGCAACTGTTTCGGACTATTTCTTCTATTTTGAAACGTTAGGGACCAATTGTCAAATGGAGCAAACGTTTAGGACTATTTCATCTATTTTGGAACGTTAGGGATCAAACTATTAAATTGAGCAAATGTTAAGGATTATTTTGAGTATTTGGCCATGATCGAACCGTGACGTCATTATTTTGTCTCCCACGTCATTGACGATGTTAATTAGCGGATAGTTGAACTAATGCTAACTCCTCATTAGAGTTAGAATCATTAAAATATTGTAAGTATTGATAATTGGAATCCATGCCTCTAAACACGAAAGGAATATGATGATAATGATATTAAAAGAGATCAATGGATTTTAAAATTACAAGAAAAACAAGAAAGAAGGCTAAATTTTTTTAGAGAATTTACGAGCTTCATGCATGACTATCTGTAGTCTTTAAGTGTTACCAACTTTCATAAACCAACAAAATGTGATGATGAAATATAAAGCTGATAAAAAAAGGGTAAATAGTACCACAACCCCCTACGCTTTAGCAAAAATGCACATGACCCCCCTGTGGTTTAAAAAGTGCACCGGACCCCCCTGTGGTTTCAAAAGTGTAGCACCACAGACCCCTCCGTTAAAAAAATCGTTACTTTTAACGAAGAGTGTGTTACACGCGCGTTTGATGCGATTTTTCATGTTTTTAGGCTTAAATTATTGCTTAAGTGGACAAAAATGCCCTTACATATATATAATTTTTTTCTTTTTTTTTCTCCCAATGCAATTTTCACCAAAAAAAAAAAAAAAACCAAACCCATCTTCCTCAAACCACCCTCCCCCCTAACAGTCAACCCCCCACCCCCACCCACCCCACCCCACCCCACCCCACCCCACCATCACACCCACACAGACACACATACATACACACACACACACAGACGCACACACACACACACAGACGCACACACACAGACGCACAGACGCACACACACAAACACACAAACACACACCTGCACATCTTTATATATATATATATGTGTGTGTGTGTATGCGTGTGTATATTATATATATATATGCGTGTGCGTGTATATATATATGTGTGTGTGTGTGTGTCTGTGTGTGTATGTGTGTGTGTGTGTGTAAACAAAAAAGAAAAGAAAAAGAGAAATTAAAAATAAAAAATTGAAGGGCATTTTAGTCTTTTTATACAATTCAGTTAAATTTGTTGACGAAAAATTAGGGAGGGGTGCGTGTGCACGGTTTGAAAACCATAGGGAGTTCCGGTGCATTTTTTAAACTATAGGGAGTCATGTGCATTCTTGTTAAAGCACAGGAGTTGTGGTGCTATTTATCCAAAAAAAAAAAAAAAATGCCAGAGAATATAAAGTTGATGAAATTTAAAGGAAAACAAAAATCTACCACCAAAAATATCTAGTCAGTGACGTAGACAACTCTCTCATTTTCTCCACTTAAGTCCGCGTCTTGCAAATCTCATCCCCTCTACTGACTAGTGTAACAAGCAATAGTACAGATGAAGTTTGATCGTGGAACAAAGTTGCTTGAACCATCCATTGGATCGGAAGAAGAAGACTTCCAGGATGCATTATCAGAATGGGATGAACAACTTTGTGATGATAAACGAGTTGCTGAATATGTGGGTTCAGAGGAGGTGGGCTCAGTCTCAGATGTGGTAGTTCCATCGTGGGGATGGGACTACGAAGTTTTTTTGAGCTTTAGAGGACCTGATACGCGCACTGGTTTTGCTGATTTTCTGTACGAGGCTCTAACTGGTGCAGGAGTCCGCACCTACAGAGATGAAGAGGAGCTCCGGAAAGGAGAAGAGATCGGCCCCGAACTTATTAAAGCCATCCAACAGACCAAAGTCTCCATTCCAATCTTGTCTAAAAATTATGCTTCAAGTAAATGGTGCCTCTCTGAGGTTGCCGAAATGGTGAAATGCGGCGAAAAACAGTCGATCTTACCCCTGTTCTATTACGTTCAACCAAGAGACGTGCGACATCAACAGGGCAGTTTTGAGGAGGCCTTCCGTGAACATGAGACCAAATTTTGCGAGAACATTATCCAAGATTGGAGGAATGCTCTCAGAAAGGTTGGAGCACTCAAGGGTTGGACCGTTGATGAGAATCAGTTAGTTATTAACTTTTTGGAGAAAATATTGGATGCTTATTTATTAGTACTTGTGTAGATCATGCTAATTGATTATCATTAATATTCTGCTTTTGTGCGTTTTTTTTTTAAATATTTATATGCTCACGTGCAGGCCATCTAGAGTTTATTATTCTTTAGAAAATGTATTTGCTTATTTATTTCGTTTTTAATTTTGTTGCTTTGCTTCTCGATCGACATTTGGCAGAGGTGAAGGTTTCATTGTTAGGGAGGTGGTCAAAAGGGTTGAGCAACTGTTGAAAAAGGACCGTTTACAAGTGCCTGACTACTTGGTTGGGATAAGTGAGCATGTTGAAAAAATATTAAACTTATTGAATATTGCAAAATCTGAGGATGTAAAGATTCTTGGAATTTATGGCATGGGTGGTATTGGAAAGACTACCCTCGCGAAGGTCTTGTATAATCACCTTTCAGATAAATATGAAACTTGTTGCTTCATTTCAGATGTCCGAGAAACATCGTTGCATCACAAGGGTCTCGAGTCCTTGCAGAAGCAGTTCATCTCCAAGATTCTCAAAACGGAATGCGGAGATATATCTAATGGTGATGAAGGGCTCAACATGATCAAAGGCAGATTTTGCAATAAGAAGGTTCTCATTTTCCTTGATGATGTAGAACACAAGAATCAGTTGGATGCACTTGCAATCAAGCCTGATTCCTTTGGTGGAGGAAGCAGGATTATTGTTACAACAAGAAACAAACATGTTCTTAATAGTTTCCATCAAGTGCTTATAGATTACGAATGCAAAGGCTTGGATTTTCAACAATCTCTTCGGCTCTTCAGTAAGCATGCCTTCTATGCTAACTGTCCTCCGGAAGAATTCCTAGCTTTATCTCGAGAAATTGTGTCTACCAGCGCAGGGCTTCCATTAACACTTGAGGTTGTTGGTTCACTATTATTTGATAAAAGTAAGGAGATGTGGAGTGACACAGTGGAGAAATTAAAATACACATCTCATAATCAAGTTCAAGAGAAGTTAAAGATAAGTTATGACGCTCTAGATTACGAGCAAAAGCAAATATTTCTTGATATTGCATGTCTTTTCAATGGAATGGATAAAACACTTCCATTTTACATGTGGAGAGATTGTAACTTTTTCCCAGACAATGGAATTGACAGCCTTTGTAGCAAGTCTTTGCTAAAAGTTGAAAATGGAAATATATTAAGCATGCATGATCAATTAAGAGACCTGGGGCGGGCAATCATTCGAGAGGAGAATTACAAAGAGCCAGGGGAAAGAAGCAGATTGTGGTACTCAGAAGAAGCAATTGATGTACTAGAAAGGAAGGCAGTAAGCCCTTAACGCAATACTTTCACGCTTTTCGTTTACTTTTTTCTTTGTGAGGCACACTTGTCGTTTGCATGTTCGCCGTTTTTCTTTGTCAGAATTGTGAAGAACAATTTATAATACTGACAAAATTATACTTTTTCTTCTTTAACTCTATACTTCCTCTGTACGTTTTTCCTTTACTCGTTCATAACTGGACTGCAGGGAACAAATAATGTTGAAGCCCTTAGTCTTGAGTTACCTGACTCCAAGATGCACTCGTTTACAAATGCTGAATTCAGAACTCTAGGAAACCTACGGTTTCTTCATGTGAAAGGTGCAAATTTCATTGGAGATTTTAATCTACCAAAGTTGCGATGGTTTCATTGGCAAGTTATCAATTGGAGTGAAGTCTCTTTTATTTTGGGTCATAGATCCCCTTCCGATGCCATATCTGCTAATTTTCACGTAAAGAATTTAGTTATTCTAAATTTATCTTGGAGCCGGGTCACAAAGGATTGGAAAGGTTGGAGTCAAATTCAGGTATCATCAGACACTCCTCTTGTTAATAATTTCTTACATGTACGTGGTGTTCTATTGTTTTAAACTAATGCTTCTCCTCTTCTGCAGATGTCAAAGAAGTTGAAAGTTCTAGATCTCTCTTACTGTCTCGACTTAGTCAGAATTCCTGATATTTCTGCACTTGCAAATCTAGAGAGACTGATACTTCAAGGATGTGATAGGCTGGTTGAAATTGATCCATCCATTAAGAAACTCAAGAGTTTAGTGTTCTTGGACTTGAGGAAATGCATGATTCTAAAGACAATTCCCACGGATTTGGGATCAATGGAAAATTTGGAAGAGCTTCTCATTGATAGTACTGGGTTAGCAAGGATTCCTCTTGCCGTCAGTATGAAGAAGCTTAAAGTTCTCAGAGCAAGAGATTGCAAATCGTTGACTGAAGTCCCCAGTTCAATTGGCAACTTAACTTCTGTTATAGAAATTACATTTGATGCCTCTGGTATCACTAAGCTACCTGACTCCATCGGCTCACTGGATAATCTACAGATCTTGTCATTAGCACGTTGTATGTCACTAATGGAGCTGCCCGAATCCATTGGGAGATTGAAATCCTTATCTGAGTTGCATTTGGGATCACTGAAAATTACGGAGTTACCTGATTCCATTGGAAATATAAAGACACTGAGAGTGCTCAATGTCTCTCCTGCTAGCGTAAAGAAATTACCGACTTCTATTGGGATGTTGGAAAAGCTGGAAGAAATGAATATCTCTCATTGTAACTGCTTGGAAGGGGATATTCCTTTTGACATTTCAAGACTAACATCTTTGAAAATTTTGCGCTTCAGCTACACCAGCGCTCGTAGCCTACCAGCAGGTGTCTCCAGGCTTTCTTGCCTCGAAGTTCTTGATACGTATGGTAGCAATCAACTTCAGTCACTGCCAGTGCTTCCTTCCAGTTTGCGAGAACTAAGGATCACTTGTCAGTCTCAAGAGACGGTTCCAAATCTTGCTCACCTCACAAACTTAAAGAAGTTAGCATTTGCTCACTGCTCTAGGATGGTGGAAATTCTTGGAAGTTTTGAGAAGCTTGCCAAACTGAACACTCTAAGCTTTTACAGTACCAGTATCAGAACATTGCCAGAGAATACTTGGGCACTTCCTCAACTTGAATATCTTAATTTCCAGAAATGCAGTGTGCTTGGGTGTCTACCTGTACTTCCATCATCACTTCGAGAAATTAGGCTAGCTTCGTGTGAATCATTAGCGACGCTTCCAGATATATCAAATTTAAAAAATCTTTCACATTTGATCTTAGATTGTGAAAAGTTAGTTAGTGTTGATGGGCTCGGAGAGTTGGAATTTTTAGTGCACTTGTATATTTCTTCTACATCCCTTGATAGATTGCCTAATCTTTCAAAGCTGAAGAAGCTTACAAATTTAGAGATCCCTCAGTGTGAGAAGCTAGTTGAGATTCAAGGTATTGAAGGACTAGAATCACTACACTACTTGGACACGTCTGGATGCAAAAACCTCTGCAAGCTTGATGGTCTTGACCAGTTGATAAATCTCGAGTGGCTGAATATTTGTGGATGCAAGTCAATCAGCAAGATGCCGACTCTCAATTCAAATACTAAACAAGTGAAGAAGGCAACTAAATACACTGATGATGATACAGTGGAGGAATCTCCACGTTCACATCCCAGATTGTGTGCAATCCAATAAGGTACCTCTAAGCTCATGGCATCTGATATCTATTCTTTTATTTGGGAGAATTTTTTGTTTTTGTCAACCGAAAATAAGTTTTCCCGGAAACTTCAACAAAGTGATGTGATAATTAGCAAAAAAAACGTATGAATTTTAAATGCATTGGTTATTATGTATCCCAGAATCTTGGGTGCTCCTTCCTATGTTCTGTAAAAATGTGACTCATTATCCCTTTAGTCCTCCATGTAATGGAGGGAGAATTTTCTTCACATTCTTACAAACTAATTTCGTTTTTACATTATTAGTACCACAAGATTTTACGTATAATCTGGACAACGTTCAAGTGGAATTTCTTGGTAGTCTACCCAAAAATATTTTATAAGATTGCCCTTTAGCGAGTATAGCACTTCTTTTACCTTCTCCCACTTACCATTCTGGGGATAAATTAAAGGATGTGACACTTGGCTCAGCCTTCCGTTGTTGATTCCACTGCATCAAGTTGAATTCAATGACGAGTATTACTATTTGATGCATACACCATAATGACCAAATCCACAAATCTGAAAATTTTGATGGTAATTTATAGTCATGATGCTACAGTAATGCAATAACTGATTCAAGCTGAAACATATTTTGTTGAAAATATGAATTATGAGTGAAACTGAACAGATTTTCTTTTGTGCTTTCTTTGTCTAACTAATCTGTAGCTTGGCACAATCCTAAAAGTTAGAATAATATGCAATGCAATACCAAGTCTGTCATGCCTCCAAAATCCATCAATGCTAAGGTGGCAATTGGTATGTTGGAATGGATTCGGAATAAAATGACTTTCCCGACTTTATTTTCATTTGGGTGAATTGCACAGGACCTCTATGATTTTAAGTAATTGCATAACACCCCCTATAGTACAAAAATTACCAAACATCTCCCTTGTAGTTTGTTAAACTAACCACATGTGCTCCACTCCTATATTCCGTTAAAAAAAAAAAGTTAACTAAAGTTATTAAAAGGCCTATGTGCCCTTAATTTTTTTTTTATCTTTCCTCCTTTCCCCTTTTGTTTATATATACCCAGAACTAGCCCAGAAAGACGAGCAGAATGAAATCGAAGACATGGTAGAGAAGATAATGGACAATAGTAAATAGAATTAACAATGGACGATAATAATTGTTGTACAATAGTAATCAATAATAAACTTGGACAGTGAACTTGATAAAATAATTAATAATGATTTAATAAAATAATAATGATAAAGAAAAGAGGTAATTGTTGAAAACTTATGTTCAAATTGTTGAATTGTTACAACAAGGATGAAATTGTTAAATGATCGAATTGTTGGCCAATATTATTTTTCTAAATAGGATTATTTTTACAACTGGATTGAGCAGAAGAGAATATAAGAAATTTAAGAAATTCTAATCTGCCTTCCTTGTTCTGAATGAGTCTCTTATACAGATTTCAAACTTCAAATTGTTCTTCAATCTAGTTTACAGACGTGAAATTTTTTGTTGTTGATTCCTTCCTGAAAATGGATGTCTTCTCTATCAATACCATTCCGGCAATGGTGTCTTGTCAATGCATTAAACAACTTTTACCGTTCTTGTAATGGTATCTTGTCAATGCATTAAAGCAAATTTTACTGTTCTTGTCTGTATGGCAATTGGGTGAAGATCCCAGAACAGTCATTTTCATTTTCCAGTTTGTCCGGTACATGCTTTTCTGAAGATGCATCAGATGAGCATATCTTAGACATCTGGTCAAGGATTTCCAGGAATTCTTCCTGATCCTTAGCTTGGGCAGGTTTTGCTTGAAATTGTGTTTTAGTCGTCAAGGGTTCTTGTTGTCCTTTGCTGCTAGTTGACTTCATTTGGTCCTGGTTCTTTTGGAACCATTTCTTGACTGCTTCAATGGAGCAGGATGCAAGTTTCATGCCATCCCACCATTGGATTTTTACTTGTCTACCAAAAGTTGGAAGAACAAGATTTTCGATATTTTGGTCAAAAATGCATACTCATTGATAAGAATCCGTGTTATTGAAAAATATTTATAGAAAACAAAAAATGAAGGAAGAGGCTTCCCAACTGTCATGAAAATATTGATAACCTTGTTTAACTGGTTCGGGAAAGATTTTAATTCTGGTTTGAACATGAAAAACCAAGATAATGAATAGTATTTGTTGTGTTTGTAAAGGAATTTGTACCAAGCATCTTGATAATCCCAGTACGTGAATGTTTGTGGGAAATTTTTTTGCTTTTATGGGGAGTTTGTCTCCACTCTGTGAGGCTAAGTACTTGCGTAACTTGATTTTGCAAAAAGAAAACTTTTTCTAGTTCATTTTTTGTCATGAGAATATGTAATTTCAATAGATTTGGTGTCTACTAGGATGAATTCATAGTAGAGTTGTGTCTTGTCAGGATTTTTCTGGTATCCTTTGGCATTCACGATCAACAATTTGTGAAAGCAAAGGTGAAAGGTGAAAGGTGAAAGGTGAAAGGTGAGTCAACTGAGTTCTTTCCAATGTATTCTGGTTCAATAATGTAAAAAAGGTCAAAAGATGGTTTAGGAATATATTTTGATTTTGGGTTGATGGTTGGAAGAGATGAAATAGTAGTTTAGGAGCTGGTCGGCTTTTGTATTTGTAATGGTTGTCTATATGACTATGAGATGGTTTTTATCAAGTGGTTGTAATTTGTTTTGGTTAGTAATTTGTGTCACGCTCCAACTCGACCCCACCTACAATCAGTCAGGACGCAACGGAATTTCGGCAGCATAACGACAGTAAATAGATTTCCGAGGTTCTAAACTAACCTCATTAATAACATTAAACATCCAATTTTATAACCATACAAACAACAACTCCTCAACAGCATAACAACACACAACATAACCGTAATATACAATAATCAGTCTTCGTTATCCGCCTCGGTTCCAACATAATATACAATACCTCAACCTTATCATACATTTCAAAAATAAGTTGAGACTCATTTAACAACTTAACCATAGACAAAAGAAAGCCACTAAGTTAACATCATTTGGATCATCATCTTTTCAACATCTATTACAATAAGAACCATAAAGCATATAAAAGTCTATTAAGCTAATATACATGACATTAAACAACATAGAATCATGGATAAGACTCAGGAACATATGACTCGTCCACGTAAGGCACATTTTCCTCCTCAGGAGGCACGTACTCGTAATCCGGCTCTGCAACACCTGTAAGCATGCAATAATAGAGAGTGAGCTTATATACATAAGCCCAGTGAGGATCCGATAGATCTCGACGGTATTCACTATGCTCCTTGGATTTAGTCATTTGAGCAAGTAAACACACAACAACAATAATAATATTATCATCACATAACTATATAACCAATCAATAAAGGATACTCTATTTGGTGTAGCTCCAAACACCATCACGATCTCAACCGTTCTTCTTATAACTCCCCATTACTCACGCACCCGAGGTACCTCACTAGCCCCTTCCTCCATGACACCTCCGTCATGCGAGCTGGGGGTAGCCTATGGCAGTCATGCCGTTATCAACCCGACAGCCCAGCGCTGCCCAAGAGGTGGCACACACATACCAAGACTCCATAATCATCATCAATCATCAATCAATCATCAATCAATCAATTGGGAGATCAGCAACGAAAGTGCCCGATTCCCGAACTCAATAATAATCAATCAATAACATCAATATAACATCAATATTTAATTAAACAACAAACAACGAAGTTAGATGACAAAGTAGGCCATCTAACCGGACATGCATTATATACACAATTAAACCCTAAATTACTCATCAACAACTCACCATTCAACACTCAAACACAACCCAACCATCTAAAGGCATCGTTCAAGAAATTAAAGAATGACAACCTAAACTCCTAAAATTCATAACTTACAATCTACTAATCCAAACATTGCCAAATCAGTTTCTATCACTCACCCATTCAACCTACTACATTAGCCCTCTCGGAAATCCACCATAACACCTCCAAATTATGCCCGATAACCCTAAAACCCTAGGATGTCTTGGCTGGATTTTCCGGATTTTCACACGAACAATGTAATCGAAAATTCGGCATTACAACAGCGTTAACACGTAATTATCAAGTATTTAGAAATCGACGGCAATCGATTTCGATCAACACAACTCATTTAATTCAACTTTGAACATTTTAATCAAAATTAAATACCCGAAAAATAAAAATTATGCTACATCCGACAGAAATTCGTAGTATTGCATCAAAATGATCCCTAGCATGCAAGGAGCAATAATCTATCATCAGATTTCAATTCTAACGGTTAAATTTTCATTTATGAGCAAAAGTATAAAAATGACATTTTGAGATCTAGAATTTTTCTCTCACCTTTGATGCGATATAAGCCTAGGAATGCGTGAAGTGCGTGCCCAACAAGCAGAATCCAAGTCGGTGCGAAGTTCTACGGACAAAAACCAAGTTTTTCTTTGAAAAATTGGATTGAAAAGCTTGAAAATCTCTTTGGCTTTTTCTCCTTCTTTCTCTCGGCCTTGTGTGTGCAATTGGAGTGTGTTTTGTGCTTTGCTTAGTGTGTGTTGATGACTATATGCAATTTAAAGTTTGGTCAAATAAATAAAATGCAAAGTCAAAGTAATATTTAGTCCTTTAAATCATTTTCTTGTCTTTTAAATGCATTTTAACTATCTTCTTGCTCAAAACAAAAATGCAACTCCTAAGATAGCTCAAGTGGATTATTTTTAGGTGACAAGAAGTTTTACAATCCAACAATTCCGCCCGAATCGACATAAAACTCGATTTTCGCAAAAGTCGGTGTAAAAACCCTAATAAATTCTTAAGCCGATTTTAAAACCGTTTTCATCAAACACAGGTCTATTAAAGTCCGTGGACTAGGTCTAGAAGGGTTAAAAAGACTAGTTTCAAAATTTTAGCGGACGTGCGTCCAAAATACTATTCACTAAAAGACGACGATAAAATTTATGACTCCGTTTTTTATGAAAATTTCATGAATGCACATTTAGCACGTATTAGGAGCATTGACATCAAAATTATAACTTTCTAGGTCCTATAGCATATAAACAGATCATATGCACGCAAAACGAGGTATATCACGTAAAACGAGATAAGCAGGAAAGTGGGGTTTCACATTCTCCCCCCCTTATAGAAATTTCGTCCTCGAAATTCTTACTTGATGTACGGAATAGATCTGGGTATTGCTGCTGCATTTGATCTCGTCTCTCCCACGTAGCTTCCTCAATGCCGTGATGCTTCCACAACACCTTAACCATCGGAATCCTCTTCGACCTCAACTCTCGGTCCATCTGATCTAGAATACGAATCGGACGCTCGTCATAAGTCAAATTCTCTCGAAGCTGTAACGGCTCTGGCTCAAGAATATGAGAAGGATCCGGATTATATTTCCGCAAATTAGACACGTGAAATACATCGTGGACATTAGAGAAGTTCTCCGGTAAAGCCAACCGATATGCCAACTTACCAACCCTGCCAGTAATCTCAAACGGCCCAACAAATCTCGGACTCAGCTTTCCACCTTTACCATAACGAGCAAACCCCTTTCGAGGAGACAATCTCAAGAAAACCCGATCTCCAACTGCAAACTCTAAGTCTCGACGACGCTTATCAGCATAACTCTTGAATCTACTCTGCGCCGTAAGCATTTTCTGCCTGATTAACTGAACATTCTCAATCTTCTCAAGAAGTTCTGGCATAATAGTCGGATCAATAGTCTTCATCTCTCCTACCTCGTCCCAATATAAAGGTGAACGGCACTTACGACCGTAAAGAGCTGCGAAAGGCGCCATTCCAATAGTAGCTTGATAACTATTGTTATAGGCAAACTCGGCAAGTGGTAGATGTTTCTCCCAGTTCTTCCCGAAGTCCAGAACACAAGCCCTAAGCATATCCTCCAGAATCTGAATAGTCCGCTCAGACTGACCGTCGGTCTATGGATGATACGCGGTACTGAAGTTCAACTGAGTACCTAAGGTCTCCTGAAGTTTCTCCCACAAACGAGAAGTAAATCGAGGATCTCGATCAGAGACAATACTAGATGGAATACCGTGAAGTCTAACAATCTGATCCAGATAGAGGTCCGTCAACTTTGTAACCTCATCTCCCATCCTCATTGCAATAAAATGAGCTGTCTTCGTCAAACGATCCACGACAACCCAAACTGCATCATTACCCCTCGGTGATCTAGGCAACCCAGTGACGAAGTCCATCGTAATATGCTCCCATTTCCACTCTGGTATAGCCAACGGCTGAAGCAAACCTGCAGGTCGTTGATGCTCGGCTTTCACTCTCTGACAAGTCAAACATCTAGACACAAACTGAGCAACCTCTCTTTTCATGTTGTTCCACCAGTAATGTTGCTTCAAATCCCGATACATCTTGGTTCCACTGGGATGAATAGTATATTTAGAATTATGAGCTTCCTCCAGAATACCTCGCCTCAAACTCGGCTCATCGGGAACACAAACCCTGTTCCGAAACCGAAGAATATCGTCCTCATGCAGTTTGAAGTCAGACTGATCACCCGTGATCTGATCCTTGATCTTCTGAAGTTTAACATCAAGCTACTGAGCTTCCCTGATCTGAGACAATAATAAAGGCTGAATACGGAGATGTGAAAACATCACTCCAACCTGAGTCAACTCTGGTCTCCAATAACTAAACTCCTCAAGAACCTCCCACTTCTTGACAGCCAAACAAGAAATACTAGCCTTCCGGCTGAGAGCATCTACCACAACATTTGCCTTTCCAGGCAGATAATTGATAGAACAATTATAATCTCCAAGAAGCTCCATCCACCTCTGCTGGCGCATATTCAACTCCTTCTGTGAGAACAAGTACTTCAAACTCTTATGATCAGTGAAAATTTCAAACTTACTTCCCCACAGATAATGACGCCACTTCTTGAGTGCAAAGACAACTGCTGCCAACTCAAGATCATGAGTCGGATAATTTTCTTCATAAGGTTTCAACTTTCGAGAAGCATAGGCAATAACTCGGCCATCCTGCATAAGAACACATCCCAAGCCCTCCTTGGATGCATCACTGTAAATGACCATATTATCGGTCCCCTCTGGTAGAGCAAGTACTGGAGCGGTAGTTAACCTCTTTTTCAACTCCTGAAACCCACTCTCACACTTCTCATCCCAATTAAAGATAGTCTGTTTCTGAGTCAACTTAGATAGTGGCCCCGCAATCTTCGAGAAGTCCTTGACAAACCTACGGTAATAACCCGCCAAGCCAAGAAAGCTACGGACATCAGAAACACTCTCTGGCCGTTTCCAAGACATCACCGATTCAATCTTAGTGGGATCTATAGAAATACCGCTCTGTGTAATAACATGGCCAAGAAAAGAAATCCGTTGCAGCCAAAATTCACATTTGCTGAACTTGGCAAACAACTGATGGTCCTGCAACTTCTCTAATACAAGCCATAGATGTTGCTCGTGCTCCGATTCAAATTTAGAATAGACCAAGATATCATCAATAAAAATTACCACGAACTGGTCCAAGTACGGCTGAAAGACTCGATGCATAAGATCCATGAATGCTGCCGGTGCATTAGTCAAACCAAAGGGCATAACAACAAACTCATAATGCCCGTACCGAGTCCTGAAGGCAGACTTCGGAACATCCTCCGTACGAATCCGAAGCTGATAATACCCTTGCCTCAAATCAAATTTAGAATAGACTTTGGCTCCCTGAAGTTGATCAAACAACTCATCAATCAGTGGCAAAGGATATTTATTCTTGATGGTCACCTGATTCAAACCACGGTAATCAATACACAATCTCAAAGTACCATCCTTCTTCTTCACAAATAAGACTAGAGCTCCCCAAGGTGAAGAACTCTGCTAAATGAATCCTTTCTTCAATAACTCCTGTAACTGAGTCTTCAACTCCTTCAACTCAGCTGGTGCCATCTGGTACGCCGATTTAGAAATAGATTGAGTACCGGGAACAAGATTAATCACAAACTCTATATCCCTCTCTGGCGGCAATCCTGGCAACTCCTTGGGAAATACATTAGGATATTCCCGGATAATAGGGACTTCCTCTAGCTGTAGCTTATCAGATGGCTTGTTGATCAAATAAGCTAGATAACCCGAACACCCCTTACTCACCAACTTAACGGCTTTAGTTGCTGAGATAACAAAACTTGTCTTAGCACCCCGGTTACCCGCTACCTCTACTACTGCCTGATCCGGCAATCGAAACTGTACTACCTTGGTTCTACAGTTCAACTGGGCATCATACTTAGAAAGCCAATCCATACCCAGAATAACATCATACCCCCGGATAGGAAATAAAATAAGGTCCGAAGGAAAATTATGCCCCTTAACATGTATTATACAATCCTTACATACTAAGCCAGTAACATACTTATCAGTCAAAGAGGTACTAATCTCAACCACATAAGGCAATCTTTCAGGTTGCAATTTAACACGTTGCACACAAGCAGGAGTAATGAAAGAATGCGTAGCACCAGAATCAATCAACACTTTAACAAGTTGATCAAGTATAAGGAAGTTACCTTCCACCACTGCAATCTCCTCAGGCATCTCCTCCATATCAACTGCATAAGCCCGAGCCTGAACCCATTGCTGCTGTGGTACACTACCCTTAGGCCTACCCTAGTAACCCTGAGTCGCTGCCCGACCCTCAATCCTCGCATATCTAGGGCAATCCTTCGCCCTATGCTCGATGCTACCACAACCCAAACATGTCCCTGCCTTTACCCTACAGTCGGACTCCACATGCCCTGGGCGCTTGCAGTAATTACACTGCGATGATGTGGCACTAACACTGCCCCTAGAAGAACCAGAAGCTGATGAAACAGCTGATACCGCCTGCTGCTGAGGTCTCACCACACTAGGCCTGTACTAGCCTTGAGACTGGGCTGGCCTATACTGAGTCTGAACCTGATATGGCCTCTGCTGAAACTGAGGCCGATAGTAACTCTGCTGACCCTGTGGCCTATAAGAACCCTGCTGGGCTGGTGGCCTGTAGACAACCTGCTGTACTGGAGGCCTATATATAACCTGCTGGCCCTGTGGCTGATACGGCCTCTTACTAGGCTGACTGGAGACAATCTGATCCTCTTTCCTCTTCTCTAACCTAGAAGCTGCATCAAAAGCCTCAGTAAAGATATCATAGCGATTCAAAGCCATTGCATCCTGAATCTCGGGTCTCAATCCCAACATAAATCTACGGGTCTTCCTCTCATCCACAGCTACAAACTCCGGTGCATACCGGGACAACCTAGTGAATGTAGCCTCATACTGAGCCACAGTAGAATCCCCCTATACCAAAGACAGGAACTCAGCCTCTCTCCTCTCCCGTGCAACCCTCGGGACATACTTATCCCTAAAAGCAGTCAGAAAGGTATCCCAAACATACGGAACACCCCGGGTCTCCCAACTGGCTCTCACAGTGCGCCACCATTCCTCTGTCTCATCATCAAGCAAATAGACAGCACAAGTCATCTTCCTCTTATCAGTGTACCCGAGAGAATCAAAAATTTTCTCTAACTTACTAATCCACGACTCGGCCTTCCTATCATCAGGCTCTCCCTGAAATCTAGGAGGATAGTACCCCAGAAACTCATTCTTTGTACCTCGACCATCATTACCACCCTGTACATTCTGTATCTGAGCCTGCAACGCCTGAGTCTGAGCAGCCTGACCTGCTAACAACTGGGCCTGCCCAGCCATCAAATCTGCAATCCGATCCATTGCTGCCCCTAACCTGCCATCACCCCCATCACTGCCCTGTGCCACATTACCAGGGACCTCATCTACAATCTCGGGCCTACCACGAGTCCTTGGTCTACCGGCCATCGTACTAATCAAAGAGTTAGCACAGGTTATAGCACATAAACAGATTATATACAACTTTTAACACATAAACAACAAACTCATATAAAGCACATAGATCACATAAGTTTCAATCACATAAGCAAATTGATCACATAATCACATAAGCACTTAAATCACATAATCACTTAATCATTTAATCATACCAATACATATTTCACTTTTCTTTCTTTTCATATATATTTCATGCTAAGACCATTACCCACATTCCGAGAATACCCCGGCTGACAACTAACATGTGCTCTGATACCACTTAAATGTCACGCCCCAACTCGACCTCATCTACAATCAGTTAGGACGCAATGGAATTTCGGCAGCATAACGACAGTAAATAGATTTCCGAGGTTCTAAACCAACCTCATTAATAACATTAAACATCCAATTCTATAACCATACAAACAACAACTCCTCAACAGCATAACAACACACAACATAACTGTAATATACAATAATCAGTCTTCGTTATCCGCCTCCGTTCCAACATAACATACAATACCTCAACCTTATCATACATTTCAAAAATAAGTTGAGACCCATCTAACAACTTAACCATAGACAAAAGAAAGCCACTAAGTTAACATCATTTGGATCATCATCTTTTCAACATCTATTACAATAAGAACCATAAAGCATATAAAAGTCTATTAAGCTAATATACATGACATTAAACAACATAGAATCATGGATAAGACTCAGGAACATATGACTCGTCCACGTAAGGCACATTTTCCTCCTCAGGAGGCACGTACCCGTAATCCGGCTCTGCAACACCTGTAAGCATGCAATAATAGAGAGTGAGCTTATATACATAAGCCCAGTGAGGATCCGATAGATCTCGACAGTATTCACTATGCTCCTTGGATTTAGTCCTTTGAGCAAGTAAACACACAACAACAATAATAACATTATCATCACATAACTATATAACCATTCAATAAAGGATACTCTATTTGGTGTAGCTCCAAACGCCATCACGATCTCAACCGTTCTTCTTATAACTCCCCATTACTCACGCACCCGAGATACCTCACTAGCCCCTCCCTCCATGACACCTCCGTCATGCGAGCTGGGGGTAGCCTATGGCAGTCATGCCGTTATCAACCCGACAGCCCAACGCTGCCCGAGAGGTGGCACACACATACCAAGACTCCATAATCATCATCAATCATCAATCAATCATCAATCAATCAATTGGGAGATCAGCAACGAAAGTGCCCGATTCCCGAACTCAATAATAATCAATCAATAACATCAATATAACATCAATATTTAATTAAACAACAAACAACGAAGTTAGATGTCAAAGTAGGCCATCTAACCGGACATGCATTATATGCATAATTAAACCCTAAATTACTCATCAACAACTCACCATTCAACACTCAAACACAACCCAACCATCTAAAGGCATCGTTCAAGAAATTAAAGAATGACAACCTAAACTTCTAAAATTCATAACTTACAATCTACTAATCCAAACATTGCCAAATCAGTTTCTATCACTCACCCATTCAACTTACTACATTAGCCCTCTCGGAAATCCACCATAACACCTCCAAATTATGCCCGATAACCCTAAAACCCTAGGATGTCTTGGCTGGATTTTTCAGATTTTTACACGAACAATGTAATCGAAAATTCGGCATTACAACAGCGCTAACACGTAATTATCAAGTATTTAGAAATCGACGGCAATCGATTTCGATCAACACAACTCATTTAATTCAACTTTGAACATTTTAATCAAAATTAAATACCTGAAAAATAAAAATTATGCTACATCCGACAGAAATTCGTAGTATTGCATCAAAATGATCCCTAGCATGCAAGGAGCAATAATCTATCATCAGATTTCAATTCTAACGGTTAAATTTTCATTTATGAGCAAAAGTATAAAAATGACATTTTGAGATCTAGAATTTTTCTCTCACCTTTAATGCGATATAAGCCTAGGAATGCATGAAGTGCGTGCCCAACAAGCAGAATCCAAGTTGGTGCGAAGTTCTACGGACAAAAACCAAGTTTTTCTTTGAAAAATTGGATTGAAAAGCTTGAAAATCTCTTTGGCTTTTTCTCCTTCTTTCTCTCGGCCTTGTGTGTGCAATTGGAGTGTGTTTTGTGCTTTGCTTAGTGTGTGTTGATGACTATATGCAATTTAAAGTTTGGTCAAATAAATAAAATGCAAAGTCAAAGTAATATTTAGTCCTTTAAATCATTTTCTTGTCTTTTAAATGCATTTTAACTATCTTCTTGCTCAAAACAAAAATGCAACTCCTAAGATAGCTCAAGTGGATTATTTTTAGGTGACAAGAAGTTTTACAATCCAACAATTCCGCCCGAATCGGCATAAAACTCGATTTTCGCAAAAGTCGGTGTAAAAACCCTAATAAATTCTTAAGCCGATTTTAAAACCGTTTTCATCAAACACAGGTCTATTAAAGTCCGTGGACTAGGTCTAGAAGGGTTAAAAAGACTAGTTTCAAAATTTTAGCAGATGTGCGTCCAAAACACTATTCACTAAAAGACGACGATAAAATTTATGACTCCGTTTTTTATGAAAATTTCATGAATGCACATTTAGCATGTATTAGGAGTATTGACATCAAAATTATAACTTTCTAGATCCTATAGCACATAAATAGATCATATGCACGCAAAACGAGGTATAGCACGTAAAACGAGATAAGCAGGAAAGTGGGGTTTCACAATTTGTGTATCTTGTTGAAATTTGGAAACACATAGCACAATGGAAAGAATCTGTTTTTTGATTGTTGAATTGTTTTATTGTGCTTTTACTCCAAATTCCTGAATGATTTTTATGTTCTTTGTTTCTAAAGTCTGTTTCAATATTCTTCCATATCCAATCTCTAAAAGCATTCGTTTGGGCTATCTTGAGTATTGTTGGATGAAAAAGGGGAAGGCATGGTAATGCTTTTTATATGGGTCTTGATTTGTTTAATGGCATTGGTATGGTCATCATCAGTCCATGGAGGTGGATTGTTCTTGTGTTTCTCAAATAATTGTTTACAAAGTCATCTGATTTTTGGATAATAATGTAATGCCCCTAAAATAAATTCATAAATATGTAATTTAAAATTTATTAAAAGTAATGCCGTGAATTTACCATAGACATGCAAGCTCAAACAAATAAGTCCAACTTCAAAATTTATGAACCAAGTTTGAAAGATTACAATATCACGAATCAATTTTTGGGCTAATTTTAAATTAAAAACTGTAGAGATTGAGAAAGAATTAGCTGATGATCTATATAGAGTTGAAAAGTTTTATGAGTCTAGTTTCTAATGCTCCAAACGGTACATTAGTTGGAGTTTCCATAAAAAGGTAAGTCAGCACATGGTTTGCAGTAAAAAAAAAAAAAAAAAAAAGAAGAACATAAACGTGAGGCAAAGAGAAGGATTGATAGGATTGAAGTCATTTGTAATATGAGTTGTATATAATTCCGAGTAATGACAATTAGATCAGGATGAAACTTGTTTGGAGTTGTATAATAAAAATAGTAAAGGTTCAATAAATAGGTTTGATGATAGTTACGGAGTTGTGGTAGTCGAGTGAAGAGCAATCCGTGTACATTATGGTGTTGGTGAGGGCCCTGCATAGCAGCCTTGTATTCGAGATATAGCATGAGATGGTGTCTTTTGTTAGGATTTTAAGAAGATTAAGAAAAAGAAAGGTCAATTGAGCTCTCAGAGAGTAAAAGGAAGAAAAGAGCCAAGATGGGAAAGAAAATGAAACACTAAGAAAACAAAATGACTAGAGTTGTTCTTTGTGTGAATTTGCAATCGAGCACGAGAAAATAAAAGGTAATTATAGGAGTAGCTGAAGATGATGAAGCAAAGTTGAATTGTATTACTCATACTGAGCAATATAAATATACACAGATACGACATAGCTAGTGTATTGATAAAGATAAAATAATACAACAGATTATCCCTTGAACAATGGGATTAAGAGATGTTTAAACATAAAAAGGTATAGGTTAGGAGGACTCTTCCTTAATATGCCCCTTCAAGAGGGTGGAGTCATCGGCTACACCCATCTTCGACTGGAGATCTTCAAACCGTGACCTAGGCAATGGCTTTATAAGAGCATCGGACAATTGATTTGTAGATGAAACATGTTGGACTTGCAAGGATCCTTCATCAACTTTATCTTGCACAAAATGATAATCTAACGCCAGGTGCTTCATCCTTGAGTGGAAAACCAAATTGGAACACAAATAGGTAACACCGATATTGTCATAGAAAAGCTTAGGTGGAGCCAACCTAGGTACATGTTGGGAATTGTGCATGGTATTTAATAATTTTATAATTAAATAAAACGCAGCAGAAACAAATAATACTTATGCATCACGTTCATGACTAATTACGTAGATTATATACATGCATAATAATCAACTATTAATTACGCATTAAAATATTTTAGGATTACCTTTCCATGATGATGAATCTGATGTAGAATCTGAAAGCTCCCTAAGTGTGAAGCCTCCGAAAGTATCCATACAGAATCTGCACCTTCAATTGGATTTCACCCCCACTAGGTTTTCTAGAGAAATCCTATATATTATACTATAATTTTTGTGCTAGCTAAACCTGTCAGAATAGTACAATATATAGGAGACACATGTGACTTGGGCCACATGTGGACTGGACTTAAACTAACCAGTCTTGGGCTTCATAATAACCAGATCAATATCAAGTTACTACGAGCCCAATTAAATTAATATTTAGGACAATCCTAAATTTAATAAAGTGCACCAAACCCCCCTGTACTTTAGCGAAAGTGCACAATACCCCCTTATAGTTCAAAAACCCCCTGAACTAGTCCTTATGATTTTTCAAAAGTGCACAACACCCCCCTGCCATTAAAAAATCTGTTAAATTTAACGGAGAGTGTATTTCACATGCGTTAAGTGAGTTTTTTTTAATTTTTAACATATTTATTCATTAAATAATTATAAGAATTAACCAAATTACCCTTTTTTAAAAAAATAATAATAATAATAAAAAAGTCATCTTCCCCAACCCCCCCTCTGATGAGGACATCAAGGCTGCTAAGAATGTTCCAGATTCAATGTAAGTGCCAGTTGGTCCAGTGACAAGAGATCGCGCTAAAAGGTTCAAGGAAGAGCTGAATAATTTGGTTGATAAAGTTCTACAACAAGAGGAAAGTGTGTTGGCTAGTAGAGATAAAGAAAGGCTGGTGTTACTCCTCCAAGTAGATCCACAAGAAAGCCAACTAGGCGTCCACATTCATTGAACCTTTTGGATGAATTTTCCAGCAAAGATTCAAGTCAAGATTCTATTTTCAAGATTCAAGAACTTCAAGATTCTTCAAGAAGTTTCAAGAAGATTTGAAGATTTAGTCAAGATTTGATTTCTTTGTAATTTTATCCTAGTTTTAGTTTTCAATTTTAGTTTAATTTCCTATGGACGAATTTAGGTGTTCACACTAGGAGAGAGACTTTCTTGGGCTACAAGATTAGGTGTTCACACTAGAAAGGAGCTTTTCTTGGGTTGCAAGTTTGCTTCCTTTTTAGTTACTATTCACGTCACTATTCACGTGAATAGTAAATAGGAGTCTTTTCTTGGTCTTCAAGTTTGTTTCCTTTGACCTAGTTACTATTCACGTTTTTCCTACTTGGGCTAGGGTTTAGGAGTCCTTTTCCAAGCAGGATACTTATTTGTTATTGCCTATATAAGGCACTTTTTGTGATAATAAAGTTAGACAATTCTGATATTAAAATATGTGAGATTATTCTCCTTAAGTTCTCAAGAACTTTTCGAACTTATCAAGATTATTCTTGTGGCGTTCATCTTTGACTTATCAAACGAGATTTCCATCCTCGTTTGTGGCGTCTTCATCAATTATACCAAGGTTCTTGCTTTGCTAAGCAACGGGTCGCGGTTTCCATCCAATCCTGAAGGGTCTTAGGGTCGTTTGCCATATTTGGTGTTGGGTCACGTCGCATGTTGACGTGGTTCGTATCAGTTGGTATCAGAGCTTAGGTTTATCAGGTTTGCCTATCATTTTCTTGTTTTTCTTGGTTAATTCCTTGAGTCTAGGTCTAGGTTTTAATTCCTTTCTTCGTTCTTGATTGTGTCATGCTTCCAATTCGTTTTCTTGGTTGTGTCTTGATTCCGTTCTTGTTCTTTTAATTTCGTGTCTTGAGTCTTGTTCTCCGTTTCTTGAGTCTTGTCTTCAATTTTGTTTTCTTGCTTTCAATTTCGTTTCTTGTTAAGCTTTCAATTGGCCAAACCCTAGAATCTTGAATTAGGGTTTCTTGTGTTTCTAAATTCGAAGTCTTGGTTACTTGCTCATTGTCTTTGTTTCTGAAAATCAAGAAAAGAACATCAAGAAAGAAAAGAAACTTCAAAAAAAAAAAAAAAAAAAAATTCGGAGCTGAAAAAAAAAAAAAAAAAAAAAAAAAGGCAAAACAGTGAACAGTAAAAAACTTGTTTTTGTTGAATTAGCTCTCGTGGCCAAGCTTTTCTGAAGGGAAACGACGTCCTGAGCGTAACCCACAGCATAGTTGTGGGCACCACCCTCTTAGGGCCAAATTCTAACGTTTGCTATGAGTTTTGGGCATTTTTGTGTTTTAGAATAGGGTTTTTGCAACTTTCCTTATTTCTCTAGGTTTCCTTCTTTGAGTTTTATTCAAGTTTCTTTCTCTAACCTTGTTTCCAGAGTCTTAGAGGTCTAAAAAAAAAAAAAAATCATCAAATTTCGAAAAAAAAAAAAGTAATACGCTGCTTTAGTGCCTATCTTGGTACTCTTGATTAGTTCTAGGGAACTTGAAGGAGAATACGAGAGGAAAAAGGCAGAGTGCGTGAGATTAATAGAGGGTAAAAGCCAAATTGAGTTGAGTGAAACACGTGAGGGAGTGAAAATTAATCATGTCTCAAAATCAAGCAGACAACATTAATGAAGGTGTTCAACAACCCGTTGGACAGAACTTACAGATGCAGGCATTGATGGGAGAGATGAGACGAATGATGAGGGCTGAATTGGAGCAGATTCATGAGAGGTTGGATAGGGTAGAACAGAGGCCGGAAAGGGTGCAACCACTAGTTGCTCCGAATGTACCCAGGAGGAACAGAATGCGGCAAAGAGTGGAAGATGTTGAAGATGTTGATGAGATCGATGAGGAAGGTTTAGATGAAGAGTTTGACAGAATTTCGATGGGCAGCAATAGGCGACATGGTCGGGATAGAGATGCTAGGGATCATGTTGATCGTGTTGATAACAACTTAGGAAGCATCAAGATGAAGATTCCTGCGTTTCAAGGAAGGAGTGATCCGGAAGCCTATCTTGAGTGGGAAAAGAAGATTGAGTTGGTGTTTGATTGCCACAACTATTCTGAGTTGAAAAAGGTAAAGCTTGCTGCAATTGAATTTACTGATTATGCTATTGTGTGGTGGGATCAATTGTGTCTCAATAGGAGGCGCAATGGAGAACATCCTGTGGCAACTTGGGATGAGATGAAGAGAGTGATGAGG